>OX382374.1:9483830-11883830 GCA_947508005.1 Amphipoea lucens
TGGAGCGCAGCATGTTAGGTGTTAAGCCTACAGATCGAGTTAGAAACACCACGCTGCGCTCCATAACTAAAGTAGCGGATGATGGAGAAAAAACAGCCAGGCTGAAGTGGGAATGGGCCGGACACGTCTCACGAATGCACCCGGAGAGATGGGCAAAGATCGTCACTCACTGGACGCCTGAGGCAGGACATCGCCGTCGAGGTAGACCAAGACGAAGGTGGCGTGACGATCTAATATCATTCGCAGGGCCAACATGGCCAGAGATCGCACAAGACAGGGAGGTTTGGAAGAAAAAAAGGGGAGGCCTTTGCCCAGCACTGGGACACAAAAATAGGCTAACAAAAAAAAAATGTGTCGAAAAAAAACCGGTACTGTGGTGGCTACTAACTTTGTAGAGAGGGCAATTCACCAAAGAGATTAAAATGGATCGTGTTAAATCAACCGGTTATTTTTTTAACAAAAAAGCAATAAGTTGCCCCTTTTTTAGTACACCACAAGGAATTTCTTCACTGATTTGTTTAGGTGATAAAATGTTTACATAGGAATTCAATATGTGGCGAAAACAGGGCAAGGTTGCGTTCGAGGTAGCCCTAGGGAGGAATATTGTTTATTCATGTATTCGGAAAACATTGGCGAGCACTCCAATCGGTGAATGGTTGCGAAATCTTATCTCTAGGGTCGTCGATACATCATTAGAAACGGTTTAAATTCGTTTGACGGATCGTACATTTTGGAGAGTGATACTCCCTGGCCGCGCTACAGTGACGTATTCCAAGAACGTGTTTCTAAAAAAATATGATGAAGGCATGTAAAAAATGCACCAAGCAACTCGTACCTCAACGTATAGGTATTAAATGTTCAATTAAAAAATTCAATATTATCATTATCAGCCTATAATGTTCCCACTGCTGGGACACAGGCTTCCTTTCTTTGAGAAAGAGTGGGCTGTAATTCACCGCCCAGTGCGGGTTGGTAGATGTCACAAGTCTTCGAATTTTTGGTTCTAGGACAAGCCGGTTTCCTCACGATATTTCCCTTCACAATTTTGAGAGCAGTGGTGACGAAATTATTTACACAAAGTAAAGCGCTGGGAACTTTCGACCTACAACTCGTAACTCGGGAAAATTACCATTGGCCGTTGGCCATCATTGCTCTTGATGAAATATGTAAACTTACTGAAATCTGGGTGACGCGATAGGGAAGCAATCCTCTGCAACTGCACCAACAATTCTTGGATACATTACAAGTATAGATGGGCAATCCACCGGGTTTAAACCCGGTGTTTTTGGTAAACACCCGATAAACACCCAATTTTCTGGGTGTTTATGGGTATTTACAGGTGTTTATCGGGTGTTTACCAAAAGCACCGGGTTTAAATCCGGTGGGCTGCCCATTTATAATTACACGTCCTGAAACATAAGGTACCTACATAAATGTTACGATATTTTTAGAAACACTTGAAGTGCCTCCCTGTGGCGGTCGTCCTTGACTGACGGTATCACACCATTGTGGATAGTTTTCGTCCTGCTTCTGACGTCTGATCGTGAATCGTGTTATCGATATTATTCTATATAATAAAATAAATCTAATAATATTTTAACAATACAGTTTACCTCATGTTTTGGTGCCCTGGAAAACATATTATTGGTTTCTTTAAAAACAGGTAAGTTAGCAGGAAGGTCAGTTTTAAATTTTAATTAGTATACAATGATCGTGAGGAATCTTGAAAAGGTGCCTGAACCCATCTACAGGCAGTAGGTATAGGTACAAGTGTTGTTTTAATATTTGTAAGTAATGAAATAAAAAGAAAATAATAAAGATAGAAGGTCTTTGTTCAGCAGGGGGCGTTTACAGGCCCACTAATGTTTTGATTAAAAAAATATTTCATATACGTAGTTAATATAATATAACTAATCAATCAATGATTTAACCTTAGCCATTAAAAGTTCCATTCACCCCATAGCATCACCTCAACTCCCAATTCCCTAACGCATCCATCACTGTTTTTACTAATAGTTTGGTCAACGAGCATTAGTAATCAAACTCAAACTCAAAGCATTTATTTCAATTAAACCAATTACAGGCACTTTTGAATTGTCAAGGGGTCGGTTAGTCAGAAAGATGAAGCTAGTTGCCCATTCCAAAGAGTAGGTACAATAGGCTGCAAAAGTGCATGGGTAGTACAGAAACAAAATCGTATGAAGCGAGAAATGACGCCATCTAGCGTAAAACCAGTTAACGACTAACAAAATTGAATTATGCTGTTATTAGATGGCGTTGCTTTGCTTTATATGATAAAATATTTTTGTAGTTTCTTTTTGTCTCTTCAAACATTCAAACAATTTATAATTAACAGTTTCTTTTAAAGAAAATTGTTCCTAATTATTAACCTACTATGCTAAAAATGAATATCAATTTATAAGTAGGTGCTAAGTAACTACTAATTCGAATATTAAATTAATTATTAAAATACCCACTCGTTAGCTTAATAAATATATTCCTATCGGTTTCTTTTATTATTTTTATCATTTAAGCTACGTATGCTGGTAAATGTAATGTAATAATTAGATAAATGTATTAGCCTTGTAACTCTTTGCTCAATCCTACTTAATACGTTTCTTCCTAACTCCTTACTTACGTTTCGTAAATTAGTCATAGTTGTGAAGAAACCAACGCCATCTAGTTTATTTTCGAAAACTTGAATTCAAACGTTCACGGGAAAATAGACACTAAGGTACCCATGCAATTTTGCTGGCGACTGTACCTATGGAGAAGAACGGGCAAGAAACTCCATGGACACTCTTTTAAATCAAAATAATATGGTTACAAAGTCTTGGTTACATCATTCATGTTAAAAATTATACATGTGAGAACGATGCAGAACGTTAAAGCGTCCATAATGAGAAGATGAGAAAAAAACAATTCAAATATTAAATTAAAATAAGCCGTGGCAGCAAAGAGATGACCAGTCCCTACTGACGGCGCCCGTTCACGAACATGACCTGAATCCTTTAACCAAGCTCTTCCTTGTCTTAAAGCAAATTCAATACCGTCCAAAAGATAAGACATTGTGGATTGTGGGCAGATCGAATTTCGCACCCGATATCGACGGCAGCGGTTAGCACCCGAGTCTTTGATCTATTGTTAAACGGACAATGTGCACGGTGACCGACTGTCCTTCGGTAAATTCGACGATAACTTCTACATGAAATGGTAACAAGAATGAAGAATTACCGGGTTCTTTTGTTAGACTCAGCCATATATTCTGTTTTCCGTATATTCTGTTTTAAACCATTTATGTACTGCGTGTACTGTATAAACAGACACGAAAAAAGAAACAGAAAAATACGTAAAAATGTGATGCTTTTTTATAAAGAAATCTCTTACAGCCCCTTTACCTTTCTTCTTTCTTTTCTTCGGTTGCTTTGCTTAATTATTAATTCCATAAAGAAAGTGATTGGTATTTACTCAAACTAAAAACAAAAGACTGTCTTCAACGATTGGTCGCGTCACGTAAAAAGAACGCTGGCGTTTACCAGCGCACTGAGCGATTTAACCATTACACATACAATAAAACACATATAATAAAATCGTAGGAAAGTCAAAACGGTACATTGAATATTTTTTTAAAAGAATACTTGGGGCGTGATCTACAATCGATATCGAAGCCAAAAATATAGTTTTTAGAATTTTTGTCTGTTTGTCTGTATGTCCGGGATAAACTCAAAAAGTACTGCATGGATTTACTTCAAATTTTGCATGAATATTACTAAGAGGTCGGGTCAACATATAGGCTACATATTATCACGCTATCACCTATGGGGGAGGAGCTGTGAATATTTATTTTTCTTACGCATTCTGTGACAGCGTGTAATCTAACGACGCATATTTAAATGTTGTTTTTCAGTAAGCCATGCTATTATCTAGCTTTACACTATAAAAACTACGCCATTTAAGTAACTTGGGCAGAAAAAACATAGTTTAATGAATTTTAGTAGTATAAAGAAAATTTTGAAGCAGCGCCATCTATGAGATTTCATAAAAATCAAATCAAGTTACATGTTGACACTTTTTGGAAATTAATAATTTAAATTTGATCATGTTGGCGAGGTTAGTAGTTAGTTATTCTTAAAATTCATAGATGGCAATGTGCATTTTCTTCATAAAAGTTGTATCGTATAGTTCGTTTTGACAAATTCAAGTTCCAACAAAACCCTTAAAATCTTGAGCAGAGTTGAGGACGACAATTAAAAAAAAAATGCGGTGTTAAGTATTACAAAAAAGTGGTGTTTCTACTGGAGACGAAGTCGGAGTAACTGATGAACGCGTGCTGAACACCTGTCTCAGTTCACTTCAAGATGTGGTCATTTCTATCGGCGGCAATCCACTGATCGAATACGGGTTACCAGCTCCCCAATCATCACCGCATCAAGACCGTGTAAATCGGGAGTATAACGCTGAGACAAATTACGATCCGGGCGAAATGACCATGTCGCTTTGTTCTCTTCAGAGCAAAAACAAATATATGACACCGTCCTTGAAAGCGTTGGGAAAAAACCAGGGTCAAATGTTTTTCTTGGAATGCGTCTGGTGGAACAGGAAAAACATTTGTTACCACTTGCATACTTGCAGAGGTCAGCAGGCAAGGCAAAATTGCTATTGCTGTAGCGTCGTCGGGAATCGCTGCCACACTGCTTCCGAGTGGCAAGACAGCACATGCCATGTTTAAAATTCCTATCGATTTAGAGAGCGCCGAAACGCCTGTTTGTGGTGTGTCACGTAACAGCAATAAGGGACACGTGCTCAAGGATTGCTCTTTGATCGTATGGGATGAGTGTACGATGGCCAATAGGAAGGCAGTTGAGGCCGTGGACGGAACGAACATTTGATGCGTCGTATCACAGCTGTTCTGTTCAGTGGCGATTTCCGGCAAACGCTTCCCGCGGTGACACGGGGATCGAGGGCTGACGAGGTGAATGCTTCGTTGAAACTATCTTCGTTGTGGTCACGAGTTCGTACGCTGCGCTTGACCATTAATATGAGAGCTCGGCTCGGCGGCAATGCACGTGCTAAAGAATTCTCCAATGTCCTTCTAAGTCTTGGCGAAGGCACTCTACCAGAAGAGAGAGGTGGACAGGTGGTGCTTCCAGAGTCTCTCGGTAGAGTGGTATCCAGCTTAGAAGAACTCATTTGCTGTGTGTACGGGGACATCAGTCGTATACTGCACCTGCAGAATTCTTGGGTGTGTGAGCGGGCCATTTTGACGTCCAAAAATGATCAGGCTGCAGCAATTAACGAATGCATTCTCTCGGAAATTGAGGGGAATGAAGTGGTCTACACCTCGATAAACACTGTTGTCGAGCAAGATGACGCCACACATTATCCCGTGGAATTTCTGAACTCCCTGTCAGCAAGTGGACTTCCAGCGCATACCATCAAGCTGAAGGTCGGTGTCCCGATTATGCTTCTTCGGAACCTATCTCCTCTGAAGTTGTGTAACGGGACCCACCCTAAAGTCATTTCGCTCTACAGACACACCATTGAGGCGGAAATTCTTACGGGTTGTGGCGTTGGCGAGGCAGTATTTATACCACGCATTCCCCTCATACCTCATATCTTCCCGTTCCAGTTCAAGCGCGTACAGTTCCCCGTGAGTGTTTGCTTCGCGATAACCATCAATAGAGGCAGACACTGAGGGCAGCGGGTGTCGACCTCAGGACGAGTTGCTTCTCACACGGACAACTGTACGTCGCTTGCTCCCGCGTCACCAGTCCTGACTCTCTTTACATTTTGGCTCCTGGCAGCATAACTACCAACGTTGTTTATAGGGAAGTGTTTTAAGGTATGATGCCTTTGTACGTATTTTTACTCTTTTGTGTCCTGGAATGTATTCCTGCATTGTTTTCTCTATTTCCTTCAGTCACATCCCCCACACCACACTGAACTCAGCAGGACTCCCATATAACTCTCTTCACTTGCTTCGCTTGCAAAAAAAACTTATATTTTAATGCTATTTTAAAAGTTGTTTACTTATAATGCTATAGCGACACTGGCATCTTAGGTATTTTTGGTGCTGTAGAGCCTTCAGGCAGACGACGTCGCGGGCAGCAGCTAGTTATGTATATATCAATGGATTTAACGATCAAATTGGTGGTATGAAAGGAGCGCGACGTTAGTAAAGTAACGATTGTGATTCTACAATAAAAACTTAAACTTATGTATATAAAACGCCTAGTAATTTAGGACAAGACTGTATCATTCTGTGACTGTACCCGTGCACAGACACACCCCCTCCACTGTCGCTCAGCGTTATTTTTACGTGACGACAGCTGTACAACAAGATGGAAAAGAAATAAAACAAATATGACAATGAGAATATGCTTCAAATGTACAAAAGATCAACGTATATTTGAATTTCGAATTTGAGATAATATTCAAGCTATGGAACAACAAACTGAATGACATAATAAACAAAGTTCAAATTGCATTGCAACCACAAACTTATTAGGACCTTTTTGTTGCAAATGGTCACACATCAACTTAGAATACATTTTAATAAAGTAGAAAACTGAGTAAGTGGCAATGTAATGTAAATTATCCGGGATTATGAACACTGCTATAGTGACCTAGGGTTGCCCTACATGTAATTACTACTAAAAGATCCCTGTTTTCGCTCAATACGCGTTTCAATAAAACACTCGGAAGATTTAAAAACAATTAGAAGAAGGGCAGGAGCATCTTAGATTAAACAGATAGTGAAAGTGAATTTACTGCGGACAATTATCAAACGATCCAGATCGTAAAGCCTGAGTTAAAACCTCTTAATAGCTGCGTCGGCAACAATTTATTCAAATTCTTGCTCTGCTGATAAAGTACTTATTCACAGGGAAAAATATTTGATGTGCGCTTCAAAGTAATTAACAGTTTCATTTGTTAATAAAATTGCAGAGAAATGCAATTACCTTCGCATATTTTTTTAACACTGTAAATAAAAAAAAACATATATAATGATATTAGATTCAGTTCAGAAAACTAAGAAGCTAAGTTTTCAAAGCTCTCTATTCATATTTCTCTTTTTTTAATATTTCGCTCAATTTTGCTGTGCTCGACAATCAACATTGATCACATGTCATTATGGATTGCAAATGAACTATTGAGTATTGAATTTTTGGTATGCTAGGGATAATTACTTACTAGGCCAGGCATTTGCTTGCTGTAAAGTTTAAAAAAATATCTCTTAGTAATTTTACCTGCAAATGCAATGCACGAAAACCCTTCCCTGATATAGACTATGATAATGACAACGGTCGTGATAAATGAAGAGTTCCATTGATCAGGCTTGTCCAAAATATCTTCGGGAGTGACGTGCATATTATCACGATTGAGATAACGAGGCCTTCCTCCTCGTGATAATTCTATCGCTGAAAGAATCGCCATTGCGGAGCCATTATGTGAATTAATAAACATTTCCCTATATATCTCACTGAAAGGAGACTTGTTTACGGCCATTTATGTTATTAGAGCTTGCGAGGGCAAACAATAAATTGTGCTTAAACCAGCTTTAGCTATGTATTTTTAATTTAATGGCCGGTGACTGAACATCAGGAGTTATTGTAATTGTTGCTCCTAATCTATCTAGCTTAATGCCCCCTGTGATAACATTAACAGCCCGTATCTAAACGGCTGAAACAATGAACTGTTATAGACAAAAATGGCAAAATCAATACGCTTGGCTGACGAAATGCATAAATATATACTGTCATTACATTTATTTATCACACTAATATTATAAATGCGAAAGTTTGTGAGTGTGTGTGTGTGTGTGTGTGTGTTTATATGTTTGTTACTTCTTCACGCTCATACCGCTGAACCAATTTAGATGAAATTTGGTATAGAGATAGCTTGAGTCCCGGGAAAGGACATAGGCTACTTTTTATCCCGATATTCCCACGGGATCGACAATTACGCGGGTGAAACCGCGGGGCGCAGCTAGTTTATTAAATAACACCAATAGTATTTGAATGAAAAGAACATTAAAGTACATAAGTATTCTATTTGATCTTTTGTTTGTCAGGCACACCACACTTACAAACCACACTGAAATCAAGTTACATTGAACCTTTCAAAACTGCTTCTTACAAAACACCACCTATACCAAAGTACAATCACAAAACGAAAACAACAGCCCGCCTGCCAATATTCAATAAAGAACGAATCCGAAGAGAGGCGTAAAGG
Organism: Amphipoea lucens; assembly: GCA_947508005.1. Classification (NCBI taxonomy): domain Eukaryota; kingdom Metazoa; phylum Arthropoda; class Insecta; order Lepidoptera; family Noctuidae; genus Amphipoea; species Amphipoea lucens. Next base: position 9,492,066 of record OX382374.1, read on the forward strand.
AAAACCGGAAAATAAAATTCAAAATACACAAAATGGAATCAGCGCGCGGTGCATCAAAGTCGCAGGAACTTGTCAGCTCGCAATTTCTCGAAATGTTCATGAACATTGACGAGGTTGAACGCAAGCCGCATACCCGCACAGCTCAGGTAGTTTCAACAGGATTCGTTCGCGTTGAAACTGGCTACTGTGGCTGCCAATGTGCCCGTCGCCAAATTGAACCAGCCAAGCGCAGACCGACTAAAATCAAAGCGCGGAATACGCAACCGACAGCATTTCACCGCCACTCTTTTATACAATTTCCTTCGCGAAAATTCCAAAAACAAAAATAAGCCAGTTGATTCCTAACGAAGTCTGTCCCTTACTTAAGTATAAGTAATAAAAACTTTTCATAAGCCGATTTAATTCTAAAATCCAAACAGAGCTGTCCCTTTATTTGAATGTTTCAGAGATTTATTTTAGGGACTATTTAACATTTGCGGCGGACATTAGTTTAAGTACCTAAGCCACTTGTTAATTTAAACCTCTAAAATACATATGTAGTGAATTGGGACCAGGTATTACATAGATAATATTTCTAACCTTCCAACCTACACATAACAAAGAGAATATAGGTACAGCCACAACCAAAATATGTTAATTTACTTATTTATTTATATTACCGGTAATCTGTATAATTCAGGTATTCTATACAATACCTAGGCAATGTAAAGAATACCTGAGGCGTCCAGGCAATGTATGAAATTAATATTATTGTCCGTTACATACTTTTCCTAGGTAATGTATACATTTCCCAGGGATTGTATAGAATACCTGCTGGTTCACCGGCAATGTATAAAGTAAATAGATTTGGTCTATATTTATTAATGTCATGTAAGTACCATGGGAGAAACGAACATCTATACACTGTACGGACTATCTTGCTTGCAACACACGGCCGCTATAGTAATACTTGCTAACAGATGTGTTCATCGTGTGCAAGTGATTTTTAACCGACGAAAATAAAGGGGAGGCAGAATGACATTCAGCCATCTTCTTTCTGGATTAAAAAGGTGACATTGCCAAAGGCTGACAATTATAATTTAAAAAAATATATATTATAAATGGCCAGGCCACTAAAAAGGTTTTAAATCGCTTGATGTCGAGTCATCAATCAATTAAATATAGTTTTCTGTGCAATATTCTGCCTAATGCCATAGCTTCAAAAAGTGTTATGTACCCGGATTTCATAAAGGAAAGTTGAAAACTGACGAAGATATAAAAGACTCGACTGTACCTACGATGACTACGCCGCCGTCGGAACAACACAGTGGTTACAAACAAATAAAATTGTCCACATCACAGAAACATATGCGTTTTGTAAAAATAACGGGGATAGCTTCCCCGGGGAAATCATAACGATTTAGAAGATTCGGCTTTGCTGAGCTTGCTGCCTACGTTCTGTTGACAATATTGCGCAACAATTGGAAAAAATATGTACTTATATTCGGCTGAATATTTCAAGCAACTGTAAATCTTTCACTATTCAGACTTAAATTTTTATATTTGGTAGGTTTTCGAAATTATACGAAACAAATCGTTTCACTGCTATGCACCAACTGGGTTAGCATGTAGTATTGAATTTGCAAGAACTCCAAAAACAAAAAATCTGTCAATTTTATATCTATTTATATTACTAGCTTCTGCCCGCGCTATTCAAACTCAAACTCAAAGCATTTATTTCAATTAAACCAATTACAGGCACTTTTGAATTGTCAAGGGGTCCGTCAGTCAGAAAGATGTAGCTAATTGCCCATTCCAAAGCGTAGGTACCTATGGAGAAGAACTGGCAAGAAACTCCATGGACACTTACTTCTTTATTGCTTAGCGCCTAGCTTCTTTGTGTTTTTGCACGGCTCCGGGTCCTAGGTTTATAGCGTGATTCTAGCGTTTTTCTATACTAAGTTACGGATGTTGATGCAGTTTTCATCATCATTTACTTAGAGCATTCATCTACATATATTATATAAAATTCAAAGTCCTGACTGACTGATATATCAACGCACAGCCTAAACGCTGGTCCTAGAGACATGAAATTTGGAGGGTGTGTTCTTTGTAAAGAGTAGGTACCTACCCACTAAGAAAGGGTTTTTCGAAATCCCACCCGTAAGAGGATGAATGGGGGAGGGTGAAATTTCACGCGGACGAAGTCGCGAGCAGAAGCTAGTTTAATATACATTTTAGTCCGGAAGCTTTATTTATATAATAAACTAACAAACAATAAAGCAGTCTCGATGTTTTATCAAGCTACAAAAATCCGCTGGAAGCTGGGGCGGGTCGCTATCACAAAATAAATAGAATATTTATCATCATTAATACGACTGTTTCACAAACACAAGTGAACATTTCAACAAAGGCTGCTGAAGTACCGCGACATTAAATCAATTTCCCGCAGCTGAGACGAACCCTTGTCAAAATCGGAACAATCTGCAATTTACTGGTGAAGGATCACAAAGATAATACTTAAATACTACATTGCATATCTAATGATTATCTTCAATGGGGTAGTTAAGGAAACTATTGTTCATTCTCGACCACCATTTTGTTTTACATGGCCAAAATTATCGTTGTCAGCAACAGAGATCTTTAAATAATGCTTTTAACCGAAACGGCCTATATTTATAAATGGCTTATGTTTAACTTATCAACAGATAAAGTAAAAATCAAAAAAACACTTTTTACTGCCAAAAATAGTAAATGATCACCAAAATTTAAACTCCATTTTATTGTTAAATACCTAGGTAAAGGTATTTGTATTCTCATTTGCTCGCTCTTGCATCCTATGTCGCCATCCTATTTCTGTGTAAAGGGTTTAAAGTAACCTAACCTTGGGGTACCCAGCTAGAACTATTGTAATTTTAGACTCAATTTTTTGTTGTTCAATATATTTTTTTTGGTGATCATTATATTTAACCCCATTTATAATTACCATACCTATAAAGAGAAACTTCAATATTAAAATGATAATTTATTTACTATTAATTTATTCTATAATTTATTTATTTATTGTGATCTCCAAAGAATACACATATACATATAAATCACAAGGGCTGGTAATAGTTCAGCTAAAATTCAGATTTTGTCCCCACTTCCCCGCGCTATGTATCATTCTATCCCACTCGCACTGACATACTGTTTCAGTTAGGGTGAACTGAACTATTGTTGGAAGGATGTCAAGAAATAAAATGATTAAACTTAACATTAATTTATTACATTCACATTTTATGTACAGTATATATAAAATTCTTTTAAATGGGCAGGTAAATAATAAGTAGGTATAACAAAACAAACATGAGACACTCATCATTCGCATAGCAAATACAGTTTACATCGAAATCCGCAATATAAGTACCTACTTCATTAGTGTTCTATGACCGACCAAAGACCATTGCTCTATCGCCATATATTTGTCACCATAAGACATCGAAAGCCAAATAGAGCCGGCGCTCAGCTCACTGACAGCGTGCCACGGCAGGTTGTGCTGCGGCATCCCGCGGCGTTCCGTGGCATCCTGCTAAAAGCCCGCACAGACCGGACTGCGTCCCATTAACCGAAATGACCGCAGCACAAGTTTCAATCTTATTTCAACTAGCTTAGCAATCATAATTCCTCGACACAACGTGACCCACACGTCCCGCGGGATGCAATGGCGCGCCGCGGCATTACGTGGAATGAAACGGCATGACACCTCATGCCGCAGCATCCCTGGCGCGTTGCGTCATGCCGCAGCGTCCCGCGACACGTCGCGTCATTTCCCGGCATCGTGGTATCGAAATAAAGTAACATGAATTCTAAACTCATTGAAATAAGATTCAAAATAACTTGATTAGTAATAAAATCCTTTGCCATGACAAAGCCTTAAAATTACTTTCTTTTTGCTGAATCTTTGGCCAAAAAATAGGCTAGTCCTCTGGTCACGTGAAGAGTCGACCAATCGCTTGGCGATTTCTCGAAAAATTAAGTAGGCACTCGGACCTTATGGCCCTAGTGTATCAGCCCCAAACGGCTGGTACATATAAGTCGGAATAAGATTAGAGTATCTATTTGCGCTGTTTGAGGTTTTCTGCACCCGCAGTAATCGCACTAGCACAGCCAACCGTAATAGGAAGATGGGGTGGCGCAAGGTAGTCGATACATGTTGCATCACACACCAAAGGCCGACCTAACTTCTAAGGCTTTATGGTCAATCTGTCTGGTCTTTTCCAATCGTCGCGAGCCATTGGGTTCTAAAACAGCTGGCAACCCAGCACTGTCAAGAGCACGCAATGGTTATAACGCATAATAATACGTCATCGGAATGACTGATGTCAATTAAAAAGTTTCATACATTTTGGCTTTAACGGAGGTTTGGAATAGAACGAATTTTAAAATAAGTTGTTTTTAACCCCCGACGCAAAAACGACGGGGTGTTATAAGTTTGACGTATCTGTGTGTGTGTGTGTGTGTGTGTGTGTGTGTGTGTCTGTCTGTTACATCGTAGCTCCCGAACGGATGAACCGATTTTGATTTTGTTTTTCTTGTTTGAAAGGTGAATTAGTCGCGAGTGTTCTTAGCTATGTTTGAAGAAAATCGGTTCAAGATGGCTGCCGCCACTAAATGGCGGATTACATATTTTTTTACAACTCCCTCAATATGGGTATCAAATGAAAGGGCTTGACAAGTAGAATACTAAACACTATGATAAATTTCAAAACCAAGATGGCCGCCACCACAAAATGGCGAATTATATTTTTTTTTTTTCGAATTCCCTCAATATGGGTATCAAATGAAAGGGCTTGACTAGTAAAATACTATACACTATTACAAATTTCAAATCTAAGATGGCCACCACCAGAAATGGCGAATTCACAGAGGAATACGTTAGTATGGAATGAACGCCAACGACCACGAGTACCTAACTAGCTTCGCTTCACTGTGGTAAAATAATACGTACAGCTGCGCAGATTTCGGCTAATCACGTGTGGATCGTATAGTATGTTTACTAGTAATATCATATTATAAAGTTTAAAAAGCAAGAAATAAAAGTTAAATTAAAAATTTAAAAAACCCCCGACTCAAACAAAAACCTCTAAAAAGTAAAATAATAATATATATTAGCCCTTTAAGTTTAATATAAGTTGCACGAAATATTTTGATCCAAGCGTCCTCATGTCGGGGGACGGCTAATTAAAACGCCAAACAGATGAGGCTTAAACCCAGCAATAATGAATGTAGCTATTGTAGAAACATAACTGCTGTTAACTTCCAATTTTCATTAGCCGTCCCCCGACGTGAGGACGCTTGGATCAAAATATTTCGTGCAACTTATATTAGGTAAACTTAAAGGGCTAATATATATTATTATTTTACTTTTTAGAGGTTTTTGTTTGAGTCGGGGGTTTTTTAAATTTTTAATGAAAACATTTAAATTAAAAAAAAAAGAATCAAGAGGAGGAGAATGACGAAAGCAAGAACATTTATGTGAATTCCCTTAAATCCCTAATTTCCACATTCCGTGTATGTCTGGTATCACATAACTCTGGCAACATGTAGGTATGATGGATGAGTAAAAATTTGTTAATTTAGGTCTCATGAATTTTGCCCAATAATGATCGTCTTTCTGTATAATTTCAGTTTTGATATGATTTTTACATCCCGATCATACGCCAAAAATACATGTTTTTCTACCAGTTATGTGTAGTTGTCCCTGCACCTGAATGTACCAAAGATGTTTCAAAGAACAATGGGTAAAGTTGTATGGGCCCCGTACCCAAAAAAAAAGATGACTGTAGCATTATGAGCTATATCGGTATTCGTTGCCCTCAAGGAGTCGTTTAATTAATCCTAAGACAGCATGTCTGAATTCACTTGGAGAAAAAAGATATTTAAGGAAGTTAAATTGGTTTTGAGAAGACCGTACCCAGAGACAAGGTTAATTGTAGCAATATGAACTATGTCGGTATTTGTTGACCTCATGGAGTAGTTTAATTAATCCTAAGACAGCATGTCTGAATTCACTTGGAGAAAAAAGATATTTAAGGAAGTTAAATTGGTTTTGAGAAGGCGGTACCTACCCAGAGACAAGGTTAATTGTAGCATTATGAACTATGTCGGAATTTGTTGACCTCATGGAGTAGTTTAATTAATCCTAGGACAGCATGTCTGAATTCACTTGGAGAAAAAAGATATTTAAGGAAGTTAAATTGTTTTAATAAAATAATAGGAAAGTTCATTATCTTTATTCGTTATTGTAATTACCATACTTATATTGGTTCTTATTCAATACTAGCTGACCCAGCGAACTTCGTACCCCCTTTAATTTTTTTTTTTTGTTAATTTTTTCCCATGTTTTAATAGCTATTCTGCTATTCGGGGCAGAGATTATGAGCCATGTCGGTATTCGTTGCCCTCATGGAGTAGTTTAATTAATCTTTAGTCAGCATGTCTGCTGGCAATCGACAATGCAGCATAAAATGAGATACAAAAAAGAAATAAAAACAAAACACAATACAAGTTCTAAATCAATTTTAATTAATTTTTAATCAAGTTCTGTTAATTTTCTAAATCGCTGGAGCCTTATTGAACACGTTCCGTGATCCATTGTAGAATAATCCACACGCTAACAACATTGTCGAAATAATAAAAGTCAGAATTAACGTTTCCAACAGGTTTGGGTACTAATATGTTGTGGACTGTAATATCAACCGCCAAAGGGTACGTTTCACAGCGATGGAAGAAAGCGACGTACCATTTCCTAGCCTCAACGAGGAGGAACTTATCTTGTTTAGTTTAGGCACATACCAATTAAAACTCGCAAAATCATACGTGTCAGAGCATTTGCGAAGAGGCATGTAGGTACCCTATAGAGGTATGCGTAGAACCAAGTCCTAATATGAGATATGGCGCAAGTGATTGACTGTCGAGTAATTATTATTTAGTAAGATTATTGTAAAAATGGAAAATTATACCTGTGAGACCTGCTGGTGAATGTATGTTTAAATAGAAACATTTTCAAACGGTTGATTGATGTAGTTTTTTTTTGTGCATAGGTTGTTTGAAATCTCTGTGCACGCCACTGCATGATTGCGACGCTCGTGTGTGCCGGGAAAGATAAACATATTAACAACGGGGTTGTTAAACGTGGAATGTGAACTCAGCGATCATTGCGCCAATAGTCGTGACAGCCTATGGCTTAATAGCCAAAAACGTCGACTAGCACCTGAGGAGGCTCTCGTTGGGCAGCTGGATCAAGGACTTGATTCAGAAAACGGAACTTCTCGACACGACCTACATTATTAGGAGGTTCTTCTCTCTGGAGCCCTGATTGCCGATAGCTTGGACCTATTCCCGATACCGGAGGGCTACAACTTTTTTATATTTTTAAATGTTTTTATGTTCTAATATGTAAAAATATAATTTGTATAAACATGTATAATGAAATAAAGGAGTTCAAATAATAATTAATGAGAATAAATAACGTTCTATTCTTTTATTTTATTCTATTTAATAAAACAATTTAACTTCCCTAAATATCTTTTTCCAAGTGAATTCAGACATGATGTCTTAGGATTAATTAAACTACTTCATGAGGTCAACAAATACCGACATAGTTCATAATGCTACAATTAACCTTGTCTCTGGGTACCGTCTTCTCAAACCAATTTAACTTCCTTAAATATATTTTTTCTCCTAGTGAATTCAGACATGCTGTCTTAGGATTAGTTAAACTACTCCATGAGGTCAACAAATACCGACATAGTTCATAATGCTACAATTAACCTTGTCTCTGGGTACCGTCTTCTCAAACCAATTTAACTTCCTTAAATATCTTTTTTCTCCAAGTGAATTCAGACATGCTGTCTTAGGATTAATTAAACTACTCCATGAGGTCAACAAATACCGACATAGTTCATAATGCTACAATTAACCTTGTCTCTGGGTACCGTCTTCTCAAACCAATTTAACTTCCTTAAATATCTTTTTTCTCCAAGTGAATTCAGACATGCTGTCTTAGGATTAATTAAACTACTCCATGAGGTCAACAAATACCGACATAGTCCATAATGCTACAATTAACTTTGTCTCTGGGTACGGTCTTACTCGTTCTCCTTTATGGAAAGTCCATCTTTCGTTTTCCTCCAAAACCTTATTTTTTTTAATCTATTGCATCGTCCAACGAAGTCCTGAATGCAGAAATTGGACACTTTATTTCTACTATTGTGTCTTCTCCCTGCACAACTCCGTCCGGAGTTGCACCTAGAAAAGGTAACTCTTTATCAATAAAAAGACCACAAGGCTCTATTTTTTTAATATTAAATTGTGATGCTAGTTGTTCCATGGTAGTTGTTTCACTTTCTATTCCATGTTTTATGGACGGCACATTACATACATTTTTTGGATATATAAGATTTTTAACTAAAAATAACTTTAATTTCGGAAGTCGGTGGCAAAAAAGTAATATACAAATCCAAAGACACCGACATCCGAAATTAATGTTATTTTTCACATTGTAGTATTTTTGGGAGTCGGTATTTTTTGTCAAAAATTTTTTGAAGTGAAACTTCTTTAGGCGCGCTTGACTTGGGGAGTAAACTGGCGAACGCGTTACGGAAACGTGTGATCGGGCGAGTAGGGAAGGTACGTATTTATGCGACCGGGTTTTTACACCAGGTATTTGCTTCCAAGTACGGACACAAGTACGTAGGTACCTACTCAAATAGTTCAACAACCGCGTTTGTTTTCGCAAATGCAATCATGCTCCTTATCAGTAAGAGCACAGAATACTTAATAGTACCTACTACGTACAGAAAGGACACTCCCTTCCTCGACCTCATATCAGATACATATTATACCGCACCTCACCCCGCACTTCGAGGTATTCGTCGCCGACTCTTTAGCAAGGGCGCTCGCGAACCGCAGCGCTGTATTGCTGATACGAACACACAATTATGCGATTTAAAAGTTTTATTTGAGTTTTAATCACGATGGTTGGATATTGTGATGCTTTTCCGAATTCGTATTTACATAAACTGTTTGTAAGATTTCGCATTTTCATTTGTTTATGTAGTAGTAATAGGTAATTATTTTGCGAGCGTTGTATGGAGTGTCCGAGGTGTGGTAAGAGTCTATGGAACAATTTCGTATGCAAGTATTTTTACTTTAATGCTTTGTAAAAGTATTTTATTTTTAATTATAATTAAAAATATACCATTAAATTTCTGATGCCAAACTGCATTCAGTGATGGATTATTTTTTATTAAATAGTTTTTGTAAATAGATAATAGCTTCATATTTGCAATAAATTACCACCGTTGTGTCATCGCGCTTCTCTTTCTTTTCCTACCGAACCTACGGTCCTGCATGCGGCAGCAGCGGGCAGCATTATATATGTTTATTTCCTTCAAAGGAACTATTTAGTCTCAGTAGTTCCTTCAGCTTTTCGCAAAGGGACTACTGATCAAAAAGTTCTCAGTAGTTCCTTCAAAGGAACTGCTAAAGGAAATATCTAGTCTCAGTAGTTCCTTCAGCTTTTGCAAAGGAACTACTGATCCAAAAATTCTCAGTAGTTCCTTCAAAGGAACTACGCGAAGGAACTAGTGAGCATAAACGATATTTTTTACGAAAACAAGTTTTGATATTATAACACAACTTTAAATACCTCCAGGACCCCTGTACAGTTACATGCGGGTGCAAAATTTGCTGTTTGTGGTAGTGCGCATACAGCAAAATTTCACACCAAAAATTAAAGTCGATTTCCAGCAATTACTTTTGTCACAGATCTTTTGTGCAATGTTACTTAGTTTGATGTACGACGGCTATATAGCTAAAATATTTATAAAAATAGTTTTGCTGAATATATTGAAAACACCATTACACATTGGGAACTGTCTAAAATAGGTACGTTTACCTCTCTAAATTTCTGACAATGTTTTGACATTGACATGAGATTACGATTTTAAACCATTTCAAAAATTATTTTATGAATGAAAACTACAAAATTTGGAAAAAATAAAAATACGAGGCCTTATATTTTACATCTATATTTCATTTTACTTTATTACATAATTTCTTCAGAACATAAAACGTTGTCAATCGGGTCTTTTGAGCGCAAGCAAAGTGACACGGGTTCCCCGTCTGATAGCCGAAGCGGTACTGACAAATACTAAATCGGGGTCCTGTCGGGGGCCGGGCGGCAGAGCGGTTCAAGGTATGAGTGGTTATAAAGCTGGATATTGACGAACGCGAGCCGCTGTGTTATATAATAATTTATTATTAAAAGAATTAAGCTATTTTGTAAAATGCAACCACAAATTACTTTTCTCTACGTTATTGCCTTTTTTTAGATATGATTTTTTAGTAGTAAAACATTTATAAACTATGAGTAAAACAAGAAAAACATAAAAAAAATATCGATTAAGCCTGTTTTTCGGATTTTTTTTTGATCGAGTGAAGTTTTCGATATCGTGTTTTGAACCACAAATTGTCAAAATACATAAAGTAAACTAGAACCAGTTTTTTTTTCGATTTAAAAAATCACGATTTCTTTGTTTATTGTTAAATCAAAGTGATGTAAAATTGGGAATACCTGGCCTTCTGCTTCAATTACAGGAGACCATAGCATGCACATATAACTAGGTGTAAATAGGATAAAAATAAAAACAAAGAAAACAAAAGATGAAATTGAGAAAAAAAAAAGCATGACTAGATTGAGCATTCATATTACAATTGCTGAGTATAATAATAATTATTTCACATTTTTGACAATTACAGGGAAGAAATATAGTTACATATTTGTTATTTTGCGGTGGTTAAATTATTTTATTCATTGCCTGGTTTTTTATGGCAACAAATATGATAAAATAAGAAATAAATCCAAAAGAATATACTCAAACATCAAGTTAACAAGCAAACAAAGCATTGTCTTAAAGATTCCATAACAATTTTAATAGAAACGAATTGTTGATAGGTGCTACGAAGGTGTAGCTACGCGGCTACGAAGTCACGTAGCGAATAGCGACGCATTTGAGGGACTACGAGGTAGCAATGTTTACGTAGCGCGTCTACGATACATTTTTCATATTCAAGTATTATATGATATATTGAATGTATAGAATTATCTACAGTCTATACACTATACAGACGGAAAATACAGTATTTTTCAATGTTGTTTCATTGAAGAGTTAAAATTAGCACGTAATTTCGAGTACCGGTTTTATTACCAACTAAACATTTCGCTAATTTCTTAATTTTTGGCTACGTAATAAAAAAAACATTACATGTCGCTAGGCTAGCCAACAGACTACTAGTCTTCACGTGAGTTACTAGACAAGGTGATAATTGCAAGACTTTTTTGTTGCTCATTCACACACTAATTTCTTACGTACAACATACTATAGGTACTTACATGCTATACGTATTTTTATCTTACAGTTTTATTTATCTTATCTCCATGTCTGCGTCTATTTATATCTGAAGCTGCCTTTGTGAATACTAGAGCTGCCATCTAGTCGGTGCAAACATAATATTCTCAAAGCTTGCTTTGACTGTGCTCACCAGCTCGAATAACTTCTACAGTTACTTACCTTTCCATAAGATGACGTAGAAATCAATAGTAACGATGTTCATTTGTTACAAAGTAAATAAATTCTTTAGGCATGCTTATCATTTGATTATGACTTATCTGAAAATGAACGCACGTAATCTCACATTGGATTGAAATATTTTTATATGCGCGTTGGTAAAATCAGTTTTTTGACAAGTTTTAACGATTTTAGAAGCTAAGAAAGAGCGTTAGGTAGATAGAATACTCTTTATTACGTACACGATAAAAATTACAGATATAATATAGAAATTTTACTAGGGGTGACACAATGGGCGGTCATATCGCTAAAAGCAACCTTTTAAAGACAACCTTTGGATGGATTTAGGGAGAAAAGAGAGACAATACTGTAGGTAGTCTGTGTTGTACCATTAACATTTAAACAATAAATACATACATACATAAAACCCCGTGAGCCCGTGGCTAAATAATAACAGCCGCACAGGTTGATCGATCAGGTTGAGCTACGCTTGACGCGCTTGGTCTGTGGATGGGTGACCTTCTTTACATATCCTCGCAAAGCACGTTAAGCGGTTGGTCCCGGCTGTCATTTGTGGATCTTTGACAGTCGTTACGGGTAGTTAGAAGCCCGAAAGTCTGACAACCAGTCTTACCAAGGGGTAACGTATTACCCAGTAACTGGGTTGTGGAGATCAGATAGGCAGTCGCTCCATATAAAATACTGGTATTCAGCTGCATCCATTTAGACTGGAAGGACCCCACCTGGACCCCAACATAATTGGGAAAAGGCTAGGCAGATGATGACATACATACATAAAACATCTTATACTTATCTATAAAAATATTATATACTATTATAGAATAATAATCATGAAACAAGTGCAAAGAACAAGAAATAATAATTTAAAAACATTAATAGATAGTCGTTACTTAGTTAGTTTATAGATATATTTATTTATTTTTATTTATTTATGTTTGAATATAATTTACTTTTCTTAATGGAGAAAGACGATCGGAGCCACATCTACTGGATGATTCCGTAACAACCGAACGAAATGGCTGGTGGCGGAGTTAGGTAAGTAAATTTAATAAATGTTGATTTGAAGCACCGGTAGAGAGCGCCTCTGTCGCCCAGTCAGTTTGCTCTCCACTTTGAATGAAATAAAATTGTAGCCGCAAGATGGAGGCATTAATAAAAAGGATTGAATACAGGTTATATTATAAATTAAGGTGCCACTAGTCGATATTTATTCCATACAAATTTCGGGAGAGTTATTCCACTATTTAACATTGTGCATCCAAAGAACATGATATCGTTTTGTCTTATTACTAATTATTTATGTCTGTACGGAAACAGAATACCTACCTAGTAAAATAAAAAGCCATTAAAAAGTTATGAGCCAACAAAAATTCATTTTTCTTGCTATTTTTAACGTAACTTTGGGTTTAAATAAGTAATAAAAAAACTGTAAAATCTTCAAAACAAAGTCGGTACCGACAAAGCTCAGTTAGGTACCTAATTAGTTAATACGGGCTTGGTGTCCGCAAATTATGTGGACAATCAAACACAAATAGAGAATTCTTCGATAACTGTATCGAAGAGTTCAAATAAACTCTATTTGTAATTGATTTATGCAGTTTTTTTTTTCATAAAACTCGATTTTCAAAAGCATTTTTAGCGCCTTTCAGTTCAGAACGTTGTTTCTGTGTGTGAGAACTAGACGTTGTGCGTATAGACTAGCGTCTAACTGCTCATCACTGATACTATCTCTGTCGGACACGAAGCCAGACCGTGAGACAGCGTGATTTTTAGGTAGATATAACCACCAGTGAATCCGAGCTCGCGACTAATTTCTCCTTAAAGTCTCTTTTTGTGTCTGTGTGAACACGTTATTATTTTAAACTATGCAACGGCTAGGCAGATAATGACATTATATTCGTATAATAAAGAAATCTCGATGTTTTTCGATCGAGTGCGAAGCAGGTGCGAGTCGCTAGTACAGACGCCAGCACATCGAAACTGTCAAATTTTCCCCATCAACCTTGAACCTAATGCCTTAGTGATAAAGTTGGAAACCTATTAAAGACATTTGACAGATTGTAGTAGCTTGATATGCTGGCGTCTGTACATCAACAAAACCGTTGTTGGGTGCGGCTTTTTCGTATTTTGCGTGGAATGTATCAATTACGTATGAGTATTTATAATAGTAGTTCTAATTCCAAAACGATGGAATTTATTTCCGTTATCTTTCAGTAGGTATTATCATAATTCTGTCAACACAAATCCATCAACGAAATGTATTGATAATACTTATTATGTGACTGTAATACACATTCTTAAGTCCTGTTCACACTGCGTGTGTTACCTACTCACATATTTCGAACCATTTTTGATATTGTGCCACTACATAACATCACGCCTGTAATATGCGAAGGGTTCGGCAGAGGTGTACCCATAGTAAACCTACATTTTGTCAGTTATGTTTAAGTCCCATGTAATAAAGGGCGAGCCTATTGCCATCAACCGTGCACAAATCCAGACACCGAGTACAGCAGTCAGCTACTGAAAAACTCCTGATGGAAGAACACAATAACAACCGACCTGGAAGTCGAACCCAAGTCCTCATGCTCAGTAGTAGCGATGGCAACTATTATATAAATAAAATTTTTCATTTCATTTCATTTATTCAATAACAATTTACATTACAAATACGTAAAACATGACTTTATTGCTGCGATTTGTGATAAGTGACTGATCACGTCGTAATCAGTCAGTGTACTTTTCGTATTACAGCTACAGCCACAAGCATAGAACATAAAAGTTTCTAATTATAAGAAAACGTTCATAAAACTAATGGACTAAACACTAGTTGACGCACCTAAAGCTTTTAGCTGTTATTAAATTAAACAAAAAAGTTATCAGGCAATTACGTTGTTATGTCTAATAGGTACCTACAACAAGTTATTTGAAGAAAAACCGTAACAGAAATCAGACAAGCATGGAAAATATTCATATTAAAAAAGCTGTGACACGCTTTGAATGAGCCCTAAAATAAATTTATTTATTATTTATTTATTTATTTGCTATTAGGTACACATATTTGTTAAATAAATCAGTCATTTAAGTGGCGAGTAGTAAATGATAAGCTATCGGATACCTACGTACTTTATGTATTTATCAGATAAGCACTTAGATAAATGTAATTTTGTATTGTGTATAGGTTAGGTAGGTACACCAGAGATAAACTAATCAGGTTTTTGTGTTACTTAAAGTACCTACTTAGTTTGAGTTGCTAAATAAGTACCTACTTAGGTATGTACTTATTTAGCAACTCCTCTTTACTAAGAGTTGATTTTTTAATATAATTATGACAATTTGACATATTTTTATAGGAAAACTATCAAAAAGTAATGTTTATTCCTCAGATAAAAATTATGTGACTAAAAAGAAAATAAAAATCAGGCCCTTAGTCAATCTCCATTTGTATCGACCCAATGTTTTTTTTTTTAATAGTATGATTTTTTTTTAATAGTATGATTTAGATTATTGAACAAATTATGGATGGTGAACGTAGTTTGAAACTTCGGAATGAACACTACATACGATTAATTAACTTTTGACAACTGTCAAATGGTGGTGTCATTAATTCTTAGGTCGGACCCCGAACTAATCTTATGTTCGTAGGTGATACGGAGTATGATTCGCTAATTACTTCGGCCGAAACTACGGATATCGTGTATCGGGAGTAGACCTTCAGTTACGTACAGAAAGAGAGTGAAGTGCGCCTCAGGAAGTTTTCACTTTAAAAAAATAAATACAACACTTTAAAAATCCATTTTGTTTTTTCTGTGAAAATAAAATACCTACCTACCTAGTACCTAGTTGTTGTTATACAGCACACTTACGCCCTGACAGCGTAGTGTCTATTATTTTTAGCCGTACCAATTTAGATCATACTCGTAAACACCGCCGTTTTCATTGCCGAGTGAAAAGCCGTGTGACTGTGTCACGTGGTTATTCTTTCTAACTAATTATGAAGTACTTGAATGTTATGCAACACACATTAATTCCTATTAATGGAACAAAGTTCTTTAACGAGGCTTGCGGTAGAAGTAAACTTGTAGAAATCGTCACGCGACGAAAAAGCGTTATCGATACCGGAAATATGAAATAACGTAAGGGACAAAACTAAGGTTTACAGGAGAGCAAAAATAAGATGTTTGTTTACAAAAACTGACTATAACTTTTTAACTATATGTTTTATGTAAAAAGTGTCAAGGACAAAGTTTCTTAGATTTCTTCATTCTTTTAAGCTAATATAGCAAATATTGATTAAAACCTATAGTTTTAAAGATAGCATGTCCCTTACGTTAAATAATAATGAATACGGGTGACATACGTTAACAAAATTTGAGATGTAAATTAACAGCATTGATGTAAGGGACATTATAGGAAATAAACAAATATTTTTTTTGATGTAAGGGCCATTATAGGAAATGAACATTTAGTGTTTTTCAAAGTAAAGGTCTCTTTAATGGTGTACCTACTCTTTATTGCTTACGCTGTTAATAAATTTTAAAAATTTATACATTCAGGACCTACTGCGCCTATCAATATAGTTTAAACCTAGTTGCTGACATAAAAGGATAAAAAATAAACGAATAAAATAGATTAAAACTTTTATTTGTACTCACTAATCCTCTTTTAAAAACGCAAATAACTCGCATAAATAATGCTAAGTACAAAATAATTGCTCGATAAGCAAGAGGACTTTTTCTGGCTGATTCCATAAATGATGGCCACTGCAGAGGTCCCCAAACCATCAGTTTTTAATCTCCCTTTGAATGATAACATGCATGCTGTCTATTCATCCTGCGTTAACTGCTTAATAAGTTGTAATTTTTACATGACCTACTTACCAATATTTTACCTATTGGAAGGTATGTTTTTATTAGGATTCGAATTATTCTATCTCAATCAATCAACTCAGCCTATTACAGTCCACTGCTGAACATAGACCAGGCTGCGTCACAACACCCTGTCCTCCGCCTTCGGCATCCAGTCCGTTCCAGCCACCTTTTTTAGGTCGTCCGTCCATCTAGCTGGGGGGCGTCCCACACTACGCTTGCCGATACGCGGTCTCCACTCAGGACTCGTCTGCTCCACCGGCCATCGGTCCTTCGATAAACATGGCCAGCCCACTGTGTGAATGGGGCTGGTGGGGTGGCAACTGTTTACTCTGCAAGCTATGTCGGTAACTCCGGTTCTTTTCCGGAAACTTTAAATCCTGATTTCATCTTTCAAAGATACTCCGAGCATAGCTCGGTCCATAGCGCGCTGAGCGACCTTGAATTTGTGAACCAGCCCGACCGTCAGTGTCCACGTTTCGGCACCATATACCATGACGGGCAGAACGCACTGGTTGAAGATCATAGTCTTCAAACACTGCGGGATAGGCGACGAGAAGACTTGACGGCTTCTTCGAAAGAAGCCGACAGCTTCTTTCTCAAAGTTGTGTCTACCGAGCTGGATTATTTGCCCTAGGTAGACATAATCCTTCACAACTTCGAGAAGCGACCCTTCGATGTAGATTGGACTCGGCAAGACGTGCGAATTGTACATGACTTTCGTCTTGTCCAAATTCATGCCGAGGCCAACCCGCCGAGGAGCTACATTTAGGCTGTGCAGCATTTGGTTTAGCTGTTCCAGCGTCTCTGCCATTATGACGATGTCATCGGCAAATCGAAGATCTGAAATGTACTCGCCGTTCACGTTGATAGTCCAGTTCAATCCAGCGTCTTGAAGACGTCCTCCAACGCATTTGTAAACAATTTAGGAGATATAATATCCCCCTGTCTCACCACTCTGAGCAGTTGGATGGGGCTGGTTTTCTGGTCCTGGATCTGGACAGTCATCTGGGCGGTGTCATACCAACATTTCAACGCTTCGATGTAGCGCCAGTCAATTCGACATCGTTGCAGAGAGGCCAGAACTGCCCATATTTCGATGAAGTCGAAGGCTTTCTCGTAGTCCACAAATGCCATACACAGCGTCTGATTGTACTCCTCGGTCTTCTCTTCAATTTGCAGAACAGTATGGATGTGGTTTACGGTGCTGAAGCCTTTTCGAAAACCGGCTTGTTCAGGCGGCTGGAACTCGTCAAGTATTCTGGCGGGACGGTTTGTGACGACTCTCGAGAACGCTTGTATACGTGGCCCAGAAGTGAAATGGGTCTATAGTTCTTCAGCAAAGATTTAAGGTTTTATTCCATCTAAATAGACCAATTTTTTTAATTACTGAACTCCATTTATGACTAAACAATAATTTATCAAAAGTAGTAAGAAATAATTACCTGTTTATGTGATTCCTATAATGTTCATAAATTTTTGCCTGCGGGCTAGAGAAGTGAAGATAACTTTTCATCACTCATGTTTAGAATCCAGATAAAAATTTTACTAGGTACTTGTAGTTAGATCAATGAAAACGATGATGTGTTACTTAAATGAAAATGTGTAATGTCACAAACAGTGTTACGAAATACTAAGTAAGGGTCACGACCGCGCAGGTAAAATCAAACACAAAATCCGTATTGCTATCTAGCTCAGACATGTTGCACTGTTTTGCGTGTGACAGAGACGTATAATAATATTCGTTTCGATAAGTTTTAGATGTAAAGGACAGGTCAATTATTTTCGATGCTGAAAAATTAACGTATGGGTCAATATGATTATGATAATTCGAGCCACAATTTAACGTAAAGGACATGGTATTTGCACCTACTCAGGGAACACTAATGTATAAGACCTGTTGTAAAATGCTCTCGATTTTTTTTTAATGTAAATACCAAATACTGTGAGTAAAAAGACTTACATTAGTTTTTATAAAAATATTAATTTAAAACGTCCTATACAGCCAGTTTTTGTAAAAAAAACCGGCCAAGTGCGAGTCGGACTCGCCCATGAAGGGTTCCATAGCAGCAAGTAACATAATATAAAAGTTCTTGTAGTTCGTTGTAACTTTGTGAAAGGTAAATTGCGGTTTTCGATTTATGACGTATTAAAAAAAAACTACTTACTAGATCTCGTTCAAACCAATTTTCGGTGGAAGTTTACATGGTAATGTACATTATATATATTTTTTTAATTTTATCATTCTCTTATTTTAGAAGTTAGAGGGGGGGGGACACACATTTTACCACTTTGGAAGTGTCTCTCGCGCAAACTATTCAGTTCAGAAAAAAATGATATTAGAAACCTCAATATCATTTTTGAAGACCTATCCATAGATACCCCACACGTACAGGTTTGATGAAAAAAAATTTTTGGAGTTTCAGTTGTAAGTCTGGGGAACCCCAAAATTTATTGTTTTTTTTCTATTTTTGTGTGAAAATCTTACTGCGGTTCACAGAATACATCTACTTACTAAGTTTCAACAGTATAGTTCTTATAGTTTCGGAAAAAAGTGGCTGTGACATACGGACGGACGGACAGACAGACAGACAGACAGACAGACAGACATGACGAATCCATAAGGGTTCCGTTTTTTGCCATTTGGCTACGGAACCCTAAAAATGGTCTAGACCGGCGGAAAATATGTAATGTAAGGGACATTTTTTTTTAGATATTGAGATTTTAAATATACCAATCGATAGAGCAAGAAATTACGAATCCAATGATATACATTTTCGACAAAATGTCCCTTACGTTATTTCATATTTCCGGTATCGTTATGTCAGAGACAAAGACCTCGCTCCATGCGACTTTCTCTCTCTCTTATCTATACTTCTATACTAATATTATAAAGAGGTAAAATTTGTAAGTTTGTAAGTTTGTATGTTTGTAAGTTTGTATGTAGGGGGTAATCTCTGGAACTACCAGTCGGATTTGAAAAATTCTTCTTGCATTTGATAGCCCAATTCTTGAAGAAGGCTATAGGCTATTTAACATCACGCTATGACCCTTAGGAGCCGAGCAAAAAGAAAAAAAGTAAAAAAGAACGTTAAGTGATAGCGCGGGCGGGTGATGCGATACGACGGGGTGGCTCGGGGGAAACAAGAAGTTTCACGCGAACGAAGTCGCGGGCTGAAGCTAGTCTAATATATTTTAATAGAAAGAGAGAGAGAGAGAGATAGTTTTCCCAGTTTTCGAGGGTGCTGTAGCCAATAGTGTGGTCAAAATGATAATCCAAGATAGTGGCTGCGAAAACTTTCAAATCTTTCGTCATGGGTGTCGTTTTAATGGTTTTCAAGTGAGTGTGCTAAACCATCAGCTCTAGTGAGGTCAAAATAAACATCCAAAATGGCGCCTGCGAAAACTTTCAAATTTTTCATCAAGGGTGTCGTTTTCATGGTTTTCGAGGGTGCTGTAGCCAAGAGAGCTCGAGTGAGGACAAAATGAAAATCCAAGATGGTGGCTACGAAAACTTTCAAATCTTTCGTCATGTGTGTCGTTTTCACGGTTTTTCAGGGTGCTAAAGCCGATAGAGAGGTCAAAATGAAAATCCAAGATGGTGACGTCCTAATAAGAGCTTCTAAAACGTATAGCTAATACTAGATAGCTCTGTAAAAAACACCCATAAAAATCACACTTGATCTCCCTCTGTTTTTTTTCTATTATATACGAGTGTATGTGTGTGTGTGAGTACCACGTAAGGAACTTTGTTCCTTTCCTGACGGAGCGGAGGTCCCCCGACCGCATAGGTTTTTTTATAGTTCAAAAGATTACTTAGCTAAATTGTAATAGGTACAAAAAAAAACAATTTAATCTAATAATTACGTAGGTACATCAATGGATAACTTATACATAGGTAACTTTATAAGGATAGTAGTAGAAATAACTAAACACATTGACAAAATACTTTTAAGGTGAATGCGTAGTGGTAGCCCGCGAAATTCAAGTTTTCTTACTTTTTTTGCAATTTGCAGGTCAGTGTCAGGTTGTATCTTGATAAAAATTTGATTCGCGACTATAATAGACATGTATTTACAGAATTATAGTCATTAGAATTATTAATATATCTCTTTAAGTTAGATTTCTACCATAAACACTTTTCCATACGAGATTTGTTCTTAACGGTAGAAATCTAACTCAGAAAGATGTATTAATGATTTTGATGATTATAATTTTGTAAATACGTACCTGTTATAGTCGCGAATCAAATTTTGATCAAGATAAAACCTGACACTGACCTAAAAATTGCAAAAAACGTAAGAAAATTTGAATTTCGCGGGCTACCACTGCGCATTCACCTTAAGAGAGAGTAAGAGTTAGCTAATAGTCCTAATAAATAGGTAGGTACAAACGCCAGCACATCAACCTACACCTAACTGTCACATTTTCCCAATCAACTTTGAACCTTATGCTTCAGTGATAAAGTTGAAAATCTATTAAAGAAATTTGACAGATTGTAGTAGGTTGATGTGCTGGCGTCTGTACATCACATAAAAGCACAACAATTTATTGGATAAAACTGTACAGGACCTAAAAGGTTTTATAGAGGGCTAACGCGCAAAACAGGAAAAGGACATTAAATTATAAATGACAAATAAATAAAATAAAAAAAATAAAAACTTGCTCATGTGGACGGTCCAAAGGTATTCCTAATAGGTAACTCATGGCAATGGTAATTTTGTCACTTATGGAAGGAAAACCAGCAACCTGATATGATGAAATGGATTTTGAATCCTCCTCAAAAGGAAAGGGAATCAAAAACGGATTACATAGATAGACGATAGAAAACAGAAGAAACGCTGCAAAAACGCGTAGATTTTAAATTGAGGATTTGCATGATGCTTAGCTCAGAGAACCTCATTATAGGTATCTAGGTAGGTACTTTCAAAAACCTGTCATCATGATGGAACGAAATAGGTAACATGACACAGAAAAAAAAGACACTTGCAACCTACACAGCGATAAGGGTCTTTTGACGCTCGAATGACTTTGACAGGAGCGCTGTTGGTAAACATTTGTGTAATTATTGTTTTGTGAAATGTATTGAAAAAACAAGATGGCGGCGTTAGTTCTAATTTGCGCCACGTGCCAAAAGATCCTTAAACTGCTAGTAGGTAGATTTTGCTTAATTTTGACAATGAAAGTACTCTGTGATTTTGACTATGATTTTAAATATTATTGTACTCTGTGATTTTACCACTGACAAGACAGCACGGAGTACTCAAGACAGCAGCTAACGTCAGGCTTTTTTAGTTGATAAATAAAATGTATAGTTGCTCTTCCCACATAATTGGCTATGAGAAAAACTGAAAACTGTGTGATAAAGCACAATAATTCTGTTGGGAGATTACATAATAATTTCGTTGAAAATAAGAATGTGCAGCAACGCAGCAACGATTTGTTTTGTGAGACACCGCAATAGCACGCGGCTAAAGAAGTCAGAAGAATTGCTTTTTGCTGGATAAATAACACAACTCGTCCTCCACACTGGTACGCAAAGAATGATACGGTGCGACGAAATAAAGACAACTTACGAGCGCCACGACGCAGGATGCAGCGCTAGGCTGGACTGTCCCGTAATCCCGTTGGCGGTAGGTACACTACAACCCGCAAGAGTTAAGGTGAATGTGAAGTGGTAGACCGCGAAATTTAAATTTTCTTAGGTTTTTTGCAATTTGCAGATCACTGTCAGGTTGTATCTTGATCAAAATATGATTCGCGACTATAATAGATATGTATTTACAGAATTATAGTAATTAGAATCATTAATATATCTCTTTAAGTTAGATTTCTACCACAAACACTTTTCCATACGAGGTTAGTTCTTAACCGTTCAAGCCCAGACGTCATTATGACGTAACATCAAAAAAACTCCTGTCAAATTCCAGATGTCACCCGCTCAGCGCGTGATTTATTACCCTGCTCACAAAAAATGGTCTACTGATGCTTATATGGGCTCAAGCCACTTAATGTAAACTGTTTTGGGTTCTTGAATAAACAGACCATAATATAAAATGCAAACAATACTCGTATTACGAGTATTGTATTTATAAACAAATGACGTCATCAGAAAATAGGTTGAAAGTGTGTTCGTTCCCGTATTATGTCGATTTCTGATAAAACTACTATATGAATTTACACGAAACTTTGCAAGTTACATTATGAATAGACAAGTAATCTAACAACAGCGTTTTTTTGAAAGTCCTACCTTACATTTTAATAATATTGAAACTCAAATTTCAGTGCGCCGAGCCGTTCAATTCTTATTACAACGCAATGACTGTAATCGCCCAATCCTAGTCATATTGAGTTGTTTCTAATTAAAAAAGTGTTACTAGGATACTACACAAACCTTTATTAACTGATAACTACCTATATCTTGTAAAAATATACCACTATAATTATAAAATCATAAGATTTTCTTGAAGTACTTACGTAAAATTTTGTTTGACCAAAAAAAAAGATTATTGATTGATTGTGATGTTATTTCGTGCAAATATTATCTACAATATTATCTACAAGGACGTATAATATGTTATAAACGAATATTCATCCACTTAACGTCGATTTTACACAAAAACTATTAAAATAAACAACATAGCATCATAACAAAACAACACACACTGCAGCTGCCATTAAGAATCGTAAAGTCTATTTTTTACTTTTTTTTTCAAATATTGCCAACCCATATTTTTCGTTTTGAATCATTTAGTCGATTAGTTTATCTACCGGACCATAGACTCAAACTGTTGCACAGGATATTAGACCGTATTTAACAGTAATAATAGAGGTTGAAGCCGCGTGAATCGGGTGGTGACAAATGGAGACGGTGGTGCCTGACGGGTGCGCCCCGGTATGTGACAAATGGAGACGCTGGGGACTTAACGGTTAACGGTAGAAATCTAACTTAGAAAGATGTATTAATGATTCTAATTATTATAATTGTGTAAATACGTACCGGTTATAGTCGCGAATCATATTTTGATCAAGATACAACCTGACATTGACCTAAAAATTGCAAAAAACGTAAAAGAAATTGAATTTCGCGGGCTACAACTACGCATTCACCTTAAGTTGAGACTTCGTTTGGATGACGTAAGCGCGCAGTACTAAGGCGTCAATGGCGAGAGCGGTAACAATGTGAGTGTCGGGAGGGCCCGCTCGGGTCTCAAGTTAACTTTTGCAAATTGTAAGTAGTTTTTTGAAATCGAAGCTGTCGTTCGCGCAACGGTTTACAAAACTGCATTGACAGCAGCTGATACGAATGGATGTCAAAAGTACAGAAACGCAAATACATTTCTAACTTTATCTTGAGCAAAACTTATACCACTGAAGATTTGGTGGCAATGATGACGCAAGGAAATGTAGATGTAGATTACCATCCCATGAGCATGACCCAGCCACGTCACTCATCGGTGTAATCATTGGATAACGAAAGTAATACCTACCTACGAGTAATAAAACCATCTTATCAAAAATTAAACAAATACGTATCATGTAGCAATTTCCGTATTTATTGCGCATCATCCATCCTAACTAAGATTATAAACGCGAAAGTAAGTTTGTTTGTTACCTTTTCCGATCATCCTGAAATTTTGCATATACGTTGTCAGGTACAGAAACGGACAGAGGGTAGTACCTTTCATCCCAAAAAAGTGTTGTTCCCGAGAAAAACAATAATAGACGTGGCTCCATCTATTATCATAACAACGTTATTGTTGTTTTCCTCGAGAACAGCACTTTTTTTCGGGATGAAAGGTACCCTCCGTTTCTGTACACCAGACAACGTATATTCAAAATCTCAGGATGATCGGTTCAGGCGTAAAAAGGTAACAAACAAACTTACTTTCGCATTTATAATATTAGTTAGGAATTTAGGACTATATTTTGTTGGTGAATGGACTTCCATGGTGGACCTAACCAACACACGTCATAGATTACGTAGGAATTTACTCACGGTACGGTATCGATCGGGGCGGACTGGCACTTTGAGCCAACTGGCAACATTATTCGCGCAGTTCATTCATTCGTTGTCGTGTGAGTGTACACGCACGGTTCTGTCACGACTTTACGAACGAATTCGTCATTGAAAAAGTCCAAATTGTGGTGAGCGAACGTCGCGGTAAATTGTAAATTATTCAAAAACACAAAATCGTAAGTAGCTTCTTATTGTATTACAGGCATTGATATTGTAGAATCTACTTTTTTATATTAACGTTGCCCATGTAATGTTCGTATTGATTGCGTTAGACACCTTACAGTTAATTTTAACTTGGGACAAGTGTTTCGCGAATTTAAGTTGATAATGTGAGTTTACTGACTGCATAAAAGTAATCAACGATTGTAACAAGAAGCACAAAGCATATCAATGACGTGATTTGCTCCAGATTACGTATTTCATGCACTTACGTAACATGACATTACGACACCTTGTGCCTTGGAACTCCCTGCTGACATTGATCCTGACCTAGTTCCTAATAGCAAATTCCAGGGCAATACTTATTAATAACCCTCTTTATGATTTACTTGCTTTTTAACCATGTTTATTACAAAAACTATTATAGATGAGTATTTGCAAGATTCTGCACAAAGAGTTAGGTACATATTTTAGCCACATTTTTCCTTGTTATCCACCGGTTTATATAAAAGACTGTATGATAACTACTATAAATTAGGTAGTTACACTTTAAACTTATTAAATTACTCTATGAACTATTCTAAATCACAATGTAGGAAGCATAAGAATCGTGACCTTGAAGTCATCATGATCTCAACATAACCTCACTGTTATAATTTATTCCACCAATTTTCCTTTAGCTTAATATTTTAAATATATCTAACTTTACCTGTTTATTCTTTCTAGTAAAATGGGAATCCCTGCTGGTAACGCTGAAAACGGCAAGAAAATCTTTGTCCAAAGATGTGCCCAGTGCCACACCGTAAGTACTGGACCTTGACTCTTCATTCATTCTTATCTCTACCATCATTACTTTGTCAGCTGCATTTATGACATTGTCTATTGTCACTCATGCATGACATTCAAAGTTAATTTCTGGTATGGCTGATAAATAAATTTTCGATGTTTTATGATTCAACAAAGTAATGTGGATTTTCCTGTCAAACTGTTGATAGTACATAAAACCCAATGACATTCCACATTTTATGTAACTATTTGAAATTATGTAGGCAACATTTCACAATGAGTCATTGTAATATGAACTTTATGTTAGTATCATAGAAGTTACACCATGTATCAAGAGTGCAACAACTATAGCAATGACAATCACATGGGAATTTCGATGACTCTTTATTATTTTGACACTCATTTTTCTATCACACAAAATCTTCTAAAGTCTGACTGCGCTAAATTTGCCAAAGATGTAAACAACAATGGCTGCTCGAGCAGCCATTGTTGTTTACATCTTTGGCAAATTTGGTGCGGTCAGACCTTAACTACTTTGCATTATGCCAATTTACGAGTTTCTTTACCAAAGGCTCTTATTTTCTATTAGTATCATGATTTTAATGGTAAACTTTTCCATGTTACAGGTTGAAGCCGGTGGCAAACACAAAGTAGGACCCAACCTACACGGGTTCTGGGGCCGTAAGACTGGCCAGGCAGCCGGCTTCTCATACTCAGATGCCAACAAGTCCAAAGGTTAGTTTCTTATTTTTAGTTTTTACATTCTAGCATCGATTTTACTATTTACTGTATGGATTGATTTGAATTCTACCACATGAAAATATGATATGAAATCAATAAGTCTTAATCTGTCAAGCTCCGCTAATGAGACACAATTGATTTTTTATTGTTTCGTCGCCGATTGGCGACGCGCGCCGCTTGGCCGGTTAAGAAATCAATAACTGGTTCTCTTGTGATTTATGTTTCTTTTGTCAGCTGATCATGTGTTGTATAGTATAGTACTTGTGTGAGTTTCAAGGAGGAAACTCATTGTATTTGATTATTTAATTTCTAATAGTACTACAGTTGATGACATCATGTTCAAAGTCCCATTGTGAGTGTCCACTGTCTTATAATCGCGTGAATATCACGCCACGCGTGCACTGCAATGACTTCACTTCCGACAAATACCGATGTTTGATTAGCTATCGCTTATCATTCTCCTGTGGTACAACACAGACTGATATATTTATGGATATTTTACAAAGTCAAGAATTATGTAATGATAATAAATATGTTTTTTTTATAGGTATCTCATGGGGTGAGGACACACTCTTTGAGTACCTGGAGAACCCCAAGAAATACATCCCTGGCACCAAGATGGTGTTTGCTGGTCTGAAGAAGCCCAATGAGCGTGCGGACCTCATCGCTTACCTAAAAGAAGCCACAAAGTAGATTTATGAAGACATAGGAAAAAATTATGTTTGAAATAAGAGGCATTTTCCATTTTATTTATGGAATTCACTTCTTATTTTTTAGCCCAATCAGTATCATCAATCGTATTTTGCAATGTTATGTTGCCTGATACACTTAGTATAGTTCACAATCATGTTCTTAGCTGTTATAATACAATTATGTGAGTACAAGTTACAGTGTGGAGTATATACACTGAGTATACTCTTTTGATAATGTTGTGAGTGAATTTACTGTTATTAAATTATTAGCTAGACTACCCCTAAAGCTTTTCATTTGTGAATGTTCCACACAAATCACTATTTATTTTCTCTTTATCACCTAAATTCCAGAGTGTGATGACTATTAATTTGGGATAATTGTTACCAATTATTAATTAGTGGTTAATGAAATTATTTAATAAATAATTTTAATTATTAGTTTTGATTTTTTATCACCTATTTTTCCTAAATTTGTTTTTATACTTATTGCTTTATATTATTTTTAGTTTCTCATTTCTTTTACACAAAAAGAAACATGTGTACCGTATTATGATAATTATTTATGCTGGAGCTGGACCGTACCGGTTCTTTGCTGACGCACGCCGCCTAGAGCTACGTACAGTCAGCACATCAGTGGTAGGTACCACATGCACTACGAAAATCACGTTTACTGCTACGACTTAAGGCGAATGGGTAGTTGTAGCCCGCGAAATTCAATTTTTCTTACGTTTTTTGCAATTTTCAGGTCAGTGTCAGGTTGTATCTTGATCAAAATATGATTCGCGACAATAACAGGTACGTATTTACAGAATTATAATAATTAGAATCATTAATACATCTTTCTAAGTTAGATTTCTACCGTTAAGAACAAATCTCGTATGGAAAAGTGTTGGTGGTAGAAATCTAACTTAAACAGATGTATTAATGATTCTGATGATTATAATTCTGTGAATACGTACCTGTTATAGTCGCGAATCAAATTTTCATCAAGATACAACCTGACACTGACCTGAAAATTGCAAAAAACGTAAGAAAAATTGAATTTCGCGGGCTACAACTACCCATTCACCTTAAAGTACCTATTGTCAATATTAAATTATTACCACTCTTGATGTGTGTAGGTATAGTAGGCTTCGTAATTGCTTTACCACGACATAATTATACCACTAAGGTTTAAAAACTACAAGAGTACAAGGATATTTTGGAGCGTGGTTAAAATCGGAACTAACACCGCCTCTTCTCTTTTTATTAAGAAAGCGCCAAGCTCGCGAAATTCAAAGTTTTTCAGCATTTATCAGACAGGAAGATTCTCTTCAGACCAACTGAACAACTTTCGCCATGGGACCAACATCGTTATGGCAAAAAATGTATGGGACGGCTGATTAGCCGTCCCATACATTTGGGTCGATTGAAGTTTTGTGTAAGTCATCCACTACCTTCTTACCACCTTACCACTAAGTAGGTACCACACAATCCTTCCTGCGTTAGGTAGCTTTCATTTATTCATATATATACAACATGTCCCAAAAATCAACTATAAGCCTAGACCTGCCCATGACTACTCGGGGAAAAAAAGAAAAAAAATATATCAAAATTTTTTTTTAAGTTATTTAAGAAAAATGAAATTCTTCAAAAATTTAGACCTTTTATGGCATTTTTCACTACCATGACCACAATTTTTTAAATATTTCTGATTGTTTTTTTTTTATAGGCAACCTGAATAGCACTGCTATCTACCACAATTCTTAAAAAATCCAGAATACCTCTAGTTTTTTCACAAAAATTAATTAAACTTATTTTATTCCCTTAATTTTTTGAAGATTTTTACTTTTAACCAACTTTAACTTAACGTGGTGTAAAAAAAAAGTATGAACACTATTATGGCAAGTTTTTTTATAAATTGACGCAACTAATCAAGATTCCAAATGGTATAGTACTCTATTAAAACCAGCCACAAAAAAATTATATCCATACTAGTTCATAACGGTCTAAAAACAGTTATTGTAAAACCACTATTCAAAAAAAACAACAAAGAGAGCTTAGTTAATTATAGACCCATTGCCCTAATTCCCATATTTTCAAAAGTCATCGAAAAAATAATATATGAATCCATCAATAAGTTTTTATCTAAATATAATATTCTATGTGAGGAGCAGAAAGGTTTCAGAAAAAACAAAGGTATAAATATTGCTATTTACGACTTACTAAGTGTTATAATGGAAAATGTTGATAAAAAACTACCAATATGCGCAATTCTTACAGATATGACAAAAGCTTTCGATTGTGTCCATCACGAAACCCTACTAAATAAGCTTTACATGTACGGAATAAGAGGAAACGTACTGAATCTTATTAAGTCTTATCTAAGTGACCGTAAACAATACACGGAAATTTCTAAAATATGCACCAACACTAGGCGGGAGAAAAAATATAAATCCGAAGCAAGAATCGTAAGACATGGCGTACCTCAGGGTGGAGTTCTTAGCTCACTCTTATTCTTGCTATACATAAATGACCTACCTAATAACATTAAACACCCCATGATCTTATTCGCTGACGACAGTACCGCACTAATTAAATGTACAGACATTAATAAATACGAACATGACATCAATACTACACTTAATGACATTGTGAATTGGCTTGACGAAAATAATTTAGTAATCAACTTGCAAAAAACTAACTTAATGCACTTTTATCAACGCACATCGGTACCGAATATAGTGATAGAATACAATAACTATAAAATAGACCAAGTAAAAGTTGCGAAATTTCTAGATATTCTTATAGATAGCCAGTTGACTTGGAAACCTCAAGCAGAAGAGGTAGAAAAACCCTATGTAAAAAACTGAGCGTGTCGGCGTATCTCCTCCATAATCTTGCAAAAAAGGTCAACATCGCCACAACAGTAGTTGCATACCATGGTCTAGTAGCGTCCATTTTAAGATATGGAATTATCTTTTGGGGAAACTGTACTTTACGAGAACAGGCGTTCAAAGCACAAAAACGGTGCATAAGGGCAATATTAAGCATGAAAGTGACGGATAGTTGCGTTTCTGTGTTTAAGTCCCTAAAACTTTTAACGTTCCCATGTATTTATATTTTAGAAATCGCACTCTTTGTTAAATGTAACATGAACCTTTTCACTGCAGTGTCAGAAAATAGGAAGAGACCTATAAGAAGTCAGTATAAACACCTACTAAACGTTGAGAGATGTAATACTGCCTTGCTTAAAAAAAGTGTTATTAGTATGGGCCCAATCATTTTTAATAAAGTAGGTACCCAATATAATTAAAAATGACACAATACAAAATTTTAAAAAAAGACTGACATTATTATTGATTGAAAAATGCTATTATTCAGTAAATGACTTTTTAAATGACATGGACTTATGTATTGAATAATTTAATGGTTTTTCTCAATTCATTCAATTTTTTAATTTTTAATTTATATATTTTGATGTGCTATGCCAACTAATGTTTTAAAATTATAAATTTATGTATTTTGACTATTTTAATTTAATTTTCAATTTACTGGACATTAATGTTTGCATGCCTTATATAAGGTAGATTGTACAAGCCTCACTCACCTTATTGTAACATCTTATTTTATGTACCTGCAATCTATGCAAATAAAATTTACTTACTTACTTACTATAACAAGAACCAAATTCCGTAAATTGTAGTTGACAGTAATCACTTTTACCACGTGCCCAAAATGGGTTCTTATTACAACTTCTAGGAATTTGAATGGGGCATACTCGTACATACCTTAGGAATTAGAGAGAGATAGATAAATAGAGATGTTTACGTTAAAAAGAGACAACAATAGAGCAGGTAGAGAAGCTGTTATTATTCTCAGCAAGTCAGTTCAGTTCAGTACGCTCTGCTCCTTTGTTTACTGTGCACCGTTCCGTATTCAATTGACGTGGCTCTCGTACGTACTAACGACTTTTGGCTTGGCTTTTTGGACTAGAATCGATCTGCACACTGAACTGACCTGGCATTATCTTGGACTACGATTGTGTTTTGTGATTTGGAGTTCTGGCGCATTTTGGACTGTTTAGCGTTTAACATGCCGCAACCATACACACCACAGGAATACGCTAACATGCACCTCATCTATGGAGAATGCCGATGCAATGCTAACGCTGCTAGCAGACTGTATCGAGAAAGATACCCAAATGCTCAAAGATATCCTGATTATCGAGTGTTTCTTAATGTGCATCAAACGTTTTCGGAGGGTCGTATGCCAATCCAACGGTCGTAGGAGAAACGCTGGAAGACCTGGATTGGATCGTGATGAGGAAGTTCTCAATTAGATAGAAAATGATTCGACTACTTCGGTACGTGGCATAGAAGAAGCTACAGGAATCCCGAAAAGGTCCAAAAAGCCAGGCCAAAAGTCGTTAGTACGTACGAGAGCCACGTCAGTTGAATACGGAACGGTGCACAGTAAACAAAGAAGGAGCAGAGCGTACTGAACTGAACTGACTTGCTGAGAATAATAACAGCTTCTCTACCTACTCTATTGTTGTCCCTTTTTAACGTAAATATCTCTATCTATCTATCTCTCTCTAATTTCTAAGGTATGTACGAGTATGCCCCATTCAAATTCCTAGAAGTTGTAATAAGAACCCATTTTGGGCACGTGGTAAAAGTGATTACTGTCACCTACAATTTACGGAATTTGGTTCTTGTTAAAAACTAGTACCTATGGATATAATTTTTTTGTGGCTGGTTTTAATAGAGTATTATACCATTTTGGAATCTTGATTAGTTGCGTCAATTTATAAAAAAACTTGCCATAATAGGTAGTGTTCATACTTTTTTTTACACCACGTTAAGAAGTTGGTTAAAAGTAAAAATCTTCAAAAAATTAAGGGAATAAAATAAGTTTAATTAATTTTTGTGAAAAAACTAGAGGTATTCTGGATTTTTTAAGAATTGTGGTAGATAACAGTGCTATTCAGGTTGCCTATAAAAAAAAAAAACAATCAGAAATATTTAAAGTGAATGGGTAGTTGTAGCCCGCGAAATTCAATTTTTCTTACGTTTTTTGCAATTTTCAGGTCAGTGTCAGGTTGTATCTTGATCAAAATATGATTCGCGACAATACCAAGTACGTATTTACAGAATTATAATAATTAGAATCATTAATACATCTTTCTAAGTTAGATTTCTACCGTTAAGAACAAATCTCGTATGGAAAAGTGTTGATGGTAGAAATCTAACTTAAAGAGATATATTAATGATTCTAATGACTATAATTC
Source organism: Amphipoea lucens (assembly GCA_947508005.1). Taxonomy (NCBI): domain Eukaryota; kingdom Metazoa; phylum Arthropoda; class Insecta; order Lepidoptera; family Noctuidae; genus Amphipoea; species Amphipoea lucens. The sequence continues at coordinate 9,524,219 of OX382374.1, forward strand.
TGTAAATACATGTCTATTATAGTCGCAAATCATATTTTGATCAAGATACAACCTGACACTGACCTGAAAATTGCAAAAAACGTAACAAAAATTGAATTTCGCGGGCTTCAACTACCCATTCACCTTAAAAAATTGTGGTCATGGTAGTGAAAAATGCCATTAAAGGTCTCAATTTTTGAAGAATTTCATTTTTTTTAATTAACTTAAAAAAAATTTAGATATTTTTTTTTCTTTTTTTCCTCGAGTAGTCATGGGCAGGTCTATCCTCCGGTGTTGGCTTATCGTTGAATTTTGGGACATTTTGTATATTCAATTTATTCAGTAGGTAACAATTCACATTGCGTTCGGAACTTCGGACATTCCCAAATAAGCATTGATATTTGAATTTTTCAAGTGGGCGTGGAATCGTGGATGGCCGAATTCAAAACTATGAGGTATAGCGAAAACTACTCAAAGGAGTCTCGTGCTCGATTTTGATGAAAACTAAAACTGCATCATTGGCTGCATATTTCTAGCCAGGAATTGAACCCGTTGATTTTAATTTTTTTTTTTAAACACTCACTGTATTATTACTACACCATTCGATAGTGTCCCTAATAAGGATCAAATTCTGGCACATGTAATCTGTGGCTTTAGGCCTTGATTAAAATAAACGCACTTTAAACAGTAAAAAATTGTCTCGTACTCCGCACAGAGCAAGGAATCGCCGTCCCAGCAGCAGCAGCGGCCGAGGCGTCTCCGTGCACACAACCCCGTTTAGCACATCCCACATAACTGTGTACTTTACCTTAGACTACACCTGCCGTATTATTATAGTACTCTGTGGACTACACACAAAATGTAAAAGGGTTGCGACGCAAAACATACAGATTAGACGGGAGTACGGGACACAGGTGCAAGGCTTTGTCGTCTGCCTGCACTCTAGAGTAGTCTATAGTTAGTTAGTTGACCTTTGACCTAGACTATAATAGAGTCAAGAGCAAATCCATTTCAAATAAAAAAAACTAACATACACGACACAGGGCAACGAGGTTGAAAGCTAGAATTAAATGTATGAAAGCGAGAGCCACCTCGCTATGTATCTATCGTTCCATCTGTGGGAAGTTAGGTCCTTGTGGGCTTAGACCTTAACCTCGTGGTAGTGGCGTAACTTCAGATCTCCTAATGCAAAGGGAAAATTAGGTCCCCATTATAATTTTAATGTCTTTGGTCCCCATCACCTTCCATCACGCATTGGGCTCCTCATTCGGCTCCCCTCGTTTTCTTTTAAACTCAAGTTTTCAAATTAGTGTCAGTGCATTTGCTACGAGATCACTGGGTGCTAAAGTGGGCTCTTTGTTTGCATTCTTAGGGAAATAGGAGCTACTTTGACGACGCATGCAGAAAAACTTAAAAAAAATAACCTAGACTGCAAGAGGAAGCGAAGTATATCTTAAAGGTATCTTAGCTTCCCGCTGCGGACAGGTTAGACTTTTCAGCCATTCATGCCTAAAAAGAAGATACTTTGTCGACCTAAGCAGAAAAATTTAAGAATAAGAGAACCTAGGCTGCAACACTAACGGCCTAGCCACGAATTCACCGCTATCAGCGGCAGCTTAGCGCGGGGTGGCGAGCGGTAAAAACAAATATACCAAAATGTATGAACCATGCCACGACGCACCGCTCGCAGCCTCAACGCTAGACAAAAGAAACCGCGCTACTTGCCGCTAAGCCAAAAGTCGTGGCCGGGTGGTAAGAGCGAGCGAAGCGAGTGCGAAAATTTAAGCACCATTCATATTATAAACTGGGGTCCCGTGCCTTTTTGGATTACGGCGGTGTCCTTTCTTCTAAGCTTATCATGTTATTCTAAAACCCTGTGCCTTGTTGATTTGACGGACCTCCCAGCCCGGACACTGGGTGGACGCTCAAACACCGCGGTCCCTGGTGAGACGCATCAGTTTGCAACTTAGAAGTTACACTAGTGCCTCGTCGGTGCACGAGGGTGTATTGTATTTGTGTATTCTGTATTGACAACAAAACGAATCACTCGTATCTTGCTCAAATGAGTCTTATTGTCAATGGAACTAAACGCATCATCTGTCACAGTGACGTCGATTTTCTTTTTATGTTTGACAGATCACGGACATCCAACAATAATTTCTCAATGAAATGAACGATTGCGTATGGTTGTAATATTTTATCGTTATTAAATTAACAAAACACAGCATGGAAGTACAATAGTTTAAAAATATTAGTGGTAATCCAAATTATTCAAAACGTGATTCAAGTAAATACTTTCGCACTTTATCAGCCTATGGTGAGTTCGTTTACTCTTTTGATCAAAAATCTATTAAAAATACATTAAATACTAGTGTACGCCAACCCCGTAATTACGACTGAAACGTAATTAATATTTATTGTTATTTTTTTAAATCGCTTAGAGGAAACAAGAAAGCATTTTGTGAAATTATGACCAAAATCAACTAGATGCAAAATTATTTTCTCGACCAAATTTTTTTTAAATACCTACTTTCTACAAGTTGACGGACACTGGAATTTGTTAATATTTAAAAGTACTTATATTTTATTTTAGTTATATTTTTCTTGCTTACCAGATAATATCAGCATTAAATATTAAAGGCTTGAATGTTACTGGAGATCATTAAGTTAAAATAACTTGAAAATGGCCAAAGCTTCAGTTGTATTAAGCTTCCATAGTATTATTATTCATCAGTCAGATATTCATCTTTTGTCTGGACCGTACTGGCTGAATGATACTATCATATCATTTTATTTCGAATACTTAGAGAAAAAGATATTCAGAAATGCAAAAGAATTACTGTTCGTATCACCAGAGGTGACACAATGTATAAAGTTGGTTCAAGAAGATGAAATAGCTACATTTCTAGAACCTCTTGGTGTAAGTAAGAGACAGTTTGTGTTCTTTGCACTAAATGATAATGATACACCAGACATGGCCGGCGGCTCACACTGGAGTCTTCTTATTTATTCAAAACCTGAAAGCTGTTTTTACCATTTGGATTCTTCATATGTGAGCAATCACAAAGCTGCTTGGGAGTTTGCAAGCCATCTGATTCCGTACCTATCCAAGGGTAAGTAATCAATTTTTATAATCGGAATCAGTATAATTTTTTTCCAAATTTAAATTGAATTTATTTGTAAAGGAATATGTAATGGGTTTTAAAAGGGTATTTATTTATAAATGAGAGCACAAATTGCCAAAGAAACCATCAGGATATTCATAACAATCCTGCCATACAAAAGTGTCAACTTGATCATCATGTTAATGTTTGGAACTGTTTTCAGGTAAAATCAACTTTGTGAACAAGGATTGTTTACAACAGGGCAATGGCTATGACTGTGGGGTGTATGTCATATGTAATGCTGAAAGGCTAGCTGAACATGCCCATCAGAATGGAGAAATTGCCAGCTGCGAAATGCATGACAAGATAAGCCCCTCTGCCAAGAGGAAAGAAATATTAAAAGTCATTTACAGCCTTGCTAGCTCAGAATAATTTGTTATGTTGATGTTGTAATAGTTACTGATGTGCTTTGTTAAAGTAATTTATTAATATAAAATTTTAAATCAATAACATTGATCAATTGGTTTTTTTTTTAACAAAATTATTTGTGGCTTTATGTGTTTTGCCAGATTGGCTTTAAGTTTTATCTGAATAATCTAATAATTTGGTGGTATTTGTAAAGTTAGCCTAGTGAATAGTGAGCAAGTCACTTTTTGTGATTCAATTACAAAATTGTAAACACCATAAATCTATATTATGCTCCACATGGGCAGCTGTTCTGTCCAACGCTTATAATAAACGAAGTAGATGGCAAAATGGAGGTGTGGCTTTGCTGCCAGTCATTGGACTGGCTTAGGGTCCTGAATGTACTTACAAAATGATTTTTAAGCTCTGATTTGATCTAAATTTAAGATCTTGAACGAAACACGTGTCGAAATATGGATTAGAAATCCGTATAGTTCAAGATCTAAAATTTTACACCTCTGCCTAGTGCCTAGGCCTACGCCTTCGGGATATCGCGAAAATATGTGAGGCGACGTTAACCGTAAGTAGGTATTTTATGCATTATGAATTCGCGTTTCAGTTTTGTCTAGATTTGACACTTTCGACCCGAAGTCCGCACGCTAAAGTTCTGGGTTATAATTAGCCTTTGCTTTCTATTTTCGTCAATATCTTTTGACGATCATTAATGTGGCTCGATATGCTGTGTTTTGACGATGTATGAAGATTTTCAGCTAATTCTTACATATTTGCCTAATTTTAAAGATCGTTAATTCATTAGGTATCAAGGCTAAAATCTAACCCAAATGACAATAGGCAATTGTATTGTCGTTGAATAGGTCTTACCAAGAGGAAATATATTTACTTTTGCGACTTTTACCAAGTCCTTGTCCATTTACCATGAGACCGATCTCCCATTCTGTTATTTTGGGTGAGATGAGCTGTCATTCAGTTACCCTTATTAAAATAGTGTATTATAGAAACCATTTTAGAGTATGATGTCTAAGGGTCGGGCCACACTGATCGACGGTTTGTCCATACAAAAAGAGAGCAAAATATGGAACGACCGCGACGTACCTATCCTTTCGCATCGACGGCGACGTACGCATCCTTTCGCATCGACGGCGACGAACGCGCTCCGGCGGCGATCGACGGCGTTCTACGGTTTGTCCATACAAAAAGTACAAAACGAGAGCATGCGTGCTCCTTTTCAATCGGCAAAGTGCGAAAGGCCGTTGATCAATGCGTCCCGTACTTAATCCTTTTTAACCCTATGAAGCGAAAACCCAATTATTACGATAAATCTTTGAATAATTATGTGTTAGCCAAATTTTTTTTTTATAGCCGATGTAGTGTAGGCACTTCTAATTCATTCAAAAAGTTGCTAAATTGAAGAGTACAACTGTGGCGTAGCAAGACAACAGAATAGACTGGTATTACTTTTAGTCGGTTAACTAAATCACGTGTTTTTTTTTGTTTACCTTTATTTAACTACCTGAAACTATGGAGTATAGTAGGTAGGAATGGTAGTATAAACTACAAACTTTACACTAAGCTTTGTACCTACTTGCCACGCTATAGACTAAGCAAAACTATACTACTTATATTATAATTTTATAACGCTTACCTACCACACCACCCCATGATTTGTCACTAAGTAGGTACCAATACTTACACAATCACTAAATGAGTTCCTGATATTGTTTCTGCTACTCTGGTGATGGTTAGATAACGTAGATAAGAATGCAGTCAACCAATCAATACGTTCGAATAAGGTTCTCAAGTAGGGTAGTACCTAAAATACGCTAGGTAGTCGCTTCAACAAGGAAATGAGAGGTGAAGGTGTGTTCGTGTTTAGTTACTATGTAGTTACGTGATAGGTAATAAAATAATACGAATGAAAATTTATTAAAAAATTTTAATAGGTACATTTTTTCTTTTCCTGTTTAGTACTACACTATCGAGAACAAATATCGAGGAGAACATAACCAGTTAGCTACTATATTATAAATATGAGAGGATTCTGTCTTATAGCCACTCAATCGCAGCAATAACACATTGTTGGCAATTTGTTGTTCCCGCTCAAAATAGGTAGTGTGGCGTAACAGGCAAATAATAATACATTAATTAAAATAATAAGTTGAACTTACTTTTTCTTACATTGATCGAATTTTCAAATGCTACTTTGATGTTTTTACCTGTATTGGAAAACGAATTGTTCTTAAGCAGTAAAGAACTGCTCCCTTGGTTGTAAAAATGTAAACGTGTATTATGCGATGCGATAAGATTCTAAGTATCTATCCACATACCTAATAGTGTTTTATGAAAAGAGGACAGAATTAATCATCGTAAGAAGAAAGTCTTGTAACAACTGCGTCTAGTTGCCAGTATTAATTAACCAAATTAGATTACCTATTACTAAAATAACGTTAACAATTATTTCTCACATATAAACATTTAAGGCATTGTAGGTACAAATATGTTAAAAATTACAAAAAAATATTGTGACACACTGCAGTATGCACCTATGCATGACCAAGTTGTAAATGTCATAGTAAAAAGACATCATTGAATTTGGGCTGAAATATAAAAGTGCTGGCTAAACAAAAAAAGTTATTTTCCAATTGAATATGTTATTATTTTCATTTTTAGGGTTCCGTACCTCAAAAAGAAAATACGAAACCGGCACTTTTACATTTAAACCAAAAAAATTTGGACGCTGAATGATGTCCTTTATGATTTTTGAGGTTCTACCCATCCTCCAAATGCTTTATTTAATTCTTCTGCTACTGCAAAACATAATCTATCCTGATTGTGATTTGCAATCACTTGGATTCCAATAGGTAAACCTTCGCTACTTAACCCTAGTGGAACCGTCGTTGCAGGCAAACCTAAACAGTTGATAATAGCTGTGTAAGAGAAATTGAAAGGTCGAACTAGTGGTTCATTGTGATAGGGCGCCGTTGTAGGGTGTGAAGGGAAGAAGAACACACCGTCGTCCCCGAGCAACTCCGAGAAAATCCTCTCTAGATCTTCACGTAGTTTGAGGTAGTGTTTGTATTTTTCACTGCCAATTTTCACACCTCCGTAGTCAAATAGAGACGTAAGCAAACCAATGAACGTGTTTCCAGAGAGCCCAAACATATTTTTCACGATTTCGAGTAAGATCTTTCCTATATTATCGTTCGACATAATAAGTTGGCCAAACCTCTTGGTGGACTTCATGTTTGCGAACCAAATGGCCATCGCCTTGCGCATTAGTGGTATTTTTTTCTCTACAGCGTCAATTTGATATTGTTTCTTCAAAAATTCCGTTACCATTTTCATTGCTGTTATAATTTCCGGATCAACAGGGTCCACCAACGGCGCGTCAGTGCTAAATTGATAGTAATATTTGAGTTTTTTGACATCGACGGGTTCATCTAAGTTAAGTTTCTTGGCGTTATGCGCTGCTAAAATTTTCATAAGAGGCTTCAAGTCCACCGCGTGTCTAGTCAGAGGACCGATACCTGTAAAGAAAATAATTATCTAAATATAAGTTTCGATTATCCCTACTGAAACTGTAAATTACTCTAATATCTTTGTTGGGCTCTCGCACTAAAGATGCACATATGCAGATTATGAGAAGATTATAAATATAGGTAATGGAAGAAAAAGACATGTTTCGCCGACCTCAAATAAATTGGTATAAGGGCAATATGATGATAAATATAATATCAAATGAAATAATATACTTAGATTCCTATGATTATTATGATAGTTGCTTACCTAAAAATGAATTCAGTAAATCCGTCTCAGGAATGGGGTACTGTCCAGTGTTTGAAACAATGTTACGTGACGGCTTGTGACCGAAAACCCCGTTGAAATAAGCTGGCATCCGTATCGACCCACCGATGTCGGAACCTTTAAACACAAAACAATCATCTATATATATAAAAATGAAACCCGTTTTCCGTTGTCACGACATAACATGAAAACGGCTGGACCGATTTCGATGAAATTTGGTATAGAGATAGTTTGAGTCCCGGGAAAGGACATAGGATAGTTTTTATCCCGATATTCCCACGGGATCGACATTTACGCGGGTGAAACCGCGGGGCGCAGCTAGTTGTAAATAAAAACGGAAATAAACGATCTCTTACAAATACATCGCTCTAATATTGAGGTAAGGTTACTAAGTGATGAGTTGAAGTAACACATTAGCAAAATTACTTGCGCAAAAAGATGTACTATACTATATATAATAATTATAATATAATAAATGCGTTAGTAACTCAGTCTGTTACCTTTTCGAGCCTAAACTAATGAACCGATCGTTATGAAATTTGACAGGTACGTAGCCTGGAGAAGAACATAGGCTACTTTTAGGTGACTTTTTATCCTGGATATTTGTATTGAATAAAAAATTATAAATTCAAAATACACGCAGACGAATTCGCGGGCAGCATAGTGTAAAACATTTGGAAAATCCAAAAGTGCACAACTCATAATGCTCATTTGATCGCATAAAAAACCATAGATATAGATATTATATTACTTAGTTTTTTATTTTATTAATTATAATTAAACTACTTTGAATAAAAGAGCCATTTTCAATAGGGCTCCTCCTATGGTTGAAACGAAATTATTAAAACAAATTTGACTCAATTAATTGATTTTTTCGCAAGCTACAATGTTTTTAGGTTTCACACTTGATTGACGGAAAATATTTTGATGTATTTTTCGTTTCTACTGCATTAAATCAATTTTTGAAAAGTACCTGTGTCTTCTCTTCCACGGCACATCACCTGGTTTCCCGGTTTCCGGATCAAGTATGTGCCAGTCCCCTTTTTAAGGGCGACGATCCATCTAACCCCCGGTTAGATGGATCGTCTCAAAATGTTCATCTTATCTTGTCTCCACTCAAGGAGAATTGTCGGCTTCAACAACCGTCGGTCCTTTGAGAGACATCATTGCCTAGTAGTAGCATCTTAGGTACGAGTCTCAATATGATTTATCTGACACAATATACCATTATATTAAGTATTTCAAGAAGTGTACGTTGTACATACCTATGCCAAACACGCTCCCTGCAGCTGATTGTAAGCATCCCTCCCCACCAGAAGAACCTCCAACAATTCTTGTGGTGTTGTAAGCGTTTTTCGTTCTGCCATGGATGTGGTTGTGGGTTTCCCACCTGGAATATGGACATCATATGCATCAAATATCTTAGAAAACAAATATTTTGAATAGGTATAATTAAGGGCTTTGCCCGTGATTTCGTCTTGGACTCAGATCAAATTATCAGAGGTTTTGGATTTCAAAGCGTAGATAAATTTTGAATGATTTTGACAAACTTCAACAACCTTTCCGGGTTAAAAATAATGCCATGAAAAGATCTTTCTTAATGCAACTTTACTCTCTCGTCTCTCCCTTTTCCTTTCATGTTTGTTTCTTCAGTGGCTTAGGCTGTGTGTTGTATGTCTGTCAGTTACGATATTTTTTACATGTATAGAAGACTAGCTGCGCCCCGCGGTTTCACCCGCGCAAGTCTCGATCCCGTGGGAACATCGGGATAAAAAGTATCCTATGTCCTTTCCCGGGACTCAAACTATCTCTATACCAAATTTCATCTAAATCGGTTCAGCGGTTTAGGCGTGAAGAAAAGACAGACAGACAGACAGAGTTACTTTCGCATTTATAATATTAGTTTGGATTGATCTAGACTTACCACATGCACAATTCAGGTACGTTCGTGAGTCCAATTATAATAGCGCCATGCTGTCTTAGCAACGCGACGGCATCACTGTCTTGTTCAGCAATAACATCTTTACGGAGGACCACACCGGCTGTGTGTTGTAAACCTGTAATGTGAAGGTAGAAAAACATCACATCTATATAATAGAAAAACAACTTCCCTATGACCCTTTTACCGCCAGTGACGACTTAAAGCGTATACATCACTTGCGATTGTGCGTGTATACTTACTTTACCTACAGGCAAGAATGATCGGGACGGTCGTTTTGGTCAGTGAATAAATATGTAATGAACACACAGAAGGAAAATAAACTGACAATTTGTCTTTCCTTTCCAGTAGTAGGTAATCATTATAAATTATCGTATTTTTGTCGTGATTATACCTACGTTTTATTCATAAATTATAGGTACTATTTGAGGAGCAATCATTCAATTAGTGTTTTGTCCATAAATTACAAAACAAAAATAATTAATAATTACAAGACAAAACACTAATTGAATGATTGCTCCTGATTTATACTTCAATATTTAACGTACAATTACAATATATTGAGATGAATTGTATAAAATATTTAAAAAAATCGAATTAGATAGGTAGGTATGCCGAAAATATTCTAAAAGTATGCGTTTCAATTAGGTACTGTGTGATCGTAGAGCATAAAATACAGTACCTACCTAGTTAACTTCATAGGTACACTTTAGTAATTGGCAAAAAACCATAATGTACTGCCAATTAACTGTAGCAATTAAGTTGAAATTGTGTTTAACCGACCTTTATTAAAAAATCGATTAGTGTGTACCTAGGTACCTACAACACATTGTTTCATCATCCGTACTTAGTCATCATAATCTTAGATTGCAGATCTAAACTAAACACGGACAATACAAGAAATCCTTGAACAGACCCTGATAAAAGTAACATCATCATTAAAAAGTTACAGTGGTAGGTACAGAAACTGCATGATGCAAAGCAAAGGCCAGTCGTTGGTTAGCATGGCAGCCATTTTGTTATCTCGGAATAAATCCTTATACATACAACCATATAAATTAACTCTTGTCGTACCTTTTACTGCTATACAGTCTTTGGTCGTAAAAGGGACGCCGAGGAAAGGCTTCTCTTCTTCTAGCTGAGCGGCCGACTTCAAGCCGCTACGGACGAGGTCATCGGCCTCTCGTGCTTCCTTTAATGCGGCTTCAAATCGATCTTCCACGAAGCAATTGAGCGCGGAATTGACATCTTTGATTCGCCTGATGCACGCTTCTATTACTTCCACGCTGGTTATCTGTAAATGAATGACAAAAATAGTTTTAAGCTTCTCACGTGATGTGATTACGGGATAACTTTATCAAAACATAAAAACGGCCTTGGATTATACAAGTAGTTAAATTAACACATAAAGATAACAAGTTTTTAATAAAACTGGTATCTTGTGTTGTTGACCTTGTTGGTTAGCTTATCATGGAAACAGCACCAATATCGGATACAATCACAGAACATAATTACCGTCAGTCATCCACTCTATTATTTTACTTACAACTGCTGAATAATGCCGACTGCTATACAAAGTAGCGGCAGATCCTGCCAAAAGCTTCTTGTTAGCGTATCGATGGCAAAAAGTTCAAACATCTTTGGACCAATGTTCAGCTGCGCGAACTCCGCCATGGCTGATGTTATTAAAGCTACATGGAATAGTTTTGACTTTACCGATAATCGATATATTCATCATTGCCTCAATAAGTTTTCGTTAACGACCATTGTAATTGTAAGTTAAAATTAAGACGAGCTGTCGCCACTTCGATCCAAAGCCTGGCAATCGTTACAAAATAATTACCAAGTTTAATGTTAAGTACTTAACCGCAATTATCTTTAGCTTACGTTCGAAGCTTCGTTTTCAATTTGCTGAAACTTTGCCCGTAGGCGTGTATTCGAACTGAATTAAAACAATTTATTAAAGATCACACACACACACACAACAACACAGGAAACAACAGGTAATATTTATTCAGCAGACTCGAAAACAGAACCTCCTTTTTTAAAGTCGGTTAAAAAAGGTTTAGAATAGTTACTATAGTTAGGATAGATTCTTGATACGAATCACTTTATATCAACAAACTGTCGTATGACAGTTTGAGCCGCAGACAGATTGTGCTTGTTGCCAGCAGGCGCGGTCGCAGCCCAAGATTTTGGGGGGGGTCATCATGGGTGCCGAGGAATATTTTGATCTAGTGGTCGTTGATCTAGTGGTCGCAACCATTACTGCTGAGAATGAGGTCATAGCTGGGTTCGATTCCTAGGTCGGGTAAAGTGTTATAGGGTTTTTCCACCAGAAATTTCTCAGAAGCAGCCTGGAGTCTGGATTTGTGCCCGGTTGGCGGCAGTAGGCTCGCCCTCTATGACATTTCACTTAATAACTGGCGAAATGTGGGTGTAAGTACTATAGAAAGGTTCATGTGCATCTCCAGCTCCACATTACTTATGTTATTCAGGGACGCAGCTTTTACATAGGGGAGGTGTTACTTAAATGCTGCCAAATTGGTCGTATGTATTAGAAGGGCAGACTGCGCAGGGTGGGGAGAGCGAGCGAAGCGAGCTCGAAAATTTTAACAACCCGCCTCTGTTTGATTAGGTTTTGTTTTATATTTTCAAGTAGAAATAAAGAGTTACATTGTCAACTTATGCAGGCAAGCTCAAGCAGCTATCAGAATGTAAAAAGCAAAAGCGAGCGAAGCGAGCTCGAAAATTTTTGCACATTACTTGGATAGGTTCGATTTTCTTTCGATCATTCCAAAAGGACTAGTAATTATTTGCTTTGTCGACTTTTGAAGAAAAGCTTAAGAACCAATGTAAATTGCAAGAACGAGCGTAGCGAGCCTGAAAATTTTAGCACGCTACCTTGAATAGTCTGTTTTCTTCTTTTCCCATCATACAAAAGAGAACTTACATTATCGAATTATGACGAAAAACTTAAACTCGTTTTAGAGCAGATCAAGTTTTGGAATCTGGCCTTACCTAAGCCTTTCAACCTTACGTACGAGCGGGGTGCCCAATATCCCGAGTTTGCTTCGCTCGCTCTCGAATCCTGGATTCTATATTTTTATAACAGGCTTTTTAAAGGAAAATATGTTTTAGGCGCGTTAAAAAACCCACTGTCATTTCATAATTGTAAGTTTTTACTTTAGTCGGCAGTCCCCATGTCTGCCGATGTTCTTAATGTTCTTGAATATGCCAATCGGGGTTTTCGTGGCTCAATTACAGTTTTAAGCTAGTAAGGCAAGTAAATCATTCAGACTCGACAGCTTGAATTATTTGGGGGGGGGGGGGGGGTCATGACCCCCACGACCCCCCCCTCGGACCGCGCATGGTTGTCAGTACACAAAAGCATAATTTCCCGTAAGTACCTTACTTTCAGGAACGCTATAAAACTCATTCATAACTTCAAAGGCCAAGTCTCTATCCTAAGAAGATTTTGTACAAAGCGAATCAACTCTTTCATGATATTTATTCATACTTTTTTTCAATAAAGCGAGTACCAGCTCGTACGGTTTCATTCGGTTCGTGATGCTTACAGCCAATTCGTGCCGCATTGTGAGTCCATTTAATCTGAGAATTACTAGTTATGTTACGTAGTTGATCAATCAACATCGGGTGTTATGTTTCCTGCTGTTTATTACTACCGAACTATTATGAGAGAATAAGTTTGTTGCTGTTTAGCTACATCTCTACAGGGTGAAATTGAATTCATGGGCATCTTTTTAAGGGGTCATTGTACTCATCAATATGAACAACTTTTACTATGAGACTAAACCTAAAATCGCGAAAAATAATCAGCTGTTCCTTGCATTTATGTTCACTTCAATCAATCAACTCAGCCTATCGCAGTCCACTGCTGGACATAGGCCTCTCCCAGACTGCGCCACAGCACCCTGTCCTCCGCCTTCCGCATCCAGTCTACCCCAGCCACCTTCTTTAGGTCGTCCGTCCATCTAGCTGGGGGGCGTCCCACACTTCGATTGCCGGTACGCGGTTTTCACTCCAGGACTCGTCTGCTCCACCGGCCATCAGTCCTTCGACAGACATGGCCAGCCCACTGCCACTTCAGTTTGCTTACTCTGCAAGCTATGTCGGTAACTCCGGTTCTTTTCCGGATAATTTCATTCCTGATTTTATCCTTCAAAGAGACTCCGAGCATAGCTCGCTCCATAGCGCGCTGAGCGACCTTAAATTCGTGGACCAGCCCGACCGTCAGTGTCCACGTTTCAGCACCGTATGTCATGACGGGCAGGACGCACTGGTTGAAGACCTTAGTCTTCAAACACTGCGGGATAGGCGACGAGAAGACTTGCCGGAGTTTTCCAAATGCTGCCCAACCCAACTGGATCCTTCTGTCAGCTTCCTTCAAAGTTGTATCTACCGAGCTGGATGACTTGCCCTAGGTAGACATAAGCCTTCACAACTTCGAGAAGCGACCCTTCGATGTGGATTGGACTCGGCAAGACGTGCGAACTGTACATGACTTTTGTCTTGTCCAAATTCATGCCGAGGCCAATCCGCCGGGAGGCTCCATTTAGGCTGTGCAGCACACACTGCAGTGCACTGCACTGTGCAGCATACAGTGTTCACATAACTCGTCAAAATGTAGGGAACAGCTGATTTTTTTTCGCGATTTCAGTGTTGGTCCCATAGTAAAAGTTGTTCATAATGATGAGTACAATGACCCCTTAAAAGGATGCCCATGAATTTAATTTCACCCTGTAGAGATTTTGCCGCCAGTCTTGCTTAAACTAAATCTGGAGTCCTTCATTCTAATTTCACTGGTAAACACTGTTTTTGTCACACGAACTTTGTGATGATTTTTGTTAATGTTAGTGTGTTCTCATTAACAATATATAATAATTTTGTTTCAATTACGTCCAGTTTTTTTGTGACAGCTACATATTCATTTCTGACCTCATATAAGTGTCTTTTTTTGAATAACTTAATTTAGACGACTGTATAACTATTGCATTCAACTTACATCTTATATACGTTTGTTACATCGTAAACATGCCACGAAAGTGTTGTAACAACCCCGACAGTTTTTGTTATGTGTGTGGAGAATTAACTTTTACATCTCAGCGTCGAAATTTCACATCACTAATTGAAACAGTGCTATTTAAACTATTTTGGATTTCCTGTCAGAAATCAAGATAAATCCTGGGTTCCACAAAAATGTTGTGTAACGTGTGTGAGACTGCTATAAGGTTGGGATAAACTGGAACCCAGACATATGCCATTTGCTAAACCAATGATTTGGACCGAACCAAAGGATCATGGTTATTTTAACCTGACGTGTCAATTTTTTTTCATTCACATATTTTTGTTTGCTGGCCCTAGTACATTCAAAATTTGATGTAAGTTTTCATGTGACAAAAAAAAGTTAAAATTTTGTTAACTAGTGTTTTTAACCGACTTCAAAAAAGTTCTCAATTCGACTGTAGGTTTTTTTTTTGTATGTTTTTTACGCGATATCTCCGGCAATTGTAAATCAATTTTAATTTTTTTTTTATTGGATACCTCAGGGGTTCCATTTAAATATTATTAACTTTGCTTGGGTAGTTTTTGAGTTAGCTTCAATAATACGTATTTTTGCTACCTACTTAGTTTATACATATTGATGATGTTATAATAACGTCCTGTCACTGATATTTACATAGCAAGTACTAAGTGTTATACGAATTTTTGTGGGGCATACTTGCCCCACAAAAATTGGCAAGAAGTCAAAAATAAAAACTAATTTGCAAAAAAAAAAAAACAACCGACTTCCGAATAAGACACTACAAAGTGAAAAATAACTTTAATTTCGGAAGTCATTGGCAAACAACGAAAATGCGAAAGTGTCTTTTTTAGAAGTCAGTTGTTTTTTTTTTTTTTATACGTTTTGGATTATAATATGGTTATTATGTAAGGTTCCTCGAAAAATAAATCGACGAACGCAAACAGGCTAGATATGCATAACCTGATCAAGAGTTCAAGACTGAATAATTAAATCAATCTACCAACTTGATGATCTAATTCTGAATTGATAAGCTTTTTGAGAATTTAGTGTTCTACGGGAAATGATTTACCAGGCCCATTTCAGCCGAAAGGCGTCCACTGCTGGATATAAGCATCATCATCAGGCTCTTAATCGCTTATAAATTTATATTTTTATTGATTCACTAATTAAACACTTATCTTGAAACTAAAGGTACGAGGCAACATTGTTTTAATTCCTAAATATTCTCTGAGCGTACAAATACACACAACATCCCAGATTCCCAGACAAAGCCAAATGTAATTTGTTTTTTTTATTTGAGCCAATTATGGGCAGGAGAAACCTCTGCCCAAAAAATAGTACATAATACAACAAAGCATAAACAAAAAAATATGAATCTTGTCCTGCGGTCCGAGAATTACAATCAGTTTTTCCTCAGAGGCACTAATGCCTCTCCTGCACGATCGTAATAACATCGAAAGTGTCGTTCTAATGTCTAAAGCTAAACATTAGAACGACACTTTCGATGTTATTACGATCGTGCAGGATTCTAATAGAGATAATGGTAAGTAGTTTTATTCACAACATAACAAAAGCCTTTTGTAACGCCGACTTTATAATTTGAGTCATAACCAGCTTATTGTCTTCTATTAAATATTTACCTACCTACTTTATTTATAATTATGACATCGTTAACGCGCACGACTAAAGAATTTTAGACTTTTTTAAATCCTGATACCTACCGACCTTATTATCATTTATATAAAAATTTACATGATTGCGTGAGGCGTCAGATATTGATTTCCAATGTCATTCTAATTATTATCGTAGTACTTTCAGTATTCTGTGTTATTATGTAAGTTTAGGCTTAGGGTACCAACTGTGGGTGCGTTCCGAGTTGCGCTGTGATCAATTTGAGTGTGCTCACGCTAATTCGGAACGGGTATGTTCCGAATTAGCGTGAGCGCGATAACGTTGTCCCGAGAATCGTCATGGATGACGTGATGACATGCGCCACCTTGCGTTAACGCTACCATTTCCTAAATATCACCGTGAGCGCTATCAAAAACGACAGTTGTGCTGTTTTGTTTTGAGTCGCATCACATCCTTACACTAACGTGGTAACTGGCATTTTAGAAATTGTGAGCGTTTATGGCATAATTCGGAATGTAGCCTATATATGCGTCACATTCATGTATAATGCCAAGGTTATAACTTGAACTTGAAGTTTGTGTACCTACCTACGATAAAATAAATTGATAAAAGTACACATGGACAGTGGCAGTGGACATGTAGGCATCAAAGTAAAACGAATGTAATTAATTATAGAAGCTATTACCATAGAACAAACAAATAGAAAGGATCAGTTGAGGAATAACTCAAACATAAAATCATAATTATGACGAAGTAGGTCAGAAAATTTAACCCGTATTAAAAATGTAAAACTTTAACAAGCAAATACAAGCCTAGGTAGTGTCTTTTACAGGATTTAATGGACAAGTAAAGCCATTGTAGTGGAAAAGGGCAGGATAATTCGCAATAATCTAATTGTTTCGCCAGTTCCAGATAAGATTGTATACATGAGTCATTTTTATAGTTCGGACTTTGTTACCACTTTGTTACTGTGTCTATTACTGGAGATATCAACGTTTTGTTATTAAAGTGTATTTTTAAATGCATATTAATCGATTCACACGTGGATATTATTGTTACTTATCAGTTTGTGTAAACATGGCATTGAACTACATATGGGTTCGAAAAATCAACGTAGATAGGTATCAAGACGAATTGAAACCGTCTGGAAAAATTGTAGGAACACAATTTCCTTGTTACGTATAAACACGCACTGGTTACTTGCATCATGTGCTTCCTCTTTAAATATTACATCATTAGCTATTAAACTTGTACCTACGAGCTCACCATATTCATGTTTGTGTACATTTGTTTTGGCTAAAATTTCCATTAAAGGACCATCGATTTGGAAGTTCATTTTTTTTTTGCAGATAGTACTCATAAATAGAAAGCTTTTTACAAAATTTCAAACCGCGGAGTATCACAGTTTACGAGATATAATTTTTTAAAGTTTCCATACAAATTGGAAAATAGCTCGCCATTTGCAAATTTTTAGGTTAGATAAATTGTCATGGTAGACGTCAAAGTTGACATTTCACGTTCCGTTGACGGTAGAGGTGTATTTAATTCAACTTTATGTCATACTTTTTATTTAAATTTTATTTTATTTTCATATATTCACATATTATATTTGGTGTGTTATTAATGTACACAATAATCGAGCCGAATTATGCAATTACATTCGACTTCTTTACACAAAAAAGAATTAATTTTTGTTTAAACTGTGGAACGGAATGTAAAGCGACGCCAAAATTTCTTGTGTCTTATTCTCATTATATGAATATCCGAAAAATACCCAAAACCGAATCAGAGCACCCCACTTTCCACGTGGTCTTGTCTGCCCTACCCCTAGAGTGTATATAAAAAACCGGAGGCGCGGAGGGAGAGCAGCCCTCGCCCGCTGTGACGTGCTTCGTCACGCAAGGGCGGAAGGGCTGCTCTTCCCGCAGCGCCGGAGATAAGGCGGAGTCAAACTAGGGGAAAAGGGAAGCTCTCCCCCAAGTTTGACTAAATAGCGCTATTCTAACCTAAAAACTTCAACCATGGATATCTCCATAACCATGGGGTTCTGCGGGATGGGCATGGTATAGGGGGGTAGCCGGGCCTTCCCGTACCATAATTCGATGGACATTTATGGAATTTTATATTCTAACCTCAAAACTTTAACCATGGATATCTCCATAACCATGGGGCTCCGCGGGTTGGGGGTGGTACAGGGGGCAGCCCCCCTCCCCCCCTCCCCCTTCCCCCCCTCACCACCCCATAAATCAATGGTCCTCTAATGGAAATTTTAACCTTTGTTTTTTACATTAAAACTTCGTATACTCCAGATGTTTCCAAGTTAAGCCTGTTTAGAAGTTCTTTCATAACGGGACCACCAAGTATTTTTACTCTCTGTTCTAACTTTACAATAATTATGAATTTATTATAACTCAAACTTACCTCTTTATTCCGAATTTTCTCTGCTACTGTAATGGCTGGCTGCTTTAGGATATCATCGTGTATGGGTGGTATCTTCTCACCCTCAGCTCCATAATATAAACTAAAGAAAAACTTCCCGATACTCGCAAATATTAATCTCACTGCACTTAACACTCTCAGTTTTAGCCCCACAGGTCTGTCTATCTCGGTGGTAGACATGTTTGCGTTTACTTTAAATCACTTCTATTATAAACTTTGCGCTTAGAAACTATCGCTGTTACCGCTATTGCACACTTTATTTGAAAACAATGTAGAAGTTTTGACGGCAAGCAAGCTGCGACAACGCTTGTGTCGCTCATATACAACGAACTGTTCAACTCAATGAATGAGCGATATAAACCGAGGACACATCAGCTTGTATCTACGTCAGTGCTGCCGTCTCGCTCTAGCGCAGTAGTTCCGAGTGTAGGCCGACTGGCGGCTTCGCGTTGTCGGTCGTCCTCCTACGGCTCCTCACTGGCGTGCCGGGTTGCCGGCCAGTGCACGTGGTTTCTTTATCACTTTTTTATAATTCAAAACGTAAATTGTGTGACGAAGAATTGATAAATGAAGGCATGCGCTGGACATTGGGCTTTACCTACACTAATCGCTACGATTATTTTTTGTGGAATGTTTATTCATTCTACGTTTTCGTTGAATTATCCGATCATTAGTGTGGAAGATGCAGAGAGCTTCCTGAAACATTCAAAAATATAGGTATTTTAAAGTTAAGTTAAGTTAGGCAAATACAGCTAACAGATTTCAGTTAACGAATAATTTAATGACTGTTAAATTAATTAAGTTGCCTGTGAACACAGCAACACAGACGGCATACGGTATTGCTGTTTGCCAAAGCTTTCTTTTTACATCATCAGCAGTAGCATCAGCTGATGTATGTTCAGAATATTCGGTATATAAGGCAGTAGTCTTATATAGCGAAAAGGTATATACCGAACCACTACTGCTTCAACACTTGATTATTAGCTTTTGTAAAAGTCACCATAATTGTATTGATAATTTTACTTACTGTTTTCCTTGCATAGAGGTTTTTGGTCAAGCATTGTTTTCAGTTGACATTTAAATGTCTTTTGATTTTTTTGGTCTTAAATGAGGTTTTAAATGAGACCAAAAAAAGGCTTTGATGTCTGGATGTAGACAAATTAATATCCTGCGAAGCAAAAGGGAAGAAGCCTTTCAATAGGTAACGATGACATATTATAGGTACTAGAAAATCTGAAACCCTTTTTACCAAAAAACGTTACTTAGTTATTTATTTTGTATAATATTTAATATTTAGTATTCCTCCGTAAATCATTCTTCTGAAGATCCGTACCAGACTGAGCTGTTGGCTTGCAAATAATCTCTAAAGTTAGACCATCGATACAAATTAAAATACGAACCTAAATGGTAAATATTGAACGCCTAAACTTTTATGAGGCTACGACAATCTTCATTCTCTTCCTCTGCATTTCTCAGAAAGCTTTCTGAAAAATGCACAATCGAAAGACAAGCTGTTTTTGGAAAAATATTTAAGTACTAATTATTCAGTTTTCGTTTAGGGAATAAACCCCTCTTATCTTAATTTTCCGCACAAGGTTTCGAATCAATACAAAATTTGAAAGTGGGCCAACATCTTTGTAAAAAACTGACAACGTGTTAAATATTTACACCGCTTTGTTCTTTAGCGGGGTAAACAAAATTTGATAGTATGTAAACTGTTGTAAACATTAGAATAAATCTATTTATTCTGTTTTTTTAAAGAACAAAGAATCCATTGATAGGTTCCTACTGTTTGTTGTTTGGACTGGATGGCCGTTGTATTTCACTTACTGCTTTCATATATCACTAATTAATCACATTAACATATATTTTCGCATCACGCTATGTTAATCGCCTCAAAATAGACCATGCTATGTTTAATAATACTCTGGTTATTAAAAAAAATATAACGGGTGTAAAAATATCCTTAACGAAGCCGGGAGTTACTTGTTCTTCCCGTTATTATGATTTTTTTTACTGTACCGTAAGTACCTGGGAACCGTCTTCGTCGTATCGGTAGTTCCAAGTTTTTTGACGTTTTTTTTTTACGAAAATAAATGTATTAAAATGTCATAAGTTAACTTTAAACACTTCTACGATCCCTGTACCGTTGCATGCACCTATAAGCACAATGTTTGGCATGCGTTACATAGCGCACTACCGTAAACTGCAAATTTTCCCACCAAACGTAAAAGTCGTATCCCAGCAATTATTGAAGTGAAAACTTCTTTAGCGGCGTTGCACACTTTTTGTAATGGGTAAAAAATGTTAAACTCGCGTCAGGGCATCGCGTCAGGACACGTGAACGTCAGGAGAGATTTCCCCCCCCCCCCCCCTCTCTTTCTACGGCGGCGCCAACCGAAGTGAACCAAGTGAGACACGATAATGGATGGATGGACGGACGGACGGACGGACGGACGGACGGACGGACGGACGGACGGACGGTCGGACGGACGGACGTGACGGTGACGGTGACGGTGACGGTGGACGCGGACGCGGACGCGGATGCGGACGCGGACGTGGACGTGAACGTGGATGTGGACGTGGACGTGGATGGATGGATGGATGGACAGCTGATGGCTCGACCGTCTGTGTAGTAGCCACACTGCTGTGTATTCGTAAAATTCGTGTATATAAAGTGTTTCAAAAAATGGAAATTGAACAAAGTGCATCGATTAATGAAAAAAGTGACGCAGAAAAAGTGAAAAAAACTTAGTTATATTAATTCAATTAATAATTGATTTATTTCAACGTTAATATTCAAGTTTTCACTTCTGCCGGCACTCCCGGAGTGCAACCCGTCTTTTTTTTTTTTTGCACAAAGTTATAATACTTAGTTTGATGTACAGAATGCATAGATGACGGCTTCGTGAAGGGTCTTGTTACACCCTGTATACTAGACGCTGACTCCTCCACATACCTACTTATCGCTTTCATACATGTAACACTTATTCGTTTCATTGATTTCAGAGCAACATGGACAACTCTCCAGCAAGGGAGCAGAAATCAACAAGAAAAATATCGTTGCCCACAGTCCTCTGTACTTCCGAGCCTTCCGAAGACAAATCCGATATTTCTATCAAAGTGAATTCTTTCATTTCTTCGGATTCCAAGATGTCACTTCCGTCCAATTTGGGCACCCCTACGTCACCGCTAAGATTATCCTCTCCTATATCATTACCGACGTCGCCATGTGTGAAGACTTCTCCTACATCGTCAGCCAACTCGTTACCGAACCCGAATCCAAAGCCAGTCACGTCAAATGCTGCGACGAAGAACGTGGTGAACAGCGGCTCGGCTACCGGTAAGTGATATACATATGTATGTAACAAGCGCTGTAGCAATTAGCACGCTTATTCGTTGTTGGTTAGCGGTGGAGTGCAAATACTTACATAATGTCTTATGCAATCGCGAGAAAACTGGTGAATGAGACTTAATGATGATACGTTCTTTTTAACACCCGTCATTACAAGGCTTTTCTACGTGTTTTCCCCAGACGTTGTCACATACTTATTTGAACTATTTTTATTTATTTTCTACTCTTAAGTAAGGACACGGGACACTTTTATCAACAGCGTCATTCAATGAAATATTTTAGAGCTACCGCTGTATAGAAAGTGTCATAGATAAATAAAATATAAAGCAAACAGTACCAAGTAGTATACTGTTTGTAGACGTATTGAGGAAAGGATTGCATAAGTGCCTGCAGGCAACAAGATCGCGAGTAGGTTTGTCAATATTGATGAATCACTCGCTGCGATCTTCCCACCAGCAAAATTAAAATACATGTAGCTCTAGCTTCGTGTAGTTAGACTGCCGATATTAATTTATACATAAGTTACAAAATAACAAGTTCATAGGAAATGATTCTTTTACGGATGGGTAAGGTATTTACCATAGGTATATCGTAGGTACAGATATACCAAACCTAAATTCATATTCAATTTATGAATTGTGTGAAACCCGTGTGTGTAAATTATTTACTTAAAATATATATCATTGAACTTTTGTGCCGGTTACCCATTTAAAAAAATGGTTCCCACAAATATACTCTAGGCACGTTACTCACTAAATCACGTTTTGGATAAAAACTTAATAAAAGCTCGCATTTTGTATTCTATTCTCGCATTCTGTTACATGTATTCAAGTTATAGTTACTAGAAATATTACATAACACCAACATAACTGGTTTAAAGGTATCATAGGGACCTTACATGAGCTCTCTCATTGTTCACTAATAAATAATAAGGCTGAAGCAATTGTGTCCCTTGCCTCCAAATTGTATAAGTAATTAAAAAAGCCATCGGAAATTCGAAACCGACCCTTCCTGGGTTAGGTTTTATTAATCTTAATTTTGTTAATGATTATAAATTATAAGTAGTTCGTTACAGAAACTCTCATACAATGTTAATAAAGTGATTTTTTATACGAAAATAATTAAGGTACAAAAGAATATTTAGTATATTTATTTAAGAAGGATAAATGTTGGAGATAATACAATGTGATAATAGATCTTGACAAACTTAATGAATAATAATTAGAAGTCCAAAGTCTAATGAATAATAATATCAAAGAAGAATAAATAAATGTCTATCTAAGATATAACTCTTTGTTAGATTAAAAACCCGGGGATTTTCGGTTATTCGTAAAACCTAGACATTTTTAATTTTTTTAAATTAATCTAATGAATTGTTGTATTATCAACTTATCAGTTATCAACTCTTGGACGTTTATTATAAAAGATTAGCGATGTTTCTGCAGAGACAAGTTATGAGTGTTGCACTTTCCTACGAATAATTACGTACAATATAATATGTAAGTATAAGTATACATGATGTTAAATAGTATGTGCCTAAGTATTTTTTTTATAAATTGCGGTCGGTGTACACATGCATTAATTTCATGTGAAAAAGGACACTGTATAATCGAATAACATAACTTCAGAGCCATATAAATGAAACTAAGGTACTTAAAGGCTTTTAATCATCTCTACCGAAACCATAAAGGGTCCCGCAGACAGGCGAGACGCGACAGCGCGACGCGGCACTAGTAGAACAATTTCTATGAAAACTTCATGGAAATTGTTCTACCAGAATCGTGTCGCTCCTGTCTGCGGGCGCCTGAAAACGCTTTTCGTAAATGTTGGAGCACAATATGAACCGTATTAATTAATTATTCTGTAATCCGTCCACAGCAATCTATACAATATGGCCGAATGAGCCGAATGTTGTGAAGTGCGCAACGGGTTTATAACATCGTGTATATTAATAATTTACACACCATCGATATTCCTAAAGAACGCTTGTAATGAATGGTCGACTTATGTACCAGGTTTTCTTTCTTAAAACGTGTAACGAGAAAAGTTCATGTTGCAACAAAACTAGGAACCACCCCGATTAAACCAGCCTTGTAATAAAAATCGCATTGAAATCGGACCTCCCATTTGGGAGCTACCATGCCACAGAGAGAGACATAGAACCACATATACGCAGTACTACAGAGCCGGCACCTCATAAGCCTCCTCTATATACGTCGGGGATTTAAATAAAAGATGAGCCGTCCAAAGAGGTTGGCTACAAGGCTGACGGACCATGGCATGTCACTCTTTGAGGCTTTAGGCATAGATAACAGCCGCAGTTGTCTGACCACGACCAGCCTGTCTGTACGTTGAGTCAGCATCTCATTCCAACACAGGACTCCAGTGAAAATGCATCGATATTCTATCAATATAAACTATTTTATTAACCAGCCCAACATCCAGTATAATATGGCGCTGTAGGTATAAAGCAGGGGCTCACGACATATCCAGCTTCATTGGATCTATGTAATTATTAGACTTTATTAAGTCCTCTCTTGATACAAACCCAAACTCCACCTAAGTAGTTAGAATGCTAGCAGATAGCACTAACATAATTTTAAGACGTTTGACAATTTCCCTCATTTTCTTGGACAGTTTCCGGAATTTATACATATTTCAGAAAAGCGTTAAAGTTACCGGGGTGCCATAAGTAAATATACTCAATTTAAAATGTTCTCTGGTGCAGCGTCAGCTAGGCTGTCAAGCATTTGGAAACTTTACAAATATCTATAAGACTTTTCAAAATAATTCGATTCCATTTTAGAAACTGAAAGTCTAGTCGTCTTTTATAAGTAAAACCGGCTTTAGTTAGTAAATCATTGACCACAGCTGATCATAAAAGTTAACGCACATTAAACTATAGATCAAACTGAATAGCCTTTCAGGCTTTCATTTTAATTATGTATGGGAATGAAATGAAACCTGCTGAAAAGTACAGCTACGGCTTACAGCGGCCGCCAGGTTTTTTCAGCAGGTGGGTATAATTTTGCAGTGAATCGTGGTAAGGTTCACTGTGATACTATATCTACCTACACGCGTAATTTTAAAACCTAATAAGAAACAATACGATTATAAATAACATTGGTAATCCTCTGTAACCACATAGGAAAAAAAAAACTCATCAACGTTTTATTGGCTTGATTTAGAGAGTAGGTATAAAAGTGCCAGTGGGGGATAAAATATATTGTTTTTCGTTACCACCCCGAAGGAAACAAACAAACATTGCTAACTTTGTGATTCATTTCGTATTGTGACCTTATAAAGTTAACGATATTCGTGACTGTTTCCATCTAACTGATAAAACTTTAGCAATTAAAGCTACGTAACTGGTAAAAGATCGTTCGTCTACTAAAGTATTTATGTTTAAATTACGCTTGGAAAGTAGTACAATCGGTTGGAAGGTTCCCTAATAAACAAACTTGCCACATCGCTATATCTCCCCATTATTAAGTCACGTTGAAGGCTCGGCGCGATTAAGTCTGGTGTGAATTGGCTATCGCACACTATTTCGTCATTATGGTCCATAATCCGTGATATTGTAGTCTATTTTGGCAATTGAGTTGATACGCAATCCTGAAGGGTACAAGTACTCTCATTGAACCTTTTGGCCTTCACGGGACCCCAATAAACATGAGGATTTAGCTATTTTTTCAGGACGCTGAAAATGAGAAACCCTCATCGACTTCATTCATATTCCGCAGTTGAGCGCAGAACGCGGCGGAGGGCGGGCGCGTCCCGTGCCGCTTCCCTCGACAATGCCGATACTAATTCGCTTTAGTTCCTTATCCGAGTGAAGTGAAGTGGCAATTAGTATGTCGTATGCCTGTCAGTTAGCGTGGTGCACATAAACTATTGACAGTCCCACATACGTGCAATGATAAACTCGCGGACAAATCAAAAACTTTGCGGTTAATACAACTGATAAATTAAAAACTTTCTGAAGGAAAAATTTTATCTCGTATGAAAATAAATACTTATGCATATTCAAGATAAACATAGTAATCCGTTTCCTAGTAGTTACAATGTACAGTTGTATTGAATAGAATAGTTATTGCAATGAACAATGTTTCAATAAGCTTTTGTTGGTATACTCTGTTGTGTATCATAATGCGAAGACAAACAAGAGTGGTGGTGTGAGGCACCGGGATGCCTTGTTGTGGCTGCTGGTGGAATGGCAGACAGAGGCATCGACCCCCCGACCCCGACACTTCAGGTTATTTTCCACCTCATTTTCTTTATAAAATTGCTTGCTCTAAACCCAAATGGATATAAAACCATTGAATCGTGGGATGATGGATAAGCGGTTCTTTGTCCACTGGGCTTTTACCGCTCAACATTATTACTCCGATATGCGTGGGTTGAAAATGTTGGTACTTACATTATGGAATTTTCTCATAACTTGCAAAAAGTTAGATAGCAACTCTTCGCTGTCGCTTATTATCCGAGTGTCGCGTTTGTATAATTTTATCTTATTTGCTTAATCATATCTTTAAATTAATATTCACTATGATACGTGGGTTTTCTCATTATCTTTTATTACAATAACTAAAAGTCGCGATGTAATATTTCCATAATTACCAAATTCGGCAAATAAATACTTGGTCTACTATTTCCACCTATTTGTTTGAAAAAAAGAGGTGCATCTTTTAGCATAGGTAAACCTTGTGTTATATTACGATGCCCATGGAAAATCTAGTTTAGTACATCATTGAAACCGATAAAAAATAATTAAGTTCTTCATTAATCTTACATAGATTTTATATTACTAGGAAATTGTCTCCAGTCTAAATGTATAGGTAATCTAGGAACTACATAATGGTTGAATTTAATTATAACTAACCTTGTTCCATTAGCTACATCAAACGAGAAACTTCAAACTAAGGGTCTCTTTGAGCCAGATATAATTAATCAGCTAACATGACCATACAGTACGGGAGCACAATAGCACTTCGATGTTATCAAGACCCCTTCCTCCCAGACATACGAGGACGGTTTTGGAATCACTTACCTACTTGACAATTTGACAAGAAAGGAGTTTCACAAGTTAATACTCTGGTACCATTTACGTAATTGTCTTAAACTTTTGACTTGCCAACTATAGGGATTCCAGATGTGAACAATGGACCCTTTTTAGCCCTAAACTTTAACATGTTATTGATAACTGAGAATATAACCGCCATTGTCCACGGATATAAAAATAAAACCATATCCGTGAAAGAGGTCCTGAATAAACAGAAGTGATTTATTTACGGATTATAAAATGGAGCGACATTTTTCAGGGGCCCATGGACATCCCTGGGACCCGGGCATAATTGATGGTTTTCCTGTAGCAAAGTGTTTCTACAATGTTTTTTTCTAATCTTTGGGATCAAAAGCTTTCCAACAAGATAATAAAGTTATCTTTGTAATCTACAAAACTCTGGCACAAAAAGTGTTAAATGAGTAGGAAGTCAGGGTCGAGGGTTCTAATGTGATCCTAAATTTCGTACGCATTGTAGCCTGAAGGCACAATAAAAACTTTACTTTCCGGGAACCGATTTATTACTTTAACTCAAAATGTAGATCTACATAAATGATTTTCATATAAAAATAACATCATTCGCTTGAAAAATACGACATAATTTTCAGAAACTTATTTAAAAACTCTACTCTTCAGTCGCGTAAAGAGAATCGTAACAGCTCCGTGGCAAGAAAATAATGAAAAATCTTTTATTTACAAGACAATTACCGTAGGTAAAAAGAATAAAGGAAAAAGAATTTCCAAGCAACTTGCGACTAGTAAAGGTGGAAATAATTGAGACGAATGATTGGGGCTCGATTTATTACCCTCATACTGCCAGGGACTGTGCTTCGTGACAGGTGGCACTACCTACTACCTGCACTGTCCTCCAGGCAATATCCGCGTACACTTTTATTGCGAGGGTGTGACTTACGGTATTTCCTTTTTCCGGTAAAAAAGGCTTTCGTAGCAAAACCGGGCGCTTACGTTACTGTACGATAACAACCCTATAATGACTAGCATTTTACCGAAATATACATTATTGAGAAGGGATTAAATAAGTTTAGGTCTATGTCCACTTGAGGATAGTTTTTACCGAGTAAACGCCGAGTTATTCATGTGCTTAAGAACGTTTTGAGGTGATTTCTTGACCTTTCTACTAAAGAAAATAACTCAGTACAAGTACAGTCAGCCTCAAAAGTCGATTAACACTGTAATTTTTACATGTTATCAAATTGACAACAATTTGTCTCAATAAACTGCTTTTTAGCTTGTCACATAATAGCAAAGAATCATATTCTAAAAAAAAATCCTCTGCTGCAATTTTGATTAAAAAAATTAAAAAAACTGAAGTGTTAATCGACTTTTGCTGCTGACCGTACCTACCCACTTCAAATAATCCGTTTGTTTGCCCTTAATAACACGAAACACAAACCCGATTACCGATACTTGTATTTGTGGATAAGGTTTTTTTTTATTTACTGCTTCACTGACTGAAGTTAACGCAAAAATACGTACCTAGATAATGAAAGGCCTTTGCTCAAATCCGTAGGATCTCCGGCTACCTGTGTGTTTTCCGACTAAAAATAGACCAGGTTGGAGCAAGACAGAGATTACTTCAATTAATTGAAGTGGTCTGTAAGAGATTACCACAATAATTCAACACATGCTTTATATGTTTCAAGTACATGATCCCTACAGAACTGTTCAACACAGAATACACGTAACATTACACAAATTATCACTGTATACGTAATATTTTGGTATTAATAGATTTCATCTTCTGACAATGATTATAAGATTGTAATAGTGATTATAAGTGTTATCAAACAGACAAATGTATTTCGTGGTCGAACAAAACTGATAGTAAGTACTAAGTTTTGAAATGGTAATTGCCTACAGATACAATGTAATTATTACAACATTTTATAGACATTTGAATATTATTCCACACCTCATTAGGTAAACTAATATCTACGTATGAGATATTTTCACAGTCTTTAATATTACGCGGAAACCCTGCTGAAGGGTTATTTCAAACTTCATAATGTCACGTTCGCAGCCACGGGTTAATAATGTCGGCTTTTTAAATCAAATTCTAAAGGCGAAAACTAGAACGCTCCTATTAAAAAACGAATATCAGAACTATAAAAACGCCAGTGCAGTTAATAAAATGACTGTACAACTTTGGTTAAAATTCTGTACAATATTTCAGAAAACTCAATTTGGTTGATGTGTACATTCAGTCAAAAAAGTATCGGGAACGGATGATTTGGCGTTTATTACGTTGGGGGGGCTATGTCCAGCAGTGGATGTCTCTCGGCTGAAATGATGAATGATGATGCGGCGTTTAAGAGAGCAAATTCGAAGAAAAAGGCCAGATTTGTGGAAAGAAAACTGTTAGATTTTGCACCACGATAACGCGCCTTCGCACAAGGCCATCATTGTGAACGAACTTTTGACCAAAAACTCAACAAATACCATCGAGCAACCACCTTATTCACCAGATATGGCTCCAGCCGACTTCTTTCTTTTTCCTAAATTCAAATTACCACTTCGTGGCACCCGTTTTCATTCGGTAGAAGACATGAAGGAAAATTCGCGGTGAGAACTCAACTCAGTTTCGGAAAAAGCGTTTAAAAAATGTTTTGATCATTGGATTATTCGTTAGCGTAAGTGTATCGTTTTTGAAGGAGCATACAAGGAGCATTTTGTGTATTATTGATATTTTCGGGAGAAGATCAATAATACACAAAATGTTAGTTGTGGTGGTGTTGTGGTTGTGGTGTGTGTTGTGTGTGTGTGTTGTGTGTGTGTGTGTTGTGTGAACTTGTGTGTGTGTGTGTTGTTGTAGTTGGTAGTTGGGTTGTGTGTAGTTGTACCGGGGTACTTTTTTGACAGAGTAGTATAATTATCTATCTATTCACATTCGATATAATGCGCCTGCCAGACTATGCTCCCTGCGCTGCTCATCGCTATGCTCCTCGCGCTGCCGTGATTTGCCGCGATGTTGCCCTCTCTGCCCACACACTGCTCTACTCGCGCAATTAATCGCGACGCTCCTCACCTGTCATTTGCCTTGGTGAGACAATGGACGTTGAAACGGTGGCAGCGTGCGCGCTATGCATTTTTAGTATAGCTAATTATATTGATGTAGTAAAAAGAAATATACATCGTCGTCGTCGTCCTCGCCAACGGAGATTGCTCATTTGACCATTCCACGCTTGCCGACGACATAATTTCCAATTTTGCATACGCGTGCGTCTTGCGCGAGCGCTCGATGCGGACTTAGTAAGTTGATCTATGATGCGGACTGCGACCGCGCGATTATGTGGCCAGCCACTCGCACTCGTATTGCCGGTCCTTTGACTCGCGCGCAAAAACCGACAAAATAGGGATCAGTGGGCAGGACGAGGAGCATGACGTGTGGCATGACGAGTAATGTTGCCACACTATGTCTCTGCCTCCTTTCCTCGTTACTTCCCATGCCACTCGTCGAGTGTGTGGCAGGCGCATAACATTCAGTCGTTAACAGTGCGTGACTGGGGTCCATATTGGCTCAACTAAAGTTCTTTACCCGAAATTGTTCTTCCTAACGATTTGTAATCCGAATAATCACTCTTCCTAAAATTTTTCATCCTAAAGTTTTCATTCATACTATTTGTAGTGCTACCGGCGATGTTCATAACACTCATGTTTCCGAAAATTGTAATTAATAATATCATTAATGTAAATATTTTAAACTCCTACTGTTTTTTATCATAACGCTTTTATCCCTAAACATAACTACCATAATATTTTCATGGCCTGGGAGTTTATACGGGTAAGTAATATACATAGGCTAGTTTCCTAAAAAATTCTAATTAGTCCGTCAGTTAGATTATCGAAAAATAATGGACCCGTATTTTTTCTTTTGTCAATCAAACAAAAAATGACAAAGATAAAGCACGTCAAAATTCGTCGTGACGTCACGCCGTGCGACACTTTTTAGCACGGCGTGACGTCACGACCCCCCACTCCCAAATTTTGACGTGCTTTATCTTTGTAATTTTTTGTTTGATTGACAAAAGAAAAAATACGGGTCCATTATTTTTCGATAATCTAACTGACGGACTAATTAGAATTATTATTTTTTTACCCAGGACACTACCCTATTACAAAACCTCTAATATTTACAAGATATAACAACTGAACCTATAATTTTATTTGATATAATGATCAGTTAATATAATAAACGATTGATATAATTTTAATGTAACTAATTTCTATAAGAATAACAGACAATTAATATAAAATCGTTTGATACACCACTCAATAGACATAAAACCTATTTAGTCTAATATGATAAATACTTTTTTTTTCATCCTATGTCATCCTATGTCGACTGAGCCCCGCTTCGCGGGGCCCCTATTTCTGTGTAAAGGGTTTAAAGTAACCTAACCAAACCAAACCTCGGGGTGCCCTTTGCTCGCTTTTGCATCCTATGTTGACGATCTAAACAAAAAAGATATGACTTTGAATAATAGTGTAAAAGATGGTTATGTTGAGAAAATAAAGGAAAACAAATAAAAGTATAATAGATGTTTATTGCTACTGACATTATGAAGTTGAATGGTTCGGAATTAGAACATTAGAGATAGAGTAGTTAGGAGTTGTGATTGTTAGGATGAAAAATGTTAGGAAGAACATTTTTGGATTTCCAATTATCGGAGTTGAAAATTTAGGTGAACTTTGGCGCACCCGCGTGACTGACCATTGTGTCATAAATCTATGACTTCATAATATAGGCTACCACAGCCTTTTTGGACTAATGGGGTTCTGCATTTTAATGAACTATTGATTGTTTGTTAATTTAGCTACAAATCAGTCAGCTTCGGTCGGTCGAGCGGCCCCTTCGCACCGCTTTAAAATTAAAATGTTTTGTTGCATTTTCACCGAAAAACGCGCAAGTGAGTGCTCCCATACGAACTCGGATGAGAGAGATTACAGTAAGTGAAAATATCTCAAAATAGAATACGGAATGTGCAAATAATATCCAGCGAGACGACACATTAAGAAATTATTTTCCTCGTTATCTTTTGATATTTGTTTGGGTGGAAATATGAAATAAAGCCACGTAGCAGGTGCGAGCAAGTAAAAATATTCTCTTTAAGAAATTCTCGGGTAAGATAAAACACCACAACCTCTGTGGTGCAGTACCTAACTTATTACTTTCGGGAAAAGTTTTCTAATATCATCTTAGGGCATTCCTTTATTTATAAATTGTGATTTAGGTGCCTTTACCTACTGAAGTTACAATTTCGTCGGGTTTTTGGGTTCACAAACAATAGTTTGTTGTTAGAAACTTTTTGTTTTTACAAGTGTTTCTAGCAGTCTTGTTATATTGTTAGTGAATTTTTCGACGCTGCTAACCTTGAAGAGATAACCTGTTCTGACTGACCAAAAATATGCTCTAAAAGACGTGGAAGTGATAAAACCAGTCTGAAATCATTAACTAAATTATGTATTTATTTAAGTATATGTTACAAATCAAATTCTTCCCTTCTTGTTCTCATACACTATTGTCTACATTTCTTTTTCATTTCTCCTTTTGTAGGTCTGCTGGAACAAATTTCTTAAGAAAATAAACTAATAATTAAATTTTCCATCATCCATTTGCTTGAATTACAAGCTCCGATGGGTTTTTGTTCATTTTGTTAATGGATCGCGAATTTTAGTGAAATCTTCCGTAAATATTTATTTAGGCACTCTTTGTTTTACTAATAGATCCGCTATTGATTGTAATAAAACTAGGTATATATATATATTTTATGTCTCACTTAGCTGATTTGCTCGTTGATATCAGAAACACGTATTTCATATCGTTGATGCGTATTGATATGGTTACAGTATGTTGTAATAACATATTCGTAGCGAAACGAAGTTCGTTTTGTTATCGAACTAGTATAGTTTCCGCGAAGATTTCCGTGAAAAGGTCTTGGCGTTTTTCCGTTAACTTACATCTTCTAAGTACTTCTTCTTTTCTTCCATCTTCTTGTATTTTTATTTGTATAGATAAGTATATGTTTTGTGTATCTATGTATGTATTGTATATATGTAAATGGTACACCACAGACTACCTGCAGTATTGTGTCTCCTTTATCTCTAAATCCATCCAACATAATAATAAGACCGCTATTGTGTCACCCCTTGTAAAATTTCTACATTTATATCTGTAGTATTTATGGTGTACATAATAAAGAATATTCTATTGATATGACCGGTTCGTTCGAGACAATGTCTTGCGGTGAATGAAGCTCGATGACCGCCTGATCAGATATGGGTTGCTTTATCCTCGGAGCAGCTGTTGAGTCTCTGTGTCAGGAGATAATATTAACAATATAGCCTTTCACAATGTTATGTCAGGATATTATTACTTGCTTTTTCATGTTAAGGAAATTGATGTTAGCTTTCAGGCGCTTTATTATTTCTTGTATAGGTTGTTTGTGTTTTATCTCGTAGTAAAGCGGTAAACATCACATTCTTCATAGATTCAATTTTGATAAGTAAAGTTTAGCATAAGCAGCCTATAATGTGCCCACTGCTGGGACACAGGCCTCCTCTCGGCGAGAGGGAGGAGGCCTTAATCGACCACGCGAGCCCAGTGGTTGGTAAATGTCACATGTGTTCGAATTTTTGGTTCTAGAACATGCCGATTTTCTCACGATGTTTTCCTTCACCGTTTTGAAAGCAGTGGTGATGAAATAATTTAAAGCACAAAGCAAAGCGTCTGTCTGCGTTCGATCCTACGACCTACAACTCGTGAGTCGTCTACCACTGCTTGTAATGGTTACTCAAAAGATATTAAGTATGGGATTTAGTATTATGGCTCATGGTAACATTACTCCTTCATATCTTTCTCCTGTATTGCCTTGAGTAGGTGCCCACATACGGAGCCTACTTACTGCCAGTAACAAACTTTACTTGAGTGTTATCCCTGAAAATATAATAGGATTCTGGTACTGTTTATATAGTAATATTTATTATAGAATAGCAATATTATTGTAACGTTTGGGAGGGCTTCGAATATTACCGTACGTGCCGTCGATATAACGTTGATAGTTAAATCGATATCACAATTTAATACAGATTAACTGAGTTACTCAGCGTTACTAGTTTCCGATAGTGATGAATTGTTTACCTATGTCGTGCCTACGATATGCACGACCAAAACGATTATTTTTAACAGATCGTTTCATAGTGTTACAACCTACAAGTATGTATTATTAATTATATCGGGACAAAACTTACATACATAACTATGCATAAGACCAAGATATTGTTATATACCTATAGAAAAATCTAAAACGATAAAAACTTCAAAAATATATTTCAAATTCATTCGCATTCAGCCTTATTTACTGAGTTATGCGAATGAATACACCCTGTATACCTGTGTCTAAAATGACGTCGCATATAAATAAACAGTCCACTTTCATTCCTTTCCGGGAACGTAGGCTATATGGTCACTTGCCGCATCGTTTGTAGCAGCCAGGAATTGGGTCAGCACCGAGGTGGAACGATGTGCTGCTCCTATTTGTAGAGCCAGACTATTGAAATATGCAGCTCCAACTTGATTGGCCTTAGGCATGTCGAGATCGGTACCTTGTTTTGTTTGCTCGGCTGATGTTGGTATGCCTGTCTTCAGCTTTATGCTGTGGATTTTCAATAGAGGATTTTCGGATTCCACTATGATGTTAGACGTTTATCTTCTACGATTTGTTGTATTAGCTCTTCTTCTCCCGTGTCGAGTGCTATAGGAGTATTTATCATGCTGAGGTGCAAACATAAGCCAGTCAGCAATGTTCCTAAGTGTTATTACAACTTCACAAGTAGTGGTACTTATATCAGTGTACGCCACTCGAACTTTTATAATCCCTGATTTCGTCCCTTGCGTAGACTTCCGGAACAACAATTTGCCACATGTTTAGTATCAACTTGAGTTCAAACAAGATTTGTCACTTTCAGAGTAATTTCGAAGTTGATCTAACTAAAACAATGAAAGACACGTAAGAAAATTACCAACTTGCAGTAGGTAGTGCTTTGTCATCAATGCACCGTTCTTCTCCCCTTGAGTTTTCTCTGCCTGCTCTTGGAAAATGCATAACCAGCCTACAATGTTCCCATTTTTGGGACACAGGCCACCTCTCTTCGTGAGGAAAGTAAAATTATTCCATGAATAACTTACAAATAACAAACTGAAATTAATATGCATAAACGTTTGCGGTTCTGACGTAGAAATGCAAATGTGATTCAAACTGGGTACAATACGTTTGCGACAATCAAATATGTCAGCTTGTTATGAACATATGGGTCATGCTAACAACCTGTAACCTATATGGGTTAGTGAGAATATAGGTATATGTCGTAGATATACACACGTAGGTAGGTATATACACGCTGTAGCAGTTGTGTGGTTCGACTTGAGAGGCGAAATTGCTCGTTAGTTCCGTTTCCGGCTACACTTGAGGGTTTCCCTCGCTGCGCTTGCTTTTTGTTTGTTTCATTGTTTGAACGTCGAACATCAAATACACTCAATGTTGAAAGTTTTTACAAAGGTATCTTTACGCAGAATACAGTATGATACGATCCTTTTAATGCCTCTTTATGATATTGCTCTCATTTATTTGTTACTCCCAAAGATGAAAGGCCATGACAAAATGTTGAGCGTAAGCAATTAGTAAAAGAAACGTGTCAAGTATAAAAGATCTCGCTGTAATGATCTGGGTCACACTTCGTTCATTACGTACATAATTTCAAGATCACTGAGCGAATTAAAAAAGAGATCAAAGTAAAGTAATTACATTTTATACATGATATTATTGTCAATGTGAACTGCAATGCACACTTTGGCGACGCAATACATTTTGCAGAAACTATTTTAAAATATCTTACAATACAAGAATACTGCATCTTTGTCTATCCCGTAGACCGCAGCGAAGATGATATTGGAATTGTGCCAAAACATAATCACGATTGTAGAGCCTAGACTCGTGCTGAATAAAATAACTCATCTTCATAATAATACACAAACTAGAGAGATGCAAATCACGCTACAAATATAACAAAAAGAAACCCCAAAAATGATACTATTTGGATTACAAATTATGTTGTCCTACCAAATGAGAGTTATTATGACAGGTATAAAAATTGGGTCATTGTTATCTCGTAAACAAATTTCTATGATGGACGGCTAAAGGCGCCAAGTTTCCTGGAGCCAGATAAACACGCTCCATCTTTGCCAAGCGCACCCCCCACTACCACAGCCTGTCGGACTTATAGTGTAGGTAGTGTAGCTGTTTATGTGGTTATTAACACTAGGGACGGGCACGGCAGTAAAAATTAACGGACCATCACTTGGCGGTGTTATGTGAAATATCCATTAAGTTGGTACAGGTTAATATGTGCTTGTTATGACTTCCAATAATAATGTTGTGAGTTATCTTACTACCACCCATCCCGCTATTATTTCGGCGAAGGCCACATGTCTAGGATGACATAAAAATAAATAAATATATAAATATCTTTCAGACATTTTTCATTCTAATATAATAGAAATACCGGCGCAACGTGTATTTCTCAAAATTGCTTTTAGAAAAGTTCCGCTTTCAGAGCGTTAAGCGAAAGTCTGGCTCACCGACGACGTAACAAAGGCTTTCTTTGCAAAATATATTACCTTAAGAACAACGCACTTTAAACAGCAGTAGCACGTAGCGTCATCCATCTTGTTTACACCGAAATGTTTTCATTACTAAGAAAAACAATGCCGTGAAAAAAATAGGTACATACGTAAGTATTGGTTTTAAATAAAGTAAATGAATTATATAGTAGAGTAAATATAGTTTCCTCTATTTATTAAGGTTGAGCAGGTATAAAACAGACAAACACAACAATCTTTTGTGCCGCCATCGAAAATCAGCAACTTAAAGTTCTTTTGACTAAAATAATTTTTCCCGATGTTCATCTGTCTCCCAAAGAATTTGTCCAAAACAGTTTTCTTGCTGAATATGTTGATGACACACATTGTCTTCGTACAAATTGTTATCGGATTTCCACGTGAACGATTGGACGATTATTGCGAATTTTCTTTTGGCGAACAAGAGCACTCGTGTCCGTGGGATGTCGTAAATCGTATATTAAAATTGAACGAAGTCGAATTGCTACATGCCTTGTATTTACTGCCCTAAATCTAATACAACGATTTGTCAAAGGGAGGTTTTCCTTACACAATGGGATCAAAGAAAATAATATCCGCTGTTCATCTTTCTCCCAAAGTATTTGTCTAAAACATTTTTTTTTTTACATGTGCTGAATGTGCTGATGACACGCATTGTCTTCGTACAAATGGTTATCGGATTTCCACATGAGCGATTGGACGATTATTGCGAATTTTCTTTTGGCAAACAAGAGCACTTGTGTCCGTGGGATGTGGTACGCCGGATGTTACAATTGAATGGAAGTCGAATTACTACATTCCATGTGTTCACTGCCCTATATCTAATACAACGATTTCTCAAAGGGTGGTTTTCCTTATTCAATGGTATCAGTCTATTTGAGCGTATATTTCTCTGATGTTAAATAAATAAACACATATTAATCTGTTGTCGTTGCTGTGCAAACAAGGGGAATTAAGACTCTGGAAACATCAATATTAATTACAGCCGGTATATTAAATTTACTACTTGAAGACAATAAAATGATAGCAAAATGAATATTCCGACAAAAAGTACGTTTCATGTTGTTTTGTACACAACCTTTATTTTACGTAGAAACAAAATGATGAAGTCTACAATTATATGAGTCGTTACATTTACAGCAAATAACTGGTGTTCTTGTTTACCTCCATTTGTTGCTCCCCCTCGGGGCTGAGCTCCCTTATTGCTATAGTTTACACCACCACCACCTCCCTGTCTTACCCATCTTTATCCAACTGCCAGTATATCTAGTTACCCTTTTTAATATTTCATCATCATTATCATGCCTCAGTTTATTTTTAACCAACAAAAAAGAAAATCTCTTGTTCGCAAAGATACATCATAATCAATTGATTACGCTAGCCGAATTTAGCATTTTTGTTTTTGGCATCATAAATCTCGTCTAACACTCGAGCCCCCAAGGACGGTCCTAAATTTCATAATTAGGCTCTAAATTCTCTAAAATTTTCTCTGAACAATAAACTTATTTAATAACGAAACTTAACTCTCGTTAAGGCTTTATTGTATCTCCTACGACACTTTGGCAAAGAGCTTAACAGGGAATGCCACTACCTTAATACTCGTAGAAAGGAGAGCCTTAGTTTATGCAGGCGTGCCTGCATTGTGACGCCCAACATACATACACACACACAACACACATCCCTTTGTCTATATGATAGAGCCAGCTGCCAGTGTTGACCCTCCAGCAAATCTTCACTTAATCGGTTTAAACGAGGGATCAGCGTCGCCAAAATTGATTTGGAGATCACAACAATTAAGTCCTCGATATATCTGTCAATCTGTCAATAGATATAGCCTTATCTCGTGAAATTCCAATTCCATCAGGATTTTCGCCATTAGTCATATGAGATCGAGTGCCAACGATATTCGTGTTGTTAAACCAGTCGAACAGATATTGAGCCGCGTATTTTATGATGTGATAGTACAGAAAATACATTCTCAGTGCCTACCAACATCTTATTTAAAAATGTCGTCAAGCTATAATTGATCAGATATTATTGAGAACCACCCACATGGCAATAATGACGGGTAAGAGATGGAAATGGGTACAAGTTATACCTATTTACAAGAACTTATACCTAATATGTGTAACAGCCTCCCAACGGGACATTATTATACTTCCAAAATTATGATGATGGCAATCTATATTGTTCCGGCTCAGAATTTGGCTACGAGAGAATACGAATGACCTTTAGGTCTTTAGGTATAGCTACTGCTATATTATTTTTCAACTCGAATTATCTTCAGTTGAATTTCATTAAGAACATAATTATGATATCAATAAAATATTCCATTTATTTTTATTGCAAAGCATTATGGAGAGACTACGACCTACGGTGCATCGCCCTAGGTCGTTGAGCTCCGAGTTGAGTTGCACGATTACTGACAGATGCGTGCACTGGATGGACAGGTCCACTGAATCTGTGCGGTTTTTCCCTCAAAAGACCATTTCAGATACCAATCTACATGGTCATCACATGATCTGACCAAGATTATGTCTGGACTTTAAAAGAGACAGAGACTCTGAGTATGTTTCGGCCTTTCTTATCAGAGTAGTCAGATAGGAAAGCCCGACCTCGTCTAGTTTTAAAAATAT
Source organism: Amphipoea lucens (assembly GCA_947508005.1). Lineage (NCBI taxonomy): Eukaryota > Metazoa > Arthropoda > Insecta > Lepidoptera > Noctuidae > Amphipoea > Amphipoea lucens. The sequence goes on from OX382374.1 coordinate 9,563,333, forward strand.
GATAGACGTGTAAGTGTTTGTACAAACCTACTTACAGAAATAAAATAATTTATCATTAGGTCATGGACGATGCTTTGATCCCCGATTCAGGATAAATATTTGGGTGAGCTGTTTGTTTTAAGAATCGAAGTTTTTATTTATCATATCACAGGAATTTTGCGTAAATAAGCAAGTATTTAGTTAAGAATAATGAAATATTAATTAAAGATTCTCTTGTATTGGTTAGGTTTTACACTCGCCATCATTTTACATTTTTTCGGTGACCAGTAAAAATAGAAATTTCTTAAGTACAGTCCTCATAATTATGTATTTTCATCCGAGGTAACGAATATATAAAATGATACCTACTTTTATTTTACTCATAATCCATTGTATTCGTAATGATATTGTGTTCTCAATATGTCAGTATAATAACAATGAGTATGAGACCGGAAGGTTATAAATTTAACACCCACGGGTTCTACACGTGGAAATAACTCAGTGATGGATGATAAAAACAATATTACTATATTGTTCATGTGTTCGCTGTTATGAATAAATTATTGTAGCTTTTATCTAATATGGGCAAATATGGCTAGGAAGGAACTGAAAACTGAAATTACAGCTGATAGAGACGTACCTATAGAAGAAAAAGACGTAGGTAGGCACTACGTGGATCCCAAATTGGGATGAGCGCAGGAGGATCATGATGATATGAGCATTAAATACAATTAGGACGATAAGGTTTTAATTTAATGAAATGAAGCTTCATTACATCCATTCATTCTGAAGATAAGCCACGCTCTAAATTTATTCAAGACTTTTATGTCTAACATTTATCAGATTAAGAACCAAGATGTACATTATATCACATAGCGCTCGAGCGTTATGTATGAGCTTACATTGCGCCTACTTACGTGATCTAATCTAATCTAACTAGCTTGGGCAAAGGCCTCCCTCTCCCTTTTCCACACAATTCTGTCTTTTGCGAGTGCCGGCTAGTCCCTACGCGACGGTAGGAGTCAAGCTCGTCCCGCCGTCTTCGTCTTGGCCTGCCGCGATGGCGTCGTGCGTTTAATGGGACCCAATCGGTGGTTCTCTTAGCCCAATTGTCATCTGACATGCGGCAGACATGTCCGGCCCAATCCCACTTAAGTTTAGCAGCTTTCTGGGTAACGTCTGTTCCAAAATAACCAAAATAACTTAAGTGAAGTTGTTTTTATTTACTTGACTAATTTGGTAAACAAATATGGCGTACCTCCTGGGATGTCTATTTTGAGAAAACTTACTTTAGTTTTTGTCGAAATGTGTAATACATACCTATATCGTCAGAAGCCCAAAAATCCAACAGTCTTACCAAGGAGTATCGTGTTACCCAGTAACTGGGTTGTGGAGGTCAGATAGGCAGTCGCTCCAAGTAAAATATTCAGCTGCATCCGGACAGACTGGAAGCCGACTCCAAAAATAGCTGGGAAAAGGCTAGGTAGACGATAATGTACCTAATACATACCTATCTTATGTGTTTATTACAGAACATCAGCATGTGTACTTAATTGATGCGAAAAGACATGATTTTCTCTACCGTGTTTAATTACTAAATAAGACATACGTGAAGGAAACTATTATTATTTATTAATTAGTGCTGTCCCTACTTGTCTCGGTCCTCGATCGATGTTACTTAGTACTTACGTAGTCAGCTTGTTACCTTCAGTGACGTTTCCACTTAATTAAGTCGAGATTGGGACTCAAATGGAAGTGCAATTGTTCTCCTTCATTGTGTTCTACGTGAAGACAATGAAGTCTTTTAAACCTTTTAAGTTTATTTCCAACATTTGCGTCAGAATTCCTGACCTTTTTCTATCGGTTTACCCCTTTACTAATAAACGTTGTATAGCGTCTGTATAATTACACAACGCTTTGCCTTCTTCTTTCGAAAGTCAAATTACTGACGACTGAAAGAGAGAAATCGGGGTGTAACTATTCATCTGATATAATACGTTTATTAGTAAGGGGGTTAGTCTTCATCATCATTATCATTTCAGCCGAAAAACGTCCATTGCTGGACATAGGCCTCCCCAAGCACCTCCACTTCAACCGGTTTTGTGCTTCCGTAGCCAACGCCGGGTACTAGGGGCCATGTGTTTTTTGTGCCTTGGGTTAGTCTTTATGTGAACTTAATTGCTGGTTTTAAAAGAAAACCTTCATAAAGTATTGAAGATCGTTGAAAAAAATCCACTGAAACCTTTTTAATTTACGCAGAATTCTTCGAATACGAAAGAAAACAAAATCTTACGCTAGAAAATAATTAATCGGAGGAAATAACTTATCGTGAAATTTTCTTTATACTAAAACAGTTTCCATCAACACTATCCAAGGGAAATGAATTAATAGACGGCTGATGGCGGTCGAGAGTAATTTGCTGACTGGCGCTTTCAAAGCTCGCCATCGCTTTGACAATTTACCTTTTATTAATAACATTCCGGTGGGAAAGCATAACATAGCAAATTACGTTATTCTGCCGAAAGTGGCCAAAATAATCAAAGGAGAGGAAATAATTTATATTCATGGAAATAAGCTTATATTTTACGTGCTGGCTAAATAATGAAAGATGTTGGGTAGACAGTGCATAGTAATTTTTTACGTGTGTGTGTATGTTCATTGTGCCACTTAACACCATATGGTTTATTTATAAACGCTGCAAAAAAGTAGGGAATCATTACTGCAAAAAAGGATTTATTTTCGTTGGATCCCAGATTTAGATCCCATTTTTTAGGTATTCACGATGGGTCCAATTTGCTATTTCCATTGAATCCCATGTTATAACAGCATGTGTACTATTCAAAAGAAAAGTGATTTTCCTTTATCAAACATTACAAAAGCAGTGTGTGTTCAGCCCACTGACTATTAAATGATTGTATGGTTAAGCTGAGAATCATTACTACATAAAAAGTATGGTTAAGCAACTAATCATTACTGCAAAAAAATATTGTTAAGTGGAGAATCAGTACCACAAAAAAAGTATGGCTAAGCAGAGAATCATTTCTACAAAAAAAGTATGGATAAGCAGAGAATCAGTGCCATATGTCATCACTGGCAACACGCACTGGTCAAAGACTTTCGTCTTGAGACACTGCGGTATGTGGGACGAGAAGATATTGCGAAGCTTCCCGAACGCTGCCCAGCCGAGTCGGATTCGACGATTGACCACTTTCTCGAAGTTGGACCTACCTAACTGGACAGTTTGTCCAGAAACGTGGAAACGTGAAACGTGGTCGCTCACAATGGGCCTTATTAGAAGGCTGAAAGTCACCCAAAGGGCAATGGAGAGGGCTATGCTTGGAGTTTCCCTGCGGGATCGAATCAGAAATGAAGAGATCCGCAGGAGAACCAAGGTAACCGACATAGCCCGAAGAATTGCCAAACTTAAGTGGCAGTGGGCAGGGCACATTGCTCGCAGAACAGATGGCCGATGGGGCCGAAAGGTTCTGGAGTGGCGACCGCGTACCGGAAGGCGTAGCGTTGGAAGGCCTCCCACAAGGTGGACCGACGACCTTGTGAAGGCCGCAGGAACTCGTTGGATGCGAGAAGCACAAAACCGGTCGAAGTGGAGGTGCTTGGGGGAGGCCTATGTCCAGCAGTGGACGTCTTTCGGCTGAAATGATGATGATGATGATGAAGCAGAGAATCATTACTGCAAAAAGTATGGCTGCGCAGAGACTCAATACATAACTCTAAGCATTGTTTATTAATAAACTTCCGTAGGTATTTCTTAGATCATGAAAAGGACTTCTACATTCTACTCTGCAATAGGGTACCAGAATCTTAGTGGCACATGAAATACGATTATTTTTATCGATGACTACGCCTTCGTAGAATGTCTGGGTTATAACCTATTAGTAAATAAAAATGTAAGCAATATACGAGCCGTCTATTGTAGCTATTTTAATAATTTGATCTAACTAGCCTGTATTGTCCCACTGCAGGGCAAAGGCCTCCCTCTCCCTTTACCAGACAAATCTGTCTTTTGCGAGTGTCGGCCAGTCCCTGCGGTAGGAGGAGTCAAGCTCGTCCCGCCATCTTCGTCTTGTCCTGCCGCGATGGCGTCGTGTGTTTAGTGGGACCCAATCGGTGGTTCTCTTAGCCAAATTGACATCTGACATGCGGCAGACATGTCCGGTCCTGTCCCACTTAAGTTTAGCGGTTTTCTGGGTAATGTCCGTTATCTTGGTTTTGGTGCGCAGTATTGAGTTCCTTATACGGTCAGAAATTCGAACCCCCAGGATATTGCCCTCCATGGCTCGCCAGCAAACCTGGAGCTTGGACCTCTGCTGAAGTGTCAAAGACCAGGTTTGTGCACCATATGTGAAAATGAGGAGAATGCATATGTCCATAATTCTTCTTTTGAGACATAGTGGTAAATCTCATTTTAGAAGATCGTTCATTGACCAACAGCTCCTCCAGGCGCTCTCGGTGCGTCGAGCAACTTCTTCGTCTTGTCGCGCCTGGAAGGAGACTATTTGGCCCAGATAGATATAGTATTGGATATATGCAATCTCCTCATCCCCAATATACAGTCTCCTTTTGATGCTGTTAGTCATGAGTTTGGTCTTTGACATGTTCATCCTAAGCCCAATCTCAAGGCTAGCCTTGTTCAAGTCTGCGAGCGTGTTACCCAACTCAGCCGCTGATGAGGAAAAATTTGTATTTTACTTTTTCTCTTTATTCAAATATTACTTTTAATATCATTTCTTTAATAGAGTGTACCAAACCTAAAAAATATTACGTGAAAATAATCCTAGGCTTACAAATATTAGTTTCATCATTATTTCATTGATCGAATATCTACGTCAAAATAAAGTTTTCTCAATTAATATCAGTTGATGCTACTGACGCTGACGAAGCAATAAAAAATATAAAAAGCAATTTGTACGAGGCTACCTTTCATTAAAGCCTAAAATGAGGGTAGTCTCATGCATAAAGATTTCGATATAAATCACGCTGGAAGCATTTTATTGTGAAAACAACCATGAAAGCGACGTATCTACCTACAGATATATGTAGCTATAAAATATAGTGCCGTCAAGCGATCCGCCGTATGAATCATCTACTATATCGATCAGTTGCTGTTTGACATTTCACGTTATAGGTCGCTCAGTTCTTTTTTGTATTTGATCAATTACTCGGCAAATACATAAAAGATTTTTTGTACCACGTGTAGACAAAGGTATAAAATTGCTGTAGCAAATTACAACAAAAATTACCGTGGTTCGTTCACCCACGTTTCACAATCATGTATTTCACGTTTAAAACTAGAAAGTACCATGCATTATATTTTGAGGTTGAGGTAAAAAGGTTTACTTATTGAAAATATGACTGATGCCACTGGCTAATTTAGATGAAATAATTTAGAACCCCCTAAAATAAATGTGTCGATTAAATAATCGATCAATTGTTTTGGCAGTAACTAGCCAGTGGCTACTTTATTCATTTTGAACCATCGATTACATGTTTTGAACATATATTATGTAAAAAGACTGCAAGCTTTGTTGCAAGTAAAATAAAAATTAACTTCAAACTTATCCTTGTCACTTAAAATTGACTAAAACTCGTCGAGAACTAAAATGCATAAATTAGCATACACGGACGAGCGCAGCTCTAGTATAATTTAATTCTTCATCGTGAAGTTTTGCATAGATAACGCTTTGCAGTCTCGGTGCCTCTCCATTATAACAGGGCACGCTGTCGCATGTCGGTGATTGTTGCTGTCCTATTGTAACGACATGTAACTGCAATATCTGAGAAACAAGAAAAGTATTCATGAAACTTTCGTCCATTTATTTGTAGCGTTTCCAACAATGTTACACTCGGTTTCAAAACCGCAGCAAATGTGACAGAATTTCAGTATTTTAAACGTAGATATAAATACACTATATCTGTGATTTTAAAGCTTTTAACTAACCGTAGTTGCTTTCGAATTCCCTGATGGGTAAAGAATGTTCACCAACCCTTTTACCTGGACTGACCGCTGCAAGCACAGCTTTAACTCGCTTTGACCCGTGTGGCAGCCATTTGAGCCATTTAGCCACGAGCTTCAGATCCAAAGTTGTTTGCCCGCATATATATAAATTATTTATTCCTTATTAACTCGTTAGAGCGGCGCCGCAGTTATTTTTGTTTTACGTGTAACACATTAGAGATAAAAGTTCAGAAGGAAATCACGTTTCATAGACCAGTTAAATGGGTGTATGGCAGGAAAACTCGACGTAAACAACTTACAGACGCCACAGAACTTATCGAAGATCTAACGTCTTTATTTGCTACACCTAGAATTACGTAACTGTTTGTTTGTGGTAATAAACAATAGCTCAGAAAAGAGGACACTTGGAACCATAGCGCAAAAAGCAGTTGTGCCCAAAATATTGACGACAACCTGATCTTTATATACTCGTAAAGCCTTTAGCTTTCTAAAGGCTTTATGAGTATTGAAGTTTTAAATGGTCTGAACAGGCTTTTTCTGGGTAAGCTCGCTCCATCATCGTCGACTTTGTCTCTGTCACCTTTGACCTAGACTAGAGTCAAGAGCAAGCCCATTTCAAATAAAAAAAGCCTATGTAGATATTACCAAAACGATTTATAACTGAATTATTTTACATTTCATATTAATTTGACATTTCGATAACACCCACAACAAGAAGTGTTTAATACAGCTACTTACCGCTTATTTATTTTATACTTTACCTCAGTTCTAAACGTCTTACAGGCACAATACACCTGGTTTGTGTAAAAACTAGAAATACTCGTAGATAAGTGGTGTGTGTATGTGATGTGGCACACTATCCAATCAGTTCCACTAGAATCCTTTTAATCTCTCCAGCGTGGGATTGAATCGCTTAAATCGAATTTGGGCTAAGCCTGGGCGGACAAACGCCTTGTACTATATTTTCGAATTGTTAGCTCTTTATCTCTTCTTTACCGGGAAATAGGCTCCTTTTCTTTCTATAAAATGTACAAAAAGTTGTTTTGATGAGCCCGAGCCTGGATAAGAATTCAATTCTATTCTACATATAGGATATACAGGTTGAAATTGAAAACATGCGACAAATCGAAATGGGAGATTGTACTCATCATTATGAACAACTTTTACTATGGGACCAACCTGAAATCACGAAAAAAAAAATCAACTGTTCCCTACATTTATGTTCGCATAACTCTTCAAAATGTAGGGAACAGCAGATTTTTTTTTCGCGATTTCAGGTTTGGTCCCATAGTAAAAGTTGTTTATAATGATGAGTACAATCTCCTATTTCGATTTGTCGCAATGCCAAGAACTAAACAAAAATGTACCTATAGTTTTTATCACACATCATGGTTTAAAGAAGTGCCTATCTGGATTACTGATCTACAAATCTATATACTAGTAATAAAGCTGGAGAGTTTGTTTGTTTGTTTGAACGCGTATTGAAAACATCTTATTGCATTTGATACCCCAATTCTTGAGAAAGGCTATTTAACTTCACGCCGTGACCCTTAGGAGCCGAGCAAAAATAAAAAAGTTATAAAGAACGCTAAGCAAAAACGATGTGATAGCGCAGGCAGGGAAATTTCACACGGACAAAGTCGCGGGCAGAAGCTAGTATCTAGATAAATCAGTAAAGCATTTCTTTTAGCTGTTTTTTTAAAGATTATTCCAGACAGATTCACACCAAATCGACTCAACCAGTCTATAGATTTATTGCCGCATAGTCGGATATTCCGAGCAGTAACACTCATACCGCTGTACATTTTATTCCAAAGATAATCCGCATGCGCACGTGTTCTATGTAAATATATCTTCTTACACATCGACTAACCATCATTTAACTTTGGCATCGCTATCTTAATCTTCCTTGGGACTTGGCAACTCGATAAACCTACATGTAGTACCTAGTGTTGTGCGACAGTTATGGATGGCGACGATACGACTAACTGCACAACTATTAATTGGATTGTGTTTTATCGTTAAAACTTTACGGACAATGTTAAATGGGAATGGGTTTAAGTTGAAGACGGATTTATGTTACGACACTTTGTTGAGAATAGTTATAAACGTAGTTTTACATTACACCCTTACCTAAAGCTATACAACATTTGCATAGCTTAGAATCTCAATTCATAATCATAGAACTTAACAATAGTGACATCGCACAAACTATTGCCTCTAACTAAGTTACAAACAAATTCTGATGGAGATACCAACTCGGCCCTTGGTTGCAAGGAAACTATATTATGCAGCTAAAGTGTTTCCGAGAGTCGTAGTGGTTCCCAATCCGGCTTAGGCGATTGGCACACTGCTGCGTTTCACGCAGCGGTGTGCGGGATATGGAGCCAAATTCCACGCGCGTGAGTGCGTTTTTATTGAATTTGTATGTAAAAAATCACGCGCGTGGATGCGTTATCTGCGCCCCGCTGCATCATGCGGGGCAGTGTGAGAATCGCCTTATAGTTAGACCTCAAACGCTTCGAGTACGTAGTTGCCGATGAGTTTTCAGCCTTGCAGTTTTGTTGGTACGAGTATTCCGCTGTGAAAACATCGGGGAGGAAAAGTTTTGGCAAGACTCCCGAGGTGGGCGCCGGAAAATCTAGCGCGGTGTTCCGTCTTCATACGTCCTCTCTCAGGCCTTATTAGCTTCGTTGTTTTTGAATTCTGATTGAATTAGCTAGATTCTGGCAGGATAATTATTTCATAATAATAAAGTCTAATGATGACAAGAGGTATACTTACTACAAGAGCCTTTCCTTGACCTCTTTTTCCGTGGGGAATCCCTCATGGACACCCTCTGCCTGGAGAGAACAGAGGGTTATATCGGCTTCCTACCGACTAAAACCCCAGTGTGCCTTCTACTTACTACCGCCCGGGAGATACGGTGTACATTCGCCGCAAAGAGATATGTACCTACAAATTATATTCGAAACGACACATAATGTTAATCTTTTGATAAGGGGCCCGTGGCTAAATAATAGCATCCGCACAGGTCGATCGATCAGGTTAAGCTGCGCTTGCCGCGGTTGGTCTGTGGATGGGTGACCATCTTTACATACCGAGACCCCTCCGTGCCTCGGAAAGCACGTTGAGTCGTTTGGTCCCAGCTGTCATTCGTGGATCTTTGACAGTTGTTACGGGTCGTCAGAAGCCCGAAAGTCTGACAACCAGTTACCAAGGGGTTTCGTATTAGGTACCCACTACCCAGTAACTGAGTTGTGGAGGTCAGTTAGGCAGCCGCTCCATGTAAGATACTGGTATTCAGCTGCATCCGGTTAGACTGGAAACCGACCCCAACATGGTTGGGAAAAGGCTAGGCAGATGATGATGACATAATGTTAATCTTTGTTAGTTGTTTTTATTGCCTCAATTTCCTAAAATCCTAGCTTTTGTATTGAGGTTAAGGCAGTTGGTATGTTACTCTACTAGAGTTATGACCTCGTAACTTCAGTGCAGCGACTGGATGCGTTTTGTTCGCTTAAAAAATTAAACGAGATTGTATGGTTGGCTTGTCAAAGCTTTTTGAACGGCGGAACAGAGAGTTTGATAAACATTAATACTTATTATGAATGTATTGCTGTATTTCATCATGGCGTCAATGTTGTGTATTATTGGGAGTCATAACTTCTATAAATCAATGGTCGTATAAACGTCTCTGGTACGTATTTATGTAATCAAAAAAAATAAATCAAACTTTTGCTATATTTTACATCGTGACCTAAAACTAATTTAATGATTCCTCCCAATAGTATATCCGATAGTAACAAAATATAGAGTTTGATATCTGATTCTCTATATTGCTATTGTAGATTGGCCAATTTGTGATTAGTCAGTGTTACGCAGTCAAGCTTAAATGGCCGGACCCACAATCTACATAGAGATGAGGGCTTTCCATCTTGTTAATGTTTAATTTACTCTGTAAATAAAGGCCCCGGCCGAACACAAATATTTCAGTGATTCACTACATCATTGTTGTTTTCAATCTCTGCATCTTTTAGGTGTTCAATTTTTCTCTTTTGCCCATAAATTGGATATCGTGAATCCACTTTTTTTCGCTCCTGACAATGGAAGCAATTTGTAACATCAATCACCCTTTTTCAGAGTCACGTGACGATCTGAGATATTTAATTACAGCTCATGCTTGCCGTTTTTTTGATAGAAAACAATTTCATCAATTCATCCTGAATTGGATTTGTGATTGGCTTAATAGTTTCAAAGTAATAGGGAACCAAAATTGGTTTTCGTTTATTTTATTGGAATCGCGTAGACAATGCTCACAGCAATTTATTTTGTGTACCTACGAAAATAGAACTATTGAATACAGAATTCCTAGAGGACAGAATGTACGGTCCTACAATTGATCCGAAAATTGTACTAATTCTGATACCTGGTCGGGTTCTGAATAGATTTCTGCCAGAATCAATTTGTATATTTGTGTAATTTGTTGAATGCTGCTACATAATTTAGTTGCTAATCGAATAATAATATCCCTCATTGTACCTACTGAGTTGTATTAGATACTAAATTATTCAACGGCGATGCGGTGTAGAATACCTACATAACGTAAAACGAGCTTTTCTATTTTCTTGATACAAATTCAAAGGTGAATAATACAATTAAAGCAATTGAGGCATAATTAATATGACTTTAATATGTCTATGAATATCTATTATGCAAGTAGACATGGGTACTGGGCATCCTACATAACTTATGCTGATCTAACTGTAGGTAATGCTGGTAAACTGATGTCATCGTACTGTAGGTAATGTGGACATGGATAATCCGGAAATGTGAAAACAAACATCAAAATAAAATAAATAACACAGAACGAATACGAGCACTCGGTAAAATGTCGAATCATTCTCGTGTGAGCTCTCCGCACGACACAATGCCAAGAGCTTTGGACCATTTGAAAGAGAGTAGTGATGAAAAAGAACATGCTCCGGTGACTCGAAAATTCAAGACTCAAGAAAGGAGGAACGAATGACGCCAAATTACGTCAGTCTAGTCTCTAAGATGGATCTTTTAGAACAATGAAAGATAAGGAAACGAAAAAATGTTCAAGGATTATGTGACTTCGTCAGCCTTGCTAACTTCCTAGCGAAGGATAACGCGAATGTATTCTACTATTGAAGTCTCTTTGGAGAATATTGTCCATGTAAACACAACGCGATAATTCACATTGTATACCTACTTGTATGCTACCTTCACATACTTAGTTGTGAAGTGCAGCGCTTTTCATATTTCCACTTCGCTGGTCTCAGCATGTTTCAATAAAATCTTTAGATGTTACTTCGAAGGAACTTCGCCAGGGCTTTATGTGCTTCAATCATCACTAACTGCTATATTGTATTGTATTGCACCACTCAGAAATTGTTTGTTAAAAGTTTCAGTATAATAGAAAACAGTGCGATTTAATGTGGAGCAAGACTTGTTCAAAAAGATTTCAAATTACTCGTACCTATATAGTTTATTTATATATACGAGCCGGATGCTCGATATATAAATTGTTCATTCACTTTCCGGCGCTCTCATAATCTTAATCCGCTTTATCTTAATTGCATTGTCCTCGTTAACCGTAAAGTGGCCAGTATCCTACTCCTAATTTAATAGGAAGATCGGAGCTGTTCAATTTCGGAGATAAACGCCCGAACCACGCCGATCGACGACGGTGCGGTGCGACCATGCGTGTTGCGAACCTTTACAGCCTTTAAGGCTGAGCTAGTGATTCTAACAATCCACATCTAAAATTCCTAGGCAGCCATCAATCACTCCAGCACCCCGGCTAAAGGTAGCAGCAAGACACCGTGTGGTTTTAGTCAGTAAGAGTCTGACAGACCCCTCCACCCACCCCAGGGTGGTGGACATCCATGAGTACTTCCACACATAAAAAAAAGGATACAACTCGATGGGAAAACTCCAACGTAAGTTAAACGGAAGAAGAAGGAAAGGGTTGAGATAAAACTTAATCCCCAACGACAATACGGGTACTACTCGCTGTCTTCAGGGGAATAAAGGGAAAAGTAAATAACGTTATATCAAATCATTGTGACTCAAGAAATGCTCTCTTTTGTATATAAAATTGTTTTTATAAAACTCTAACTTCTGCCCGCGACTTCGTCCGCGTGAAATTCGCCCGCCCGCGCTGTCACTTCGTTTTCGGTTAGCGTTCTTTCTGACTTTTTTCTTTTTGCTCGACTCGTGTAGCGTGATCTTAAGGACACCTTATAACCTTCGTCAAGAATTGGCCTATCAAATACAAAAAGATTTTTCAAATCTGACTGGTAGTTTCAAATTCAGAGATGAGCGCGTTCAAACAAAGAAATAAACTCTTCAGCATTATTATCTATCCGAAAATATTGTACTTAGCTTTATCGCTTTTTATGAAACGGAAGGAAATTCTTTCTAAGAACTGATTACGTAGAAGTATAAAAAAAGCCTTCATGGAAACCAGTTACGAAACCCCGGTTTCCTTGACGGCTGAAGCGGGTTCGAATATCCCCTGAGACTTGGTTCTAAGTTTTATTTAAGACAAAATAGTGCGAGAGTGTACCCTTAGAAGTGAAACGGATTTGGATCCGATCCAAATAAGATTTTCAACTATGTCAGGAGTCCGATATTCCGTAAAGTCGGAGATAAGCAACAAGTACTTCTTTCTAGAACCTTTCTTTTGGTCGAGATAAGGCACTTATGTTTTTTTAACCTTTTTATACAAAATCCTAACGTTCTTAACCGAAAGGGGTGGAAAGGTTTATTTCTAGTTTGGAGGTCATTCTGTAAGACAAAGAACTTTATCTCCTTTAAAGATCGTTGCGGAATGCTAGCCAACATGCCATGGGCGGATTTAAAAATAAAATATACCGCGACGCAAACCCTTATTACAAAAGTTATTTTTAGGTTTGTATAAACCTGTGTATTTACATAAATATATTGGCTTCTAAACTTTTTATTAGTTTAAAAGTCAATGAGATTCTGTGTACACATCTGGGTTATATTCTGAGTAATCGTTGGTAGACAAACAAACTTTCTCGTTTCGCGGTCCCGAACTTGTGTTTTAATGTATAATCTGATACCTTTTATAAATATTCATTACGTTCCATTTCTACATTGCGGCTTATAATAATGTCTCTTGTTCTTTTATGTATTTTCGATGATCATACTAAAAAAAAAAATCTGTTGTTATTTTAGGATGAAACATCAAATTTAAAAGGTAACTCTTCTCGGAAAAAGAAAATAATATTTTCGCGCTTGCTGGCGTCCTTGTTTATTTGGGCGCTTTAGGTTATTATCATTTGTGATATTCGAAAGATGAGTGGTATTAAGACCCGTAGTTTCATTCCAGGTGTATATTCACTCATGTGTTTCTTTCTAACCCCTCAAGCGTCCACTGTACACCAAGTGTACATAAGAGAAAGTGCTCGAAATGTCAACTGTACACCAAGTGTACACAACTATTGTCATTGTATGTTGCATGTCAAATGGTGAAATATGGCTGAGCTTTAATGTATTATAACACCATATTTTATTTTATGTATTACCCATATTTGCAAAATAAATGTCCATTCTATTCTACTCTACTTATAAATACCTATCACTTAACACATAAGACATAGATTAGGTACCTTGCATTACACCTACTACACACCCACATTCTTTACTAAGACACGATTAATGTACACTACACAACTTAAACGCTACCCATAAACATAAAAACAGCAAGCTTTCTTTTCTTTGTCTATGCCAGAGCGGTCAATTACCGACATAAAACAGGCATGTCCTCACTAAAAGAATTAAGAGCTTTCCAAGTGGACTGAACAGCGTCGTTTCGAACTAAAGTACTTGTATATTTATAGATATAAGGCTTTGACACAATCAGTAGAAAATAATAAAGTAAAGCCACATTAATTGACGAAATGGGATCACTCAGTTCGAAGCCCGTTCTATTGAATAGCTACAACCGCCCTCGAACTAGGCTGCGTGCGCTGGCTGTCTATATTTTTTTCTATTCGCGGAAAACCCAATCACTAACATTGTTCGACACATGCATTGAAAAGGCAATGAATTTGTACTTTGATTTTACTGGTTTTATATTGGCCGCTGGAGAGGAATAGAAAAGATGGATGTAAAGTGTGAGGGATGAAAATAATGAAAAGGGAGTAACGATTGATGGCGGACAATGTAAGAGAAAAATTTTTTGTAACATAGGACAAGGGAGAGAAGAAAATGTGACTGTGCCACTGAGTTGCAAAGGCCTTTTCTCATCCAGAGAGTTCCCTTTTCACTGTATCTTGACGATTTCAGGCTCTGCAAGTCCAACTTGGACTAAACGATGGTGCCATAAAACATAAGTACAATGGAAAGCTATAGTTCCTCGACGTCTTTTCCTCTTTTGTTCTTATTTGCCCTTAGATTAAAAAGTTTTCTGACTGACGGTCCATAAAAGATATCTTGACCTTTAAAGTCGTCAAGAGCTTCAAGCTTGCAGACTCCAGATGGCATCAAGTTGACGTGTCAAATTAGATAAGAAACTTCTCACTCAAGACGCTACGAGCAACGATACGATGTCTCTAAAATAAACTTTTAGTTTTAAACTAAAACAAATTGACAAACCCTAGCTGCCGCATCAGGTCAAAGTCATCATTGCATTATCTTCTTTAAAAGTGTACCTACACGACAAACTAAACACAAAATAATTTTGTTGAAAATGCAGCTTCAATACTACGCTCACACTTTCAGCGGGGAACAACGGGTGCAACTGATTTTCGTTAGCTATTCGCCGAAACTATATTTTGCTGCGCTACACAGATACCCCCCTGGCAAGGGAGGTGATTCCCGCCGCTCTTCCGCCCACCTCTAATCGTCCGTTGTAGCGTACTATGACGCGGTCCATTTCAATTTATTAGTGGACAGACGCTATCATCTGACCACAACTGGTTGGACTGATAGCAGACTACAGATAGCGGAATGATGATAGAGAATGAAACATAAAAGTATACACATACATACACATATATTTCGCTACAAGTAGCAAAGACGGTTATTTCGTAACACCTTTATGAGTCGGTAGAAGATTGGAATAGCGCGGGTAGTCCACATTTGCAAGCTCATCTTTTATTCACTGGCAGAAGGGTCGTTTGGTCGGAGAGACTAAAAATAGACTAATTTATTAGTCACGGGACCCTGGCACATTGATTTGTTTCTCAAACCTAGTCTAGCAATATAAATGGAAAACTTAATTGATTGATGATTGTAAAGTTTGTTTTATTTTACTTGTTACTGAATCCATAATTTTGAATTTGATTTGAATTGCGATCAAAGTTTTTGTTCAATCACGGCAAAAGTTTTGCACAGTTCTATACTTCAGAAAATATGTATAATTTTCTCTAGATATTGAGTCGGTATTCGGATGGAGCAGTTTCGCAAATAGTAACGCATGCAAATACTATTTATATGCAGGTATTGGTTAGTGAAATGGCCTATGCTACAGATCAAAGCAATCAATCAAAAATATCTAAACCAATAATTCCACTCCACTTTACTTCATTTCACTTTATTTGTATTTTTATTTTATTTGCTACTAGTTGATCTAAAAATAACGAAATATGTAAAATGTATATAATTAAAGCAAAGAACTTGTAAGCTTTTAAATGTATATTTATAGGGAAGAGCGCTGTAAGTTGTCTGAGATACAGATATTTATTTATCTAGTTCAGACACAGATATATTGTCGAAATTCTGTTAGTTTAAGCTCAACTAAGATATGTTTTATTTATAATGAACTATCTTACTTGAATTTCAAATAAATGATTAAACCTTTAATTGAAATAAGTTGTAAAACTTGCTGATTGTTAAGAGGAAATGCGGGTGGTCGTTTCTCCATAGAAACGCTCTCGCCTGTTTTCTTTCTGGCTAATGACCATAAAGCAATGATTTTGTATAGAATAATAAATATTAACTACTTGTATGTCCCTATCTTTTCCTTTTTGATGATACATTATTTTTATAAGCACTAGAATCCTCAAAAAATGCTCAAAATTGCCGCTGTCAACAGAGGCCTAGTGTACCAATTTGACAACTATTAATGAAAAAAGAAAAACATAGGTACACAGTATATAACCCTCTTATTCAGCTTATGAAATATATTTTAAATTGGTCCAATGTTGGAGGAGGAAATAGGCGAGAGCTAAACCTCGAATTATGACTTTTTACTTAGGCTTTTTCAAAAGTCTCTCCGACCGCATTTCCTCTTAATAAAGGCTAATTGAAATTTGATGATTGTTTAGTGCAAATTTTCCAGAAAACTTCGACACCTCTAATATCGTCATCTTCCTGCCCCTGCCCCACGTTATGTCGTGTCGGCGCAAAACGTTTTCTTCTTCTTCAAAAAAGTCACGAACTCTGAAAACCTGAAAAAAACCTAAATTAACTAAAATTTTCAAACGTAATAATAACCCCTCCCGCCTCCATTATTCCAAATTTCCAATACTCCGATGCGTTACTTTTTTCCTTTGTTCGTTTGCTCCTTCAGCGGATTCTCACGAATAAAACAGTGGTATAAGCACTTCTTTCGGGCTGTCGGTCGCGATATCCTCATTAGAGGCCGCCCGGCGCTCAAAAGGGTACTTCTCCAATAAAGCGCTGATGGTTTTTGCTTGGCTACAGAAAGCTGCGACGGCAAAAACTACCTTCGTGGGATGAGGATAACTAGATCCGGTCTGAAACACTGTTATGGACCCTTTTTGCACCTTGTTCGCAATTACCACTTAACATACTTAACAGGGTTATACTCGTAAACCAATACTGGCGTTTTCTGCTTACTTTTATCATTATTTTGTGATCTTGTTAGAAATGTCTAGGTAAATGTTGAAGTCAAAGTTCTGTAAAGAGTACGGATATAAATCGCTCCTCCAAATTATATTTTATTTCAAGTCGCAGAAGTTGATCGGGATCGTTAGCTTATAGTTTCAAACTTGTTATGTTTTTGTAATGAAGTTTCAGAACGTGGAACGGAATATATCGCAGAATATTAAAAGTAGTAGTAGAAGTATTTTTTTCCTCTTTCTTTTTGCGCCCGATGGAAAACGCTAAAATATACAGAAATCCATCTCCGGTAAATGCTCCATGAATATTTTATCGTTCCATAATTTCATTTCAGCAATCCATTGATATCCTGAACCATTCCACAAAAAATAAAACGAAAAAGATCCAAAAATGGCACTGTTCGAATTGACTGATTTGAGTTATAGGTAATTTTAAGAACATTGGAAAGGGCTTCGCCTAGAAGTTGCACAGTATAGGC
The DNA here is from genome assembly GCA_947508005.1 of Amphipoea lucens. NCBI lineage: Eukaryota > Metazoa > Arthropoda > Insecta > Lepidoptera > Noctuidae > Amphipoea > Amphipoea lucens. The sequence goes on from OX382374.1 coordinate 9,580,630, forward strand.
TATTAAAAAGTTAACGATGTTTCCCTTCACATAAAATGAGTAATCCAAGAAAATGGTTTAGTGTTTAGTCATTAAAAAACCTTTTACGTTGCGTAATATACAGAAACTCACCCAATATTTTTGCCTTTTATACGATCCGCGTTTTTCTTTTCACGATAAAAGGTTTTTATTTTATTAGTTAAGCAAAACGTGCATATTAGTCTTGTAAACAGGCATGGTAGGCGCTTTTCTGCGAATTTAACGCTCTTTTACTTCTTTTATTCATTCTTCACTGCTTTATGTAAAGAGACGGAAATATAATTACCTCGGTTGGTACTCATACAACAGAGAAGATTTTGCTTCCATAATCGTATTTTTAACTTACTTTCAGGAGTTTATTTGAAATGAAAGCTCGCTTATAGAGAAAAATGACCAGAAAGTTACTTTCATAAAAGTTCAAAATGTCTCTTGAGTAAGAGAAGTTAGCCATGACGTACGTGATCGACATAGTTAGGGAACAAAAGATATATTGCTCATTTGGAGAAACATCGACGTAACTGCTACTTTACTTTTTTTACGTCTTGTTTCTCCTAACGTAAATACGCTTTCTAAGTGCTTTGTCATATTTAACTTATATTTGGGAAAAAATACATTTACGTCGATGTTTCTCCAAATGAGCGATATGTCGTCATTAGACTTGAAGAGGTTCTATTTCTTTTTGACTGATTATAAATATTCAGGACGCATTCGTAATAAAGCTTGGTATACTTAATGTATTGTTTTAGGTTTAAACCAGCAGAACACCGCATAACCTGGATTTACGCTGTCACCAGGCTTTAGGGAAATGGCGTCATTAACAAAATACGTGCTTTGTATTCGTATAATCTGTTGTACAATCATTTTGTTCACTTTAACCTTCACGCACAGCCTTCAGCCACGGACAAAATTCTGTCATAATTTTCCAGTTGCAATTTTTCCAACAAATTGAACATCTGCACCGGATGATTTTCCATTTTCGTTTTTCTGGACAAAAAGTGAATTGAAAATCGACGTTCGTTACCTGCGACCGAGAGGTAAAAGTCGAGAGTACATTTTGTGCTGCAGGTTATTTACTCACATTAAAAATCCGCCCTCGGTGTTTTATTCAGAAACTTTGCAAAGCAACGCGTTTCAGTATTTTCAGTGTAACTTTATAGTCTATTGCGCTATTTCTTCAACCTCGTTGCTCTCAAGCTTTCTTTCAAATTGCAATGGAACGCGATCTTTAAAGAAATATCTCGTTTCCTTTGCCGTAGGTGGAACGCTTAGCTCTTAAGAAATAGGTTAGTAAATAGTGAAGTAGCGGATACTCCACTAGCTTTGTAGTTACTTGAACCAAATAAGGTCTGTTTCCATTGGCTCAGAGAGAGATATACTCAAATGTGGCTTTTAGAGACTTACTGTACCATTAATAGCCCAATTCAGATGCCTCGTTTGGTAGTAATACTGGTAGTCTTAACGCTATTTTACTGGCACATATCCAGAGCTTTTACATTGGAGGACTAGTACTAGTATTTCAATACTCAACCTACTAGACTAGGTACCCACTCAATTTATATTGCCATTGAACGCTATGAAGAAATAAGTAGATACTTATATACTCTCGTGTCAGCGAGCTTTAGGACAATATTAGTTCATACCGTAGTAAGAAGCCAGTCAATAGGTTGGCAGGGCGGTTGAGTACGTATCTATACCTACCCAAGATTGCGCCGAAAACCGGCCAAGTGCGAGTCGGACCACGCACAATGAAGGGTTCCGTAGTTCGAATGAATTTATCCCAAGAACAAACTTAACATTGTAGTTGAAAAACATGTTCTCCCATACATTCTAACTGAAAATGTAAGTTTGTACGCACAATATTGAGAGATTTACCATGTTGTTTTAAGATCACAGACTTCTTATAGGTTTTCCTGTGTTTCGGTATAGAACTATTTTCTGTATTTTTTTCAAAATTTTAGGCTCAGTAGTTTCGGTGATAAGGGGGGGGGGGAGAAATGGTAAATTTTCTTAAATAACTTTAACACAATTTACTTTAAAATTATGAAAAAAATATAATAGAGATCCTCACAGTAAGCCCTTTCATTTGGTATGTCACACGGTACAGATTGCTAAACTTGTTTTTTTTTTTTTTATATATTTGCCCCCCAAAAAAGACCCCCCTATTAAAAATTCATTTATGTACGTTACACGTCTGTGTTTAGGTCACAGATATGTGTACCAAACAACTCAATCGGTCTACTAGATTTGGAGCAAATTGGCTGTGACAGACGGACGGACAGACAGACACACGAGTGATCCTATAAGGGTTCCGTTTTTTCCTTTTGAGGTACGGAACCCTAAAAAACTTAACTACCTACGGACTAACCTAACGGAAAATCACGGACTACTTCATGAGTGATAAACAAGACTTTAGACACAACATTACTTCAAGTAGAAACGAAATTCCTTGTTCACATACCGCCTTGTATCTTATCGCAGCTCGTTGGCTTGAATTTAGCGACATAGCCTTTAATTTTCTTACAACCAACATACTTAATATGTTTTTGACATTAAAAATTATACCTTACCTATCCTAGATGCGAAAGTTACCTTTCAAATCTGTTTGGAAGGTATTTCAAAAGCTTGGTACAGTCGAGTTCTTTAATATCTGAGCATGTTCATGAATCAAAAATATATAGGCAATAGTAAGTTTCATAAAAATCTAAACAGCTTCGCCGTACAATAAATTGTAAACAATCTGTGACATCATAAATATGTGACTACATTATATCAAAAATATTACTACAGACAAAGACTCTCAAAATTGTGCGCAATCCCTTGTTCATTTTATTTAGCGCAAAGTTAGGTTTACAAATATCTATGCAATTATTTTCCTATGAAAAAGATCTTGAAACAAAATCAATTTGAAGTGGTCAGTTATGACATCCTTCAACGACAATATTGCATTATTACTCGAACTTCTGCTCCGGCAAGCAAAAATAAATTTAATGGTAAAGGCCATGTAGTTGAATATTCAAAGCTGTATAGATATTTATGAATCCTAGGTTGCAACAAATATATTGAAATCTAGAGTATTTAGATATTTATGTTCCGAAGAGTAGTCAGATATTTTTGACTGCACTACCGTAACATACTTATGAACAGTTTACCTATACGAAAACATTTTATTGATGTCTAAGTTTGTATAGAACTATATGATCATTTTAACGCTTACAATATTTTGAAACATTGTCACTGCCAATATATTAATGAACTCGACTGTACCAGGGTGGATACAGTAGTGTACCTTCACACCTAGCGTCATTCCTTTTTCCGCAGTCATATAAATAGACAATAATAATGTAAAAAAAAAAATTATGTCATTACAATAGGCCAGAAGGCCAATTCCCGTAATTTAAAACGTTCAAAACCTAGTCGCAATCTCATCTCAGCGACGAAATTTCAACAACTTGTCAAAAAAGTCGGTAGATTAGAGGTATTTTTGATAGATTGAGACTGAGATCAGTCTGAACGTTTTAAATTACGAGAAAATAGGAGGTATTTTTGATAGATTCAGACTGAGATCAGACTGGACGTTTAAAAAATTACGAGAATCACCTTTCAACAAAATAAATAAAACAGTTTTTTTTTTATAGAAATAGCTAACATAACTCACACAACATTCAAACTACAATACCTATCCGAAAAACTTAGTAAGTACCAAGATCTCGCCATAGAAATAAAAACCCAATGGAAAGCACAACTCGTCCATATCTTCCCATAGTACCTACTCTCATCTACCGATGTAGTAGTAAAAGGATGAAACAATTAGAAAGTAGCTTCCCGTGGTCGCATGCTACCATAACTTATATTATGTTGGTACAGCGGCATGCGACCACGAGAAGGTACTTTCTTGTTTCATCCTTTTCAGCAATCGGGTTTTAGTTTTTAAACTTATTTTTTATTTTAATATTTTGGGCTTATTTTAGTAATATTTATATTTTTGAAATGTGCTAATTAAGCCAAAGGGCTTAAATTAGCACATTTCAAAAATAAATTGTAAAAAAAAATTTTTTTTGCCATGCCGTGTGGGGTATCAAATGAAAGCATTTGATACCTACCCCACACGGCATGGCTAAAAAAATTTTTTTTTTAGATCATGTCTTTATGTCCGCTAAAGAGCGCCATATTCAATTTAATGTGACGTCACTTAGCCTATAACCAGCGGACTATCAAGACGCTTCTAACGATCCCTCACTTTTCTAATTATAACAAGTACCTAGTTTAGAAGTTATGAGGGAACAGATGAACATACATACATACCGGTCAAAATCATAACCCTCCTTTTAGCTTCGCCGCAGTCGGGTAAAAAGCCACCATACTCAACACCTGTCGCATCACCCGAAAGCTCCTGACTTCTTCTACATTATCATCCACTTATTCAATTTAAATTCCCCCTAACACACTTGGTTCCAGCCCATGTGTAAGGTCGTAAACTATCTTAAAAGAGAAGAAAAATTAATAAAAACAATATAATTTATGTCAAAAACAATAATTAGTATGTAGAGAAGCTAATTAGTTATTCAACAAATTTAAATTACGGCACAATCCCTAACTTTTATTTGCATAATATTTTTCCTGGTTTTATAAAAAAGTTGGGATATTTGAAATGAAACTGCGCTAGAGTTGCGTGCCAAACTTTGTTGTAATTAACTTTTTACATTTCCGACCCTTCGGGCTACTAACCGCTCATGAGCACAGATGGTAGCTAACTTTAAATATAATCTCTATGTGGGAACTGGGAACCTATTTGCTGATAAAATAAAGTTGAAATTAATTTATCGCTTCTGCAGTAAAAAAACATGAATCATCTGCCTAGCCTTTTCCCAACTTTGTTGGGGTACGGCTTCCAGTCTAACCGGATGCAGCTGAATACCAGTATTTTACATGGAGCGACTACCTATCTGACCTCCACAACCCAGGTACTGGGTACGATACCCCTTGGTAAGACTGATTATCAGACTTTCGGGCTTCTGACTACCCGTAACGGCTGTCAAAGACCCACGAATGACAGCCGGGACCAACGGCTTAACGTGCTTTCCGAGGCACGGAGGGGTCTCGGTATGTAAAGACGATCACCCATCCACAGACCAACCGCGGTAAGCGTAGCTTAGCCTGATCGATCGACCTGTGCGGCTGTTATTATTTAGCCACGGACCCCTCAAAAAATAAGTCATAACAAAATAGAATTTATCCATTTTGATAGAGATTTTTTTTCTCATGTTTTATATTCCGAGTTATGATAATAAAAAACTCAAGTAAATAATTTAAATGATGTCTTGTCGTCGTCGACCGGAAAATTATCATAGTCCGCCTGAAGATTAAGTAATCAAAGAAAATTTGCTCGCGCCATAACCACCAGGTTAGAAAATAACTTTATAGAATTATTTTATATACCATTATCATAATAACTCAGAGTTACCGCCCAAGGATTTAATTTGCATGAATAAATAATAATCTCTCATGAAAAATAGAATCACATAAATATTCATTAAAAAATACAAAACAACATCACAGACGCCAGTTGTAATGAAACGCTTTTCTTTCATTCCCTTTTATGAATATTTATCTACAATTACGAGTAGGTACCTTTTCCGAGTTCGTTGTTGCATGAAATATTAAAAAAAAATATTTACGCTTTAGTATCAGTCACCCAAATATACGAGTACATAGGTACTTTGGTACTGTAATACCCTAGACCGCTTCTGTTGGGATCAAAGATCTCTTTTGTACACACCTAGGTACATTTTATACATAGATGACTGAATTTCGGGGCTATTTTGCAAGTGAATTAATACCTCGGTATGTGTCGTACTAGTCGTAATTGACTTCTGTCACCGACTGTACCTACTACTCAAATTGCTTGCCCTGGTAGGTCCGTTCGGGGAATTTCATTAACGGCACTCGCCAGAACAATATTTGACTAGAATATTACAATGTTGCTCACGCAACCACTAACTTTATCCGACAGCTTCGGGGATTACTGCCCAAATATTTCCTATTAGGTAGTTTTTCCCTTGACATTTCTATCCTTCACAAACCCTCCTTTCAACTTGTATCTAAAAACCAATATTTCGTAAGTAGGCATACAAAAACAAATAAGATTTCCCTTCTCAACAACTTTGAACCTCATAAATAAATTAAATATAGGTAAGAAAACCTTTTTATAAAATATATTTTCTTGCGACAATTCCTCAGGAGGCGGAGCAACCAAGGTCCCCAAGCTCTACTTTGCGCCAGAAATAAGGAAAATGGTGAAAAGAAACGGTTTCTCTCTCTTCCCTTACATGTTAAAATTAATTAATTCTAAATTAACGTTGACAGATGGCGAGTTAATATCGAAGTCTGACTGTTTGACTTCGTAACAAACATGAGATTCCCTGAAACTTGACACGAATTTCGAACATTAATTAAACTTTACGCTTTGGGTCAATGAAAATAAGTTCTCTGAAAACATATTTCATGTAATTGGGTATGTGCGCATATTTAAACACACAGTTTGTAGTGTGTGCATTGGGTTGAATAACAATTAATATTGCTTGGAGCACTTAGTAAAGCGTGGACGGAGCTGAAACTGTGGGTTGAACGGAAGGTTGTCGTGTAAACATGTGCTAGGCACTGTGATGAATTAATTAAGTCAATATTGATTTAACAAAGGCCATGGTACTGCCTGCTAAATAGGGCAGTCATGTACAGATGATTTTGACGTGTAGGTATCGTAACTCGACTGACATGTTGGGAGGAAAATTAATTAGCGAAGTAAGAACGCATGGAATGGATATTTTCCGTTTCTTTTTTATAAACATGTACAGTGTTAGTAGGACATAACCCATACTAATATTATAAATTCGAAAGTAACTCTGTTTTTCTGTCTGTATGTTACCTTTTCACACCTAAACCACTGAACAGATGTAGATGAAATTTGGTATAGATATAGTTTAGTCCCGGGAAAGGACATAGGGTAGTTTTTATCCCGATATTCCCACGGGATCGAAACTTATGCGGGTGAAACCGCGGGGCGCAGCTAGTTCTTCATATAGATACCATTCGTTGTAAACCTATGGTCGTAAAATATTATTCTAAGACTGCCACGTCTCGGTTCTGCAACTTTATGGGTGTAATTCTGCCACTATCTTAGTTTTACTATCATTTTAATGATATTTCATAATAAAAATATGAAGATTTTTATTGCTTTTTCTCGATTTGTTTGACCTTAACCTATAAATAATTCTTGTTACGATAACGATGCGATACCATTAACAAAAGCAAAACGCAAAAGAAAATAAATCTAATTTGAGTAAAAGTTTTCAGTTCGTAATTCAAACTGCGACAGCTCCAACATTTCACCGGCCAGATACTCGGTTTCTCTGTCCAATCAATGTTGATATTTAAAAATTAATTCTCGTTTTATTTTTTTATTCAGACGGCAAGGGAACGAAATCTCTGAAGCCTCAATTGGCTCAACCTAAAGACTTTTATTCGTGGTATCTGTTCGATCCATTTTTGCTATGACAACACTGGGCCAATTTCGTCTTTTGTGCCAGCGTCATGTTGAGTAGTCCATTACATTGATTCTCAAGCAAATTGAAAGAAGATTAGATTACTTTGGCCGGAAATTATGGATCGAACAGTTTCCGGAAGCCAAAGTTTCCCCTATAGGCTTACACACAAACTTTAGTTTGCAACTGGATTTCCCAGCGCTAATAGACCGCAGTGCACATAATGGCATGTCAACTACAAACTAATAAGCTTTTCTCGCCAAACTGTAATACTGCACGGATTTATACTTAGCTCATTAAAGCCTTGTATTTAGCGTTAATGACTCGTGCGGAGGGCGGCGTCACTTATGTACCAGAAGATGACGATATTATACTTCTTTATTATAGGTACTTGCCTATATGGGTCATTATATGTAGATACCTACATGGAATATGTAGGAAAGGTTACAATTATATCCCTCTCATTAGAGTTGTGATTAACGGGATCCTTTCGTAGGCTAATTACAGTCATTTTTTAATTTACCAAAAGCTGTTTCGTGTTCGCAATTAAAGTCATCATCTACCGAGCTTTTTCCCAACTATGTTGGGGTCGGCTTCCAGTCTAACCGGATGCAGCTGAATACCAGTATTTTACATGGAACGACTGCCTATTTGACCTCCACAACCCAGTTACTTACTGGGTAATACACGATACCCCTTGGTAAGACTGATTGTCAGAATTTCGGGCTTCTGACTACCCGTTACGACTGTCAAAGATCCACGAATGACAGCCGGGACCAACCGCTCAACGTGCTTTCCGAGGCACGGAGGGGTCTCGGTACCTATGTAAAGATTGTCACCCATCCACATACCAACGGCGGCAAGCATAGCTTAACCTGATCGATCGACCTGTGCTAGCTGTTATTATTTTTAAATTGTTGTTTTCGCAATTAAAGTATCAACGTATTTAGTACTTTCGTACTTCGCGTTTTCGTACTTTTTTAGTATAACGTTATTATGATAAGAGATGGTGCTACGTGTATTGTTGTTTTCCTCGGGAACGCACTTTTTTTCAGGATGAAAGGTGGCTATGTCCGTTTCTGTACACCTGACAACGTATATACAACATTTCAGGACGATCGGTTCAGTGGTTTAGGCGTGAAAAAGTAACAAACAAACAAACTTACTTTCGCAATTATAATATTAGTTAGGATAGGATTTCACGCGGACGAAGTCGCGGGCAGCAGCTAGTGTAGGTAATGATAAAGTAAAAAAAAATGTTGTAGCAACAATTCCTTTGTTTCGACAACGATTTAATTCAAACTTGAGACACGAAATAATCCGAGCTTTGTAATTTGTTCGTCCTACCAGAGTACCAGACACGTATAAGAGAACCCCTAAAACGAAATTAGGGATGACAATTGTTATCTTAAACTTATTTCTCGTAATGCGAACTACCGAGCAGAACTACTTAGTGAAGTTATTTTAGGAATTAGAGCTAGTCGGAGGAAATTAAGTCGTAATTGTAACTTTAATATGAAAGTAGAACAACTAATTTAATCTATTTCGTTACCAAGGTTCATACTTAATTACTAAACTTATTCTTGTGCTTTCCGTGTTAAGCAAATAAATTACGGAATACTTAGCAATAACCAGCACTTCTATTGTGTAACACACTTTCTTTCGCAAACCGAAGGATTTTGAAAAAAAAAATTCTAATCCATTGCTCCATATGTTAGAACAATTCGTCTGCTTGACAACGTAAATAATGCAATGAATGTTGTAGAATTGTCAAAATGAAAGGCATTGCAATTGTTAGTGTGTTACGTAATTGCCCCTTTCGTATTATTATAATTTCAGCGCGGAAATGGCCAGTGTGTGTCCATTGTTTACGTCCATTGTTCACTACTGCAAATGGGTTTCCTATAGGTATTATTGATTATATTATTATCAATATCAATGATCGCGGCCATATTACCATTACCACGCTTGACAGAACAATTGATGATCGCAAGCACTTATCTCGTTAGTCTGTCCATCTCTTCAAGTCTTCTGCATCGTTCGTAACATCACAGCGGTCGCTATCAGAATGCCAGCGCTGCGACGACACTTATTTTTAAATGTCGCAGCATCATGCTGAGAGAGAGCCTTTTAGCGTCTTTATTTTTTATGTTTCTATGAGTGTTCGTGTACATGTAGTTAAGTTTGTGATATTCCTGTGGGACTCCCAATAAATACTTTTTCTCTCTTTCTTCAAGTGAAATGGCCGTATAGTCGCGTTTTACGACATTAGCCTGCTGTAAGATCTACAAAGTAAACATAAATTAAAAACATAATTGAAATATTGATTACTAGGTAAACAACGTGTTTAGCTGGCGCTGCTAACATAGTTTTGGCAGCACGCAGCATTGTTTACCCTAACATAACTATAGACGTGTCGAATCCAAATTACTTAAGTACTTAGTATAATTTTCATTCATAAATTCCTGTAAGTCATTAATACAATGTTCCCTAAAATAACATCGGCTCTCATTATTAGAAAACGAAAATTAGAAGCTTAAGGCGAAGTGAAGTTATTTGATTGGCATCGCGAAGAAAAAGGGAAAGCTCCCAACTTCGGGGGTCGTAACTTTTGCAAGCTTTGATTTATTGATCTGTCCCTGGGCGGAATTTGCGCTGTTTTCCTTTAAGCGCTAGTTGCCACTATCTGTTTGTGTTCGACGGATAAGCTTTAGAGCTTTTGCCAACAAACTTGTTTGTAGACGTTGATGATGGAGCTAGGCCATCGTGTCATCTACGTAAACTGCTATGGACTCCTGAAATACTGGGATGGGGAAGTGAGAATATTGCCATAATGAAAACGTTTCTTGTTACATTGGCCCACAGAACCCCTTTACATTATTTTCCGTTAGTCGCCTTTGATTATATCCACGGAAATATGTAAAGTTGCCAATTCCTTGTCGAAAATCACACGGGTTTACAAACACCAAAATAAATCGAAAATCCGTTCCCTCGATCTCAGCGGTCTCGCTTGGGGTTAGATCTGTAGTTTCGCATATTTTATTCAATAAGTAGAATGCGGAGGTTGGATGAAAAATGAATTTCGTAATTATAACGAGATCATGGTTAGGTGACCGACAGTGGCAGTGGGCAGGACACATTGCTCGCAGAACAGATGGCCGATGGGGCCGAAAGGTTCTGGAGTGACGACCGCGTACCGGAAGACGTAGCGTTGGAAGGCCTCCCACAAGGGGGACCGATGACCCGGTGAAGGCCGCAGGAATCCGCTGGACGTGAGAAGCGCAGAACCGGTCGAAGTGGCGATACTTGGGGTAGGCCTATGTCCAGCAGTAGACGTCTTTCGGCTGAAATGATGACCATGATTAGGTGACCGAGTGCATCGCGCATATGGTGCTACCAACAAAGCTATTCAATTCCAAAACCCATAAAACTGAAACTTTCAGTGAGATCCATGAATTATTTGTGTGAATGTGAGTTATACGTAGCTATCTCGTACAAAAGTAGCGGTGGCCACTCACAGAACATCTCTCTACCATAAATAAGTTATAAGCTGCGCTGTTGTACGGATTTACCGTACCTACAATTTATTCACCTGAAAAAAATGGTTTCATGTATTATGTTCAGATACATAATATTATCTGCTTACAAGTGTATTGTGTTACAATCTCCCCCATGTCTCCGCAATAGCTTATATTCTTCTGTGTGAGACACATAAGCCAATGTAAGTAAGTCTCTTGAAACGTATCTCACTATTGCAAGAATGGAATTTATGCGGTGCTACGAATGTGGCGGAAATGTGAAATGTTATCTAGGAATATATGGGGCCAAGGGAACTGTGGTTTTGTATGATATCTTCTATATAATAAATAAAAATGAAATGCTGTTCGTTGGTAAGCGCATCACTTGAGAACGGATGGACCAATTTAGCAATGTTTAGGTTTAGGTAAATTAGGTTTTGTATGGAAAGAAAAAATGTACAATGCGGGGAAAACTGGACGTTCCTTTTTTCTATGAGATTTTTGTATGATTTGTGACAGGAGAACTTCTGTCGGGTCAGTTAGTTGATTATATTTTTAGAACCTCTTTTAGAAACTTCTCTTTTTTTAATACATAGGTAGGTAGGTACTTACTCACCGAGTTCGGAAATCGTACTTATGTTCATAGTAACAAAACTTTTATATTATAATAATTTAAATATATTATAATATAATATTGTCACAATTTATAAGAATAATACTAATTAACAGTTTATAATTTGCAATAAGTATACTTGACTAAGTTAACGTATCAATGAGATTATTTACCGTGTTATTTATGTATATTGTGGACGGATATAATGATACTACTGAAACCATATAGATATCCGACTGAAACGTTAATAAAATATCAAAACAATGACATCAAATTGTAGGCTTAAGGCTATTTGACAATGAAACAACAAATCAATGTTTACCGTTTGAAAACCTGATATTTGTTTACTTAGGTACTTATTTATTGAAAGGAACGATAGAGTACGGAAAAAATAACATTCGACATCAGTGATTGAATTAATGAATGCTGCATAATTAGCCTATAATTTTCCCACTGCTGGGACACAGGCCTCCTCTCTTTGAGAGGGAGTAGGCCATAATCCTTTTTGGTACGGACGTTTCCTCACGATGTTTTATTTCACCGTTTTGAGAGCAGTGGTGATGAAATAAAACACACACAGTAAAGTGCCTGCCTAGGTTCGAACTCACGACCAACTCTTAAGGTGCCACTAGTCGATATTTTTTCCATACAAACGGGAGAATATTACTCCATCGTTTGGTATTGTGCACCCAAAATTAAACATGATATCGTTTTGTATTATTATTAATTATGTCTGTACGGAAACAGAATAATAAAATAAAGACCATTAAAAAGTTATGAGTCAACAAAGATTCGTTTTTCTTGCTAATTTTAACGTAACTGAGTTTAAATAAGTAATAAAAGACATATAAAATCTTTAAAACGAAGTCGATACCGAGAAAGCTCAGTTATCGAAGAGTTCAATAAACTTTATTTGTATTTGATTTATGCAGTGATTTTTTCATAAAACTCGATTTTCCAAAGCACTTTTCGAATTATTTTACGCGCCTTTCAGTTCGGAACGGTGTTTCTGTGCGTGAGAACTAGACGTTGTGCGTGTAGACTAGCGTCCAACTGCTCATCACTGATAATATCTCTGTTGGACACGAAGCCAGGTGAGACAGCGTGATTTTTGATCATGACCACCTGTGAGTTCGAGCTCGCGACTAGTTCTACCTTAAGATGGAGATCAGAGGGATTAAACATTTTGTTTTGGTCTTTGAACCAAATTAAAAAAACTACGCATCAATGTGTGTTAAATTAGTACTTACTTAATTATTTCTATCAGCTGATGTGCCACAAGTGCTCTATCACGACCTTGATTTATTATTAATTGTGAAACTTGACCCGAATTAACTATCTATTCTAAATAATACATAATTAAATATTCAATCTCTTCCTTCGGTAAGTAGGACATAGTTAAGTACTGAAAATTCCTATCACCTATAACATGCCTTTTTGTACGAATATACGATTTTTTTGTGTTAAACATAAACTTCGCATTCCCGTTATTTTTGTCGCGATGTTTTTTAAAATACTACAAATATTAATGTCAAGTACGTGCATTATTGCATGTTACCTGCACTACTAAAATTTATGAATGGTAAAAATAAAACATAGGTACTTACATTATTTAAGAGTATTGCCACGTTTACCTGCCCACTACCCTCATCACAATTTTTTTTTGTAGGTATCTTTAGCGTCTTTTTTGTTACAGGCAACCCCCGCAACAAATGCGCTCTGCAACCGGGTCACAGTTTGATGGACTGGATCCGTCTCGGCAACTCCGGGAAGGACCTAACAGGAGTCGGCGGGAGGATACGACCAGTCTCACCGGCTGAACTGTCGACACACAATACGCTAAGTTAGTTCTACAGTAACCAGACGATAATAGCAGGGTGGCAGGTACATCGACTCGCAACCTGTTACCCTGGATTCTTTAAATGACTCAGAAGCCTCTGCGTAAAAATTTTTCGTCGGTTATTGAAAACAAAATTATTTATTATTTATTGCACTTTTCTATGAAACAGCAGGCTTTTGATGTAAAAACTTCTTTAGCGGCGTTGTACACTTTCTTTGTAATGGGTAAAAAATGTTAAACTCGCGTCAGGACACGTGACCTGATCGAAAATTCGTAAGTCGGATGGAGAGTAGACAGCCGGCGCGGCGTAGGAGAGGAAGTATCCCCCTCTCTTTCTACGGCGCGGCGAAAATGTATGCCTGCTGTTTCGTTTAGGCGGCGCAGGGCGCTTGCGCGAATGTTCGTGTGCGTTTATGTTACAGCGGTTGAATACAATAGCATGTTTAATGCTACTGTTTCTGATATCGGTGATATTTGTATAAGTCGTTGCCACTCTGGTGATAATCAGTTCTTGTTTATTTATGTTCTGGTGTTAATCTTTTTAATGTAATATAAATTGTCATGTTTGTGTACGATAGCGCAATAAATAAAAATTGTATTCTACCACATAAATAATAGTACTTTTATACTGATAATTAAAGCAATTCGTGCAAAATTATTCCCTAACTATTCCAAAATATCAAAAATGCACAACGTTAATATTCAAGTTTTCACTTCTGCCGGCACTCCAGGAATGCAACCCGTCTTTTTTTTTTATTTGATAAACTACTAAAAATTTCAACGCTTGTGTCTAGAGTCATGTGCTAAATTCATGGTGACAGTTCGCGTCGATGTCCGTTCCACCCTGCACAAAACATCCCGCTTTAGAAAAAGTTTAGAGCGATGTACTTTCACACATCTGTATAACAACCTCTTTCTATACAGCTCGATGTGTCATATCACGTTGGCGAAAGAATCTGGCGTTAAAACACTCTTGAGATATAAATAAACCATAACATACACTCACGTCTAGACAAAACCAAAGTTAATACTATAAAAGGTTGTATTATTTATTCAAATTTTAAGTATTCTCAAAGATTAGCATCTAAAAAGGATGAATCTATATTGAACTCCAGAGCGCTCTATTAGCACTTTGGGATCTCCCCAAAGCATAGAATAAATAGTACAAGTCCAAAGTCCCAATAGAGCGCTCCAGGGTTCAACAAAGATTACCTTTAGAACACAATAAATTATACACAAACTAGCAGCGCCCCACGGTTTCACCCGCGTAATTTTCGATTCCGTAGGAAAATCGGGATAAAAATTATCCTATGTCCTTTCCCGGGACTCAAACTATCTCTATACCAAGTTTCATCGAAATCGGTTCAGCGGTTTGGGCGTGAAAAAGTAACATACAGACAGACAGACAGAGTTACTTTCGAATTTATAATATTAGTATGGATAAAAGTCAGCACCTCGATAAAATGTTTCATAAGGCACTCAACTTGAACTGAATGTTTCAGACGACGCCTGGCTGGCGATACGCGGTCGCGTCTACAATATAACGCATTATCTACCCTACCATCCCGGAGGTAAGAATATACGACCTTAGGGTTAAATGTTTCGAAATGTCTTAGACTCATATATAAGTTATGTTACCTATACCTACATAAGTTATGTTTGTATCTCAGGACCCGAGGAGCTAATGCGAGGAGCCGGTATGGACGCCACACAACTATTCGACAAAGTACATCCGTGGGTCAACTACGACTCTCTTCTGGCGAAGTGCCTCGTAGGACCGCTCCGGTTCGACCTCCCCGATGCAGAGGAACTCTTCGACACCTCGAACCCGTCGCCGAAATCCGACCGTCTCAGAGAACCGTCTAAAGCACAAGAATTAGTTAGAAAGTCAATGGAGAACTTAGCAAATTGTATCACACCGGTTAGAAAGAAAATAACTAAGGGCGATGATAATGCAAAAGGGAGTCCGCCTAGCAAGATTATGCAGAGTTTAGTGCATTCAGCTGATTTACCTATGTCAATAAGTCGAAGAGCGGCATCGAGTCCTGTAAAGAAAACAGACAAAAGCCCAGATTCACCATTACCTCTCCGTTACGACTGGATACAAACTTCAACAAAACTAACGATATCCGTGTATACGGGACACCTGGCCAACCCGGGGGGATGTGCGAGGATTACTGAAGGATTTCTGTTGATTGAAGTAGCGACCAACGGCTGGTTGAGGACGCTTAAAATAAAGCCCGAGGGTAAATTAAAAGAACCTTTACAACTACGTGTGTTCGCTGAAAGTGGAAAAATAGAGGTTAGCTGGAAAAGCAAATTGCAATGAAACTATATTTTGCTTACTCGAAATAGCTATTCAGGAGAACGCCCACACGATTGAGTAACTGTTTTCATAAAATGTTCTGCAATCGTGGAGCGCCCTCCTAAAAATAACATGAAGGGGCGTGTGGTTAATTGTCTCTATTTTTGTAGATCACCGCACTTAAATTGGATCCGAGTGTTTGGAAGGGTTGCGGGGATGTGAGCGTGGGGGCGGCGAGCCGCGTGTCTTCGCCGCGGTCCGTGGAGTGTCGAGTCATGGAGGTGGGCAGGGTGTCTCATGACACTTCCCTGCTGTCCGTGTGTCCGAGAGCGGGGCCCGTTGTCGTGCCGTTGGGACACCACGTACGAGTTCATAGAAGAATTGAAGGTCAGAACCAACGAATTTTTTACCGTCGATATCGATCTATCTTCCTAAACTTCATTGAAAACTCCTTATGAAAATAAATTTTCCAGGAATCTGTCAATAAGTAGTTTAGCTATGACCACCCGTCTTTTCCAGAACATCTAACAACTTTTTTCCGTCCCGTTTAAAAATGTTTTCCGATAATTTTAAAGGAAGTGCAAGAACTTTCCATTAACCCGGCGGATGTTTTGATAAAAAATACTTAGTTACTCTCAAAGTAATAGGTAAGCTTTTAATCGCTATCTAAGTTGTTGTTAAATATTTATCCGTGACCTAAGTAAAGAAAAAATATAGAGTTAAGCTCGACGGATGATTAACGAAACGAAAACTAATTTCTTTCAAAAAAGCCGGGAGTTATTTACAAAATAAACGAAGTAACAGATAAGATTTTACTCGCTAACTAAGTTGTTGTTAAATATTTATCCGTGACCCAAGTAACTGGTCTCTAGAGAAAAAAATATAGTTAAGCTCGATGGATGATTAACGAAATGAGTTTATGTGCTTATGCTCTTAATGTCCTTGAGACTTGAGAGCTCATCTCTCAACTAGAGCGTATCATATCGTTATGACGCGGATTTATGAACGTAGCTAAACGAAATATTGCAGAATTTGAAATTCCATCAGATGAATTTCCGTAATATGTTGATAACTTAATTTCTTGGAAAATGGAAAAATTCTCGTATATCCTTATTGAAATATGTCCCCTATTGTATCTTGTGTGATAGGCAGACACCTGTCTCTCGTGTCATGCCAAGAACTTTTATGTATTCATAGTATTCATGTTATTCAAATATGTTCCTTTCATCCCGCACAGCGTGGGCACATGTCGTCTTCATATTTTTAACGAGTACAGAGGTGTGGGTGATTACTTAGATACAACGTAACAAGTTAGTGTGTGTTTCTGACGATACTTTGGCAGGAAAACAGTTTTGTTGAGATAGTAGCGTGGAAACATGAGTTTATATTATAATAACGTAAACAATGTCATATTTTCGTTACATTTTCCTTATTTTGTTACAATCTCATCGATGTAAGTATTTTTATATTAACTTTTCGTTTTCCGTACTTAGTCGAATTGCAAACACGGAAATTGACGGACAAACAGGATTTTTATTAGTAATATTCCAAACCATACCCATAAAGAAATACCTAAGACAAGATTGAAATGAAAACGTATCGTACCTATCCCTATTAAAAACCGTAATTAATGAGGCCGGGTAGATGCTTATACCTTCATTAGTGCGATCTTTGCGGAACCTTATTAGTGGACGATGAGGTAAAGCCTTTTCTAAGTAGGTACCTACCTTTACCTGACATTAATATTACCTATTTGTATTGGAAATCACCAAATTAATTATTATAATTATTTTTTTGTTAATTAGAAAACTTTAATCTTCTCATTAATTGGTCTATTGTTGTTTTGATCAAACAATTGCGATACAATTTTAGCTAAATCTGCTGGAATTGTCAGGTGATTTAGTAACGCTAAACTTAGTTAGCCCTTCAGAAAACGACATTTAGGTAATTGGGTAAATGCTTTTAGACGTGGCAACATGTCACCACCAGTCTTGCCTTGCCTTGTCAGGCAACACGATAAGCTTACACTCCCTGTTCCGGCTGTCATGTTTACATTAACCTTCATATGTGAAAATAATTTTAATGGTCGAGTCATATAGATAGTGCTATCCACGAAGACGCGCCCTTCTCTTCTTCTCTTCACTAATCGTAAGTGGTTATCGCTAGTTAATTCCGCTAGTGTTTTAGTTTTTTGATACCCACTAATTACCTACTAATAAGTAATTACTGTGTATCGACAAAACTAAAACACTAGCGAAATGTTGCACACTTGTACTGTAAGCGATTAGGAAGAAGAGTGGGGCGCGTCTTCGTAGATTGCGCTGTCTGTATAAGTGTGTAAACATAAAGGTCTCAGGGTGGAATTTTTCCACAACACCCCTAATTTTAATAACGAATTATGGATCTTCCCCGTTTTCAATCAAAAAGGTATTACCTACATATGTAATGTAGGTACTCAGGATTTGATTTCAAAAGGGTTCCTGAAATCGATTCTGGTTTGGTTATCTACCTCTAGGCTTAGTGAGCGCCTCGAGCTCTTTGTGAAGAAGCTCGTTCGGGAAAGTACCTACTAAACACCTAACTACCTACCATTAAACCTAAAAAATACCTACCACTGACCTAAAAAATGCCACTGACATGGAGTAAGTAATGTTCATGCCACTGATGCCACAATCAACATGGCCACCTACTGGGCTCAAATTATATTTTAAAAAAAACAACGAGGAAGAGTACCATCGACAATTCGACACGAGAAGAAGAAGACCTACCATCATATCTATTTTTAACGCTAAGCAGTGTTGCTATACTCCGGTTTGCCAGTGATATATGACAGTTTTGTCTTTGGAGTGGCAATTTGAAGCGCCTGCTCTGATATTGCAGATAGTCAATTACCACCACTTGCCACCAGATCGGGTGCTTACTATCACCAACTTATTTAATGGAAAATTGCTTCTTTCATCTAGGCTCAGAGTGCATCCGATCTTACACTCCCGTCGGCGAAGGCTGGGGCCCAGCAGACGGAACTGAAATGTTCTCAGCTCTGCGGTTGGCAGTGAAGCGCTACGACAGTGGCGCCCTCTCGCCGCACCTCACGGCACTCAAAGTCGGAGATCTAATCACTCTCTCCGGTCCTTATGGCAACTTTCAATTGCAGAAGGTAAAGTTTTAATTACGTTTTACTTTTACGTAGGTACTCAACCTTTTTAACTTCTAGGGCAGTTATTTCATTTTCTTTTTTAAAAGTTCTACGTTGTTGATAAGTGGTCGTGACTTTTTATTACTTCGCGAGATTGTTTTGCTGTCGGAAAAATTAGTAGAAATTTTGTTTACTTTATCTCGATTTTAAATAAGCTTTAGAGGTGCTGTTATTAACTTTGACTATTTTTTTTTAATGGAGAGGGCTATGCTTGGAGTTTCCCTGCGGGATCGAATCAGAAATGAAGAGATCCGCAGGAGAACCAAGGTAACCGACATAGCCCGAAGAATTGCCAAACTTAAGTGGCAGTGGGCAGGGCACATTGCTCGCAGAACAGATGGCCGATGGGGCCGAAAGGTTCTGGAGTGGCGACCGCGTACCGGAAGGCGTAGCGTTGGAAGGCCTCCCACAAGGTGGACCGACGACCTTGTGAAGGCCGCAGGAACTCGTTGAATGCTCGTTGGAACCGGTCGAAGTGGAGGTGCTTGGGGGAGGCCTATGTCCAGCAGTGGACGTCTTTCGGCTGAAATGATGATGATGATTTTTTTGAATTAATATACGCTTGAATACCTAGTTATGGTAATCTGACGCTGATTATACCTACTTATACCTTCCATTGTTGCAAACTCTGATATCAGTTTTTGGTTTATATCATATTTTTCCTCTTTAGAACAAGAAGAAAATAGTAATATGTCATCAACATAATAATATAATGTAAATATTAATAATTCTCCTTTGATAAGTTTAACATAAACGCAGGGCTCAGAAGTATATTTCTTAAAATGTAACTTTTCAGTTAGAATTTGGTCAAATCTCTTTTATCACGATTTCGTAGATTACTTGAGGCCATAAAATGCTTTAAAAATATAGATACCTAAAGCAAATGTGTTATAGTACTGTTACTTTAGGCAGTAGATTCCACACAATGGTTCGAAATAGTAAGGGCCGACCTCTTGACCTTTCAAACGAAACTCCTTATCATTGGCCTGAACTTGTGGAACAAAGTACTCATAAATAAAATAAATGGCGACCTAAGCCCGTAAAAATCGGTACTTCAGTTCTTCCTTGACCATAATTTCTTTGTTTATCATCATAAATCATATTTATAGATATAGAAAGACATGGGGTAGACGTAGGTACTCTATGATTTATTGTCTATTGTTCGTTTCAGTTGAAGACAGTGAAGACATTGTATTTGATAGCGGCCGGTACTGGGGTCACGCCTATGCTCGGTCTGATCAAGTTTATGGTATCGAGATCTAATCCAAGATGGTAAGTTTTTTTTACTTGCCTACTATATTAATAACTAGCTGAGCCCCGAGGTTTCACTCGCATAAGTCTCGATCCCGTAAGAATATCTGTATAAAAATTATCCCATGTCCTAATCCAGGTCTTGGTCTGGTCTACCCATGAACCAAATTTCATCTAAATTCATTTAGCCGTTTTAGCGTGAAAGCGTAACAAACAAAGATACAAAAATATTTTTTCTTTATAACATTAGTTTAGATAACTGCCGAAATGTGGAAGTAATAGTACTTCCACATTTCGGCAGCAGACCTATGTCTATAGATACACTTCTTCTTCTTATGTCTTAGGTACACTTCTGCCTGCTCCATCGGAGCAAAACAGGCGTGATGCTATGTTATGTGTTAAATTAATAATTGATGATACCCAATTTTTCTCCAAGGTATACTTAATAACTTTGTGTACAACTTACAATCATACATCCAAATGAAAATGACATTTATTCAAACTAGGCTGAGAATCAGCACTTTTCGACGACGTCAAAATTACAAAAGACAGTCCCCCAAAACGCCCGCCCTTCACCACTTCCTAGTGCTTTCGCTGGGGAGAAGAAATGGCGCAACAAACTCCCCAGCAGCACAGCTGTCTGTTCAGTTAGAAAATACCTACTTGATCGTATACAATACTAGGTATGCAAAGTAATTATGCTTATCCTATACCAACGTACTTATTACTATTGGGGTGAATTAATTAAAATTACCTGCAGCACGAAATATATCGGAAGTCTGCTTTAAGCAAGGTCGCAACATCAATCATTCTCGCCGAGTCGCTGCTCCGACATCATTAATCGATATTAGTCTCGACATTCGTTCATGGAAACTACTTCAAGAGTCACTTTATTCTCTGAGTGTTCTTAGAAAAAGAACACTTCCTTTGTATTTAGATACTTGTCGTAATTACAATAGGATATTGAGTGGGCAAATTAAAAGAGTTTGTTGACTTTTTAAGGAGTTTAGAATTTAATTTATTATAATACTAGCTTTGCCCCGCGGTTTCACCCGCGATAAAAGTATTATAGTCCTTTTTTATTGATTCCCCATACAAACTTCCACCCCCTTAAAGGATGATTTCTGAGATAAAAACTATCCTATGTCCTTCCCCGGGATGCAATCTATCTCTCTGCCAAATTTCATCTAAATCCGTTCAGTGGTTTAGGCGTAAAAAGGTAACATACAGACAGACAGACAGAGTTATTTTCAAATTTATAATATCTATTACTACTATTAGTATGGATTTAGGTATTTACCTTATTTAATTTTGCGAAAATTTACGTTTCAGTGAACGGACCCACTTATTGTTCTTTAATAAAACCGAAGAAGACATTCTATTTCGTGAAAACTTCGAAGAAATTACGAAAGAGGACGACAGGTACTTAGTATTTTTCATTTTTATTTCTTCAAATAAAATACACTTACCAAGTCTTCTCTTTTGGCTACTTTGATAAAATCGACTCAACACCAAGTGTGGTGATTGAATTTTACTTATCATCATTGCATTCATGTAGGTATGAATGCATGCAATGAATTTGATATTTTGATGCAATGTGAATAAGAATTAAGAGACGGGTTAGACCTATTTTTTGGAAAATAAGAAACCTAAAAAAAATATTGACTAAGTATATAGTTACTTAGTACCTACGTATCTACTAGTGACCCGG
Source organism: Amphipoea lucens (assembly GCA_947508005.1). Taxonomy (NCBI): domain Eukaryota; kingdom Metazoa; phylum Arthropoda; class Insecta; order Lepidoptera; family Noctuidae; genus Amphipoea; species Amphipoea lucens. The sequence goes on from OX382374.1 coordinate 9,602,620, forward strand.
CGAACTTCGTACCGCCTCAGAATCAATAAATGTTGTTTCTTTATTTTTTGTTTTTTCATGAATTTTTCCCATATTTTAATAGTAATTGTCCTGCTATTCGGGGCGGAGAAAAATCCAACAAATCAAAGATCGTAAAAATCGGTCCAGCCATTCTTGAGTTATAAATGTTGTAATAACCCGACTTTGTTTTTTTTATATATTACTTATATTATAAGTAATATAGAATATATAATTAAATAAATAAACCCTCAAGGGAAATTTTAATTCAGTCCATTACATGTGATAATCGTGATATATTTCCAGGCTAAAGATCACGCATGTCCTATCAGACGCCAGTCCATCCTGGTCGGGTCACAGAGGTCGCATCAGAGACGAACTCCTTACTGAAACGTTGGGCGACGTGAAGTGCGACGACAGATGCTCGCACTTCGCCTGCCTGTGCGGCCCGACGGAGTTCACGTATGCTGGCCTCGATCTACTGAAGAAACATGGCTTCAAAGACGACTGTATTCACTCTTTTATGGGATAGGGATCAAGACAGACTGCGTTAAAATCGGTTTGCGCATTGATTATTGATAAAAAATTATCTGTGCGCATGCGCATGATGCATAATCATAAGCCTCGGAAAATGAAGCCGTTACCTACCTACATTGTTATAGATCAATATTTTTCATAGTTCTCATATTATCAAGGCCAATATCGCTACTGCGCAAGAGTAGGTACGTCACATGCGCAACATAGCCGCCAGACAGTATGGCGCTAGCAAAATCTAGCATCAATCCACAAATTATTCCACAATTACGGTTGGAAATTCCGTCAATGGAATTTTATAAAGCACGTAAAATAGTAGGTACCTAGACTAAAGTACAATCAATGTCGACACACTTTATAGATTTTATATTAAAGAAATAAATATTTTATTCGAAAGAATATAACTGCCCAATATAAGAGCAATTGTAAAAAGTTTATGAACTGTATATAGCATACAACAAAGCATCTTAAGAATTTTTTTTTATTAAAGTTTAGTCAAAGAGTGAGAAATCTATTAATATTATAATAATTGTAGCTGTAATAACTAAATAAAACTACTTTGTAGAAACTGTAAAACAAGTTTCGGCCAAATTCTCCACTTACGATAACTTTCAGGAACAAATTAAATGTGAATTAGTTTTAAAACCAAAGTGTGATAAATTAGCTTTTTTAGGTAATTACGTCGAAGATTATTTTAGTAATTTGTGATTAGAATATTTGTGATTGGGTAGATTAGCTCAATGTACAGAAAGACAAAAATAATAGTCATAATTGTATGAAGTAAATCCTGGTGGTATTTATGTACCTATTCCATCCATTAAAAAATATAAATTATATTTATATTAAGTTTATATATTTTTTTACCCATCCTATTTTTATTATAATTACTTACTTTTTTGGTGTTTAAGGCCAGTTTTGTTAATAACATTGCTACCATTGAAATCGAGTAATATAGAAAATACATAGGATTGTCTATAATATTCCAATTCTTGAAAAGATATCTCCTAAATATGAATAAAACTTTCACATGCATTGTAACAATTAATGGTTTGGACCTTCTTATTTGAAAATGTATTGTTCAATTGAAAACGTTTTCTCGAACAGATTTGTTTCAGTTCATTAAACTATGTCATTATCTCATACTTACTATTTTCAAATAATGTACTTAACAATATTTCGGACATCATGGTAATATTATAATTACAACATATCAAGTCCTTACATTTTGTAAAAGGTACACCAAGGTTTTTATTTATTTGTAACAGAATAGTATTTTTTCACTAATAATAAATACTAAACGGGTACTACCATTGAAGTTTGCATTGAAATAATAGTGTAATATTAAAACTATGTATAGTCCTAGGTGTGTGTTAGATATTTAACAAATGTTATTGATTGTATTATATCATTTTGTAATCTATGTATCTTTTCATTTAGACTTTTACTTATATAAGTGAAATTTGTGAATGTTTAAAAAGTGCCTACATTCCATAATGGTGTTTTGTTTTTGGTGTGTTGTTGACTTATGGGTTTCTATTAAATAATGTAAAGAACAATAGAGATTTCATTTATGAACATGTAGGTGTCTTTGGAAATAAAAAGGGAGTCGTTAAAAGTAGATATTTAAATAAAAACATTTATTTAGGAAGAAACATGACTATAATACAACAAAACAATATAATACACAGTTCGTTTTGAAATAAATGCATATAACCTTTGACCCAATGTGCCGCATCTTTGCACAAGAAAAAATCCATTCATAAAACCTTTTAGTACTAAATAGTTAACAAAAAACTAGTTAAGTTACAGTTATGGAACGCTTTCAAATAGGATACTACTCTTTTAAAAAACAACTATACAATAAAAACAAAGGACACTAGTAGCAAGCGACATTTAACCAAAATTCCAAGAAAAAAAATAATAACATTATGTACCTTGATCTATTTAACGCTATCTTATAAAATATCAATCATAACTTACTAATTATAGATTTACACACTTTACCTAAATAAAATTAGTTTTGTTCCTCATCTTTCGCATTGTTAGTGGCGTTGACAAAAGCTTGTCATAACAGAAATTAGGTAAACCTATCCGCAAACTGGCAGCTATGTGCTGTGTAGCTTGTTACTTTGTCGCAAAAAAAAAACTATTCTGAGCTTAGTCCCTCAAATCAGAAGGCCAATTCTCGTAATTTAAAACGTTCAAAATCTAGTCGCAGTCTCATCTCGGCGACAAACAAAAATGTCAAAAACTTGTCAAAATGTAGTGAAATTCGAGGTATTTTTGATAGATTAAGACAGATCAGACTGTGAACGTTCTTAAAATTACGAGAATTACCCCTCTGAAATAAGTTGGATAAAAAAACAAAACTAATTTTAAATGGTTATGAATACACGACGGAAAATTTGTTCGAATCTAGGAGGATAGCCTCTTATGAGACTTGTCACACTGAAGTGTGAAGTGTCCTGCATTACCACATTGTTATCACAGGTATTTACAACTGCGGCATGTAACGACCGGTTTAATATGAAACCTTAAACGTTTTGAAAATGATACCGTGGGTACTTGAATAGTAAGAAACCAGCGAGTCAGACTGCGAAACCGTTGCGCATGAGCTGTTTGAATGCACAGACGTCACCCAAATTAGGACAGAAACCATTGGGGCACCCAGATCTTAACAGATGTTGATAACAGGCCGGGAGATGTAATCGACTTCTGGAGGGAGGTGGGCTGGTAGGAATAACCACAGACGGCCGCCATGGCCCACACACAATGGTCCACCTGAGGGCTAAGTGCGGAAACCAAACCCTCTAACATGAATCAGCGACTCAAACAAATCTTCGCCGTGTTGAAGTAGGTAACAGTGGACACAAAACCTTTGTCTTTACTAGCGCAAGAACCGTCCTTACTTAACTATAAAAAATAAAAGCAATATTCCAGAGTATAACAGTGTAAAAATGAAAATGTGATATGCAATTAATTCACGCATCTTCCAAATAATATTATGTCTTAATTCCAGTTTTGGTTTAGGATACCTACAGTACAATGTTTTAGCACAAACATGCAACACTCGAATATCACAATAAGAGCGAGACATTCACCCTTATAACTCCAAAAGTTTTAAGTCAAGAGTGTTCCTTTAAGTCATATAACATCGCCCAATATTGTACTAATACACTTACTTTCTTTGAGCATCACAATATGAGAGATGTCAAAGTGCGATTTTATTTCATCATGCCACCAACTTATTCGACTTAAGATTTATGACATCATTACACATATACCTGGCTATTACAAATATTGTGTCTAGAAACATCAACTGCTAATTTTGCAAGTCACATTGTCGAAGTCGCACTACGTCCCTACGCGTAGCGTCCGTTTATGGCCCTATTGTATTTGTAAGATTATTTTTTTTCAAATCGATCGCACTGCGGCCGTTGACCTTCATATTTCACGATTAGTCGCTCTGCGCCCGTCAGTCTATAGTAGTCAAAACGCAGTTTTATTTGAAAAAAATAATATTACTTTCGTATAATACAGGGTTACTTGTAATTCGACGTATATCCGTCAGGAGCTGATAGGGTCCAAAATGCAACAAATTGAACCCCCCATGTATGGCCGAAATTCAATAGTTTTCGAGATATTTGAATTTTAAGGGTTTTTCGAAATAATTCCAAATAAAAAAAAAAACTAAATATTAAATGGGTACCTTTAAAAATAATCTTGTAGCTGGCACTTCAATTAAGCTATGAACAAGATTAACCTCTCGTCTGTCGGAACGTAGATCTACGCGAGACACAATGGCTTTTTAATTGTGTCTGTAATTACGACATTCAATGGGTTAAAAGTACTTAATTCAATGAGCGATTTAAGAATGATATCTTACCAATATTTTCATTACGCATCAAAAATGTTTCAAATATCTCGAATATTATTGAATTTCGGCATATGGAGGGGTTCAATTTGTTGCGAAATTAAAATTATCGAACATTCTGACTAAAGTCGCCACTATACTCCAATAATATAGCCAATACATACAATATTGACAACATTATTGCGTGGCGACAAAAATAAAAGCATCTCCTGATAAGTGCTCGCCTAGCACACAAAATGTTAATTTGGTATTGTGATATTTTTCTAATAATAACAAGCACTTTTAGCGTTGAGTGTACTTTAGGTAGAACGGATATAACGCGACTGATCCGAAAAAAAATGCATCTTCGAGAATACAATAGGGCCATAAACGGACGTAACGCATAGCGAACGTAGTGCGACTCCCTCGTCACATTAACTGGAGTGTAAAGAAGCGATCCCAAGTAAGAAAGCCATTAATATAGCGAGGCTATTCCTCAATGACCCTACTTGCATGGGTTGGATATAGAAGACATTCAATTGACATGCATTGGCATAATTTCAATGAAATATTGACACAAGTTCAATCTCCTGACCTTCTAAAAGTAATTATTTCGTTAAATCTACGCAAACTACAGATCATTATTATAGTTTATATTGCGGGATATAAATAAAAACAAATCTTGCAATCGTCCAGCGATCACAAACGCCGCCATATTGCAACACAAGTGAAAAGGGACGTTATTACATACTGTTACATTTAAGTACAAAATTAGTATTACCCTGTTTTGCAGGGTGTCCTAATCTCGATATGGGCAACATCCCAACTCCACACACTAACCCCAAATATTGGACCAAACATTTGTTCCCATTGTACAGAAGGAAAAAATGTTTGTGTGAATCAAGTGAATATTGACTCGGTTTGTTGGGTTCAGTGAGTGGTGCGGCGGTCCAAAAATACGTTTGGCATAACCAGTATAAGTAACTCCACACAGTGGGTAATCATTTTGACTGACGGACTTTTCGACATTTTATTAAATTCACAGGGTCATAACATGATATAAACAATAAATTAAAATGGTGGCGTAATGTCAATTAGTGCCGTGAGTCCCAACCATTTCGTACTGCACATAATTGCTCTGACAAAAGGAATGCGATTGCCGACTGTGTAGAATTAAAATGGAGTATTCTTATGTTTATTTACTGAATGCCAATTCTGGTATTACTATAATCTGGTGTATCTATTGTTGTATTGTTGAAATTAAGTGCCCTAAACCGCCCTACGCGTGGCGTGTCGTAATAAATATACGCCTATCGCGTGAGCAGTTGTGTGGTTGTTCTGAATAAGATACTAACATTGGTCATGGAGTTAAATGTATGACACAACTTTACAAGTTGCCTGTTTATTATGTGTATCTTGTTCAGTGTATTATGTACATGTTCCGCTACCGACGCGGTAGTTACAATTAACGTTGAAACGCTTATGACCACGGAGTAGTGAGCAAATGAAGTGTTCGCAAAATACGCGCATAGACGTGGAGTTGCGAACACCAGCCCGTATTACCTATTACCTAAATGAAGTGTTCACACTGTCACACGCATACATATCATAATCAGCCTATAATTTTCCCACTGATGGGACACAGGGCTCCTCTCTGTGAGAGGGAGTGGGTCGTAATCCACCACGCGGGCCCAGTGCGGGTTGGCAAATGTCACATGTCTTCAAATTTTTGGATCTAGGACATGCCAGTTTCCTCACGATGTTTTCCTTCACCGTTTTGAGAGCAGTGGTGATCAAATAATTTACACAAAGTAAAACGCCTGTCTGGGTTCGAACCTGCGACCTACAACTTGTAAGTCGCGGCCGTTACCACTTGATCACCACTGCTGTACATAGTAAAATCCCAATGTTTTTCTCAGCCTGCCTCACATAGCTTCGAGATTTCTAATCCATCGCATAATACCTAAGCCAGTAGCCAAACTTAATTAGTAGTGATCGTGACTTGGTGACTGCAGATGTGGCGATTCGAGCCCAAAGTATGCGAGAAATGTGTGGCTTAGTATGCGGCGGCATTAAATTAATAACTTGGCGACACACACGCTCTGTTTCTCATCAGATGACAACCAAGCCAATTCCTTTCCCTCCATTTTCACACCACTCCATGGCAAACCCAACAAGATGTTAAAACTAGGCATAAGAGACCACTAACACATTTTATGCGTTAGTGTCGTTGACGAACAACACGTCCCTGTCCTTGAGACCGACGTCTATCAAGCTGTTGTTCCCGCGCCCTAGCACACGCTTCGGGAAGTTAGTTGTGATCTCGAACTCTTCGGGAGACTGTGGGTGACTGAACACGAAGTCGTATAGATCCTGAAAAAATATTACAAGTCATTAAAGAGAGGGTTAACTACGTATTGAAATAAAGACCAACGGTGGAATTAGGCTTCTACCAAAATTGTGTAAAATTCTGTGGTAACTGTAGAGATTGATGAAAACAGGCATTAATTTTCTTTTACACTGGTTTGTGGGCAAGGAACAATGTTTTAGTAAAAATGTGCGCTTTGCACGAAACATTGAATTGACGTTACTCATATTATTTCATAGATAACCAAGATAAGTAGAGCGACAATCTTCGCAAGGTGACCGGTAGCAGCTGAATAAAAGGGGCCGAGAATCGAGTTGAATGGCGTGCGATTGAGAGTATGGCCAGCAGTAGGCTGCGATAACCTGACGCTGATAAAACCTGTTACTTAATTTTATTTATTACTTTTTACTGTGCCGCTTGTAACATCTTATTAACATTATGGAATGCAACTAAAGATATGAACTAACCTGTGTGGTATGCGTGAGCGTGAACCGGCGCGTGAGCCTCTCGCCGCCTGGCAGCCGTATGAGCAGCACGACGGTGTCGACGCCGGCCGCAGGTTCAGGCGGCAGGCGCGCCGCCATGGCCGCGCGGGCCTCCACCAGCTGACGTATAGACTTCAGTACAATAGGAGAGCTGAACTTGCAGCTATTAGCTATTACACATTAGATGGGGGATTGCGCCCCCTTTTTGTGGGAAAGTAGGGGAAACTATTGATTTAATATATGTTCAATAAATATAAACAATATATATATATATTTAATAATAATAATATTGGCACCTCTGAAATTCTATCTAAATTTTACTTTAACGTCCCCGCTTCGTGTGCCATTTGCTTCAATTAACTACAGACAGAACTCATTCCTTGTGCCTGCAAGTAGAAGCATTAATAAAGTGTGTGAACACCATGACTTCAATCCCTTCACAACAGGTCAGATGTGTCCGCAGCCAGTAAGTGCTTGAGCCTTAACTTTTTCACCTGATCCTTGATATTGCTCAAATTATAGTTTTTACCACCTATAATATTGTATTGTTGTGGGTATATAATATTAATGTATAGTTTTGGCTTTGGCGATTTATTGTTTTTATTGGCAGTACTGTGTTGTTCACAAATATATTTTATTATTTTTCTGATAAATATATGAGAAGACTTGTAATTAGCTGTCAGTCTCATTTTCAATTTCTTTGTCTGTTTTGTTTAGCTGTAAGTCTTCCAAAGGAAATAAATAAGTTTCACTACAAATCTCTGATTTTGTTGTATGTACGAATAGTTTAATTTATTTATTTAGTCTGGTCCATAATTGCTCTGGCTTCTATGTACTTATCACCCAGCAGGAAGATTGCAAGGGATTTCAATTCTCACAATGTTGCGTTACTTTAGCCAAATGGTGGAAATCCTCAGGTACGCGATTTTGCAAAATGCGGCGTACGGATAAGAAGTCGACTTTGTCTCTGTCACCTTTGACCTAGGCTAGAGTCAAGAGCAAGCCCATTTCAAATAAAAAAAAAAAAAAAAAAAGTCTTAAACTTTCGGAAGAGACTGGACCTTATGACGGAACGGCGAGAAAACCCACCTATAACTTCGTTAGAACAACGGGCACTCAACCAAAATATTAGAAAATTGGTGCTATGCGACCTCTGACGCTCCAAAACACGCTCTATAGAGAAAGCGATTGAGCAAAACTGGGGGTCAAAAGTGTTCGTCCAGTCACTTGAGAGGAAGAGGAGCCTCCTGACGAAGTTGTCCAAATCCAGTGGGGATATCGTAGTTTCGAAGCTAGAGATCCTGTCGGAAGTCGGAAACTTCTACAGCCAATTTTACGCATCGCATGCATATAGACTTGATCCCGATAATGAGGGTCCCAGATCCACCTTCCATTTCACGGAAGACCATCTGAAGTCAGCCAAGACGAAATCGAGGTGGCTCTTTAACTGCTTAAAAATGGAAAGGCCCCTGGTGAGGACGAGATTATGACAGAGCTCCCAAAAGCGGGAGGAAGTCTTGTCTTGAAAGGCCTTCGGGAGCTCTTCAACTACGTCCTGTTGTCTGGGAGAACTCTAGAAGCGAAGGCGAACTGTTTACCTGGGGCGAACTCTAGTTTGGTAAGAACATCTTTGAGAAAGCTAACAAGGATTCAGCTGGGCTGGGCAGCGTTTGGGAAGCTTTGTCGTCGAGCAGCAATCAGTGCGTCCTGCTTATTATAATTTACGGAGCCGAAACGTGGATACTCATGGTACAGCTGGTCCATAAATTCAAGGCCGTTCAGCGAACTATGGAACGAGTTTTGCTTGGAAGCTCTCTGAGGGATACAATCCGGAACAAGGTGATCCGGCAGTGAACCAAAGTCGACATAGTTCTCAAAATAAACAAGCTGAAGCTAAGACGCCCTCAGGCTAGGTGGAGCGACGATCATCGCAGGGTGGCTGGTAGCAGGTGGATGAGAGTAGCCGGGAATCGAGCTGAATGGCGTGCAATTGGAGAGGCCTATGTTCAGCAGCTGACTGCTGTAGGCTGATGATTACGAGCATTATGTAGTCTAAGTTGATTTTGAGTGATAAAAAGGTCCTCAATAAGTTATGCTTTGCAATTAAATAGAACATTTACTTGTATGTCACTGTTTGTTGTTCCAAAACTTGATAAATGAAGATTAAAGCTTGGATGTGAAACTTACATCCATCTTGTGCCTCTCCTCCTGCTGCCGCCGCTGCAGGTCCTCGTGCTCGCGCAGCTCGCGGGCGGCGCGGTCGGCGGCGCGGCGCCGCTCCTTCTCCTGGTCGGCCGCCAGGCTCTCCGCGTACGCCTCGTCCTGCGCCGCGCGCAGCCGGGCCGTCACTTCGCGCTCCACTCTATGGGGACGTGATTATTACTGTTTTTTCAATATCTTTAGTGTCCCGACCAGATTTGGTTTCGGCCAAAAAGTAGCCGAACGTTAGTCGAATTACTTGTTACAAAACCTACGAAAAACGCTGTCTCAGATCATAATGCCAACTTCAAACACTTTCAACTTAATGCGCGAAGCATGATCCCTCGGACTTCGCCACCACGGTCGCATATGTATAGATGGAAATTATTTTCATTCCTAAAGTAATAACAGACAACATAATACCTGTCGGCCCTAGCCGCAGCTAGATGCGGCTCGTTATCCGACACGACGCGTCGCAGACGAGTGAGCAGCTGATGCGGTGAGCAGGAGCCCTCGGACCTCGCCACCACGGTCATGCGGTGCTCGCGCACGCACACGACGCACAGCAGCGGGTAGCGCCGTCCCCCCACCGACTGCGCAACCCGCCACCCCTCCGCTGTGTCCACTGCACAGCCCCAGAATAGCGCGTGCGTGTTTATGTACTGGATCACATCTGGATCGGTTAAGGTTTGCCTGTAAACACGTTAAATGTTACAAAGTCTTATTCCCAGGGGCTCCAAATCTATTGTTACTCAAACAATTTAATTCTATACATTGATTCCCAAGAGCTCCATAATTTTATTAAAATACCTACTAAAATTGTTCCCATTGCTTTTTTAATTTGGAGCCTCTGGGAATAAAATTATGGAGCGCCTGGGAATAAGCCGTTACAAAAACCAAATAGCTATAAGGTAATTCTGTGGAATCTGTGGACATTGCTAATTCCATTATTGTAGCACCTACTCTGTTATTTTTAATAATTGTAATGATGGTGGAGTTTCCTGTTTTGATGAAAAACAGTCAAATAATGCTGTTGATTAAAACGGGTATTGCATCTATTAAATAGCACCTACTAAAATTCAAAGTCCTGACTGACTGATATATCAACCTAAACCGCTGGTCCTAGAGTCATAAAATTTGGAGGGTGTGTTCTTTGTGAAGAGTAGGTATCCACTAAGAAAGGGTTTTTCGAAATGCCACCCCTAAGAGGATGAAATGGGGGGTTGAATTTTCTGTGAATAATTTCCGACCTCCACGCGGGCAAGGCCGCGGGCAAAAGCAGTGTAACCTACTTTTAGTATAATTTCTAAAAAACTTATTTTAGATCAAATACAAAGATTTAATAAACATAAATGTAGAGTTGTATTGATGATTAAAATTCTGTGAATACGTGAATACACATTTGTTACGGTCAAAAATCATATTTTGATCAAGATACAATCTCGAAAAAAAACTGTCCTGCAAACTTAATAAAACTTAACAAAATTTCAATGTCGCAGGCTACCTTAGAGCATCCCCCTTAATAGGAAATGCGGGTGGTTGTTTCTCCATAGAAACACTCTCGCCTGCGTTCATATTGGTTAATGACCATAAAGCAATGATTTTTACAGAATAATAAATATTAACTACTTGTATGTCCCTATGATTTCCTTTTTGATGATACATTATTTTTATAAGCACTACAACCCTCAAAAAATGCTGATTTAAACCGCTGTCAACAGAGGCCTAGTTTACAAATTTGACTACTATTAACGAAAAAAGAAAAACATAGGGACACAGTATAAATCCTTCTTATTCAGTTTATGAAATATCTTTTAAATTGGTCAAATATTGATGGAGGAAACAGGGGAGAGCCAAACCTCGAATTATGACTTTTTACTTAGGATTTTTCAAGTCTCTCTGAACGCATTTCCTCTTAATCAGTATAATATCTTATCAGTCTAGCATACTAACTTTTAACCTAACCTAAATTGAAAATATTTTAATACCAACATTAGGCGTGAATTATACAGGAACGGCTCTCTTATTACTACTTACTGCTTACACCGTCTCTGTATAATTCACGGATTATGATTTATTGCAACAATAATGACAAGTGGGTAAACTTGGAGGATTATTTCAATACCTGCAGAAGTTTTGTGTCTCTGTGGCTGATTCGGAGTGTAAGTATACAATGAGGAACCGTAGTTCGTTCTTAGCGTCATTAAGCGCCTGAGCATAGGTTCCCTGGTAGAACACTGGGTGAGGGTTGTACCGCGATGTATAATTATTGATGAAGCCCATGACATCTCCCAGTGGGTCAGTCACCACTAGAAATAAAAAGAAATGGACAATACTATGAAAAGTAAGGTGAATAAAGTTAATAGGTCATTCATAAATCAACAGAAATTATGAGACATTGAGACCCAATTTAGAAACTTAATCATTTTTGTACTTTGATTTACTATTTATGCACACACAAAATAAAATAAAGAATGGAAAAGTAAAGTATTGCTTATTTTACAGAAATCTTTCAGCAGACCTTAACACGTTGAATGCCAACTATGCAATATTACGTAGCTTGTAATAATGGCAGATGCCGACTATGTATTATTATGTAGGCCTTCCCTATAGATTATTTGGTAATCTGTGTTATTCGGCCTCCTTGAATAGACATTTTTATACTCTTTGGCATCTCAAATAAAACACAACACAAAAACGTAGTAACTTAATGGTTAACTTCTGCATTCAATGCGTTAAATATGAGAACATTTACTCTGTAAACAATATAATTATCTAGTTCAATCAAATACTTTTGCTTTCACAAATCAGCTCTATTTAGGTCAAACATCAACATTGTTCTAACACAAAGAAATCATACATTTATTATAATTTATTGATATTTCAATAGGATAAAATAATTAATTTGAATATAAGATACTTACATCTTCTATCTTCATTACGTACAAAACTTAGTAGTAAGTTTAGCACAGATGTAATTGTACTGTAGCACATAGATACTACGAGGTTGACTACATAGTGGAACAGGCCTCGCACACCGCCTGGCCCTTCTGGGGCCTCATCTGTGAACACTTGCTGTGCTATGTGGTCGTGTACCACGGGTGGTGCACGGGCCTCTGTCGCAAACACCGACGGTCGACCCTCTCTAATATTCAACTGCTCCTGGATCGCCACCTACAAAATATTGAGAGAAAGCTAAGTCATATTTGTAACTCATAAAATTAAAACAGTACAGTTTCTTATCAGTACTTTCTACTTTCGGGTGTTGCTTATCTTGAGCCTGACATACAGGAACATCGTTTACTATATCAATATAATGAGATAGACATTACCTCCAAATCCCATTGATGCCTTTGTAGAACGTCTCTACATATTGACATATCTTCTATTCCGGTTAAATCTTGAAATTGAAGTATTTTATCCGTCTGTTCATGGGTTAGACCCATAGCATTGTCCTCAAGATCCATTGCCCTAGTTTTGATACCTAATTATTTATATATTAGAAAAACAGTCACGCCAACTAATACGTGTATAAGCTCATACAATCTTATTAATACATATTAACACGAACTTGAACGAAAAAAAATGTTAAAATCAAAATGTTTTGCATCAAATTGCTACTCATTGCCTACAAGAACGACATTTCTGATGTCATGTCATCCATGAACCGCAGACAAAAGACAAAACAAAGTAGAAGGATACAGATAAAAAACAACATAGATTTGTTTTGGGATTGATGAGGATAAACTCGTAATAAAATAAAAAGGGTTTTATCGCGCTCAATCGGTTCCTGCCGATCCATGTCAACAGTGGCGTAGGACCTTTTTATCTGACTGGCGAAGCTCCAAAGGAGGGCATTGTTAAACAAAGTAAAAATAAAATATCACTAACTTGAGCGGTAAAGCTGTCTTTGTGATCTTACTATGAGAATGGAAGAGCGAGCGAAGCAAGTTGGGCAAAAATTGCAGCGTCATGAAACAGATCAAGTTTTTAATCAAACAGTGAGTGAAGCGAGAGCATTCTAGACTGAGATAGGTTAAATTTTCAAGAGGTTTTCGAGAGGCCCCGTATTATATACAGGTTGGTCAAAAAGTCGTGGATCAAACAAAAAAGGGAGATAAAGGAGGTCATTTCCAACGCTTTTAGAGTGGCCGAAGCAAGGAAAACCTGTTCAGGTGGAAATTTATAGACGACCCTGCCTTGGAGTGTAAATGTGGTGCTGTTCCACAAACGATGGGACACTTAATATCGTGCCCTGCGTGTCCTGTCAGCTGCACGTTACAGGAACTGATGGACGCTAGTGATGGCGCCAAACAAGTGGCCGAATTCTGGGCCGAGTACATTTAGATTGCCATCGACACGCTAAGAAGAAGAAGTGAGAAATATTTTTTTTTTTTTTTTATTGCTAAATGGGCGCACTTTTGACCCCGATCACGCCTGATGGAAAGCGATAGATGAGGTCTATGATGAAACGAGCGTGCCCAGAAGATGCCTGTTCACTCTTGGTTTGAAGGCAGACGGGTTAAATGTGGGAGGGAACACAGATGCCGGCAGAGAGTTCCACACTTTGGCTGTGCGCATAATAAAAGTGGAGGAGAAGCGCCGAGTACGACTCATCGGGATATCAACCAAGTGCGGATGGTACACTGCAGTACGTCTGGTTGTACGGTGGTAAAAGGGCGATGGTGGGATCAGGTCGTGGAACTCCTGCGCACACTCTCCGTAGTACAGTCTATAGAAGACCGTCAGGCAAGCGACATTACGCCGATGAGCCAGGCTGGGAAGCGTAGCTACCAACGTCTCGTCGCCTATAAGCTTTTTAGCTCTGCGTTCCACCGAGTCAAGTGCAGCAAGCTGGTATTTTGCTGAGCCATCCCACAAGTGGCTGCAATACTCCATACAGGAACGGACCTGAGCTTTGTACAAACTTAAAAGTTGTCCTGGTGTGAAGTATCGCCTCACCTTATTTAGGATGCCCAGCTTCTTGGCTGCGGTCTGAGCTTTTGACTCGATGGTTGAGCCGAAGTTGAGATCTGATGTCAACTCCATGCCCAAAAGCTGAAGGCGGTCGGTAACCGGTACAGATGCACCTCGGAAAGCAGGGCATAACTGGAACTGGCTCCTTTTCGCAGTAAAAAGACACGCCTGTGTTTTTAAGGCATTGAATTTGACCAGATTGTCGTCACCCCACTGGGAAACGAGATTTAAGGTCAAATTCATTCGTTCCACCATGGTCTCTCTAAGAGTAGCCGTTTCCTCTCTGCTGGCTCTTGCACTGGACAGGTATCTTTCTGCGACTGTGCTGTCATCTGCGTACCCGAATGCACCAAGCTGAAGCAGGTCGTTGATGTGCAGCAGAAATAAAGTCGCAGAAAGAACAGACCCCTGAGGAACACCGGCATCAATGCCCATATGTTTCGATGAGCAGCCATCAATGACCACTCTGATCGATCGATCACTCAGGAAGTCTGAAATCTAGTTGCAAAAGTCAGCAGAGAGGCCGAAAGCGGGAAGCTTGCCCAACAGACTGGCGTGCCAAACCCTGTCAAAGGCCTTTGAGATATCAAGCGACACAGCAAGGGCTTCGCCGTGTCTCTCAATGGCCTCGCCCCAGCAATGCGTAACATACACAAGAAGATCCCCAGTTGAACGACCACGACGGAAGCCATACTGGTGGTCACTGAGGAGCTCATTGTCTTCGAGGTATGCCAGCAGCTTTTTGTTAAGTACCCTTTCCATCACTTTGCACAGTATGGAGGTTATGGCGATTGGTCTATAATTGACAGGATCGGCACGGTTACCCTTTTTGGGCACCGGCTGCACATTAGCAAGCTTCCAGGACTCCGGCACCACTCCGGTTTTTAGAGAGAGGCGAAACAAACGCGTCAAGACAGGAGACAACTCTGGAGCACAGTTTTTCAGTACTCTTGCGGGTATTCCGTCAGGTCCGCTGGCTTTATTCACGTCCAGATTGCTAAGGACCCTACGGACCTCTTTGAGATGGATCGAGATCTCCGGCATTGTGGAGCCACAGTGCGGTATGTTAGGTGGTATGTTAGAGGCCGTATCAAGGCGTGAATTTTCAGCAAAGATGGAGGCAAATAGATTTGCCTTTTCTTGCGCGGTATGAGCCAGCGTTCCATCAGACTTCAGCATAGGAGGCAGCGTAGCACGGCAGAAATTCGTCTCGACCGTTTTGCCAGAGACCAGAACTCCTTGCTACCCGAAGGGTAGGATGCCAGTTTGGCCCCAATTAGTCCAACATGGTCAAAACGCGCCTTCCGTAACACCCGTTTGCAATCCTTGGCGGCAGAGTTATATGCTCTTTTCATTGCGCGAGCATCTTCACTATTACATTTGACACTGCGGGCCGAAGCCCAGGCCTGGTATGCTTGCTCTTTGAGCAAATCGGCTTGCGCACAAGACGCGCTGTACCAAGGCTGAGCCTCGCAGCCAAGTGAAACGTCAGAGTATGGGATAAAATATTCCATTCCCTGACGTATCACGTCAAAAATTGCGTCGGCGCAGTCAGAAGATTTGCGCGAAGAGAAGCAAGTCTGCCGCCATAGGTAAGATGCAAAGAAATGCCGCATCTCATCCCAGTCTGCTGATCCGTACTTCCATACTCGCCTCGTGCCTCTAGGGCTTAAATCTGGGGGGGAACAGGAAGACACGGATTTCACCAGACAATGGTCAGACGATCCGAGCGGAGCCCAGACCGATACAGAGTGCCTGTCCGGATCAGTTGTCAGCAGAAGGTCTAAGCAATTAGGTGTGTGGCTGTCACCATCCGGAACGCGGGTAGCTTGGTCAACCAGCTGGTGGAGATCAAGCGATATCGCAAACTTGCGCGCTTCTCTTCCAGCATGGTCAGTTTTCTTGTACGGGAACAACCATTCCTTATGATGGGCATTAAAATCCCCCAGAAACACAAGACCCCGGGCCCCGCTGTCGGATATTTCTGTTGAGCCAATTCGGCTGCCTCCGTAAGATGTTCAAAAAGTCTTGTCGTCTCCTGATCACCGCTATGCGACCTGTAAATACCGACATAGATGGTTTTTAGGGAGCCGGTGTCCACCATTAGCCACAGTGTGAGAAACCCGCTACCTCACAGCAGCGGAGACGTTGACAGCATAAGTCATCGCGGACGTACACACAGACCCCAGCCTGCTTCTTAAACTTATGTTCAAGTGAGTATCCCGGGTAGTTGAGGTACGCCACGTCTAACGGGTTCGCTATCTTTGTCTCCGTCAAAAGGAACAAATGCGGCTTCTCGGTTTCAAGGTGGTGATGGACCGGATTGATATTTGAGTGCAGTCCACGGATGTTAGTGAAATGCACTTTTAGTGGGAGGAAGTGCCGCCGTTGTTTAAACTTATTCCTTTTATTTTTACGCTTCATGGGGTTAAAAGAGTTTCTAGGGAATTCAGGAAAAAAGCGAGACGAGTCCAATTTACTAAAACAGCTCCCAGGAGCAAAGTTCGACAAAAGGAAACTCACCTGTAGACTGCGGGGACGCCCGAACCCCCCCGAAGATGCCCGCCGGGTCCTCCCTTCCAGTCGCCGACTGGCACGGCGGAACATTTCGGGATTTTTCGCGAGGTGGCGGGGCAGCCTTTCACACGTGGCTGGCGTGCTAGTTGGGCCCCCAACTTCCTGCGGTCGGCCAACGGCAAGACCGTGCTTCGGATCCCGCTACCCTCCAAAGTGAGTTGCCATGACGACGTTCACTCCTGGGCTGTGACTAGCCTTGGACAACGCAACTGCCATCTCTCAAATTCCCTAAGGCACTGGAACTCCCACGCATCGACGAAACACAGCAGGCTGCTTGACGCCGGACTCCGGTGAGAGGGTGGTCGCAAACCAGGCGGGCGTTAGCCCTACCACCGCAAGGTAAGAAATGGCCAGTCATATAAGGTGTTGGGTGTGACTGTCCAGGATGCGCCGAGCGCTCGGTTCAGTTGAGTAACAGGCGGAACAAACTGCGCTACACGAGGACGCTTCTTCATGCATCCCAAAAATTTGCTATTGAAACAGAGCCGCAGTAGAACTTTTGTAGCGCTGATACATTATCTAGTAATAATACAACACCGTTTGTTTTATTGTTTTACTAGCTGCCCGGCGCGACTTCGTTCGCGTGGTGTCCTCCTACCTTACTCCTACTCTACTCCTACCGTACCCCTACCCTACTCCTACCGTACCCCTACCCTACTCTTACTCTACTCCTACCCTACCCCTACCCTACACGATCAATAGTAGTAGTTAAAATAAAATAAAAAATAGTTTACGTCCTATTCTTAGACCTATACAGGGTGTTACGGAAAGGGTATATCAATACAATCGGGTTGAAGAGTGTATCTGGTCTAGAATCTCTGTACAAAATTTCAGCTCAAAAGCATTAACTTTGAAAATCTATACATATAATAAAATCGTAGGAAAGTCAAAACGGTACATTGAATATTTTTTTAAAAGAATACTTGGGGCGTGATCTACAATCGATATCGAAGCCAAAAATATAGTTTTTAGAACTTTTGTCTGTTTGTCTGTTTGTCTGTATGTATGTCCGGGATAAACTCAAAAAGTACTGCATGGATTTACTTCAAATTTTGCATGAATATTACTAAGAGGTCGGGTCAACATATAGGCTACATATTATCACGCTATAACCTATGGGGAAGGAGCTGTGAATCTTTATTTTTCTTACGCATTCTGTGACAGCGTGTAATCTAACGACGCATATTTAAATGTTGTTTTTCAGTAAGCCATGCTATTATCTAGCTTTACACTATAAAAACTACGCCATTTAAGTAACTTGGGCAGAAAAAACATAGTTTAATGAATTTTAGTAGTATAAAGAAAATTTTGAAGCAGCGCCATCTATGAGATTTCATAAAAATCAAATCAAGTTACATGTTGACACTTTTTGGAAATTAATCATGTTGGCGAGGTTAATAGTTAGTTATTCTTAAAATTCATAGATGGCAATGTTAATTTTTAACCGACTTCAAAAAAAGGAGGAGGTTATCAATTCGACTGTATTTTTTTTTTTTTTTTTTATGTTTGTTACCTCATAACTTGCGACTGGGTGAACCGATTTTCATGATTCTTTTTTCATTTGAAAGCTGGTGCTTCCCGTGTGGTCCCATTGTCACCATTTCAATATCTGATGATGGGATCTTAGAGAAATCGAGGGCAACCCTCAAATTTTATAGGCTCACTTATTGTTTTTCGCATATTTTATGAAGTACCTTGTGTATTTGCGTATGGTTGTCACCATCTCAGGTAGCTGGGCTGATGATGGAAGGTACAACTCCTTAACAGTAAGAAGTTACTCGAACAGGCAAGGGCTGTTTTTAGTAAATTGTTTTGATGTTTGATAGGGCATTAGTCACATTTGGTCTCATGATCATCAAGTCATGACCTGATGCTGCAGTCAGGATAGTCTGCAGAGTACCTAACTCCTCGACAACTAACAGCAGATATATCGTGTTTAGGCTCATTGAAAAGGGCTCGATGTGTGGATAAACGTACTGTTAATGAGGAACACCGAAGTACATGGAGACCTGATGCTGAAGCCAGGAGCATCAGAAAAAGTACAAACCTTGAAATTACAGCACAGTAGTCGTGTTTGGGCTCATTTTAAACAGGACTAAATTTTAAGTTCAATGCAATGTTGACATAAGTTTGGCCTGATGCTGCAGCCAGGATTATCAGCATCTAGTCTAAAAACATCAGGTCAGGATTTGATGATGGGATCCTGGAGAAATCGAAGGAACTCTTCAAATATTATAGGCACACCTATAGCGATTTGGGTATTTTTTATAGTAACTCGTGCACTTGCTCTCGGAATGCACCATTTGGTAAAGTGGAACTGATGATGAAGACCACAGATGGCCTCCGGAACTACTCAATAATATATAAGTATTTCACAGGTTGCTATTCGATTACTTTAATATGGTTGCTAAGCAATTTATGCTCGTCACAATGTGAATGGTGATATGGAGCTGATGGTGGACCTGGAGAACTCCTCAACAATTAACTTCCCTGCATCGGGGAAAGCAATAATTTGTTTGTAAAAGGCGATGAGCACCAAGCTATTGTAACTTAGATAAATTATAAGCAGACCCACTAAAAAGTGTGAAATAAAAACTTTTTAAGAAAAAAAAACCGACTTCCAAAAAAACACTACAAAGTGAAAAATAACTTTAATTTCGGAAGTCGGTGGCAAAAAACTAAAATACAGATCCAAAGACACCGACTTCCGAAATTAAAGTTATTTTTCACTTTGTAGTGTTTTTTTGGAAGTCGGTTTTTTTTTCTTAAAAAGTTTTTTCTTCATAAAAGTTGTATCGTATAGTTCGTTTTGACAAATTCATTAAAATCTTGAGCAGAGTTGAGGACGACAATTAAAAAAAAATGCGGTGTTAAGTATTACAAAAAAGTTATGTTTCTACTGGAGACGAAGTCGGAGTAACTGATGAACGCGTGCTGAACACCTGTCTCAGTTCACTTCAAGATGTGGTCATTTCTATCGGCGGCAATCCACTGATCGAATGTGGGTTACCAGCTCCCCAATCATCACCGCATCAAGACCGTGTAAATCGGGAGTATAACGCTGAGACAAATTACGATCCGGGCGAAATGACCATGTCGCTTTGTTCTCTTCAGAGCAAAAACAAATTTATGACACCGTCCTTGAAAGTGTTGGAAAAAAACCAGGGTCAAATGTTTTTCTTGGAATGCGTCTGGTGGAACAGGAAAAACATTTGTTACCACTTGCATACTTGCAGAGGTCAGCAGGCAAGGCAAAATTGCTATTGCTGAGTAGCGTCGTCGGGAATCGCTGCCACTCTGCTTCCGAGTGGCAAGACAGCACATGCCATGTTTAAAATTCCTATCGATTTAGAGAGCGCCGAAACGCCTGTTTGTGGTGTGTCACGTAACAGCGATAAGGGACACGTGCTCAAGGATTGCTCTTTGATCGTATGGGATGAGTGTACGATGGCCAATAGGAAGGCAGTTGAGGCCGTGGACGGAACCCTGCAGGACATCCGCAGGAACGAACATTTGATGCGTCGTATCACAGCTGTTCTGTTCAGTGGCGATTTCCGGCAAACGCTTCCCGTGGTGACACGGGGATCGAGGGCTGACGAGGTGAATGATTCGTTGAAACTATCTTCGTTGTGGTCACGAGTTCGTACGCTGCGCTTGACCATTAATATGAGAGCTCGGCTCGGCGGCAATGCACGTGCTCAAGAATTCTCCAATGTCCTTCTAAATCTTGGCGAAGGCACTCTACCAGAAGAGAGAGGTGGACAGGTGGTGCTTCCAGAGTCTCTCGGTAGAGTGATATCCAGCTTAGAAGAACTCATTTGCTGTGTGTACGGGGACATCAGTCGTATACTGCACCTGCAGAACTCTTGGGTGTGTGAGCGGGCCATTTTAACGTCCAAAAATGATCAGGCTGCAGCAATTAACGAATGCATTCTCTCGGAAATTGAGGGGAATGAAGTGGTCTACACCTCGATAAACACTGTTGTCGAGCAAGATGACGCCATACATTATCCCGTGGAATTTCTGAACTCCCTGTCAGCAAGTGGACTTCCAGCGCATACCATCAAGCTGAAGGTTGGTGTCCCGATTATGCTTCTTCGGAACCTATCTCCTCTGAAGTTGTGTAGGTAACGGGACCCACCCTAAAGTCATCTCGTTCTACAGACACACCATTGAGGCGGAAATTCTTACGGGTTGTGGCGTTGGCGAGGCAGTATTTATACCACGCATTCCCCTCATACCTCATATCTTCCCGTTCCAGTTCAAGCGCGTACAGTTCCCCGTGAGTGTTTGCTTCGCGATAACCATCAATAGAGGCAGACACTGAGGGCAGCGGGTGTCGACCTCAGGACGAGTTGCTTCTCACACGGACAACTGTACGTCGCTTGCTCCCGCGTCACCAGTCCTGACTCTCTTTACATTTTGGCTCCTGGCAGCAGAACTACCAACGTTGTTTATAGGGAAGTGTTTTAAGGTATGATGCCTTTGTACGTATTTTTACTCTTTTGTGTCCTGGAATGTATTCCTGCATTGTTTTCTCTATTTCCTTCAGTCACATCTTATGACTGAACTCAGCAGGACTCCCATATAACTCTCTTCACTTGCTTCGCTTGCAAAAAAAACTTATATTTTAATGCTATTTTAAAAGTTGTTTACTTATAATGCTATAGCGACACTGGCATCTTAGGTATTTTTGGTGCTGTAGAGCCTTCAGGCAGACGACGTCGCGGGCAGCAGCTAGTTTCGTAATATCTTTTGAATGGAATGTCCGATTTCAATAATTCAAAAAGTAATCAACAGGTATTGATACAGTCTTGAATACAAAATAATTTATTTGGATAAGAATTAATACAAAGGTATGAATAACATGGTCTGATTTTGATCGGCATTTCTATCAACTTTTAAAATGTAAAAAAGTACTTATAGTGACATAACTACAATAGTTGGACATAATTATGGTCTCGCGAAGTTTTTTATAGATATTGATATGTTCTATAATATTGTAGAACATTTTTTTGTTCTATCATCAATACTTTCCGCAGCGCATGCGATGAAAGACATTTTATGGCTATTTTTTTTACACCTTGGGTTGGTTTTAGTAGAATTTCTAAGAATCCCTAATTTTTTCTAGTAATATTTATATAACCTATGTTACTCAGTGATAATGTAGCTTTCTAACGGCAAAAGAATTTTTGAAATCGGTCCAGTAGTTTTTACGTTTATCCGTAACATACAAAAATACAAATCTTTCCTCTTTATAATATTAGTGTAGATGTAGATTAGTGTAGATGTAGATAAACAAATTAAATCCTTTACTATCTGTAGATACTGTAGCTCAGCCTGCTTTTGTCAAGCAGTTAGAATTTGAATTATAACAATAATAATTTATACAATGGTTGATCCATGAGCTGCTCCTAGGGAGGGGTGAGGTATTCGCGACTTCGCCAGTCATTACTTCTGTCATGCTCCCCCTAACTGTAACCTAACCAAAAAGATCGTTCACGCAAATGCGATCGTCGCGTTCATTCCGAACGCGTGGTCGCGATGGCAGCGGGTGCCTTCCGGTTTGTGCGGAAAACCACGACCTCAACCTCGACCTCTGTCGGCATGACCATACAAAAAGTGACATATGAACGCGATGATCACGTATTCGCGCGACGATCCCTTTTGGTTAGGACGCGGCGGTTTTTAAAGTCGTACAAGAATCTTTTGGCGCCTTGGCGATAGTTCTTGTGCACATAGAGGTCCACACTCCTCCCGCACCGCGCAGCTACCTCAGGTACCGTCTCAGTTAAACGGTAGGATCGATACTGAATTAAACGGTATTAGTGTCGATCTATTAATGAGAAATTGTTAACGCACTTAAAACGTCAGCGATTTTTTTGAGTGGTGAGTTTAGCCACAGCTTCATCTTGGTACTGTTAGACATAAGCCGGGTCTACTTGTGTCAATCTCATTCAAATTCTATCCGCAGTGTTCGGTACCTAATTGAGAAATTTGTAAAATATAGGTACAATTTGGCGCACGAAACTAATGAACTCTTTCTCAGCCGACAAATGAAAAAAACACATTATTAGCAATAATTTAGATATAATGTTGTAATGTATAAAAAACCAAATAAATATTTTGCAGAATAAAATCACTTCTTCTTACCATCACCACCTTTTCCTTTTTTTGCAGACGGTGGCGGTGGCGGTGGTGGTGGTGGTGGTGGTGGTGGTGGTGGTGGTGGTGGTGGTGCTTCGATAACAGGTTCTGGAGGTACTGATGGATCTTCGTCGGGATTTAAATACAAAAATTCTGCCTACCAAAAAAAATTAAAAGTCATTTTTAAAAGATCTTCACCCGACTACTGATCAACTGCAAGGCAAAGAGCTTAAATAGGTAATTATTACCTAGCTAAAAAATATCTACGCTCTTACTTACTTTAATGTCATATAATTCCGGGGCAACGCTAAATAGACTTTCGATGAAATCCGCATAAACTACATGTCCATCCCCACGAACGTCAGCATCACGCAACATTTCGATCGCTTCAGCTTCACTGTAGGGATTGTCACCGTATGACATCACAATTTCTTTGATTTCTTCAAGTTCCAGGGAATTTCTGTTTTCAGTATCGAAGACCTGTTTGAAAAAGATTATATTCAGGTGAGATATTGGCTAAGGGCGAGCATTTCAAATATAAGAGAAAAATATTGTACTAAGCCATAGAAAATCTGACTAAGCTGAGCAGGAGATTGAGCAGTGACATATGAAAAAAAAAGTGGGTAGGTAAATGTAGCCGGAAGGCAGAACTCGGAGTGCATTAAGCGCTTCACACACAGCAGCTATAGTAATGTATAATTATTTTAATGTTGTACATTTACATCACGCACCAAAGGAGATAAGTTAACTAACGTCGTCGGTATTGTTGAAGTTCAGAAAAAACCAATGGATGTTTTCGAATAGAATTTAATTTAATTACTTAATAGAAAACAAACACTTCATTTATCAAATTAAATTTTATTCGAAATTAACCATCGGTTTCTTACTAAACATCAACTATATCCGACGACTCTGGTTACTTATCTCTTTTGGTGACTGTACATATACATATACAGTATTTTATAGCTGCTGTGTGTGAAGCGCTTCAGCCTAGCCTTTTTCCAACTACATTGGGGTTGGCTTCCAGTCTAACCGGATGCTGCTGAATAGGTACCAGTATTTTACAATTTTTACATGGAGCGCCTGCAAAGTCAAAGTCAAAGTCAAAAGTCAAAGCATTTATTTCAAATAGGCACATAAAAGGCACTTTTGAACGTCAAAAATTATCTTAAAATAGAATTGATTCTAGTCGCCCATTCCAAAAGGTAGTTTTCGTATGGAGAAGAACGGGCAAGAAACTCCACCGTTACTCTTTTAAAATGTTTAGGTACAATATTTTGCATGGGTACATTAATTATATAATAACATGTGAGGACGATGCACCTACAATAAAATTACTATACCACAATAGGTAAAAGAATTAAAAACGAAACCATGACATATAAATTAATTATCTGATAGATACATGGTGCTCACATATTTACAAACATGGTACAAGCAAAACGATTTTAATTATAAAACAAAATACAAGTAATAAGTCAGGGTGTGAGTAATAAATGTAAAAAAAAAGAATAAAAAAATTTACAATTAAATTAGCAACCAGTTTGATTTTGTCTAGACTCTAGATTGTCCTATGGAGCAGGACCAGCATGTTTCCAAGCGTTCTTATCTTGGATATAATCTTCTAATTTATAGTATGCTTGTTTACAAAGTGTACGTACCGGTAAAATACCTGACGTCATTTGACGCAACATCAAAAAAACTCCTGTCAAATTCCAGATGTCACTCGCTGTGCGCGTGATTTATTACCCTGCTCACAAAAAATGGTCTACTGATGCTTATATGGGCTCAAGCCACTTAATGTAAACTGTTTTGGGTTTTTGAATAAACAGACCATAATATAAAATGCAAACAATACTCGTATTACGAGTATTGTATTTATAAACAAATGACGTCATCAGAAAATAGGTTGAAAGTGTGTTCGTTCCGTGTTATGTCGATTTCTGATAAAACTACTATATGAATTTACACGAAACTTTGCAAGTTACATTATGAATAGACAAGTAATCTAACAACAGCGTTTTTTTGAAAGTCCTACCTTACATTTTAATAATATTGAAACTCAAATTTCAGTGCGCCGAGCCGTTCAATTCTTTTTACAACGCAATGACTGTAATCGCCCAATCCTAGTCATATTGAGTTGTTTCTAATTAAAAAAGTGTTACTAGGATACTACACAAACCTTTATTAACTGATAACTACCTATATCTTGTAAAAATATACCACTATAATTATAAAATCATAAGATTTTCTTGAAGTACTTACGTAAAATTTTGTTTGACCAAAAAAAAAGATTATTGATTGATTGTGATGTTATTTCGTGCAAATATTATCTACAATATTATCTACAAGGACGTATAATATGTTATAAACGAATATTCATCCACTTAACGTCGATTTTACACAAAAACTATTAAAATAAACAACATAGCATCATAACAAAACTGCACGCACTGCAGCTGCCATTAAGAATCGTAAAGTCTATTTTTAACTTTTTTTTTCCAATATTGCCAACCCATATTTTTCGTTTTGAATCATTTAGTCGATTAGTTTATCTACCGGACCATAGACTCAAACTGTTGCACAGGATATTAGACCTTAATTTACAGTAATAATAGAGGTTGAAGCCGCGTGAATCGGGTGTCACCGATCGGTGACCGTGGGGCCTGACGGGTGCGCGCCGGTCGTCACCGATCGGTGACCGCGTAAATCTAGCGGTTAATGTGAGTTTTAAATTTTCTTTCATTTAATTGCAATATATCACAAGGTATTTTATTGTAACATTTAACACAGTACCCCATAAAAGATGTATGTACTTTGGCTAATCTGAAAAATGGTTGATGTATTTTATCTTTATTTCTTGTATTAAAGTTATGTCTATCGCTTATTTTATTAAAAAGATGTAGATTTTTTCTTACATACATAATATTTTCATAAATGAATTGGCAAGGTACCGTCATAATATTAATCCTTTTAAATAGTTCCCTGAGAGATTCGCGGCGACGTAGATTATAAATGGCTCTGACAGCTCTCTTTTGCAAAATAAAGATGGATTCAATGTCAGCAGCTCGACCCCATAGTAAAATGCCGTACGACATAATGCTGTGAAAGTAGCTAAAATAGACTAAACGCGCGGTTTCTACATCTGTTAACTGTCTTATCTTCCTAACAGCATAAGCGGCCGAGCTAAGCCGCCCCGCAAGAGATGTTATGTGAGGTCCCCATTGTAATTTCTCGTCTAGCGTGATTCCCAGGAAAACCGTTTGATCAACAAATTCTAGTTTTTCTCCATTCAGTATGATGTCACATTCGCTACTTCTAACATTTGGTAATTTAAATCTAATGCATTTGGTTTTCTTTTCATTTAGTACCAAATTATTTACCGTAAACCAATCTTGGACCTGAAGAATAGAGTTATTCACGTCGTCAAGATTTTGTGCCCGTCTGTCTATCTTAAAGATCAATGATGTGTCATCTGCAAATAACACCATCTTCGGTTGATTTTGAAGTAATTGTGGTAAATCATTAATGTAAACTAAAAAGAGGAATGGACCCAATATCGAACCTTGAGGAACGCCCATTGCCATTTCAGACCCCAATGAGTTTACGCCGTTTACTTGAACTTTAAGCTTTCTATCTTTTAGATACGACTTTAGTAAATCAAGAGCTAAATTCCTAATCCCATAGTGCTCAAGTTTCAGCAGAAGTGTCTCATGGTTGACGCAATCGAACGCCTTTGAGAGGTCGCAAAAGATTCCAATGGCATCTTGTGCTTCTTCCCAGGCGTTAAAAATGTTCTTTATTAGGGTGACACCGGCGTCAGTGGTACAACGCCCTTTGGTGAAACCGTACTGTTGTTCATGAAAGATGGAATTTTTATTAAAGTGGCGTAACATTTGATTGAGCATCAACTTTTCAAACACCTTACTGAGAACCGGCAGAATTGACACAGGCCTATAATTGTTGGGTTCTTTACTATCACCGGCTTTGAATAAAGGAACTACTTTACTGTGTTTCATGAGATCCGGAAAGACTCCTTGGTCTATACTGATGTTAAATATGAAAGCTAAATAGGGCGCAATCGTTTCAATGATAGATCTACAAACTTTTACAGACATTCCCCAGAGATCTTCTGTTGATTTAATTTTAAGATCTTTAAAAGCTTTTATAACAGCCTGGGGGTTCGTATGTTGAAAACTAAACTCCGAGGGGCATGCCTTAACATTCTTTCTAAGTAAATCAGCAGAACGCGCGGGTGAGGAATTTAAAGCTTCAGTAGTTTTAATGGGAATATTAGCAAAAAAGTTTTCAAATTCCTGAGCAATTTCTACATCTGAGTTTATGGGGCCATGTGCAGTTTCTAAATTAAATTCAGTATTACGCTGTTTTTTCCTACCTGTTTCATTATTTATTATTTGCCAGGTAGTTTTTATTTTATCATCGGCTGATTTTATTTTATTGCTAATATAAAGAGCTTTAGCTATTTTGCATACACTTTTAAAAGTCTTAGAATATGTAGCAACATACTGATGAAAGCTTGTGTTATTCATATGTTGCTTTAGGCCATAAAGTTCAAAAAGGTTTTCCCTGCTTTTACGAATACCTGGAGTCGCCCAATCACTAAATAAGAACTTTGTGTAAATACTTTTAGTCTTTAGTGGGAAAGTGTCATTAAATTGCGTGTTTAATAGTGAAAAGAACTCGGCGTAGAACTCATTCGGGTCACATAAATTATTAAAACTCTGAACACATAATTTACTTGCTAAAGAATTATTTAATTTCTCTAAATTTTTAGATGTAATTGGCCTAAACCTTATTAGAGTTTTTTGTAAAGGCATGTAGGAGCAAAATGTTATTGTTTGTCCGCTGTGATCAGATGGCAACTTATTTACAATTTCTTTGTGTAAATAATCACAGTTACAGAAAATATTATCTATACAAGTGGCAGAGGAAGCTGTCACTCGGGTGGGTTCAATAAAAACATTTGACAAGTCAAATGATCTAAAAAGACTTAATAATCTCATAGTATTTGAGTTATTTTCTAATAAATTAATATTGAAATCGCCACATATGATTATTGACTTACTACTAGCAGAAAGTTTCTTTAGCACATCTTCCATTACAGAATCAAACACAGATAGATTCTGGTAACTTGGAGGTCTGTATACGCATACTATTACATGCTTATCGAGCTCAACACAGGACAATTCAATGGTGTGTTCAACAGACAGCCCGACGATGTCTTTTCGTTCCTTTGATTTAACAGAATTTTTAACTAATATTAATGATCCACCATGTATCATACATGTTCGGCTGAAATGGCTAACTACACAATAATTTTCATAGTTAATTGACATTACTTGATGAGATTTTAACCAATGTTCTGTTAAACAAATGACATCAAACTTGGTTTTTTCTAAAAACAATTCTATTTCCAGTAATTTAGAAGAGCAACCTTGAATATTTTGGTTAAATAATTTTAAAACATGTTGCCCTCCCTTTGGTTTTTTATTATTCTGCCTATCTGACCTCACCACAACCTAGTTACGGTAATACGATAACACTTTCGTAAGACTGGTTCTCAGACTTTCGTTCTTCGGACTACCGGTAACGACTGTCAAGGATTTGCGAATGACAGCCGGGACAGGAGCCGGGCAGAAATCAGAGTGAAGGCTGATTTAGACAGGGTAAGTAACTGACCCCAAACTCGAGACAAGTCAGTGCTGACCCGATATTTACCTAGTGTAAATTGAATTTGGAGTCAGTGGAGTCAGTCTTACCGACTTCTAAACCAATTTACACTAGACTGACTTGTCTCGAGTTTGGAGTCAGTTACTTACCCTGTCTAAATTAAACTTGACGTTGGAGAAACATCGAGTAGGTAGACCAAAATTCAAAGTGTTGACGATTGTGATGCAATCGAATCCAATACAATTGTTGTGTTTTTGATTGTGTAGGTAACTGAATAAGCGCTTATGCAAGCCTGCTGGCTACCTGTTAGGTACGGTTAAAAATAACAGCTGTTAGAGTGCGGCCGGATGGCGTAGGTTTAGTAATAAAGTTCCGTTGGCAACCTATGGGTACGCAACCAATACCTACGCGACCCTGAAAGTAATCGTAAAAGTAAATACGTACTGCAAAAGCAACTTCTAATTCATGTTTTATTTCTGCCTCCACTACCCAAAGATTTAAGATATAAATAAATTGATCCTTTGTTAACATTCTGGTGACCCCTGCATTCAAATTTTCCACTTGCTTCATAATTTCGAAATAAGTAGGGTAATTGAAATGTCTCCTATGGTATCTGTAAGGTAAATAGTCGAATTATAAAAGTACTAATAGTCTACCCACAGTAGGTAGTATTATAACAGTACTAAATCTACACACATCATACTGAAATTAAAATCAAATTAACTTAGCCAAATTCATAGTGATATTTGGTACTGTACTTCTTTAACTCCAAAAATGATATTAATTGTTCGACAGTTATTACATTTGTTGGTATAGGACCATCATTTATTATCAACAAAGGCTTTGCCTGACCATCAAACCATTCAATTATTTCCTCTAACTGTTCTTCAGTAAAACGTGGTGTTATGTTTGCAAGAGGGTCTAAAACATCGAATAAAGACATTTTAATAAAAATTGATGTAAGATCCTATAAAAATAAATAATATTTAAATTAACACAAAGTTTGAAACAATAAAATCTCTAAATTGACTTTGACAACATGTTGACAACAAATTGTTTGTTTTTAATTTCGAGCATTTCTCTCAAAAATCGGGAATGCCTAGTTCCCTATGTGAATCTTTTATCAAATTCAAGATACGTCATACGCATTTACGTATTTGCCACGTTTTTAGGGTTCCGTACCTCAAAAGGAAAAACTGAACCCTTATAAGATCACTTCGTTATCCGTCTGTCTGTCCGTCAGTCAAGACCCTTTTTCTCAGGAACGCGTTATCAACTTGAAATTAATATCAAGGCTGTGAAAAAATCAAACTTCTAAGTGAACGCAATCAAAACCACTTCGTTGTCCTAGAATCATGAAAAATGGCAAGAAGCAATGTCATGTAAAGGAAAACATCCGAAAACCGTTTTGTAGTTACATTACAAAAAAAAAACCATTTAAAACTATTTACATAGGTACAGTCAACAGCAAAAGAGTGTCCGCCCACTCGGGCGCCCCATACAGGGCCATGGACCGCACAATCCCCACGTACAGTCCCCGGCAGGAGGCGTTGGGCCCCCTCAAATTGGGTAGCAGTCGTGCAGAAGCAGCTGACACGCTCATCAACCTAGGGACCAGCCCGTGAATGTGCGGCCCGAAGACCTACTGCCTGTCGAGGACAAGTCCTAGGTACTTCATCGTCGATTCGACGCCGATGCGGACACCTCCTACCACTATTGTGTGAAGTTATATTATGTAAGCATCCATCTTAGAATTTCGAATAGGTCTCCAAGCGTTCTAGGGTGGGCACGAACCCCCCCCCCCCCCCCCTATATATACGCTGTTACTATGCATGCACTGACCTCTATTAATAGAGGTCAGTGTATGCATGGTACAATTATATACTTCGCCTGGTATTCTCTTCCCACGATGGCCTTCGTCTACGTCACGATAAGTGTTGCCATTGATTGTCCTTTTCAGTAAATTTAGGGACTTTCTCATTTATTTAATAAAAATAAAATAAATTACTAACTAGCTTAACTATTTAGTAACTCGTGTGATTCATCTATTTAGTTTTAAATTGATTAAACTATTGAATTATTAGTTCATAATTGCTTTGTTAAGTTAAAAAATGCATTTTGCTAAGGTAATTCAATTACACACAGTGGCCACACATCGAATTGACAAGTGTCATACTGTCAGCTCACCATTTCATCGCTATCGTCGTGTCGCTCATACCTATAGCGTTGTTTCGCTCGGTAAGCAAAATACTGTGGTTCCCAAACATTGTTTACTGTGAAAAGGAAACCAGTGTAACCTTTGAAAGATACGCAAGAAAAAAAATGGTTAATTGTTCCATACTAAACTGTAAAAACAGAAGTAAAAAAGGCGGTGTAATAAGGTTTTTTTCTTTTCCCAAAGAAGAGATAATAGCAAATGCGTGGCTTCAATATTGTAGACCAAAAACAACATTGGTTTGGAAACACGATTGGTTTGGAAAAAATCGGTGTCCCGTGTCCGGGTCTTTTACGATCAAGCACACTATCCTAATATAACGGCGGATTGAGAGGGACTTTATCCTGAGAGGATCGGGATGTGCCCAAATAACCCGATGGAGTTTTTAATATAAGTCCAGTAGAGGCAGAATCCTGTGAGTATTCAACCATTTGCTTTATTCTTGCTGGATAGCCTATAGGCTATAGAACACACATGCAAGAGACCCAGGCTATAGGCTATAGCCTGGGTCTCTTGCATGTGTGTTCTGACACGAGGACGTTGTTACAGGTCTGGCTTGATATGCTAGCCTTCTATATGATTGGTGCTATGCGCGGTTAAATTGATGCTTGGTGTTGCGCCGTTGTGTGATGATTTGGAATTCATCAGAGCGCAGGGGGCTGTAAGGTTATTTTATTTTATTTTTTATTTTATTTATTTGGGACAAAAAACAGTTATGCGTTACAACATAAATAGTTAGCTTAGGTATAATATTAAACAAACGCACAACCCACACTATTGTCCACGAAATCATATCGATTTTAAAAGAAATAAGGAAACGGACGTATACAGAAAGGGACAGTAAAAAAATAAACAAAAATCTGAAAAGTCACACAAACCAACTCAAGACAGCGCTCCCCGTCCAGATTTAGTTCGTAGTCACCAATCAGATCACACCATAACGTCAGCAAGAAGCAGTCATCGTTAAGGATGACCAGAAAGTAAATCAATAGCCATTTTTCTAAATTTGTTCTGGTTATCCCTTGCAGTGTGATCATCCGACGTTCAGGAAGGCCTTACTTAGCCGAATCCCGGTGATGAGGGAAGTTCGCCACTCCAGGTAACGAAAGCGATCATCTAGTCCGTAGGCCGCGTTCGCGTGTGCTCTCCTGTGAGCGAAGCCAAGGACCGAAGATCCGTCAACTGACTGAGTTCAGTAGTAATAGTATAGTTCAAATAAAAACCATCATCAGCTTGTTTCCAATTAATTTCTGTAAACTACTCAAGGGCCGGGTATTATTTTTATCTTTTCCCCACTAAAAAAGTTTGAGAACCGCTTCGCAACTGATGACGTATTACCGGGCCAATCACGTGACCCAGCTGTCACGGGAAGAGAATATTACTATGTAGTTAGTCACGTGCCCCTCGTGACAGAGATGTAGTATGACAAGACTTAATAATCAGTACCTATGTACCTATCCTAAGTCCATGGTATGCACTAAAGACGTAGGTATAAAAAACCATGGTTCTGTTAAAATCTACTTTTTTATTTTTATCAGGACCATGGACTTATTATAATTCCATGAGGACCATAGCAGGACAGCTAGTAACTGACACTGCCAATTTGAGTTCTCAAAAAGTGACAGATTGTCAGTGTCAAAAACTGAGACCACTTTTTGGCAGAGTAGTTTTGTTTGGCACTGTTTCGTTTGGTTGAATATTGAGTTGAGATCGGATTTGCGTTCATTTTACTTTTGAATAGATTAACTTTGGTAGTGGAGACAAGTTTTATTTAGTTCCGTCAACAGCTAATGTGTAATTATGTTTGAATCGGACGACTTCGACCAGGTATTATATGAGGCTGCAAAAGTGACTGGTGTTTGTTTTTTGTTGCTGATCTCTCACTGATCTAGAAATCTTTTTCTGAAAATGAACATTACTGTGCCTAATCAAAGTTATAATTTTGTTTCCACATAGGTCCTGTCTCAGTTTGAATTCCCAGAAGATACTGTAACCGAAAAGAGAAATTTAGAAGATAAACATGAGTCAAACAAACCTAATTTGAAAACCAATGTAACTCTTCCAAAAATAATACAAGCAAGTGGCGTGAAAAGTATAGAATTAAATGAGAATAATGCTACGAAGAATCACGATACTTTAAGGAATAATGAAAATAAAAACATTAGAAACCACACTAATGAGAATATGACAGCAAATGTAAATAGTATTATGTCACCCAAGCACACAAAAAGAAAAATGATAAATTCATATTTTGATCATAAAAGCAAAAGAAAGTTCCCTGGCCCAGCTGGTCTACTTACTGGAGGGTTTGAAGAAAATAAAGATGAAACTATTTGTCAGATAGAATTACTTTCACAGGTAAAAGGATAATTTATGTAAATAATTACATTTTGGGTTCTATAATACAGGGTGAAATTGAACACATGCAACAAATCGAAATGGGAGATTGTACTCATTATTATGAACAACTTTTACTATGGGACCAAACCTGAAATCACGAAAAAAAAAATCTGTTGTTCCCTACATTTTGATGAGTTATGCGAATATAAATGTAGGGAACAGCTGATTTTTTTTCGCGATTTCATTTTTGGTGTCATAGTAAAAGTTGTTCATAATAATGAGTACAATCTCCCATTTCGATTTGTTGCATGTGTTCAATTTCACCCTGTATAAAACAATGTAGTTTGTGTGTGATGTAGCGTCTTTCCATTCTATACAAGGCCAAGGCCAGAACGCAGCCATATGAAACTGCTTGTGTATATTGTGAATTGCTATTTTAAAATCTGCGATTACAATGTATACTTACACAAATTTTGTGTACTGCTTGCATATAATTTGTAACATGTACCTGCTTCGTGTCAGCTAGGTTCTTGATACCCTGGGTGGCCCCTCTCTTAAGCTCGGGGTTAATTTGCTGTGCAGTCAGTATTTATGATATGACTAGCTGCGCCCTGCGGTTTCACCCACATAAGAGTCGATCCCGTGGGAATTTTGGGATAAAAAGTAGCCTATATGTTAATCCAGGGTGTCAGCTACCTCCATACAAAATTTTATCAAAATTGGTCCAGCCGTTTGAGCGTATAGAAGTAACAAACATATAAACACACTCACAAACTTTCGCCTTTATAATATTAAGTGTGATTGTCGTATTTTTGATGTAAAAAAGTATATAAATGATTTTTTTTTTTTCTTCTTTTATCTGCGATCGGCTTTCGAGCCCTCATCAGATGGGGTCTTTGTGTGAGATTAGTTTTTTGTGGTGTTCTATTGAACACTCACATTTATGTGGTTCGGCACTAAATTAATTTAAAATTTAAGTGATTTCCAATGCATACGCGATCAGTTTCCCACCCTTCTTGTTCTGGCCTTGTATAGAATGGAATATGCTGTGATGTACATTATATTTATTTCTTACAGGATGTTGATTTTACTCAAAATAATTTAAGAGGAGACTTATTTGAGTCTCCACTATGGGCAAGGTTGTTAGATGATTTAAAAAGTTGGAACCTAAATTACATAGATTCTATAAGAACAATTAAACAGCAAGCCATATCTGGAAACTTGAGAAAAAGGAAGGCCCACACAATAACTGCATTTGTGGAGACAGTTGACAGGTCTGTTACAGACCCTTTGATTATTATGAGGGATACAACTGGTGAGTATCACTATCTTTAATTATAAGTCCTCATTTCAACAGAACTTATGCAATTTAATATTACCTTATAAACTTTTTAAATACAAAGGTCTGTTCTATATTTTTCTCCTGGTGTTCTAAAATAGTAGATTGTACAACTAATGCATAAAAGAAGCTATTTTACCTAAAGACGTTTATATCCACCCGTCGTTATATGTAACTATTAGTAATTATTCTTTTTCGAGTTATCTATCCCAAGTTGCACCTGCCGTGTTTTGTCTCTGCATCACCTTAAGGTTGACTGGTAGAAATTGCTTCAGGCATTAAGTCTGCAGTTGTACAGACGCCAGCTCATCAACCTACACCAAACTGTCACATTTTCCCAATCAACTTTGAACCTTATGCTTAATTATAAAATTGAAAATCTATTAAAGAAATTTGACAGATTGTAGTAGGTTGATAATGCTGGCGTCTGTACTTGTACAGTATTTTTTTTAAATCATGCATTAAGTTTTGATAAATAAATAATAATCTTCTCTTAACAAAGGGGGAGTGGCACAGTTTCCAATATTGCTGATATGATCATGATCGTAGCTTGCTGCATAATCTGTCCATCTACACAAATAGTTCTATAGTAAAAATGCTGCATTTCTATGTTTTGTTTTCCTTAAATTATGAGATGAAACTGATATTGAATTCAATGTTTGTTTTCCAGGAAACATTAAGGGCACGCTTCACAGAGATGCATGGTCGACATTCTCCAAATACATTGCCTCTGAGTACTGTGCCTTTATTCTTTGGAAACCTACAATACTCACAACGGGAAGTGCTTTCAAGAAGCACTATCTTAATATAACACTAAGCAATATACTGGCAGTCTACAGCTCAACAGTACTAAATGATGATGCAGATGCTAAACCGTTACCTGATGGATATGCCATAGTTTATGAAGAGGATTACACTGTGATTAAAACACAAAAGAATTTAAACAACATAGGTGAGCCAAGTAATTTTATTTGTATTTTAGTAACTACTTTTTTTTGTTTGATCACTAAACATAATTTCCAGTAAAGTATTACTAAGTCAAATGTACTTATTTACAGTGAGAATGTAATTGATATTTGAAATAATTAGTAGGTATAACATTCATAATAATTATGATTCAAATACTTTACCAGTTTTCTGTGATCAATCAGCTTGATTAAGTAATGACTTTTCAAATGTTTCAGTTTTCTTGAAACTCGGCCCTCTTCTTTTAAGTGTTTCTCGTAGAGGACAAGCAATCAATGCAATTTTTTTTAATTGAAACTTTTTGAACACATTGTAACTACTAATACATTAAGGGCTGATTTTTCCATCGCCAGATAACTTATTCGAGGAATAAAATTAAAATTTGACAGTTTTTGTATGAAATAACTGTCAAAATCAGCCCTAAGTATGAACATTTTTTCTGTTTCAGGTACAGATGATACAATTACCAATGGAACTGATAATAATGTTAGTGATTTGTTTGATGAACTAGATACCATATTTTCTGATGATATATTTTAATGATATTTCATTGTCTACCTTACTACATGATTACAATATATATACATAAACTCACGCCTTCAAATGGGGGGTAAGCAGTAACTACAGAATGTCATAGAACAGATAACAACATGCCTCACAAACATTTTGTAGAACTACATAGTTTGTCTATTGTATAAATAATAAATACCTTGATTACCTGAAAATATATACCAATGCTTTTAGAACCAGCATTTGAAAATGATTTGCAACATTTCTAGTGGTGCTATAACAATATTAACAATTCTATAGTGCTATTTCTATTCAATCAATACAAATTTAATTGTGGTTCACATTGCTGTGATGATTCTAAAATACAACAATAAAAACAATATTTTATTAAACAATACTTTTATTTGATTTTATTTTAATATGGCTGGTGACTATGTGTTTCGAAAGGGATGCGGAATGATAATAAGTGCTAGGACACATTTTACACTTGAAGATTTTTGCAGATTGCTTTTTCAGTTGCGTTTCTTGATCTGGTACCCTGTTTGTTTGTAATATTTGTTGACTTGTACCCTGGTGCGTTTTCATGTGCCTCTGTACGTTGCTCAGTTTCGTGAATTTAACCTGAATATAAACGTTATTATTAAAGTCTGCAGCAAGACCCATCTCTTTAGAATACCTTTTTTAGGGTTTCGTACCCAAAGGGTAAAAACGGGACCCTATTACTAAAACTCCACTGTCTGTCTGTTTGTCACCAGGCTGTATCTCATGAACCGTGATAGCTAGACAGTTGAAATTTCCACAGATGATGCATTTCTGTTGCCGCTATAACAACAAATACTAAAAGCAGAATAAAATAAATATTTAAGGGGGCTCCCAAACAACAAAAGTGATTTTTTTGCAGTTATTTGCTCAATATTAATAACGGTAACAGGTAGTCTATGCTTGAAATATTCACAGAATATTTAGTTGTTTAAGTATATTCACTTTAAAAATAAATAATCAAATTAAAATAAAATAAATATTTTGGGGGGCTCCCATACAACAGACGTGATTTTTTGCCGTTTTTTTTTCAGCTTATTTTGCCTTGTGGTACAGAGCCCTTTGTGTGCGAGTCCAACTCGCACTTGGCCGGTTTTTTTTTCTTTACTAGAAGTCAATTTAGGTGTTTTTATTTATTAAATGAGGGTGGGAAAAAAATTGTTTCTAATAATTATCAATACTTACATTGCATTGTGCACAAGAAAATATTGTTTCCTTGCCGGTTTTCATAATGATCACGTCATCATCATTATTTGATTGGTCAGATGATTCTTCTATTTTTATGATTTCGTCAGTGTCCATGCATGTTTTGTTCTAAAATAAATATGTTTATTTATTACATCTATAAAATAAATAAAATTGAAGTGTCTGCAATGTCAAAAAACAGCTTTTTAATAAATGCATATGAAAGTTTAATCGGCAATAATAACATTTTTATTTTTTATTTTTGTCAGTCTGTTTGATACGGCTATTCTCCAAAACGGTTGGTTCGAGTTTCACTGTTAGATAGCTGATGTTATAAGGAGTAACTTAAGTTACTTATTATTTTAGAAAAAGAATT
The DNA here is from genome assembly GCA_947508005.1 of Amphipoea lucens. Taxonomy (NCBI): domain Eukaryota; kingdom Metazoa; phylum Arthropoda; class Insecta; order Lepidoptera; family Noctuidae; genus Amphipoea; species Amphipoea lucens. The sequence goes on from OX382374.1 coordinate 9,640,418, forward strand.
AGTGGTCCGCGCAAAGTCAGAACCCATGAAATCCAATTTGTTATCTGACATGCACGCGAACGAAGTCGCGGGCACAGCTAGTAAAAAATAAAATGGAATGAATGGTCATTTCTGTGACTGTTAATAATAGACCATGGTACTTGTAAAAGAAGTTAACCAAGAGGGGATCTTGGAGATATGGGTATTAGGTACCTCTTGATGCTCCTTCAACGCCTCCTCAGATTTAAACAGCACTGCACAACTGCTACAACCAAACACCGTGGTCGGGTAACGTTTCTTCAGATCAAACACCAAGTTCACTGGAAGTTCTGGAAGCCATAAAAGTTACCAAGTTACCTACTACTAAAATTGCTTATTTTAATTTAACCAATCACTGCAAAGCAAACATATTGAGTTTCTTTTGTTTTTAATGTTGGGATGGCTGGTTGTTACAGCATGCACTTGTTAGTGAGTTCTTCAGAGTATGGCTGTTGCCATACTCTGAAGAAATGTGTGTAAGTGCAGGCTATGATGCATTTCAGATTTTTGCCGATGATTACAAAAATTACATCATGATAGTTGTGGCATATTTAATGCCTGCCCAAGACTTAGCCACTTCCCAGGACAATGGAAGATAGCCCAGGTAAGAATGTTACCTACACTCTGTAAACCACCTACTTATACACTGCAAAAACGGTTAACCTAACTCCTAGAGAAAATCACTCCAAATCACCAATTTAACTTCCGGGGAACTATCGAGCAAGTTCTCTGCATCGTCGTCGTTATAAGCAAATTGCTAGAAGAAAAGAAATATTGTTCTACTGAAAAATATTAAAAGACTTTCGAAGGTTTTTTGAGGTCTTTTTGGATATTAGCCAGGCGTTTGACAAAGTGTAGCTTGAGGGTCTATTTTACAAAGTCAAAAAGATGCTACCATACTCGTTTTATCACATAATAAAGTCTTATTTCAGCAAGCAATGTTTTGAAGTAAAGTTTCATATAGAAATTTCCGAAATGCATGAGATCAAATCAGGAGTACCATAGGGAAGTATAATGGGACCGGTATCTAGAGTATATTATTATATACTGCTGACCTACCAACAACAGACAAGACTACGGTTGCAACATATGCAGACGATATAGCTTTACTATCTACATTCTACACACATGAATCCAGCAACCGCATCAAACACCTACAACATCACATTGACAAAATTGAAGAATGGCTTAAAATCTGGCAAATTTAAAGTAAATCAACACACGTGACTTTTACTCTCAAGTCCGCCGGTTATACTTAACAAATCCAGAAATCCCGCAAGATGACAATGAAAAATACTTGGGCATGGGCTTGCAGTTGGATCGAAAGCTGACATGGTAAAAACACGTATGGAAAAAGCGGAAGCAACTAGATTTAAAGCTACACAGTATGTGCTGGTTAATAGGACGCCACTCACAAACGAGCCCACACAGCAAGTTGAAAGTCTATAAAGCCATCTTGAAACCAATATGGACCTATGGCATACAGCTTTGGGGTACGGCCAGCAACAAATCATAAGTCATTTATTCAAACTAGGCTGAGAATCAGCACTTTTCGAACGTCAAAATTACAAAAGACAGTCCCCCAAAACGCCCGCCCTTCACCACTTCCTAGTGCTTTCGCTGGGGAGAAAAGGTGGCGCAACAAACTCCCCAGAAGCACAGCTGTCTGTTCAGTTAGAAAATATTTGATTGTATACAATATTAGGTATGCAAAGGACACAGAACATTAAATTAAAAAAAAAATATTTGCCAATGTTAGCTAGCTACGCCAATATACCAAACAAATACAATAAAATCTATATGTACTAAGCAAAAAACAAAATTAAAAATGTAAACAAAAACTTACTACCTAAATAAAAGCCTCCAGGTATAAAGGGCGTGACAGCTTACATATTTATTGACACATATTGCAATCTATTCATTAGACAACATTGAAATGAGTACCTAAATTATGTCAATAACAGCTACATAGAGAGACTGGAAAGATTCCAAACCAAAACACTGAGCACCATCTTTAACATGCCTCAATACATCACTAATAAGAACATATATCTTGACTTAAAAGTACCAACTGTCGAACAAGAGAGCGAAATACAGCACCAACTACCAGAAAACTCTCGACACACTAAAATGAGCTTGCCTTCAGACTGAGTGGAGATCAAGGCCTTCAACATAGAAGATTAAAGAGATATAGTGTTTCAACCCTACAAGATAGATTCTTCAGGACGCAATGAGACACCTACCTGAGAAGTGTATCCCCAAGCTAAAAAGCCTAAACAGATACAATTATCAGACAGAGAAGTAACTTATTGTTGTGTCCAACAGATTGCCGCGGTGCAGAAAGAGAGAATAAAAAGTCTGTGGGTATTAATTGTCCAAAACATACATAAAATTGATGTATTCATACTCACGCCGTTTATTCAATGTAACAGACACTCGGACCACATTATCAATGCATTTCGTTTCTGCGATATGGACGTGGTAAATAGTGAAATTCTCTTTGGCCTCTTTTTCCTCAATACAGCTGAATACTTCATCGTTTTGTGACGCGTTTCGTTCTTCTGTAATTTATAACAGAACACGTAAGAGTAGACCCTCTTTGACTATGGTACCGCTCGCAGACTATTATACAGGTTGAATTTTTGAGATTTATCTAGTCTAAGAGCGAATATAACATAACATCACGCCCGTATTCCCGGAATGGTTAAGCAGAGGTGTACCTATAGTACACCCACATTTCACCAGTTATGTTTAAAGGTATGATTCCGATCTCGGCAGCACGCAGCAGTGCTGCCGCGGCAGTGCGGTCGCAGTACTACTGGTCCTCATACATTTTCTATGGGTTTATACGAGATTACATTCACATTGCTGCGTCACATTGCTGCCGTGCTCGGAATGTAATCTCGTATAAACCCATAGAAAATGTATGAGGACCAGTAGTGCTGCGACCGCACTGCCGCGGCAGCACTGCTGCGTGCTGCCGAGATCGGAATCATACCTTTAGTCTTGTAGTAGAGGGGCGAGTCTATTGCCATCAACCAGGCATAAATCCAGACTCCGGGTTGTTGCCAAGAGCGAATATGTTAAGTAATTTTCAAACAAATTCTTTTCCCACATTGCTGGCACATGCCACCTTTTCGAACTGTAATTTTCATTCAAAGTGTTAACAATAGATAAAATAATAAGGTGCAAGTGTAAAAGCTCAAGGTGCTTAACATTTTCATTCCTGTACTGTAATGTACGTAATGCAACACAGGGCACTGGGTATGTGTAATAGTAATATCTAGTAATTTTATTTCCGAACTTCAGTACATGTTACATCAATGAGGTCTCGACCCCTGAACTAGGACATCCTGTATGACAGGGGTTGTAATCAAGTTTACACATACCGATTGCTCTGTCTTGGCAATGTCTCGCTGATTAGTAGAGTTGTATAGGTAATACCTGCTTGAAATTTAATGGTCTGTAACAAACTGGGTATATGCTCGAAACCGTATGTACCCTCTTTTTCCTTCACCCGGCCGGTTATAAGAGTAACTTTGCTTCTATTGTAAATTGTACCAAATTCGTCCTTGTTACATGTTGCCTGTCAAAGATAAAATTAAACTACTTATTAGATATATTAATACTATAGTATCGGGTGCGATTTTTGGTATTTCCGTAATCATATCAAATTATCTTGATTCTTCAATCAATCCATCATAGCCAGTTTCAACTTGAGTTGTACGACAACAACCATATCTAATGAAATATTTTAGTTGTCCGGGGCGGATGCGTCATTTCGTATCGTCTCTACGTGCTGTTGCATCGGTTCCTTGGGTCCACCATGCTATCCAACCGCGTCCGATATGGCCAAGGGTTAAAGCCAAAGAAATAAAACGATATCTCATTCCATACCTTAGTCACAATCAAGTTGTGTCCAACAAACGATTGTTTCAAGTTGGGCACTTTAAGTAGCTGCGCGATGACCGTGTCTGCTGAAGCAATGTCTCCCTCGTTGAAGCTGCTTCCAGAACGCAACGTCGCTTGTATGAGGCTCACAAAATCTACTTCATGCAGGCCTGTCGTATCTGGAAATGTAATTATTTGTACCTAATTAATTCAATTAAAAATTCTTTAAAAAATTTGGAGGAATAAATAATTCAAAGGTAAGTAATACTGCAGTAGGTGCAATCGAAAATTAGTTTCTCTTGTTATATGCGACTACAAGCTATGTGATTGAAGTAAAAGCAACAATATAATTTTATCTTCATTATTCCCCCAACTTGGGGTTGGCGCACTAAATATATTTTTTTTCTTCTGCACCTCTGTGTCGGTCTCTTTCGTTATCCTAATAAAAATCAATAATGGCGCGAAGACGCGATCGTCGCGATCATTTGTTCAAGATCCAACAAATGATCGCGTCCGCGTATCCACGTGACGAACGCGCTTTCGTAGTCACGCGATGATCGCGTTTGAGTATTCGCGCAACGAACGCGCTCTCGTAGTCGCGCGACGATCGCTTCCATTAGGACAGTGGCTGAATCGTATTCCGCAGCATCCCAAACATACTTACTATAATGTTCGTTCCCCGCAATCTGTTTCAAAACAACATCCTCATGTGTTTTATTTATTGCGACCTTGTTTTTATTTGATCGCAGTTTTACTACTTTAGCTACCAATCGCTTTCCGTTGGCACATTTTCCCAGTGTTATTTTTTCAGGAACATCTGGAAAGAGAAAATAAGATTAAAAACATGTTTGGTTGATTTAATTCATGTTATATATAGAGATGGGTAGTGGGTTAAAACCCATTCAACCCGTTTGGGTTAAAACTGGGTTAAAACCCAAATCACCCGGTTTTAACCCATTATCAACTATTTTAGTGGGTGAAAATCAGGGACCGGCCGGATACTCGTTGAAAGGTTTTTTTAAGCGCTTCGAAAAAAAACCCTATGATACATGTTACACCTTCGAACGGGTGTAGTTAACCCGTTACGAACGGGTTACCCTTTCAACACCCTGTAACACTGTAACAGGGTAAGCCATTCCAACTCAAGATATTGTAATGTGCACTGTTTACATTCCATATTAGTTTGAAAATTGCATAACCACGACCGCACGTGACATCGTACCGCGCCCGGCGGTCCGCTAATCTTTCGTGTACCGACTTGCCGAGCGACTTGTAAGGCGCCGCACGGGTGCAAGTATCCCCCCACCTACATGCAGCTCAAGTTTATTAGGTAAATTCCATGGTAACACGAAAAAAAGCTTTTCGAGAAGGTAACCTCTTCAAAAGCTTAAGTCATTGAAGGGGTTAACCCCTTCACGTGGTTACCTTAATAAAGGTGTTAACCATTTCGCTGGGTTTCGAGGATGTACTCGAACAAAAGGTAACACTGCGATATGAGTTACCCCATGTACGGGTTACCCTGTCCAAAGGCTTAACTCTTAAGCGGGGTTGGCCGGTCCCTGGTGAAAATAGAGGAACAAGCGATATGATTGTTACACGCTTGAAAACTGCACGCAAGCTGCGAAATTGACAAAAAAAAACTTGCTTTGAAACATATTTTACTAGAAATCATTAACGCAAAGTTCTACTACTTCTTGGCTTCCGGCGTATCTGGTGTTGTTCTATTCACTACAGTACTGTTACAGATTATTTATTTATGTAAAAGTATTTTATTCGTTTTACAAATGTTTACTACAAGTTTTGCTTGCTTAAAGAATAAGAAAAGCATGTTTTAGTTTTAACCCAAGCCAATGGGTTAAAACCGGGTGATAACTGGGTTAAAACCAGGTTTTAACCCACAGGTGGGTTTTAACCCGGGTCGTTACCCATCTCTAGTTATATACAATAAGGCAAAGGCCACAGGAATCCGCTGGATGCAAGAAGAGGAGATGCCCAGCAATGGACGTCTGTCGGCTGAAATGATTATGATGATGAGATATAATGTGTTTGGCCTTAAACAATTACTTAATTTATTACCTTTGAAATTGAATTTAGTCTTTATTTTAATGGAGCGTGTATCTTTATCATAATACGTCTCCTGTTTCGGCTGTTCCAGTGTTTCAGGTTTTACCAGCTCAGTTGGTGGTTCGAGATTTTCACGATTTATCTCATTTTCGTTCGTGATTGTTGTAGACAGCTGTGGTACAATTTCTGCAAATACATATAAGTATTATATTTGATTATTTTAGGGATCATTTACATTTCCGCGGAAAAAAATCTCATGCAGCAAACTAGAACATTGCATTTTGAACTTCTTCTTCGTGTCGTTGGCACGAGCACGACTGTATTTCAGATCTTGTTATCCCAAAACTTCGCTACCTCCACGGCGCCGTCGGTGGCAGTGCACAGGTCACTTTGACTGCCTGTTTTTAGTCACAGAGGACAGGATGGGAGATCGAATCTCGAATTTGCAACAGCTCCACATCCACACTCTGCTGCCGTTCCGTCGAGGTAGCCCCAGTATGTTTATTTTGAACTTTATCTCCATTGTGTAAGACACAAATTAGACAGGAAACCAAAAACGGATTTGATAATACCCCTCCCCTACTATCCACAGCAATGTTTACATTTACAAATGGTCATTAATTCCCACGCAAGATCATTTTATATATTAGCAATAGCTCACGAATAACAATAATAAGAAAATACCTTTATCATCATTAACAAAGAGTTGTACACATTTTACATTCTCATTTTGTTGGTTGTCAGCACTTATCACGAATTCCACTGTTTCTTGTTGATTGCTCAGCGGCTCCGAGACAATGTTCGGGAATTGACTTGAAACACTTTCTATTTTAAGAGTTCTGTTGGATAGAAAAGTTTTATTAAATTATGCGCTGGCATTGTTGAATATCTAGTTATTATTAGTAATAAAGCTGAAGATTTTGTTTGTTTGATTGAACGCGCTAATCTCTGGAACTACTGGTCGGATTTGAAAAATTATTTTTGCATTCGATAGCCTAATTCTTGAGGAAGGCTATAGGATATTTAAAATCGTGAAATCGAAGTAACAGCGCGGGCAGGCGATGCGATGTGATGCGATAGGGTGGGTCGGGGGAACAAGAAATTTCACGCGGACGAAGTCACGGGCAGAAGCTAGTAAGAGCTGAAAACTATAAGTACCTACCCGCCATCATTTTCCGTAATGTTGTTGTCATTTTGAATCTCGTTCCTCAATTTCTGTATCAGTTCTAGAAGAAAAACAAATAAGCAGAAGTACATCTATAAAAAAAATTGTCATAATTATATTACGCTTCTCTTTTTTCTATTATAACTAAAATACATACTATCATTGTTAGTTATGTCGTGTAGACCTAAAGTGTTGAGCACAAATATTTTGTCATTCGACTCCAGCAAGATCCAGCCTTTCTGTTCCAATGTCTGGTACTGCTCATCACTTAAAGTTATCTACAAAATAAAATTAATACTTAACATTAAGTTGTACCAATCACCATGACAGTTCGCAAATGTGTGTATTCTTTAATGGAGGTTTTTATAGGTATTTGGTATTTTTCGACGTCAACGCAGGCGAAGCCGCGGGCTAATACACGCGGGCTAGTACAATATAAAACTACACCTCAGTAAAATTATTCCCTTGTTTGCTATTGTGTGTCACTACGTCAATGTCAACATCTTGTGTATTTGGTTGTTTATATTGGTCAATGACAACGTCTTCTTCCATCTGAAACCAAATGTTGAACATTTTTATTATTATTGCTTTAATATCACATAAATAATCCATACTAATATTATAAATTCGAAAGTAACTCTGTCTGTCTGTCTGTATGTTACCTTTTCACGCTTAAACCGCTGAACCGATTTAGATGAAATTTGGTATAGAAATAGTTTGAGTCCCGGGAAAGGACATAGGATACTTTTTATCCCGATATTCCCACGGGATCGAGACTTATGCTGGTGAAACCGCGGGGCGCAGCTAGTTATTACATAAATCAGAATAACTCAGAATGAAATAGGCGAAAGTTATTGAACACTATCACTGTCTACAACTGCTAAAAAAAATAGCCGTATCATTAATATGTTTATTGAAATATTCAAACTTAGAATTATTTAACATGTACCAGATGTACCTGTGCTGTTGTGGTGCTTGTACCAGGTTGTAAGAGGTAACTATTAGTGTACAGACCGCTATCTCCATCAGGAAGGATAAACTGATCTGAAATTATAATATTTATTCAAAAGTTACCATAACACACTCTATTACATAGAAATTAAACACAACTAGATTAAAATTAAACATTACATACATTACTGTTACGTTAGCCTGTATCATCCCACTGCTGTGGGCAAAGGTGTCTTCCCATGACTTCCACTGCTTGTGAACCATTGCTTATATGGACCATGGGTATTAAATTATTTTTCTCAAACATGCTTGGAAATTTGAGCATTATTTTGAAAACCTTCTTCGAGATAAATCGAAATTGCTGTACTGGCCAAATACATGCAAGCAGTGGCCAGCAAAAGTTGTATAAAAATCCATATCTGTCGTGGTTTAGAGGTCAAATAAATTACATAGAAAACTTATATCTGTCATGTAATTTGAAAATGGAATAATCTTTTACTCTGAAACATGGCAACCAAAGAGGTAACTTGTCAAAAGTTTTATTTAAATTTCGAACTGGCTTGCAAATAGAAAACTGTTTATTGAAAAAAAAAAACAAATGAACACTTTACTGCATCACGCACAATGGTCCATTTGAAGGACTAACAAGGGGAGTGTCAAACTTGGGAATCACAGATTCCCATCACTTTTATATACAGGGTGAAATTGAAAACATGCGACAAATCGAAATGGGAGATTGTACTCATCATTATGAACAACTTTTACTATGGGACCAAACTTGAAATCGCGAAAAAAAAATCAGCTGTTCCCTACATTTATGTTCGCGTAACTCGTCAAAATGTAGGGAACAACTGATTTTTTTTCGCGATTTCAGGTTTGGTCCCATAGTAAAAGTTGTTCATAATGATGAGTACAATCTCCCATTTCGATTTGTCGCATGTTTTCAATTTCAACCTGTATATTGTAGGGCAGGGTCCCATCAATAAATATATAAAGCGGCAAGACGCCATTCGTTTCTATTATTGAGAAATTTCAACTCAAAGTTCTATATGTAACTTAAGTAGAAGGAACCTTTTTACCGGTTGCAGCAATAGTTCCGTGGCGTAGTGGTAACGCTCTTGCTTACTGAGCGACCGGACGGTTGTTCAAGTCCCGGTTGAGTTACTTTTTTTTTTAATATTTATAAATTATAGAATAGAATAGAATACTCTTTAAACTCTTTTTCTTTTTTTAATTATTTAGGTAATATAAAAATAAATAATTAATTATTCTAAATTTTTTTTTCATTTATTAAATGTTTTAAATGAAATTAATATAAAATATTTAATAAATAAAAAAAAAATATTTTAAATAATTTATAAATACACGTTACAATAAAATTACACGTTCATCCTTCAATGCCTCTTGCTGGCTGGGGTGGATCAAATGTTTCCCAAACTATGTCCTAATGTCCACTAAGGGTCCACTGAAGGATGGTTCACAGGAATCACAAATTCAATTAAAAAACTCACCTGCCACAGATATGAGTTCAGCAGAATTGTCAACATCAACAAAGAACTGTTGTGAAGAGACTCCATACACAGTGCATGGCTGAACATCTTCCAGTGCCTCCTTAACATCCTGCACCTGGGCTACATACTGGATCTGTCTGTTTACTGAAATGTTTTGGAAACAACTTCAAACATCCTATTTTGTGTATCCTGAGAAGATAAAGATTGACTTGTTCCAAAAATATGGTGTTTTACGTATTACTCTCTTTCGACTTTTTTAAAGCATTTGTTTACACTAATATAGATGGTTTCAGATTACCCTACAATTTATACAGGTTGAGTATTTGTAGTGGAATTACTATGGCAGCTATATCAATTATTTGTAACAAACCAATATAGTATTAAAACAGAACTTGGAAGCACTGTACTTTATGGATTTGTAGCGGTATCTACAACGCCACATGAGAACAACGCGTCATACTGACGTCACGCAAATCCTGCATCTCGCAAGCAGAGTTTACCACGCAACTAGCATATATACAACAGCCCGACATGATTCATTGGGCAGTTGCCCGCCAGACACAACACCCGTCTGGTCGGAGGATCCTCCCTTTTCTATGGAGGTTGAGTGAACTTTACACCCTGTTCCTCATACCTCTATACTGGTGACCCCGAACATGAACGTCAGCGCAGCCTTCGTGCAAATACTTCAGCGTGACGTCATCATCATCACTCCCGCAAGCTTTAGAGCGGCGAGTCACCCAGCCAGCCAGCACCCACGGCTTCAACGGGTATCCTGACCACCAGCATGCAGCGACCGCGCATACCTGGTCATCACCCTCAGCCTCATCAGCAACCTCGGCACAGCACACTGCACTTTCGGCCGGTCTACAAGCAGAGCCCTCAATAAGCCTCTCCTGGTCGACGCCAGCAGTCAGCCTCAACCCGGCGCTGTACTACATCCGACGCACTGGAGCATAACGCAGCGCCACCCCGACTCACTGGGGACATCTCCGCAGACAGTTCCGACTCACCGTGAACTATGCGGCAACCGGTTCCGACTCACTGGAACCTCAGCTGGCCCGGCAAGCTATCGCAAGATACAAGACTCAGCCCACTATCGACCTCCGGTCTCCGGGGGGGAGTGATGTAGCGGTATCTACAACGCCACATGAGAACAACGCGTCATACTGACGTCACGCAAATCCTGCATCTCGCAAGCAGAGTTTACCACGCAACTAGCATATATACAACAGCCCGACATGATTCATTGGGCAGTTGCCCGCCAGACACAACACCCGTCTGGTCGGAGGATCCTCCCTTTTCTATGGAGGTTGAGTGAACTTTACACCCTGTTCCTCATACCTCTATAGATTTTTAGTTTTTTTTTGGTAGAAAATACCCTTTTTAGTGTATTTTTGGAAATCCCTAGCCTAGCAGAACCACAGGTGACGTGGAAAAAATCGCCAGTTTCTATGCAAAAATATGCATAAAGATTTAAAGCTTCTCATGCACAGTCCATATATAATACAGTGGAGCTCAGAACTGAATGAGGTTCCATTGAGCCCTGAAATGAACTAGTGTTGCTATCGTAAAAATCTGAGTTGCCATATGTCACAGTCTGGTTTGCCGTATTACCCTTAACCGCTCAAGGACCGCGGGACACCGATCGGTGACCAAACAATAGAAAATCAATTGTGTCTCATTAGCGGAGCTTGACAGATTAATTTGATAATGTATGCCTTGACATACCTACACAAACTTAGAAAAATTTTTTAAATTGCTGTATTTAATAAAAAAAATGTCTATTCCTCATTTGTTTCTTCTCCATAAAGGTTTCTTATCATTTCTAATACCTTAGATTCATGTTTATCTAGAGCATACTTGTCCTTGCTTCTAATTTTGTTGCACTCATAGGTACAGATTACGTAGGTGGTACTCGTAGGTGAAAGAGTTACATTAGTACATACGAGACTGTGATGTCATATGCACCCTTTTCATTAATTTTTAACCAATGCGAAAGCGATGCCACTTTGGCGGTACAATTACAACTTCATGTTTGTTGTAGTCGGGATTTTCCTGGCTGTGCTCATAAAATTACCTGTGTATGTTTCGTTTTATTCATTACGCTAGTGCAAAACGTTTCGTTTTACCTATAGTCAATTCCCGTATTTTTGTGATACGGCAATAAGAGGACTGCCGTATACCGTATTTTCTGAAAAAACATCACGGATTGCCATATAATATGGCAATCGCTGTATCAATAACAACAATGAACTGAATGTTAATGGTAGGACAGGTAGCATTCGTTATGTATGTCAAGTAGGTACTTATTAGGGAATAGTGGAGAATAAAATTCAGATCAAAGAATTTAAAATCAATTTTAGTGTCTTGCCAACTTACAGAGAAAAGTGCCGTCATCTTGAACCACAAAGAATTGGTCGTGTTCTGGCTCACTTCCATTCGCTGGTAGAAACTCGTATGTTTCGTACGTGTTTTTATCCATATTTCTTAAAAATAGGAGGTAAATAATTATTAAGTATCTCTGTCTTACTGTAATAATATTTGAATATGTACACGCGCAACACACTCAATAGGTCTCTGATTATTACCTTTGTTCTTTTTTTCTCTGTCTTTTAGAAAAGACAATTACCGGATAACATAGGTCTTATTAACGGCTTTTGAGTAAAACTTTAGTGAGACATTATAATACAAGGTATTAATTTTTTGTAACAGTGACACATTTTTGTTTACTCTGTCATTATGACAGTGCCTGTCATGTTTTTTTTTTAAATTATGGATGCATTCGTTATTGTTCAAAAGAAAACATCGAGTCAGCAGCATGGTAACGTGAAATCAAAAACGTAATTCAGCGTTGAAAACGCTTCATATTGCCCAGTATTTTTCACACCAACAACGTATTCTCTCAATTCTATTGGTATATAAACTGGCGCTCTAAAGTCACCCACTATCATTTGTTGAATAATTTTTTTGTACATAATGTCTTTTTCAAGGCAGGTAGCAGTAGCTTCCCAATTATGAATATGGAATTTATAAAATTCGGCGTCGCACCGTAAATACTTCTTCATAAACGGTAAATAGTATGCACACCCATGATACACTATGGCTCCATTACTTTTAAGTAACTTTAACAAAACATCTTCATATCTTCCGCCTAAACAGTTCAAGGCTAGCGTAGGTCTGGCTAAAGATGTATCGAAGGCTGTAAGTGCTTCAGCTTCCTCTAAAGTGTGCACTTCAGTAGCTCCTATTTGAAGTAGATATGACTTAACAGAGCCATAATCACAATGATCGGCAACAATATTAAAAGTGTTTATGCCCCTAGCTTTACATAACTGTATAACAGATTGACCACATGGGCTGTTGGCAGCATTTTGTATGACTGTATCACCAGGTTTCATTTTTCTAAAGTCATTTAGCATTCTGTATGCTGAACAGGGGGCTATTGTTAGCATTGCTGCTTCTGGAAGTGTAAGATTTTTTGCAATAACATGAACATCTCTTTCGTTATAAATACCATAGCCCCTCCAAGAACCTAGTAGTCTGGTTGATAGGACAATTCGGTCACCAACAGCTACTCTACAGACATGTTTTCCAATTTCTACTACATCTCCAACTCCTTCATCTCCAGGGACAGCTGGCAAGTTAGGCAGGCATATGTTCCTTCCTGGAATTTCAACAAATAAAATATTAGAAAAGTAAGAATGCCCAATATTACATAACAAAATAGGTATGATTAAAATGGTACTGGCAATGCAGGCAATTTGGTATGCTAATAAAACAAAAGTTATTTTTAACAATTTATTATTTTAAACAGTAATCCACACCACCACATATAAGTTATACTTAACTAAAATCTAAAATATATTTATATCCTTGAAATCCCTTGGAGGTGAGAGTATTGCCAATGGCTTCTTTAAAGTTGACAAATTTCACCATCTTGTGTACAGGAGCTCTAAGTTTCTTTTCACACATCAATGAAATTACTTCTGACATCATTTCGTCTTTGGCAGAGTTGCTGGCTTTTTCATTCCAAGCAGTCATCCAGAATCCATAAAAGGCTAAATTTTTAAAAATAAATGCTGAAGTTGGAATAGTCACTGGCTCTCTTGACATTCCCCCATAGGTGACCATACACCCAGCAGTTCCTAAGTGTCTCAACATTTCTAATGAACTTTTCCCTCCAACACAGTTCAGGGCTAGAGAAGGTTTATCAATTTGTTTCTCCCTAAAAATAGTTGTTGATCGCAGTTCTTCTTCTGTTAGAACATAAGTAGCTCCCAAGGATTGTAAGTGACTTTTTAATTCATTTATTTCGGGCCTATTTCTCACTATGTTGATGTTTTTAACACCCCATGCTTTGCAGATTTGTATGACATTTTGCCCACATGCACTGTTAGCACCATTCTGTATGACTACCATGCTACCGTTCCGTACTGGTTTAAAATCTGTTAGCATTCTAAAAGCAGTGCAAGGGTTAACAGTGAGTGTTGCAGCTTCTGCTAATCCCAAATTATCTGGGACAACTTTCAACATAGTATTATTGAATGTGGCAATGTCCCTCCAAGTACCTTGAACTGGCTTTGTAACTATAACTTTATTGCCTGGCCTTACACCACACACTTCTTTTCCAATCTCTTCAACAACTCCTACGCCTTCATTACCGGGAATACATGGCAGCATTACTTTGACTGGGTATTTTCCTAAAACAACAAATTATTGTAAAGTTTCTATATTTTAATTTATGTCTGTAATTTATATGGTGTACATAATAAAGAGTATTCTATTCTATTTTTCCACAATAAGTTAGACGTTTAATAGAACTTTTTAGCAATTAGTAATTACAGTTAAATATGAGTGATAAAAAGTAAAATAAAAAAAAATACCTGCATTATCCTGAAATCTTGACTTCAAACAAAATAGAAATTAATATATTTATTGTCCAAGTACTTAATGCAATTTACAGGTACATAGGTTGAATACAAAAGTTTAGACGCTGTACTTTAAAAGTACTACCTAAATCATCTTTAAACAAATAATTTGTTTTTTTTTTGTTAACAGTTTTCACAAGTACGTTACCTACCTTGAATGGTATTTATATCAGCCGGGTTTATTGGTGCAGCTAGCATGCGAACCAGAACATCCTGGGAGCCTAGACAAGGAACTTCGGTTTCCCTGACCTTTAAAACACTTAGAGGATCTCCAAATTCGCTGTAAACTAGCTGTTTTGACATTAAATGCCGCACCGACCCAGTCAAGTTAATGTAGTTTTTTGCATAACATTTTGCAGCCGCTAAAAAAGTATTCGGATGAGGTAAAAAGGCCATAGTGTATCTTTAGATAAAGTACAGAAATTATGTATATATTTCTTTAGAGAGTAACTACTGATAATTTTTTCGTGTAATCAATGAGCAACTGTCAAGACTGTCAAGCTGAGCACCTGTCAAAAGTGTCAGCCTGTCAGGTCAGCCAGTCGCTGGTCATGGTCAGTGATTTTTTTTTCTCGTCAGTCGCCAACTCGCCAACTTTTTTTTTTAGAATGTTCATCCATAGATTATAGAGTATTTTTGTTTGACATTGTCAGCTGGATTGCCTTGCGTGTCAAGATAGTAGATTATGGGAAGAAGACGATTCTGTGGTTTTTTTTTTAAGATTTATAAGGTGTCCGTGTTATGAATCATGTGGTAACTGGTAAGGTATACATTGTTGCCAACATAACGGCATAAGAACTATTTGTTGAAACGCACTCTACTTGTTACCAAAGAGATTTATCTTTGACTTGTACCCACTCTTGTATTCCTTGTACCGTGGTCACCGTGGAGGGAATATCGGGAGTCTCTACTTGCACCTATTCTCCGTCTGCGGCTTGTATAGTACAGAAAAAAAAACTATTATAATAACCCAGACTCATCCGATCGGTGTAAATTGGGGTTTCTGGATCAGAGGAGATCCAGAAACACCCAATTTACACCATCATTCATTTTAATCAAAAGAATGATCTAGTGACTCCTATGTTTATCTATTCATTCACTATGTGCATTCTAATTTTTCATTGTTAAATTAGTACGTTCAAGTAGGTGTAAATTGGGGTTTCTGGATCAGAGGAGATCCAGAAACGGATCGGCAGCCACAGAGCATGTAACCTTCAGCAGCGACGACGAATAAAAAATTACATGACAGACCTGAGGGGTACCTAATTCTCGTAATTTTAAGCATGTTCACAGTCTGATCTCAGCACAGAGTAGGTACTTTTTGATAGACTAGTCTCAACATAAAGTAAGTAATGTTCATTATATGTAAGAAGAGACGGGAGTCCCATAGAAAAAGATGAAAAACGTCGCTTGTATGAAACTTGTACTAAAACTGAATACCAACATAACAAAACTGACACAGACTGCACATAGGCAGGCCGCATACGTCCGGTTTCCCTGGGTCCGCTGGTTTCGCTGGGAGATCCAGGGATGGGATGGGGTTCCTTCGATAAAAAAAACCGAGTGTGTTTATGACCACACGACTGAAGTGAAACTTCAAACGTATTTGGCTATGAGAGGAAGAGAGAAAGAAAATGTGCGCGCGCACTGCTTTCTCTTGCTTATATCCCTCACTCAACTCCCGTTCGCCTCGCCCGATACTAGACATGGGTCGTACTTGCAAAATGTATAATATGGGGCAACTCAGTAGATTTTGACAAAGTTTTTAAAGCCCAAAAAAAATGTGTCCGAGCAATTTGTGGAGCTCATTTTTTAGACAGCTGTAAGCCACTATTTGAAAAACTTAAAATTCTACCTTTGCCATGTCTATGTTACCGGCCAAACCCGATTTCAGGACAAACTAGTTTAGCCTAGGCTAAACTAGTTCCGTCGACATAGGATGCAAGGGCGAGCGAAGGGCACCCCGAGGTTCGGTTTGGTTAGGTTACTTTAAACCCTTTACACAGAAATAGGGGCCCCGCGAAGCGGGGCTCCGTCGACATAAGATCCAAGGGCGAGCGAAGGGCACCCCCTATCGCGTATAGGAAGAACTAGTTTAGCCTAGGCTAAACTAGTTTGTCCTGAAATCGGGTTTGGCCGGTAACATCTATATATTTTTGAAATATGTGTTTTCGTTAGGAGAAACTACAATTTATTTGAAACAAGCACTGACAGACCAAATAGCCGAACTCGGCATAAAGATAGACTTCGGCTGCCACCAATAAAACTAAAATTATTTAAGAAAAATGTATACTGCATGTCGATTATTGTTTTCAATCATTTACCAAATAGTTTTCAAGACTTACCGCTGACAATATTTAAAAAAATACTTTTCAAACTATTATTAATTAAAAGATATTATACCGTTAAGGACTACTTAGAAGACAAGTCAATAGAATCCGTAATTTGTAAGTTAGACTAATTGACATTGCTTATTGTGAATACATTTGCACGCCATGTTAGGGCAGGATATGCTGAAACTAATTTACTGTAACACCGTATGTACCATATTCTAGCAAATAAAAAAATAAAAATCGAGTACCAGGGCTTCTAAGTACATCCACCTTAAGAAACCAGGGCCTAAAACCAGGGCTCGAGATACTTTCAAGTATTTTCTATCTGCATCGAAAATTGCTCTATAACTTCATACAAATAAGAAGTACAATCGCGAAATCAAACAAAAGCCCTGTTGGAAGTAAAAAGTACTAAAAAAGTAAGTAGTAGAAATTGACCCGTGAAATCCTATAAATAAGGAGCAAACGCGTTTACATATAAATACTTTTACAAAGTAAAAATACTTGCATACGAAATTGTTCCGTAGACTCTTACTGATAAGGAGCATGATCGCATTTGCGAAAACAAACGCGGTTGTTGAACTATTTGAGTACCTACGTACTCGAGCGTCGAGGCACGACGGAGCGAGATACTTTCAAGTATCTTCTATCTGCATAGAAAATTGATACATAACTTCATACAGATAAGAAGTACAATCGCGTATTCAAAAGCCCCGTTGGAAGTAAAAATACTTTCATAGGAAATTGATCAATAACTTCCTATAAATAAGGAGCAAAATCGCTTTTACAAATAAATACTTGCAAACCATTAAAGTAAAAAATACCTGCATACGAAATTGTTCCGTAGACTCTTACCTACTGATAAAAAGCATGATCGCATTTGCGTCATTTGCGAAAACTAACGCGGTTGAGTACCTACGTATTTGAGCGAGTAGCCGTATAAAATATAGTAAAACGGGGCTACTTTGAACAGGCGGGGCTACTTTGACCAGGCCGATCACAACGCTATGACGCGTTCCCCACACCCCGCGCCTCGCGCAATATTACTCGAGGTCACGCACACTTGCTGAGCACACGTGAAAACCGAGTTTGGCGCTCTGTTAAAGTAGCAACAAAATCTGTCAAAGTAACCCTGGAAGTCAAAGCAGCGTCGTTTTGCGGTACTTTATAGTCTTGCAAGTATTTTGAGTCGGTAGGTACCTGGTGTGTGTACTTGGAAGCAAATACCTGGTGTAAAAACCTGGTTGCGTAAATACGTACCTTCCCTAGATTACACTTTTCGTAACGCTTACGTCACGCGTTCGCCAGCTTACTCCCCAAGTCAAGCGTGCGTAAAGAAGTTTCACTTCAAAAATACTTTTATGAACTTTATTTATCGTTATAATATACAAAAATGTATGAACCATGCCACGACGCACCGCTCGCAGCGTCAACGCTAGACAAAAGAAACCGCGCCGCTTGCCGAGAAAAAGTGCCCGTGGTTCACCTGGGTGGACCCCAGGTGAACTAAGCAGGTGGACCACGACCAAATCCTGGCCAAAACTCGTACCCGGGCGGTTAAGCTGTGCATCGAGCTTAACGCATCGTAAATTGAGTGTGTAAGGTTGAATTTTTATTATCCACTTGTTCGTTCTGGCGTTACGCGACCGACGACGCCGACGATACGCGACGCATCTTCCGTCAGATGTGCGACCATCCTATTAAATGGTATCTTTCCATTTTTATACAAATAGGGGCGGCAAGTAATGACTGTGGGTTTCCATGATCGAGGGTTTGGCACAGACGCAACACACGTAAGCCCAAGTTACTCTAGGTAGGTACGACTTTAACGCAACGTTTAATAAATTAAAAATTTAAAAAACCCCCGACTCAAACAAAAACCTCTAAAAACTAATATATTGGCCCTTTAAGTTTAATATAAGTTGCAGGAAATATTTTGATCCAAGCGTCCTCACGTCGGGGGACGGCTAATGAAAATTGGAAGTTAACAGCAGCAATGTTTTCTACAATAGCATACATTCAATATGGCTGGGTTTAAGCCTCATCTGTTCGGCGTTTTCATTAGCCGTCCCACACACCCCCACAGACACGTCAAACTTATAACACCCCGTCGTTTTTGCGTCGGGGGTTAGTTAGTAAAATAAATAAAACGCAATAACAATTTATTATTTTAAGCAAGTACTAACTAAAATCTAAAATACATTTATATCCTTGAAATTCCTTAAGAGTTCTGCATAAGGCTTCAGCGAATTGGTCGAACTTCACCATCTTGTGTACAGGAGCTTCAAGTTTCCTGTGTACCATCAACGAAATTAATTCTGACAGCATTTCGTCTTTGGCAGAGTCGCAAGCCATTTGATTCCATGAAGTTATCCAGAACCCATAAAAGGTTAAATTATTAAAAATAAATGCTTTTGTTGGTATAGTTACTGGCTCTCTTGACATTCCCCCATAGGTGACCATACACCCGTAAGGATTTAGGAGTTTTAACATTTGCAATGCACTTTTCCCTCCAACACAGTTTATGGCTAGTGAAGGTTTATCAATTAGATCCTCTTTAAAAATAGTTGTTGATGGCACTTCTTCTTCTGTTAGAACATGAGTAGCTCCCAAGGATTGCAAGTGCCATTTTAAATAATTAATGTTACGCCTATTTCTAACTATGTTGATTGTTTTAACACCCCATGCATTGCAGATTTGTATGATATTTTGCCCACATGCACTGTTAGCTCCATTCTGTATTACGACCCTGTCACATTCACGCACTGAATTGAAATCACTTAGAATTCTATAAGCAGTGCAAGGATTAACAGTGAGTGTTGCAGCTTCTACTAACCGCAAATAGTTTGGGACAACTTTCAACATACTTTCATGGAAAATAGCAATGTCCCTCCAAGTTCCTTGAGCAGGTGTCGTGACTACAACTTTATTCCCCGGACTAATACCAAACACATAGCCTCCAATCTGTTCAACAATTCCGACGCCTTCATTACCAGGTACACATGGCAGCTGCAACTTGACTGGGTATTTTCCTAAAATTAATAGCTGTATATTTAGTCGTATTTTCCAAAAAAAAATACATAGCATAACGTCATAGGTACCTGTATCTACCTGTTCCCTGAAGAGTTTTTTGGTAGGTATCAGTTTTACTAGGCACTATCCCCGAAAATCCGAACGAAATGTATGAGATTTTCTCAAGGTTATTGCTGTTATAGGTAATTTGATTTCACTCATGTTTCCTTAAGTTACGTACCTACCTTGAATGGTGTTTATATCAGACGGGTTAACTGGTGCAGCCAGCATGCGAACCAGAACGTCCTGGGCGCCTAGAGGAGGAAGTTCACTTGTTACCATCTTTACAACTTTTAAAGGATTTCCAAATTCGTAGAAAACCAGCGCTCTTGACATTAAATAGCGCACTGACCCTGTCAAGTTTAATACAGTTTTTGTTTGTTGTTTGAGGTTTTTTGCAAACATTTTGCGATTTTTGATCAGGGCTTGTACTACAATCATTTGCAGGGCAGTTTCAACTCCAACTCTTCATTAATGGCTTTTGTCAAAGAGACATCACTCTCAGTCTATCAAAAAATACTCTGTGGACATCACGATCGCTTTAAATTATTCTACTCTGCACATAGATAACTCTGCATTATATTGAAGTCTGTATTCTACTCTGTGGATCGCTTCAAAATCGGTACACGTTCGCTGACAGTGAGCTCTTACCCTGACACCACATTACGACAGTAGAATTTTCCATACTAAATGACAATCGTTTCACGACGTAGCAATATGAAACTACCCACAAAATACTCGTGTTACGGCAGTAAGAAATATGAATTTGCTCACAATATGACAGTGGATACTGCTCTTCATAATACTTATATGAAAAACTAGCTTTTGCCCGCGGCTTCGCTCGCGTAGAACTTGGTCTGCCACATTAAGTTACGTGACATTTTTTTTAAAATACTGATATTTTTTTAATGTACCTTCACATCGTACATCCCAGATTTCTAACTTCAAAATTAGTTTCCATACAATCTTTGAACTCCTATACCTAATATTTAGAGGGTATCTCTTGAGGGTGGAATTATCTGAATTCCTTTCTAAGTGCTCATTATTTTAAGCTATAATAGAACTCTGCAAATTTCAAAATGCTAAGTCCAGTGGTTTCTTCATCAATCTTTACCTGTATGGTGTGTTTATAAAAAGTAGGCTTGAGATTATCCTATCCAGCACAAACGGATTACTAAACACTGACAACTAAACAGGTCGGACCAATGTTACTTGCATTTAATCACTACATAGTATAAAACAAAGAAGCTTTCTTTTTCCCTATGAATGCTTAAATTTTTTAAAACTACGCAACGGATTTTGCTGCGGTTTTTAGGGTTCCGTACCCAAAGGGTAAAACGGGACCCTATTACTAAGCCTCCGTCGTCTGTCTGTCTGTCTCCAGGCTGTATCTCATAAACCGTGATAGCTAGAAAGCTGAAATTTTCACAAATGATGTATTTCTGTTGCCGCTATAACAACAAATACGAATAAGAATTAAGTACAAGTTTATGCATAGTTACAATAAACGTGTTATTTTCGTCGTTTTTTATAGACAATGGTACGGAACCCTTCGTGCGCGAGTCCGACTCGCACTTGGCCGGTTTTTTTTAATAGATTTTGTAATAACTAAAGAATTATGTGGTACGTAATTGGAATAGGTGAACATCTGTGTTAATTTATCTGTGTTTTTACTGCAATATACCTACTCCTGTATACTATGTTAAGTATTTGATTTTTTTTGTTCAGCGTAAATAAGAAGATTTTGGGATTTAGAAACACGTGAGCAAGCTACGTAAAGCTGCCCATGGGAAAACAGGGCGTGCCTAAATGTATCCCCGCTACTTTCAAAGTTTGCCCTTGCGATTTATTGATGGTCATAGAAAATGCAACTTTAAGTGGAAACTGTAAACGTTTGAAATTAAAGGGTAAGTTATTGGGTATTATTGGGATGCGTGGAATAAGAACATTTTCACCCTTAGCTTCTCCAGTTAAAATTGTGGCCTCCCCCGCGACCGCGACTGCGACGCCGCATCGCGCTCCGCCCGTGCTGCGGCCGCCGCCGCGGCGTTCCGCGTTAGGCGCTCCGTTCAAGTCAATCATATCGTGATAACTTTTAAACTATTCGGCCAAATTACTTAGTGTGAAAGACAAAGTTTATCTACATTAAATACTTAATGCGAGAAATGTATTCATTTTGATAAGAGTTTGATAATTATATACTAAATGTGCATCGTAAAATAGTACCAAATTTAATTAGATTTATGGTTCACAATTTTGGTTGTACTGGCTTGCACATAAAAGGTAGATATATGCTGTCGCGGACTTTTATTTAGATCTACTTAAGACAAACAATCCTGCGGTACATCATCTTTATGTAACTCCATTGGTTTAGGCAGCGCACGCCAAGATAGCTCTCAGATAGAAGATTTTTTTCCGACTTAATTGACACGTATCGTTATATTATGACCAAAACTACATAAAATCATTATAAATTGTAGCCTATGTGTTATTCTGATGAATAACCTATATTACTGTAAAGTTTCATCCAAATCCGTTCAGTAGTTTCTTCGTGAAAGAGTAACAAACATACATCCATCCTCACAAACTTTCGCATTTATAATATTAAGTAGGATAGGATAGGATAGGATTATCGTCCGACGACGTACTGCCAATACTCTTAAAAATAAGTAGCCCGTCCTTCGACGTACTGTCATAACGCACTATTTCAATTTCCCGCCTAACAACGTACTGTCAGCGAACGTGTTAACATCAAACTCAAACTCAAAGCATTTATTTTAATTAAACCAATTACAGGCACTTTTGAATTTTCAAGGGGTCGCCGGTCGGTCAGTCAGAAAGATGAAGCTACTGTATTTTAGTTTTAGTTTTTTTGCCACCGACTTCCGAAATTAAAGTTATTTCATAATTTTGTGTGAATTTCTTTTTGAAGACGATTTAATTTTTTAAAATTAATTTTTTATTTCGTAATTTTTAGTTTTAAGTAAAAACTGGAATATTTTTTTTGTAATAAGTAGGTAGGTAATGGGTAGTTCTTCGAAAGGGGTTTGAAGATTTTTGTATGGAAGGTGGCCCTAAGGTCGGCCGCCATTTTGATTTTTTTTCAGAATCGCGGTGCACAACAAAAGTTATATATTTAGATAGAGGACACTTATACAAACAAAAATGTAGTATAACATAATATCCTAAAGCGTCAGGTTTCGGAGTTACTCACCAAAATATAAGTCGAAAACAACAAGGATTTTTTTGTTTTTTTTCCTTCCAGGTAAGCATATTGAACTATTAAGGTAATAGAAACGTTATGAAACCTTTATGGAGAAGAAACAAATGAAGAATAGACATTTTTTAATAAATAATTAAACACGGAAATTTTTAGTTGGTTTTTAAATCCCAGAGACTAATCTGACATTTAAATCTTTTGTGTTTTCGATTTTTTTAGTACAGAAGTTTGACATTACACTTGTCAAATTAGTCTCTGGGATTAAAAAACGAACTATAAATTGGGGTGTTTAATTATTTATTTAAAAAATGTCTATTCTTCTTTTGTTTCTTCTCCGTAAATGTTTCATAACGTTTATATTACCTCAATAGTTCAATATGCTTACCTAGAGGGAAAAAAAACAAAAAAATCCTTGTTGTTTTCGACTTATATTTTGGTGAATAACTCCGAAACCTGACGCTTTAGGATATTATGTTATATTACATTTTTGTTTGTATAAGTGTCCTCTATCTAAATATATAACTTTTGTTGTGCACCGCGATTCTGAAAAAAAATCAAAATGGCGGCTGATTTTAGGGCCAAAACCTTCAAACCCCTTTGATTCTTCGACTGATCCATACGGTCAAAATTTAAGTTCACTTTCAGCTCTGTAACACATGTTTACATGAAAATAGACATACCAAATAACATATGTTTGTATGAGGGACTCGTTTTTATAAAGTAGTTTTCAAGATATCGACGTTTGAATATTTTGTGCCCAGATGAATCAGAAACAGAATCAAAAAGTAATAAATACACCGTTAGCTATGATTGATAATTCTAAACAATAATTATTCATTCTTAACTAAGACTAAGACATATCAAAAGTGTCATATTTAGAACAGTTTTATACTCCTGTCACTTTTTAATTATTCAAAAGATTATAGCTAAGTAAATAATAATAAATAAGACTAGAACTACTGACTTGTATAAGGTCAAACATTGGACATTATAATGCAACAAAAGCACTCCTTTCATGCTGGAGAGGGGAAATCTAATTTATTTCATTAGTCATATGGGGGTTTTGACCGTACGAATCAGGCACAGTTGAATCAGAATTTTGCCTAAAATCATGCATAACTCATCATACATACAGACTTCATTATTGTCATTTTTCTACACGATTCCATAACCCAAAAGCATGAGACGAAACGCAGATTGAAGTTTTAAAACAATAAAATACATTTTATAAAATAGGCATTGTAATCATAATGCCACCTGAACCAAACACAGGTGAATCAGATATTTTCCTTCGTAACACCGGGATCTAAGCCAACCAGCCTCAGGTCCAGTTTCTAGCTCGTCCGTTGCACGACTGGCTTCCCCCGCGCGGGAAGCCAGACTCTCATTATTATTACCCGACCAAGTACGGTCAAGTGACGCTTACGCCACATTAATCAGTATTATACGCCGGACACTCCTTATTTACTTATTTATAAACAAACTAACGTAGTTATAACCAATAAACATTTTTTTTGTAAGAGGACAACTCATTTCCTTTCGATATAATTATAATGTATATTGATGTATCAAAGGGAAAATGCGACATCGACCATTTTGTTCCGGAAAATGGCAAACGGACGCGTTATATGAATCAGAAGAACAAACTTCAAATATTTTTATTTTGTACCTAGACAGCAATTATTTAAAAAATATAATTTGTCCTAGTAAGGCATAAAGCTAAACTGTACAAAAAAAAAATTACATGCCGTTGTGTTAGTTGGTTACAGAAATATACCCATAGACATCGAAAATTTTGTCCCTGAAGAACTACCCTAATAGTTTTGTTGTAAATATTGCACTAGAATTTGACCAAGGTTTTGAGATGTTTTCCCTTTGACACTACACCCGTAGCTCGTATCAATAAGATTCGGAGACACTGAATGCACGCATTTCATACAAAATTTTCTCTTTAGCGCACACATTCTTATATTTTCCGTTCGGAAACCCTGACGGAAAATATAAGAACGTGTGCCAACGAACATCATTTTATTTTTAGTATATGTACCTACAGATATACTACTCTTTACCCTTAGGCTGAGGCTGCATTAGGCCGCGACGCGACTTGCGACACATGAGCGATTAAATCAAATAAATTAATGCTCACGTTCATGGCTGCACCGTAGGTATGTACATCAAATATTACTAGCGATCTTTGATTTCTTTATGCGATAGGAACAAGATTACTGTAATCACGGCATCGGCTACATCAACATATCAGCGAAACTGAAGCGAATTTATTAGAATATTTCTCACTTGCACGACTAGTTCAATAGTGCTACTAAATATGCGTGTGGCTACATTATGCGTATAGTAAACCGCGATGGATGATTTGATAGCATGTGTACTGTAGCCTCGTCATCGCCGAATATACGCCGGATTTTCGCTTAAAATGCCATACCATGTTTATCTCGTTTCGCTCTTCCAGTCGCATCGCAAATCGCTGCATACTGTAGCCTCAGCCTTAGAGAATATATTATGTTATCAATCAGGCGCGGTCGCAGCCCTAGATTTTGGGGGGGGGGGTCATCATGGGTGCCGAGGAATATTTTAAGAGAGGTACACTTCCTCGTTGGTCTAGTGGTCGCAAGCGTTACTGCTGAGCATAAGGTCCTAGCTGGGTTCGGGTAAAGTGTTAAAGGGTTTTTCATCAGAAATTTCTCAGAAGCAGCCTGGAGTCTGGATTTGTGCCCGGTTGGCGGCAGTGGGCTCGCCCTCCATGACATTTCACTTAATAACTGGCGAAATGTGGGTGTATGTACTATATGAAGGTACACCCCTGCTCAACCCTTTGGGGATTAAAGGCGTGATGACATGTTGAGGTTCATTCCACATTACTTATGCTATTCAGGGACGCAGCTTTTACATGGGTGTTACTTAAATGCTTTCAAATTCGTTGTATGTTTTAGAACAGTAGCGCAGGGTGGGGAGAGCGAGCGAAGCGAGCTCGAAAATTTTTACAACCCGCCTCAGTTTGTTTAGGTTTTGTTTTATATTTTCAAGTAGAAATAGGAGTTACATTGTCGACTTGTGCAGGTAAACTCAAGCAGCTAGCAGAAACAAAAATGCATGAGCGAGCGAAGCGAGCTCGAAAATTTTGCACACTCTCGGATAGGTTCGATTTTCTTTCGAATTTCGATCATTCCAAAAGGACTAGGAATTACTTGCTTTGTCGACTTTTGAAGAAAAACTCAAGAACCAATGTAAATTCCAAGAATTAGCGTAGCAAGCCTTAACATTTTAGCACTCCACCTTGAATAATCATACAAAAAGAGAACTTACTTTATCGAATTATGACGAAAAGCTTAAACTCGTTTTACAGCAGTTAAGGTTTTAGAATCTGGCCTTACCTAGGCCTTTCAATATCCCGAGTTTGCTTCGCTCGCTTTTGAGCCCTGAATTGTATATTTTTATAACAGGCTTTTTAAAGGAAAATATATTTTAGGCGCGTTAAAAAACCCACTGTCATTTCAAAGTTTTAAGTTTTTACTTCAGTCGGCAGTCCCCATGTCTGCCGATGTCCTTAATGTTTTTGAATATGCCAATCGGGGTTTTCGTGGCTCAAGTACAGTTTTAAGTTAGTAAGGCAAGTAAATCATTCAGACTCTCGACAGCTTGAAAGATTTTGGGGGGGGGTCATGACCCCCACGACCCCTCCCCTCGGACCGCGCATGTTATCAATGCCTATAATTACCGCCCGGCCACGACTTTTGGCTTAGCAGCAAGCGGCACGGTTTCTTTTGTCTAGCGTTGACGCTGCGAGTGGTGCGTCGCGTCGTGGCATGGTTCATACATTTTGCTATAATTATTTGTTTTTACTGCTTGCCGCCCCGCGCTAAGCTGCCGCTGACAGCGGCGAGATCGTGGCCAGGCCGTTATTCTACGGGAAGCACTATGGTAAATTTTAAGGCCGGCCGCAAACGTCCGGTTTCCTGATTCGGAATTCAGATTCGGAAACTCGAATGCACGCATTTCATACAAAATGTTCTCTTTAGCGCACACGTGCTTATATTTTCCGTCAGGGTCCGGACGGAAAATATAAGAACGTGTGCGCTGAAGAGAACATTTTGTATGAAATGCGTGCATTCGAGTTTCCGAATCTGAATTCCGAATCAGGAAACCGGATGTTTGCGGCCGGCCTAAAGGTTAACAGAAACTGACAAGGGGTTAGAATATAATGCATTTTAATGAACTGAATTTCGGGTTAACCCCAATTCGTAGGGAAACTTCTAGAATGTTTTGTATGTGATACTAAAAACTCTTGTTTTTTTTATTTTTTATTATCGACTTCATTTAACTTTGCAGAACGAAGAAACCCTTCTTGACAAGGCTTGATACAACGAAACAATTACTGAATCGATTTTGATGAAACTTGGACTGTTCCCTAAGTTGAAATAAATGCAAACCAATAAAAAAAAAGGTTACGATCCGATTAATAGTTGCGGAGAAATGCGTGGACAAACATACATACATACATCTATAAAATTTTGTATATTTGTTTGGAAGCCCTAATATGTAGATTGTCATATGTGAATATATTGCAGTTCCAATAATATTACATACATACGTGTCGAATTGATAACGTCCTTTTTTTTGAAGTCGGTAAAAAAAAGAATTATCAATTAATGTGGCGCAGTCATTCGAAAGTTATGCGCGTACAGACATTTGGGCGAATTTGTTTTATACTATGTAAGGATATTAAAAAAAATATCTATCATTAAGTACAATGGTATCTTTTTATTGGTAAAGTTTGGTGATTTTGAAATTAAGTTATAGTTAAGTTTTTCGCCATTCCTTCGTCTCGTAGAAATCTGTTAACGCGAATATCCAAATCTTTTCGAGCCATTGGTGCGGTAGAACTGAGGGGAGCGATAGCTTCTGGGGATGGCATTTGGAGTTTTGGGATGCGGAAGCGACGAGCTCGAGTAAGCTGCCAGGCTGCACTTGAGTTTCGCATAGCTCGACCCATCCCTTTACTTTCATCCACGGTTGCCGGGAACGGGCGAGGAACACTGAAATAAACAATTATTATGTATTGTGTTTAATATACAGACGCCAGCATATCAATCTACCCGAAACTGTGAAATTTTCCCAATCAACTTTGAACCTTATGTTATAGTGATAAAGTTGAAAATCTATTAAAGAAATTTGACAGATTGTAGTAGGTTGATGTGCTGGCGTCTGTACAATGTGGAGACAACAATACGACAAGAAATGAAAACACTGGCAATACTAATAACAGTTTTACAGTGTGCAATACTAATATAAATAGTAGGTAGGTATTTTAGGACTATCAAATTAATCCTAGCACCGAAATTAAAAAAGTATTTTTTCTCAAACAAAGTATACACCATTTGAAATAACATTAGAAAAAACAAACCTTTTTACCGTCCGTTCAACCGATTTTGAGTTCACATTAAAAGCAAAAACGAGGTTATAATACCGTTTACTGCATCTGCCATTTTTCATGCCTCCAACCATTGATATATATCCTCCAACACAATAGAAGTCAAAATCGGTTGAACGGACGGCAAAAAAGGTTTACTTAAACGTCTAATATAAGGGGCAATTCTCGTAATTTTAAGAACGTTCATAGTCTGATCTCAGTCTCAATCTGTCAAAAAATACTTCTAATTTCCCTACATTTTGCCAAGTTTTTGACATTTGTTTGTCGCTGAGATGAGACTGCGACTAGATTTTGAACGTTTTAAATTACGAGAATTGGCCCTCTTATTTCAAACTAGCTGCGCCTTGCGCAGCCTAATTGCGGAACGCCAAATCGTCAAATGATTCTGATCAGTTGGCTTCATTTCTATCACAATTGGCTTCATTTTACGATTTTCGAATTGCGAAACTCTAGTTTATTATGAAACCAATTATGAACGTTAAGGCCCTGCGCAGAAACTAGAGTTTCGCAATTCGAAAATCGTAAAATGAAGCCAATTGTGATAGAAATGAAGCCAACTGATCAGAATCATTTGACGATTTGGCGTTCCGCAATTAGGCTGCCGGTTTCACCCGCATAAGTGTCGATCCCGTGGGAATATCGAGATAAAAACTATCCTATGTCCTTCCCCGGGATGCAATCTATCTCTCTGCCAAATTTTATCCAAATCCGTTCAGTGGTTTAGGCGTGAAAAGGTAACATACAGACAGACAGACAGAGTTACTTTCGAATTTATAATATTAGTATGGAGTATGGATATAAGTATATAAGTATGGAAGTATGGATGGAGTAAGTAGTGATGGGCCGACTATTAGTCATAATAGTCGGCTCATCCCTACAATTTAGTTTTTTTTGTGACTAAACTATTGGATAAGTTTGAATGAATTTTCATAAGCAGACTGGGAACGTCATACTCATTAGATTTTAATTTACTGTCGTATTGTCGTCTCTGACGAAAAGTAAATTGTGGAGACGGTGGAGACGACTCGTCTCCACCTTGTTGATTAGATGTGTAACTAATATCTTTAATGAAAACATTGTCATTCTATTACTTGCAAGGGGCTTCAAACTGGCTGGTAATACGACACACATTGTAGTAATTAAGGTATTCCTCAACTTACTATGCCATTGTGATTGCTGCGCGCAATCGAGCTGGAGCAATCACCGATGGTAAATCTGCTGAAAAGTTTCTTTTTAATCCTGGGAAGCAAGATAATGATTATGATAATTACCAGATTAATAAATAAAAAAGGTTGAATGCAAAATGAGCGCTATCGGACATTGATTTGATATACAATGATAGGAACAATAAAATAAAAGCCGTTCTAAAACACCGTCGGGTGAAAAGTAAGCACCGTGATATACTGAAGCCCGTATTCTAGTACGTAGATGTCGTGTTATCTTTTAAAACACTCAAAAGGAACCACTTCAATCCTTTTAAGACACCATGTACATTCAACAAAAGAGACAAGTATGCAGGATTGTCGGATATAGTTGAAGTTTAGTAAGATGTTTTCGACTGAAATTTAATTTGATAAATGAGATGTTTGTTTTCTATTAAGAAAATTAAATTTTATTCGAGATAATCCATCGGTTTCTTACGTACTAAACTTCAACTACATCCGACGATCCTGCATACTTATCTCTTTTGTTGACTGTACCTAGTGTCGTCGCTACTTTGGAGATTAACTATTGATACCTATACAGCCGCATCTCTGGCGTTCAACCAAACTGAATAATTTTTCAAATTCAAATATTTTATTTCCGATAAATCCATAATAATAATTTAACAGCAATCTTCATCTTCTTAGCGTATTGATTGCAAAAAGTTCATACATCTTTGCCCCAAAATTCAGCTGCGCAAACTCCGCTCACTGACGCAGTTAGAAGATCATCAAGTGAACAGGTGGCAGGGACACGGACAGGGATATTATAGGAAATGCTAAATAGTAAAGGAATAAATACCAACCAGAATATTTCACATTGTTTATAGATGATTTATCTCTCCACTTTTGGGAGCAAACTGGGCAAATTGATCGACGTATTGACCATCGAGGAATATTTTCATTTGGAGAAGGATTGACTTTTCGCAGTTCAGGAATTTCGAGTGGTGCCTGCCAGGATAAAGGTATTAATTATTTATTTTACATTGGTGTCTTTTGAATTAATTTAAGTTTTTATGTATTAAAGCGTAGTATTAAAATCAGTGAAATTGATTTTCTTTTAGATAATTTAATGTAGAACTAACCGGTGCAGGAGTAACTGGTATTTCGAATGCTAAAATTGAAGGAATGTCCATGTCACGGCGGGTAGATACCCGGGAGACTCGCGACCGGGAAACGCTGCGCTCAGTCATACGCATGCTTAGGCCATGCACGCACGCCTCGCTTGATTGGCTGGCGAGGAAAATTAAAGAAACCTTTAGGTACTTAGTAGCTAAAAAACATATATTACCAGTTATACTACGATTCAACTAACAAAACAAGGTGATTGATTAGGACGATGGCAATAGTATCATGACTAATCATGAGCTATGTTTCTAAAAATGAAGTGACTTGAAGTCAGTTTAAGTGAGTTGAAAAATTTATTCGGGAGCAAATAATACCTCTAATAATCATTTTGACAAAACATTCATAACAGTGACTTATTCGCCAAAGAAAAGTGTGAGAAAGTCGTAGTTAATAGACGTAATTGAATCGAGAGTGAAAGTTTAGTGGGAAACCTAACTTTTTTTACAAATGCTTCTTTGTCTTCTTTGGTTTTTGTTACGCTATTGTAGACGTCAGGTGTTATATAGCACAGTTTATGATGACTTAATTGTTCCCATCTATTGGCCGCTAGATATCAAATTATGCTGCCTCTTTTAATTATTGTGTATCAAGGTAGCACGGACATCGACGTGCAACCAGTTACTATGAATTTAGTACATGATTCTGAAACTCCCTGAGGTGAATTTTGCTGTCGGTTTTCAAAAATCTAAATCTGTTCCATGCATTTTGACCGCGAACCGCGATCGACGAAAAATTTCAGCACTTGGACGCCAGAATCATATTGTACTGAATCCATTGTAACAGGTTACGCGTCGATATATGCTATCCTGTATATTATTGATAATATATAAAAAATAATATTTTTAGTATCTATTGTGTTATTGTCCAGGTATGTCATAAGTATAGAAATCTATTGTTTGTTTAATTAACTAACTCATCAGAAACATCCTCTCCTGGTAGTTCAAGCGTTTTGTCCTGAGCTTCCTCTTCAAGCTCCCGGCTTCGAGCTCGAACCATGTCTAGAAGTAATGTATCGTTGCCACCTAAATCGTTTGACCTGGTGAACAAATTTAAGAAAACGCCTTCGTAAATTAGAGAGTTGAAAACATATCGCATATATTCCTTTCAGTCAGTACTGTAATGTTAAATCTATATATAAAAAAAAACATCATGCATGCAAAAATCTAAATCTTTTCAGTAAAAGAGGTGGAAGATGGAAGACACAACCAGGACTGGAAATATAGACCAATTAGTTTACTCATCCTTCATAAGGTACTATTTAAAATGCTACAATAAATTTAAATCTTGTATAAACCGCACACTATACAGTCAAGCATATTATAAGTCGGGTCATTACATTGCTGACACAAATGCTTGGCTCAACGCTAGTCCTACTCTACAAGGGCGCATAAAGTAATTGATTAGCATTTAAAAATATTATTGGAGCTGCTGAAGATTGTAAAAACTACCTTTGCATTGTATAAAATGAATCTATTCGTAGGCGCAGCATATGTGTGAGCACTATGCACCTACTATAAAGCTACCATTTACTAGGTACGTGTTTCATTGACTTGAATGTGCCCTGGCGGCTGAGAGTATGTTATGCTCACTCAAATGTCTCGCTGCGGTGGCGTGTGTGTTGGATCATTAAGTTCCCTTCAAAATGGTTGAACTGAGTGTTGCTGATCCATACTTCATGTTCGTGAACGGGCGCTGTCAGTAAGCTAAGGACTGGTCATCTCTTAGCTGCCACGGCTTATTTTTGTTTGAATCTTTTTATTACAGACGCTTTTAACGTGCATGTTTTCCTACATCGTTCTCACAAGCATAATTTCAACATGAATGATGTAACCAATATTTTGATTTAAAAGTGTGTTCGTAGAGTTTCTTGCCCGTTCCTCTCATTAGGAACCGACTACGCTTTGGAATGAGCAACTAGCTTCATCTTTCTGACTATGACCGACCCCTTCACAATTAAAAAGTGCCTGTTATTGATTTATTTGAAATTATACTTAATAGCAATAAGCACATCGTGAGGATCACCAGCTCATGGTCTATCGTGCATCTTCCTCTGTTCGTAAATAATGTAACGTTACGTATGAACGAGAGCATTCTCGTGGTGGCGATGAAGACCCATGATTAAAATTGATGGTGTACCAACCGCTCGGAATGTAACAAGCTGTCGTATAACTCGCTACGTTGCGACATCAGGGTGTTAACGTCGGGAGGGATGGCGACGTCACAGCCGTAGATCGAGGAGTCCCGGTTCATCGCGCGCATCCTCATCAGCAGCGACGTGTATGGAGTCGAATCATTGCTCATGAACGAAATGCGACACGGCTTCTCTTCTTGTGTTCTTTAATGAAGAAATATTGTTTGTGTTAAGTTTGCAAGAGATGCAGGCGCTTTATTTTGTGAAAAAGGTAAACAAGCGAACTAGCGAGATTTAAAAAAGATAGAATGTTTTAATTAGGCCAATACGTCATTTAAAAATAATGCAAAAGAATAAAGCATTGAAATTGGAAAATAAATACATAAACAATGGTGCTAGCGGTTTACGACGAAACAGTCAAGATGAACGAATCGGAGGCTGGCATTACTTTTTCACTGGTTACGTGAGTCATCTAGTGACTCAGTGTAACTATAAGAAGGTTATGTTTAAAGCCAGGCCGTGGCCAGTAGCGGTTGAATAAATGCAACTTGACTCCTAACAGGCCTTGCGACCTATGTCGATGTAACGAGCTCCGTTGCAGCTACTTATTCAGAATCTAAAGTCTGTGCACCATTTATGTCTTTACATGGCAAATAAAAACTTAAGCCCTGTTTGTAATTTACGTAACTATTGATAAGAGGCGATACAAGCTGGTGATTTATATACGAAAAAACAGAAACAGGAAACAGACTAATTCCAAAAATTTACTAAAAATATACACTTAGGTAGGTATTCAAAGTAAAATGGGTACAGAGGGTTTGGAAAAAAAAAAAAAACAAGTTCACTTTTCGCTATTATTGGACGAGACAATGCGTTCATGTGGGTGAATATGTAACAAAGTTTTAAACTACATAGAAAGTGTTTGAACGACAAGCTTGAAATACCTACTGTTAATGGAGGATTACTGAAGTGTATTCAAAGGAGAGTAGATACCTAACTGTCGCGGTACTAACCGGAACATGTGGCGTGTAGAGTATAATTTCGAATAGCGATCTTTCCAGTCACTATTTATTTTCAAGGCTATTTCAGATTTTCTGAAAATATATTTGATGATTTTTGTGAATAATTATGGCATGGTTGTATTATATTGCTAATCCAAGAAGCTATAACAGATTTTTATATCTTATTTTATATATTCCTTAAAAATATTACCAAAGAAAATTTTCCTGTTAACATAAAATCAAGAGAATGGGCGATAACTTTATATTCTGTGTGGTTGGTTAGTCTCTTTGAAAACTCTTTCATTGTATCTTTTTGTCACAATGTAACGCCAATCCGCCAATTGATACCATGCAAATAAACACGTAATGAGTTGAAGGCCATGTCTCTGCGGTGATGCCAATGCATGTTCAACACAATAACAATCCAGGTGATGAGTCATAAAATAATTTTGTTGTATCTGCCCTTTTTCCTGTGGTTATTAAACTTTTATAAAGAAGTTATATGTAGAACAACCAAGTTACTTAAAAAAATCAATTAGGGCGATATAGTTTGGATTTACAGCAAACCTTCTAGGAGCTTCAGGTGAGGTTTCAACATCATCGCCAATGAAGATTCTATTCTACTACCTTATATCTACCTAGTCTTATTTCTATCCAATGATAGATTATAACTCTACTTACGACATTCTTCATTTATTTTCTGGTTACATTCAAAAGTATCTAATAATTTGAAGAACTATTTGCATTAACTTAGTAAAATATGTTTTAATTTGCTTGTTATGTTAAAATGTTTATCTACATCGTTTCCATTTTGACATTGACGTTTGTTTTGCTGCCGACTAGATTGGTTTTGGTTGACTTTGATGTTTGTAGTTTCATTTCAGTTATTATTAGGTTCTATTTTATTCTAAAATCATTATGACTTCAATGTTTCTATATTTTGTCTGTAGTTAAGATTTTTTATATTTTTCTCGTTTTTCATATTTTTCTTGAGGTGGATAAAGAAGGTACCTAATGTATAAGATTTTCACTTTCATTGAAGTCTGCATTGACCTACGAAAGCCACAACCAGTGCCTAATTATGTAAATTATATGCAAACTGAGATAATATTTTGAACTCGTTGAAATATCGTTTCTCTATACGACCTACCTTGTGGTGTTTTTGTGACCTAGTAAAACACTTGAGAGTTGTTGTGAAATTTAAGACTAATGTTTTAATGTATAATATTTTCACTCGCAAACTTATAACTTCATACGACTCTCCAGCTACACCAGTCATCCACAATGGGTCTTATTCAGAAACACGATTACCTTGAGATCTATTGACCTGTAACGAGCGAGCTAGTCATGAGGCACCACTCATTAGTTTAGATGTTTATCTCACATAAATAAAGAGTGGCATCGGGTAACAAAGAAGTTTGAAGGAGCTCAATAAGAACGTCTGTAACGAGAGCAAGTCCCGTTAAACAAATGTGAGCCTCGAGCCTGTCAGCTGAATCTGCGGCTAATGTCCCGATTAATAGTCGCACGTCGTGGGAGCGCTCCCCAGCTGAATGCGAACAGTGCCGAATATTTGTTTGTGTCAGAGCATTTAATACTACAATGCAATTCGAAAAGTAATTTGATTGAAGCTGTTGTGACGCTGTAAGCGGCGGCGGGGCGCCTCGCCTGTCTCCTGGCCCGCGCTGCTGCGCTTGTCTCGCCTTCAGTTTAGTCGCTCCGACCGCGAACTGCCGCGCACACGTTGCGCCTCCGCGCACACCAACTCTTTGCAACACGCTCGCCGATAACGCGCTCTATTTGAACGTAGCAATCACTAACTGCATTATTGAACCCATTCACACTTACTACGGACCATTATCAAATTACGTTTTACGTCGTCCCAAATTGTAAGATTCGTTGGAGCGGTAGTTCTCAAACCGGCTCCGTGACCATATGATCGCACTACAGTGGAACTGTTGCCTGATTTCCGATATCGGTGGGCAGTCACGATGTGGATCTTAAGCTGAAGTGCACTCTGGATTTTTGTGTTATAGTGGACGTAGATGGAGACTAAGTGACAGAAGACTTTGAAACAAGTGTCTGTGATTGTTTAGTGACCGAATGTGCTGGAGATGTGAATGTTGACGTTGATTTTAATGTATTAGTGTTGTTATTGAATAAGTGCAAATGGCTGGTGCTAGTGAGGAGGGTGGTGGTGTGGAGGAGACCACGCCGGGCTCCACGGTAGAGGCGCGCAGTAAGCGCGGGCTGAGCGGGTCCATGTCGCTGCGCACGCGCAAACTGGGCCGGCGCCTGTCGCGCAGCATGTCCATCGTGGCGCTGAAGCTGCCGGAGAAGGCACAGAGCATCACACGCTCGTCGTCGAAGCTCATGAGATCTGGCAACCGCGACAAAAAGAACAGATCATTCGAGCTCTCCATAATATTGCCAGATAAAACACAGAAACAGGTAAAATGCCGTTGGCGTTGTATTGTTATGAACTTATGTACGTGTTCTTGTTGAGTGATAATTATTAGATAACGACATGACATAGGTATTGAGTATTAATTAATACAAATATTGACGAAATCATGAATCTGATAAAAAAGTTATTACAATACTTACAACACAAACACAACATAGTAATGCTGTTTACTTTGCTAAGCATGATTCCGAATAAAAATAACCATTTTCTTAAATTGCGAGTAAATGTTGTGGTTTTTTATTAATAGCACAGAAATGATAAAATCACAATAGTCTTAGATAAGAATAATTAAGCATTTGATCATGATATTGGAACTTTTTGTAAGTCAATTTATTTCTCCAAAAATTAAATATTTACATAATATAAGCTAAAATATAAACTATAATAATATGTACAATTATATGAAAAAATAAACAATGATATTGGATAATAAGTTATTACTTGTAGAGCACAAAAAGTAACAACGAGGTTGAGAGAGGCAAAAAGTAGAGCCCACCCATAGATTCCAGGATGTGCAAATATTGATATTTACTCGTAAAATAGGGTTCTGAAGTAACTAGTCGTCATCTTTTTGAGTTAAATGTTTATAGATCGCTACCTTCGATTTTATGGTTGTATTTTTTTAAAACAAGTGTTTGTAAGCATTGATTTACGGTTTAGGCTCCGTATTTGAAAGGTACACGTTTAACGCCATGCATTTGAATGTGCTGTTTATTGAGTCACTGCAGTTCTTGTTCTGTTCTACCGTCATTGGTGTTTCGCCACTGCCTTGCGTCGCCCACACCGCTGATTTCTCCATTGATATAATAATGAGGTGCAATTGCCTTCGCGTTCAAATCGGCAGGCATTGTTTGCTTTTGCCATTGAGCCGGAGAATGCGCTTTGAAGCCGGATTGTTTACCGGATGAAGTTCCTCTGTTTTGTCCAAAGCAATGACTTTCCGTCGATACTATTTATTGTTTATATTATCATGATTATTATACTGGCGGACCAGGTTATTTTAAATTGCTAGATTAAAATATACTGTCAGTTGTCTACGACTTGTCCTGATTGTAAGTAGAGGTGCGTGGTGTAACAGCTTATTTCAGTAACTGAGAATTGTCGTGGTTTGTGGTCTGAGTCTGAGCTCTCGCGGTTAAAGATCATGGCTGGGTAATTATACTTTTTGTAGTTCTACCTCTTTACTCTGAACTGAACTTCCTTAACTGTGAAGGATGGAATCGGTTCCGCTGGTAGGTTGCCTAATTAATTCGACAACTAATTACCGCTAACATTGAAAACTGCCGTTCGACATTTTCATACTGCGTGTTTTATTGTGAATCCACTTAAAATTTATATCCAAATAGTTCACACAAAGGTGTTTCAAAGTCGTTCTCATGTTTTTGTCGTTTCGTTAGGTACAGAGCGAGCGTGGCGGTCGTTTGTTTGTGCGGTGTTTTCATACACGTATTTCAGGACGGTGAAAATATTCACATAAATATTTGTTGCGAAACTAATGCCATATTTACGTATGCGACTCAGAAACATCCGAAGAATGTTTTTAACACATATTATGTTTTTAGAACAATCTACATGTCTGCGTTAAGATATATTGCCCTCATTCATTTATTAGATCTCTTATGACGATGTATTTATCTTTCCTTTGAGAAGATAATGTTGTATTCTGCTTGACTTGCGCACCCGAAGTTAAGTTTAGAATTAAAAAAAAAAAAATATAATAAATAATATAATAGAAATATTTCCTGTTCACTTACTATTTTTAAAATGAAATGGCATTATCATATCATTTAACTTTTTTCATTCAGCTTGCGATTTAGCAATTTTGTGTCACATTTTACAAGCAATATTAATTTGGCTTCTCCTTCAAAGCAATCAAATCAAAGCAAATGGCAATAGATATAGACTGCAGACTGCAGTTGTGTAAGTCTGCAGTCTTACAGAAGCTCTAACTGCCTTAACCCCTTAATGAATCTCGTTGTAATTGTGTTTGTTTATCAAAGTGATGAGTGGGTGTAGTGAATTGCAGTTTAACATCAAACATTGCAAAGGACACAGTCTTTGTTTCTGTTTGTCTTTCTCGCCTTGAGAGAACAATACTGATTATAACGGATTTGTCACTTTAGGCGTTGCAGGAGAATAGTATTTGAATAAATATGCATATAAGCTCCCGGCACTGTCGTGTGAGCATAAGCATAAGCGTGTGAGCATAGCTTTACCTTGCCTCTAAGTGAGAGGGTGATAAATTCCAAAATTTGACAAAGTTCATTTATATAAAACCATTAATATAATATTCAGGGTTGGTAATGATGAATATGAAAACGTATTAGTCTCATTAACACTTGATTCTCACGATTTTACAGAACATGATTAGGATTAAATCAAGGACAACAATTATTATAATACCGGTAAAATCATAATGATAAATAAACTGCTTGATATTTTAAAACGATTGCAGTGGAAGGTAATTATTACTGACAAGATTCCTTATGGTCTCTGCTGGATCATTCAAAATTAAAGGAACATTTAAATGATTTCATCAGTTGTATGAGCAGTATCTACATATTTTCTTTACAGTCATAATAGTAAATAATTCAGCACGTATTTATATTGTGTCTCAGTACTCTCAGTGTGAATTTCTTTTGGAATTTTAATTATAGTCATGTCTAGACTGTATTATGTACATTTATAGTGACGGTATATTCTGTCTTTTCATATAATAGGATAGCTGTTGCCCGCGGCTTCATATGCGATCCAGAATGAAAAGTAACCTTCTCCAGATCATAGTTTACCCATGTGCCAAATTTCATCCACATCCGTTCAGCCGTTTTAGCGTGAAAGCGTAACAAATAAACATACAAAATATCAAATCTTTTCTCTTTATAATATTAGTTTAGACAATAGATATAGATTTAGACTTCTAGAACTAAGATAGTCCTAGACAATATCAGGAAACTAAGAGAACATAGATGTAAATGGTCCTATAAAAGAACCGATTTCATCAACGTATTGCTTGTTCTTCTATTTTCTTACTTAACGTGCATGGGAATGCAGTTGCTCTCTGCAAGCATTCCGTCGCTGACACAGAATGAGATATATAACATTCATTGGTCCCTCTAATACGCTAATGATGTGAGGACAGACAATATTTAGCTGCAATGAGGATGAAGCCCACGTACTGCACCGACTAATGCAAGTAACGGAAGCGAGGATCAGACGGTTCATGTTCATGTATGAGGATGCTCTCAATTCATTAAGAGTTTCTTTTTGCACTTCGAGCACTGTATTAGATTCATCATCAGCCGATTCTATTATTGTATTATATACAGTGATACGTTGATTGATATAAAATATGGGATCTCGTCTAGTGGTGTTCTAGGAAGCTGGACCTAATGAGTATTTCATTCCAAACGTGTTGGCAACCCTCAGTACATTTTTCACTATTTTCTTACCTGGCGTGATCAACATCACCTTTTGCCAGAGTATTGTCTAGAAGGTAATCAAGATTCTATTGATTAAAAAGGCAACCGATTTACGATCACAGATAGATTAGATAGGTTAGATTGTCGCAGTACCTTTTGTCGGTTCTATCAACTACACATATCTTCAAATCCGTTTCCAAACAAGCACGCTAAGAGATAAATCACCTAGCCGGCTTCGAATAACTTCTAATTAAAATAATTGCATCAGAAAGTTAATCCGTACTCGTATACTACTTTTACGTCGTTAGTGACAAAGTGAGTTACAAGACTTACTTATCCACGGAACTATAAAAACAAACATCAGCTACTAATAGATAGAATGACAAATTGCGAGAGAAAGTGATGTCGCAACGATATGCGTTAGTAGGTGGACGATTAAGTGGCGTTCCATGCGGGTATCTTGCGGTACTCCAAATAATTGGATAAACTTTCGTGACTTGATACGTAAAATAAGTCGAAAACACGTGCATCCATATCATCAGTGACGGTTGGGTAATGATGACTTGTTGACAAACGATTTGGCACAAAACAATCAATGACTGAGTTTCTACAAGCGGTGTTATGAAGCAAATAATGATTGACACCCGGCTAGCGTGATTTAGGCCGAAGACAAATTGACTGGACTTGCTAATAGCGATAAAGAGGACAAGATTTATACATGCAATTAAATCGAAATCACACTTTAAGCATTATGTAAAGCACTTACGAATTATATTTTAAAACTGTTATTTAATAGACATTCATGTTTTGACATTGCCCCGATTTTTTCTCTTGATCGAACTCAGAAGCGTGTGCCAAAATTGTAGAGTTCTCTGTCTGAAGTCTGTCTGTTTCAAACATGGCTATCTGTAAGTGTGTTAGCATCGTCGTTCATTTTTATGGCAAGTGCTATGATGTGATAATCACTTGAAAAATCATGATAGTCACTTGTTAAGAGCTGCGTGTCTTTATTAATAATGTGTTAGTTAAAAACGTTTTAAGTGAAGTGATTTATTACGTTTGCTTCTAAGATTACCGTTTTAGTTTCAATGTAATATATCAATAGTATATTCTATTACTGCTTTGCACCTTTCATTTTGTTCAGCAATATCAATATAGCCGCATATTTTTGCGCCTAATTTCCTACTTCAATTCTCAATGTTTGTAAATAGCGGACTGGTGGCTTGGATTGGTGCCATTTCATTGATTGATAGACAGATAGACGACATCATTGTCTGCGTATAATGTTTATAACATAGAGGACGTTAGATTATAAATGAGTAGTAGTGGAATACAGTAGATCATAATTGTGTAGTAGTTCGTATTCAATTATATGTAGGATGGCTAAGTTGTTAGGTTATGTAACAGCATTAAAGTTTATATTTCCATAAAAGGATGATTATCTTTGTCGTTAGCGAGTTACCATTTAGCTGATGTTGGTTGAAGTTTTATCTTCAATAATACTAATTATACTAAAATTGTACAGACATAACAACCACAGAGCAAGTTACGTATGCCTTTAGACCATAGATATATAAAAGAAGTTTTGATTTTCACATTTCTATGCTTCAGACAGTCTAATGCTATAAAATCAGCATATAAAACTAGGCTTTAATCAATATTTGCTATTTAAATTGTTTTTTACTGTGTAACTTCCGCTATTATGTAAAAGATTTGAATTTTTATCTTTTTTTGCACGCATTCATGATTTTTCTAAACAAATTAATGCAGCGGTAACCCTCGTCGGTCAGGAAATAAATATTTGAAATTGAAACGGTTTTAATTTTAAAAGTGTTTTGAATGTGGTTTTTCTAATGAATAAAATAATATAAAACGTTCTAAATATCTATGTTACGTAGATGAAAGAAACAGTCTCTACAATAAATAAATTAAATCGGAATTTTATATTCAGTAAAATTCTTTTCTGTGGCGGCATAATGTAGGTTTATGAATCGAATGGTCAAGACAAGACCATGGAAATAAAATAATCAATGTCCATGGTGGAAACTATGCTAAGTTATCATCGATATGTTCCACATTATATCGATGTTAGATAAACTCACAAGTGTTATTCGCTTTATCTCGCTCATTCCTTACTATTTACTTTATTTCTAACTGGTAAGTGTAGTAATTACAACTAGCTGCAATATAATCTAGTCTCTATATAATTTCTGATCTAGTGAAGAGAAATACAAGAACACACATGTCATGTGAACATTATTGAAGAAAGCTGTGCCGATCGAGTTAAGGTCTCGGACCTACGATGACTATCACTTTTTGTATCTAAAGCAGCGGTTGAACCGGTCCGAAGGCCTACGAATGCCAACTGGACATGCGCATGCGCACTCTATGCAATACGTGGTTTGCGCACATCGGTCAGTGCAATCTTTGAAGGTATCTTTTGTAAGTAATCTTTGCTGAACGCTAATAATGCATTATGTCTTAATGTCTTAAGAATATCCATAGGGTTATTGCAAAAAAATCGTGTGCTTTTTAAGATGGTGGAGACGCTAATAAAGG
Source organism: Amphipoea lucens (assembly GCA_947508005.1). Classification (NCBI taxonomy): domain Eukaryota; kingdom Metazoa; phylum Arthropoda; class Insecta; order Lepidoptera; family Noctuidae; genus Amphipoea; species Amphipoea lucens. The sequence goes on from OX382374.1 coordinate 9,682,927, forward strand.
TAGAGTTGTAAGTATTAAAAATAGTGACATCTTTAAAAAAATAGTAGGTAATTAAATAAATGAAAAATGGTGCTTTGCCTTGCTCACAGATTTCTCTAAAAACGTTCGTTTTACAGTCTAGTATCCAATTCAATTTTTCGCCAATCCAAAACTTTCTTGACAACGATTACAGAACGAATAAAGTAATTCTAAAAATAAATTAAAAACTGCTAGAATGTTTCCGCTCCATTGCTTTTCAGTTGTATGATTGGTCTATTTTCATTCGCCAAACTCTTTGCAATAACTTGAGTATCCCTAACAGGTATTGTAACTTTCAATTAGTTTCAATATATCACTGTAGATTGTTTTGCATTTATAGATGGACACATTATGTGACAAAAAATCGCTCGAACCAGTCACGATCACGAGTGCTAGATGCCACACATTAGTTTCAATATGCAAATGGAGTGAAAGGATGTGGACTTGCGATTTTCATGCCACCATCAAACGAGTGTGAAAGTGTACCTATAAAATTATCGATGTTCCGCTGCCATATTATTTTTATTCTTGTTTCTATTTTATAAACATAATATTAATCATTTTTGCGAGACGAAAACTTTCGTTGAGTTGATTGATTGAAATTGTCTTCATGTGCAATTAATTACATTTTACTGGAGAGTTTTGGCGAATATCCATGTGTCTGAAATTGCAAGAAAGTAGGTAAAATTCATACATCTAATAACAGTTCTTTAGATAAAGGCTAGACAATTAAGGTCACATTGCACATTTAATCAAAATATTGTAATTTACTTGTTGTTGTGATAAGATTAAGAAATAATTCTAGGTCATTGCACACTTTTTATACAGAACTAATAAATATCACATATTTGACCTATTGTATTGATAATATTTAGATAGGTATGTATGTTTCTAAAGTACCTAAGTTTGACAAAACACTTTGTAAATACACTCAGTGGAGAGGACGTATCTAGTCCAAAATAAGACTAATTCGAAGTAACTTCGCTGTTGGTGCATCTTATTCTAAACATAGCTTTCATAGAGTAGCTAAATAAAGCTATATGGTAGCAGCATAGCTTTACAGACACAGCATATTATCGTTCGTTATTATTATTACTTGGCGAGCGCCCAAACATCTTAGGACATGTCGTAAGATGAACTAAGAACATGTTTTCATTACACTTTAGCGGCAAAAAGATAGAATAGGAATTGCAGGCATGCATCTAATGCGTCTCTATTGTTATTCTCTTATTAGTAATAATTAAGGCTTAGCTTAAATACTAGAAAGTAGCTTACAATTACAAAACAGTACAATAAGTATATCAACTCATTCAAAACACAATGTGTAAGTCATATGGCATTGTTGTTTTGGCAACGTGAGTGCCAGATTAGAAATTTTGGCAACATTCATGATTATGACCGCTCTCAAATGGCTATTAAGTGCGGTTAATTTGGTACTTGAACCTGATTTGCGAATGTTTAGAACTAATAAGCCATTACAAGGTATCGCCGAACCACGTTCGCCTCAGAATGTCGTTAAAATTACGTTTAAAGGGAACTGAAAACTGACGACGGTTTACAGTGAATTTCCGAATAGTTTTCTTGAAATTTTCCACACAAAATATTGGGTACATTGTAGTATTTTGTACGCAAAAAAAATATTTGTTGTAAAACGATTTTTAAATAGGCTTCAGTTACATCTGCAGTGTGAACGTCACAGTTTATTTTCGTTTGCACGTAATGCGGAGGACAGGTTGGAACCATTAATGGTTGTAGTGATTGTTTTATAGGGAACAATTTTGTGGCAACATGGCCTTAATTAACATCTGAAGCGAGGGCCTTCGCGTGACCATTGAACCGTGTAAACTGTCTTTGTCAACTAGTGTGCTACGTGTTGGCGGCACACGTTCACAAGTTGTTTACCAAATGGAAAATTTGATTTCGCTAGTCCGTTTAAATGATTTTCAAACAAGTTTATATTAACATAATATAACAACCAACACTACAACAACAAACAACAATATATAATATAACAGACCTAAAATAATAATTTATTTTTTTATAGTTAATTAAAACGGTACAACACCAATTACATTAATTAACATAGGGACAATAATAATTACGTTGACAGTAATATAATTTAAAACTAACGTGGAACAGTGGATTCTGCATACTTTCTCACACAGAACTCCAGAAATATACGCATATTTTAATCCATTCATCCGCAAACACATCATATTCAGGGATGGCAGCCAGAAGGTTGTGCATAATTTATGCACAAGTATATAAAAGAGGGTAAAGAGTCATAGGCATCAAAAAATTCGTCCGCATCGCTGTCAACGGGAAAAGTGTGTGCCTAAAAGGCTGGCAAGATTTGCCACATTGTATGGCGAAAAAATAGAACAGCCCTCTGGTCACGTGAAGTGTCGACCAACCGCTTGGCGGTGTCTTGAAAAACCAAGTGGGCACTCGAACCCCATGGCCCTAGTGTTTCAACTACAAACGGTTCGAATATATAACTCCCAATAAGATTGGAATATTTATGTTTAATATTTATGTAGGTATGTGGTAAACGTAGATCTACTATAGTTACCAGTGGCTGAATTATTTTTACGATTTATTTTAAATTAAATTGTAGAGTTTTCTTCATTAAGGAAAACAGAATTTATCACGAAAATCTCTTTATTTGGACACTTTAATAAAAGTTGTGATTAGTTTGTTAGCCTGTATAATCTCATATAACGTGTTCACCGGAGTTTTCCTGATCGCATGAGCCCTCTGTACAAAAAAGCTATACGGTAAACCGGTAAAAGTTGTTATATTTACCGGAAGATTTTTAAGCGCATTTCCGTATGTTTTTTCCCGCTCATGTGTAGGTAGGTGCTGTCTTTATCAGTTGCTACGTGAATTAATTGCGTTTTTTTAATTAGAAATTACATATTTGACAGAATAACCTTATGTTCGTTGAGAATGAATGGAAAAACCTGAATCATGCTAGTTTTTTGTTCAAGCTCTTGCTGGTAAGTATATTCATATACTTTTTTCAGGGCCATTTATTGCCCGTGTGCATGTTAACCTAGCTAAACATTTTATGATGCAATGCCCATATACATAAGAATAGGTTTCAGTATAGGTACACAATCGATTACTGAGCTAATCGAGAGGAAACTCTTTGATGTTTAATAAAGCATGAAATCTGTTGTTAGCGACTGAACGGTTTTCAGGGGCAAATGCGACACGATTTTAAATGTGTCTTAGCATATTATTCTGAAATAATAGGAAGTGATAGGTGACTGCCTGACATTGAACTAGATCCTAATCTTAGTGCTTGGCGGATCTAATATTTCAAGTAAATGCTAGATCAAAGAGAGATTTTTTTCATAAGCGTCTAGATAGGTATGTTCTATTTTATCATGAAGAATTCGTGTGGATCTACATAGTTGATAGCATGTTATAAGTTATAGCAATTTCGAGATAGTATAGTACCTGTGAGAAAAAGACATTAAAATTATAGGTACATTCGGCTTCTTATACTGGCAGGTTCGATATCGGAATAAATGAATCTTATTATTTTTCCTATTGATTGTTACTTAAGGACAATTCTTTCGGTCGAAAATATCATACTCAATACTTTATTTGCATTCCACAATCATAAACACATGCATAAAATCGCAGTAGGTATGTGTGGAGTGAGTGATATTTTAAGCAAACCGCGAATACCGAATACGATTCACATTCTCGAGCAAGGTGCATTATGTTTGTTTATCCTTTCCAATACCCAAGTGGATGATGGTCGGTGATTGTGTGAAAGTCGCTGCCCGCACATTATTCTCTCATCATTCCGCCAGTCAATAAACTATGTGCATTAGCGTTCGCGTTTAACGACAATCACATATTAAACATGTAAACATTCTGTGACGTCACAGCATACGATAAAATCTATACAATGGTGTTTTCCCAGATGTCCGCGCCCTGTTAACGGGATGATTAAAAAATTATGCCACCGGACTGAAATAGAACGAGCGGAGAAAGTTGACACGAGCGTCTGTTTCTTTCGTTTTGACATGATGAAAACTCACACAGGCAGTTTTGGGTCACACACGTAATAGTTCCGAATACCGAACAATAAATAAAGATACAACACCACAAGTATTTACGCGAAATGTTTCCTTGGAGTTGTCATAAATCTGTTACGAATCAACTCTTCAGCCTGAAAAATGTAAGTTGAAAGACGTGTTAATTTCGCATGGAATGTTGCTTTAATTTTAATGTTTTTCATCTACTGATTGTTCTTAATGACCTACTTAAGTCAACATTCTAAATTAAGTGTGTCACTTTGATAAAACTATACATTACCATGTCGGTTGTCTAGCAAACTGTTCTATTATTCTCATCATGACATCGTAAAGTATCACGCAGATGTAAGCGTCAATACCAACACACCGTAAGTATGGTACTGTTATGCAATTAGCCAAGAGAATGGCGTACACAGTAATGTCCTTCTCGGTCAACGGGTTGTGTTACTGCTATTAACATAAACCACGAATGTTGCAAAGCAAGGCTGCTCTATAAACAATTCGAAGATTTAATGAGCAACTGTTTTGGCTACTTCTACTGACATTGAGTTCGATTCTTGAATTGTCATGGAGATTCTTTGATCTGACAAAAGTGACATTGAGTTCGATTCTTGAATTCTCATGGAGATTCTTTGATCTGACAAGAGCATGAATAAATTCTGTTTTTAACCTATTACAACTTATAAGATACGATTAATTAATGTAATTATAAATTTCGTTAATTATCGTATTTGAACGAAAACAGAGATTTTAATTTAGCTGTCAAGGAAGTTTTATTACTAGAATTTCACTATATTTCGGTTGTATTTAAGTTTTTTTGAGAGCTAATGGCCCTATGACTCGAGCTGTAGATCGTAGGTCCGAACCCAGACAGACGCTTTACTTTGTGTAAATCATTTCATCACCACTGCTTTCAAAACGGTGAAGGAGAACATCGTAAGGAAACCAACATATTCTATAACCAAAAATTCGAAGACATGTGACTTCTACCAACCCGCACTGGGCCCGCGTGGTCGATTATGGCCATAGATATAAGAAAGAAGTTTCTATGGCTCATTGCCCTCTCACCGAAAGGAGGCCTGTGTGACGTGTGTCCCAAAAGTGGGAAAATTATAAGCTGATCATGTTTATGCTAAGTTTTTCTATAGCAATCCTTATACTCAAAATAGTAAAAGTTTTCACCTCCCAGGGAGGTCGGCAAATAAAATCTACTGTTAGCATAATCAACACATCTTCTCGTACCGCACAATGTCACATAATTCAACTAAGTAACAATCTGGTTGACACGGCTGCCAGTAACTGGAGACATGTAATCGTTAGCCGTCGACGAAGTAATTAGGCAGCTCGGCCTAATTGCAAGAAAGTGAAATGCGAGGCCCGCTGCGAATGTGAGAATGTTTCCCATAGCTGTCCGCATGTGAGCTCGTAATCGTAACACGCGCCTACACGCTTCAGTTTGTTGATGTATCGGTAAATCACTATTTGTTTTGGCGAGTTTGTTGATCAGGAAGTTTTCAGTGTTTTAGTACACAAGGCCTAAGCCGTAGTAAAGTCAAATATATCTCTGATGCACGCATGATGCACATGGTTAGGATTGTGTAACATTTCTACAAAACGTTTGTGTTGGTTATTCTAGTTATATCTACTATAGACATTTCTATCTTAGTGTTTGTAGGAGTTAAAACACATTCCTCCTTGTCAGGGTCATCATTACCTATTATTCTGACTGTACAATTAATTATATCTTGTCAATAACTTTTAACCGTAGGTGTTATCTTAAGTGAATGATGAGATAGATGAGATATTGGCTCGTTAAAAGTTTCCTAACCTTGATTAATATAACCAGACTGTTAGTGTTTAAGGTCCAGAATAACATACAAAACTCCTTGATCGAGGTCCTAGCAATAAATTCAGTCTATCGTCCTCCGCTCGATTTGTATCAAGTTGCGTAACAACGCTTGGTTCGGTACGACAAGAGACGCTTGCCATGTTTAATTTTTCCATCCATCTTTCCCAATCACTGCATCTCCTCAATTCTAGGATCTATACTTAGATATTGGATACAAACGATACAGAGACATTGAAGCTCGACATTTCCCAGGGAAACAAATGAAATAATCCAACTATAATGGTATTGTTCGTCGAGTCGTTGAGCTCCTCAAGTTTTGAGTTGACCTACACGATTACTGACAAATGCTTGCACTGCCTGGAATGGTCCACTCAAATTTGTGTGGTACTTTCTTTAAAAGACGATTTCAGACATCAAAATAAATGGTCTTCATATGATCTAACCAAGATTATGTCTGGACTTTAAAAGATATTGTGACCTCAGAGTTTGTTTCGGCCTTTCTTCTCTTCTCTTCAAATTGGAAACGCAGACCTCAACTACCTTATTTTTATTTATAATATAACGTGTAAAAGTGATTCCGATATCAGAGTTATTCCAGTCTGATCCCCCTCCACCCCCCTCCTCGAACCCCTGCTAGTTCGTCTTAGTATAAATAAATTCATTTCATGGAAACCGCAAGAATTTTTTTCTGAAAAGAAAATTGGTTAAGTAGGTCTCTCGTCTCCTCTTTCTTGTGAATCATTTTCTGCTAATCTAGTTCCAGTTCCATTTTATTATATTTAAAGAGCTCTCAGCTCAGTACTTATATTATATCAATGTTTCTTTAACTACAACTGTGTTTACATTGTTGTTTCCACAACCTCAATTTCATGAATGAACTCACAGCGTGATATAAATCATTTATTTCCGTCGGATTTGGACTATATCTCATTCATAAACGATGTTATAATATATTCTGAAAAAGTATTTATTTCTACGTCGGATTTGTTGGGTAAGATGTACAGACAGATTTATGGATTCTGTACCAAATACCCCATTTAGTTTAACGGAAATTAATTATCTTGTGTAACAAAATCATAGGTTTTTAAATCCATAGTCTGAAATAAAATAATGTTAAATAGTTTAAATTTTTATTTTCGCTTTTGTAATTCTGTTAAGTAAAGTGCTGTTTTGTCCCGAAGGCTCAGATTTCGATACTCTTTGTACCTGTTTTCCTTGAGAACATTATACTACCTTTGCGCTAATAATATCGATATGCGATATCTTGTAGAATGTAGACTTAAGGTTAGCACAGCATAATAATTATGTGCCTGTATTACACAGCAGGTATGTGTAGCCCTATTGTCCTATAGAAGGCAGACAATATCGTGATATTAGTACATGCACACTGAGTGTTACTATTTACATCACATAGTTCTAGAAAAGTCGATGGCTTGATGGCAAACGATTGCGGAAACAAACCATAGTGCGGCGTGAAATAACTCTCTCTCTCTTCACACATGAATCATGTTGCGATTTCGCGTTATTCGTACAGAATAACTATTTTTAGTTAATAAAACAGTACGTACATATTTGCTGTATATCCTGAAACGATAGAATTCTATGAAAACAGATTAGGTGTGTTAAAAAAGTAGGCACACGGTAACGAATTACTTTTTCATACATTTTTACGTTTCATTCACGTCATGTCGCCATTGTATCAGCATTCCCCGAACGAAATGTAACAATGCAGCAATGTGGAATTGTGGATATAGGCGAGTAGGTATACAATTCGCGTGTTTATCTTCACATGACGGAAATGGGCGAGCCGAATAGATTACTATTTGGACTGCGACGTCCAAGCCTGGATATAGGCCTTTGTAAGTGAGGGAAATAAAGCCCATACTTAGTCATTGCGTGGCAAATGGCTTGGTGACAAGCAAGTATGGTATTCCATCTGCTGTCTTAAATACTGGTTGACTTTTTAAATGGTTTTATTTAGCTTACCTTGTTTTACCGTCTGGACAAAAACAATGTAGGTATAAAAGGTGAACGGAGAAAAAGCACAGAAATGTCTTTTTTTTTTTCAAAAGCCTAAAATAAAAAATAACCTATTTGAAGTAAACTTTTCACACTAAAACAAAAAAAAAAACAAATATATCGACACAGCCCGTATAATATTTAATATTAATACACAATATGCATCTGTAATATTATCTCCAGCGAACTAGCCTCTATAAAGACAAACTACCAGTAGGTAAATATTCTTCATGATGGTGCGATAACATTTTTCTAAGCTATCTAGCACGTACTGCCTTTACGTGAGTTTCACTTAAGAAGTTACTGATAGGTACTAATTATAGTTTATGCGCAAGAGACATAAAATCCGTGAAGAACTTGTGGAATATATTTAAGTACCAGGCTCGCATCACGTTTGAGGAGGTTTAAAATTATTTTTAAAACCATGTTCTGTATTTGTTAACAATTTACTACGTTTACATTTTAGGAACTATCTAGTAGGTACTTAGTAACTGACTAACTAGTCCATGTCTCTGTTCTCTGTTATTTGTAAATGTTTGTGTTTGTGCTGTTGATGTGCCTTAATAATAAATAAATAAATAAACTATGACGAATTGTATTAGACGGACGCAGCCCGTTAATAATGTTAGACAAACATTAAAACAATCGTCGACTGTTGTTCCTGTTATTACTAGTAGTAGGTACAATACCTAGGTATTGTCTGATAGATGGAGGTTGTAAATTCGAGGTCAGTCCGTCGATAGACCTTTATCTGTTGATTGTCATGCAACTCCAACTGAAGCCTACGCTGTTTAACGTTCTCAATTTTAATGAGAAATAAATACAAAAATATAGGTAGAACAGAATACTCTTTATTATGCACACGCACCATATAAATTACAGATATAAATGTAGAAATTTTAAAAAGGGTGACACAATGGGCGGTCTTGTCTTAAATATTCGTAGATATAAGCTAAGTTTGAGAAGTGGATGTGGATGGTAAAGATGGGACCATTCAACCATTGTATTAGGGAATCGCGCCTAAGAGCTAAGCTGTAATCAAGTGGATTGGTACATTGCTTCTGATTTACGGACGGTAGATGGTGACCTAATTGTCATAGTCGGAACCAGGAAGAACAACAAGGAAAAATATAGTGTGTTGAATAATTAGGAGCAGGATTTAGTTTAGGCAATGAAACACCAATTAATCGTGTTTTTATGATCCTTCTGCAACATAATATAGACTTTTTCGAAACAATATTATCAAAAGATTTTAAAGTAAGTACAGTATAACGGGGCTACTTTGACTTCCAGGGTTATTTTGACCAGGCCGATCACAACGCTATGACGCGTTCCCCACACCCCGCGCTTCGCGCAATATTACTCGAGGTCACGCACACTTGCTGAGCGCACGTGAAAACCGATTTTGGCGCTCTGTAAAAGTAGCTACAAAATCTGTCAAAGTAACCCTGGAAGTCAAAGTAGCCCCGTTTTGCGGCATACATAAACTGAGAGATATTAATTCCTATTAAAGTGTTATTTGTTACATAGTATGTATTCTCCATCGTCATTGCTTAAATTCTGCATAGCTATCAGCACCACGATTGTCAACTGATGTTTGCTATGTCAAGGCATTTGTGGTCACTCACTACGTGTAGGTACTCTTACTAGGTACAGTACTACACATCGCATGCTTAATGGAATACTGATTAATTAACTCAAAAAAAGACGATTTTTGTGACATCGCAAAATAAGATCTTGCTATGAGGACTTATCCTACTTGTTGAAACCCTGATTTGATTTCATTATTAATTAATCATGAATGCTTGTGTTTTGAACGTCTATGGTTAACTATTGATGAAATCTGAGTAAAAAAAATTCTGTAACTCAATTCTGACCTATCTACTAATGGGTCCATGTTCCATTAAGCTTAAGCATGCGACATTACGAACACATCACACATGAATGGGAACCTCGTTGATTACACATCGCCCGGTGGCCGTAGCACATAGCTTACAAACAACTCGATTGTAATCATCATCGATTCAATCATCATTCATCTGTCATCGTCTTCAGTTACCTATTCGTAGAAACAGAAAACACACACGTTTTTATTCCAATATTTCGCTTACTTGAGAGTATTGTCACATCCTTAGACAATAAATCAAGGAGATAGATTCTCAGTGACTCATCTGTGTGTCGTCAATCAGTCATCATAAAAGTTTATTGTATTTCTAATTTATTACTGCCCTCGTTTCTGATAGTAAATGACCTCTTTAGAATTACTGGTTTTAGTAATTAATTTATGCCTAAGTAGGTACAATCAATTTCATCATATTTGAATGCTTGCACTGAATCGATTATATAAATAATGTGTATCGCAGTTGCAGTTGAGTAAATTAAACCCAAATAAGTGGTTATAGTATCATTTAAATAAAACATTTTGAACTAAATATCGCAATGACCATTTCATTGCAATGGTGCATTGCAAAAGTGAAGGGTGGATTAATAACGACAAATATTCATGGACTGCCAATGCCAAAATTAATCTGTTCTTATCCAATAATTGCAGAACAGATTACCAGCTGATAGAGACAATATTTTTATGTTATCAAATAACATATGGATTATAGCTAAAGAGATATGAATTATACCTAATTAGTATGAACGTAAATAACAACGAATAACTATTAATTAATTGCTGTTTTATTGTTGTTGTTATGATTTGGGGTATTCTATTTTCTCTTTTACTCTTACACACGCTGTCTACATCTCTTTATCTATCTACTTTCTTGTCGCAGGTATACTGGTAGAGCTATATAAATAAGCATCTCCTTTGTACCTATTTGTCTGTTCTTGTTGTGTAAATAAAAAATATATATCCTTACTTACATCTAAGTATTCGAAAACTGAAATATAGAATCGAAACTTTCATCCGCATAATTATTAGTATGATGGACAATAGGTACCTATAGACGTAGCACACGTGGAGAAATAAATCTATTTAGCGTTGAAGAAACTGATATATATCTTTAATGTAATTTATAAGAAGGAACCTACAGCCATATTTTAAATCGAAAAATAATTTCGAGAGTGTTCAATATCACCAGACGAAAAACATTTTAGAGATCATTTAGAGATATTTTTAGCGGGTGACACTTTATAGCAACCTGTTATTACGTTCACTCGATATAAAATTGTTAGTCCCAGTCCATGTAACATCGGTAACATCATAATAATAACAGGTAGTAGATATACCATCACGGTCTAAGCAAAAAACTACAATGACAGGTAACAAAAACCAGTGAATGCCCGGCCGCTGTTCGCACGTTGAACTTTTGAATGTTTCAGACAAAAACGTTCCCATCAATCAAATATTTAATTACCGATTGTTTAACGGAAACTTTTCGCATAATTTCGAATTTGGCATTTTCGACGCCGCTGAATCAGACAGGCCATTAATGTTACGCGGGTGAACTATGGATTTGAAATAATTCTGGTGACCACTTTAATCCAATTGAAGATATACGATTTAAAGAAGATAGTATTGTAAAAAGCGAGGTATAGGAGATAGCAACAAGCAGGAAGGCAGTCAGTCTCATCATAACTTAAACTATTCTTAACTAAATCTACAACAAACAATATAAATGATCAATCTCTAAACAAATCAGTAAGTAGGTTTGATATTTCAGGTGAAGGCTGCGCTAACACTTTAACATATGGATCAATATCATATTCATTAACTTTTAACGTCCTCAGCAGTGTCTCTCTTTCCTTATTAGTCTTAGTCGTAGTACACTCCATAAGTAGATGGTGAATATCTTCAACCGTGAAGATGGGATACTTCATAATGGCATTAGATAATGATGTAATAAGCACTCCTGCTAAAATTAGAATAGACACTGACATAAAACTGCTTTTATTTCCGCCCATTGTGTACCCTATGTAAAATTTCTACATTTATACCTGTAATTTTTGTGGTATACATAATAGAGAGTACTCTATCTTTCTTTATTTCTCTCGTTAGTCTTTGCACTATGGATACACGAAGCGGAGAGATACAGAATTCGACCTAGTGTAAGACAACGATCTAATAAAAAGACGGAATTATCTACTATAGGTACAACAGCAAAATACACCGGCTGGTGATCCAGATTATTCTAAATGCGAGCTAATTTCCGTGACAGCTATTGCGTATAAAATCGGCTGACAACACCTAGATGCAGTATTACAAAAAGTCTATAAACTACAGTTACTTTTGCCAGTGATATGACCTCTATAAGTCTCTTTTTAACATTATTTACAATATTCTTTTTATTTTCTCGAATGAATTTAGCAACCGATAGACTAAGTTAGGTAACGCTTACAAGTATTCATTTGTAATTTAATTCGCTATCAATCTTCATCGATATCAGCCATGTCTCTATTTCCTCACCTATCGTTACATTATCTATTACACACGACTTATGTCATTCAGTAACGCCTATCATTTTTACAATTATGTGTATCGAATTAATTTTAGTAGATTCCTCTCCAATTGCCTCATAAGGTAAATGTTTAGATTTGAACACGTGAATTCTATGTGACCTCAAAACAATTGACACAGAACAAATTAATATTAGTTAATCGCACACGAGACCAATTAGCAAAATTGGACACTGTTACAGTACACTCGAAATATTTTGATTGAATCATTTATTGCTAGATTTTTGGTCAAGGTTCAATTAGAGCTACTAAGACTAACGTATTGGATTTAATTCCTCAAATATAAGTAGAGCGACAAAATTAGTTGCAATTTCGAGGTGTTATATCCATTCTAATTTTTACTGAATTTCATACTGTTCTCGGGTATCAACCCAGTAGTTCTTTGTTATACGAGTAGTGTGTTGTATAGTAGCATGTTCATAATGTTCGCGCTAAAACGTATTGTTGTGTTTGAGTGTGTAACCTAATTACCATATCACAAGAAAGGAGTCTCCTGTTGTTCAGTTCTCATTAACTTACCCTTTCATTGGAGATTGATAAGGTATCACTGTTGATTTGATGTATACCTTTACAATTATGTTAATGAGTAGTGATAGATTGACACTCTGTGTGTCCACTTTCCGGTGATAGTTTATGTGCAACGTATGTGTGTGTGTGAGGTGGTGTCAACAGCGGTCAGCGGCTATCACCTAGCACATCTCGGACTTAACACACATGTTCAAAGTTTCCGCATAGGCGTGCGAAGTGTCGAATTCTCGATACTTGTCCATCAATCGAAAGTGGTGATAAATTCTAATTGAAAAGATTCATAGGTCAGTTGGATTGTATCACCAATTTCAAGTAATTTTCCATTTTCCACGAGACATTAACGACTTGTGAAAGTAAAAACTATGTTGGGAATTTTTCTTTTAATTTCCTTCAGCTTTCCATATTGCTTGTTTCCACATCCAAGTATGTGCAGTGCATATATTACGAGTACATTTCTGTCATTAGTTCTCACAAAGGTGTATAAACGTCATCTTATATTGGCAAATAGGTGGCATTGTTGAAGTTTTTACACAGTTTCGTAGGCGAGTATCAGTCACAATGACACGCCACGTTACATGCTCGCTCGTATGTGAACAATGGTGCCGCTTGTGCCAACTGCCGCCATGCCGCCACTAGCGACCGTTGCAATAGAACTTTCCATTTTCTTAACACCGTAAACGATTACTAGTTACTTCGATTTGTTGATCGAAGACTAGTTAGCTGTTACGCCAGATTACAGAATCATGTCAGGTGTCGGGTTTGTTTACTTACTTGCGGATATTCCTCATGGGTATTTTCGCTGTCTCAATTTATGGTTCTACATTAGGTCTGAAGTGGACTTTACTGGAAGTGAAAATAGTGATATTTTGTTTCGAGCTGGTTCATACTAAATACTAATATTAGATATCTGTGCTGCTTCTTTTGCTCTGATCTGGTAAAGATTTGGTATGAAAACTGTTTTTCTGTACAAAAATACACAAACAACACAGGCACAAATCTATTGAAAATGGCATATAGATTTCTAAATAGGTCATGTAGCATTGCCTAAAGTTATTATACGGAGCTTTAATTCATGAAGTAATTGTCCGTTAGGTTAGACATAATTATAACTCATATTTACTTGAATATGTACGTACTTAAGAATTACTTATTCGTTAGTTTTAGCTTGCGGTAGTTTCTACTATTTCGAATATTCGAGCTAGTCAAATTATGTTGAAACATGAAAGTAACGTGACCGTGTATTTTGACCTAGCCGAATCTAGCTTTAGGTGAAAGTAATAATCTGTTTTGCTTCATATTTGTATGTTTATTGCTTTCACATCTTTTAAAGGTGGCTAATAATTGATTATTAATTTAATAGCGTAGCATGAATTAATTAGTACCTATTTATCAGTCCATAAACGCCCACTTGCTAAATATGGGTGTCATTTGATACCGATGCAGTGATTCGTGATTGCAGTACTAGCACCCAGCATAGTTAATCATAGGTACAATACACCTCTGCCTAACTCTTCGGGGTTTACAGGCGTGATGTTATGTTACGTTAGTAGGTAATTGTTGATCTCTGAATTACAGTTATATTTAAGTCATCAACCGGGCACAAATCCAGATATTCCAGACGTTGCCCGATACGGGAATCGAGACCTCAGTTCTGCAGTAGCGCATGCGACCACTAGACCAAACTAAGAGGCAGTTGTTTGAGTCACTGTTAGAATGTTATACATACACAGTAATAAAGTTTTCTCAAACATGCTTGGAGTGCATTATTTTGACAACCTTCTTCATTCAAGGTAAATCGAAACTGCTGTACTTGCGAACAGCGGCAGCGGCCGGCAAAAGTTGTATGAAAATCCGTATCTGTTGTAGTTTAGCGGCCAAATAAATTGCATGGTAAACTCATATCTGTCGTGTAATTTAAAAAAATGGAACGATCTTTTACTCCGAGACATGGCAACCAAGGAGGTAACTTATAGGTTTTATTTAAATTTCAAACTGGCTTGCAAATAGAAAGCTGTTAATTGAAAAAAAAATAAACGAATGAACACTTTAACGCGAGAAAAAATAATGTTGTTCGTTGTTCGTCATTGATTTTGAAAAGTAATTGTATTTGACAGAAAAGTTCTGCCTAGGTACTACTTAGCTTTAATTTCCGCGCATTATTTGAGAAAAGTGCTATACAAGCCTTGGCCACAACTAGGCATTGATGGACTTACGTACGAGTACCTGTGCCTCGACTTCGCCTCGGCTCACATTTACACTTTCGCCCATCATTGCCTCTTGTGCTGGTCGCTGCAGTAATGCACTATTGCCGTCTAGTGCTTACGTAGGACATTGATGATTTATATAGAGTGACATCAAAATTATTTCACTTCATATTTCCAATGCTAAATAAGTCTCTATATTTAATTTTTTTTCAGCATGTCTGCATTATATGTCTGCATTATTTCCTCATTTTCTCTTTGCCTCTATTTTCCTTTATCTAAGGCTGGGAATAAACTTGTGTCTAATTAAATGAAGTTATGATTAGATATCATAACTTCCTGTCCTTTTCTGTATTTAAGTATAGTTTTATCTATAGCGTAATGAGCCACTTCATCAATATACTAGTATTTACCATTTATCGCACTGCATTGTAGACATTTCTTTCTGTAAACATAATGTAATATTTGGTTTTTCATCATCCTTTATTATGTATGTTAGACAGCGGTCTAGTCTAGCTAGACTGAAATTAATATTGTGTCAACACCTTCAATCCTCGATACATATTCTGACGGATTCTGGGTTAAATATGGTGATGACTCACTTTTTTAAACTATTTGTACTAGTTTTGACTGTTTTTAGTACCTATTAAAAATAATAATTAAAAGGAATACATAAATTAATAGCTTCTATTGGTTCATGGTTGTCATGATCGAATTTCTAAGCATGAATAATTTATTTTTCCGAAATTATTCATAAAAAGAGTTCATCAAACTTTGTAATCGTTCTCATCAAGCGTTATGCAAGCATTTTCAACTAAACTTTTGTAAATACCGTACCTTATAAATAAATGACGTTTATGGTTTCATCAAAAATTACCACAGAGCCATTTTAAGGTACCTAATAGTTAGGGTACACCTCTTCTACGCGCTATTTAAACGCGCACCGGATTCTTTTTTTTCGATGAAATACGTAAACTACATCAACAATGTTAATGGCAAGGTCGTGGTCAGTCATTAGACGAGTATAAAATGAAAGATAATAGTTTGTGTTCAAATTGCTGTGTCCGTAATTTTGCACCGATGACGATAACGCCGAACCATTGCGCATTGTGTGGCTGTTCTATTATGGTCAGTAAGTACATGCAAATATATAGACAATACCGAACTAGACACAAAGGTATGTCTTAAAATGTTCTAGAAAACTCTGTTCTTTTGTTATTTACAATTAGCAATGTGTTCTCCTACTTTCGAGAAAAGTTAAGGAAAATGGGCAACATTTCAGCGAAATACTTAATAAAAACGTCTTTGGAATTTAAATCGACGTTTTATTAACTGAATCATATTTACTGTTCACTGTTCACGAAGTCTAGGATTTACATTATGTAGATCTGTTATTGTAGCGTTGCCTAAATATTTTGTCTATTGGTCATCAATGTTTTTCTAACATTCTAGTATGACCAACCCTGCACAATCAACGATCTACTTAAAAAGTAAACGTTCACTGATACCTTCACCGCGATTTCCTTTTTCCATTCTAGCAACATTATCACACTGTTGACCTTAAGGCGAATGGGTAGTTGTAGCCCGCGAAATTCAATTTTTCTTACGTTTTTTGCAATTTTCAGGTCAGTGTCAGGTTGTATCTTGATGAAAATTTGATTCGCGACTATAACAGGTACGTATTCACAGAATTATAATCATCAGAATCATTAATACATCTGTTTAAGTTAGATTTCTACCACCAACACTTTTCCATACGAGATTTGTTCTTAACGGTAGAAATCTAACTTAGAAAGATGTATTAATGATTCTAATTATTATAATTCTGTAAATACGTACCTGTTATTGTCGCGAATCATATTTTGATCAAGATACAACCTGACACTGACCTGAAAATTGCAAAAAACGTAAGAAAAATTGAATTTCGCGGGCTACAACTACCCATTCACCTTAAAAACGTACGCAATTAATGTTACCAGTATTATGTGGAGCTGGCCTACTTACTGCAGACATTTGTAAATTCCAATATTATTGTGTATCAAAATATTACTCAGACTACAATTGTTTTGTTCTTTGTGTCGGTGACCTCTCAAAGGTATGTCTTATGTTTATTTACTTTCATGAGGTAATTCGAAACGCATGGATGTTTAAAAGTAGTTACGTTCAAGCACTCGTAATTCCAAGTAATTACATTATCTGTAGGTACTCCATTTCGTTAATATGTGTAGATTAAATTTAAATTAGACGACTTTCCAAGGAATTGTTTTTGCGAAATTTATAAGTATTTATTGTTATCATTATTTGACGCTTTCTATGGCCAAACTTAATTGACTGGTTTGTCAAGTGTCATCGCCCTCGTATAAAGACGAAGACGCTAAATTCTTTTTTTAAATAAAGTTTTAGAATCTTATTAATTTAAAGCAGAGATATCTATAGTTGTATACACTTACTGAACTAAATAATATAGGTAGCGAATACTTATTTGTGATTGAAAAATCGCTGAATATAACTTATATTACTTAATCAGGTAGGTATAACATGTTTACTTAACAGGCTTGTAGGGCACATGTTTATGACTTTCCCAATTAAACTGGTTAATACTTATTTCGTTAGTGTAATTATTTCGGTCGGTGGTTCACGGCCGTTTGTTGCCAATACACATATATTTAATTATTATTCACTTGTACACTAAGTACACTTTCTTTCACGCAATATTACAACATGTACAGACGCCAGCACAAGCTGTAAAATTTTCCCAATCAACTTTGAACCTTATGCTTTAGCAATAAAGTTGAAAATCTATTAAAGAAATTTGACAGATTGTAGTAGCTTGATGTGCTGGCATCTGTACTAGGAATAAATTATTCAGTGGTAGGAACATCGACGTACAAACTGTAAATATGACTTCAGCAAATGGTTCTAGACCTCCCCGAGAATAAATTTTTAGTCGATTATCAAAAAAAAAAATCTGCTGTTTCATAGAAATGTGCAATACCTACGCGGTCACAATGTATGGAGAAGTATATTATATTATTTTTAATAACCGACAAAAAAATTCAAAACAGGAGAGTTTAGAATCATGTACTGAATCCATGGTAAAAGTTTGCAAGTCGGTGTCTCACTCTGTATTATTAGATCATTTTGATATTTACAAATTACAACTCTGAGTTACAGACTGTCACTATAGGTACTTGTGAAATTAGAAGCAATACCTTCTAGGCATTTTTAAAAAGCTAGAGAAATTAACCAATTCAGAATTTATTCTTTAGTAAAATTCAGTAAATAATTTGGAGTAATTTAGAAAGCATTGCTTACATTTTGAATGCATAAAGTAAAGAACATAAGTTCCTATCTATGTATGTAACACGGTACTATTTCAATAGTAGCCTGTCACTATTTGTGTATGTCAAAATTCCCTTGTGATTACATTAGTGAACTAATATTTGTATTGAATTTATACAGAACAATAGTCGTTAGATAATACTAAATTATATTTAAAATTTTAAGCTTATCGCCTATCGCAGTGCATTGCTGGACTTAGGCCTCTTCCGAAGTTCCAAGTAACGAGTCGACTGATCAACAAGTTCTTTATCGTCATAACCATAATCATAAATCGTATGATGAAGGTTATTCCACGAAATGTTCGATATACCTCAAATGCTCGAAATATCTATCCGAAATTCAGAACGTAGAGTGCAATGACCTAGAAAGTATGTGATATAAGTAGGTACTTGATGAGGTTAAAATAAATAATTAATTTGCACCGAGTGCTACGACCCCAGTGATGCTTATATAATATCACATATGATTAAATGACATATTTATGCTGAATTTTGATAAATAACCTACCGCTATGTTTGTCTAGGTGTCTTTTCAATGAATAATATGCTTTATGCAATATTGTTCTATTATATCATATTTTAAGTAGGTATAGTGAAGTAAGAGGGCTGTTAGCATAAAATCTTGTTTTTGTGATGATGTCATTATATGTATGTACTTAAAATTCAGGAAGGCGCTAACTGCGCTGTCAGTTGTCTGTTTGTCACCGACAGCACTTTTTGTAGTAGCCGGTATATGACTAACCCTATACGATTGAAGTCTTACATTTAAAACCAGCTAGACGAAAATTCACAAAATACCTGAATATAAAATAAATTCGCACAACTTAGACACACAAGGAAAACAGAAAAGGAAGACAGGAAATTGGGAAGTTATTTTTATGTTCCCTGTAAGGGTTCACGTCTACACCGTAGATCTTTTTGTACGTAGCTTCAACGCTGAGTCTACGAACGTCTATGTGGCGTCTACGACGGCCAAACGCCCAGTGTGAATGTGTACCTACTAAGGCCCCTATTACAGAACCTCACTCAAGACTCAAGTATTATTTAAAACTAGTTTTAAACGATCAAATGGCTTTAAACTAATTTTAAATAATACTTGACTTTTAAGTGAATATCTGTTTTTTGAGCCTAAGAAAGGTGGGTATAAGACACTAGTTACAATGGATAAAGTTAATGATGTGGTAGAAAACATACTTTTATATTTGAATTAAGAATTTGAGATCATTTTCAAGTTATGGAAAAACAACTGACTGTCATACTAAACAAAGTTCAAATTCCATTTTTTTGTTGCAAATGGTCATTCAAAAATCAACTAAGAACACATTTCCCTAAAGTAGATAACTGATTAACTGGCGATAGAATGTAAATTATCTGAGATTAAGAACACTGCTATAGTTGTATTTTTTCTACCCCGAATTACGAAAAACCTTTTTAATTTGCTACCGGTCATAAGCGACACGCTGCGGGAAATTCATTGAAATACCTACTTATAAATTATTCCAATAACTGCTATAATGAAGTGATCAGATGTGCGTATTTTCGTCATGCTCTAAATTTCTCGATTGAGGTCAATACCGGTTTCGGCGATTATATGCTGTATCGAGGATGTTACGATGTAACTACCTACGTACGTAACCGTTCATGCTAACAAAAATTAGGTATTCGCTAGAGGTTATTTATAATTAATTACTCATTTATAAATCATGGCTGTGCTGCTTAGGCTTGGCACAGTGACACAGCAAGCAACACTTTCGTTAATTTAGCATGCAGAATATTTACAAGATACGTTTTCATTCGGTCAAACATAAGCATAATCATAATCAGCCTATAATGTTCCCACTGCTGGGACACAAGCCTTCTCTCTGTGAGAGGGGCCAACACCCGGGCCTAGTGCGGGTTAGTGGATATCACATGTCTTCGAATTTTTGGTTCTGGGGCATGCCGATTTCCTCACGATGTTTTCTTTCACCGTTTTGACAGCAGTAGTGATGAATTTACACAAAGAAAACTGCCTGCTTGGGTTCGAACCCATGACCTAGACCTACTCGTAAGTCGCGGCCGTTACCACTGGGCCACGTTTTATGTTCATCATCATCATCATCAGCCTATAATGTTCCCACTGCTGGGACACAGGCCTCCTCTCTGTGATAGGGAGTGGGCCGTAATCCACCACGCGGGCCCAGTGCGGGTTGGTAGATGTCACATGTCTTTGAATTTTTGGTTCTAGGACATGCCGGTTTCCTCACGCCGTTTTCCTTCACAGTTTTTGAGAGCAGTGGTGATGAAATAATTTATTTATTTGTTTTATGTTACCCATTTAGAATTGCTTCCATCTTGCTGACTGGCTAATATCTAAACCAAGGCATGATCTATTTTTATATACTTAAATAAAATTAACGAAAAATATTGAAAAATAGGTTTTAAATACATATTTGAAAACCTACATACTTATTATAATTATTGTTAATACATTTTAAACAGCTGCGAAGGATAGCAATGTTGTTTTACATTCTATTGGCGCGAATGTCAGTCTAGCTACCAGTAGGTTCACAAGAAAAGCGAAATGATGTCATTGTTGAACTAAGAATTCTTATTTTTTTTTGTGTTATCTTATATCTCAGCGCATTTATTTTCATACGCTACAAAACAAAAAATTAAAAGTAGAACATGTGTCTTATTTTCTGATGGCAATACAGTCATGTTTTAATGTAGATATTATACATATGCAGGGTCAAATTATTTAGCTAGCGAAACTCACTCTGCAGACGTCATGATTTATTTTATTTTATCGTATTTAGTAGATATCAATCTACTAAATACGATAAAATAAAAATAAAATACATTTGATTTTTTTTTTTGGCATTTACGACCGGAGGCATTGTGGTTTCTTAAAGTATGAGTTGAGAAAATCTGTTTTCTTTTGTTTTATCGTGTTAAGATATCGATACCAAATACTGGTATTCAGTTGCATCAGAGCATGTATTCACAACCACTCGATACGCTTCCGTACCGTATCGAAAATCAATCAATGTTATCGTAGGAGTCCTCTAAACGCTGTTCACAAGTCCAAAACCCGAAAATGTTGTAAGTTTAAAATCAAATAGACGACCGCTATTCCTCCGATAGCTACTTACTTACTCCTTACTCCGATTGCTGTCAGAGACAAGGCAAATCAGGTTATCGAAACGTAATTTTCGATACGATAGCCTGTCGAATAGTTGTGAATTGCTATGCTGGTTAGATATCGATACCAAACACTTCTGTAGAATTTCGCTAGCTAATTTAAATTTACCCTGTAAGTGTAAGCTAAGTTCTTCTCAAAGTACTCCAAAAAGTACCTTAATAACAACTACATTTTATTGCGGTACCTATTGATTTTATAGCTCATTCGCTGTTACATTTAAGGCATGATGATGTTTCCGAATTAAGTACAGACGCCAGCACATCAACCTACTACAATCTGCTAAATTTCTTTAATAGATTTTCAACTTTATCACTAAACCATAAGGTTCAAAGTTGATTGGGGAAATGTGACAGTTTCGGGTAGGTTGATGTGCTGGCGTCTGTACAAGGATATCAATTATGATTAGGTACTATAAAAGTGTAAACCTTAGTTTCTGAGGTCGTTTTTTTTTTATTAGCCATTAATGTCCCATTGCAGGGTAAAGGTGGCCCATACTACTTACCTACATATCTTTCTCTTCTCTCTTATTGGACCAAATATTGGCAACACTAAATTCAAGCAAACAGACTAATCTATCAACAATGTTTGTATAACGCGATAAAAATGTGGTTTACTTTATGACTAACATAGATAAATACTATACAAGTCTGTACTAACTTACTTAAAATTCAAAAGCTAGCCACATTTTGTTTGACACCTACACTCCTTTCATGTTGGTCACCTAAATGCAAATGTCCTCCGCCTTTTATGTGCACTCAGCAAGTCGGCACACGGAAAGTAGAACAACTTCTTTACTTGTCATTTGTGTAGGAGTGCGTAATGTGTAAATGTCCTTTTCAATACGCTCATTTGCAACGGATTAAGAAAAATCTAGAAGTTTCAATCTACGTATTTAAATTGGAAACTTGGAAGAAGAGATTGATTTTCTGAGTTGGCGATTAATTCAATCGATTTTGTATGTTACAGATTGGGTCTATTACTCGATTTTGACTGCGTATTTTCAAAGTCGCGAGAAGTTAGTACAGACAATCAAATCAAATCCATTTATTTGCCAGAATGTAGGTTTACAATGTATGATCTTAAAACTATAATGACGCTTTTACATTCTACCATTACATATGGTGTGCAAATATTTAATTTTAATCTGCACAATGTTATTATTTTAATTAGGTACATTCAAAAAAAGAAAAAATATACAGCAACAACAAATAATGGTTAGTACAATACAATTTCTTAGTATTTTATACAGGGTGGCGGATTTCGACGCGCACTATCAGTAGCAAATGGCTTTCATTTTGACAGTTCAACAACATTCATTGCGTTATTTACGTTGTTGAGCAGACACATTTTTCGACCGTATGAAGCAATGGATTAGCAATAAGTATCCTTCAAAATTATTCAGATGGAGATTGATAGTGTGTTAAGCAATTAGGGTGCCTATACAGGGTTATCTATTGGAAAAACACCAACAACCTCTTAAGAAGTCATTGTACTCATCATTATGAACAACTTTTACTATGGGACGAACATGAAATTGTGAAAATAAAATCAGCTGTTCCCTATATTTATGTTCGTACTAGCTGCGCCCCGCGGTTTTACCCGCATAAGTCTCGATCCCGTGGGAATATCGGGATAAAAACTATTCTATGTCCTTTTCCGGGACTCAAGCTATCTCTATACCAAATTTCATCGAAATTGGTCCAACCGTTTGAGCGTGAAGAAGTAACAAACATATAAACACACACACACACTCACAAACTTTCGCCTTTATAATATTAGTGTGATAACTCATCAAAATGTAGGGAAAAGCTGTTTTTTTTCGCAATTTCAGGTTTGGTCCCATAGTAAAAGTTGTTCATAATGATGAGTACAATGACCTCTTAAGAGGTTGTTGGTGTTTTTTCAATAACCCTGTATATGACTAAAATTCTATTGATAAATAAATAGTTGGTAGCATACGTAAAAAGGGAGTTACCATATATCAACGGAAATCCTCCACTGACAGATAAACATAAAAACAGAATATATTTCACTTCAATAAACACCACTCGTCGTCGCTAATCGTTTCCGTTTCAAATTAAACATGTAAGTACTTATAGTTATTATTTTTAAGTACCAATAATGTTATAAGTTACACTACCTAGGGTATTTTAATTACAACCAATTTGGTATTTACTGTATTTTTAATTGATATAATCTTTGTTGCAGGTAATATCTTCATTAAGTTTTCTACTGAGTTAATTGGGTATGTATTATTTTAATGAAGAGTACTGAAACCTTCAGTTCGAGTACTATGTACCCTTCGACCACGACCTCGTTATGAAAATGTTCTTTTACTAAGTAATTAGAGGAAGGAAATAAAGAGGAAGCATGGTAGCAGAAATTAATTAAATAATTTTCCACGCTAAGTTAGAAGCAAACCCATTGACATACAACGCACAGCCTAAATCGCTGCTGGGTCTAGAATCGTGAAATTTTTGAATTTTTATCTATCTACTAGCAGTGCCCCGCGGTTTCACCCGCATACTCAAGTCTCGATCCCGTGGGAATATCGGGATAAAAAGTATCCTATGTCCTTTCCCTGGACTCAAATTATCTCTATACCAAACATCTAAATCGGTTCAGCGGTTTAAGCGTGAAGAGGTAACAGACAGACAGACAGATACACTTTCGCGTTTGTAATTATTAGTATGGATATCTATACTAATACCACAGAATACTTATGCTAATACGTACTAAAGCTGAAGAGTTTGTTTGTTTGTTTGAACGCGCTATCTCTGGAACTACCAGTCGGATTTGAAAAATTATTTTTGCATTTGACAGCCCAATTCTTGAGGAAGGCTATAGGCTATTTAACATCTCGCTAACACCCTTAGGAGTCGAGAAAAATATTAAGAAAGAACACTAAGCGAAGTAATAGTGCGGGCAGGGGCGATGCGATGCGACGGGATGGGATGGGTCGGGGGATCAAGAAATATTACCCAGACAAGTCGCGGGCAGAAGCTAGTACTTAAATTATAACGAAAGTGAGTTTAGAGAAGGATTTTTGAAAATTCATCCCTTAGGGCTTACACTTACATAGATCTGAGAGTGGCGGTAGGCAGGCTGAAGGCCAAAAATACCGCCCCAGGACCCGACGGCTTGCCGGGTAAAGTCTGGGTCCTGGCCTCGAGGGCTCTCGGGCCTCGACTAGAGGCGCTCTTAAGCGCATGCATGGAGAGGGGCCAGTTTCCACTCCGTTGGAAGACGGGGAAGCTGGTCCTCATTCAGAAGCCAGGGCGCCCTGCGGACTCTCCGTCCGCATACCGGCCCATAGTGTTGCTCGACGAGGTCGGCAAGCTCTTTGAGAGAGTGATTGCAGGCCGCCTCGTCGGGCACCTAGTGAGGACGGGGCCGGATCTTGCGGATAGCCAGTTTGGCTTCCGCAAGGGGCGCTCGACAGTGGACGCCATCATGCGCGTGAGAGCCCTCACGACGGGGGATGCGGTGACCCGGGGTGGGGTTGTCGTGGCGGTGTCACTCGACATCGCCAACGCGTTTAACACCCTGCCCTGGAGCTGTATTGGGGAGGCACTCCGGTATCACCGGGTGCCGACCTACCTCCGTCGAGTAGTTGGGGCGTATCTGACGGACAGAGCCGTCATCTACCCCGGTCGCAACGGGGAGTGGAACCGGCGAGAGATGTCGTGCGGTGTCCCACAGGGATCGGTTCTGGGGCCGCTCCTGTGGGACATCGGCTACGACTGGGTGCTGCGGGCCGACCTCCCTGATGGCGTCAGCGTGGTTTGCTACGCTGACGACACGCTGGTCCTGGCGCAAGGGAGGTCGCATCAGGCGGCGGCCGACGTGATGACACGCGGGGTTGCGATAGTCGTGGAAAGAATCCGGCGGTTGGGCCTCGAGGTGGCATTGCACAAGTCCGAGGCCATGTCTTTCCATGGGCCTCGGAACGGGCCACCATCGGGATCCCAACTAACGGTGGGAGGGGTTCACATCGGCGTCGAGGCAACGATGAGATACCTGGGTCTCGTCCTCGACAGCCGGTGGAACTTCGTCGAACACTTCCGACGTTTGGCCCCCAAACTGGAGAGGACCGGGGCCGCCTTCAAGCGGCTCCTGCCCAACCTGGGGGGGCCAAACACCTCCTGCCGGAGGCTTTACGCGGGGGTCGTGCGGTCCATGGCCCTATACGGGGCCCCGGTGTGGGCGCGTTCTCTGCGGCGGCGAGCCGCCCATTATCTGAACGCGCCCCAGAAGGTGGTAGCCGTAAGGCTGATCCGGGGGTACCGCACGATCTCGGGCGAGGCGGCAAGCCTCCTTGCCGGACTGCCGCCATGGGATCTGGAGGCGATAGTCCTCGCGCGCCTGTATGAGTGGCGCGCGGAGGCACTGAGCCGGGGGGAAACTCCGCTTCCGCGGCAAATCGCGGCGGAGCGGACAGACCTCCGGCGCGATCTCATGGTGGCATGGAAGGAGCGACTTTCGCAACCCAGCGCAGGGCACGCCACGATAGTGGCGGTAAGACCCCTCTTTGAGGAGTGGCTAGAGAGGCGTCACGGCGTCCTCACCTATCGCCTGACGCAGGTCCTCACCGGACACGGATGTTTTGGGAGGTTCCTGCACATCATCAGGCGGGAGGAGACGCCCGGGTGTCACCACTGCGAGGATCGCCCAGAGGACACGGTGGAGCATACGGTGGAGGTCTGCCCCGCATGGGCGGAGCACCGCCGTGCCCTCGTAGAGGCGATCGACAGCGGCGGCGACCTCTCGCGTCCGGCCCTGGTTCAAGCCATGGTCCGGGGCGAAAGGGAGTGGGAGGCGGTCACCTCCTTCTGCGAAGCAGTCATGCTAGCGAAGGAGGTGGCGGAATGGCTGAGGGAGAGAGCCTCACACCCTAGCCGCCGCGGGAGACGCTCCGGGCGTCGGGAGCCGCGTGACGACTCCCGGCCACCGTAGGCGCGGGCCTGCGGACGGAGAGTAATGGGTAGCTCACCGTCCGATCAGGACCAGGCCCGTGCCGGACGGCGCGTACGTGTTCCACGCGCGCCTCAAAGAGATGTCAGCATAAAGGAAGGGGCCTGCCAGGGCCGAAGCCTGCCGGGGGTGCGGGATTGTCCGAAAGGGTTACCGCTACCCCGGAACATAAAGGGCTAAGGAAGGAACACGGATGGGTTTTAGTCAGTAAGAGTCTGACACTCCCTTCGCTCCACCCAGAGCGGGAGGGGTCATTTGATGATTTCCCATCCATAAAAAAAAAAAAAAAAAAAAAAAAAAGGGCTTACACTTACATAGGGAATGAAAGTAATAAGGTTGTAATTTTTGTCGATGGGAAATCCCATCCAACCAACGGCATGTCTATTATGTATCTATACTAATATTATAAAGAGGTAAAATTTGTTTGTGAGTTTGTATGTAGGGGGTAATCTCTGGAACTACCAGTCGGATTTGAAAAATTCTTCTTGCGTTTGATAGCCCAATTCTTGAGGAAGGCTATAAGCTATTTAACGTCACGCTATGACCCTTAGGAGCCGAGCAAAAGCGCTATGGGGAAACGAAGTGATAGAGCAGGAGACGCGGGCAAGTGATGCAATACGACGAGAACGAGATGGGTCGAGGGAATAAGAAATTTCACGCGAACGAGTCGCGGGCAGAAGCTATATCTAATATAGGTATAAACAACGATAATTTTGTGGTTTTTGAAACATCAAAGACAAACAAGGAACTAGCTTTCTTCACACCACGAGTCACGATCACGACGATACGCATTCATATTTATTTTATATAATATTATATATATTGTATTTGTGATCTATAAGCACATAATCTAACAGTTTTCTCTTTACATTAGATATAATTCAGCAAATAAACAGTTAATTACGTGTTACGTTATGTAAAACAAAAGTAATGCGGGCACTCGAATAATTCGAATAGAATGGAAAACGGAACGATGCTAATGCTATACGAGTTATGCGACTAACTTTCTTTTCCACGTGTTGAGGATACATAATATTTAGTTTGTTGCAAAATCTTGGCAAACTGATAATGTACGTTATTTGTTGTGTCCCATATTCTGCAAGCAACAGATGTTTGCTTTGAAAGATATCGATATAATAGCTATGCGAGACGGAATTCGGTTTCATTGAGAAATGGGTCCTCGTGCACCTGACCAGATACTACACACACCGGCAAAATTAGAGGAACACAAAAAAAGCTTTTAAAATACATTATTTTTGAGATTGAATGTCTATTATTTAATGGTTTTGTTTCATTTGAGTCTGTTCGTGTATTTTATGCAAGAAAAAACAAACTGTAGGGTTTATTAGGATTTATTTAATAAAAATAAAAAATAAATGCTTTTGTCTGAAAAATTTTGATGTTTTCGAATACCTACGTAATAACAGAGCAAATAAAAAAAAAAAAGAATTAATAGCGCGTGTTGCCCAAACGCACCCTTATAATGGCTTGGATACGTCTAGACATGCTTCTGATGACACCTTCGGTCATTTCCTGAGGCAAAATGTCCCATTCTTCAACCAGCGCCAATTTCTGGTCTCAAACATTCCTAGGGGCAGGATTTCTTAAACAAACCCTTCGTGTAATCATGTCCCAGACATGTTCTATCGGATTCATGTCCGGCGATCGTGCAGGCCAGTCCATCTGGGTTACACCAGTCTCATTTAAGTAATCCTGCACTATGCGCGCAGTGTGGGGCCATGCGTTATCGTGCATAAGCTCGAAATTTGAGCCTATGAATGGGGCAAAAGGCATAACATGGGGTTATAAGATCTCAGTTGTGTACCTGTGTGCAGTCAAAAGACCGCCATCAATAATGAACAGAGCGGTGTGGGCCGTCAAACTTAAACCACCCCACATCATAACAGACCCTCCACCGTAAGCCGTTGTTTCGGAAAAAATTTCTTGATGGTAACGTTCTCCTCGATATCTCCACATCCTCTCCCTTCCGTCGATGAAATTTACTCAAAAACGGCTTTCGTCGGAGAACAAAACTCGACTCCACTCATCGGACCAATTTTGATGCAGACGAGCGAACCTTGAATCTTGCTACTCGATGGCCCACCTCAAATTTTGGCACTTTTGCTGGCACGTATGACTTCAAACCAACTTCATTTAACCTTCTCCTCACTGTTCGTTCACTAACACGTACGTTACGCGCTTCTTTTAAGACATTTCGGGTCGGAACAGCCGTTTGACGACGATTTCCTAAAGTTTGCACCCTTATAAAACGGTCGTCTACGGCACTGTTTGCACGATTTCTGCCTTGCTCTCGCCTGCACACGTAAGATCCTGTCTGTTTGTACCATTGCACATTACGGTGGATCGCGGATATTGATACACCTAACGTTCTACTGACTGAGCGGTAGGTGAGACCTTCCTCAATCATTGTTACAGCCCTGGCGACATTAATTGCAGGCAAATCACTTATTCTGTATGCAGTACAATGTTAACTCTCCAAACAAAATAAACATAATGAGCTAGGGCCACCATTGACTGCATAAACCAACTTTCTTATCAAAAACACTCAGAAGCTTAAAGTGTAAATAAACACTTATGAGGGTACAATTTCTGTTAGAAGGTTGAAAAATGTCAAAATAACCCATAATGTTATATGAAACAAGGGTAATCATTCAAAAAACGGAACCACTTGTCGAAATACCCATGAGTTTTTAAAAAAAGGCACCTTTTTTTTGTGTTCCTCTAATTTTGCCGGTGTGTGTAGGTACTGGCGCTTTCCAAACATGTTATTGTGCTAATTACGCTCTAACTGATGTCTAACTGTTAATTCTTTGCCCTATACTACGAGTCCTAATTCTAAGTAAAGGATGCTTTAATT
Source organism: Amphipoea lucens (assembly GCA_947508005.1). Lineage (NCBI taxonomy): Eukaryota > Metazoa > Arthropoda > Insecta > Lepidoptera > Noctuidae > Amphipoea > Amphipoea lucens. Next base: position 9,712,438 of record OX382374.1, read on the forward strand.
AAATCCTTGAGTTTTTATAATAAAACTGTGTTTATTCAGTGCAAATATAAGTGAAGTCTATTTTAAACATGTTTGAGTAGCAAACTGTTTACATGTCAGTAAAATCTTACCGACAAGCAAACATAGGTACGACGCCCACTTTAAGATGGCCTTTTCTAAACGTACAATACTTACTTAAACCGAAATTAAGAAAATAGAAATAACTAGCTGCGCCCCGCGGTTTCACCCGCATAAGTTTCGATCCCGTGGGAATATCGGGATAAAAACTATCCTACGTCCTTTCCCGGGACTCAAACTATATACCAAATTTCATCTAAATCGGTTCAGTGGTTTAGGCGTGAAAAGCTAACATACAGACAGACAGAGTTACTTTCGAATTTATAATATTAGTATGGATAGTATGGATTACACCCGTTTCTCCAATTCAGGCTTGTTTGTCCAATAATTGCTGATATGACAACATATTTCCATATAAAGAAAATATTGGTAAAAGTTAACACCATTGTCCTTGAAAGCCAAAACAAAAAACTGATATGACAAAATATTCCCTTATAAAGAGAAAAATCGGTAAAAATGGAAAGAAAGTCCTTGAATGCAAGACCAACAACAAAGTAACAGCTTGATGTAACAACTGAGATCAATGGCCACATACTATATCGGACAAATGCAAATCAATTACGCGAATCCGATCAGCGTTGCTTGTCTACACACGTACATACGTACGAGTACCTACTGTACATATGTTGATACCGTTGCTTTATTACTGACATGCACTTGTTCTGTATTAATAGCTTTTACGACGCTACGGTCACCGCGGTGCGCGTTCTCCTCTATAAATGAATCTGATTGATGTATTTCGAGTTCTCTCGACTGATTTATGTTATTAAATGTTTCGGAACTTTCCTTAGTGAATGACCTGTTGTCTTAATGTTTAGTACTTCTGAAAAGTTTTCTTAGTAGTAAAATTTTTGTAGTGTTTTTTGAGATCTGTTGGAAAGTTTTTCGAATAGATTGATGTCAATATGTAGTTCTTCTGATTCTGAATGTTACCTACGTGCTAAAATAAGTAGGTTATGCTATACAATATAATACTTAATCTAACCTGCGGGTAACGTTATCTACAATTTTGCAATAAACAGAACCGTAAGTTATTAAAGCAGTTTTAGTTCTAGGGATCATCCCTATCCGTCTTTTTCCCAAAATCATAATTATTAGAATCGACTTTACCAGGTCTGGCAAAAATATTATTTTACTTATAGCAGCTGCTATTTGACCTTTGTAACCCATGCTGTGGGGCATACCGGTATTCTAAGGTAAGACTTGTTACCAAGCGTTTTCAAGCCGCTGAGGGGCTGTCAACTCAAGATGTATGTCATAGATATCCGCTGGACCCGTAAGCATAAAGTGGTATTTTAAAGAGATTAAAACTAGTTATGTAATCAATGCAGTAGTCTATTAATGACTAAGTATGGTAACGTTGCATAACTTTTTAATCGGCTATAACGGTCATTAATTTAATCTGTGCTTCGCAATTTAGCCATGAACCAACAAAATAAATAAATATCAATCATAACTATTTCAGTATTTTGTAATATCTATAATAAACAAGTAATGTTGAAGGACACAGCATTTCCATAAATTAATATGTCTGTCAGTAAAAGTGGGTATTTGCAAGGCAATCGTCCCATTTCTGGGCCCATGGCAACAAATCGTGCTGCATTTCACACGAATAAAGCCGCGGGACATTCGTAGTAATGGTGCTAAACAGAGCTAATGTATGTATTTCTGTCAAACACGATAGCAAGCACCCACTTTTCTAGTTACGTGATAACTATGGTTTGTAAAGCGGCGATTAACCTCTCTTGAACGACTGTGAGAAAGTATTATAGTATTTAGATGTCGTTATTTGCACTACAAGAATTAAGTTGAAACGTTAGAGCCACACTGCAATAATAAATCAAACCAGACCCAAGGCGAAATGCATCGATGAAAACAAGTTATTATGATGTGGGTCACATCATATCGTAAGCTGTAGGCATCATGTATGCAATATGGTTGTGATTAAAAGTCATCAAGCATGTTGTTGCTCCCACGTGCCCTCTATAGAACAGAATTACAAGATGTATCAATTACTACGTTATTTAAAGAATAAAGTCACATAACCTGCGCTACATAAAAATCCTGGCACGCAACGTATTCGTGTCATCCAACAATTATCCCAAAATCTTCTATGCGAATTCGAATAACCGCCACACAAACGATTATTCGAAACACATCCGACACGGAATCGATGGTGTTTGATTCATTTAACCACCGAAAGTGATTGTGCAACGAGGAAATAATGTTGGCAGCACGTGTCGAAGATATCGGCTCGTTTACGTGATACGACGATGTTTGGAACACGCGAACATTGTTAACCGTAACTTAACTGTTGCATGTGATAGGATAGCTTCACGGTACTTCTGATTAAAAAAGTACCTGCTAATTATGTTTTGCGTTTCGTGGCCCCATTTATTGGTCTAGTGAGCGCGTTCACAGCTGTCAAAAGATATATTTTCTCCACATTTCTTTTCCTCGTGGTAATTAGACATCCTGAGTGATACATACGCTTTAAGAAGTATGTCAGACTCTTCGTCTAAAATCAAGTATCGCATCACCACCCACACGCACATAAATAATAACTTTGGTCTGAAGCATAATACCTAGGTAAGATATACTTTCAGTAGTTGCAGAAAGCTAAGTTTTTCCCAAATTAATGTTGGTAGTCTCAATCTTACACCTTCCCGCCTGACGAACTAAGACGGCAGAAAGGTAGGTGCTGTAAAGATTTACTGCAAAAGGGAACCTTACATCATGCAGGCTGGTAGAAAAATGACTGGTTGCATTCGATCACTCAAGCGAATTTAGAAATAATTTCAAAATTGAATTTGCGGCGATTGTTTTCAGAAAACAAGAATTATGTGATTGGCGGGTAAAAGTGAGCGTGTCCTCTTGAAATCAATATTGCTTCTTATTTACTTATGAAGCGGCAACCCCATTTGATTCCGATTTATTTTCTTCTATTAATAATCTCTGCATTGCCCAACGTAGACTAAAGTGTGAGTAGTGATTGGCTATTAGGATCTCAGCGTTGGCTACTGTATTGCGTCAGTGTGTATGATGTAAAATTATTATTTATTTGTTTTGGTATGTTTATATCAACAAGCTCTCTTCGCCAACGACATGAATGGAATGCCAATGATATCAACACAAGGTGCATTGATATCGGCTGGAGGCACGCACAGTAATGTATTGAGTTTCGCTACGTTGCATACGTTTAAATATTTTATGTGGTGGTCGACATTGTAAGTTGTATCTCTTTGTGAACTACCATAGAGCCCAATGATGATATATAAGGCTCGTCCCAATTAGGTCTCTATTGTAGCACCGTGGGTATGGCGTATCTAAGTACAGCCATTTATCAGGCGTGGTTTAAATCCCTGCCTATATCTGGTAAATCTTACATCAAATAGGTTGTGTTTTTTTTTCTAGTTGCGTTTCAGTAGGTATGCATTTACTTTTCTTTTTGTTTACATAACTAAGCAACACAATCCATTCATAGTTACGAATGTTTCATTTCGTTTTTCACCTTGAAAAAAGTTCTACACAAACTCTTTTGTCAAGTTCGCTAATTTCATAATTTGCTTGAATTAAAGCTATTGTTGTTACGTATAAATGTGGGAACTGATAATAATCGCGTTCCTGCTTGCTGATGAATATAATTGCATAGTAGAGAGAGTATTTCATATCTCACTAGTCATTATCCTCGTTGCGTGGATCCGACATTGAGATGGATTTCGCTTTCGTAAGGATAAGTAGCTAATTCATTTCCTCTTCATATTTCAAGTTTTTTGTTTTTTAAATGAACTTCATAAGTACTTATAATTTAATTATGGCGGATCAGACGGTTAAACAGGTTTAAGAGATGATTTTTGACTAAATTATGTTTTTCCCTATTATACTTATGAGACTCAACGGGTCCTCAGATGCTCGAAAGTTTGACAAACAGTCTTACCAAGGGGTTTCGTATTACCGAGTAACTGGGCTGTGGAGGTCAGATAGGCAGTCGTTTCATGTAAAATACTGATACTCAGCTGCATCTGGTTAGACTGGAAGCCGACCCCAACATAGTTGGGAAAAGGCTAGGCAGATGTTGATGGTAGAGACTTAAACTGGCGAAATGTGGGTGCACTATAGAGATGATGAATATAATCATCAACCATTAAAAACTAATATTTTAAATTAACTATGATATTCAATAAACAAAATTAACATTATTGAATAAAAATATCATAAATCAACTTCTTCGGCGCAAAATTGGCAACGTCTAATAATTAAAAATATTCATTCCGTTACGTGCATTCTATTGTATGCTCTATCTCTCTTACGATAAAACACATTAATTTACTGTTGGGGATATTTTATTCTAAACAAAAGAAGTGATATTTTTAACAAATATTTCGGTGGGATAATGTTAACAATTTCAACATAATAGTAACAACATATTAGTTAATAGAATATTCAACTATTCAACATGTTGCAGATACTTGAATAAAAATATTAACGAATATTTTCAACCAATTAGCTACATATTAACCAATAAACAATTTCAACCAATATTTTCATCCCTAGTGCACTATAGGTACATTTCTGCGTTAACCCTTCGGGTAGTACAAGCGCAATGTTATGTCATGTTCTGTTAGATTTTCCACTGGAACTGTCCAGCAATGCACAACACAATCCATCTTGGAAAACCAAGAAATTCTCAGAAAACAACAGTTTATTTAAAACTGAAAATATTGTAGAATTCACGACGCATTTGTCACTGGTTGTTTAACAAGCATCGAGTTACTCAACTCACCATTCAGACGAACTCAAGGTGAGATTATGCATTGCATTTTTTATTAGCACTGCCTTGCCCTGAAATGCTTTGTGACGTGACTCGATGCGTTATGACTTTCTATAGTTTCTATACCTTTATAGCGGACTTTATAAATGGAATATACTAGATTATTGTCATCAAATCCATGTTTGATCGCTCTGATTCGCCCACCCATGTATATTTCCATGTTCGTTTATCTTTTATCCACGAGTCCATTCCCCATAACAATAGGATGTCGGTTTCCTTTTTAATATCACCAATCACAATATGCACAAATGGAAGATTTGTAAGTCCACTTTTAACTGACATTTCGTAAGAGTCGACCTCGATCCGGTATTGCTATTTGCTACCTTTTATTCAAGGTGCCTAGAGCCTAGAGATCTAGGTAAAAGATTTTACTGTGAGCTAACTTTAAATTTCTGCATGACTAAATCGAGCAAAAGAAATATTTTAGAAACGTTCATTGCTTGTAAATAGTACTTAGATTGTTTGCCAAGGGAGCAAACAATTATTTTGAAGGCACGAGTGTTCCTTTTCAAATTACAAATTAATTATTCAAAATACGTCACTCGAGCTTAAAATAGTGTTGCTCCCGAGGTGGACACTACTTTTTATCACTGTCTATTAATGAAAAATAAGTAAGTGCAACTTATGAATAAGAATAGTAGGTACGTTTATTTATTTACATACAATTTTGAGTAAAATTACGAAAGAAGGCAGAATGCTTTCCGCGCGTTTTATATTTTTTCACAAACTTTTTTTTTTAAATCGCGCGCATCTTACTTTATCGTACAGCATGTTACTTGTTCACACAATGTTCGTGATTGATCTCTTTGGAGATTGGAACTCTTACTAAAAAAATCCACATTCCAAATTCAAATCATTTTTAGTCCCTGTTTACGAAGAATACATTATAGCTATTTTTGAATAGATGTGATGAAAATATATTAATTAGTTATTGGATTTCTTATTGATTTTACAGGTTTTTATCTGCCATTGGTGAAGTTTTACATTCCGATAAAGTAATCCTGTTTACTTGCGTAACTAAGAGCTAAGCAGACTTTTAAGTAAAGCAAGAGATAAGTTTATCTAGAACATACCAAGAAACTTGCATACTTGTTCTAAATTAACATCCTGCGCCTGCGACGCAATCATTTACGAGTCTCAAGAACGACAACATGACCGTGTCGTAATAATATGTTCACGTACAAATGCTACAATAATATTATTTCCATCGCGTTTAATACAAGTTCCACAGGTTATATGCTTCCGAATGTACGCTACTGTTGGACGTACGGAACGATTTTCCCACTGCCATCAGATATAACATTTGCACGCTCACTATGGAGCGACTCTATGAGATAATTGTGCTATTGTTGCTTCGTATTGTATAATAATCACCTATAATAATATACCTCACCGTCAATATACACCTAACACAAATTACGTCACAAGTTACCAGCTAATGAAGCTACCTTAATCGGCTCAGAGTCAGGGCGCTCGGATTCAGAGAAACCTCAAAAGCGAAAGGGACGGCTTGAGGATAAGTGGAGAATTCGGATTAATGCGTTAAGCGTGTCATTTTATTTATGTAACCTGAGGAAATTAGAGCACATTAGCGCTAAATTACTGAACACATTTATTATCGCTGCATTTTTCGGGAAGTAATTAATCGAATCGTTAATGTGCGATTTATTGCGAATCAACTGACACAAATTGAATTAAAAACGTTTATGAAGACTGACATAAATACAGGTTCATAACACTTCCCTTTGTTGTTTGCTGTCGGAATTGGTGATCAGGAAGTGTATCGCACAAACAAAAAATAATTAAAATATATATTAAAATAATTATATCTGGCAACATTATTAGTGTGGGTTTTATCTTGCACGCGTGCATTATGTGCTCTGACGTCATTCGTATGCATTGTTCAGTAGATGTAGGCAGACATGCTCATGTAACTCTAGAACTAGGTATTATGTCCTTCAGCATTCTATTAGATACCGGTGTCGGTGTAGGTATTATTGTTGCTGTGAAAGGTGTCTACTGACTAGCACTTCAATTAATATTACGTCGAGAGATAAGTTATGACAAGACAATGTAAGTATGCTGCCTTGGTTAGCAGACGACCAGTCGCAGAAATAAAAAGGATAAACTGGAGAAGGATAAAATAATAAAAAGAAAGAATCGGCAATAAAAAAAGAAGACACCTACCTCCTAATAGTAAAATTAGACAACATTTTTTTTATAAACAAAAATTTACGTTAAAGGCTCGTGTTATTGGTCGTTTTTTGGAATTCGCCGGTTCGATACACTATAAGCTATTATTATCTAGAAACGACATTCGCAGAAACCGGTAAACTGGTTTCCGAAGTGGGCCCTGTGGAACAACGTCTATCTAAACTGAGGCATCGCCTTCGGCTGGCAACATCGGCAATCTCACAGATTTACATACTGATGCATTTATACAAGCTATTTGCTCGTATATCTAAGCTGAATTTTAATGTTTCACTTATTTATCCTCTATTTATACATAGTCCTTAAGATACTCAATTACTCTGTCTGAGAATTTAATAAAATTGTCGAGTTTATTAATTTGGATAGGGAGTGGTCCGCAAGTTTTTAATTCACGATAGAGTTTTTCTATTCAATTTTTTTTTTCATAAATTGAGAACTGAAAAACTTGATGAACTTGAAGCTGGAAGTGTCTTTAGATTAGGTACTGAAGAGTGGGACGCACAATTTGCGACTTTAGAGGACACTATGCAAATGACAATAACAAATCTAAACGGACATTACATCATTTCTTATTTGCTGACAATTTTAACTTAAGGTGAATGCGTAGTTGTAGCCCGCGAAATTCAATTTTTCTTACGTTTTTTGCAATTTTCAGGTCAGTGTCAGGTTGTATCTTGATGAAAATTTGATTCGCGACTATAACAGGTACGTATTCACAGAATTATAATCATCAGAATCATTAATACATCTGTTTAAGTTAGATTTCTACCACCAACACTTTTCCATACGAGATTTGTTCTTAACGGTAGAAATCTAACTTAGAAAGATGTATTAATGATTCTAATTATTATAATTCTGTAAATACGTACCTGTTATTGTCGCGAATCATATTTTGATCAAGATACAACCTGACACTGACCTGAAAATTGCAAAAAACGTAAGAAAAATTGAATTTCGCGGGCTACAACTACCCATTCGCCTTAAGGTTATATTTAACCGTTCACAAACGGACAAGACATATTCATTGTAAACTGTCTTGTACTGATTCTTATAAACAACAAGGGAAAACCCGTGCTAGCCTTGAGAAATTAGCTTAAAGGTGGTAAAAGTAAGTGCTATTTAAATTTTCTATTGTAATTAGGTATAACACTCCTAGCATTTGAAACTGGACTTGGCAAGTGGCAGTTAAATGCAAAAGTGTCATCCTGTATCACTTCGAAACCTATATTTTGTATCGGGCACACCGGGCATGCTATATTTTGCGTCAGTGTCATGTACGAAACACAGCAGGGAGATTCTGCCTCTTTGAAGCTCGTATATAGGCATGTTATTAAAGGAAAAATTGTGGGCTCACTAGAAGGCCTGTCTATGTAGGCTGCTAGGATCGATTTGTACCCGTCAAGGAGCAGATTAACTATTCACCGTAGCATCTCACGAAGGTCTTGCCTCCTACTTAATTAACATGTTAAGAAACTACTATGCATTGTTTATTAGTACAGGTACTCATAAAATTACGAGTTTGAATAAAGTTTATCGAATTAAAAATGTTATAAAAAATCCCTGGTCACTATCAAATTTTTAATAAATCAAATAAAAAATGCAATAAACATTTCTTTAAGACCAATATAATTTCGTTTCAAATATTATTTAGATCTGAAACCTGTTTGATCATCATATTTACGATGTACTTTGCATAAAGTTAATTATGCAAAGTACATCATAAATATGTTGACTAATTTTCTCATAATAAATACGCGTGATATAACGTAAAAATAAACATGAGAAGTATGAGAACCTTAGGTTTTAGATACACACGAGGCACGAAGAAAGCTGTTGCTGAAGTAAATTAAGTGATAGGGTGACTAAATTATTATTTATTTATTACATTGCATTACACATATACACACATCCTCTCACATACACACCCTCACACACTACATTATTTAATTTTAATAAAAACACTATGAAGTGCGAGTAGCTAATTGGGACTACGCACTAGACGTTTGCCCAGCGTAGCCCTCGCCTAGCTCCTGCGTTGCCGTAGCGTAGGCGCTGTGTAGACGTTACATAGACGTCGGGTTGACGCTGCTTCGTCAGGGGAAAACAATGACAATACCTAGTCAAAATAACTAGCTTTGATGTCAGAATTCAGAACACATAAAAGAGTAAAAGACTGAATAAGAATAACCACCAAAAATACTGCACTAGTGAATGGCAATAACGTCAGAAATCATTTTCTCTTGGCTTTGATATCAATGTATGTATAAGTACAACCTACGATCAAGTTAACTTACACATCGCTTCATTACCGAGGATCTCACCTCTAATGAACATTATAAAGCAGAAGCCTTCTAGCCAATAAGTGCGACAGTGCAAAAACTGGTACCTGTCGGCGCGTCGAGCTTACGCCATCTCTAAACGTATCGTATCGTACCTTCTAGTTTCTAATTTTAAATAACGTTTTCTTTTTTACAATCCGTCAATCCTGATACTACCTAACTATAAATTATAAATGCGAAAGTGAATTTGTTATGTTTGATTTGGATGAAATTTGGCACATGGGTAGACCATGACCCGGGTTAGGACATAGGTAATTTTTATCCCAATATTCTCACGGGATTGAGACTAATGTGCATGAAACCGCGGGGCGCAGCTAGTACCTACTACTCTTATTTTTACAGCAAGCCTTTAAACTTGTCTAAATCTTGTTTTGGTAAACTTAGCTGAGTTAGGCGGTTTGAAATACCTCAAAATCACATCAAATCTCTGGGCGTCTTAATACAGATCATGGCGTTGGCTAAAAGTATGATACATTTTCAGGTTATTCCATCAGAACTAAGTATGTATGTCGACTGTTAGTTAGCAGCAATATTGTCCTTACCTAAAACAAAATCTCTACCTGTTATGGGCTGGCTGTTGTAGAGACCAACCTTTCCCGGTTGGTCTACAACAGTTACAGATCAATCTTTCCGTTTAGATAAGTTCAAATATCTAAGCTCTTTTCGAATTAACGGCTAAGGTGGCACCAACTTAGAAAATCAAAAGTCAACCGAAGGTTCGAGGTTGAATGAAGAAATAAAACCAAAAGATATTAAAAACGGCGTAGTACCAGCATTTCCGTATCAATTAATTGTTCCGCTCGTCAACGTAATTAGAGATTAATGTTTCTTAATTCTTTCCAATTAGTTGAAACGCCACAAACTGAGTAGTTTGTGGGGTTTTATCTCAGTACTTAGCACTGTTTTGTTTTAGTCGATGGTTTAGGTAAGGTAATAATGTTGCCAAGGGCTTGGGCATGGCTTGGGTCAGGACTCAGGAGTCAAGTTACGTACATGGTCAGGTAACTCTATACGCACGTTTGTTTTGCTGGATCGTCTGAACGGGCTAAGTTTTAACTTAATTTTTTTCAACTGTGAAGTATATATTTCTTTAGAGCTAACTGGTTGTTGTGCTCCATGAGAGCTAAAGAGTTACCGATATGTTGGATACTGCCAAGGAAACCATAAGTATGTTTATGTATGTATCCCATATTTTTGACGAGAATAGTTTTAGTTTTTAAAGTAATTTTCTATAGTATGAAAATCAGACAAAGTAAGTGCAGTATTCGTTTCAGTAGGTACCCAAAAAGGTAAACCGACATCTCTAAAAGATGCCTTACTTGCTACTTTATTCTAAGAAGTTGCTAATTAAATTAATTTGTGAAAAAAAAAAAACAATTCAGAATCATCACGATATATTTCGAATATAAATAACGGAGGAGGAAGATTCTTCAGTAACAATCCCAAAAAAAAAAACCATGCGCCTTTGTTCAAGCCAGAATAGGATTACAACGTAAAACTAACGTTTAATTATGCATGTCGATTACACGAGTTCACATGGCACATTATCCACGAAACAATGTTGGCTAACATCAACAACCATAGCTAATTTGACATTAGTAGGTTTCATACGTATACGTAACCAAATACCCGATGACCGATCACGGAACACACTGAACATAGGGCACTCGTTTACGAAACAAACATGAAACCTTACTCAATTGTTATAAGTAAACTGATATTACTCCGATATTGAGCAACAACTCGGTACAATGGTTTTCTCTGAACTAAAGAATCTTTAACGAAATAAACTGCGTGCATTTCTCTCTTTGCAATCTTTCTTAATGCCTGTCGGAACTTTATGAAAAAGTTTAATTTCCTCTCCGTCCGTGTTTGTTTTTATGTGTATTTTTGCAGTTAACTTGTATTCTGCACTGTTACTTCGCCTTTCATCTTTTGTTCTTCCATAATAATATGAATAATACCTAAACACATACTGAATGATGATAGTTTTTAACAATAACATCTTCACGTCTCGTCAATTTAGCTTATAAAGCCGAGTCTTCGAATAATAAAGATGTTGTACAACTTTAGCTTTTATGTGAAGGAGATAAAATTCAAATTATTACGAAAGTGTTCAAATGTTCCGTATGTATGTAGGGACATTATATTGTGATTGATTTATGTGTGATTGTCATCTTTCTATTGTTCTATCAATACATATAGTTTGCGCATGTGTAACAAACAGCTGTATTTGTTTCTTACAACATAGAAACAAACAATGAAAATGATTGAGCGTTACTTTAATAATGCTATAATGATCAATGATATCTAATAACTTCAATAACGATTTTGTAGCAAGAAATTCACACCCCATATAGTGAGATAAGTTGGCAAGCTAATACATAGGAATCACACAGGAAAATACATCATATAATTTTGGATTTCAGAATAAGCCAACCACAGCACGTAAAGTAACACTAACTAAACTGTAGCTGAACTTCTTACTCAATCAACTTCTGCTACATTCCGATATTACGTTTTTGCTACAAATCCAATCAGCATGAAAATCCGATAATTACACGTAAGAGTAACGTTAATGAATCCAATCCTAAGCTCATACATACGCGAGGTTTGCTTCCTACAATATAGTCAGACGAATGTAACAAGTAAATTAGAATAATAACGATGTAGCAATCATGCATGAAGTCGTTCCGTATGGATGACTCAGCCTCGGTCCCGTTTCCTAGTATAACAAAACATAATATAAAACGTATTGGACACTCATCTGATTCGTCACTATTATTGTATGTACCTTTGTTTGATTGACCTTTATATATTCCCTTATTTGTCACGCCCGTCACAACAATTCATCTAAATCTATGAGAATTGGTATTGGAATATAGGCAGCTTCCTTAAACAACGAATAATTGAAGAGTAGGTATTAAATTATTTTTGTTGACCATGCATTGTTAGTGCATAGACTGCACAATGCCTCTGGGCCAACTCCAGGCAAGAATAAGCAGTCGCTTAGATTGGTCTATCGCAAGTTGCCCTACGCCTACGGGTCAGTGAAAAACAATACGGTATCTAGATAGTATATCAGAAGGCGAAAGTGGGATGTGTTCAATATTGCCAACGGGAGCGACCTGACGTGTAGTTGTTTATGATAATAGGATTATCCTAGTCGGGGATGCTAAAACTGAGAAAGAGTAATAAAATAACAATTCGAAAAAATATGATATCGACAATGTAGGTCGAGACATCTATCCTACAGAGTACGAGATTAACCGTTACGATTATCAAACTCATGTATCAGTCAATGCTATCATTATAGGTCATGTTAATTTTACTTAGGTACATCGATGATGAACGTTTTGCAGTAGATGTTGACAACACACAACGTACCCATTAAGCAGGTCTGGTAAATAGAACGAAATTTGTTACTGAAATACATATTAGTGGAGCAGTAGTGTGACAGACTGGTAAAGAGAGCGAGACACGTTCGTTGCCAAACATTGAGCATTCGGTAGAAAGTGACCCGTCGTGACAAAGGTCGGAAGTGATTTCCAATAGTAACGACCCTTGACGAGGCGCTCACCGAAACTCGAGAGGTCGAGACAATTCGCATTCAGCGGTTTCTCTAATCTGTGTCGCATTTGTTAGTGTGTTATGTAAGAATTCGGATCTTTGCGTATGTACACAAACATCATTTACTCGTTTGGAGGAGAGTCGACTCCAGCTGTGCAAATTTTTACAATTTATCTTTTACAGATTTGCAAGCTGCAAGTAGTGGCTTGTTTCTATCAGTGTAGGCCGTCAAAATAAGTTTGCCTCCGTTGACTGTCAAATCGTAAGCAACTAGTGTTTAATTTTTTCATCCTCGGTTTTACTGGTTCTAAATTATCTGCGTTGATTCAATCTGAAGCTAAAAGAAAATATTAGCAGCAAACACCTTAAAATTAATTATTTGTATATCCGTATCGCACGTCGAAAGTCCCGTAAATCTGTGTCAATGTGAATAAAAGTGAAAAGATATAATATGAAATGATTTAACGAAAATTTCTAAACGGTTGGAGCGTGTCGCGTTCACCATGTGTTTTAGTATTGATAATACGTAATTATAACATCGGCGACTGAAAAGTGTGTCAGTCCGCGACCCGGCGACATGTTTGTTTGGCCGAATGTGTGTCCAACTCCGCGCGATATTCGAGAGAAATGCATTCAAAATTTTATTGCTTCTCGTAAATATTTAACCGGTAGTGTTGTTTCTATTAATAGAGTGTTTTTAATATTTTCTATACCTAAGTATCACGGCTCCCACGTGTAAAGCAATTAGCGGTAGCGACCTAAAATACATGGAGGCCTCTCTCCGTGTTAATAATAGCTGTATTCATTAAGTTTTGTTTCGGCTATTTAGGAGTTATGCAATTGTAATTAATTACGACCCTCTACCACTTCCTTACGCTTATCAATATAATATATACCTGCTAGGATATTTATAATCGTTGTAGGTACACTTTTAGAATCAATTTCTAATAACGAATTAGTAACTGCATACTTACATATTTCCAGTTGTATTGGCATCGAATAAATTACGAATGTTTTAAAAATAGTTGCCTTCTGTTTTATGTTCTCTAACAATTTTTGCAATTCTTAACGTTTGTTTAAAGAAACCAAAATTCGCGCTTTTCCCGGCTTTGATGTTTTCGGTTGGCTGCCGTATGTTCCGTTGTATTACGTGAACGCACGCGAATGTTGATTGCGGTTTCAGAAATAATATTATCCGAAGTCCGAAACTCCAATCTCGTGAGTCGGGGAATCTAGACGGACATAAAAATCGGACATTCACCCTCGTAACAGCATCATTTCAAGTTTGTTATGAAAATTATTTATTCAGGAAACCTGTCCTCGAAACCAGTTTGTTTCTATTCCATCAAGAATGTACCTAATTATGTAAGTATAGTAGGTATACTAAGTAATATTAGATGATTTAAGTAGCGTTTATATTGACAAAAAATATTTTAAAAGTTAAAAGTTACCGTAAGTATTAAAATCAAGTCAGGTATGGCCAGAAAGGAGGCGAAATGACGCCTGACGGTTAAATGAGATTCTAAGGAAGAAGAAAACATTCTGCGCTGATCCCAAATAAATTGGGATGTGATCCTATATTCGTATCCTCCTCAGATAAACATTCATAATATTTGACCAAATTCAACCCAAATATAATAACTTCTGTAGGTTGCACGTGTAGATGTTGCAAGCTTAAAAGGTCAGAGTATTGATAAACTCCAAATACGGACTCTTCCTTTCATACACGACATCAGATATTTCAATAATTAATCAGCCATTCCTTGTAATACTCATCAGATAAGATATTATTATAAGTAATGCATAATATTAAAGATAACGATTAATAGAGCCAATGTCTTGCAGCTCGTAGCGAACACATAATGTAATCGATATGTGTCATACTTTAACATTTTAACTGAGCCTCCTACATATTGCCTCGACCTCAAACTAAATCCGCAATGTCTATAAACTGAGTACCTACCTATCTATTCCTTTATTCGCTTTCTAGACTTAAATTCTAGACAATCAGAGATACTTATGTATTTTATACATTTATGTATTTCGTGATGTGGTGAAAGGGGGACAACGATAAAGCAAATGCTTTAAATAACAAAATAGAGGATCCTCGATAACCGTTTCTAGTGTTTAAAATCACAAATAGGTAGATATCAGTATTGTTTAAAATGGAAAATGGATGAAGAGAAACACTTTCAAAAAGAAAGTTCTAACAAATCTATCAATGAATTAAACAAAGCTAATAATCAAAAACATATTTATTCAAATTCAACCGACTCGAACTGATATAAAGGTAGACTGCAACGTGGAATGGAGGAAGTAAAAGTGACCTGTGGGTCGGTAGACACTGCTGAATGAAGTGAATATTATGCGAACAATGGACCTGGCCACTAAACGACCTTAGAGAAGCTTAGAATGTCTTTTTGAATACAAGCTGGGGAAATGTATTGAGTCTTCTGTCGGACTAGCGAAACATTTCTTACAATACCTAAAGTTTTAATATTTTAGAAATATAATATACCTAAGTACTTAGGCGTAGTTCCGAAGTGTTAAAACATTACCTAGTTAGGAAATATTTCGCTAGTGTCAGACAGAAGATTCAATCTTTTATACTAATGCTGAAATTATTCTTTCCCATTTTTGGACAATGATTTCAGATACTCAGAGTAATTTTCCAAATCTTGATTTTCATCTAAAACAATACAACGTTTGACACATACTTCCTTGAATTCTCACCTTACTTTTTAATACCTTCCCAGGTTTAGTGTATCTGTAATTTGCAAAAATTTTGATATGAGATTCTTCTAGACTGTTAGGTACCCTCAAGTGGAGACTTCCGAAACTCTATTTTAATTTTAAAGAAAAACAAAATCTAGAGCTTAGGCAACTCTAGAAAATCATGTTTAGACAACAGACTACCCACATAATCATGCAAGTATAATAACACAGGCATGTAACATAAATAATGACCGGATCCTTGTCCTACTGGGTAGGTACCTACCTACTTGTAAACATACACGGTGGTCATTGAAGAGTATCGGATCGTGACAGACAAACCAATAGATTCTATAAACATATTTCTATATCGTACTCGCTTTTATAGAAAAACGCTGTGTATAACTGAATCACGGCTCAATGTAATCAAAAGCAGAGAAAAAAAGAACGGAAACAATTGCAAAAAGATCTTCGTAGAGTACACTAAGTTTAAGATCTTGAATACAGTTTAATTCTTTAGAGGTCGTCCACTTTCAACAGGATATAAGACTAATTTCCATGCCAGTACCTACATTTGGTTTATACTGAAAATCAAATTGTGCAACAGCGCCATCTATTCTCAGTTAATGAACTTTTACAAGCATTGCATACCTTGCAAGTGTTTATTAACCACACGAGATGGCGCTACGAGTAAAGCGCGAGAATGATGTTGATAAAAACAACTAGATGGCGCTACTTGAATCAAAATCGGATATAGTCAACAGCTGCAGCAACATTATGCCGATGGCCTTATGGCCTTTTTTTAACCGACTTCAAAAAAGGAGGTTCTGTATTTATGCGGTTAATGCAGTCATTTAGTAATGGAATGGTCATAAAACCTATGTATAATAGGTTTGGGCTACAATTGACTACAATTGACTGTCCCTCTGAATAACGCGGCAGAAAGGTGGGAACATTTTGCGATCCGTTCACAATTCCATATTTTATACAAAGGTTCGCTGATTCGTCTTCCTATTAGCAACAAAATGCTATAGGATAATTCATGTCTTTTAAAAACAATTATTTATGGGCACGAGATATAAGCAACGGTGTGTGCTTAGTAAGACATGTAGTAGGTAATGCAGTAATGTAGGTATCTAGGTACTTTTCTGCAAATCAATTCGTCACTTACTTTCTGGCAAGAATAATCGATCTCTCTTCTTACGCGGTGTCCTACGTGGGCGATTCAACGCGAACGCGATCGCGAAGCGAAGCGGCGCGAATGGAACAAACAAATGATACTCTATTGCGATGGCTTACGTGAGTAACCGCACGTGGGTGCGTGCGGTGCGAAGCAAAGCGGACGCGATCAGTTGGTTTGATATTTTCGCGCGAACTCATGCGGTGCGGTGGCTTGTTTATAAATTAAAGCTAAAATTATTATGTTGTTTAATTGACATGGGTTGGACCCGTAATTCTTCGTACAAATTATGAAATTCCCCATAAATATGACTTAAATTAGTTGCAATCCTCTGTCGTACTTAGTTTATACTTCTTGAGTTAGGTACTCAAGAAGTATAAACTAAGTACGACAGAACACCACCAGACCGTATTTGATATTTCAAAAATGAATCTTCCAATAACAATTGTTTCCAACAACAAACAATTGTGACTGGAAAATTCATTTTATGGGTATTGAAAAGAGCGCGCGGCGGCTGAAGCGGCGACTTTGCACGCACGTAGGACAGAGCCACCGCGTCGCGTAAACCGCATCGGATCGCTTCGCGATCGCGTTCGCGTTGAATCGCCCACGTAGGACACAGCCTTAATCTGTCGAGCTTCGCTAATGAGATACAATTGATTTTCTATTGTTTCGTCGCCAATAGACAACGCGCGGTGCTTGACCGGTTAATTAGGCAGTTAGGTATTTACCTGTTTACGCCCTGCAACGCGAAACATTCGTAAGTAGGAGACAATTCTGAACATTTTCTGAGTCATCTGCATTGATAACGTTTGAATTTTTATTACGGTGCTGGTAATTTAAAGATTCTGGGTTTATTCATCTGAAAAATGACCTACGCTAAAGTTGCCTGTCTTCCTCTTAGGTTATTCAGAACAGTACGAATAATCAAGCAGATACCAAAGTTTTATGTACATATTTTGATTTTGTCACCTTAAAAAACCTATAGGTACCTATACCTGCCGAACAAATATTACCAATCTATCCAGATCTTTCACAAAACTCTTAAAACATACAATACCTGTGTGACTTCTTAACCAGTTCTTCAAATCCATTTAAAAGTTGTAGTTAGACGAACCAAGCTAGATTCAACTTATGCTTTTTATTACTTCCTTACTTCTTTAAATCAAGAACAAACGCCATCATCTTTATCGCAGTTGTTATACCTAATCCAATAAATATAATTTGCATAATAAATTCAATTAAGACGAAGTGATGTCTCTCTACCTACATCAAGTGCAGACACATCCAGAAATAAATTATAATCAAGAACCATCCATCTTTCTGGTTTTGTAAGACCAAAAACGCGTTGGCCGTGTAAAATCGACTGCCTCTTGTTCGCTGGATCTCGTTTCAATTTTTTTTCCTCGTTGAAGATGTATCAGACGCATTATCCTGGAGGTTTGGTATCGGGTGCGCGGGCCGGGGAGGGGGGGACTGGTACGCTGCGCCCGACGCGTGCGCATAACTCGAGCGTGACGTCACACGAGGGCCCGGTAAAAAACGCCATGAACCCGGCCCGTCAAGGCCTCCGAGACTCCAGCATTTACATGTTAATATACCTACATACTAATGCGATTTGCTCACGTTTCGGTATGCTACAAGGGCATAGTTGCATGCCTAGGAGACTCATTTGCATTTTTGAAGTTCATAAAGAACTGCGGGAATTCTAAAAGCAAAAATGTTTAACAATAACATCGCTATTCGAAATATTAAACTTTAAATTATATATTAGGTATATATCACATGTAGCATTTTTCAAGACCTTTTATTTTTTGTGAAGATAGGATTTTAATTCTTTAAAGTCTATAACACAATAAATGATTGAAAACTGGGTTTCTCACAAATAAAAATCCAAATTATGATCTGAGGAACATGATGACCGACGACGTGTCCGTTAGCTGCACGAGATCAATTTCCTTATATCACGATCTGAGACAGTTACAAGCCCTATATAGATCACTATCAGTCAATTTAGATATCGATATGATAGTTAATATAGAAATAATGCACGTTTTTTAGTAGGTATCAGCCGTTAGATAAACGGTGCAGTGATTGAAACTCCCACGTTACTCGTAATTTTTACAAATGTTTTCCTTGTCAAGTGTAGGAGTTGGCTTCACGGTTAATTGTCGCTTTGATTCGATTTGGCTTCATCACGGAAGGCCCACCTAACCCACTTTTTAGACAACACGCAAGGAGTAAAGGTTCCTCTACTGTTATGGTAGCCATTCAATGACACGCAAAAACAACAAAGTAAGCAGGAGTTTTAAGAAATTCAATCACAGTAATTCCGCCATTTATGAGAGCCCAGCATTCATGTTGAATTTTAATTTCCTTGACCCAGCGTTTAAAAACCGTTATACACTCCGTCAGTCATACACGAAATGCGTTGTGATGCTAAAGGTAATATTTGTCTTTGCAGGTGACAGTGTGGGGCAACAGTACGGTAGCAGAAATCATTTGTGAGCCGCTGAATGACCTCGGAGCAGTAGTAGCTGGTCTACCAAGTGGGCCACTGTCGGCACCCCAGGCCCTACCTCTCGGCGGATCTGTCCCACTTCCCGACTCGCCTCCTCCAGCTCCACCCGTAGCCCTGCTCTTTCTCGGAGGTTCCAAAGCTCCGGTAGAACCCAGAGCATCAGCAACGGTATTGGAAGGGGAAGTGCTTGTCGTGGAATACCAACCGCCGCAATGGGACGGCCGGGATCTGGAGACATTTATTGCTTGGGAAAAGATTTATGGTTAGTATTTACTTTGAATATATAGGTTTATCGTTGTTCGTTGTTTTCTAATGCAAGGATAACGGATGTCATAAAACCTGCGATATTCTATTCATAACCTTAAGTACCTACTTCACGAAACAATGTGCTGCACGTTAACTTTCTTCAAGGAACCTCCCTGCTCGGTACATCAATAAGCTGCAAACGAAGCGTGATCATTCAGTATTCCGCGAGCAGACGCAGCGATGTTTGTAGAAAGCGGTTTGGCAATAAGACGCATACGCATGCTATTGTCCGGTAATCTTTCCTAGAAGGCGCTTTTATGCATTAGGTATGCAGCCGCCGTGACTACCATACTATATCAGATGAATGGAGTGGGTATTAAGTGATTAGAGAGGTGACATGCCCAATTATCTTTTTAACGATCAAATCTTTGCAATACAATTGATGAAACTGGATTTTATTTTCAATGATATGAAATAAGAAATGAACCTTAATAAATTTAAATACCTAATGAGGTTCAAGGAATCCAAAGTTCTCGGTCATTAAGATGAACTTTAAATACAAGGTGATTCATTTTACCGATGTGCAACGTGACCTCACTGACTCCCACGTAGGTACATTTTTGTAGCGACTCTATACTGTGTTATGCAGATGTTTCATAAAGTAACACGGTCAATAACCGTCAATTA
Source organism: Amphipoea lucens (assembly GCA_947508005.1). Lineage (NCBI taxonomy): Eukaryota > Metazoa > Arthropoda > Insecta > Lepidoptera > Noctuidae > Amphipoea > Amphipoea lucens. Next base: position 9,732,852 of record OX382374.1, read on the forward strand.
TATCAAACTGGTGCATATAAACGTAATACAATTTGCATGACAAGTACTTTCTCTTTTATTACAGCTTCAACACTGTTTTCGGCGGTGGAGTTGTACGGCAAGCCACTACTACGCGCCGCAGTTATCACCAAAGAAGAGTACCATCTTCTATTCTACTTTTTGGAATCAGTATCAGAAGCCAGCGAAGCCCTTACAGAACGCATGAGAAAGTACATAGATTCTGGTTTACTGAAAAATGATTGCAAGCAAGAAGATGACGACACAGCTGCTGACCTGTTAGAAAAATCTATAATCGAAGAAGAGCCCAAAAGCATACTAACTGAACTCATTCAGGAAGGCGTGATTACTCAACATGATGTTGACACATCTTCAGTGATAACGACCTCGGAATTCAACGAGTCAAATGTGACTGACAATCGAAAAGTTGATGACGACAATCGATCTAGCGTTTCTTCTGTTAGTCTTCGTAAAATAATCGTCGACATACCAATAGAATGCGATGAATCAGTGGCTGACAGTTCTATTGTAGAAACTAGCGATAATGTAACGACTGTCACTATCAGAAGCGGTGGACAATGTTGCGCTGATCACAGAATATCAGCTGATGTTAGCGAGAACGTGTGGGCAAACGTTCGGTGGGATTTTCTCAATCCAACAGATTTTGGCTATGATCAAATCCCGAGTGTTAAAAGAAGTCGTTCTGAGTCAGCCATTACACCTATCTCTCAAAGAAAAAACGAAGACCTTTATGAGAGGCTTCACGAACATGATGTCGAAGCTGAATCATGTGGAAGCATCACACCTTACGAATCAATAGAGGATTTATATGACTGTATAAAGAATGCCCAGTATAGCAGTGCGGCCGCTGAGGAGTCGTCGCCATCGACCGAAAGCCAGTCAGAGCCTCAATATCCGGATTACTATGAGAAAGCGAGCACCACCCGACAAAGTTCCGCGTGTAGCGAAAAAAGCGGAGCCTCATCCGCGTTTCCGTTTTCGAAATGCGGTTCGAGCGATACGGACGCGTTTACATCGTGTGAGTCAACTAGCGGGATAAGTACTTTTGCTACGAAAAGCATCCCGGAGTCGCTCAAGTGTCGTGAGTTACCTCCTCCGCCAGCGGAAGGAGTTTCTGGTGAGAGCGCGATCCTTCTGAAGCAGTTGTTCATGGGTGAGCTGATGGACGCGTACGGAGAGTTCCTGACGGCGTACCCATACGCGCGCGCGCTGCTGCGGCGGAAGGTGCGCCGTGACGAGCACTTCGCAGCCCTGGCTGACATCCGACGAGGCGCTGCCAAGTATACCATTAGCGACTACCTCGAATTACCGGTAAGTACATACAGCTATCAACGGTACATTACATACATTAGAATTAATGCCCTCACGTATTGTATGGTGACATGTGTTACGAAAGTTAGTAGGATAATGTTGCTTCATTGCACTTGACCTTACGGAGAGTTCGTATCGGAGCGAGGAGTGTAATGAACGTGTCAAATGAGCTCATTACGTTTAATCGGCGAAGAAAACGAGAACAATGCAGCGACTCGCTCTTTGCTTGAGGTAGATTGATTTAGATCGAGAGTAGGTTCAATCCGGGCGACAATGATCCGTGTGACATGCGCACGAGCCGACCATTCAATGCTAATGGAGCGGAAGAGCGCGCACGTGTAGCTCTCTCTCGTGATCATTACAGACATTGTTTCCCTGAACACTCGATGCCGCAATGGTTTCAGTTTCAAACCACCGAGTTGCCCACTAGAAAAAAAAACTAACTCAGATTAAGCATCGATTAAATATATCTATCATTTTCCCATAAACTCTAAAAGGTAGAACAGAAAGCGAAATACTTCGTAATCCTTTTGTAGACATACGTACGTATGTGTAAAATGTATTCGTGATTCTGATTCTATCGACGCGACTTGCACATTCAATGATAGTTACAAAACGCCAGCCTAGGGTTGGCACTGTTAGCAGAGCCTACATTTTATTCTTGTTGCATAACTTTTATTGCTTTTTGGAACTCTTCAGATTCTGTACCGATATATATACCTAAATTCACGAACGGATGTTATCGATTGATAGGTTTTTTGAATAGTTTAGTATCCCCTTGTGTTAGCAGCCCTATAAAACGTGATGTTGCGATTTGCCCCTCGCCACGATGGTGGAGATATGACTTGGTACTAATACTAATACCCATCGCCTTTGCACTCACATAGAGCTATCATCATAGCATAATGATGAAAACAATGATTTGGAACCTCCATAAGCGTAGTGACCTGTTGATTTTAGCGAGGGTTTTCAAAAAGTATTTATATTTCGAGAAGTATTTAAACCTGTAAACCACATTTATCTTTGTTGGGGTTTCTGCGTCAGGTCGTCGTCGTGTCAGCGTCGTGGATTGAAATTAGACACCAGGCTCCTTATGATAACGTGTAATATCGGTTTTACAATATTGGGATGTATTTTCTTCACAATTTAAAATATATATCGGTTATAGTTTGCGTGCGTTCGTTGACGGGTCACCAAGACAGTCACAGTGAAGATCCGTAGCGCGTCGCTAGCATCGCGTTGATGCCCCCGCGCACCGCCCTCGTCATCGATTAGTGGCACTTGTCGCCAATAGATGCCGCTGTGGTCGTCAACATGCCCCCGGCCTTGGAAGCACCAGGTTCCAATGAAGCTGAGATGCTGCTGGTTCCGTCGTCATCCGGATGCAGGAGCGGGCAGATTTTCGGATATGATCGCCGAATAACGCCCGTCGCTGTTTTGATGGTTGCCACGCGTGAGATGCCATCCTTGCCGGTGAATGTCTGCAACACTCGTCCGAGGCGCCACTGCAAAGGCGGTAAGTTGTCGTCTTTGATTAGGACGAGGGTGTCAGGGGTAAGTGTGTCCTGGTTGAGTTGCCACTTCGTCCTCTTCTGTAGCTCAGATATGAACTCCGTTGACCAGCGTTGCCAAAAGTTCTGACTCATCTGTTCCACGCGATCGTATCGCGGCAGACGTTGCGTAGCCGTCGCAGTGAGGTCCCGACTGGCGGGTGCGGTGAGCGGTCGGCCAATCAGGAAATGAGCAGGACATAAAGGAAGCAGGTCGTTCGGATCTGTGGACATTGGGTACATAGGTCGGGAGTTAAGGACTGCTTCAATTTGTGCCAATATCGTACTTAACTCCTCGTATGTGAAATGTGCATTGCCTACAATGCGACATAAATGAAATTTGCAGGACCTGACCCCTGCCTCCCACAAACCACCAAAATGAGGCGAGTACGGCGGAATAAATGTGAATTCTATGGAGTTATTAGTTGTGAAGTTGATAACATCTGATTTTGAAGAATCTAAAAATTTTGAAAATTCCTTTAAAGCCCCTACAAAAGTCGTGCCATTGTCAGAATAAATCTGTAATGGTTTGCCGCGTCGAGAGATGAAACGTTTCAACGCCAGCAAATATGCTTTAGTAGTAAGGCTTGTGACCAATTCTAAATGTATTGCGCGCGTAGTAAAACATACAAAGAGACAGATATAACATTTCGTTAACTTTGCCCCCCTTCCGGCACGGTTAAGCATGAACAATGGCCCAGCATAATCCACGCCACAACGTTTGAATGGATACCCTGGCTCCAGTCGTTCGGTAGGTAAGTTACCCATTTGTATGTTTAACGGTTTAGGTCGCATACGCTTGCAAGTCATACAGGTGTGCACCACTTGCTTAGCTAAGTTACGCCCTCTAATAGGCCACCAAGTATCACGAATTGTGGCCAGTAGTAACTGAGCCCCTGCGTGTAGTAATGATTTATGTTGATGCTCAAATATAAGGCGAGTAAATCTGTGTTTGCCACACAACAACAAAGGATGTTTTTTGTCATATGAAAACGAGTCTGAATATGATAATCTACCTCCTACTCTAATTAAATCATAGTCATCCAAGAAAACATTTAAACTAGAAATACTGCGTGGGCATTTTACTTGATGATTTTGTTTTAATGTTCTATAAACATCTGAGAAAGATTGTTGTTGTGCTATTCGGGTTAAAGTTCTAATAGAAATATCTAATTCATCCATCGATAGGCAACCTGTGAGGCGTTCTGTTTTTAGTTTTGTGCGGCTATTGTGAATGAAACGCATAACGTATGACACTACGCGTCGCAAGCGATTAAAACATGAATACCTATCGAATGGAAAGGAATCTGAATTTACTTGAACTAGCAATGAAGTTTTAAGTGATTTTAATTCAGGTAATTCATCGTGATTAACATTACTTAAATTAATATCATGTTCCCATTGTGTGTTAGGAACCTGTAGAAATGGCGGTCCGCGCCACCACAATTCACAAGTTTTAAGTATATCTAGATGCACACCACGCGATAACAAATCAGCTGGATTTTGTTTACCGGCTACATGAAGCCACGGCTTATCGCCCGTGAGTTCATTAATTTGTACAACGCGGTTCTGCACAAATGTTTTTAATAAATTAGGCGACATTTTAAGCCAACCTAAAACTATTGTTGAGTCTGACCAAAAGTGTACGCTATTAAAAGATATAATTTTTGTAAACAACTTTGCGGCTACTAGCGCGCCACACAGTTCTAAGCGCGGTACGCTAACCGGTTTAACGGGAGCGACCTTACTTTTCGCACACAACAAATTAACTGATATCAGCTGTGCATCTGTATAGCTGCGTATATAGGCGCAGGCGCCGTATGCATCTTGCGAAGCGTCACAAAATATATGTAGCTCAATAATGTGTGTATTTTCTCCAATGACGTAACGTGGAATGCGTATGTCTTGTAGATTGGGTAATTGATGAATGAATTTTTGCCATTCTACTAGTATATGGTTAGGAACTGCGTCATCCCACCCTATCTTACATAGCCACATCTTTTGTAATAGAATTTTAGCTATAATAATATTTGGTGTAAGTAAACCTAAAGGATCGTATATCTGCGCGATGACTGAGAGAATATTCCGTTTGGTAGCGTGAGTTACGTCATGATCACATTTTGTGTTAAAATACAATTCATCGGATGAATAAAACCATCCCATACCTAGTGTTTTGGTATGACAGTTGTCTCCTAGTGAGAATTCCTTAGACGTAGATGGTAACTCTGTTTGTGGGATTGCTGAGTTAAATATCCATTTTCTAAGGGAGAAACAACCTGATTCCAATACTTCAGAAACATCTTTGCATATTTCTAATAACCTTTGTTGATCCTGATGTCCCGTTATTAAATCATCGACGTAGAAGTCGTCATTAATTACTTGTGCGATGACGTCATCCTTACATTCTACCGCGAGTTGTTTTAAACATCTAATACTGAGATACGGCGCGGACGCCGTCCCGTAAGTGACGGTGTTAAGTTGAAATACACCGAGCGGCTCAGATGGGTCTTCCCTCCAAAGTATTAGTTGCAGATTTCTCTGATCAGGCTGAACTAATATTTGCCGATACATTTTCTCAACGTCGGCACATGCTACATACTTGAATTGTCTAAAACGGAGCAATATTGAGAACAAATCATTTTGTAACGCAGGCCCAATGTGTTGTATGTCGTTTAATGATTTGCCCGAAGTGGACTTTGCACTTGCGTCAAAGACAACTCTAAGTTTTGTTGTTGAACTATGTTCCCTGTAGACACCATGATGTGGTAAAAAATAACAAGGTGAAGTGTATTCTGTTATGCGACTCATGTGACCCAGACCTAAGTATTCACTCATAAAATCGTTATACATTTTTCTATAGCTAGGCGCGCTCCTAATGAGCTTGCGTTCGAGTGCAAGAAACCTGTTTTTTGCCATAGAGAATGTGTCATGTAAAACATCAGCTGATTGACTAAGTGGAATGCGCACAGAAAAACGACCTTTAACATCGCGTAACGTCGTATCTTTAAATAACTTTTCGCATGCACTTTCGTCTTTGGTAAGATTGTTATGCGTTGAAGTTATTTCTTCCAGTTCCCAAAATCGTTTGAGTTCTGAATCTAATGTTTGCGTGAAATTACAATGAGTAAGGTTAACGCGTGAAACCTTTTTATGAACAGTTCCCGATATGACCCAACCGAGTTGTGTGTTTTGTAAATATGGACCATTCGGCAACCGTATCAGACCTTCACTAAGCAGGTCCCAGAACTTATCTGCCCCTAACAATAAATTAATTTCGCCAGACAGATAGAATTCTGGATCGGCCAGTTGAACATTGCGTGGAATTTCGATGTGGTAATTACCTGCTAGTGATGGTAATTGTGCCGTTATACGAGGCAAAACTAAACAACTAAAATGCGTGCTATACGTGTTCGTTTTGGATCGCAACTGAATACGGCATGATTGCGTGGATTGGGATATAGTATTACCTACCCCTATAACTTGAACAGTGGACTGTATCAATGGAAGACTAAGTTTATTACAAAGCGATTCGGATATGAAGCAATGTTGGCTCCCGTTGTCGAGGAGAGCTCGCGTTGTGTGATATTTATGATGTTTGTCCGCTATTTCCACTAATGCGGTCGATAATAGTACCGGATTTAGAAAACATTGCGCTTTGGTATTATTATCTCCCTCGTAAATTGTGTGAGATTTGTGAGAAGTGGTGAGCGGCATCTGTATGTGTGAAGCACTCGTATCATTTGACTCAGACTGTGGCACTATTTGCGTGATTTGAGCAACAGCTGATGATGTGCGAGCGTCTACAACAGCATCTGTGTGAATTAACGTGTTGTGTTTTTTATTACAATGCCTGCACGGCCCATACCAACACTCGTTTACTGCGTGATCTGATCGTAGGCAATTACGACATAACCTTTTCTCCTCAATGAAATTTATTTTATCTTTAAGTGATAAATTAAGGAAATCTTCACACGAGTAAACCGGGTGATTGGAACCGCACTGAGCGCATTTGTAACGTGGTGAATTTGATGGCTTTTTGTTGTTGTTATCTTTGCGTGTAATAACATGACTGTGTGATTTGGTGACCGACTGTTTCTTTGTGTGAGTGTCTACTGATTGTTTGCTTTGAGGCCTAATAGATTCTAAAAAATCAGCACGATCCTTGAGGAATTTCATTAATTCAGACAGCTTTAGTTTTCCTACTTTCGGGAGGGTACTTTTGTGACTTTCCCACTCGCGATCGGTCGAAGAATCTAACTTGGAAGTTATTATGTGGATAATTAAAGTATCCCATGTATCTGTAGGTTCTCCTAACGTTTTTAGCGCCCGAATGTTTCTTAAAACTGTATCTATTAATTTACGAATTTGAGAAGCTGATTCTTTATTCATTGATTGAGCATAGAATAAAGCTTTGACGTGATTACTAACTAGCAAACTGTCATTGTTAAATCTATTCTCTAAGAGACTCCAAGCAACTAAATAGTTGTCGGAAGAAAACTCCAGTGCCTTAACCACTTGTAGTGCATCACCTGTAAGAACTGACCGTAAGTAGTGGAACTTCTGAACGTTATCTAGATTGTCACTATTGTGTATCATTGACAAGTAAGTGTCGCGAAACTCGAGCCATTGATCGTATGAACCGTCGAATTTCGGTAATGAAATTGTAGGTAACTTCATGCAATTAAAAGTGCGACTTTGACCGCCGACATTCTGAGTGGAAGTATCTTTTAAAATACATTTAGCCTTGCCCACAATAGCATAAAACTGATTCTGAAATGTTTCTCTCTCTAGCAGTTCTCCGTCCAACTGACTATCTGACACAATGGAATCTAGTTCATCTTGTATAGTAGAAAACTGATCAATTAGTAATTTAAAGGCTTGAAAACGCTCCTCTAACTCCGCTTTCTGAGCGTCCGTTAATTTCGAAACCTCTAAGGACTGCGCATACTTCGAAAACAAAGTTAATTTTCGTTTAACGATACCTCTTTTCTTAACTAATTCGCGAATGATATCTTCACTTCTTTCTATTTCTACTATTGAATGCCTCTTATTGGTGTTCATTTTGGTGGCTTGCAAGAGAAAAAGATCAAGTACTTACAGTTGACCGGTGTGCGCCCGAGCGATGTAGGTAGACACACAATTTGCACCGTAGTCGAACACTGGAATTTTTGCGAAAAATAACGATATTAGCACAAACTGAGCACAGGATTTTGGAAGGAAATTGGGTGGATTGACCTGACCGTTGCTGAAGATGGTGCTTGCTGCTTCGGATGAACGTTCGGCTCGAAGGTCCAAATATGTTGGGGTTTCTGCGTCAGGTCGTCGTCGTGTCAGCGTCGTGGATTGAAATTAGACACCAGGCTCCTTATGATAACGTGTAATATCGGTTTTACAATATTGGGATGTATTTTCTTCACAATTTAAAATATATATCGGTTATAGTTTGCGTGCGTTCGTTGACGGGTCACCAAGACAGTCACAGTGAAGATCCGTAGCGCGTCGCTAGCATCGCGTTGATGCCCCCGCGCACCGCCCTCGTCATCGATTAGTGGCACTTGTCGCCAATAGATGCCGCTGTGGTCGTCAACAATCTTTGATACGTGGGAATATTGTAAGCTTCCAATTTCGATCAAGGTTTCAAATATTATATAATATTGTCTGTTGTGATTGAAAAAACATTAAGAAATCGAATAACTTGACGTGAGATTTAAAAAGAGATTAAGTTCAATACATTTTCAAAGAAAATAAAGCCAGGCCTGTTGGGTACAGTTCACACTTAGTTACGTGTAGTGTTACGACTGTAAATTAGCAATTAGAAAATCTACAACATTAAGTCATGCATGACAAATACTGTTCCTAAGAATAATGACTTCGATGCTAGCCAACAAATCAAGGTACCTACACGATGTGAAGTTGGTAGAACATAGCCAAGATGTAAATATTTAAAATAACGAACATTTACCGTACCAAAGAAGAGTTAAACTAAAACAGACTACGTTATATTGTTATTTACGTACCTGGCGTACCTGTAGTCAGTATTCTAGGAAACATAAATGCTTACGTATAAATATAGTAATCTAAAGGCATCTAATAAATAGCAAACGGAGGCTTTATGTACTTTGTAAGAAACGTCATATCGCTGCGTAAGGTAGTGGGTTTACAAGCGGCGTACGCGCTCCATGCTGAGAGTATACCGACGGAATTATGAGAAAAATCTTATTTATTGAACGTTGCATCTCATCTGCATGAATTCTAATAACAGTCGCCGCGGTGTTGTATGCAGATTTAAAAAAGTAGGAGCTCAAAAGTGGTTTAACAAGGTTTTACTTCGAAATGCGGCGTGTACGCAGATTGACTTTAAGCTTAACTTATAGGTCGTTTTTGTCGGTAATGTAGGATTCTGTGGACGATGTGATCATGTAAGGGATCATGTACGGGTCTGGAATTACTCGTATGGCGAGGCGAAGGGCGTTGATGGGGAACCTGATTTTTCTAATTTAAATAGACATACACAAAGAATAGTGTACAGCTATGTCTGTAGAACAACCTTAATATATAGATATTATGATCTTTGATTTGTTGGATTTATCTCCACCCCGAATAGCAGAATAACTATTAAAAAATGGGAAAATTTCACGAAAAAAAAATATGAAGATAATAAATTTTCTCATACATTTTGTGTGGAATGGCTTTTTTAATGAATAACAAAAACATATTGATTCTCAGGTGGAACGAAGTTCGCCGGGTCAGCTAGTAACTATACATATATTTGTAGATGTTTTTCAAATTATTTATTGATGCTCGTCTAGCTAGTCAATATAACGTTAACTGTATCATCCGAAATGTTGTTCTTCGTTAAAATTGATTGTAGCATGAATGCAGGCTAACCTTACCCGCCCACGCGCGCGTTTACAAATGACTGCACTTGACCATCTCTAGGAACAAACTTAATCCCATTGAATTTGATACCCCGCTGCAGAAGAAGCGAGAAATATTTCCATCATAAATATGTTGCAGCTAAAATTATGTATGTTTCCTTATTTGCGTCATAGATATGGTTATGTAAAGATTGTTAATTTTATGCAGGCAGGATTGTCTAACGATAAATATCGTGCCAATGATGGTGAGAATGCAGCAGGATGTGCGTTTTACGATAATGAGCAAATATACACACCTTCCTCTCTCTCGTTTTAAAGGCAGATAAGATAAGTTATAACATGGATTTATTCAAAAGCATTGAGTATGAAATAGATAGCGGACAATTAAAAATGGAAAATATAGAATTCTCATTTGCCTCTTAAAACTATGAGATTTTCAGTGGTGAGAATAATGTAGTTGGGATCTGCTTTATCCTCGTTTCTGCCTGGAAGGACCAAGATCGATGCTTCTATAGAGGAACTGGAAACGAGAGCATGATCATCACAAGCTTTGGAATATCAATGATATATGGGTTTTCCATTAGTCTCCTGTTCCGCCTGGATTATGTAGTGTTAACTGTAGATAGATTATGTGTGTTTTTCGACTTCATTAAATTTTGGCATTGCCAACGGTGATAAACATTATTTCTAACACAAAAGATTTTCTGTCTTGGCGATTCTATATATTCATATAGTATAGACTCGCAATAGTTTTAAAAAGAGCTCCACAAAAATCCGTCTCATCTAATTCTAAATTCGTGAACGTACGTGTAATAGCAGCCGTGGCCACTACAATCAGAGGATTGGTATCTAAAGTGTGAACACATCGCGAGGCGACGAGACGCTTCGTGCAGGGAATGCTAAGCGATGCTGCGTGTGAGCACTGAAATCTAGATAGACATTAGATACTGTTATAGGGCCACAGCTTATTGTGTGGCGGGAGCGAAGTGTGGCATCTTCATCTTCGTTGAGATATTCTTGTATTGTTTAATTGTGCATAGCTTTGTCTTATCGTTATGCTTATTCATAAACTACCTACATGTTGCGTTAGTAGCATTATTTGCAATGATAGTGTTTATAAAAGCATCGTTTTTGTCATAAACTCTCCACATACTTGCTGCGGGCTTCCTTTTTTGTAATATTCGAGTTAGGTCATCAGACAGAAAGTTTTGTTCATTATCATCATCATTTTATCCGAAAGACGTCCACTGCTGGACGCAGGCCTCCCACAAACATCATCACTTCGACCGGTTCTGTGCTTCTCGCATCCAGCGGATTCCTGCGGCCTTCACCAGGTCATCGGTCCACCTTGTCTTCCAACACCACGTCTTCCGGTACGCGGTCGCTATTCCAGAACCTTTCGGCCCCATCGGCCGTCTAAAGTTTTATTAGGAAATCTGCCTAATCCATGCTAATATTATAAATGCAAAAGTGTGTCTGTCTGTCTGTTACCTACCGATTTAGATGCAATTTGGTATAGAGACAGTTTGAGTCCCGGGATCGGACGTAGGATAGTTTCTATCCCGATTTTCCCACGGGATCGTTTCTTATGCAGGTGAAACCGCGGGGCGCTGCTCGTGATATATATTTTCGAGACTTGTGATGTGTATTCTAAACATATTGTACGTTCAGAAAGACGCGGATTTTGTTCAAGCGTCAGATAGTTTTGTTCTAATCTCGGCTTTTATAACATCCTAATGATCTCGTAAAATGAGGCAAACATCAGAAACGTTTAATTATTCCACACGCAGTAAACTCGTAGGCCGATGGAATAGTCGAGGATAATTTTGTCTGGGTACATAAAACGCAGTAGCAATGGAAAATGGCAAACTGTATTTTAAGATTAACGATAGAGAATATAATCCTTCTCCATCTGCATTACTTACCGCCCCTAACAAGTTGCCAGTAAATAAATATGTTCCTGCACTATCAATCTATTACTCTTCTGTCAAAAAGACAAATCGGTTGGCTACTGCCCCCAGCACTCCCGGCACGCCCCCGCCGCCATCGCGAGGCCATGGCCTAACATTCCAAGGCCTCACTCCACCATCTACATACCATCTGAGATTGCGCTGATTACCTTAGAACTTGCAAACTGGTCGTATTGAGGACATTAGGATACGATCTCGATTCTACATTGGTTTTAAATACGCGTCAATGACATTTTAACGCTGTGCCCACTAGTGATTCAGAGATGCTATCTTACTATTATTGCTGCTATCAACAATGTATACAGCTAATAGATAGTATGTCTGGCATAAGTGTTATGACATGGAACTGCGTCTAATAGATTTTTTCCGTCATTTGCATCCATTTCGTATGTAGAATTGTCTCAAGGCTAAGTAAATAGTCGCCTACGTGGTTTTCGCACGAAACATATGGTTTGGGCAGGAGTTAGTGTTTTTTGAGCAAATAATACATCGAGCTCGGCTGTCATATTTTTAAACTCGGAAAGTGGCGTCATTCTATTTAAAGCTGATAGCTACAATGATTTTGTTTTGGCGAGTCCATTTTTCTATGACGACATCCACTGACAAGGCCTACTAAATTAGTCATGTTATTAATTGTCTGCAACTGTATTAGACCGGATTTATCTTTGTCATATCAGACAGTTGAGATTGAGGTGCGTAAAGTTGTACATACGAGTATCTATACATAGAGCTGCGCTTGCTTTCGACGTCTATGTATCTTATTGGATTCCAGTTTTTCCACAAACACACACAATTTACTATATTAGATAACAATCAGCATTATAAATAGAAAACTCAAGATGTAGATATTTTAATGGACACTAAAAGCTCAAGGAAAACAACGACGTTAAATACTTATGTAGAATCTAGAGATTTGCTTTTGAAATTCTTTCGTATGTCCGGAGCGGACGTTCCATACATACTGAAGGATCGAAATAAACTGTACAGCAAGCCATTCAACTCTTAACCCAAGGACAGAAGGTTCAATATCGAATAAAGAAAAGTAAATGAAAATACGTTCAAACGATGAGCAGAGAATAGCAATGTTCAGTAAAGATTGGATTTTGAGACTAATAAGTTTATTTTGGGAAAAGCCAACAAGACAGTGAAATCTATCTTACAATAAAGAAAGTTCATCTGAATATTTTCTCTTACTGTTCGTGGTTTTATAAGTTCCGTTTGACTGGAAGCTTTAATAGCGATGTCCGATAAACAACAACAAGAAAACGGTTCACATCCACATTGCTGCTTCATTAGTCATACACCATCGTTGTTTGAAGAAAAAACCTTCTTGGTTAACACACCTTAACGAAAAATCTATATTATTATAAGTATTCAAGATATCAAAATAGGTATTACGTAGCCACAAATCGGTTTTTGTTGAAATTCGAAGTGAACAGCCAGTGTTTTGCCTTTTCTGCTCGTTGCCTTTTCTGGCCACATTTGCGATGCGACGTGCCAAGCCTAAAAACATGTTAATCTTTGAAACTTGATACAGAAAGTCTGTATTACACAATTAGACAGGTGAACTATGTATGTTACTTATTTCAACATATACTTTTCGTAAGAGTACACAAGTTTCTTCAAGAAGATCAGCATAAGCTTATTATTTAAATGTTAAATCCGTAACTTCGATAGTTGTTCACATTGAAGTCTCATCTTGGACACTGTGACTTATGTCTTGCGTAATAACTACTGAATGATAGTTAAACTGGTTGCTGATATTTAAATTGTGTTGATTGTTTTGGTCATTAGGCAATGACTTACAATGGGCGTAATGCATTTACAAGTGCGGTGATTAGCTGTTGTTGAGTTCGTTTGTTCTACTGCCACACATACATCAACTAACATAAGAAGATCAACTGCAATTTTACCAGATATTTCAATTTTATTTACATACGGGTAGCAATCTTCCATCGGGAACATTTTCCTGTGTGGAATGCAGAAGCCAATACTTGTCTTTACCCAAGGAATCTATCGTTTTTACTATCTTACCCTTTTAGAATTATCTGGGACATTAACGATGAATGACAAATCTTTCCTGTTTAGAAACTCATTTTTATCTGCTATTATCTTGGGCATTCGTCAGACTGGAGTGGTCTCATAAAAAGCTCGGTGCTAGTGCAATAAAATTCATACTGTCAATGGCGCCAATATTTGCTGGTCTACGTCCTATTTATGTGGTTTATCTAAGAGGTTCTTCGTTAGATAAAGGATGTAGATGCATCATGATTATGAATTGTAATCCTTATTTGTATAAAAACAAGGTTTTAGAATTGCACATCTAAGAATCATCTTGAATTTTAAATTACCTTTTCAAACAGGAATCCTCCTCAGACACTAAATATGAATGTAGGGTTTGGGTTATTTTTTAATTGGATCACATAGACAGACACATAAGTAGAGTAGTTCAATATTTTTAAGCATTTAACGACAAAACACACCTACTTATTTGTTAGTTATGTTAGACCATTAAGGTTCTACTTTGGAAGTTATTGCTACATCATTCACGTACTTGACGAAGGTTTAAATACCATAAAACCATCGTTTAAATTAAGATTTAAATTGAAATGCCATCCAACATTTATAAAATACGCCGTATCATAAACATGCATTTAGTGGAAGTGTCAAAAGATGTTAATTAAAATTCATAAGCATACATACGAAATTTTTCTGACTTAATTTTATTGAATATTACAAATTTATGTTCGCTCGATGAAAATACATAAAAATAAACCAACCTTCGCCTTTTAAGGGGAGAGTGGCTCTAACGATCTTAGTTTGGATATACCAACATATAATTTTCCAAGATAGGAAGCATAAATATACTTTTAGGGACGACATACCTATATACCAATTGGTTACCGTAATAAAACGTGTCTTGACTGTACAGTAGATTTTTAGCAAAGGTTTGACCACTTCTCGAATACAAACGAACAATTCTGGAGTATAAGGTAGGTATACTGTTTTCTTCATCATGAGGATGCATTTCACAAGCAGTCGACATGTGAATCAGGATCGACATTAAAGAGATACACATTCGACGTTAAAATGTACCTAAGAGAAGTTAACACTAACACCTTGGCCACGGGAACCGGCGGCGCGACCGACGGCGCGGCGGGCGGCGCACAGTGGTTCGAAATCGACGCTCCGTGGACATTGAAATCAAAATTTCTTTAGACGAGAAATAAAAATCGGAATGGCTTTATTTCAGTATTATTTATAATATTTGGTAATATGACAGCTATAGACAGCACCATCTCCGAAAAAAAAAATATTTAATATTTTTTTGTATGAAGAAAAACACAAAAGTCGTTTTTTCTCATAACTTAATAAAACTTAAAGCCTGCGGCTTACATGGGGTGTTGTCCTACATGAGGCGATTCCGAAATGCTATAACACGCACACCCATGCGCGCCGCTTCACTCACAGCAGAGTGTTGAATTTCGAGAAATTCAGTTAGAGATTTTTACGTTGATTTATGTGTGATCTTGAAAATATACAAAGTAATTGACTTTAGTTTGCTAATTTGATTAGTTATAATGAGAAATAATGGAATATACAATATAAAAATACTAAAAAAAACACTCAAATTGAGACTCATTTACAATATAAATAGATTTTGCAATCTTTCTTATAATAATTTAATTCGGTGTTAGTAGATACACAGTTTGACTTCTTAATTCACATTAAAAAAAAAAGTACAAAAACTTATAACTAATACAGAAAAATACTAAGAATAAGCAATTGTATAATTGAGAAATATATAAAATTTACACAAAAACATCAAACATTAAAATTTTGTCTACTGAGTTTCGTCATCGCTATCAAAGAATTCAAAATCAGAATCCATCATACTTGGCACCTCAACAAATTCAATGTTTTCCTTATCCATGGTATCCGGGTCAATTAAAAGAAGAGACTTCATTTCTTCAGTTAAATCATTTCTACTCTTATTTGTCAGTTTAGGTCGAATGCTTGACAAATATGGGTCTGAGGATACGATGAAACCATTAAAGATGTCATGGTTTGTCGCTCTGCGACAAAATTTCCGCGTATGATGTTCCCTGAGTTTTCTAAAATCTTTGTTTCGGGCCTCAGATGCCTCTTCTGATAGCTTTCCTATAGGCAAAATGTTGAAATGTTTTATTATTTCAGCTCCATGCAGCAGAAGTTTGTGGATACTGGAAGGCATGAAATACCAGCCATACAGTTCCACATACAGCTGCGCAGTTTCGTCGAGATAATTGGCAAACAAATCAATATTAATAGACTGTCCTGATGATACAACACGGAGAATAGTTGCGAATTTTTGGATGAGCTCCTGACTCAATCCAGTGATATTTGCAGTCTTCTCAGGACACTGGAAAAATTTTCTAGCCGTGTTGCCATCATTCGTGGTCCCAGCACCTTTATATAAAAAATACTGATATGAGAACATTATAAGATAAGTTTTATAGTATTACACTAACTAAAAAACCCTTTGATATTATACAAAATAAATAAATCAACTAACCTTGTTTTACGATATCCACCAGGAGTCCCATTTCCTCTCGAAATTTTCGCTGTATCGTCTGTTTGCGACTTTTCAAAGCTGCTTTACTAGCTTCATCTCTGGCTTGCCATTTTTTAAAATCTAATCGGTAAGCGATATGCAGCAGGCATTCCATGGATCTGATCCATGCATGCAAAGTCGACAAACCGTACTTGTAAATATCAGATGATACAGATTTCCTAAAATATGAATAAAAAGGTTAAAAGTGTTTTTCAATAAGAAAAAAAAAAAAAATTAACATACATTTCCAATATTCAACTTACATGTGAATCTTCTCCAAATCATTCATTTCACTTGGTACAGCTTTACAGATGTCACATGTTTGCATAGAGGTTTGTGACAGGTGAGACGTTATTTTGCCATCTATCATGGTCATTAACATTGAATGTTTAACTTGTATATTATTTTCAATGATAGATGGCTTCAATGCTTTAATTTCAGCATCGATCAAACCCATTTCCTCCTTCATGTCCAACTTATTTTCGCTGACAAACTTGAAATAAATTGGTCTGCAAAGCATTGTAGAAGAAGGTTTTGGGTTTTCCCAGACCAAATCCTCACCACACATCAATTGCAAGGGTACAAAAGAGCTCATAAAAACACTAGAGTCGTCTTCATCTGCATTCATGCATTGCTTGTAGTTGCTTTGATTTGACGCACCATCGAAGCCCCATTTGCAGATTAAGATCAGTTCTTTATCTTGCAAATGGTCCAAGTTTAATGTTTTGGCAAGTCGAGTGACAGTGATGTCCAAAATAGCTTGAAGTTTTACTTTAACTCCTCGTTCGGTCACTTCAATATCGCTCTCAGGAGGATAGCATGCCTTCTTGGCATTTAAAACCGAATAATATGATGGGTACAAATCTACACCACTTTCTTTCGCAGTTTCCCTTAAAGTTATATACTGCCACTTCGACAATTTCAAAGAAATAAATATACCCAACGCTTTCTCTGCTGAATATTTGTTAGTAGTTGTCTTGCCTTTCAAAAAATTCTTGATCTCTGCTGCTTTTTCAGGATGCTCGGTAATATATTTTATTAAATCTTTCACGTCCGGGTCCTCATTCTCCTCACCACATCTCACTGCAGTAGCATATGCAAGTTCCTGAGAGTCGTGCGTTAAAAGTTCTTCTATTCTTCTCTTCTTCTGTTTTTGGCATAATTCTGAGAAAGGTTTTCTTGGGCTCCTTTTTAGTGTTGTAGTGCTAACAGTACATGTAGTTACTTTGGATGTGGATGCACCATCATTTATACCACTAGCACTTGAGGTTGAAGGTTCAACAGTATCAGTAACAGAGTCGATTGATACCAATCCAATTTCTTCACTTTGTACAAATCTGTCTTTAATGAAGTTGGGCCATTTGATCTCTTTTTCTAGCCATGTCTCATACTTCTTGACAAATGTATGCATTGTTCGATTACACGATTTCCAATTTCTATGCAAAACACACATATACACTTGACAAAACTGTTTTAATTTTTTTTGTTCTTCGTCAGACAAATTTGTCGCTTTGGTTAGAAGTGCTTCTAACAAAATACTAGGCTGCGAAAAGCAACTTTTTGTTTTCACAAATATGAATATGTCCAAATTTGTATAAAATCCTTCCATGATAATAAGTAAGTACGTAAGCAAGAAGTTAATGTTATAGCGCGAACAGTTGCTGACAAAAACTAATGATTTTGACGATGTTGTCCCTATTTATATAAAAGTACCCTCTTAATCGTATCTTAATTAATAGTAGTTAGTTAAACACTTCGTAAAAATAGCCCTTAACTAATGTATCTTAACTCGTTAACAATATTTGCAACATGCACTAATGAGATGAGACTAAATTACCATCATAAGTTAATTAGCATGCATTAAGCATTGATTTCCTGCTAAACTTGAGATTACGAACAGCTTACATCAAACAATCATTACTATGTAATTATCGTTGCCCATTGGTATGTGCACCTATCCCAAAGATATCAAATAATATAGTATTAAATTCCTTCGAGAAATCCACTGAATTTCTTGAAGTTCATTACTCTGCTCTGAGTGAAGTGGTGAAATAATATATGTCTCAATTATACAATTGCTTATTCTTAGTATTTTTCTGTATTAGTTATAAGTTTTTGTACTTTTTTTTTTAATGTGAATTAAGAAGTCAAACTGTGTATCTACTAACACCGAATTAAATTATTATAAGAAAGATTGCAAAATCTATTTATATTGTAAATGAGTCTCAATTTGAGTGTTTTTTTTAGTATTTTTATATTGTATATTCCATTATTTCTCATTATAACTAATCAAATTAGCAAACTAAAGTCAATTACTTTGTATATTTTCAAGATCACACATAAATCAACGTAAAAATCTCTAACTGAATTTCTCGAAATTCAACACTCTGCTGTGAGTGAAGCGGCGCGCATGGGTGTGCGTGTTATAGCATTTCGGAATCGCCTCATGTAGGACAACACCCCATGTAAGCCGCAGGCTTTAAGTTTTATTAAGTTATGAGAAAAACGACTTTTGTGTTTTTCTTCATACAAAAAAATATTAAATATTTTTTTTTTCGGAGATGGTGCTGTCTATAGCTGTCATATTACCAAATATTATAAATAATACTGAAATAAAGCCATTCCGATTTTTATTTCTCGTCTAAAGAAATTTTGATTTCAATGTCCACGGAGCGTCGATTTCGAACCACTGTGCGGCGCGGCAATTCGCGCGGCGCGGCAAGCACGCCACGGGCAGTTGCGTTCGCCGCCGCGACCAGTGTAGACGAGGAGACGAGATGGCTTTATCAAAGTTAGCTCGACGTTGTTTGGAGAGTAGCAGCTTTTTTGCTCAAGATTTAATGTTTGGAAGATATAGTGGAGTACACGAATTAAATAGAAATCGTGTTACAGACGGAGAATTCCACCAAAAATATGAAAAATATAGGCAGCACCCAGATTTTTTTTTCCAATACACCAGAATGAGCGTCGAAACATTCGATTATATACTTGGGAGCATTCAATCAGAACTAAATTAAGAAATCAATCAGAATTAGATTATTTTAAATTAAGTTCGCTCCGGCAGTAGTCGCCGCGTCTGCCGCTCGACTCCGTGGCCTGCGCCGTAATAACTCATACATTTGTTTCGATCGCTAGTCGTGCCGCGCGATTCGCTCGGGGAAATTCCCCGGTCGTCTCGCTGGTCGCCGCTGCGCGTGGCATGCCCAGTACATTTCCATACATTTGATTCATTCGCAAGACGCGCCGCCGGTCGCGCCGCGCGAATTTTCGCTATAGCGAATTGTCCGTGGCCAGCACGTAACGGTAAAAAAGATAATTAACGTAAAACACAACCCAAGATGGTTTATTACATAATTGATGTTGTCAGCGGCCGAATGCTTAATTCGTTAATGGAGCCAGTTCCCCTATCCTCGGCCCTGGTAATGGCGAAACGTCTAACGGTACCGGAGTACATTTGTTGATTGATGAACTCTTAGTTGGTGACGCGGTATATTTACAACGGATGCCTTACGCCTCGGCAACTGATCATATGTCATGTCACGTGTTAAAAACACCTTCAACGAAAACACTCTATTTCTGGATAAGATGGCTATGGTATGTGTTACTGGAATCAATATGCAAATATCTTGATAGATCGCTTGAACCAACAATGTGAGTGAGCATAATTGCATATTTTATCAGTTCTTTGATCTGAATAAATAATGAATTGGAAATCTAGAAACAGTCTGCAATATGGGAGACAGTAATTAAAAATACTGTTTTCTGTCACATCTGTGCCGTGGTGGTAAGAAATTCAGAAAAGTATCAATTGGCTGTATATTAGCAGTGGTGCGTGTGCGACTACCGACAGCCGCCCCTCCCAGTTCTGCTTTCTACACGCGCGATTTCACTGACGGCGCCCGCGCTGCCGCCGACGCTCCCAGCTGCTTTTTGTACTAACACACGCGATTTTTCACAAATACTTACAGTTTTCACACCTGTGCTATATCAAGCATTGGAAACAGGTTTTGGATTTTGCAACAGCAAATTCTCACTACATAATTCTTTACTGTAGTACCTATATGAAACCTCCACTTCGCATCGTAAATAGCCCTCAGTCACACATTCTTTAGCAGAAATTCCAAAACAATGAACAACATTTTATCTCAATTCTCCCCCGGCTGTGCCCAGTAGTATCAATGTCTTAGATAAGGCAATAAATTCTGCGGCCCTTACAATAGGATTCTTCGTACATTTGCTGCGCGTGCGCTTGCTCTGCACTATCAAGCTCGCCAGGGCTTTCTTTGAGACGCCGTGACTCATATCTGAGTCAGAACTCAGATGATCTGACTAACGCAAACCATTACTTATTGTTTCTTATTGTTTGTTTTCTTAGCGCTTCCATATTAATCAGGATATTATCTAAAGTGGTTTCATTTAATACAAACGTCGAGTGTAGACTAGACACACTGAACCTAAGAGAACTGCTAAAGGAAGAAATCGCGGTCGGCTGGAAAATGTGTAGTCATAAGATTTGGAAATTCATATTAGACAAAATCAATATAGTAACTTCAAAGATAATAACGCACATCCTATAGACTTAATACGTAATAAAAAATACAAAAAACAATTCTTGTTTATCGGTAAATGTTTCTCTAAGCAGAGGTCTTAAAACAGGTTGAGCGCCAATGAGTCATGTGTTATAAAATGGTGCTTTTGCGTTTAAGACAGAGCTGAATTCTATCGAATAAACAAGTAAACATGCCGTAAAGACAAAGACAGCAATATGTTATAATATAGTTAAACTTGGTGCTTAACATTTTCGTTGATGTTGATATTTAGTTACTACGAATTACGTTATTCAAGTAAACTACGCAGCGGAAACTCACATATTCCGGTCGTGTTATGTCCAACATCCGTTCTATTGTGCTCATTCAATTCTATTGCCGAGGTAAATGCACGCGAGCCTCAACTAAATGCGGTTCGTTTGATTCGAATGCCAGCATCTGAAATAACGTTGATAATATCATCAGTAACAGTGCAAAAACTAACTAATTTAGGAACTGGCCATATGTGCTTACCGAGGAAGATTTATGAAGTGTTGGAGAAAAAGAAATCGTAGAAAAAAAACTTGCCATCAAACAACCACATGTTTTTGTGCATACAGCGGGATCTTCAAAGTAAATCAAACAATTTGAATACACACCGAATGAAGGACGACCGACACACGTGTCCGCAAACATTTTTAGGCTCTGTTTGTACAAAACTGTGGTCTTAATGATCTTTGTTGTTTGTTGATCTATGGCCTGCCCTTAAATGTTGTACCGAATTTACTTGGTCGTGTCGTTCCGAACTAAATTTATGTAGTGATACTTTGTTGGAGGCCATTTTTTGACCAGTACTCGTAGCGTAGGCGGTTGATGCGTCAATGACCCGCAAAACTTGCGAATCCGCATTCAGCAGGTAGCACAACGGCTTAGTTTTGATTCAAAAAGCCATTTACTTACTGTTTGGCAAAATTCTATCGAATTTACAGCCACTGCCTTGAGTCATCGGTTACAATAGGCTTACTCCGGGCTTTTGCTAGCTACTTAGCTGTTTGCCTTGTTTGGTAAGACACTTTCGGAATGCCGTTCATTAACCAATGTGGCGGTGCTTGTCTCAGAGGAATGAAGCCCTAATTAAATTTTTACTAACTGGGTTATAATCCGAGCAATTCTTGTATTGCTCGTCGGAAGGCTTGTCATTTACAACTAGTTCCGTGACCTCGCTCACGCATTCCCGCGCCTGCACCTAACTGTACTTTCCCGTTGACTTAATGCCGACTTTGGACAGAACCTGATCTTAGGCAAGTGTACATTATAGCGCTGAGATGGCGATCGGCTGTTGCAATTTAATTATATTTTGTGTATGCGAAGCGAAGCGGGCGTTGCGTAGATCCCAACGGACCAGCCGAAGCTGTAGCCTCTGGGCCCGCGTGCCGCGCATTCCAGCCGAGTGCGGCCGAGGCCGACCGAAGCGGCCCGAGCGAGCTGCTGCCCGCGGCCGACTTCACACCGGAGTATGCGCGAGCGCGGCGAGAACGTCTCGTCTGTCTGCACAAGCTATCTGTCAACAAACTTCTCCGTCGAAAATAGCTGGCAGCTCAACTTTCGAGTGATCCTTTCCAATATTGACTGGTTTATTGTGTAGTGTGAGATCTCATCAGAGAACTCGTATTGTAAGTTCGGCATTGACTCTGTGGAGGAACCGTGTTATTTTTTCTTTTGGATCGCGTGCAACGCTCGCCGTGAGCTGGAGCCGCGGACGTGTGTGAGTGACTGTTCCGTCTGCCTACATGGAAAGTAGCCCTTGATGAAGCTAGTGCTCCGATCCTATCCACTGGATTTTGTGATGTCTTATGATTTACGGTAAATAAATCTCTTATGATGTGAGAGTGTTATTTTGTGTTCATCTAGCGGGTGACGATTCTATGGCCTCGATAATTCGACTTTGGAGTATTCCGTTAACTTACGATTGTTTTTTGATTCATCTTCTGCGATTAAGTTTTTATAAATATGTCAAACGGTTGTTGAGTTTAGTCATTATAAACTAAAGATTGATCAGAACCCAAGCTTGCGATCACAATAGCATCAGGTGTGGGCACAGACTGAATGATGATAGCTTTGGAGAAAAAGATTATAACATTCAACACCTACCTATCGAATTACTAAAACACAACATAATATGGCAGTAATTTGACAAATCAAATTATATTATGCTTACTTACTAAATCGGAGTTTGTTGGCATGCATAACAGGTCCAATGGTCTAGAATCGGTTCAGCTAGAATCCAACAAACCCTTTTTTACACGTTTTTTATAATCAATAAAGTAGATCATGTTGCCATTGATAAGTTCTAATTTACGGAACTACTCAACTCTTAATTTTCCTGTTGCCGAAAGCCTGGTTTTTGTTTTTTTTCCAATAACATACACAACTTTCTCTATAGTATATAAATTGCCACCATAACTTGAAAAATTAACTCCAAGAACAATAACGTCATCGGCGGGACCACGATTATTTTCCTAGTAATCTCATTCAGACAGGTTTTAGCGCGCCAATCATCAGCATGTAAAAACGTTCTCCAACAGAAATATTCGACAACGCACAGACTCAGTCATGCTAAAAACCGGTAATACCATAAAGGTAAAAGGTTACTTAGCATTAACAATAAATCTCCAATACACCTCAATGGTAGACACCGCCACGTTCTAGAAACACCTGTCGTTTCGGTTTTTTGAAATCACAGACTATTCCGTTTAATTTTAACCTTGTGTCTATATCAGAATCTAATATTAAAACAAATTCGAACGATTATCTGAGGATTCTACCAACCGATCCCTTCAAACTTCTAAATATTAACTCATTTGCTTATCATCAACATGATACACTCATCTAGTTGATTTGAATTCAATAGTTGCTATTACTAATGCTGTGGCATTGCTGTCATTCGTGATATCATCGGCTCAAATTGGTTTAACATTATATACATCTGGTATATCTGGACCAGTATCAAGTCCAGTGTAATCTGAATGAATAATTAATTTTGTGCGCCATTCATGGTTTACTTTTCAGCTAACTTGCTGCCAATCAAACAAACCCATGGAAACTTTTGAACCTTCCAACACAGGTTTGCCGAAAGGCGCTATTAGAAACGCTTTGATACATTTGTAACTGCTTAAACCGTCGACATAACAAGCGGGACTAATAAGCCTTTGCATTGTCTGAACCACATATACGGTCAGCTCATATAGTTCAAACCCAAACAATCCTATCACGTCGGAAGTATTATTATATCATCCTGAATGTTGACACTAAACTTTACAACATTATAATTTTCAATGCTGGGAGTCATAGTAGTTTTTGTCTATAATTATAATTTCCTCTCGTGCGGCAGTCGCATGAACATCATAATATGAATCGTCGTTAGTGTTAATCACTTCTTGTTCGTAACCAGTTGCTGCCTCTGATTTCTATCCCTAGCGTAAACATCCGCGACCGCCTGCAGGGCTTGTTTGGCGACTAACGCTTTCTATTCCCGGACCAAACCGCCGGATCCGGAAGAACTCTGATTATAACCTCGTTACTGCCACACCACATACATGACTCTCTGTTTCAATTCTCTGCCTAGTCTCTTAGAATTTTGTCGTTACAAAATGTCATCATTATAATGTACTTAGTGTCTCTATCGTTGCATACGTAATAGGTATCACAGAATTTGTAGCGTGCACGTTTTCTTGCTATGCTTTCCATATTCGTAATTTTGCTTCTGTAAGCAGTGTCATGTCTCGATTTCTGCTAACTTTGAATTTGCATTATTTCAATCTTAGTTCCAAGATTAACTTAAAATGAATACACTTAGTTTATGATCAAATGTTTACAATATGGTTCTTGGAATATTGCAGTAATTTTTTCAAAGCCCTTTACAGGCTTCGCAAACATCCCAAAGGGTACGTCAAAAGCAGTATGAATGGAAATAGGTCGTAGTACCTGGTCTAGTAAATAGGGTTATTGAAGTAGGGCTTCACAAGTGCACGTGTGTGGATGCCTCGAAAGCCGAGACTGGCCATGTTTACTCACGCGTGAACGTTGTAACCCATTACCAGATTATATAGGATTTCTTCTTAATCTATTTTATAGCATCGTATATTAAATGAGATTATGGTTGTTGTGGCTTTAAATTAGATTTCCGACACGTGTGCCCATAACAACTCTCGGATTCAAATCAAGGAAGCCTTGTCACGGAAGTTACTACAACTATGCTTAGAGTAATAAATGATTTATTGACAAAAACGCCATACAACACAAATTACTTAATAAACAACGATACATACTGTTAAATAGGCCGAATGAAATGAATAACGCACGTCAGCAGTCATTTAAATACAATCAGCCAATTAAAATCACATCATAAATTTGCGAGTTGTTTGACGTTTCAAAACTTTCTCTGCCCAATCCTTCCGTCATTAAAGTCAGTAACAAAGCTGAAGGGCAAAAGTTAAGTTATGAACCTACTTACAAACAGCCCACAGTTTGTATCCAATATTCCTTTTGAAATTAATGAGATCGACACAGTTTTTGTCACACTGATGCCCGTTGTTATTGAAAATGATTAGCCTTTTTGTACTTTGTTCGTCATTGACACAGTGATTTCTCTAATTAGCTCAGAGGTCATTTTCATTAACTATGCTGCCAAATGCAATTTATGAACATTGTTAATTATAACCTCATCTGAAGATGTTTCTTAATTTACTAATGTTCATGAGTCTATTACTGGGTTTTAATATTCACATCGCCTTGAATTGATTATTTTGAAAGCTTAAGAGATTCTGCGTCGATTTTCGATTAACACTCAGCGGTATTAATTAGTAGAATCATTACATTAACCGTGCACCTTAACAACTCTGACATACAGTTGCCAGTTAAAGCAATTATTCGAATTACGTTATTTTCATTTTATCTAATTCACGCTTTAAATCGTAAGTAATGAGCGAACAGCTTCACTTGGCGAGTCATCGTTTTGACGCCTCTTTTGACGCCACTTTTTATAGAAGAGTACTCAGAAGTAATCGATCGTTTTTAGAAGGAAGATTCCACGTTTTTGCTTGGTGACAGAGAAACGCTGTTTTTATCAATTTTGGTTCCAACGACGTCTATGTATTACGGTAAATTATAGGTATTTGTAATGTTTTAAAAACTTTCACTTCTCAAAACTCTACTATTGGAAGTTAGAAATTTTTACTTAATGATTTTAAGACAAAAACAGCACTTTAAACTTGAAAAAATAATCTAAACACTGTATGAGAGTGTAAGTAGGCGGAGTTAATGATGCAAGATAAGATATAAATTGGCCTCAGTAATTATCAAATTTCACGCGTCTCTCGCTATTTATCGGAGAATAAATATTGTTAGCTTGATTTTATCGTTTACGCCACACGCTTGTTTCATAACTACTACACTCATGTAAGTACGTGGAAACCAGTGAGTGTGAATAGGCACAACTGAACATGGTATATCAGTGTGTGTTACTATGTGTACACATATCGACATTTGAAAAAAAGGTCACAAGTACATTGTTTATGGTGTTTTTGTGACTCCAAATGGATTAACATCTCGTGACAAACTTGGACTGCATTAGAACGTAGTTAAAAGCGGACAGAAAGAATTTTTATTGCTCTCCGAAAGGGGACATAAAATTTTATTATTTTTAGGAGAAAGACAAGATAATTAACGGCCATCTGGATATAAATACGGGAGACATTTGTTGGAAATATGTTTTATAGCATTCAGTAACGGATTAATAGATTACTTCACCGAATTCGAATCGGTTCTTGAATCTTTGGGTTCGGAGTATGCACATCACATTGTTATGGGGGATTTTAACACCAACCTCCTTGCCCACAACTCCCCTCGGTCCCGTAAACTCCTGCACCTCATCGAGTCAGCCAGTCTGCATGTGTTGCCTCTCCAACCCACTCATCATAATATAGCAGGTGATGATACTTGGCTTGACTTGATCCTCACCTCTAATCCTTCCCTAGTTTCCTCACATGGTCAACATGTTGCTCCTGGCTTTTCCCGTCACGACCTTATTTTCCTGTGCTATATCCTTAAGCCCCCTAAACCTAAACCCACGTTCCAGTACAGGCGCGCCTTTGCGCGTATGAATTGTGAGAGGCTTCAACAAGACGCATCTAATATTGACTGGTCACCCCTGGAAGCAGCTGCTTCAGTTGACGAAAAAGTGAGTGTTTTCAACGATGTTGTGGTCAAGCTATATGACGCCCATGCTCCTGTCAAAAAAATTAAGTTGAAGCGTCCACCTGCTCCTTGGATGAACAGGGGAGTTCGGATGGCGATGCGTCGGAGGGACCGTGCGTTTCGGAAATTTAAAAAGGATCGATCGGAGGACAATTGGACCTTCTTTAAGGCTGCTAGAAATCGGTGTAACCAGATGATACGCAACGCTAAACGCCGCCACATCCTAAGTAATATCACTACATGTTCTCCTGCCGATATTTGGAAGTTTCTTGGAACTTTAGGAATCGGCAAATCGCGAAATTCAGACCTTCCTAGCACAATTGGTTTGGACGATCTAAATCGCCATTTCTCTACTGTTCCAGTTCTAGATAGTCTGACCAAACGTCAAACACTTGAATACCTTGCTGGTCTGACGCGTCCTAACATTAACCCCTTTGTCTTCACCCCAATCGACCCGGGAGAGATCAAAAAGATTATCCTATCCATTAAATCCAAAGCCGTGGGTTGTGATAACATCAGCCGCCATATGATCGTGACGGCTCTTGATCAATTCCTCCCTGCAATCTCCCATATCATAAACTTTTCCCTTTACACCGGTGTTTTCCCTTCCCTATGGCGTAAAGCCCTTGTTCGGCCCCTGCCTAAGATATCCAATCCCTCTCTTCCTAGTCACTTTCGTCCAATTTCCATCCTTCCCTTTCTATCTAAGGTGCTCGAGGCCTGTGTTCACAAACAATTCTCCCACTTTATCCACCACAACTCCCTTATCAGTCCATTTCAATCCGGTTTCAGGCCCGGGCACAGTACCGTTACAGCTCTCCTTAAAGTGACTGACGATATAAGGCGGGGAATGGAAGACACTAAAGTCACAGTCTTAGTGTTAATCGACTTTTCCAATGCTTTTAATACCGTCAGTCACGAAGTCCTTTTATCTATCCTTTCCTATCTTATGGTCTCTCCGGAGGTTCTGGAATGGTTTTCTTCTTATCTTCAGGGACGTCAGCAGTCTGTTTATGCTGGAGACTCTTCGTCGAGTTGGTGTGATCTTGCAGCTGGCGTTCCTCAAGGCGGTATATTATCTCCTCTTTTATTCTCCATTTTTATTAACCTCATTACCACCGAGCTTCGGACTGCGTATCATCTTTATGCTGACGACTTGCAGCTTTATTGCCGGGCAGGTGTTGACAACATATCAGATGCAATTGATGAGCTAAACCGGGATTTAGATGTCGTTAAAGACTGGTCTAATCGATTCGGGGTGGCGGTTAACCCCACCAAGTGTCAGGCTATCTTAGTAGGCAGCCCCTACAGCATGAGGAAGCTGAATGGCTTAACTGTGCCACCTGTGATCTTCGACAACTCAGTCATCCCGTTTAGCTCTGATGTTAAGAATCTTGGTCTGCATGTCGACACCTGTCTTGACTGGCGAAAGCAGGTTACGACTGTAAGTCAGAAAGTCACCGGAACGTTGCGGTCGCTCTACCGATTGAAAAACCTTCTCCCTTCACACATAAAGGCAATGCTTGTACAGTCCCTAATATTTCCCATAATTGACTATGGTGATGTGTGTTACTATGACCTGAATGCAGATCTCCTCAATAAACTTGACCGTCTTCTTAATAACTGCATTCGATTCGTTTTCAATCTTCGTAAGTATGACCATGTTTCCGAGCACCGGCGGCTTTTAAAATGGTTACCCATTCGCCAGCGCAGAGAGTTGAGGGCGCTGACTACGTTGTTCTCTATTCTTGACAAACCCACTGCTCCTTCTTACATGACTTCCCAAATTCAATATTTATGCTCTGCCCATGCTAAAAATCTTCGTTCCACCAACAATCGCCTTCTACGATGTCCTTCTCACCGTTCTGGTTTCATTCATTCTTCTTTCTTTGTCCAGGCGGTCTTTCTATGGAATGCGCTCCCTCTGAACATCAGGACGGCAACCAGTCGGTTATCTTTTAAAGTGAAGGCACGTGAACATATTCGGCAGAAGTTGGCTGTAACATCCCAGCGCTGATTTGCTGGATTCGTTTTCTCCTCTACCGATCATTTCTCCCCTGAGAGTTCATGTGGTTTATATGTATGTATGTATGTATCTATGTATATATTCTTGTATTTTATAGTCATTTCCAAGCTAGTTATTCTGTATGTTGCACCTGCCATGTTTTTGTCTCTGCATCACCCTAAGGTTGACTGGTAGAAAATGCCTCAGGCATTAAGTCCGCCTTTGTACAGTATTTTTTTTTTTACTTGTGCATAAAGTTTTAATAAAATAAATAAATAATAGAACAAAGTGGACGTAACATAAAATAACAAAGGAGAAGTAAATCCAAGATTATCGAAAGGGATTTATGTAGTGCTGGTATAATGGAATGCTTTTCCCTTTAACGGAGTTCTCTTTAACAATCTAATCTAATGAGTACATAACAAAGTTTGTTTGACCTACAGAAGATGTTGTCCTCCCGTTACGAATAGACATGCTTGGTAAACAAGTGACCTAGAGAAAGCAAGCCAGCTTACGACGAGGAGCATAATTTAACTATTGATGCATAATAATTCCTTGACCTAGTGCTTAATAAGGCTAAAACTGGGGTCACTAGTACCTACTGGTAATTGATTTGTAATTGAAAATAAATTGAACGCAGAAAATTGTTCACAGGTTTGTAGCACACATATTCAAATGCGAACGGGTACTATTCAAGGCCCTTCCATGGAGGGAAATATGAACGAAGCAACAAATCGTTTCCTATAGAAGATGGCACAATCGCTCTTACAAATTACGTGATTGATTGCAACCGTTTACCCAATAACGTTGTTACTCTGACTGTGTTCGTGGCCTTACATCCAATGTATACAAGAAGTGGGACCGATTTAGCTAAAGGCAGCAATACTGTTGCGTGTAGAACATACATAATGATTATATTGCTTCAATAGAAAAGCAAAGAAATTAACTATAGACATTGGATGAGCGTATCAGAGCCAGCGACCGGGTTATAGCGCTCCCATCGGACGGAGGCAACAGTTAGAAACATTTAAATAACTCTGTCACGCTGCGGCTAATGTATACGAGTACCAAGTAACGGTCCCGCGCCCTTCATAACAACTTGAAGCTGTGGTGAAGTAACTCGACCACACTCCCATCACTGTTTGACACTCCGTAAATGAACACACAAACTGTTTACATAACTGAAGTGCCTCAAAAAATAAATATTCCTTAAAAAAACATGAAACCATACGCAACTTTGTGACAAATGCTAATGCCTAGAACAAATACAGAAACGTTCTTACTCTGAAGTAAATCAAAACGTACTTCGTTTTGGTAGCTTAAACTTACGTCGCATAGATAACCATCAAATAAATTGGTGATAATCTTAAATCTGTGAGATTACTGAATATCATTCCACGGAAAGCCTCACGTAGGCGTTAAATATATACTGGGTTATACCTAATACCTAAATTATGTTTATTTTGAATATTTTAACGTAAAGTAAGCTCAAATAAACTTGAGGGTTTTGGCTTTCACCCACGTCTCGTCATTAGAGTAAATGACTTCGTGTTCCGCTGTTACTCGTTTACTTTTAAGTGACACAAATTTGCTAAATAATTAAGTAGCAATAAGCCGTTCATGGTAAATAATACCAACAGGTTTTGAGTAGATTTTGAAATTAAAAAATTCTTACACGTAGTATAATCTGAGCTATGGTGTTCACTTAAAATGATTTCCCGATGATGTGGATAGCGAGTGATAGCGGTGTCGTGCGGATCAACGCGACGGACAGCGAGGTGGGCTGCGCAGTGAGCGTGACGTCTGCCACCCGATAGCCCATCTCACGAACGACCCACTTCCGACTCAAGGTCACCGCCTGACCCCCTAAACTTTGTAACATTTCCTTAACCTACACCTGAAATTGGAGCACAGTTATATAACCTCCACTGAAACATACGCCAGCGGGCATTGAACTCGCCCACTCACCCCTATAAGGCAATTGGTCGGGGCCATTCTCCGACCGTCAAAATACTGACATGGCTTGACATGATGCAAAGAAATAAAAAACTCACGGAATGAGAAGAAATTTATTATTCTGAATGCGTCATCGATCATGCACAGATTCATGTGGGTCCGTTTCGGGATACCAGTGTTTTTATTTTTTTTTGCTGGATTGTGTTCAGCTTAAGGCAACAGAAAATAAGGGAATTAAAAAACTATTGCATTTAAACTTTGTTTTGGAACTAGAAAATCAGTTAAAAAGGGTTTTTCCGCTTTGAGTAATTACTATTTAGGCGGGTGGATGTATAAACATGGTCGTGCGCCGGCTACGCGACAGATTTGTAGATAGGGCGCCAATCAGAGCGTGTGCGCGCGGTATCACGGGCTTTCTGATACACAACACAACACACTTTCTAATCTACGCCTTTGTCACTGCGCTCGACTATTGGCTAACTTGTCTTTATGCCAGACTTTCGCCAATTGTTTTCACGCTACATTTGATTTCTTCACGGTTTTCTTGGCTTCGAAATCCAATATATTATTTTGGGCGGTTGCATCATACCTAGTATCAAATCATCTTCAATACTTTTCGGCAAGCATCTTTGACTGCACGTTTGCTCATCAAACAATAATACGACAGTGATTTTGTTCGTCTTGAGAGTTTACGTTTAATCTAAACTGCGGTTAACCAGAACGGTGTCCAGATTATATTGCCACTAGCTTACGGGGAGTTAGTTTCCAACGACGAATTCGATCCGAGGCATCCTCGGTTCCAACGCTCCGTGAAATAGGAGAGCGGATTGACAAGAAGCTTAGCCGCAGTGGCTCTCTTGATAAGGTGACGTGTATGCGTGTATTTTAGAAGTGCGCGGGGATGTGGTGATGTGCGCGGGGGGGTGGTGTGCAGGACCGGTCCGCGTACCGGTTTGCGTCGACGTCGCCGACTTAGGACTAACCGTTTTATTAGCTGAGCCATGCTCCACAAACGATAGCTACCGAGTACCGGCCGAGGCAAGCAGCCCTCGAGCGCGCGAACAAGCACCTTGTTCAAGCAGTTGCAATTCAAACATTCATTATCGACATCCGTCGCATGTATGAACTTGAATTTAGACTTACCTAACACTCGAACATGTTTAGCTTTCGGTCACAATACCAGGTGGCCTACTTCGTTACCTTTTATAGGCGGTGCGTTCACAATCGTCATAAAACGAAGTAAACAACCGTCTCTTGACACAAGTGATGTAAAAGTGAAAATACTAGAATATTTTGACTATATTGTGTGAAGTCGCGCGTGTTTTCGCAATTGCCTGTTCATAAGTCACAACATTTCAAGCCCTTCGTAGAATACTGTCACGCTGCCTGCTGGTAATCTCATTAGTGCTAGCTGCCAATAGTGGTTACGAACTGACCCACTTTGAATGCCTCTTCTACAGAAATATGCAAATAATACATATTACTTACAAATGTTTCGAATTATTTTCATTCAAATATTTAATTAAACACATGCTAATCGCGTGTAACATGACTATTGGATAGTTTCATGTTACTGTTTAGTCTAGAGAATTAATTTGCAGCTAATGTATGCTATGTAATGTTACGCATTAGAACAACTTGCAATTTCGTTTTTAACAAGTCTCACCGAATCATTGTACTATGGGCACTATGGCTAGTCGTTATATAAAAGTAGACCGGAAAATGTAGTAAAAATGAACTTGTAAATAAGAACGAAGTCTTCCTCAGTTTTATTTCTATTTTCGCTTTCAGTTTTGGCCTTGTGTGTTTCTATTTGAGCGCGTCGTCGATGGCAACCTGCCACCGCAATGTTTTGGACAGTGGCACACTTTCAAGTGTTTCCATCCAACACGCCGCGCCGCATCGTGTGATTAAGTCTCAGCTTTATTTAATTACAATACTAACTCGGTAACTGGGTTAACGAACTTAATAGAAGTATTCATAAACGTGTGAAACACTCTGCTGAACTTCTTTCGACACCTATTGTTTCCACATCAGTAGTACTATGATTAGGTATACATATTATAATATTATTGTGATGCACGCGTTTTGCTTTAGGAAGATATTAGTTGAATGCAAATGTGGACGCGTTTTGCCATTTCCGTCCGTCACGGTAGGCACACTGTGTGAATGAATCACAAACAAAGCTATTTCGAGAGTCACTATCGTTCAGTCGAATGACAATACCGAGGCAGATCGGTCAACGATCCAAATTACCCACACCTGCTGTGCTCGCATGCTAGGCACCTGTGATTTGAGAGGCCATGGAGACTCGCCCCCGCTGCGGCTGAAGAACAGCCATCACAGAAGTAATGTTTGGTTGTAGGCGTTCCATCGTACGGGATAAATCGAGCTGCACAATATGGGTTTACATGGCTTAAGAGCTGGTCGTGACTGGTCGTCTCAGCAGTGCAGTGGGTGATATTGGGCGTGATGTTCGAGTCGTTGGTGTCTCGTCTGACGTCGCCGCCGGTGTCGCGGCGACGGCACACGGTGCACGCCGCGCGGGAGGTGTGCAGCGAGCCTGAGGAGGATGCGGCGCCAGTGCAGCGCCGCTCGCGCACGGCCAAGCAGCTTCTGGACAAGCGCAGGAAGGCACGCCTGTCGTGCGCAGACCTCACCGCCACCGTCAATGCGGAGCCGGAGCGCTCGCGCATGGATGCGCTGAAGGCCTTCCTGCCACTGCGACAGTCCAAGTCTCTCGGACGTCTTGATGGTCTCAAAGAGGTGAGTCTTCTAGGATCTAAGTTCTGTCTATTTATGTTAAGTTGCAGCTGATTGTGAAGATAATAGGTGCTAAGTTTATGACCAAATGTTAGGTTGCCAAATAAGTGACACCAAACGCATTAGGTATGTCTATTATTTACTCCTTAAACTCGTAGAATGTTCTCATTGGTACAATTAGCATGACTTTTTCTTTGAAAACCACTTTACTTTAGAACGATGGAGTTACGGTAATCAACTTGCGACACTAGAGAACGCCACAAGTTGTGGTGACCTTCACGTCGCTCCCATGCGCGTGCGCCGGCCTCGTACACCTGTTACGACCCCCCTCCGGCCCCCCTCACCTCCAAACCTCATGCACTGCTTGCACAACCAATAACACCTAACATTACGTCTTGACCATTTTGTAAATAGCACAATAGACGCAGCCCGCGGAGTGCGACGCACCCAACTCTGTACAACTCATGGTAACATCTATCGGGTTGCGAAACTGACAGCTGAGGGCGTTCCTATGAACTATGACATCACACTGCCTCGGATAAGACAATACAAACAATACAAGGGACTCGACATTTCACAGCATGACTCGCTGAATTTCTGACATGAATCATAATGCAATATGAGATTCAAGGAGCATGGTTTCAAGTGTAATAAGCTGCTCTCAGATACCACTCTAGAGATTAGCTCAAACATATTTTTATTTGGCCGTTATTGTACTCCGGAGTTTAATAATATATTAAGCCGGTATCTACACGTTCTGCAATAATAATTCAGCGTGTTTTAAATTTTAAATAATTATGTAGATGATTCTCGCGAATCGCGCGAATAGATTTTATTTGTTAAACAAATTCGGAAACGATTCGTTTTGCAATGTTAATTTCTGCTAACCTGATCTGCATTTCCTTATAAAGGTTTTGAGGTTGATGGTCCATGACACACAAACATATTTATCGAGGACATCACTAAATAAGTAATAATAAATCAATGTAAGCTTTGACACATTGACACCTTCCTAAAACTATGGAAGATGAGAAATAATTTTATTGTAGTAAATAAATACTCAATGAATTTCAGTTCGTTGAATTACTTCAAGTTCCATTCATAGTTTCAATTGCGTCTTGCATAGCTGTTGTAGCCGCAGCCGTAGCGACCTGCGCTTTTCTCATAATTTATTAATAATTCCTAAAATATCTTGTTGACTTTAAAGGCTCATAAGATAAGATTTACTATTTCCTTGTTTGTTTTGACAGACAAAAATAATACCGTGGATGTGCGTAGTCGTTAACATAATGATGAATTATTATATTATGGAATTAACCGTCATAGCTTCGGAATTACTTAGGCTTAATCTATTCAAAATATGTCGAATGCTGAAGGTCTGACAAACTGTATTACCATATTCATAATTGCATTGTCAATCAGCTGTGAGAACTGCCAAGATTAGAATGATTTGGTGGCGAGGACAGCCATGCAAAGTTCAGTTTGAGCAGCAAGCACGCGGGCACCGTTACGACACACGCGCAAACCTTCCGATACTTTGCAGATAGTACAAGAATGCGAGATAGGCAGGTAGGGGCAGGTATGCTCGAACGCAGCCTTGATGGCAGGTACACTCACACACCCACGCCGCTGTCACCACGCGCCTGCGCCCCGGTGGTGTGCGAGCTGTTTGTTCGTGTGATTTACAGACAAATACCACGACTCCACTCGCGCATCTGTTCGTCCGTCTCTTTGTGAGGGCATCTCTATTGCGTTAACGCCTTTTGTCTGCTGCTTCGAATAGGGAACATCTGCGTTTAAAAAGTTCTTATTAAATGATGATGTATGTACCTACATACCTGGATCGAGTGATAATTACAGCGTACGCGCAGCTACGCTCGATGCTTTTGATTGCTTTGTTTGCGTTTCGATGTATATCGCAACTCGTATAGCGGCTATTAAGATTACCATTTAAATAATAGTACACCATTATGTTATTTCATTTTAGTAGGTACCCACTCATCTCATTTATCATATTTTCATTTGATATAAATTGTCATACGAAACTGAATTAATAAATCAAACTGCGTACAAATGCGTACATTACAATAAGCGAATATTAAATGACTAATCTAAAGCAACTTAATTATAATTGCTAATTATCTTTTTAATAACCTTCATTTTCAGCCTTCAATTAAGCCAATGTAGTAAATGTTCTTAGTCTGCTCATTTGAGGTTACCTGTAATTGCCTGTCTTATCTGCTAAGACAATACCTGCTATGATAGTCATGTCATATTATGTAAGAACGTCTTATGTATGCAAAACACCTTGTACATTTAATGTCGCGCAAATTCCTGCCACGCTTGCCAGATTTTTTGCAAGACAGTCTAAAACCAGATTCTCGATGTTGATTGGTATTTTCTCGAAGCATAAGTAACGGAACTAACTAGGTACTTACTACTCGTCACCAACGAGATCAATTAAGCGATTATGAACGATAGACATAGCGATTGTATGATCCCATGAGTGAGGGACATTCACTCAACTCGCACGCCGTAAATGGCGATAGAACAGTGCCAGTATGGTCATTTGTAACTCGTTTTCTTTCATTATATATGTCATTATTTACATTTCATCATTCCCAGGGGGGTCCAAGAACCATGTGTAAAAAAAGTTTAAACACAAAATGATATTTAGCTTTTTGCAGTCCCACATGTAAATTGGAAACAAATGAAATACACAAGCTGTAAAATGTAAATTATGAATTTTTATTACAGCGAACTATACAATGTTTTTTTGCAGCATCCATTTTAATCATAAAGATACCTCGGCGAAAGATTTTTTCTGTCATTATTGCAGTAACTAATGACCTATTCAGAACCTGTTTTAAATCTTTGCTCGGCAGTTTGATTCTCTATTGACATAAAATAATTCCGCACGTGTGCTGAATTGCTGATAGATATAATTAACGCGTATCGACGTCCTATACTTTTCGTTACAATCAGTAATATTGTTAGAACACGAAAACTCATTACATAGATTAGGTAGAGCGTTTCAAAGAATAATAAATACAATATTTTGGATCAGCCATGTTTATAATAACGTCGAATATTAACATAGTAATTTGGTATTAAAAAAGAAAACAAAGAATCCTCCAAAATCAATCATATTCCATCCCAAATACGGTGTTTGATAAACACCGGTTGTGGTATGATTCATCTTTTTGTTTGAAGGCAGTTTGTTCGAGAATTTGACGTTCATCAGCTTGACTTACCGCGGAATAAGATAATTGAATCAAATCAAAATAAAAAAACTTCAAAGTTTTTTTAAGAATATTCAGTTAAATATGCAAGCGCTTTCATAGGATTCGACATCTAAACTACAGTGATTTCAGGCTTGGATTCTGTAAAATCGAAAATTTTATTTCACTTGTGAACTTAATGTGACATGAATACGTGCCTTCTAGGTACTTATGCAGATTAATCCAGGTATCAGTATAAATAAATTATAATTTTGTGGTTGCTAGAGCGAGCGGAGGAGCGGACACATCGTCATTTGTTAGGTCCGGACAAAACATCGCCTTCGAAGAATTGCCTCATCTGCGATACGTGTCTTGTTTTATTTACATGTTGTTCATTTTTATCTGTTACATCGTTAGCTCGTTGCTTTGTTTCTTAACATTATGCGCCAATATTATATTATGGCTTCGATATATCTTGTCGATTAGATTTATTTCCACCACACCTTTGTTACTCAGCGGCAAACCGGATCAGAGTTATTATGGCGCTCAGTTTTATGAGAGTCTTTAACCAAAATTGACTGACTATGTTGGCCGTATAGTTGATTTAATTGTGCAACTATTAGAAACCATAAGGATTATATCGGAATCTACAACATTCTTGTCGGGTTACGTTTATGTCGGGTTATTGAGTTATTGAACTTCCCTGTTTAAGAGCAAATGGCGTGTTCTTGGCATTGTTGTTGGGAAACAGCCAAACTTGAGATATTATTTAGAGTGTAGATAAGCGCCTTGAAAGTGGATGTTTGATTTACGGCGGCTATTACACTTGCCAAAACGTTATACATTCATTTATAACATTTACGTGGGAAGTGATTTTAGAATCATGTTTATGGTTACTGAGTTTTGTTGGTGCGCATAAAATTCGCGCGCCAATATAATTGTTTTATGAGAACTAATTGTTATGCTGGTGGTAATGGAGCAATGCAAAGCTTTATTAGAGTTTTCACCTAGCTCGTTAAACTTATAGTTGTGTCGTATAAATTGCTAACTTTAGTCTTAAATTGTTTGTTTTAATTAAAATGCCTATAGTAAAAGTTCATTACTGAACTGGTTCTGTTTTCTCTAGAAGTACGACGTCGGTATAGACAAAAAGTTAAGGAGCATGCAATTAAAAGGACTCGTACAAATAACAGATCTGTCTAGCCGAGTAGGGTTCGGAGGAAGAGGGCACTGTTAAAGGTCTCTTGCTTTTCCTTTTAGAGTTGCTGTTGACATTTCAAGTATAGTTATATCTACATTTTTGTAGGTATATCTATAACTTGTTACCCGTCCTCCTTTTTGATCAATTTCGTTCGGAATCCTCCTATAATAGCAGCAGGATGTACTTATCCAATCTTACTGTGACTAAGATACCTAAATACGTGCTGAATGTGTCTGGAAGTCTATCGTCATTATAAACAATCACTTGCTGATCAATCTGAATGCCCTTCCAATGAATACAATGGACTGACTTTAAATTACTACAGTGGATTGTTGATCTTTGTAATTTGTCATCCTCGTGGTATGTCTTCGCGAAAGGGAGTACTTAATTTAATCTTTCTCTCCTTCATGTAGAAATTCCTTTCAACTAAATTAATTTCTGGTGGAACATTAGTGGTTTGTCTCTCGCTGTGCAAGTCACAAACGACTTTTTATTTTGTTCTCCTCAAATAAAATTTAAATAATGTTTGACAGGCTTATGATAATTATAAATGCAATGCTCTCACTCATCAACCTGTCAACATTTTAACTTGCAGCTTAGATGGAATTTGTTAATATCAATATTCCATGTTTGTTAATAAATGACTTGCAAAACTTTATATAATAGGTATAAATCATTAGTTAACTCAATAATTTTAAACGTTGGTTTTCGAAATTCATTGACTGTGTCTCATACCTATATGGGGCCTTCAGACCGCCCATTTAATATTAAAAGCGGTTAAGAAACATCGTCGCATGTTATTCCAGTCAGATTTTGGGTGGACCATAACTGCTGGGTAATTGCGTTAAGTAGGTACACACTATCAGTAGCGATGGGTTTCATTTTGACAGTTCAACAACATTCATTGCGTTATTTAAGATGTTGAGCAAACACATTTTTCGAAAATATTGAGCAATGGATTAGCAATATTCTTCAAAATTATTCAGATTGAGGTTGATAGTGTGTTACACAATTAGGGTGCAGGTTACCACACAGATCACCAAATGTTCGAACAAAGGGAGTTTCCAAAAATATATATCCATTCCTTTCCTTACCACGTTTGTCTAGTTGGACCCTTCTATGTCTTGAAGAGCACGCAGATCCTCATGTAAATCTCCACGACAATCGTTACAGCCAGTGCTTAGGAACCGGTACTTCTCACTAGTTAAATTTAAAACCGAAATCAACTGACCTCTACAATTCTTGCCACACTTATAACTGTACCGAATGGAATGGAATATATCTTAAGATTTTTAACTTTTTTGTCAGTTTGACTGGAGTATATTCGCTTCACAGCTGCGACACACATAGTTGGCTGTGACTAGCGAGGTTATTACTCTCGGCAGCCGCGATCCATCTCGCGCTGCGTCTGCGCAAGTTGAACGTTACTTACATAGTTACGACTGCGTTACGTTCCATTGTGTGCCTAAGCATTGACATCATCTCGACGCGTCAAGTGCAAAGCATCAGTTACAGTGGAAGAAAGTACATTTGTAATCTGGAAAAGTAAATGTTATTTACTTGCGTAGGTTATTTGTACCTACAATGTTTTTGAATAGCTGTATCTCTTTTATGTCATTTATTTCTATTTTATAATTAAAATTAAAAATCTAAATGAATAAATATATAAAGTTCTAGGACATAACATATAACATAACAATAGACGTATAAAATAGACAGGTACTATTATCAAAGTAAACGTAAAGTTACCCGTCGATTCCACTAACCTTACATAACCACATAATTCGCGTATATTTCATTCTCTGAGAGACAATAAATAATTCTGAAACCAACCAAAAAGCGTTGTCATGGCACCAATCACACAACTTTCTATTGTTTCGTATAATTCCTACGTAATGATTTACTGCACCAAGGAGGCAATCGTCCACTTGATTGTAATTAAATAATGATAGGTGTTAAAATAATGGACGATCGAGATAGCTGGTGAATGGGTGATGTAACAATGAGTGTCAATCTGGGTGTACTGCGCGGGCGCATTTCTGAAACGCCGCAGATTGACACGCCCATTCTTACGTCGATGTAGCAGACAGGTGTGGGCAAGCGCACGTACACGAACCTTTTTATTTTACTTTTGCAACTGCAGTACGTGACAAAATATTCTGAAAAATATTTATTTAAGACAAACACATTGTTTTGTATATTTTTTGCCATTAGAAACCTCGAGTCAACCAATGCATACACCTCAAGTACCTAACTGTCATCATAAATCAAACTGACTTGTTTTAATTGGAAATTAAAGAACATAAATTACTGCATTGTATCTTGCTACGATCATAGCTTAGAAAAGTCCAATGAACTGGGCAGATACCCTTAAGTTAGCTTTATATGGGATGCTTCCTAGCGTAAGGGCAAAGACACCATCGATCCACAGCACACCATGTGTTGATATCCCCTCATCCCATAAATTATGGCCATCGTTATCTAACAACTTATATGGACATAAATTCCGAACAGTTCAATGTCCAGGTTACAAGGTATCAATAACGGATACATATACATCTTATCACCGATCTTGTAATGTACATAATTGCTAATGTACGCAGAAAAAATGATACAGAGATCAGATTGTATCAGATGACATTTCATTTAATGTTAAGACCATCAATGTGAGCAGGGCTCCAAAATAAGCTGATTAACTAGCGATGGATTACGCACGCGGTTTTTGAAATAGCAGAGTATTTTCACCGGTTTATTGCTCGCTTATTTCAAAGCGCTAAACCGTCAAACGTTAATTCGTTTCCATCGTATATACCTACTTGGACGAATCGTTTAGTTTCTCTCGGCGCACAGTGGAACGAATGTATGGGAGCGGTTGGACGTAGACATGTCCGAAAAAAAAGAGTAAAATTATGCCAAACTAATGATGCCATCTTATTCGATTACTTAATGCCTTCATAACTTGTGGTGATGAATTTCTTCATAACTCCCATATTTCGGGAGTAATTTGAGAAAATGTGAAATTTTACTATGAAAATGAGTGTATCGAGCTCTCTCCCTCCTGATTCCGGGCTTGTTTCAAGTAGCGGTCTCTAATATCATAATGCTTATACTAAGAGCTATATTTAATACTAAGACACATAGTGCGCCAAATGTGCACTTTCTGGGATAAAGAGTGATGTTTATTTTATAACACAATTTTTTTATTTTTTGTTTATTTTGTTGATTAAAACCGTTTTTCTAAAGGTTTACCTTATTACAATAACATTTCTGAGCAGCCAATTAGAGAAGATATAAGCTAATTAGGATATATAATTAGGGACTTAAGGTTTACATATAAAACTGATGCACTAATGATTACTGATAAGAACATTGCTATTATTTAATTACTAAATGGCTCTTAATACACTAATTTAGCATGCATCATTTACTAATTATCACAATAACTAATTACCTTGCAATATTTAACAAAGGATACCTGGGATACCTGGATTTTATATAAATAGGTCACTATTAGTAACTTTAAAATCAGTGTTGATTTACACCTCGTTGTATCCAAGCTAATCTCGCAATGTATTTTCCAAATTTTAATACAAATCTTGATATTCACGTTGCTTTATGCGCACGCGCACATAAAGATTTACGCGACTTTAACTATTTGTTCAGTGTTTTAAAAGATAACAGTTGTGTTCAGTTATGTGAAAGTGCTGAAACAAGTTTAAAAGACTGGTGTCGTCGATTTTGCTACCGCATTTATGCAAAATGGACACAGTCTGGAAGAAGCACAGATAAGTTTCGGAAGAAACATGAGATTTGGCTACAGGCTGCAATTCAATGGCCGGAATTACAGAATGAAAATATGGAACCTTCTACAGAAAATATAAGTGACGTCATCGAGCCCATAATTTCTCCTGCTAAATCTGATGCTTCAACTTGTACACATCCTAGTCCTCGTAAATCTTTTGAGGACCTTAGTAACCGGCAAAAAAGAAGACGCACTGAAGATAGTCTTT
The DNA here is from genome assembly GCA_947508005.1 of Amphipoea lucens. NCBI lineage: Eukaryota > Metazoa > Arthropoda > Insecta > Lepidoptera > Noctuidae > Amphipoea > Amphipoea lucens. Next base: position 9,775,110 of record OX382374.1, read on the forward strand.
CATGCAGCAGTAGCAGCGCTGAAATTATGTTTTCGGCCGAAAGGGCGCTTCAAAAGGCAGGACAAAGCGATACAGCTTATGTTATGAAATACTTGACGGAGAATCCAGAAGAGGCCTCAAAAATCAAAGCCTTCATTGAAGGTAAATCAATTCAGGTACGGGAAATATCCCCTTTGAAGGCATTGGCTCTTTATGTATCGATGAACTTATCGAAATGGCGCTATAACACTCTTCGGGATTTCAACACTCAAGAAGGAGCTCTTCAATACCCGAGTTACTACATGTTGGTTAAAGAAAAAATTAAGTGCTATCCGGCCAAAGAAGATCTCACAGTTACAGAGAGCTCTGCAAAAATCAAATTACAAGCCTTGATGGATTTAACCTCAAGAAGACTTATTAGGTCGTTAGAAACCCCTGTTGATCCCAATCAACAGCTCGTATTGACCAGCAAATGGGGTTTTGACGGATCATCTAGCCAAAGCATTTATCATCAAAGGACGAGTGAAGATGAGCAAATCGATCTTGCTAGTAATTTTATGATTAGTCTTGTACCACTGCGGCTCGTCTCAAAAGGTGTAACAATTTGGGAAAACGAGCGACCATCTTCCACTTCATTTTGCCGGCCAATATTGTTTAAGTTTATAAAGGAAACCAAAGAAAATGTGCAGAGAGAGATGGCTGAAATCGAAGCAGAGATTGAAGCCTTAACTCCATCCACCATCACTGATGGAATTAGTGTCAAACACCAACTGCTGTTGACAATGATTGATGGTAAAATTCATTCCATTATATCCAATACAGCAGCTTCAGTGTGTGACATATGCAAGGCTTGTCCTAAAGAAATGAATAATTTAGAGTTAATCAAAGATAAACACGCAAACGAGGACATGTATAAATATGGCTTAAGCACCCTTCACGCTTGGATTCGCTCAATGGAATGCTTATTACACATTTCCTACAAATTAGACATAAAATCATGGCAAGTAAGGGGTGATATAGCAAAAAGGCAAGTTGATGACAGGAAGAAAAGAGTTCAAGAGGCTGTAAGAAGAGAAACGGGCTTACTTCTCGATGTTGTGAAACAAGGCAGTGGATCCACCAACAATGGCAACTCGGCAAGGAGATTTTTTGAAAACTACACTAAATCTGCTGAACTGACCGGAATAGATGCTATGCTTTTAAGAAAAATCTGTGTGATCTTGCAGTGTATTTCATCAGGAGAGAAGATCAACGTAACTAAATTCCGAGAGTTCTGCTTTGATACTGCTAAGCTTTACGTGGAGTTATACCCATGGTATTATATGCCTTCTTCACTTCATAAAATTTTAATGCATGGGCCAGACATAGTTCAGAACATGTCAATTGTGCCCATTGGTTTTCTATCCGAAGAGGCATCTGAGGCTAGAAATAAAGATTTTAGAAAATATAGAGAGGGGCATTCTCGAAAGCATAGCAGTATCTCATGCAATGAAGATATTATGCACAATCTTTTACTGTCTTCTGATCCACTTGTTACAAGTATCCGTCCAAAAGGAAATAAGTTTGTAAAAAAATCTTCTTTTAAGGAATTTTATGAGCTTACGGATTCTGAGAAAAGTGATATCGAATTTGTTAACATAAATGATTTAGCGGACATCGATTCTGAATTTGAATTAATTGATGATGATGATGATGACGAAGATAATTAAATGATGTTATTGTTTTAAAATGTGTAACTTAGTAAATTAGAGCTTACATCTTAATTATTTATTGTACTTTTAATGAAACTAGGTAATTTATTATCAACTTACTTAAAAGTCATACTCTCATCAGTTCTTGTGAATATTTTTGTTAATATATATTTCTGTATATATATAATATATTTATAGACCTCTTAATAAGTCTGTCTGCGGTTTAAAGTAAATACAAATGGGGAAAAAACGTTTTTTTTTTTTAAATTTTCATTTCCTTTTATCCCAGAAAGTGCACATTTGGCGCACTATGTGTCTTAGTATTAAATATAGCTCTTAGTAATAGCATTACGATATTAGAGACCGCTACTTGAAACAAGCCCGGAATCAGGAGGGAGAGAGCTCGATACACTCATTTTCATAGTAAAATTTCACATTTTCTCAAATTACTCCCGAAATATGGGAGTTATGAAGAAATTCATCACCACAAGTTATGAAGGCATTAAGTAATCGAATAAGATGGCATCATTAGTTTGGCATAATTTTACTCTTTTTTTTCGGACATGTCTACGTCCAACCGCTCCCATACATTCGTTCCACTGTGCGGCGTCTGACTCATAATGCGTCGTTTTTCCCCATAATATACCTACCTGTATATGTATATTTTATTATAATGAACATGGTTTTATTAAACAAGACTTCTGAGAACTGTCGAACGCGTCGAACTTTCCTCTTGTGCAAAGTTGATGTTTATTTTGTAGGTACTTGCACAACTTTTCCGTTACGCAACTGACGGCGATGGAAAAGCGGCGATTTTCATTTGTTACGCAAGGTGGTCGACACGTGACGTCGCATGTCATTACAGACAAGTTGTATGGGAGTCACCTATGGTTGTTGCTTTTATTGTAGACTATTCAATATCAATAGGGTTGCTAGCAAACTTACACGAAGATATAATATTTACGGACTTTGTAATATTTGAGGATAAGCATCATATATTATCTAATTGAATGTTGTTCTTATTCAAGTCTTTTCTTTTTATTTATTTATTTAATGCTTCAAGCACATACATGTGCAGATGCGGACCTTTTTTTTTTGTCGTTTAAAAAATCAAATGAATATTCAAATAAATAACGTTATTACTAAGTTTACAATTTACATAAAGGCGATAGGTTAATACATACTATAACAATATTGTTTTTAAATTGCATTTTAATCACTAACTCCACTGCAACTGGGACCCGAGCTAAGATAAAACTTGTGTCAATTTATACAAACTAGTACGCAGTAACATTAGGTAAGTAGCTATCGTTGAATACAAAAACACAAGTTATAAACAAAAAATAAATTAAATAATAAATTCCTCTCTCTATTGTGTACGTGTATATGTCATGTGTCGTGCGTATCTGTCGTGTGTGTGTGTTGTAGGCGTGTGATGTTGACCTATGTTTGAGTTGTCTGTATATAATAAAACCATTTAACAATCATTTATAACAGTAAAAGTATAGATTACAGTTACTGTACTGTTTAGTTAATTTCGCAATACTTTTTTTCTATTGTTTGGCTGTTATATGCGATAACAATAATGTACACAGTCGAGTCCTATGTTAGCTTATTCATTAACGCTCACGTGTCAGCCCTGCGCGTGGGCGCGTCACGTGCGCCCGCGCCGTTGCGCCACGCTCGGAAGTAGACTGTATCAACATGACGCTACACCCACTACTAGGTGCCTTGCCAATTATGGAACTACCACCCTTCCTTACGTCACTCAGTAGCTTCTAAAAGCACGTGGAGTCGATGTGACATAATTTTGTGAAGACTACTTGCTTTCTTTTTTACAATGCCGTTTTTTATTGTCAACTGATATCCCTTGTTAGGCACTCTCTTCGTAGCAATTGATTTCCCAAGGGGCTAGTTAGCAACGGATACATTTTCTTCAGTAATTTCAAAGCAAAGTAAACATACCTATTTCAATCCATGCAACAGTGAGTCGCAGGCGCTATTATCTTGAGGCGACAGTAACTAACAATCAAGATTGTTGAACAACATTGTTATACCCAGGCATCCCGCAAACAATAGCAGTATGTGTTGACAAGAACTAAAATAACGCCTATGAACGTTCATCCATTGTGAAAAACGCATCTTCCCATCGGCCACTGCACTTTTCCCGTACTTTCCGTAACTGTGCGAGTTTTTCTTACAACCTCTGTCTTACTTTCTAATGATTGACTCGCTGAGCCCTCACGCAGCTGTAAGTACGTTTCGGTACAAGTTTGTCGCCTTATTAGTGTTTACTGACAGCAATTACGCAGTGAAAGTGTTTTTAATTTCTTATCTCACGTCGATCTTGTCTTTATTACGCTTTACCGTCACCGTTGATATGTAATTACCGTTTATGGTGCTCTGAGATGTTCAGATTACTCGTATTACTGTAACCGTCTTGTAAAACGTTATGAGTTAGATAGATATAGGATTACCTATTAGCCCGAGGGCACCGCGAACTGATTGCAGGCATTTTGTTATATCTCAACCATGATCGTTGCTCATTCAATTTGCTATTAAGCATTAATACAACGGCGCTTCCCTGTATCTTGCATTTAAGTGCGTCGTAATTGTAACAGTATCGTGGGGTTAATTCGAATTAGTTAGCCGATAGCGCAGGCGGGACGATCGCTGCGCAGGCGATGCTAGTGATTGGACTGGAAAATATAGGGAAGATATTATAACGCTGCGGGCTTCGCTCATCACTAAACGGGACTCACATTCCTAAGTTCGCTGACTGAACGACCCCTTTGCAGAGTCGCGTCGATGTCCAACTATTATAATCGATACTAGCATATGGCGGGGACCAATCCACACATGTTTTATTAAAAACGAAAGTTGCGTTATTGGAGAAATGCATTTTTTTTTGCGTTCGTTTTTAATTGCCGTTTAATCTGTTGGCTGCACGCACGGCTAAAACTAGTTTGTTAGTTAAATTTGTTTACTTTCGTTTCTACTTCAAGTTAGTAGGCTGTGTAATCTTAGATCTTTATGTGCCGAACAGAAGATGGCGGTGTCATTCGGAACTAGTTTAACTTCACTTTAATCAACATTCTACCGCGTAAAGTATTTACGACTTATGCGGTGTAAACCGAGGTTTGCGTATTAACGTATACGTATTCATTTTATAATAACATCCGACTGTAATTACTTTAGAATATTTTCTTATTAATCCAAAGCCTATAAGGTTTTTACATACGTTATAGTAGTGTATAGGTAGGAGTCTATTTCGATATTAATAATATTACATAAAATAACGTCCGCAGCGACATCAGAACGTGATTGGTTTCATAATGTTATATTCTGTGTGGTTGCCCAACACAAACACAGCATAACAATCCGAGGTAGGTAAGGTACTCGAATATATTACCATATATGAGTTGTCATTGTCATATTTTAGGGCTATAACATTAACACTTAAAAAACGGATTATTGTTATTAACGATGAATATTTACTATATTATTATGCCCATTTTAGTCATTTATGGACTGAACTGTGACATCATTGATGTTACCAAATTAGTGAAGAACGTACCCATGTCTACCTCTAGCCTACGTTATCTAAAACATTATGTTCTAGAACAAGTTACGTGTGGTTTTTTAAGTAAATACTGGGACACGACTATCATAAGTTTAATTTCTTGATCTCTTTTTGAGTCCATCAGAGTCCTTTGTTGCTGTGAGCGTATACTTTATCATGCACGAAGTATCTCTGCAACTTATGAATTTACATGTTTACGAGTGCTCTCAGCTGGTGGGCCGCCGCGATTTGTCCTGCAAAATGGTAACCGCATGACAGCTGGTTAACCGACCACCATTAACCAAAGAAAGCGTGTTAACCATTAATACTGATGCCAATTCTTACGGAGCGTATTTTATCATCGATTTATCCTGCCCAGTGGGCACTGAGTTATCTCCCCTCCTTCAGAAACCTTTGAAACATAATAGTGTGGCGTGTTTTATTGGTGCCATGATATTAATGAACTGCTTTTTCAGTATCAATGTTTAATGCCAAGGGTGAGTTAGGTTAGCGCAAGTGTCTATGCGCAGGAGCTGCAGCAAAATGATCGTAGTTAATGTTGAGAAGACACATTAGTTGAAAATAAAAGTTGTTGTGCAAGTGTTCCTACTAAAAAGCTGGATGTTAGCATGACAGTTAATTAATGTTATTGTAGTAGATTATTTTATAAAATCGTATTTGAAGAAGAAGCATTAACACGTAATAGAACCTACGCCGCAACATAATACAACAAAGCCACAGCCGTCAATCAAACACGAGATACCTGCACATAAAGAAGCATACAAGAAACGTGATACCCAATCATGATATCCACAAACTTCTGTAGATTTGATTGGAAACAACAATTATCATAAGTATCAATCTGATCAGATACAAAAGGCAGCATTGCGGCAGAGGTCGAGGGTCGCGTTGCATCAACGCTGCACTTTCGATATGCGCCAGTGAAAGGCTCATCCTCGGGGCTTGCGGCGCAGGTGCATCTACTCAATAGCCTGCAGCCAACCGTTATGCGGCCATGTTAGTGCAACAACATTTGTTTGTTCGCTGGGGTTTTTCTGCCCACACAAATTGTTGAACGTGAGCTTTCGTGCATGGTATTGCCAAACAAGTTTCCTACTGACATTAAAATAACGTTAATTAAAGATTTTCTCTCTGGGCTGCTGACACCGGTCAGTTTCAGACAAACGAATACTGCATGTTTTGCGAATTTGATCTTTATTTGCTGCTAGAATAGTCACACGGACAGGTGTCAGGAAAGCATTTTCTCGACGGCTGGACTGTAATCTACATAATATTAGTAGAAACTGTTATAGTAGAAACTGTCACCTCTTTTAAATATAATGAAAGAATTAAAAAATGTCTGAAGTCGAAATATACAGCGGCGGCTCGCTCTAATGTCGCGTACATTATATTAATGACGGTCATTAGTCTACTTTCAGAGGCAATGTAATGATTACACCTCGATATATGGACATACCTCTTACGGAATACAAGTATTTATTTTGTAATCTGAAGTCATCGTTTATTCGTAGGGCAGTCAGACCCATTTCTCAGCTACAATTTGAATTATTTTAAAGCCACATACCTACCAGAGTTTACACGGAACCAAGCATGCATATCAGGATATATTCCAATTATTCCGCCTCTTGATTTATACCTTCTTTGTGCTTACTTATCTGAATGGAGCATAATTTATAATACCTAGCTAAAAAGTATATTATAATGGTCGATTGTACCTTAGGCTGCGTTGTGGTTGGGCCTGCAGCCTGCCGCTCAATTGCTTCAGTAACCGTGTTCGTAGTTCGTGCCCGTTGTCTCTCATTACACAGGAAGTTTATTATTGGCTGTCTGTTGTTTTATTAGTGCCGTTCTGTCATTACGAGGCGTCTCCGAGGTGCAACATGGAAAATTGTCACGGCCGAATGCGGCGTACGTAACGGGAAATGCACCGCGCAAATTATAACGTCCGCATTGATGTTTCCACTTTCATACTCAGGGCCTCTATAAAAGGACGGCTTTTTGCAGCTGGTACTGCTATTCATTTGCAGTTTGCACGACTGCATCGCATTAGAGTCGTTTTCTCTCGACGGAATGCATTTTTGCTGCTAGCTTGATGATGGTCTGCCTTTACTTTTCAAGCGCTTGATCGTTCACGTGCGATCATGAAATTGATATCGCCAACGAGATGCGATTCGTGAACGTCATGAATCATGATCTATAACCATGTAACTGTATAATCTGTTACCGACTTTTTTGTAAACTATTACACAATAACTTTTACTTCTTACACACTTTTGAAAATAAATACCGACATTGTTAGTTTAGCGATAGAAATCTCACGATAAAGTACCTAATGTAATAAGCGCGCGCTATTTTTTCTTGCTCGTTATATTTTATTGCAGTCCACTTTTTCTACTGTCACTTTACAATATTGTGGTAATATCGTATCTGCACGTCTGCTTAGTACCTTGCATGTACTTTTTTATTAGATTAATGAGGCTATTAGAGCGTACGACACATAGCTTTTATATAAAAGTGTTGATAGTTAACCGCGCTATTAATTCCATTAAGCAAATAATTAGTCATTGAGACTGGCTGGATAAGATCTGTAATGTGTGGTTTCCTCAGTTGCGTGTTATCGTGAGTCAAGATGGTGTGAACTCGTTGTAGACTGGTGTCGCGGGCGGCGTCGCGTCCACGTAGCATGAACACTGAACAATGATCGTCTGTCTTTACAAGGAGCCGCCACTGAAAGTTCAACTCACGAATGATGTATCACTGGAAATTACTGGTTGTTTTGTTTTACACGTTTTTAGAGTAAAAGCATGAACACTAGAGATGCGCCTGGTACAAGTTTTACCGATTAACTGAGTACCGAGTATTGCTCGGTATTATATTGTATGGTTTAGTTGTACGCAAGTATTGGGAACGTACGAAAAGCATGAAATATTATAGAAGAATGCTATGCAAGTTTTTGGAAATGCTACGAGGAATTAGCTTACAGTGTCGCAACAGTGTGAAGATCTGAAAAGTGTCATCGCTGTAGAGTTAGATCATTAACTAAGATTACCACGAGAGACTGATTATTGATATAAATATGTTCACGTTTTTCACGAGATTTTTCTGACAATGACTAATCTACATTAATGTTGTAAAGAGGTCAGGTTATAAGTTTATGAGGTATTTTCGATTACTTCGGCAGTTAAGCCGAGTTATTCGACCGATAACGAATATACTCGAAATGGCTCAGTACAAACGAGTACTCGGCATATCTCTAATGAAAACCTTCTAATCTTCAGTCCGGCTTTTCTTTCTTTTAATGTATGGACTTATAATCAGTAAAATTTTAATTAGAAGTTAATAAGAAATGCTAGGTATGTATTATTGCTAGCGTTAAATTGTGATTTATTCTTCACTCATAATAAAATATTTTTTCCACTTGCATGAATTTTATTTACTTGCAGCCATAACATAAACTCTACATATCGTATTGATTAGTTTTCTAGTAGTTAGCTTGCGGTGTAGTTGCAATAACAGTCAACATAAAATACTTTTATATATTTTTCTGTCTGACTCTGGATCTATGATATCTGTGTATGATACTCGTGTGGTATCGCGGAGGCGGTCGAATGATTTAAATAACCTGGCTATTTCAATACCGCGGCCGTCGCGTTTATGACTTTATTTTTCATCTATTTCTGAACGCAGCAAACGTAAATAAAACGCATTGAACCTAACATCAGTGAATATTAAAATGAGAGACGCCATTAAGTACGAATTAAAATAAGTTTAGTTTTTTTTTTGTTTTGTTGAGTTTAGTTAGTTAGATTTCTGATCTGTTATAGGTACAGTTGTGATCGTTGTTATCACAATGTGGCTTAAATATAAAACTTTTATTAAATAAAATTTCTAATAAAAGTAATTTGCATGGTATTTTAGATCTTTACGATTAACAAGAAACCACACCTTTGAAGCGTTGTCGCCTTTTACGACTCTTCTAGTCGCGCCATCTTTGTCTCAAGTCTCAATATGAAAGCGGTGTAACAAAGGAAGTGTCTGCTTCATAGTTCGCGTGTGTAATCAGTTAGTCTTATAAGAGTTAATCAGATATCCTCGTATATAAGGTGATAACCGTACATGTTGGTAGCAGAGGAATGCTAACAGGCAATTAGCAAGTAAGCGATGAATAGATAGTGATATGTACTACTTGTCTTAGTATCGACTGCTTTGCAAGTTAAAACTTCTGTTTGCATTATGATTTGGAAAGTTTGTCAGATGATTTATGTAATTATGCATGTAGAATGCGTTTTAATTATTACGTACAGACGCCAGCACATCAAGATCCGAAGATTTGAAGATCTGTTTGAATTTCTTTAATAGATTTTCAACTTTATCACTAAATCATAAGGTTAAAGGTTGATTGGGAAAATTTGACAGTTTCGGGTAGCTTGATGTGTTGGCGTCTGTCTGTACCTATTACTAGTTAGATTTGCATAAACATCTTTGATTTCAATTTAACGAACAGCATTTCTATTATTATTATAACCGTGGTCTCTTGGAAAACACTTATCGAATAATTGCGCGAATTGACAAGCAACCAACTCGTATCAAAATACTGAAATATAACGCCTATTACTCGTGAGGCTCTCATATGTATTCATACGCAAACATTACCGTCGTGTGCGATAGAAAGCGATCAACTTACAATTGAATATCGCGTAAAGCGTGAAGTCACAAGTGACACGTGTCGTGTGATCAAGCGATCAATCCGCTTTCACGCTTCACAACAGCGCTTGACGAATGCCCAAGGAAAGTTTATGATTGTTAGTATCCCGCGCGGACTGTAATTGGATCTAAACTGCCCGATAGACGGCCGCGCCAAGGGATTACTGACTGGCTACTTTCAAGATTCAAACAGATATTTCAATCTTTACCTAAGTATTTATATTATGAAGACTTAAACGCAAGATTATAATCCTGGGAAAACTTGTTCGAGAGAAAAATATGTTTTGCTCTTCCATTTTTTTCTCGTTAAGAATAAGTATGTAGATTGTAGGTTCCTTTAATCAGATTATAAGACAAGCGCATGTCCTGGCCGACAAACTGCCGTAATAGTTATAATTTGATTATCAGTTCCTGTGATAAATACTCTTCCATCTTAATTGCAGTGTACTGAAATCTGGAGCGTTAAAACACGCTCGTCAGGGCTTTATATAGTCATGTGCCGATATATCGTATATGTATAGAGCTATGTTGTTTTATTAACTGTCGTAGGGCCGAGATACAGTCGGCTTGCAATATTTCAGGAGGCCTTTGCACAGAGGCCAGTAATTAGTGGTAATCGATCTCTCAGTTTACGCCTGATCGTATATGGTATGGGCGGGGCGGCGACGGCGCGGGCGCAGCGTTCGAGTGCATTCACTCGCGCACTCCTGCGCAGCTAATTTCTCTATCTTTAGCACGGTGTAACTGACCGCCAGCCCTGCTACCGACTAAAGAGAAACTGCATTAGATGCGTCCGGTTTATGTGCACACGTCAAATAGCCAATATTTCCTTTAGTTAAGCTGGAACTCTGAAATGATAGGTACTTAGGTATTTGATGTTACTTAAGATAGATAAAGTTCCCGTATTGAGTTAGCCGAGATCGAAAGTAGATCTGGTAATAACATACTTGTGATTATCTCGATAACCGTTAGTAATAGGCGGAGAGAATTTCCATTAAAACTAGATGTTGCAATTTCGCTGCAGCGTAACGGTTCCTCGAACCGGTGACGTACTTACGTTTACTCGGTTAATTTTCCCCTAGATGACATCCGCATCACTTGCAATCTACTAAGCAAGCTTGATATTTGAAAAAACATTCGTGAAATTCAGGTTTCAGATTGAAATGGTTTTCTCTCCTCAATGATTTCAACTTGCATTAAAGAACATTACGCCTTTTATATTAAAGTAATAGCCCACTCTTATTATAATTTCAACCGTCATAGCTCGTTATGAAAACAAAATTATCGTCCGCACGATTGGCATCTGTCACAGACACGTCTATTAAGTACATGGGAATTGTCAAACGCCGCATATCCACACATATAGAACTTTCGCTTCGGCGAGAGTTTCCAGTAAACACAACTTGCAGTCGTAACACCACAGCGTAATTATAGACCTTAATATTTACCTGTTTAACGTCCAAAGTGCCGACACTTACGTTCATTAGCTCGGCAAATCGATTTTCTATTTATGGCCTGATAGAAAACTGATTTCAATCAAGAGAGTTGGACGTAAAAGTGCTATTCAGGTTTCTTTTCACCTTTTTAGTGTTTTAACTATTAAGCCGGTTGAATAGCTGATTGTAAATTATAAATCAGTCGACTTTGTGTAATGTCTGGCGTTTGTTCTGAGGTATTATTTGAAAAATGACAGAAGACTGAAAAGGCTCCGTCCTTATTATTTGGATGTCGAAATTAAAGCCGATTTTCCAGTTTTAAGAGCCAAAACCTCCTTAAAGACAGTGTCAGGACCAAAATTAAAAGAATTGCTATTGTTAGTGAAAGTCTAAGCTAAGTATTTACGTGAGAGTCGAGTGACCGTGAGTTGGCGTATATGCCAGGTGGTTGTCGGATTTAGTACAAACACGTAAAAAATTTATTACATCACATAACGTTTCACGCTCTCTCTCATGTTATCAAGTCAGACATATATCAAAATAGTACGCGTTTTATACACTATCCAGTGTTTTAGAAACTTATGCAGGTAAAGAAGAACTAGACATAGGTATTATGTGCAATTATATCATTCGTTTCGTAAGCTAGACATAAATCGTCCTCAACTGATACAACGAGTTTCAGACAGCTAGCAGGTTTAATTAAACTAAGAAAAAGTTGTATGTTGTATTATCAGGCGTTACGTTACAACAGCTCAATGGACTTAGCCAATAGGAAAACTTCTTGCTGGGGCAGATTAACAGGCAATACAGGTGAAAACAAAATCTTTGTTGTAACCATGGTTATGGTGGTTGGTGCAACCCGTGCAACAGTAATATTTCTAATATACACATAGTTGTGTTGTGTATATCTTGTATCCGTGGAATAAAATTGACGTCTGACAGTTCTAATATAAAAACTGAAAAACTGTCAGAAATTCATTCTAAGGGTAAGAATTAGTCTAGGTATAAAAGTTTGATGGAATTCGCCCTTAGTAGGATTAACTACGAGTAGTGTAAGCAGAGATAAATATCTAATCCGGACATCTGTGACACACGTTGCACCAAGAAGTCAGAATCCCGAAAGTCTGAGACTTGGTCTAGCCTTAGATTGCGAAGTAATTAGGTTCTGGAGGTCAGATGGCCGACGCTTCACATTAAACATTGATAAAGTCAAAGTCAAAGCATTTATTTCAAATAGGCACATAAAAGGCACTTTTGAACGTCGAACGTCGATATTCAGCCGCATCTGGTTAGACTGGCAGCCGACCCTAACCTAGTTGATAAAAGGCTATGTGGATAATAAAGCGAGCAAAAAGATACGAACATATTGAGATAGATTGACAGAATTAAGCTTGATTGTAAACGATAAGGGTAACATATTATGTTCCTTTGTAAATACAATGCATTTGTCTTATTTTTTTCTTTTGGCTTCGCTCTGTTTGTACATTTAGCCAATGTCACGAATTCACGATTAGTTATTTAAGTTCGAAGAAAATAAAGGTAGGGAAAAGGTTTTATATTAAATTTTATCTCAATAAGGACGCGTCCGCTTTAGAAGTTTCCCCATGTGTCTTATTGCCAGTACTTGTAGTAATACCAATCTTTCATAGACAATCTTTGGGTGGACAGCAACAACCAAAATCTAAATTGTATTTAAAATTCAAAGTCCCGACTGACTGATATATCTTTGCACAGCCTAAACCGCTGTTCCTAGAGACATGACATTTGGAGGGTGTGTTCTTTGTAAAGAGTAAGTATCCACTAAGAAAGGGTTTTTCGAATTTCCACCCCTAAGAAGGAAAATGAGGGGAGGGTGAAATTTCACGCGGATGAAGTCGCGGGCAGAAGCTAGTACGAAATAATCCTCGCTCAGAAAGTCAAAGCTGTATTTAGATAGCTCGTAACACCATCAAATGACTTACTTCATCAGAAAGTAGTGGAGGCCTAGAAGCTAGTTTTTATATAATGAAATTAATATAATTTCGAGTCATTGCACATATCGGTGGGTCAATTAATGTCACGCGGCTGGCAATCAGCGGCGGATGTTGTAGCAATGTCGCCACCGGCTTGCGAAACCGATCAGTGTTAAGATTGCAAGCTGATGGCGATCGCGTTGATAGCCGAGATGAAATAATTATGTACCTGTAACACGTGTGTTGCCTTATCGAGATTAATACGGTACTCATTATGAGGTGGACATTAATTATTCATTTACTAATCGTGTTTGTTTTGTTCTTTTCAGGTAAGGATTTGGTTCTGCAGTTTGAGGATTTAGTTTTATGACGGAGTTATGGTAAGATTAAGTTTGCCCTTTGATTTTATTGTCGACGGATTTAAACGCAAACAGCTTATGTTTTTAAGGTTGGTTACGAAAGGCTTATTTGGCGGATATATTTTAAACTTTTGAGATTAATACAGACCATGGTCATACTTACACCCGATAACACCTTAAAAAACGCTAGAGTTTGATAAGTTCTCAACTTGACAAATCGGGTAATAGTATTTTATCGTATGTAGGAAGCTACGTATGTAAATCTATATCAAACTTACTTATAAAGCCTACAAGTTTATCGCCTATCTATTCGACACGCAACATCTCAATACACCTTGATACATTAATCAACGAACTCAAAGTAATTAGTAGCCACGTGGCTCATTAAGTTATCTAGCCTCACATAACAACGGGTGACTGCATCCATCCATCTGTGAGAATGCGTGTCGTGCTCTCATTACCGATCCTATTACAGAATAGGTACAGTCGAACAAGTTATTTGGTACCTACTCTAGCTACCTTGCTACATGATTGTCCCATGCAGGGTAAAGGCCTCTTCTCATATAGAGAAGGGATGAGCACTGACTAGACTGATACAGGCAAAAATATTCATTTTCCCGTTTCGCTGCCAATATTCATTTTTACTGTCTGGGTTACTGACAGGGTTCTCAAGTCTGGTCTCTTATGTAAAGATTTGACAACTCAGCATATTCACCACGTTGTTTGAAAGTAGTTGCAAGTATCTCTGCCTGTATGGCCAGTAGCTTGTTCGAGTGTACATAGGGATGTACAGGGAGAGGGGAGGGCCCCCCTCGCTCAACGTACCATCGTACTCCTAGGAGTTAGGACGTAATTAATATAGAGAGCGGTTATTATTTCGATACCGATGCCGCTCGCATCCACTTCTAAAGATATAATAGTAATTTCCAACTCGGGCTCCATGCATTATCAGAGAAAGTTCTCTTAAAGGAATGCTCGATAAGCGTTTTTTAGAGTTGGTTACGTGTTTATTTTCTAATTTAACAGCACTAAGGAATTTTATTTATTAGAGTGGATAAGAATAAAACTAAAGCTTTCTAGGAACATTTCTTGGCATCTCTAGCCAAAGGTCGTATAACTGACGTTAGATATCGAGGAATGCACTTTCGTTAACAAATAGTCCCGGAGCCAGGGTAGCCATAGATTACAACATGTTGCTCATCTCAGTTCGTGCAAAGAATGATTTCTTTTAATAAGATAACAACCCCTCTGACGATGAAGTAGGACGAACGCATTAAGAATAACAATTTATAAAATTAAAAGCGTAGTAATTACAAAGTTACGACTTACGAAATTACTGGAAATGCGCGTAGTTTTTGCGCCGAGCGCAAACATGTCGCCGGGTGGCATGCGCATGCGCTGCTGAGGTTTAGTAACACAAACATGCTGTTAATTACGTGAATTATCAACCAACTGTCCCCTTGAGTGATGAAATGTGAATAAAAAATACATTGCGTAACGCGCCATTTTAAACTCTTTTACGCTTTGTTTTTCTTGATTATTTTTAGTTTAATTAGCGTGAAGGTAGACATAATCGTTGCTCTAGTTTCTGATATATTACAATTTAATGTAACTAATTTCTGAAGACTTAATCTAATCGATTAGTCAAGCACTACTCGTAACATCAGACCGCACATAACCATCGGTAAGAGGATAAGTCGAAAATGATGAATATTTTTTTAAAAGCTCCATTCACGAATTAAGGCTCCTGGAGACAGGCGCTACGCGACTCTAGTAGAACAATTTCTATGAAAACTTCATGGAAACTGCTCTACCAGAATCACATCGCAACTTCGCGTCGCGCCTGTCTGCGGGAGCCTTTACTATCTCAAAGATTATCTATGGATCTTCTGGATGCGGAGGTTCCGCGTAATCAAGACGCGGGCGCCCAGCGGCTTATTACGAAAGATGCGTAGAATCGAAAAATAAATAATTGGGCCCTAAAAGTGAAAGCTGTGAGTTACGACCACTAATGCGCTTATCTAATTCGTCCCACTCAATCATGGAGCACTCGAGACAAAACGACGCGAGACACTGAGTACCTAATATATTTTAAATATCACTTGTCATTAGTATTATGCATTATCTATTACCGGCGTTATGTAACAATCGTGAGACTCATTATGCCCTCTGGCACTCACTTATAGTTCACTATGTATACACACGTCAAACGTTTTATTCCTTTTAAATTAATTTCCACAGCCAATTTTATGCCCTATTGATAAATGAATAGTGCCTAGATCTCTGTATAGGATTTGTGTATTGGTCTTTAAAGTGTTGTTGTGATGTACCTGTGGCGCTATTTAACATAATAGCATGTGACTCGTGATTTTAGTGTTTCGTGAGCTATTGTTATGTAATTATGTGTAATTAATATACTTGTCGCAATTACTGGAGTGCCTAGTTAGCCAATTAGCTGGTAGTTTACTAATGCAGGCTCATTAGCTTGTATTTAGTCAAGTTTTTCAATAGAAGCAGGTGTTACTTTTAATTGAGAGCTGTCAATTCGAAACAGACGTTACCAAAAGAGCGGCTTTATTTTAATTTTAAAATGCAACGAAGAAGTCCTTTCATAATAAACCATTACTTTTTATATTTGCATTATGCATACTTTTAAGACCGCAAGAATTTTTAATCACTTCCTTTTTTTACAATAAATTACGAAAGTTAAATCGATTACTTATTACCGAATTAGAAAGTTAATATGGATAATATGTAAAAAGTGATTTATTTACTCAATGATTCATAAATAAGAATTTGAATCTCATCTGGATTCTCGAGGCATCATAGATAAAGTAATTTACTCGGACATTAGCTCCGAAACCACAATATTTCTTTCATATCAGAGAGATTGCTTATACCATAATTTATTTTTCAAATATTCTAATGCAGTGCAATTGCGTCAGAAGGAGATTCGTCCAGAAACAGTTCGGTGGGTGGTGGGTACTTGTGACGTCAGCTCGACCCATCTCTCACGATAGCCCGATGGCGGTTAACGAGGTACATTAATCTCGGTCCAGTCAAAGGGAATCACTTTCACTCTGTACTCGATATACGAAACAAAAGTTCAACAACTTTTATAATTAAGTGAAACGATGCTTGGTGAGCAAACATATCCGATTTATATACTTGTTTGTGCCATGTTCGGATAAAGCGATTGTAGTTTTCTATCGATGAGTTATTTTGACTGACATTTACACCAATTTATACCCTCAAATAATTGTATGAATATACTCTACAAAAAAAAAAAAACTGATCAAAACCTTACAAAGTTAGTCTGACTTATAAGACTGTGATTAAATTGTTATTGCGAAAATAAATTGATCAAAATATAGTTGTAAAATCTATGTTAATGTCTTAATGATGACTCAAGACTAGTCTTTAATACTTATTACATAAAAAAGCGGCCAAGTGTGAGTCGGACTCGCACACGAAGGGTTCTATACTAAAAGGCACAAAACGCCGAAAAAAACACGTTTCTTGTATGGAGACCCCCTTTAATTTTTAACCTTATTATAGCGGCAATAGAAATAGACACTAAATCTTTCAACTGTCTACCTACTACGGTTCATGAGATATAACCCACTGATAGACAGATGGACGGGTGGACGGATGAACGGACGGACGGACAGCGGAGGCTTAGTAATCGGGTCCCGTTGGCACCCTTTGGATACGGAACCCTAAAAAGGGCAATGAGATAAGTTCTCACTTTTTCAGCGACTTGGCAACATGTTTACAACATGTTCTCCTTTACGCTGTGAATCGTGTAAAAATTACATTATAGTAAATCTTAAAAAGCGTTTAATATTGACCTTTATTCGCACAGAAATGTTTTAATGAATCATTCGTGCGTTGAAAACCTTATTGAAATTAAATATCTTTATTACATAATGTATTGCGGCATTATGATATCAGACGAAATGATCGGATTCACGGAATCCTTAATGAACGAGAGGTCGGAAATTATTTAACTACCTTTATCAGAAGCTAAATCATCATTCTTATGTAAGATGAGGCATTTCTATCTCACAGTTGCGTTCTTTGCTAATATAACTGTACTTACGTGCCGGCTTAAAATTATTCGTCATTTTAGTCATTCCCTAAGTATATTCAGAATTCGCTCATTTGGAGAAACATCGACGTAAATGTATTTTTTCCCAAAAATTAGTTAAATATGCCAAAACACTTAGAAAGCATATTTACGTTAGGAAAGCAAAGACTTAAAAAAAAGTAGCAGTAACATCGATGTTTCTCTAAATGAGCGATTTGTTTATTGTCAGTTTGTCCGTAAAGTTGTCATCTGCTTTGACTAGTGTTAATAAAGATATCTTTATTTTAACGTTAACGTATTCGGTTATCCCTAGGTATAACTACTTCTTCTTCGTGTCGCAGGCACGACTGTGATTCAGATCTCGTTGGCCCAAAACTTCGCCACTTCCACGGCGTCGTTGGTGGCAGCGCAGAGGTCACTTTGACTGCATGTTTTAGGACACAGCGGGCAGGATAGGAGGTGGAGCATACTTTGCGACATAGCTACACATCTAAACCCTACTGCCGTTCCGTCGAGGTAGCCCCACTTTGCCAGGTTGGAGTTGCATCTTCCCACTTGTGTCGGGAAACGGTTCAGGGACTTCCAAGTGGACCACGAACGGTATAACTACATACAAAGACTTACCTTCACCAAAGAAAGCATCAGTCCGGTGGCCACTTCCCTTACTACTAATTGCATACGCATAATTATCTAATAGGTAAATAAATAAAATAATAACTTCCTTATTAAACTTAACTTACAATCTTAATGATAAAATTGATTTAAGAATTTAATTTAAACATATGAGAGAAAGTTTGCATATGAAATGCTGATGAAAAATTACGTAGGAAAATTTAAAAGTTAAACTTCTTCTAAACAGCCAGGTAATAAAGTATTCATTAATATTTCTGTAATGTTCATCTAAAATGCAAAAATATATGACTAAGCTGCTATAGTGATTCCGTGAAATTTCATCTTGTGTAGCGTTCGAACGGCGTCTAAGTAGCGGCTACGCCACGTAGGCCATGCGTAGGCGCCTACGAAGGGTCTACGCGGCGTAGGGGACTACGCGGGACAACGTCCAGAGTGTAATAATCTTCGATCAATAATAGGTGATAATACTATAAAATTAAGAAGTTGTGGAAATCACTTTAGTAAAGATAGGGCTTATCCCGCACCCAGCTGGGAATTTAAACTCGACTCAAATAATTTGCCTAATAATTCGAAATTTAAATTTGATTGACAATCGTTAGCAGTTAATCGAGGTCAAGAGCAGGCACATTAATTATCAAAAAAAATGTTCTGAAGCTACTTGTGTTACCACTAATAACAATCTGTGTTCAGTAAATTTGCTAACAAGTAACTATAAATCACATAAGCAAACTTTTAACATAACAAAAAAGCGCACTTACATGCGAATTAGGAACACGTGCTTATCATTATAACAGTTGCCAGTCAGACTGGTACATTAGCTGAAACATTTGCCAATTAAGATGGCAACTTAGCGAGATGGATAGGATAACGGGCTATATCTAGAAAGTCATCGTCTAATGGCCCTAACGGCAATCATGACACGTCTTTAGCTATGCCAAGAGGTTATTGTTATTAAATACTAGCTGCGCCCCTCGGTTTCACCCGCATACGTTTCGATCCCGTGGGAATATCGGGATCAAATCGGGATAAAAAGTATATGTTAATCCAGGGTGTCAGCTATCTCCATACAAAATTTTATTAAAATTAGTCCAGCCGTTTGAGCGTGAAGAAATAAGTAACAAACATATAAACACACACACACTCACAAACTTTCGCCTTTATAATATTAGTGTGATTATGTGAGGGTACCTTAAATACTGCCGAAAAAGGAAATACAACAGTAAAACAGATAAGACTTATTTGGCGAAATTTTCTACAATTTAATTAGTTATTTACTTTCTAAGCGCTGTGACTGCGGCCCCAAAGTGGGTCTTGGCCTATGACAACAAAAAGTGTGCGGTCTCTTGCAACTTCAAACATGATCATCCGAAACTCTTCTGCGTATAAATATGACGTGCATTTTTCAGAATAACTTCGCAAGGTGTATGATTAAGCTACGCTGTAACAACAGTTATTTATATTAGCAAATATTCAATACATTAGTTTTTGTGAACATCAGTGCATTAACCTTACATTAAAACGGTGATATGAAAACGTCACGTCTTCACTATGCATCACCTACTTATGTAATACCTACTCATAATTTAATTTAAATCTGACAATTACGAGTCCAACTTGTTCAGTTAAATCTTATCAGTTTGTAAAGACTTTATTTAATTAACAAACATAGTTTGAAGATAAATTAGATTTAAATGTTCCAAATGATTTACGGCTTATCCATTGCAATCAGCGCCCGCGCATTCAAGTTATTGTCAGCATCTCGATCGGCAGTCGTCACTTATGTAACTGACTTATTTAACTCGCATTTCTAATCGTAACCACACAACATTTATTATAATGGAGCTGACAGATCGATAAAGAGCATAAAAGCGCTACTTGACTATATCTAAACATCTTATAACTTCTTCAATCAAGAAACTGATTAAATAACCAAACCAAAACTCAATTTAGTTTTTTGTTCAAATTCACATTATAATACAATAAACAGTAAGCGGCTACATTCCTCAAGCAAACAATAGAATTAACTATTAATAATTTCTTCAGCGGACTCTTATTCGCTTTGTGTATTCATGAGCTAATTACTCTATTCAAAGTTATTCCAACGTCATAACCATCGGTCAACGTCGATATCCCCTTCTAAAGTGTCGTGCTAGAGTGCGTAGGATCGTGACCAAACTCCTCAAATGGTCATATCGCTGTCCGTCAGTGTGGCCGCCGGCGGTATGCCATCGCGGCGCTGGTCACCACACCACTTCCCTATCGCGATGGCACTAGAGCATAATTTCGGGTGACAACTGACCTTGACGAAGCTGATATATGCGTATATGTGTAAACAATCGATAGTACAGACGCGGTCGGCGCGGGCGTTGACGATGCAACCCATCGCGCATGGCTAATGCGTACGCGCAACCACACCGCATAGCGATGAGGGTGTGCTGTGCGCTGATACCCGCTAAGCTCCTCGACTATCAAATATTATTTGCCGCAGTATTTTTTTTTATTGCCTCATTTGTATTCAATACTTCCTTTATTAAAACACCAAATCTGTTGAAACGGCTCGCGGTGTGTTGAAACTAAGCTGTATTAAGCAGCGCGGCTTACTAATAATTATATTTCATTCCCAGACATTAAATCATATAACATCAAGCACTGGCATCAGGTAATTCGTATTTATAGGAGAAAGTCAAGTGTGTGCAATAGGTGTAACACGGAGTTTCAGTAGGTAAATCACTGACTTTTCTACGTGAGAACGATTGGAACATGTTCGTGAACGGGTGCCGTCAGTAGGGACTGGTCATCTCTTTGCTGCCATGGCTTATTTTAATTTATTATTTGTATTGTTGTTTTTTCTCATCTTTTCACTATGGACGCTTTTAACGTTCTGCATCGTTCTCACATATATAATTTTTAATATGAATGATGTAACCAAGACTTTGGAACCACATTATTTTGATTTTAAAGAGTGTCCATGGAGTTACTTGCCCGTTCTTCTCCATAGGTACCTACGCTTTAGAATGGGCAACTAGCTTCACCTTTCTGACTGACCGACCCCTTGACAATTCAAAAGTGCCTGTAATTGGTTTAATTGAAATAAATGCTTTGAGTTTGAGTTTTGAACTTGTTTATAAGATAAAAATATGTTTATATTGGTGCATTGCACCTGCATTACATTGAATCATGAGTACGGATTCTGTAACTTAGCCAAATTAACTCGATTTTACTCAATTTTTAGAGAGAATATAAATCTGAAAGTACATTAAAGCAATCAGTGACAGCAGAATGTTGCTGTGCGGCAGTGGGACAGCCAAATGGTACAATAAACAAAAAGACAAAAGAAAGACTATTATCATGAAAAGGTATTAACATCCAGAGGGCACGCCCCGCACATTGTAATTGTGAATCTCATCAAAGGCGGTATCATGACTTATTAAACTACATACTTGCAGACGTCGCTCTTTGTTCACAACAAAAGGAGCACTGCAAATATTCAGAGAGGTTACTGGAACAAGTACTTAAATAGTAAAATATTAATGATTTAGATTAAAGATAGTGACTCATCACTTAGCTTTACAAGGAAGGAACCGAAAACAGCACTAATTTTTAGCCGACTTTTAAACAATAGAATGAAGATGATAGTAGCTGAGAGTGCCTGAGAATAGCGTGAGTTCGTCTGAGGCCGATCACGCATACTCGTCGGAATGGAAGCGGTTCATTCACATAATGGACGTGGAACGGAAAATTGGATAATGCCTCACAAATAACTGCACGGGACTCATTAGACCGACCGACCTATTTTCTGGAATCCTACCAGTAACACGCACTTGTAGACTGCAAGTATTAGCATAGCAAAGTATTAGCATAATATCAAAGAGGTTTGATGCATAAAATAATGTATTGTAAAAAGTTACTAACTTATTAATTTTTTGTGTGTTAATGAAACCATATTCTAAATTATAATAATAAATGTTGGCTAAAAGTCAGCGGTTTCATCGCACAATTTTCGTGATAGTAATATTTCTTAACGTATCGTGACACCGCGACGTTTCGCAGCTGCATTGCATTGTAAATTGTAATGTACTTACAACTATTTGGTTATAATGTCGAAAGTTTACTTTGCAAAGCAGATTTCATGCTTATTTATGAGAAACCAACTAACCAAGACATCAATTTCATGAACGAAAACTTAATGAAAATTGCAGTCTCGGGTTATTTCAGTAACAGCAAGATCAACACGTGGAAGTCTTAAATTGTATGTCCGTAATTTAGTACCCACTCAGAACTAAGTGTAGTTATAGTAAAGTGTTATTCTTATTTATCGCATCCGGCAGTAAATCACACCTTTACTGACGTACTTGTAGCAGGACTTACGGGATATTAGCTCCGGTTCTCCTCGCTTTGTAGAACCATATAATTTCATTCTCATACATACTTATATCACTAAATATAGAGAGCGCACGTGCTGAATAACGTTGCGTTATTGTGACCTAAAAACAGTGTAAAATCGTCAACTACAGCGTTGTAAGCGTTTTGATTACAAACTATGTACGTGGCTACTCTAGGAAGCGCGGGGGTGACAAAATGTAAATGCTTCGAATTTGCATTAATAGCCAATTGTCGATTCAGCGCGTTCTGTACGCAAGTAGGCACTTCACCCGACGGGTTTGGATATGACACATGTTCGAGTACATGTATGTGAGTGAATATGCACGCGATTAGAATCTTAATAGTGCCGATGCGAAGATATGCGGACCATCATTAATATTGGAGCCGACGGTATAACACGATTTTATACCTTATTCAGGATATAAAATCTTAGGACTTCGACAGATTTTCCCTTTGGCGTCTAGTTTTCCCGTGGGAATTCTTTGCCGGTCGACATAATCACAAGACCTACAAGGGAATTAAAAAATACTTGAAATGCACATATTAATTTAAAATAATTGAAATGCCATTGAATCTCATAAAACGCAACCGTTAGCTACATTTTTTCAGAATAGCCAACTTCTTTGTTATTGTTCCATATCATCAATTTATGAATAAAAACTTTCTTACAATTCCTCTTGAATCGTATCCGATTGAAATTGCCTTTCTGATTGCTTGGAAAAATTAAAAACGTCGGCTTTAAAATTACGATGAACAGTTTTTAAATGGGGAGAAGGAAAATACCAAACTATAAAAGGCAAATGATCGTCGTGTTCCCCATCGGAGCGTGGTTACTGGCAGTTAATCGAATTACTGACGACAGACGGACGGCAATGATATAATTTAACTGGTTTAATTCAATCGGACACAGTCGGGGTCGATGAATTCGGGTTACTCTGTCAGAAACATGACTCCTTTACATTGTTGTTGTTTATTTAGGTCGAATGGCATAGAGCAAATTAAATAATTACAGTTGTAATACCACGGTTGTAAATGTTCATCATTTGATTAAACGCAACATGACATGTCCTCAATAAAAACTAATTATTCGTTATCGCAACACGAATTATAAAAGAGTGTAATATATACGATGATTAGAGCTGTCATCTCACACATGACACTATTCGAATTAGTATAAATCGATTACTCAACAATCGTTATCCAACTGGCTTAGGTGACAACCGAATGGCAATCGATACCTACGATCGTGTGGCGCAACACGACGGAAGTTTCGAAACAGCAATTATTGGTGGTAGAATTATGATAAACATCGAAGTTATGGCAATTAATGTGGAATTCTAGAGTACAGGTTATAATTTCGCTAATTGGCACGCTAGGTAGTTTCTTTCCTGTTTTCCAATAAATCTTTGTGACCAGCCCCTACATACGAAGTGAGCGTTGGAAATCACGAACGGATAAACTAATAGGAATATCCGATGTCTCGTTGATTGACTGTTCTGCAAGTGAAACCCAGTTTACATTGGTGCAGTAATTACCTAGTTAGTCTTGATATAGAGCAGGTATTGAGAATACTATTACTAGCATATTTAACAGTAATTGTACAAGCCCATTCCCCTTGATTCAAAACAATGAATTAGACAATTTCAGTAGTAGCAAGTAAGTACTCTCTATCTACCAAACGGGATTCTAATGATCACAGCGTACTTAGTAAAAGGAGCAGTGCTGTCCAAGTCTCGTATTCATATGGTGCTAGATCAGCGACGTGTGTACTCGGTTATGATTGATAAGTCGTGTGACATACTCCACTTCTGATCGCCGCGGGCGCGGCGAATCGGAGGCTGCGCGCGTGCCGGCCGGCTCACGAGCACGAAACTCTTTCATATGCTCTTACATTTACTATTACATTTATATGTTACACTGATGATTTATGCACTGTCTGTCACTCGTAAATAACTCTGGCCTACACCATCTATTGTATCGTGTATAGTTTTAAAACTGACCCGAGTGGGCTGCCAGTTTCTGCAACTAAGTATCGGTTTGTAGGACAGCCAAATGTTTGATGAGTCGAAAGATATCAAAAGTCAACTGAGACATTAATATTCCTGTTATAAATTACGGCATTGTTGTAAAGATCGAGTATTTACTTTTTCTTTTTTTATTGAAACGATCTCTATAACCTATATTGGTTTTATGTTGAGATAAATCATAGCGTCCTCGTAAAATCGAACAAAGAGTAACTTGTTCTATTGTCGTTTCAATAATACGGGTAGTTTGGGTTATAAAAATGTTAACAATGAAATAAAATAAGTGCATGATGAATTAAGCCTATCTTGTTCCGATCACATACATTTATTTTTTAAATTCAGCATTGTATTGAATAGTAAACACAGTACTGTGTAGGCATGAGAATTTATCCAGCATATCAGAATTTGAAATATAAACACTGTTGTCCTCTGACGTAGATGACTTCATCGATGTCGCCAGACGCTCGAATAACAAACGCCATGTTTTGGATTATTATCCTTGTTTTTCATATTCGTTTCCAAAATAATAAAGTATTCTGTCTAAAGCAGTTAATTTGTTAGTTTCTCTATTCAGTTTAGTTCAGTACAGTGATAACCAGTAGTAATCTACGCGATTGGTACTGCATTTTGAGGTAATGCTCAACAAAAATGCCTCAGAATGACACGGTAAAATTGTTTAACTATTTTATAAAAATAAAACGACTTGTACCACTTGCGAAATACTTTACGTACTTTGCCAAAGTTTAAAATAAATAAAGTTCAAAGCATTAACAGGCTTTAATAAGGTATATTCAATACTAAAACAGCCTAATAATATATAAAATAAAAATCAATTAATAAAAATTGGGCGGGCGGGCGATGCATCGCGCACGCACGTTTAGGCGGGCGATGCGTACGCGCAGCGCGGGCGGCGTCACCGGCGCAGGCAGGAGACGCGCGCAGTATCACCCGCGCCGCGCCACGGGACGCACGCCCGTAGCCCTACCTCTAACATAGTATAGCGACAATTGTTCATAACATAAACAAGGGTCGAACGTGACCCCGCGTGTGATGTTCCCGTGTCAGTGACTACTACTTGCCTACACAAAGGACTTATGATGCATGTGAGTGCCCCTGCCGTTTGCTACCGTACATATATGGATTATACTTAGAAGATGCTTATTATAACTTGAGTTTATAAAAAGTTATACAGTGTTAATTTTTTGACGACTTGTTGCATGTACATATTGTACAGGCAGCTGTATTAAAATGTATGCTAATATATTTTAATACTTATTTTATTGTATGGTGTATTGTCAACTAAACAATAGCGGTTTGGATCAAACTCTATTATTTACGACAAGGCCGGTCACAATCGATTTCTTTTAGCTACAGTATGATTCAATAGTGTCGACAATGCGTCAAGTTTCTAAGCATCCTGTTTTTGTAATGCATCTGGCGACCTTAATTGCGCCAGGGTCCGACTTAATGCCAGCAATTAAGCCACCTGTTCGTCATGGTATTTTCCTTGACGTACTACGATCTACGATATGTATTATTATTTTCCTGTAATTGTTATCTCCTTGGATCAGAGAGGTTATTTTTGATATGTTTGATATTCAAATAGTCAATAATATTGACAGATCAATGCTGCGTATCGTTCATATCTTGATCTTGTACTAATTTGTAGCCAAGGTATTTTACAATTCCAATCATATTTAAGCCCTTAATAATAATTATGTTAAAAAATATTCTAGTTCCATAACTCGATGGTTTCGTATTTGTAAAGGCAGTGTTTGTTTGTTAAACACATGCATGAGGTACTGAGTACATAATGTATCGATGTGAATGAAAAAAGTCGAGTATATCTGCAATGTTGGCAGCCAGACAGACGATTAATAACATGTAACACAATGCCCAACAATGCATGCATAATTCACATGGAGTTATGAGTCTGATCAGATATGAATCAGATTAATTTGTGTGACTGTACGGTATGCCAATAGCTGCTTTAGTGAACTGCCCAGGAACAACTTACATGTTGCTAATATAGTTAATAATTTTGTCTAGCATGTCAACGGGAATACAATTAGATTCTTAAAATACTACTAGCTTTGCTAACCTTCCAACTTTTGATCGAAACTACTTATATTTTTGTAAAGCATAGTTTGAATTCATAACAACATTTAACTTACACATGACACCAACCTATTAAACAGGGAGGTTCGGCTTATTTACTAACAATAACATTAAATTAAAAAAAATTTTAACGAAAATGTGGGCTACACGGATAGTTCATAATTCATATGTAAAAAACAAACCCAAACAATAGATTGTAATTACTAAATCGTATAGACAACGTGAAATAAAATATGATAAAACAATCTCGTCTAAACCATTTCTAAAAAATAATCATTTCTGGATTATCTGTAATTTAACAGAGATTAACCAATTTCGTAGTAAAACAACGTTGTACTAAACAGTAAACAAATGCCGGAGGACAACAACATAACAAAAGCGATTGATGTCTTCCTTGTTTAGAACAACGCTAATAAACAGAACAGCCATTCAAAGGAGCCCTCCGTTCTTACCTGATGAGCCCCCGAAACTTCATAATTACCCAATGAATAAAGCCGACCTCAGGCTCGAGGCAAATCGGTCTCGTTTCTTCGTGTTATACCATAATTTGAGAGCCTCGCATTACATAAGTAATTGGAAAGGTCTCACCGTATGGGCCATCGAAGATACGATAGATTGAAACGTATTTCATAATTATTGTTCCGTAATTATCCAGTTTGAATCAGATTTATGGGCCCGTAACCCAAAACTCCATTTAGTCGACTTGCAGTACGTAACTAGTGATTGATCGATACAGTTAATATAATTATCTCTGTTCATCGATTCGCTTTTTGTTTTACGGTAGTGAATAAAGCATTATTTATCTAATGCGAATTGCAGAACACGCTCTAAAATGCGTTTTATTCGTTTCGAGTTCCGGATGACGTAAAGTTTATGCTCCTAATAAATGGTTGTTGTTTCGCTTTTGCTAAATATATAAGCATTTTCACTGTAAAATATCTATGAGAATGACGTAGCATTCCTAGTCAATTCCTAGTCTGTCACGAGAGGCGTTCAACAAAGATGAAATAGATGTAAACAAGGTTCACATGAATAATGCATTGTTTAGATGCATCTCATTAAACCGTTCATGACTCCACTTCGAAAGCGCATCTAATTGTAGCCTACATAAAGTACCTGGGATATTTAACAAATGCTACAATTATCATGATTAATATCAACTGTTTGAACGAGAACCTAGTTATTAATAATAATTATACATTTTTCATGGTTAATTTTATACTGTTTTCTTTTTTTTGGTTAGACTGGCGTGTTCACTGGCACCTATTGTCTAGTAATATGCCTTTATAAATATTAATAGGCTTAACTAGTTAGTGCACCTGTCAATTACAAACACACCTGATGGGCAGTAAACTTGAAAAAATTACCTGTCGTTGACAGACATAATGGCGTACGAAACAAAATTAGCTTGACAAAACACGAACGAATTTATTTAAGTAGTCGCTTCTTATAAATGGCGACGCAGACGACGCGCAAGATGTCCCGGAGTTATTAGCAAATGGAGCAAAAACTCATCTGTGCAGTCTGCATACGCGCGTGCTCGCTGCTCTTGTAAGGGAAATATTAATTAAATATTTTGATACAACATCTGCAGGACTGGATCTCCCAAACGACGCGAAGAAGATAAATATAGCACAGAACACACCTGTAGGCGTGTGTACCACTATTAAACCCACAATTACGAGTTCTTTTGTTTCCCATACAACCTTAACAAATGAAAGTTCATTTTGTACGCTTAGTAGGTCCAAGACAATTTCAATTGTGACACAGTTTCCTTCCTACGTGAATTGCATTTTATGAGATCAGTAGAAAACGAAATAAATATATTTTTTGTTGTAGGAAATGCAAACAACAATGTTCACTGAATTTCCTCGTTCGTCAAGGATTATTTAATTTAAAGAACTATGAAGTACTTATTTGCATTTGAAATGCAGGCATCGTAAATCGTAAGAATTAAATATAAAATAACCTATTGCATTCTATGAATAATAATTCATCATAGGAATACATGGGACGAGTATACGAGAGTGCGTTGTGTCATGCATGGTAATAAGAAGACATTACAAAATTACCCACCATTGTTCTGGGTTCGCGGAACAGTGTTTGTTGGTGCGCCCGCGCTGATCGGCGGCTAATAGGGCTCGCATCATTGTGCATCTCCGTCGGTTCCCACAACACGAAACGCAAAACCGAACAACAGCGTGGAAGCAGCACTATGCGAACTTCTATGAAACAGTTTTGCAAAGGAAGTGCACGTCGTCACGTAATTCGACAGTGATTGCGTGCGCGTTTGAAAAATAGTCACGTACGGAACGCTCCCAAAGGACTCGCTCTAAAAATAATGTTTCCACTGCAATCTGTGCAGCATCTTCCAATCTAAAGATAACATTGCGCCAACACGTGTTGGAACAGTAAGTTGAGTGACCCCCCGACGTGACGTCAGGACCCGTCCGCATCATTAGTCGACGTCCTGCGGTGATCCGACTGTTCTTTGTACCCTCCACCGTAACATTCAACAAATTCTTGGGTAATTGTTTTGTAACGAGGACATTTACAAAGCCAGGCGTCATTTGAAAAATATTCATGAATACGGACCGAAGGAACCAAGGAACAATGATCCTTGGTTACCATGAGGAAGCAATTATGAGGATTATTTTTT
The DNA here is from genome assembly GCA_947508005.1 of Amphipoea lucens. Classification (NCBI taxonomy): domain Eukaryota; kingdom Metazoa; phylum Arthropoda; class Insecta; order Lepidoptera; family Noctuidae; genus Amphipoea; species Amphipoea lucens. Next base: position 9,804,721 of record OX382374.1, read on the forward strand.
TAGATTTGCATTTTTGTAATAAAGTAAATTGCTTGTTAAATAAGCGAGGAGGAAGAAAGTTAATGACGTGCTCGAGCTGGAATCTGCGCATGAGATGTGATGCGTCGAGATGCGACGTATGGATAATGGTGAGGTTGTCGTGAATCAGGTGTGCGACGTGTCTGGTCGTCCGCAGGCGGCACAGGCAGGGCGAGGATGGAGGATGGTCAGTGATCTACATCGACGGGACACGTCCGCTGCCCGTGCCCGTTTCCATGGTAAAACGTGACTGAGAAAAAAACCCACGACAAGTAGACTAGCTACGATACAAAAAAACATAGGAATCAACCACTTCCTTGATCACAACAAAAAGCGACACTGAATTCCTTCGGGGTTAAATTAGAAGAAAAATGTAATGGTTTGGTATTTAGATGACTAATAAAGACTAGACAGTGCGTTATTTTAAAATGCATTAAAAAAACCAAACAACTCTACTACTACTTTCTTTAAGTACTTTACTTTTTTCGTTTTGGAAATAACAGTTTTATATACATAGGTACCTACGTACCTAGCTGTTAAGAGATTAATCATACAATGTTTGAAAAAAAATTGCATAAAAAGCGTATCTTTACAATTTTCAATTACGTACTATAACAAAATGTATGTGATTTTCCTTTACGCCGTTCCTAGAACTCAATAGTTACATAGATATTTTTATGTAGTAAAACAGAATGATAAAAACGCTGACACATCATTATGTCGCCTCCTCGGGGAGTTAATTGGTAGTTTCGCGTTGGTTGCGTGTGCGCAGCGTTTAAATCATATTCCGGGAACCATGGAGCGGTGACCATGACGCGCACCACTGCGTCCTTGGGGATATCCAGGGACAGGACACTAACATTCAAAAATTTTTGATGGGGATTTTTTTAATTAATGTTACCACAAAGTAATCTTAACCAACTTGGGTCAGGTTCATATCAATTTTCTGTGAATTTTTAGCAAACATTTCAAGACACTAGACAGTGTCGATTCTTATTTTTGTAGATTAAAACGAAGAAATATTCACTGGAAAACACTTGAACAAATAGCTAAAAATCCATAGTAAATCAATACGTGACCTAAGTTGGTGGTCATCCTCTGTCGTCTATTTCATGTTAACTACTTTGCAATACAAGAACACGTACCCCTCCACCTTTTTAAAGTGCTACTAGTGTTTTGACATTTGGAACGCACGAATCTTTGGTTCAATCGAAGTATAACCAAACTTTTTATAGATACGCTTACAAATTATACACTTACACGTAGTAGTATGTACCGAACATGATTATACACAGATACGAAATCTATTAGTTCGCTCGTGATTGTTACATCTTGTAATTGAAAATAATTATTGGCATTTTTATTCAAGGCGATTCTGTGTCCTTATTTAGTATCTATTCGCTTCGTGTGTTGGCACCATGTATAATTTGTAATTACGTAATAACGCAGCTGTTTCGCTTCACCACATTCAATAGTAAATCTTGTAAATACCAAGAGTCGAATTTAATGAAGATATTGCTTCTATTGTTTTGTAACTAAAAGACGAATGTTCGATAATATGGAGATACTGCAGTCCTCCATTCATCATGTTTGCCGACTAATCTAAATACAACTTAGCGTGGTTTACGTAACGCGCAAAGTGGCACATCGATTTTTATATTGACACGCCATGATTCTACTTCCTCAGAGAGTTCAATACTTTCTCGTGTTTTATGTAATTTCATTATCATGTGACACAACAATTATATTGTCTATATGCAAATGGAATAGTGCTAAATCCAAAGTATACAATACCGTACTGTACGAGTATTTTGTTGGTGTTAACTCAGACAGATTTCAAAATTTCAACTTCATTATAAATTCTATATCCGAAATAATAAATCAAAAGGAGAACTTTTTTAATTTTTGCTGTATCGGTTAATTTAATTTAGTTTATTATTTATTGCTGTAACCAGTGGTGTAAATGACGTAAGGTTTTAAAGCTTGTAATTAGTTTTTAAGGCAAACACTAAATTCTACCACCAAAAGATATTTTGATGAACTCTGAATCTATGTGTAACTGATGCTAAATATGCTGTTTGATCTAAATAACGTTCAAAGACTTCACAACCGAAGTGCAAATATCGATAATTCAGTAACTCCATGTGTAAATTGGTGATGTAAATTGAAAAACAGTGCAGCGCGTTACGCAAAGAGAAAGCGGGGAACAAAGTTATCTGTACTTCGCCTAGTTTTGTGGTAACTACGAGTACTACATATCTAGTCATCAACTCTTTGGAACCTAAAGATTAATTAGAAGTACGTACCTGACCGATGATGTAACGGATTGCCCAAGCCATGTTGGCTTAGGCAAATAACTAATCTCTATCTCTATCTTGTTTAACCTCCACTTTTTATAGATTCGATAATAAAAGTTTAAGGTTACCAAAATAATAATATCGATACTTAAAAACTCGTAGAGGCAGGTAGCTGTCACCTCCGTCTTATGGCCTTACCCCATGTATCATTAAGTTGACGTAAATCCGATCAAATATTTAACGGGATTCGAATTTCATTCTTAGCCCAATCGGATTTTTGGTAATAAATTTCTACCTGTCTAACACGATTATTACGTAAAATAATATTTTCCCACTTTTATCTTTTACGCTCGTAAACCCGGTTGTTAGGTAATAGATGCAGTAAGTAAACGTCATATAAGAGAATATTAATAAATCTTCACTATAACTGCTTTATCGTTGCGCTTTGGCCCTTTGAGGGTTATCTGATGTAATGATGCAACAGACTGAGACGCAGTCGTTATGATGAATTTGAGAATGTTTGGGAAACTTTATTCTATTAACTAATCATTCCTGTCACACTGTACAAGGCATTGCGTCATCGCTCGGAGTGGTCCCAATCAATATCTTACCACATTAGGTGGGAAGGGCCATGAAATGCGTTAAATTGTGCGGTCAGGCGCTGACCTGCGGGGGCAGTGCCGGGGCTCAATTAGCCGTCCTATGGTCCGTAACCTCCAGGTTCGAGGCGGTTCGAAGCACATCGTTACGACCACGCCCCGGGCGATGCACTTTCTCCCATGGACTTATTTAAATTCGTCTCCAAGGCGCGATTGACGCCGAAGCCGCCGCACTATTGTTAACTATAGCGTGACGTAACACATCTGATGTGCCGTCACTCAATTTACAAGAGGTTTTGTTAATGTGTAATGATGCGTATTCTTTGTGCTTGCCATTTAATTGTTAGGCAATAGATCTTTCCGCTTAACATATGTCTATGTACGAATTATTGCTAAATAAGTGATGATTTTTACACCTCGGCCATTCTTAGAACTTATTGAAGCTGTCATTCATCATTCTTTCTGCATCACAATACGATTGATAAGTTTGATATTTACTTTAGTGCTTCGCAATAAATGTTTCAAAAGAAATTCCTTGTAACTTCTGAGAGTACATGGTCCGTTAAGTGATCCTTAATGATAATGAATAAAATATAAAGGATAACAAAACAATTCTTTTGTTTCAAGCCATCCTCCTCCTCCAAGTCGTATAGTTTTATAGTCCGCTATTATCTCAAGCTTTACTCAACCACATGTATACTTAATTTTATGTTCAGGAACTTTTGTATGTTAAAAGGCATTCCATTTTAATTGGTCAGAAGTCAGAGCGCGAGAATAATGTTTTATCGTTGCCATTAATTGTTGAGTTCCCGAACGCGATCCAAGTTGGCATTTTATTTGAAAGATTGTTAACTTTCATGAGGATTTTTCCCCGTCCTTGTTTTAAAATGAATGTTGTCGAGGAGGGCTCGGGGTGTGTAAGAAGGCCGTTGACCGCAATCTCCTGCGTGCCGTGATTCGGCCCAGAATGCATTATTCCGAATCACCGCGGCAGTCCTATATCATTCTCAATCAAAAATTCCACGCTTGATGTCTTCTTTGGTAACAACGCTGCTTTCGATATGATTTATGACCACTCGCCTTCAACTCGTAATTACTCGACATTACATACTTTGTTTGTCGTTATGATAAGTGGTTCTGTTCTATTTCCGGTCAATATAACTAAATATATTGTAGTAATAAAACCACGAACAATATAACAATATTGTTGTTATTATTTATCGTCCAAACTTATCTTCTTACAAAAGACATCAACGCGCTCGCCGCATCTCTTACGCATTGTGTACCCAATATTCCGTAACCCGCGCTCCAGTAATAACTTAGCATCATAATTAACACAATTATCAGATTTCTGGTACAAACACAAGCTCTCTGTTCTAGTTACCACTTATTCTATTAATAGGAGGAAACGAGTACGTATTTATTAAGGTCATTCGGATGGAATAAACAATACAGCTCTCATTATTTTACGTTATCTTGAAATCGATACCGCGATGCGATTTTTGACAATAATAATATGCCCATTGTGTTACTATTGACATGAATAATATACACATACTAACGTTTGACAGCAATTGATTACCTAACTGAATGAGAAATAACACTGACATCTCTAAGTAGGTGAGTAAATAGAACGTACTCATAGTTCAGTTTCTATCGTTGACCTTTGATAAAGAAATCACTTTTACTGAACGGTATTTTGACCAAAATTGAAACGTTATCTGGGATCTTAGGATTGCTTTCATCGAGGATGAGTAGGCGCTTGTCGTATGGTACAACAATAGAGAGATGTGTCGCGACGACCCGCGGCGACCCCGCCCGATGTCGCACAATGTCGCGAGAATACTTATACTCCTTATTCCGGATGAACATTCCAAGTATTTAGTTCAACGTGACCAGCATTGTGTACCATAATACTACAATAAACGATTTCCCTTTCAGTTAATAAAGACTGTACTGAACACAGTTTACATTCCAAAAATAATATTTTGAGTTAACATATGCGTCATAGCGTTTATTGTGAAGGAACGTCGAATTTGATCACACACAATTTGATTCAAGGTATCTCAAATTATACCCATGTAATTGAATTCGTTAACGAGGCCTCCAAAAAGCATTGCTAAATAAAATAACAGTGGAAAACGAAATTATAAATTCAAATAGATTTAACATCATAGAGTTAACCTTTGCTGCAATAAATGTTTAAGCAAATTATTCACGACCCTATTCGGCGGTATTGCACATCCTTGTTCCGATCTCGGGTCCCGAGTCTCGATGAATCACGCGCATTGCATTCCGTAAATCGGTCTGCATGCCACATTACCGTTAATAACCTTTATGGCATTAACTTTGCTTTAAAAACCAATGTCAAGCGATAATTCTGTCGTAATTATGGCGCCCCGAGAGCTCATTGCGAGTGAAAATCGCTCGTTTGTTAATAATGTCTGCATTTTTGACGAAAATATCTTCTTAGCGGTAATGAAGAAAGTGGTAGCATGGTTTATTTAAAGCGATGGATTCTATAAATAATTCCTTAAACTGCATTTTGATACAAAAGGAATCGGTTTTTTTTTAATGTTAGTGAAAGCTTTAATATTTAATTTACATAAAAATATAAGACACAAAGCTGTATTCATAACGCATGTATCGGTTGCCTCATTGTCTGTTGAACCATCTAATTTGTCTCATTAATTGCATACTGGTTGTGTTACATAAATCACAATACAACACACGATGACAACTTTCAACTTCCTTTGCGCAAGACTGATACGTTACGTTACGTAAGGGCAAACGTGTTCCGAGCAGACGGAAGACGAAGACCTCCTATCATAGTCCACTTCACTATTGATACTGATACCGACTAAGATAGTGGAGTGTGGACGACCCACATTAGGAGAATTTTATGACATGTTCAAAATAAAACTGGGACATTTTAAAATATTTCGAATATAAACTACAGGTGTGTCCACTAAAACAGGAAACGTAAAAGTAAAGTTCAAGATAAAGAAAATTTGTAAAAAGCTGCGTGGGGAGGGGCGAAGGGCTCGGCGCACGCGCAGCTAGATTATCTCGGTTTAGGACAGTTCACTCGTTATCTAAAACTTACGCCCGAGCCCACTTACTGTAAAGTAAACATTTGAGTTAGAAAGTGCAGTTCCGTGTAACGCGTATAGATAACACTCGCGTGTTTGTAATGCTCTGGATGCGTGCCTTGAAATAATAAGCCAAGAAATGGTGTTCATTGAGAAGCAAACATGCTATCTCCAAACCCAAGAAAATATTTATAATCTTTAAGAAATTCTATTTTATCTTGAAAACAAAAACATTTGTTCTGTTTTTCAACAAAAAACGGTTAATCCCTTTTTAAGTGCTTAATTGTCCAGTTGTAAAAAAGTGGAGTTTGTATGCGGCTCCATAGTTGGTCCAGACATTTGAAGGTTTTTTTTTAAAGAAGATTTGAACGTTATTTTTTAAATCCGTTTCAGGAAATTTCTTAGAAGCATTCATAGTAAAAAAAACCGGAACCTTTATAGAAATTAGGCAATGGATTAGCATACGTAATTACATGAAACGTTTAAATGTAACTGATGCAAAGTATAAAGCTAATTACAAATTGATTATTAAATTAGACATTCTCCTATACTCGTTATGTATCCTCCGGATCTTAATTACTTTAATTCAAACTATACAATGTGACTTTAGGCCTTCAAATTACAATACGTAAACAGCTTGTGTTGTTTTAGATTTTTGTAAACTTTTCTTTAGCTTTAGGATAGGACAGGATTGGTCCACATTAGCTCAAGACAGAGAGGAGTGGAAAGAAGGAAGGGAAGGCTTGTAGTGGGTCAACATAGGATAAAAATAAAACAAATAAATACATAATAATAACTTTAGGGTAAATGTACAGTCAATAAAAGAGATAAGTATGCAGGATCGTTGAATATAGTTGAAGTTTAGTAAGAAACCGATGGATGTTCTTGAATAAAATTTAATTTTATTAATAGAAAACAAACGGCTCATTTATCAAATTAAACTTGCTTCTGCCCGCGACTTCGTCCGCGTAAATTTTCACCCTCCCCCCATTCACCCTCTTAGGGGTGGAATTTCGAAAAACCCTTTCTTAGTGGATACCTACTGTTTTACAAATTTCATGCCTCTAGGACTAGCGGTTGAAGCTGTGCGTTGATATATCAGTCAGTCAGGACTTTGAATTTTATATATGTATATAGATTTCAGTTTGTACGTGGGTAGGTATGGTTCAATCTGTATACAAAGATCGAGTAACGGTGCCAGTGTCAAATTGTCTATTCAAATGAAAATCACTGTGATCGCGTCAGTTCGCGGTTGTGCGCACATTAATATGTAATTATTTACAGTACAATAACTCCGCGTCACCGCCATATTGTGTAGGCATCCTAATGGAGCCGTCAATAACGATCAACTCCATTTTTTTGTCATTCCATAATCAAAGCCACGTAACAAAAAGTTGGGCGTAGGTATGTGAAATCCCAAGAGAAGATTATTAATAATACGTCACTGTGGTCATTAAAAACATAATTCTTAATGTTATTTTTTTTTAAATAAAAACCGATGTAAACCATAAAACCACAGGATATTATGCCAGTAGTCCGTACTGCGTACCGTCGCAAGCGCAACCATTTCTCAGAACGTAATGGAAGCGCAGCACGTACCTAATGTTGGTCATCGCGAGTCAAACGCATAATTTTACGAGCCACTGAACACGTCTACATACAAACAGAATCATTTGATACGATTGTTAAGGGGAAATTCATGTCCGCTTTACAAACAAAACCATAGTACTCTATAGGGTTCCGTAGTAGCAAAGCATTCTTTTCGTTTTGCATAAGGCCCTACACAGAATGAGTTCTTACATGGAAATGCCCGAAAATTGCCAAAATTAAGTGAACACACAAATGAATGAATTTAGCTATAAGCGAGATGATTAAGTGGAGTGAATTTTTTACAAAATCAACCAACAACCATTCCACAACTATTTCTAATGAGCATCGTTTATCGAGTAGTTTACTTAAGCAACGATTACCAATTCATTCCTGGCCTCGGATTTATAAAAGAATGTATGTGTGAATCTACACGCATTACGGCATTACATACAATTTTGCTGAAGGCCTTATGATGTGAGCTGCTGACAATGACTGGTAAATTCTCACGGTTCCTTCGCCCTGTTATAATAAAGTATCACTGTCGTGGACACGGTTCAGAGCTTCGTGAGGGAGCACCCTAAGGACTCTTGTTCGTCGCCATGAGAATTTAGATTACGTTTTGTTACAAATGATTACTTTAATAAACTCTCGTGTACTCGTATGCTTGAATGGATACGAGCATACGCCTCAGGGTATACGGTATTAGGCATGGCTAGTTGTCACTAACTAACAGTTACCGTAAAACGGGACTGGGTATCAGTTTCGTTAATTAAAATTGCTTTTAGTGCGTGTCTTTGACTTTAACGCGTAGCGAGCGATGCATAAGTATTAGGTGGTAATGGTGATATCAAACCAGCGAGGCTCTTGTTTCATAGTGTTGTGTTAACTTATTTTCTGAGGGCCTCCAACAAAAGATCCTCACAAATAAAAGTATATAACAAATCGTGGTTCGTTCCGAACTAAACACAGTTCCATAGTAGGTACGATGAAAATGACCGACCAACAATATCCCTTTTCTACTTTTTTTGCTCCAAAGTATAAAACTCATGATTTGTTTTTGTCTTCCAGATCGAGCGGTTAGCGCAATACGAGCGTCTGGTCGGTGGAGGATGCGCGCGCCGCCGGGCAGCGCGTCTTTCGGACCTGGAGCGCGTGCAGGACCTGTTCCCGCACGACTACCTCGCGCTGCACGACGCCGACGCGCCCGCTGCGCTGGCCTCGCATCATGCGCAGGTAAGGAGTCGTCAGAAACCAGCCGGTCTATTCTATAATCATTTCACCGTGAAAATTTTCGTGAAATGAGCTGTCAATAGTATCGATCCCGTTAGGCATCAGATGGAAAGACAGCTCACTTCAACAATGTCAGAGCAGAACATTATGGTGACGGTCAGCATTAGATCTGCCTTTTCCAAACAATTGATAGAGAGTTACTGGACTCATGTAGAGAACCACACGCTATTTAACTCGATACTCAACCACCCAACGAAGATCGTCGCTCCACCTAGCCTGAAGGCATCCTACCAAAATACTAGTATCTCACAAAGTGCAAGAGCTACATATCCTTGATAATAAATCTCCACAATTTGCTTTCAGAAACAGAAAAGCCTGCGCAAGCGACCGAGCTTGGACATCAGTGGGACTATCAGCGCGAGCAGCAGCTCCCTGTCTCCCCGCACCTTCATCATGGAAGCACCCGTGCAGCTCAGTCCACTTGGCACCACCTCCCCACCGCTCGACCGTCATTTGTTTCTGTTCAGCGACTTGCTCCTCATCGGCAAGGCCAGAGGAACCAACTGCTTCAAGCTAAAGGAGAGTGTAAGACTGGCTGAAGTCTGGATCGCCATGACTGATGGTGATGATACTGGATTTATACTCGGATGGCCGACAGTAACCGGTGTTGCTAATTACCTCGCCATCTACCCCACCCAAGCTGCAAGAGACACTTGGTATAGGTAAGGGATTATAAATTCAGTAATGTAATTTAGTTGAGTTTGATGGAGTGTTCAAAAGATCGTGGTTTGATCGTCTTTTGTCTCTTTACAGGAAAATTCAAAATGCTTTAACCGCTCAACTGGCCACTGAACCAAAATCCACGAATATCCAGATTTTCTACAAAGATGCGACGAGTTCGATAGAATTTGTAAGTATTTATTGTTTTAATAGGCGGTCAAAATCAATCTGCATAGCCTTTATAGCTAGGTAATTTTAAGGGAAGGTTTAATTTTTAATTAATGAAAACCTCCAAATTCATTCATTCATCTTAGTTTTGGAAACTATAGGCATTTTATGTGCATCCTGTATCCTGTAAAAAAGGCTTCCTAACGATCCGTATTTATTTCCAGTGTAAAACAGTCTCCGTGAGCCCAGAGATGAGCGCACGTTGCGTGGTGCGTCAGGCGCTGCACGTGCTGCAGAGCGGCAGCGCCGAGCCCGAGCACGACGCCGAGCACGACGAGCACGAGGGGGAAGGACGGTGGGGCGCCGCCACCGAGTTTACGCTCTGTGTGCGCACGGCAAGGGATGCGCCACCCACCCCACTCCGGGGGATTGAACGACCTCATGCAGTACAGGTAAACTTATTAAAACCGCCATTTATGAACGATAGGAACTGTTTTCAGACCAGACCACAATTACGTCCATGTTGTCTCATGTCCTTCCTCACTTAGGTACTCAGTGCATTTTTTTATTTCAGATGTCAAGAATAAGGCAAACGTTGTCTAGTGAGGATGGGTTCGACCTGGAACATGTTAACGCTAAAAATAATCCCTGCGGACTGGTCTTCGAATTGCGGAAGAAAAATCAGGGATTAAAAAAGTAAGTCGTCTAGCTCACGAACGAATAGATATCGAAAACGTTGCGATTTCTGACCGCATGCGGTTGTGGTTGTAAAATTGGCAACTGCACGCGGGCACAGCAAAATTTGTTACGGTACATTATTTTAAATTGTAATTTATCTAACACATTGTGTTTGTATGATTCACAGCGGCAACCCGACAGGCGGGCGCGGCTTGCGCCTACTGCGTCGCGGCGGGCGCCTGTTCGGCGTGGCGCTGACGCGGCTGTGCGGCGGCGCACCCCCGCCTGCTCTGCTCCTGGCGCTCCGTCGCCTGCGCGCGCTTGCTCCGCTCACTCATGGCGTGTTCCGCAGGAGTGCTAATGCGAAAGCGCTTAGACTGCTTAGAGATAAGGTGAGGATAGATGTTCTTTTTTCAGACTAGATTAACGCTGGGTGTTTGCGAAAAAAAATTATGGCTTATAATAGATATTATAATACAAATACACTATACACTTATAATAATAAATAATGATTTCATGTGTTTGTTCAGCTGGACACACTAGGCCCTTGGGCGGAGGGCTGTCCCGAGCTGGAACGTGCGCCGGTGCTACTGCTGGCCGCGCTGGTCAAAGAGTTCTTCCGAGCGCTGCCGCAACCCTTACTCTCTGCGGACCTCTATCCTGCTTGGCTGCATGTTCTAAGTAAGTATAACGTCACACTTCAGTTGATAAGTTTCACTTTACACTTGAATGATTTGCTTGAAGCCAGTTTGAAAACGCAGTGCTACGGGACAAGTCCGTTAGCTAACCATCGTCAACACTTTTAACTTATGGTAATTGTAATGTTATGGTGTTACTATAACCACCTTTTCTTTGTTACAGCTTTATCTCAAAACGAGAAAGTGGCAGCCGTACGTTCGTTGCTTCTAAAACTGCCCAAGGCTCACTATACCATGCTGACCTACTTCATATGTCTGCTGCAAGCCATCGCCAAGAAGTCCAACATCAACCTCATGTGCCCCATGAACCTCGGCGTGTGCGTCGGTCCCAGCCTTCTGTGGCCCAACACACCCTGTGACAAAGCTCCCAAAGCAGTGCCAATGGTCGTAGAACTACTTATAGTAAAAGCCGAAGCCCTGTTTGGGCCTCAGATTGCAGGTCTACTGGGCAATGGCAGCCCTGAAACCTCGAACGCATTACTAGATTCAGGAGCCGAAGAAAGCGACAGTCTTCATTCAGTTGGAATATCCTTAGATTCAATGGAACTGTCTACGCCGCGCAAGGAGAAACTATCGTTAAGCCGAGACTCAGGGCTGACTCTCTCAGAAGACGATTCTAACAGCAATGGAGGAAACAGTCCTGCACCTCGTAATATCCTTCACAGTTTGTCAGCACCAACTTGCAATATGCAGCAAGAATCTAAATTAGTAGTGCGTTATAACATTGACAACCATAACGTAAGTGGTTTGCCTCAAATTGGCCAAAGACAGAACATTTACTCCAATAAAGCAGAACTGTATAGTACTGTTAACGACGAATTATATACTACGCCATATATAGGAGAAAGATATGTACACAATTCTATAAACATTGGTATTTCTAATGGTATAGACGACAGGAATTATGTATCTAAAACAGCATTACAACGATCGACGGCTGACATCTACGAGCAAAGCCCAGCAAAGTATATAACCGGTTTAGAACCGCAAAAACCACCGAGAAGTAACGTTTCAAAAGCAGCTCGTACTTCAAAAGTCTACAGCATGTTTGCTGAGACGCAAGAAGCGACCAAAAATATCGCACACAAAAACTTTAACAGAGCTAAGAGCTCAGACAATCTATTAGAATCAAAACAGGAAAATATCGATAGTAAACGCGACCTGGTTTCTAGTCAAGAAAATATTGTGTATAGCAACATACACGATCTAGCCATGTTTACAGAGAATATCCAACGACAGAATCAATATCAAACGCAGACAGAAACAGTTTCAAATACGAATTATGCCCGAGTGTACACGGGATGGGAAAAGAAGAGTGCCAACTATACCAACAAAACGAACAACGCGGAAAATATCTACGGACAAATGACGAAGAAACAGGGAGAGACTTCTCAGTCCAAAACTGATGGGAATTTAACACCGGCAGCCACCATTTTTACACGAAATGACTGGACTCGTCAAGCAGCTAGAACAAAGAGCTTAGAAGTCAGCGAAGAAGTACTTGCGAACACGGAGAAAATGCGCAATGGCAGTTATGAAATGACAAATTGCTGCCGAAAAAGACGGTTTGATCCTGCGCACATGTGCACCAAGAGCTGTAATGCTCCACCGGCCAATAGAGAACAAGACAAACATACCGCCAATCCTTTACAAAATTCATATTCTTACGTCGAGAACATTCATAATAATAATAATTCAGAGGAGAACAAAAAGACAAGGCTACGAAATTACAACACCAATAAATTAAATCAATCAAAATCTTTGGCGAATATTATTCTACACAGTGACTCGAGTAGTAGCGACACGTTATACCAGCCGCAGAACTCGTTTAACAGTCGATCCACGGAGTCACCGGCCAGTGAGAATTCCTTTGAGAATAATTGTTACACCAATCAATACATCGATCCCTTATACACGTCAGTCTACAATCGGCGACGGGATATTTACCACGACATGAAGTCGCCAAACATGTTCCCTTCCGACATTTACAAAGCGACGCCGACGGCTGTCAAACCCGAGTACAACAACTCGGAATACGAACATAACAATAATAATAAGAAGGCTCCCCACATGCCCCCGCCAGTACCGCCAAGGAAAATGGTGTATCAGAGAGTTCTGAAGAAGTTCCAACCGGTACACGTGAACAAAGATGACAAGAACTCACGGTCGAAGTCTGTGCCGCGTCTGTACCGAGAACCATCCAAGGGCGCGGATACGAAGGGACAAAACAACATTATAGCTTTAGAGGGCTCCGAGTCAGACACAGAGTCCGAGTCTTACGTGTAGACGCTGCGTCAGCACAAAACTGATGTACGATAAATGGAGATATATTTAAATTATTAATAATGCGTACCCTACGTGTCGAAGTAACCATGATCTGTGTTGAACAAATTTGTTATAAACGTTGAATTAATCTCGATGTTAGGACTATGTTTTGAACCAGTATGCTAACTACTTACTACGTTTTTAGGACGCTATGATTTCATAGTGATAATATAAGAAGTATCTTGTGAATCCCGCCTTGAAAATTATAATATGTGACCATAACCAGAGTTGTTTTGGTGATGTAATTCCAAAGACGTAAGAATAGTTTCAAACTTAATGGTAAATGTAGATGGATGTATCAATGGGATATAACTTTAATTATTTTGTCCTCAATTAATCCATTAATATAGGACGTGTTTATGCCAATCACTCGCTATTAAATTTTATTTTACGTTAGATATTTGTCATAGTGTCCTTAAGGGTCGGTGCACATGATCGTGACAACGAGCTGAGCACGACTAACAGTGCTAAATGGTGGCAAAAGTTAAGAGCAGAAACATAACTGCGCTGATCGTATGAGGATTTGCTGTCTTAGGTATCTGCACGTCAATGTGAACCACTCTATAAGGTCTATATAAGTATGTGACTAGCGCTGTATCAAATAGACGATGACTTTGTGTAGTCTTATATCTGGAAATATTAAAATATATTTGATTATGTAATTAATGAATGCCTGAAGTGTATATAATGTAGATATATTGTACGTACATTTATAATAAAATATATTAAATGGTTTCATTGATATTTCATTTACATAAATCACAATCTTCAGGTTATCGAAAAATTTATTAACAGAATTGACTGCCTTGGTCTGGGTGTTACCATGGAAACTCCTGGGTTAGATTCCCATGTCGGGCTGTGTTTCCCCCAGGTAGAAATGCCAAGTAACAAGTGTCTAAACCCTCAGGCTGGGCGCATACGTCCGGTTTCCTGATTCGGAATTCAGTTTTGGAATTCAGATTCGGAAACCCGAATGCAAGCATTTCATACAAAATGTTCTCTTTAGCGCACACGTTCTTATATTTTCCGTTCGGAAACCCTGACGGCCTTAACGTAATTAGGTGCGCGCTACCGAATGGCGTCAATGGGAAAATCATGGACATAAACCACCATTCAGTGGATCCCAAACAGCAAAAAACGACTACACGGGCCCAGAAAGAGATAGCGGGATGAGCTGGACACTGGCCCGCAATCGCAGTAGACCGGGAAAAGGGGTAAGAGGGAAGGGAGGTATTTGCCTTGCAGCAGAACAACATAAGCATATCTTTATACTAATAATAAACCTGGAATTTGTATGTTTTTTGTTTGAATGCGCTAATCTCTGGAACTAGGTATTTACCTGTCAGATTAGAATTTTTTTCTTTTGTATTTGATAGCCCAAGGAGCCGAACAAAAAGAAAAAAATAAGAAAGAGCGAAAACGAAATTATACCGTATGTAGGCGATGCGATGCGACGAGGGAGCAAGAAAATTATTGCGGATGAAGTCGCGGGCTAGTAGTAAATAAAAAAATAAAACAATTAATTTATGTAGAATAATTTAATTTCTTTTATGAAATTCACATAATTCACTCTTATTATCATCATCACAGTCACGAATAAAACAAAACCTAAATAATGCAAGTAAAACTTATAAAACTTGTGTAAAGTTATTTGTTAAAATTATTTTTATATAATTCGGCTATTTACAAATAATATTAATAATTCGAAAGCATCCTAAGGACAAGTCATGATGAGCACGTTATTACTTAGATAAATCATTTAACAAAGTAAACCTGTGAATACACAGGCCTGAAACTTGTACAAAAGTATGCAAGTAGCTTGCTAAGACAGTTCCTATATTTTTTTTTGCGCTTAATTATATTTGATTACCTACTAAAGGCCGACCGCTTAACTGGGACGTTGCCTGAGGTAGAAGCGCGGTGCGGGAAGGGTGTGGTGGCGTGATGCGCGAGCTCAGTGATTCGTCAACTTGTGATAACTATCACCCCTCCCGCACCGCGCAGATACCTCAGGCAACGTATCAGTTAAGCGGTCGGCCTATACCTAATTTATTTATTTCTACACACGGCGACATATCGAGCTATAAATTTCCAGTTTTAACTTACCTCGCATTGTATAAGTTTTTCGTACAAGGAGAAATTAGCTTATACTGGAAACGTATAGCTTGATATATCATCGTGCGTATATCCGTCATTTGTCAGACAACTTCTGTGTTGAAATGTACAATTGTAGGTAAAACATTATTTACACGTTTTATTTGTATTTTGTGTTTCACGAACTACGAGTATGTCCAAATAAACGGTATTCTTTCTTCTTTACTGTTGTGCCACAATAACTTCTGATTGGTCAAAGTTACCTACACTGGCATGCAATCTACTTGCATACTTCTGGCCAAGTTACAGGCACGTATTACGTGTTTACAATTAATATTACAGGCTCCATAGTTTTTGGATACCGGTATTTTTATTTCACAAAAACTGTCATCTATCCTTTTAATAATTTATTGAGTACATTTGGATAACATAAAAAAAAAACAAATATCGAAAAACCTTTTGATTGTAGACAGGAAAGACTCAATAATAAACCACGTTTTGATTTACGTCCTGCATCTAACAATAAGACATCAAAATTAATTTAATAGTCATGGTCTAGCAGTTAGTAGTAATAAACAAATAAATCAAATCAAATTATAAAAAAAAAAAAAATTACTGGTAATTTTACACAATTTCAACTTATCCTTGGCCAGTCTACATGATATAAGCTAAGCATATACCTACTTACAATGAAATGACAATCACACGGAATTTGGACACCTTTTTAAGTAAATCACTGTCAACGTGCTAAAAAAGAGTACCTATTAGCAAATAGAAGTAAAAAAAATGTACTTGCGAGTTGCGTTGGTATCTAAACCAGAAAATTAAATACTTAATTATGGCGATTTAAAACGAACTTAAAACTAGTTATCAATTAAAATACCTATTCAGCAGACTTGTCTATGCCCCATGCATCAGTGTGCACTAAGCTTTATGTGTCAGCCTATGTTTTGGGTGAGATCGTGAGGGTCGTGTCCGTAGAGTTTGCTGGTCTCTTGTTTTCTTCTTCTTCCTCCACGGGGGCTACGTAGTTCCATTCCTGCGTATCACCAGTACCGAATAGAATGAAATAACAGGCGGACGCAATGTACAGTGAAGCGCCTGTTATGAATACTGGCCGCCATTCTGCGAATCCGTTCTGAAATCAAACCACTAATATTAGACAGAAGAAAGTATAAATTCTTAAAAGTAACTATTCTCCGATAATTACAACCGGTTTCTGTAAGACTAATCCACCTCCAGACTGACAAACTTTATATAGTTATCTGCTGACTGAAATAACAAGCAAATTACTTGACATTCACAGCTTTTAATTGTGTTGAAATCATTTAAATTTGAATTTTGGGTTAAAAAACATGTGTCAAGGTCTATCAAATTAGCATATTATTTTATAATTTCTTTAAAACTTGAGGCACGTACTCCGTTCTTGGTGAAGTGTGCGGTAACCAGTGGTGTGACAAAGCCTGCAGTGTTGCCTATCCCGTTAGCGATGCCATACAACGTGCCAGCGAAGTTAGGGGCCAGATCCTGGTGATTGACAAGGTTGGTCAGCGTGGCCGCGCCGTTGGACCCCATGGAAAATGTGATCAGGGCCACGGAGAGGATGGGTGCGCAGCCGGTGTAGCCCAGAGCGATGAGCAGAAGCCCAGGCACCACGTGGGAGAACAGGCAGAAGAACTTCCTCATAAACGTTGTTGATACTATGTTCTGTTTCACGATCCTGTAAAAGGGCAATAGGTAAACAATTATGATTGTATGTCGGTAATTTCGGTGACTCACAATCACTTTAGAGTTGCTCATATTATAGCGGAAGACGACTAAATAGGATGAACATACAAAATAAATGTAAATCACTGACTTATATATTAGGTACTATGTAAGTAGAATACACCTTGATTAGTCATTAATTAATCATTTTAACGATATTTCGGATAGACTATCTAAAATTAATATACATTCGGCTTTCACCCTTATCAGATATTGTTGTTTCGGTCCAAATTTCATGTATTTTCTCCGCTCTTCCTCTTTATGGAAGCAGCCACACCTTTTAGACAAAATCGATCATATTATTCGCAGCACTCTTACATCCATTTTGAATGTAGCTTTGGACGACCGCGCGTGGCAACAAGCCACACTACCCATTCGTTTTGGTGGGCTCGGCGTCCGAAAAATTTCTAGTGTAAGCCTACCGGCGTTCCTATCCTCGGTCCACAGCACAGAAAAGTTAACCACACGAATCTTGATTCCTGCTCAGGTTGACTCTGAAGTGCCGTGTTTGACCGATGCGGTGAACGCCTGGAAAGTGGCTTGCCCGGACACGGTTCAGCCCGAGAACCCGTCTTCCCAGAGACAGTGGGACGAGCCGCTCTGCAGGTTGGTACGGAATAAACTTATTAATACGTCCACCAATACTGCTGAGCGTGCCCGCCTGCTGGCTGTGGGTGAATGGGAGTCGGGCCTCTGGCTTCAGGCACTACCGTCACCCAACATAGGCACTATGCTGGGTGACACCACATTCCGGCTCGTTACATGTTTGCGTCTGGGCGCTCCTTGCGGAGCTCCACATCGCTGTCAATGCGGTGAAGCAGTCGACTGCCTCGGACACCATGGCCTATCCTGCAGCAAGAGCGCTGGTCGGATGGCACGGCACGCCAGCATTAACGACATCATCCGTCGGGCTCTTGTCACCGCCGGAGTGCCAGCTGTTTTAGAACCCAATGGCTTGGCACGTGACGATGGGAAGAGGCCAGATGGAATGACCATAATGCCTTGGAAGTTGGGTAGGCCTTTGGTGTGGGATGCAACCTGTGTCGACACCCTCGCGCCATCCCATCTTCCTAGCACGGCGGGCGGTGCTGGGGCGGCTGCTGCAGGAGCAGAAAACCTCAAACGGCGCAAATATAACAACCTTATTGGGAGCTATATGTTTGAGCCGTTTGGGGTTGAAACTCTAGGGCCTTGGGGTCCGAGTGCTCATCGCATATTTCGCGATATCGCCAAGCGTTTGGTTGACTCTTCGCGTGACCAGAGGGCTGGCCTATTTTTAGCCCAAAGAATAAGCATTGCCATCCAACGTGGCAATGCTGCCAGCCTTTTGGGCACTTATCCCATTGACAGCGATGCGGACGAATTTTTCGATGCCCAATGAACTCCTGTCTTTTTTTTATTATTATTATCATTTGTATATAGTATATATATATTTTAGTTTGTGTGTACATATCTAAATTAAATAAAAATTAAAATCCTTGATTAGCAATTCGTTCACAAAACGCGCAGTAAATTAATGATTTGAAGTTTTTAGCACTCTCCAACTTGTAGTAAGTAATTCAAATTAAAATGGGATCATGCAAAAGATTGCTTAATGCATTTGCAACAATTTAAGATATCCTTGTGTTAAGACTGCAGTGTCTATACTTCTAAACATCCACTGCTACCAACGATTCCGACCTGAACCAGTCGAGTGTTAGTAGGCCTTAGTAATATATTCAGTAAGGACGGTTTCTACTATAATATTATAAGCGCGAAAGTATGTGAGGATGTTTGTTACTCTTTCACGCAAAAACTACAAAACGGATTTTGATGAAACTTTGCAGTAATATGGCTCATACATCAGAATAACACATACAATACTTTTTATCCCGATATTCCCACGAGATCGACACTTATGCGGGTGGAACCGCGGACCGCAGCTTGTATTATATAAAGGAGATCCAATTCCGTACCTGTCACCAATGGCTCCGAATATAAGTGAGAATATCATCCTAGCGAGATACGGCAATGAGGAGAGTGTGCCAGTAGACGTCAGGTTGAATCCGAGGGCGCTGGAGACGAACTTAGGCGCCGCCGTCATGACGAAGTACAGGCCCCAGTTGCTGCCGTAGTGCAGTACCACCATAGCCAGGAATGGGAACGAGGTTAAAATCTTTCTGAATGGTGGAACAATCTGAAAACATGGAGAAGTACATCATTAACTTGCTACATCGCATATAAATAAATGTAGGGCTGCAATTTGGTCTATACTGCGGTCCAAACAACATTTGACATGAGAATTAAGAACAATAATTTATATTTAATTAGTACAACTATATGTACAGACGCCAGCACATCAAGCTACCCGAAAGTGTCAAATTTTCCTAATCAACTTTGAACCTTATATTTTAGCGATAAAGTTGAAAATCTATTAAAGAAATTTGACAGATTGTAGTAGCTTGATGTGCTGGCGTCTGTCCCTACAAGTAAAAATAACCTCACAAAGGCGCACTGCCTGAGAACACTACATTACACTTAGCAACATTAATCTTTATACAAAAGGAGCGCATAAAAAGCTCCATCGCCGTGATTATAGAGAATCTATAGCTACTGCTATACCTTTACTGCTAACTGCTGTTATGATGGCTATAAGTACATTCTGAGAATCGCAAAAAGGTGGTAGCGAAGTCTATTAAATATCACCTTCAACCGTCTGATGACCTGTAGATTAATTGCTCTAGCCCATTTTTTGAACGGAACTAAGAATAAGACTGTCCTCAATCTTAGATATTCCTAAATCACGATCTCTCCTTGTAGGGTGACGATCCTTGGCCAAAACCTCACGTCGAAAAAAACCTCACGTTTTTAGTTCTTTACATGCAAAGCACCACGCCGTACTTAGATAGAGGTCAGAACTGCAAACGTGTATCAGGTAATAAAATATAAACATAATGCCATAAATAACTATTTTTGTTTTGCACCAAAATGTCTTCTTTTTTGCACGACGCGGTGAAGTTAATTTTTATTTTAGATTTGCCTAAATCATAGTATAGGTACGTTCTATGCTTTAGAGTTTGGCCAAAAATTGGTGACCTCATTTCATTCTATGTAATAAATAATGAAAGAATAATTAATTTTCGGTGCTCAAAAAGGTCATAAGGCAGGAAATGGAAACGAGGAAAACCAGTGTCGGGTCACGTCCTGGCTTAAGTTTAGAATATTATTAAGCAAAGGCATTAAAGCACCAAACAACTGAGCCTTGAAGATGTACACAAATGGAATTACTATTGTATAATTTATTGTGACATTAATTTTCTGCGAAAGAACTTACCTTGGAATCTTTAGAGCTCTGTTGAACTTTGTCACCAATAGCTTCGAGGATGTACTTTTTCTCGTTGTCTGAAATGCGAGGATGTTGCACAGGAGAGTCGTACACCAGATACCACCACATGAAGCACCATACTAACGCGATCGCTCCTGAAATATGTACACAGTTTCGTTAGTTAGAGGACTGTGTGTAAACATAGATGGAGCCTTTAACACCCGCCTTTAAAACTCGGAGGGAGTTAAACGGATAATCATCTTCGCATCACTTGGGGCCAACGGCTGACGTCGGAGCTCCTGCTAGACTGTGTCCTATCTGCTCATCTGCTGGACAGCCCCAAATGTCCGTTCACCCGAAACCTTGGCAATCTGAAAAACGCCATTGACGTCGCGCCGCAATAAACGTAGCTAACTACTGGGCCCAAAAATATATAGATGTACAATTGTACAGTCAATAAAAGAGATAAGTATGCAAGATCGTCGGATATAGTTGAAGTTTAGTAAGAAACCTATGGATGTTGTCGACTGAAATTTAATTTGATAAATGAGCTGTTTTTTTTTCTATTAATAAAATGAAATTTTATTCGAGAACATCCATCGGTTTCTTACTTACCTTCAACTATATCCTACGATCCAGCATACTTATTTCTTTTGTTGACTGTACCTACAGTCGATACGAAAATAAGAAAACGACTTAGGACCTATAAAAAACCGATGCAATTTTGAACAGATTGGTTCGATTTTGCTTCACCCCCATCATATAATTTCTTGTTCGTATTATTCGCCTATCCGACGGCCTATTTAGTTTCCTTACCTAAGTAATATTATATTACCGAGCTAATTCACAGAGCAATAACTATTTCAAAGACATCTACAAGCCCGTCACGGCTCAATTAGTTATGTAGAAATCAGCACCAACCGCCGCGGAATTTAAATAGAGGCAGGTAACAAGAAAGCCAATTTTGTAACACTCCGGTAAGATCTGAGCTACTCTGTGCCGCTATTGAAATATTCTGGAAATTATACTCTGTCTAAGGCCTCTTACATTGATAATTACTTAAATAACAATTGGCGAATAATGTGATAGATCCCACTTTCACAACTCTAGAATGGAAAACTCAAATACCTAAGAAGAAAATGTTAGGAAATTAATAGCAGTAGGTCAAGAATCTATTTGACCTACTGCTATTTATTTCCTAATATTTTCTTCTTTTGGTCAAGGAGATGTGTTTTTGTTTAAAAATATAAACAAAAGAGGTAACATGATGTGTATAGGTTTATTAAAGCTAACTTTGCTTTGTCCCTGCTTTCTTCTTCAGTCTACATGTCTTATTGCCGACGCACTTGCTTACAGTTATGCTCTGAGTTCGCTCACCCCACAAAAGAAAAGAGCGTGATAATACATTCATGCATGTATTTTTTTAACCCACGCATCAGGCATTGCTAATTTATGATTATAAAACCTGCTCACTAAACGAAATGTACCGGTTTCAGGACGATTTAATACAGCTACAATAATGAATGTTGGTCTGTTGTTAAGGACAAGAACACCTCATTTCTCGTCAAAATTGTTTACAGGCCTAATTATAAACCAGAATCAAAATCAGAATTTATACATTTGTAAGAATGTAGGGTTATATAATAAAACCTTAACAGAGATTTATAACTCAGAATTGACACAAGAAACGTTTACTAGGACTTATATCATAACTTTAGATTTTACGACGCGTGCAAAATGAAGTTAAAATTAAGATAAAACTGAAGGAAATGAGAAGTCAAGGTCTTAATTTTTTCATTCGAATGTTTTTTTCACAACTTAACAAAGTTTAATCGAAGCATTTGCAACATGATAACATGGGATATGTTGATGAAGTTGAGTGTTTCAAATACGAGATGGGCCCATTCCCCTTAGTAATTCAGTTACGCCACAAAGTAGTTACTTTAACTATTATGTAGTCTAGCCTCACAAAGACTATAAAGAAAATTGGTTTTGGTTTCGACCAAGTTACTTGTAATTAGCTGTTAAAGCATTAACTGTACATTCAAGATACACGTCGATCGTAAAGAGAATACTTACCGGGTACATAAAACGCGTAATCCCATCCGAAGTTTTCAATTAAAGGTCCTGTTAGTGACCATGTGACCACTGTGCCGATGGCGCCACCTAGCAACGCGCTCACAAACTTGCCCTTCTCCGCTGGGGGAGCCCAGTGGGCTACTAACGCGTGTAACGCTGGAAACAGGAATCCCTGCAACAAATGACAACATCTTTATTATAATTTATGCACAATCAGTTCGTTCAAAATCATCATAATCTGTATTTGTCAACTTAGACTGTAGTTTTATGTGGCTCAGTAGATTTAAACGGTACTTTATAGCTACTGTTTAAAGTGCTTCTCACGTAAAAGTTGCAAAAATATGTGCATAATTAAAACGACCATAGTGATGACACAGATTACAGTAATAACACGTAACACACCATGACCTGACGACACAATATTTTGTAGTCTACACAGCCTGTGGCCTGTGCATAGGTACCTATTCTCGCCTGTGCCGTATGTGTTCAGTCTATGCGACGCCTACGCGGCTGCTACGCACCTTCTACGCGCTGCTACGCACCTTCTACGGGTTACTACGCACCTTCTATTCGCTGCTACGCAACTTCTTCACGGCTGATACGCAGCGTACAGTGTAATATCATTATCACTATCGATATTATTAACTTAAATATATCCTGCAAATATTTTTGATGTAATGGAGTCGAGTTAAACATCTACTTGCGAAATGTGATGACCCTTGAAATTATGGTAAGTATTGACGTGAGACCATTCTAAAACACATTCCATGTGCATAAATAAATGA
The DNA here is from genome assembly GCA_947508005.1 of Amphipoea lucens. Classification (NCBI taxonomy): domain Eukaryota; kingdom Metazoa; phylum Arthropoda; class Insecta; order Lepidoptera; family Noctuidae; genus Amphipoea; species Amphipoea lucens. The sequence continues at coordinate 9,828,165 of OX382374.1, forward strand.
TGATATTATCTATCAACTAATAGTTATGGTTTATTTAGATCACTACTCAGAATAAGTAGATCATTCTTACATTATGATCATGTCTTTGAGAATTAGTATGACGTAGGTGTAATTTATTACTTGATATGCCATCGTTATAATTTAATTACTGTTACATACGTACTGTAAAGCCTTCCTAGGGTCTACTCAATTGCCTAGAAATAAAGAACAAAGTTGTTCAAACGCAGTATATGTATGTAATAAGTTTATGCAAGTCGTCAGTCCTATCCATAAACGACAGAACGTTCTGCGAACTTCTATGAACAATAACATGCATAAATAAATAACGATAATAATTATTACTATCGCAAAAAAATGTTCTTGTGTTGTCATAAACAGTTCTACATTGCTATGAACATAAAATATGCGAAAAACCTCCGTCGCTTAAAATAACTGAATAATGCTATTCTAGAGTAGGTATTCAGTTGGTTTAGCAGGTATCTTTTTGTATCATTCATGAACAGGTTCATTTAAATTCTATAAATACAATTGACACTTCCATAAAAATATAATGGCCGTGGGAAAATAGGCGTCATCTTGTTTAGCGTGTTCCTGAGCTAGCTGACGCGATATTTCGAGGCCTTTGTTGTATCTTAGATCAATTGTACTTAGTTTGTAAAATAAACCTACCTACGTATTTAGTACAAAAATGTATAAAAGCAATATTTTGGACCAACCCGCACTGGGCCCGCGTGGTGGATTACGGCCCACTCCTTCTCACAAAGGAGGCCTGTGTCCCAGCAGTGGGAATATTATAGGCTGATTATGCTTATGCAATATTTTTATAATAGGTATATAATTTTCAACATTTCTTTTTAGACGACGAAACGCGTGTTTTTAATTTTTTTTAGTTAATCTTTTAACACCGTTTGTATAGTGTAAATAATATATTTTAAAACAAAATCAAGTTTTATACCTATTCTGCGTTAGTAGGTAATCTAGATAGGAATAGAATTAATGTATTAATTCGTGGAATTTGTAATATTTTCTAGTGTTACAAATACCGATACAGCGGCAATAAAACATGTTGACAAACGCAGTTATGTGCCCTATCTACTTTAGGAAATTGAAAAAACTCGGATGCGCTGCGGTGACAAAGAAAAAGAACCATTCATACATACAGTTAATAATTTTCCTAGTTAGGTACACTATAGACGCTCTACAGATTTTACGACTATGACAAATTGCCTGTGGTTTTGTTAGAGTCTCTAATCGAAAAGGTAGAAAGAATATATACTCGTTCTTCTGAGAAGCTATTTTATTATCATTCTTCAAGTAATGTAAGAATGATTGATCTTTAAAAGATGTATATTCCTACAAATTAAATATCTTTCGTTAATTTTTTATGTAGAAGTTCTAAGTATAATGGCAATAAAATTTAAGTATCATACATAACCTCACGCCTTCTTCACATGGCGAACGCCATCTGCTACGATCATTACATACTCCTTTTGCTTTTAAAGTACTTATTTAAAAATAAATTGTTTCCCATAAATCAATTTAACTTAAGTTAAATAGCTGTAAGCCCGTCAAAAGTGAATACCTATTTACTTACCTATTTATAGAATAACTCATTGCAAATTCAATTATGCTAATTAATACCTTAATTATTCGCAATTAGCTTGCAAAATCGTGTACAATCCAAGATAAATTAATTGGACAATAGAATATTTATTTGCAATCTGTAATGAATCAAAAATACGTGCCTAATTATTCGTAATTACGTAAGACAATTTCGGTGGAACTTTGAATTTTAAGAGGTAGAATTATCCCGTACCTAATACTAACACTATAATTAATTAATATAATAGACATGTAATGATTATATGTTTGTGGTAAATATGGACAAGGAAGAATTTGCCGTGTCAGAATTAAAATCAAGCAAGAATTAAATTACAATCCTTCATTAAGTATTATACAAATGTACGAGTATAAACGATAAAAAAGACTGTATCACGTAGGTATTTTTTGTGTATTTTGCGCTTATGATAGTACTATTATATTCTGTGTTATGATTTTGAAAGATACGAGAGAAAAAAAAAGGAAATCTTACCGCTGCAAGACCGCTGACGAACCTCACTGCAACCAGCACCATGTAATGTAACCTCGCCGCCTGCGGACTCAGTATGGTCAGGATGGCGCTGAGCAGCATGGTGACGAACACCAGCTTCCTCGGGCCCCAGAACTCAGCCGCTGTGCCTCCCACCAGACAGGATATGGAGTACCCCCAGAAGTACCCCGATAACACGTATGCCTGTTGCTGAGCTGTCCATGTGAAGGTGACCACCCCATCCGGCTGAACAACAAAGAGTTATTAATATAGAACTTATTTAATCCAATATGTCGTTATTTAACAAAAGCTGTTGGGTATAACATCATAATTATTTCTAGTATGAAAAGTACGCATAAGTAGATAGTTTGCGTTTTCATCCAATCTCGTAGGTAGGTAAGCCGTTTATTATTATTTGCTTTGCTACTGTAGGCGCCTGCATGTTTGTAGTATTCATCTCTAGTAATAAAATCTCATATCTCTTTGTTGACACTGACTGTAACATAATATCCTAGTCTTTACCTGTAAAGCAATTAGTTAAGTATCCCACGCGAATATATTATCAAAACATCGTAATTAATATTAGAATTATTGTAGTCACCATTTATCATTCAATAAATCTATTTCATTAAAATCTTAAATTCATTCATTCATTCACTCACTGACAGACCCGGCACATTTCCTTACACTCTGTGAAAGTTAGACCACCAAAGGTATAGTTTAGACAGGCAATCTTTCGCATTAAATTCGACCCTAAGCACACTAAGCTTGCCTAACAGATGAGGGGTTAAATAACGAAGATGAGCACTAAGGAAGATTTTTTTTTTAATTTATCCTTTTAAGGAGGTAACTATATAGGGAATGAAATGAATGAAAAAAAAAAATGAAAATGCCATTAGAGAAGTAAAGAAAACAAATATATTTATTAATAAATTGAAACAATTTCTAGAATCCAAGGCATACTACTCAGTAAAGGAGTTTTTAGATGACAAATCGATTGCAAAATAAAATTATTCTCTCTCATATAAACAACACATTAGGAAATCTAGCTAATATATAATATGGAATATAGAAAATCAACAAATATAGATAATTGAAAATATGAATAGGTACATAAATAATAAAATAATTTAAATAATAACGAAAATATTTCTAAGAATTATTAATTAATTAAGAATTTCAAAATACCTACATTATTCTTACGCAATACTTTCATAAAATAACTAATATACTATGCCAAATACGCAAACCTAATAATATATATATATACCTATACATAATTATACACCCAATTAAGCACATCTAGTAATTTATAATAATATTGAATTTGTACTTAGCCGTCTTCCTCTCTCAAAATGTTGCTGTGCCCGACAGGGTCCATATTGATCTTTTACTTGTAATACCATCTAAGTAATACATATGGAATGCAATAAAGAATTGAGTATTGAGTATTGAAAGTTTGCTTGTGAGTTCGTATAAATTTTTATCGATGGGAAATCCTAACGGGCGTACAAATTGCAGAAAATGTATAATAAGGCAAGAGGGAAACGGTGAAGATTACATTTATTCCGTATCTAAGGAAGACATGATTCCAATGAAGAATATCTCTCAAGTTGAGAATAACGTCACCAGCACCACATGTTGGGTTGAAGCCTAAGTTGAATGAAGTCTAAAAAAAAGGCTATAGCGTCTGGCGAAGCGGCTTGACTATCAAATGAAATGAAATTATTCTATCATCCAGCTGATACCTATGGACTTGCAGTACTACTGCGAAGCGGTCGTAGCTTACTCCGGTGAGTACTGCATCCATAATATCCATACTAATATATTTATATTTTATGTAAATGCGAAAGTAAGTCTGTCTGTCTGTACCTTTTCACGCCATAACATGCATATCATGACCTCAGTTAGGACATGGATAATTTATTCAACAAGCTTTGCAAATTAAATAGGACAAAACATTTATCATAAGCAAGAGCAACAAAGGTTTTCATTTTCAGGACACACCTGTGTTACGGAAAATTCGCAAATGACGAAACTTGAATTGAGTAAATACCTATTTGTGAATATTTTGTACTTACCTACGTCACGCGAAACAGTTGAATAAAGATGTCAGTCAAAATGCATTTGTTATTAAACAAAGTAACTTTTTAATGAGCATAATATTCAAAAATGGACTACATTTTAGCGAACATTATTTCAACTGGGTTTCAGCCGTATCATCTTTCACACAATTCATCTATCGTAGATATCTTTGGTCTTTCTCTATAGCCCTCCACATTCATACTCAAAACTCACGACTTTTTCATTCATAACACGTGAGTTTAGAAAATGTCCTACAGTTAGAAAGCACGGTATAAAGGGACAGTGTACCAGAAGCTGAAAAAATGTATGCAGATCATTGTTTAAACTGGTTCCGGGTTTTTTCTTTTTTCGAAGTTCATTATTTTTTAGTAAAATGCCTTCACTAATCGGTACATCATCCCTTATAACTACCTAGTAGTTACCTAAGGCATGTTATTATACCCTACAGTTTATAAATAGTTAACAATATGTATAGTTAAAGTATTACCTGGCGCAGTTCTCGCTTGGTGACCACGGTACTGTTGTATAACGAAGTATCGTTTGTCGCGATGGCCTCGCACTCGCTTTTCACCCTGTGAATGATAATGAAATAACTATTGTGTAAGTAAGTACATAAATATCAATGTCAGATTTAACTACGGGTGTGATTATAGAAACATGATCCTACTGCAAATATTGAGCTGGTGTGTGCAGCAGGATAACTGCGAAAAACACTAACAGTAGCAATGGCTTTCATTTTCACAGTTCAACAACATTCATTGCGTTATTTACGTAGTTGAGCAGACAAATTTTTCGAACATTTGAAGCAATTGATTAACAATATCCTTAAAAATCATTCAGATTGAGATTGAAAGGTATAACATAAACGTAACAGCACGCCTGTATCCCCCGAAGGGTTAGGCAGTGGTATAAGGTTTACCAATATTTCGCCAATAGAACAAAAGTAGGACAATAGTAGTTGTCAAATTGCAAAATTTAAAATATCTATTGTAGTTTACTAGTACATATTTTGAGTTTTACAAGTAGTACGTTTTGTTTGTATTTTTCTGTCTTTTGTCAGCGTCCATTCCGCAACTAGTTAATTGTCATTCCACACGCACATCCTCTTGAAGTCATTGCAGAAACTTCATGAAGATGAACAGCGTAATGTTATGAAATACGCAACGTACACAGAGTTTCTCAAAAAAAATATGACAGATAATGTAGGCTCGGCTACTAATAAATAATTGCATATGCGGACAACTATGGACTCAACAAATACAAAAATATTAAGTATAGATTTCCTAGTTAAGTAATATATAAACACAGTAGAGAGAGTATATATAGTATATATAGACATACGTGGAGAGAGAGCTATACCTAAACGGTTACTTACACGTACCTATTATTAACAGAACGTGAATGAAAGGAGAATGAGTAAATTTAACCATGAATGCTGTTAATTTTCTTTACGTCATGGCAGTGTTTGTAGACGAACAACTGTCACAATAAGCATTTCATGAAAAAAGGGTTTTCTATTTCAGGTTTCATTGCACAATTACTCGGAGTTTATATTATGTATGTATAAGAAGCATCATTATCAAAAAGAACAATGCTCAAAAATGTATGGGCACCGTCCCCACCCTTGTAGCACTTTAAAACCTATGTTATTCGAAGGGCCATAGCCAGCTTATCATTTTATTGTATGACAGCGAAACTGAAATGTCCATCCGAAAAAAATTATATTGACATGAAGAAACCGGAATCAGTCACAATTATGTTGCCGTTTAATGTTCTTTGTTATTAAAAATATGGCATAAAATAATCGAGATATGTTGCTGGCTAAGTAATAAGAGCTGCACAGGTTGATCGATCAGGTTAAGCTAAGCTTGCCGCGGTCGGTCCGTGGATTGGTGACCATCTTTACATACCGAGACCTCCCCGTGCCTCGGAAAGCACGTTAAGCCGTTGGTCTCGCTGTCATTCGTGGATCTTCAACAGTCGTTACGGGTTGTCGGAAGCCCGAAAGTCTGACAATGAGTCTTACCAAGGGTATCGTATTACCCAGTAACTGGGTTTTGGAGGTCAAATAGTTCAGTATCATGCCTAAGTACGTACCTACATAACGCTCGCAAATCCCTTCCCTTACTCAGATCAAACAATAAAACATATAAACTCTTGTAACACACACAATTATACACAAGGCAATTCAATTCAATTAAACTCATTAAATTATTGCGCATGCGTTACTAATTAACACTTCAGACTCACGTGCAACGTGAACGTATTAACTAACGTTATGACTTATTTACGTGTTAAAAACGTTATAAATATTGCGTTACTTTCATGAGGAAAGTGTTAAAGTTATAATTAAGTACCGTCATTGTACCGAGGGTCGTGAGAATATTGGCAGGCTGGTGCAAGCTGGCCGCACGTGGCCGGCCACGCGTGGCGAACTGATGCGATTTGGACCATTGGATATCGGCCTCTCACGTGTTTAACGCATTTTTAATATGCATATTTCATTTCTATGAAGGCCTATGAATGATACGTGTAAGAAAATACCTACATTATGTCTGGTTTATAATCAATTAGGAAAAGGAAAAACTGAATTGAAATACGACTTCCTTTTATTCACGATTTTAAAGTAGATAGCGAATCATGTTGCAAACCAGTCAAGACATCAATGTCTTAAGATGTATAATATAGACTTCGTATTTAAATAATTATAAAGGAAAACAAAAACGCTTTGGTTTGAACTTTATTGATAAGATTATTTGTTCGATTATTACCCTTAGGAATTTATTTAATAGGCACTTGGCAGGCAATAATTATTACAGATTGTGCCTTGAACATTTAGAACGGATTTTTTGTGGGAAATTACTTCGATGTCGCAATTTTAGCAGACTTACGGCACCCGTAATAACACATTTATTACAAAATGTGTTATACCGGTACCGTAAAACAGGATACACACATACATAATCAGCCTACAATGTTCCACACTGCTGGGACACAGGCCTCCTCTCGGTGAGAGGGAGTGGGCCGTAATCCACCACGCGGGCCCAATGCGTAAAACAGGATGAGATTGATTAAATACCCATGTATCTTTCACAATCTGTAAAATAAAAAATCAGCATTTATTTGCTTTACTAATAACATAGCATCGGAGAAAACAAAAAGATTGAAAACAGGTATGCATTGATTACACACAATTATTTCATTGCCGTTTAAAGCAACCCCAACTTAAAACGCATTTCGAAGAAAATTTTGTGTCAACTTTGCTAATATTATTTTTTCCACTCACGCGTTGGCAAAATATAGACTAACGACTTGAAAGGTGATTAGAAGAAAAAAATAATCAACTGCGTCAAGTTTACGGGTAAAATTGAATAAAACTTTTCCATTTCGAGTAATTATCAAAGTCGCCCAAGGTTTTCAAAGTCACCTCGTTTTACCTGTGTCCTTAAGAATGTGAGCGTGGGTGTCTGTAGATGACAATTACATACGCTGTACACCAGATAATATAATACTCTGTACCTATATGTGTATACAGGGTGGGTAAAAAATCGTGGATCAAACGAAACAGGGCGATAGTTGGGGTTATTTGCAGTAAAAGATATCTCTGCGGCAGAGCCCTAACTTGATCTTCCAATTAGAGTGTTTTTTTTTTAAGAAAATACCAAAATTTGTAATAAATAGCCAATTACGATTTGTCGAAATTCAGTTGGTAAGTCAGTACATTTTTTTACAGTAAGGTTCTAAAGTTACAAATAAGTTTTCGTGAAACTGAAAAGATATTGAACATAGTGCCAATACTCATTAAATCATGGTACCCACTCAGACCCACTGTCATAAAATCACTTTTGTAGTGATGATACTTTTTTTTTAATTGCAAATAACCCCAACTATCGCCCCCAACTATCACGTTTCGTTTGATCCACGATTTTTTACCCACCTGTATATACTCGTATATACCTATACCTACTGAGTATTGTTCTGTATTTCTGAGAACTTTATATTCGTTCAACTACTCATCTACCTAGCCTTATCCCAACTATGTATGTTGGGGTCGGCTTCCAGTCTAACCGGATGGAGCTGAATAACAGTATTTTCCATGAAGCGACCGCCTATCTGACCTCCACAACCCAGTTCCTGGGTAATGCGATACCCCATAAGGGTCCGTTCACACAGACCGGCTCGGAGAGCATCGGCGCGCATTTTTCTTTTCACACAGACCGGATCGTATACGCTTGGAGTTGGTCGGAGCGGAGCCGCCAACTATTTTACATAGACCGGCTGGAAGCTATCTGAAAGCGGATGCGCTCGGATCCGGTCGGATGCGCTCGCAGCCGGTCGGATGCACTCGCAGCCGGTCGGATGCGCTCGGAGCCGGTCGGATGCACTCGCAGCCGGTCGGATGCGCTCGGAGCCGGGTGGATACACTGCAAATGGCGGTCGGCGTGGGGCGGCGTGCACGCAATCGGAGCCGATTGGCTGCTCGAGCGAGAAAGAGCACGCAATCGGAGCCGATCGGCTGCGCGAGCGAGAAAGAACACGCAATCGGAGCCGATCTGCTGCGCGAGCGAGAAAGAGCACGCAATCGGAGCCGATCGGCTGCACGAGCGAGAAAGAGCATGCAATCGGAGCCGAACAGCTGCGCGAACGAGAAAAAGTACGCGATCGGAGCCGGTCAGCTCCTCTTATTATTTCACACCAAGCGCATTCAAGCATTCTTAATGACAAAAGCAGTGCACATGCAAAAATAAACCTTACTACAAATACTAAAAACTCTGTTTTCAACGTGATAAGAATCTGCTCTCCTCTCCGAGCCGGTCTGTGTGAACGGACCCTAATAATGACAGCCGTGATCAACAGCTTAACGTCCTTTCCGATGCACGGAGGAGTCTTGAAATGCAAAGATTGTCACCCATCTATGGACCAACCGCGGCAAGCGTAGCTTAACCTGATCGATCGAACCATGCGGCTGTTATTACTTAGCCACAAACCCCTTTAGTAATAGTTACTACTATTAAAACAATTTATGAATAAAGGGGTGTTCTGCTAAACTATCTCATCAATCATTTGTATAGCCAGGGAAATTAATTGTTAAGCAAATTGAAATCTTTTGCCAATTTTCCGTGTTAAAGCCATTTCTTACATCTGTCAAAGAATGACAGTTGTGATTTTAATTTAAGTACTTACACCTACGAACGATTTGAGTTGGCAGTACATTTTTACCCGATTTTACCTATGCGACTGTCAGTGAATTGCTTAAAAATTATGAAATCTATGACATAAATTATTACGACAGTAGGTTTCTACCGAATGTTAACATATACAGGAAAAGATAAAACAGCTCCAAATATGCGTACCTAGTAACTATACTAATTGCGGCAATTATGATATCATTATATTACACTACATAGGGGATCCTAATTAGTTAAAGTCAGTAGACATAGTTAGACTTACCTATATAATATATTTTTACGCCGATTCCTCACAGGTAATAAAAATTGTAGTTTATTTTTAGATATTCAAGTTGCAAAGAATTCGCAGCCATGTTATTTTTAAACAACAATGTAGAATGTAGGTAACTCTTCTGATCGTAAACAAGTCTCTATCTAGAAATAGGTACCACAACATTGTTTCAATCAACATTTTCAGAAAATTCTATGAAAATCATCTTATTGAGGTATACAGCGTGTTTCAGAAACGTGGGATCATATTTAAGAGAGAGAGTATACAGACCAAGGTGAACCAGTTCCTCCATGGGACCAACATTGTAATCGCGAAAAAATTATCAACTGTTTTACCTACAGTTCCGTACGAAACTTCAATAGGTACCTTCTCGACCCAAATGTATGGAACTGCAGATTATTTTTTCGTGATTACGATGTTGGTCCCATGGAGAAGTTTGTTCAGTTTAATGGTCTATACCACACCCTTTTTGACGATACCTTTCTGATACACGCCGTATACAGCGTGTATCACGTGTAAACGTTTTCTTTAAACTTCTGTACTAGACACAAGTGATAATTGACACTGCTTTTTAACATTCCGTGTGTCAAAAGCTTTTGTTCATTTAATTAGGTATGCATCTGAATAAAATAGTAGCGACTGGACTAACTTAACACTAGAATTAAAATCTAATTCAGTTTGAGTTCAGTACGTACGTAGTAAGTAGGTACGTACGACTATACAGGATGTTTCGGAAAGGGTATATCAATACAAACGGGTTGAAGAGTGTATCTGGTCTAGAATCTCTGTACAAAATTTCAGCTCAAAAGCATTAACTTTGAAAATGCTTAATATTTTTTTATTTCGATATCACGGCGGTGCACTGGCGCGCGGCGGCGTGATGTGCGTGTACTAGGCGCACAGACACACTACAGATAATGGATAATGACCCTCGTAGTGCGGTGACACATTTGTTATGATTTCAATTGAATAAACTATCGAAATAAAAAAATATTAAGCATTTTCAAAGTTACTTCTTTTGAGCTGAAATTTTGTACAGAGATTCTAGACCAGATACACTCTTCAACCCGTTTGTATTGATATACCCTTTCCGTAATACCCTGTATATATATATCAAGCTTTAATTTCCAGTAAGTATATGCTGACTTCTCATTGTACGAAAAGCCTATACAAAGCGAGGTCAGTTAAAACTGGAAATGAATAGCTTGATGTGGCGTCGTGTGTACCTACCTATGTTTTATTAGCATTTTTACGTATAATCTCAGTCTGCACATGGATGCAGTCGGATGCACTTGATACACTGAGCACGACAATGCGGTCACCTTTCATTGTGCCGACACGCATCGCTGCTGATTTACCTATGGCTTGACTAAAAAGAATCATGTTTTCAAACATATGCATCTACGAGAACATTATTTTTAAGCGCGAATTCATTATTTACCCCTAATGGAAAAACGGCGTGAATTTATTTATGAATGTATGTATTTATATCAAGCATTAGATAATGTTATTTTTTTATATGCAGTGGATAAGTAAAAATACTTATCGTACCAATGTATGTCTGTGAAAAACAAAAACATTATCTCACATCTTTTCAAAGACAAGATTCAAGATGACAAGATCATAGGCTCGGGAGTCGGGACACACAGAAGGGATATGAGACGAGGACGGGACGCAGACGCAGCGTCTCTTTCACGTACAGTACCTTAACAGACAGGCACGACGCGACTCTAGTAAAACAATTTCTATGAAATCTTCATGGAAATTGTTCCACCAGAATCGCGTCGCACTATCGCGTCGCGGCTGTCTCCTGATCTGGCACAAAACGTACAGAGAGGACAAGACGCATGCGCGTCGCTTTTCGATCTCCATACTATTGCCGCCTCTGCGTCCCGTCTTCGTCTCGTCCGTTCCGTGTAGCCAGTGCCATATTATAGATAGATTTTCACAAGAGAGACGTGATGAGATAATTGTCGCTAAGGAAAAGTGACGTTTTGTTATTCCTAATAGTATCGAAATATTTAAGTCCCAGTGGCACGGCCGCCCCGACACTTGAGAAGGATCAGCTTATCAATTTCATGATAAGACTATCAAGATCCCCAAGAGTCGCTCGAGCTGAGGTTCAAGTCGATGTAAACAATCGATAAATCGACACACAGAGATAGAATTGATACTGCTATTCTGGTAAGTGCAGACCTACCTATCATAAACAGATCTTATTTTCTTTCAGCTTAAAATCTTTAGGTACATTCCACTAATTTCCCACTAACCCTATTTTCAGTCGAGAAACGGTGATTAGCATAACATTATGCATCTAATGTACCTACGGCTTACTGATAAAATTAATATACAGACTCATGTATTTAAATAATTAAGTATGCATAGTACCTATATTTCTGCGAGATTATTGGTTTCTACTTACTCGGTGAAGGAAAACATCGTGAGGAAACCGGCATATCCTAGAACCAAAAATTCGAAGACATGTGACATCTACCAACCCGCACTGGGCCCGCGTGGTAGATTACGGCCCGCTCCCTCTCACAGAGAGGAGGCCTGTGTCCCAGCAGTGGGAACATTATAGGCTGATTATGTATTGGTTTACTTCCCCATGTTATAACTCTCATGCGTCAGTATTATCAGTTCAAAAAAAATGGTTACCTATACCTACCTACCTACAATTTTAAGTGCGAAACGAGTTCGCTGGATATTTTTGTTATTGTTACGAGAATACAATAAACCTTATCTCAGATAATATATCAGATTCTGTGACCATCACATCCTACGTATCTACATATTGACACATTCAGATATCCTATTTAATATCAATTGCTTACGTATAAGATTTTCAGTTTACATCAGAAGTGTTGATAAGAAATACATCTCCGGTAAGGTCATAAGATTGAAGAAGATTTGGTCTTAGTGCATATACAGTCAGTTATAGCAATTAGCTGACCCATACCCCCGGTCATACCACTGGGGGTAGGTTGGGTGGGACTGAACCATACCACCATAGTAGTGTTGGGACTTGAAAAATTGTAAAACAATAAGTAATTATCGGTCCAAATACAAATGTATTATTATTTAACTTAAACTAAAAACACTTCCAAATGTAATAACCTATGTTCTTAATTTGTCTAATGCATGCCCTATGGCCGATTTCATTGTGCAATAACTGCATTTGGACTTCTCTAATAAAATAATTTACATTAATAATTTGTTCCATTCGACGTTTTTAGGAGTAACCTTGTTTAGATTTTTTAGAATACGAATCGATAGAATTTTATAATAATTTTATATGTTATGTATTTGAGCAAGGTAAATAAATTATAAAAGAATTATAAAATTCCTAAATCACGTGTAACAAATTGTAAATCGTGCCAATATCACATGTACAGACTAACAGACGCCAGCACATCAAGCTACCCGAAACTGTCAAATTTTCCCAATCATCCTTGAACCTTATGATGTAGCAATAAAGTTGAAAATATATTGAAGAAATTTGACGGATTGTAGTAGTTTGACGTGCTGGCGTCTGTGCTTAATAATTTTCGAGTCTGAATTATTTTTGGACATGTATAAAACGAGAACCAGAGGGGCAATTCTCGTAATTTTAAAGACGTTCAGTCTGATCTCTGTCTCAATCTGTCAAAAATACCTTTAATTTGCTTAAATTTTTGACAAGTTTTTGTCATTGATTGTCGCTGAGATGAGATTGCGACTGGATTTTGAACGTTTTTAATCACGGGAATTGACCTTCTGATCTGAAACAGATCGTGGAGTAGAAAAATAAAGCATTGAAATCGTGTCCAATCTACAGAGATATTAGGTAATTCTATGAAAATGAAAATTGTTAAGTAAAGTTTACAAGCAGGTACAATTGTGTCACGATACCAACATTACCAACACGTTGATTCCGCGGAAAGTCACGTATCCGCAGATAACGTATTGGGTTTAAGGCCTGCAGTATAACTAGGTACTAATTATGCTCTTAAGTCATTTCTACATTGTACACACGCTAACAATATAATATTACGTGTAGACTTTATGGAAACCGCTAATTTCATATTTTCTTTTTATAATAATTGCACACCATGTAATTATGGCTGTGTTTATGTTGAAACCGCTAAACTTCATTTATTTGAATAATTTGAATAAAGATTTCAGTACTGAAGAAACTGGCGAATTAAATAAACTGACGGCTGACGGAAACTGACCAGTGATACGCGGACTCATTTAATTACTTAAGTAAATTTCTCTAGAGGCTGTAAGGTAGGTATAACACTTACGATGTGACTGTGGTATCATCAGGAACCATCGCTATGATGTTGACGCTCATGTTGACCCGCATCATGTAGTTGACCCAGCACGCGAAGAACATCATGATGGCCACGTTGAACCGCGCCGGAACCAAATCTGTAAAGAACAACCCCTTTTGATTAGCATACCGTTACAAAGTAATACATCAACTCGAAGGTATTCAAGGAACCTACACGTATTTTCACAAACGCAATACCGAAGGCATTTTCCTTATCGACTCCGAATGTTAATCTCCTAAATGTCATAACATACTGTGATGTAATAAGGTTGAACGCAGATATCAATAACCTCGCATTATAATTTAATTACTATTCGCCCAGCTACGTTCAATGTTTGACGTGAGATGAGATGATTTCGTCATCGTCCTTAGACGAATGCGGAAATAGATACGAGTTTTTGAGTTTGGTAAATAGTTGTCGACAAGAATGCACGACCTCGCAGAACCCGTAAGTGTGCAGAACATAAACTTTCGAATACATTGTCAATATCAGACGGACACGCGGTGACGAACGTGTGCGGTTCATTGCACCGTGCATAATGAGATATTAGAAATACTGAGATTATAAACAAAAAACAAGGCGAGGTGAAAGTTATACTCTGACACATTGAGCGCTTGAACTAGTTTCTTGCGCCGAAATTATTGACATGATGCAAGTGAAATTAATTGATCATCGACTCAGAAAAATAAGCAACGCATTAAAATGTGGCTACAACAAAATAAGTAGCAAACAAGATTCGAAACGAGTATTGGACATCACGTTTTCGTAAGCACGTTCTTTGAAAACGTGTCTGTAGTCTGAACCGCCAATTTTTTTAGCGTCTTTATTAGTAATCATTTAAAGAAGCTTGCTTTTGAGCTGTTTATTCTAATTCAACACAAAATTTTCGCCAACCCGTACTGGGCTCGCGTGGTCGTTTACGGCCAACTCTCTCTTACAGAGTGGAGGCCTGTGTCCCAGCAGTGGGAATATTGGCTGATTATGTTATGTTATGTATGTAGGAAGTTGACAACATATTCACAAGTATTCCATTCATTGCAGTATTCAAACCATTTTCATACACATTTCGAGCTGTTCATTCAGAAACAATTTCATGTCAGGCCATAACAAATAAGTACCTAGTAGTAAATCATTATCTGTTGCAAAAGATCGTGTTATTCTACGGCCATGGCCTCGTTGAATAACCCCGCGTGATGACAACAAAACAACCTCACTCTGCCACTAACTACTATCGGCCATCGATTTGTGTTTTTTGGAGACGATCCCCAGCGACCTCCGAGGTCGACACTTAGGACACGCCTTCCTCCTCACCTATCAGAATAGGTACATTATGATGATGTAATCGAAAAGTTTCCTGTCTAGAAACAATATTTTTTAGCTTTTGCTCATTTTTGGCAGACATTTTTTGTCAATCATACGTTATAATAATGTATTTAGATATTCTTCTGAACTTTAAGATTAGCTATTTATAACACTTGCTATTAGTGATTATTGGATTTTAAAATACCTAGTAGCTGCTGAATTTTAACTGCACCTGTATTCTATTACTACTGATTGAATTGTCAGTAATATTACGCTACAAGAATTAGACTATAATTTTCTGTACATTTTTCTCCTGTATATGTGGAGATAGTAACAGGTCTATGTTACGAGTATAGTAAGAAATTGTTAGTGAGCAGCGAGGTAAATGCGTAACACGCTAACAGTAGCAATGCCTTTCATATTGACAGTTCAATAACATTCATTGCGTTATATATGTTGTTGAGCAGACAAATTTTTCGAACATATGAAGCAATGGATTAGCAATATCCTTCAAAATGATTCAGATTGTGATTGAAAGTGTGTTTCGCAATTAGAGTGCAGGTTGGTAGCGGGGCTAAGATGCGTCAGACGGTCATTAATGTATCTTCCCTCGTAGAGGCTCTTTTAATTATTCTTATAGCTTCATGTGTCCATGGAAGGTGGCGGATTGCTTCACAAACCTTAATCTATTATTCTGTGAGAATAGCCGAATGATGCGTCACATTGGATTACCTACTATCAGGCTTCCTTCTTCGATGCTTTTTCCTCTGACCATTCTTGTTTTTTTCGACACACCTAGTATTATGTAAATAAGTGTTACAATAAAAACCTCGTAGTGACTCTTGGTACTAAAACGTCATCACTACATCTTTGGTTTAACGATGGGCGTGGATGGTGATAAAACATGTTAAGTAGTACCGAGGTTCGTAGAAACATGACAGAGGGCGGGGTGACCACATTGTCCCGACAAACCTATTGTTATTTGGTGGTCCTATTGTGTCGCCGTGAATAGCCTGTCGTTTACCTAATTGATGTGTTTGCAAACGTAGTCATTACTGCCCGTACCTCAGGCCGTACCAGGCGCAGTGATGAAATCCGCTATTATTTATTACGCAGTATATAAAATCGGTCCATGTAAAACACTCGTATTCAGTAGCATCCGGTTAGACTGGAAGCTGACTTCAACATAGGAAATGGTCAGGCAGATGATCCAAAAGAACATTAACATAATTATATTTTCGTCATTTTTCAGGAGAAGGATTTGAAAGTTTGGAAGCAAAAATATTAATGTATGATTTAATAAAATTTTCATCTATTGCAGTTTTATTGTATTGTAACATAATTGTCAATTCTGCCGATATTTCTTCGTAATATTGCAAAAAATGATGCTGATTCCCTCTAATGACATATAAGACCTCTTTCGAAAACTAATGAAAGAATAATTAAGAGCTTTCAAAACGAAAATTTGTGGCATCAAAATGTCAATTTCGACTTTTCAGTAATTACTACTGTTGGTTAAACGATATCTACAATCGTCTATCGTTTACGTAAAATGATGATTTAACAGAAGACGTTTTTATTGAAAACCTACACAACGCGATCGTAGAAATTGAACTTTAGCGTTTAAGTCTACCTATTCAAAGAATGAAGTTTGAAGTTTTACGAGGATATCAGCGGAAACGCATTTGAAAATATTCACGCGCGTCCATGCATTTGCAATGGTGCGTCCACCGTGCGCCCATAGATCAACATACTAATCGTGCGCCCGCGCCGGCAAGACACCAATAAATGAGCTTTAGACTAAATGTGTGATTGAATGAGCTACTTAACCTCGCAAATGCATGCTTATTTTAATGAGTCGGTAGACGGCGTCAATCATTTGCGTAACGGTGAGCTCTTAGCTCGTGCTAGGCTTGCATTCTGGAAGAATCCGAATGTCTGCGTAGCGGTGAAAGTGCAAGAATGCAGGCTCTGGCTAGGCAGGCGCCGCGCCGCCGCCGCCGCCGCCGCCGCCGCCGCGCTGCCGGCGCCAGCGCGAGCTAATGACTGACCATCCCGTTCCTGCCCCATAACACTTTATTAGGCTCACACGGAATACTTTTATTATTGCGTGCACATTAAATTACTTAAGAGGAAGGCCTAGTGCAAATTCTTCCTTGAGTTTTCTTACAATAATTTTTATTTATTTATATCAGTGTCATTATATGACTGCTGACAACAACTTCTATTGTTATGTACGATGTAGTGCATTAACCTACCCATAAAGTGAATTGGAGATAGGTCCACTAAACCTATTTTAAATAAAGATTTGAGCAGTCCCTAACTTTCACCTATCACTAAGTATGTATAGCTAGAAGCGGTCAAGGTCTTTGAAAGTAAGTCAGAAGCTTTTCCATAAGCCAATCTTTTGTACTAATCTCGTCATCACAAAACCTAACGGAGCCGGGACCCAAACACTTATCAAAATAACAAAAGTGACAGATATCGAACACTGAACTTTCAAATTGATTAAGCACTCGCTGCGACTTGTTACAAGAATACACAAACTCTAACGGTACAGCCTACTTATATTTAAGAAGGTTTATGATTCATTTCGCACGTCGCGTCGCTCGACATCGGGATGCAGAATTTCGTCTTCGGAGAACCGGTCAGTGTGTTTACATCCTTATTCCTTACATCAGGCGAAGCACGAAGCAGCGGAGAAAAATATGCATGCAATTATATTTAATGTTGTCATTTGTTATTTACTATTGAAATTAATATTTTAAAATAATGTACAAGCAGTATTGTGTTTCAACCTTTGAAAGCAACGAATAAATAGAAGGCAATTAATATTGCACAAAAGATGTCACAACTCTTGAGTAATGAGATGGGCAATGGATAGGTACAGCGAAACGAACTGAGCTGAATGTACCTATACAAATAAAATCTTAGAATATAATAATATTTGTCTAACCATGATTCGGGTGCGCAATACCCAAGCACGTGTAAGCGGTAGGTAATTGTATCGATTTCCTATTTATTCTGATAACCTCCAGGTAAGGCCGGCTCCACATTAATATACTATCACTTCTACCTTACTGCTAAACAAAGCGCGTTATATAACCTTATAGCACAACCTTGAGTTTTTTATAAACAATTTAAGAAAGTATCACCATTCCATCCATTTTCTTTTCGATTTTTCTTTTGGATTTTGCGATTTCAGGCTGTGTAAAGATAAAATTAAACAATCATAACAACATAATCTTTCCTTTAATACCTACTGGTTAAAACATTAACTTACGATTACCGGGTTAACACTACGATCAAGAAGGAAAATGCGTCTGGAAACTCCGCTATTTCCTACCAGTAGGTAAGTACCGTCGACATAAAAACTAAGTGCGCATTGTTCCGTTTCAAATTTGTTTTATGATGGACTTTTCATTTCAGTTTTATATTGCCTAAGTAAAATAAATTATGCTAGAATAGAAAACACTATAGAGAATTAAATAGTAATATGAAGTAGCTAGTTAGTTAGTCTGTGGGGGTACTTAAGTATAATTTATAAATGGTTTGGTGTGCCTCTGTGAAATACGATGTTATGGTAATTGTACTTAGTTATTTTTATCGTGTATTCCCGTTCGTCTCACTGCCATTGTCCCAGTGGTGGGAAGAACTGGAATAATTTTGTGAATTTATTTTTAATTCCCACTACATAATTTGAGTCTGGTTGTTCAATGGTGAAAAAACATTTATTTATCGTAACTAATAAATAATTATAAATGCGAAAGTGAGTTTGTTTTGTTGGACATGGATACTTTTTATCTCGGTAGTACATTGCATGCATACAAGACGGTATTCTGTTCACGTAGTTCTGTAGTTATTTCTATCGTGTATTCCCGAAATTTAACATTATTTATAAAATTCCCGTTCATTCCACCAGTGGGACGACGACAGTGAGACAAACGGGAATACACGATTTTTCTTAGGAAAATCTATTATGCGTTGAGGTTGTAATAAATAAATAATAATAAATAAACAATAGTATCATTTCATTTTATCGTTAGTAAATGAAATGGGAGAGAGAGACTTATGGTGTTGACTGTACCTATACATACCTACAATCATAATGAGTAGATATTAACTTTCCTCATTTATGAATTTACATAAATCTTAATACTTATGTTGTTATGGATATTATTTACGTTTCAGATCCTGCTGTCGTGAGAAAAACATTATCCGCAATCCGTCTGCCAATCAAATACATTAGGTACATAATATCGATATTAAGCCTTATCAATAATTCAGATAAATAACCGGTTTTGTCAGGTGAAACCTGTTAAATAACTTGCGATGCTGCTATTTTTTACATAAATAACGATGTTGCGATCGTCCGGAACTAGGCAAAATCACTGAACTGTGGCGCGACGGAACCAAGCATGTTAGTCCGATCCCACCAAGGGCATCACCGTCGCTTCGTCAATGAACGCAATCCGTGCATAATGTTGTATTTTACAAAAAACACAAGTTTTCTGCGAACCAAGCTATTATAACGTTGTTTGTGAAGCCTCGCGAACATTAATCATGTATTCATTCCATTCGCTTTAGATCCTTATTTTTGGTTTCAATGAAAACTTATAACTCGTTTTGATTGAGGATTTAGCTCTCTCTTTCTGACAACAGCTCTGTTGGATTTAATTTCGCATAACATCGCTGGTATGAACATTATTGCTACGTAGATTCAAAACGTGTTTGTTTAAACAAACAATTTATGATAGAATATTTACAAGTTCACACATCATCATCTAAGTACTTAACTGCCTGTTAAGTTGTTAACGTTGATTGCACATGACTGAATAACATAGGTGCTCATAGGGAAGTACTTACAATTTACATTACAAGTGAATTAAAAGTAGGTAGGTGGCTGCCTATGATTCTTTGATCAAACGAGTAAACTTGTAAATGAATCGTCGCTCTATGTTTTCAGTGTCGCAACGTTGCAATCTTTCAGCAGGATAATTGCGTAAAACACTATCAGTAGATTGCTACTGATAGTGTTTTACGCGTGAATGTTGTTCAACTGTCAAAATGAACCTCATTGGGGTTTCATTTGGACAGTTGAACAACATTCATTGCGTTATTTATGTTGTTGAGCAAACACATTTTTCGAACATATGGAACAATGGATTAGCAATATGCTTCAAAATTATTCTAATTGAGAGTAATAATGTGTTACGCAATTAAGGTGCAGGTCTAAGTAATCTTTATAATTGCACAGCACATTCATTCTAGATTTCTACAGCACAAGAAACCTTGCGCTGTGCGTAGTCAAAACTTTGTAGGTAGGTACTACCTACTGCTTGTCTTATGATATTGAATGAATTGAGTCAAAGATAGAGTGGTACTGAAACTTTACTTGACTCAGTAAAAAAAACAGTTTTTATTAACTTATATTATCGACAACGACCGGGCTAGATTTTCTGGACGTTGAAAACTAGGCATACATTATTTTGTCGATATCATAGGAGAACCTACACCATTTAAGTTTCTGATGGGATAACGTTTGAATTAGTTGGTGAGTTCAAAAAACGTTCGAACTTTACTAGTAAGTATTTAAGTAAGTAGGTATATTCTTTGCGAGTTTTCTGCACCATGCGAATATCTCTTAAATTCATATTTTCATTTACCATATCGAAATCAACAATGTTTTTCCGATGTGCTGTTTCCACTCAATTGTGACCACCACAATAACAAAGCAAGTTACGCTATTATTCAATTATCTTCGCTACATTTCGGTTTCAATAAATACAAAGAGAAAAATAACAAGTTTTAAATACTAAACCCTGTATTACTAAATCTACCTAATTAAAAATCGATGTTTTCTAAGGAAATGTTTAGATAAAATAATAATTAATATAAACACCACTTTTGGCACGAGCACGACTCTTGAAAGTGGAATTGAATACATAAAACACGACATACTTATTTGAATAAATATGTACAAATAAACGCTTATTTTTGACATGTTATTACAGCTGTGCATGATACCAGTCGTAGTTACAAAGGAGGTGTTTACGTTATTGATTCCTACTACTATAAAACATATTTTCTATTATAGATACAACGAAGACGGCAAAAAATGTTTATTTCGGCTTGTATGAAAAGCGAGTTGTCAATTTTCAAGCTTTGGGCAACCTTTTCCTTGATCAACGATTATATTATACCTAGAAGTAGGGTTTCTGTATCGAACTGATTTATGATTGAATTATTAGATGACCTAAGATTTAAAATTAGAAATGACCAGATCATTTCTTTCACTCCGGTCTAACGAACGAAAAACATAACCCCGTCTTTGTTATCTCGGAGTCGGATAAAAATAATATTTCTTTAATATTAGTTTTTTTGAATTTAATGTAATTGCCAATTTAACAGTCTAGGAATAATGCACATTTACAACAGTCTAGCACTTCGATTTCATTATTCGAGAAAACCGCCGACCTTATAGCACTGCTGTACGGTCTATGTACACAAAACAAGCAAAAAGTTTGAGTATCTGACGGTCACTAACGTTAATTTAACAACACCTCTCGCTTGCGTCTACTTAATGGTAAAAACAACAATTTATCGCAATTACTAAAAAAACATTGCTAGTTAAAAATCTACTTCATGGGAATTTCCGGCCAAAATCTGAAGTCATGGGCTCATGGGCTATCAGTCTTGTCATTTGTATTGATGATGGTTTTAATTATAATTATGTATGTACTTCTTATTGTTTCACAGTTACCTTCGCTGCAGCGTCAATTAATTTTCTATTAAAAACCTTTGTTTCCTTTAACGCATTAGAACTTACCGAAAAATTTAATATGGAATTTCATTTTGTTGTATTATGCACGTAACATGGAGTGAACACAAAACAGCCGCACTGATGTAAGCACGCACGCGCGTCGGCGGAGGTTGCGAGTTGTACTAGCGAGTTGCGCGCACGCTTGTCTTTCTGCGACTGCCTTCCTTCACGGCGGCGATGGTAGATCGGTGCTTGCTCCTAGATCCGCACACTGCATTTAACGAAGGCCTCACCTCGCGTGCCACTTCAAAACATCCGATCGTCAATGGGCATTAGCATCAACGTCAAAGTTACAACGTAACTTGAAACCTATGGCACATACTTGACTGCTAATACAGCCGCATCTAGATAGGTATGCTATCTACTTTTGAAGACTTGACCTGGTAAGTAAATAGACTGTATTAAAGTGCTTCACGTATATCTGTTCATGCGGAAAAAACAGAGGTGCTAGAGTGTTGATTATACCCAAGTGTCGAATGCTTGACATTCATCGTAACCCATCGATCATAAGATCGAAGTCGTAACCTCATCTTAGTTGATCTTAGCTTAATAGTAGTTGACTTACACTAGTTGGTTTAAGGAATACGAGTATCATGTTAATTGCTTAAGATCTGTTATTACTTTTACACCTAAGACAATTGTGTATAAATTTGACTAGAATCTATGTATTATTGACCTCAAGCTAAGTGTCTTGGTAGTTTACCCGAGTGCTAGATAGCGCCCAGCCACAGTAAGTACCATAATAACAATAGAAAATCACAAGGTGGGCAAGTTAGATAAATTATTATTGTACATAATTACAAGCTTTGCAAATCAAATCGATCATTGTTAGCTAGTATCGTGACTGAAGGAATGTATGCAAAATACTATGGATGGAGAAGTTAAATAAACAAAAGATGGTTGCATCTACCTAGCTACCTACTCGATTTGTCGAAGAGTTCTGCCTGCTGGTATCTAAAAGAAGATTAAGTTTTAAAGTGATTGATGGCCTCCTTGACGCGCCTGTCAACGATTATCCAAGTCAGCTTCGCACTTCAGAGGTAGATGGCAAACGGCCATCCCAACCGGTTTGATTTCGAAGTTCCTGAAATCCTGCTGCAAGGCGTACAGTACTACCATACTTTAAGTATTCTGTGGTGCTACTAACCTAAATAGTTGTATATGTGCCTGAAGAAGGAAGCCTTAGCTCATAAAAGCGTAAAAAAAATCTTGTAGGCTAACTCGCTGGGTCCTATCACGCATCTAGAGTAGTACCTATGCAGGTCGCCAGACACAGGTTCCACGAATAGCTGACTGTACTACCTACTTACTTAGATAAGGTTGTAGCTTGTAGTCTAGACTCTAGTACCTAGTGGTTCGCATTCCTCATAGATTAACCCTGTTTTCTAGGGGTAAGTACTTTATAAAAAACAGTTTTCATACAGATTTTTGATTGACGGGACCATAATATGTTACATATTATGGTTATTTTAGATCAGCCGAACTATCTTCAGAAGTACTTATATATAATTCTTCTGGACGTGTGTATGTCACTGAACTTCTCTTAAATGGCTTGCCCGATTTTGATGAAAGTTTTTATATGTGTTTGAGTTCATGGATGGTTTAGATTCACAATTGGACCGGTAAGTGCATGGCACTGCTATCTAATGCTAGGAAACAACAACGTCTATCGGTCCGCTAGTTCTGTAAAAATGTCACCGTGAAAACTAAGGTGAAGTGAGCAGTCAATAATGTCAAACGCTCCCTAGCATCAAGTGAAATGACAGGTCACTTCATCTAAGTTTTGACGGTGAAACTGACGAAATAATATACTGGCTGTGGGCTAATATCAAATTGAAAGTTGATTGATTCTTAGAATTAATAAATGGCCGATTTCACTTTAACGTTATCTAAAAAATATGGATTAAGAGGTTTTGTTGGTTTGTGTCACACATACAGGGTGAAATTGAAAACATGCGACAAATCGAAATGGGAGATTGTACTCATCATTATGAACAACTTTACTATGGAACCATACCTGAAGTCGCGAAAAAAAAATCTGCTGTTCCCTACATTTATGTTCGCATAACTTGTCAAAATGTAGGGAACAGCAGATTTTTTTTCGCGTTTTCAGGTTTGGTCCTATAGTAAAAGTTGTTCATAATGATGAGTACAATCTCCCATTTCGATTTGTCGCATGTTTTTAATTTCAACCTGTATATACATAAACCTATAGTCTAAGTTGCAAGCGCAGGATCATGCCCTGAGTTTGATGAATTATTCATTTACAGACAGGTATTACCTACTACTATAAATGAATAAGGAAAACAAAACTACAAGGAACTCACTACTTTTATAACGTCCTGTTCTATCTACCACCTTACTTACCTGTAAGATTCACAGGTAGGTAGAGACATACCTAATATGTTATGTTTCGGAAATTATTGTACTTATCTTTAAATCCTAATGATTTAGGTATACTTATTCGGTATTCATAATCTTAACTTTATAGGTATTCAAATGTTTCGTAAAGTATGTTTGTATCAATTAAATCTGTTTTTGCTATTCTTAACAAATTATGAATGCACGGTTATTGAGTTTTAGGTACGTCACGTTCATGTTATGTTCATTCATTCAGAATTCACTCAGACGTACCTACCTCCTGTAGGTATCTTGGAAATTATTGTTATTTCCCATGTGCACACCATCTTAAACTCTATTTTTACTTTAGGTACTAGACTAAAATGACAGCTGCGATTGACCTTTTTTGTCAACATGAAATAGGTAAAATGAATAGGTGTTGGTGGTGGTGACATAGTAAGCTGTCATATTGGCCTAGCAAATTAAAAATCAGAGTAACTCTGATTTTAAAAGGAATAGAGGCTTGCATTCTTAATAGCACCTAACCCAGATTTTCTCTAGATTGCTAACCTTCTTTTTAGTGTCTCGATGGCAATCTACATGTGAACTATTGCTATTGGCCGACCGCTTAACTAAGACGTTGCCTGAGGTAGCTCCGCGGTGCGGGAGGGGTGATAGATATGATAGTTGTTACAAGTTGACGAATCACTGAGCTCTCGCATCACGTCACCACACCCCTTCCGCACCGCGCTGCTACCTCAGGCAACGACTCAGTCAAGCGGTCGACCTATAAATGGAGTCGGCCCAGAGTTCGGCTACGAGTTCTGCTAACCTTGAACCAAGCAATTAACTCACCAAGTTCATCCTGCGAGAATACATAGAAATAGAAACCCTAGATCAGATCGTAAAAGGAAAAACGTAGCCACGATTAATTAGACAGTAGATATAAAACGCAAACCTGTTGGCTACACGGCTGCGCTACATAGTAGCAAGGAAAATAAAAAACTAGCCGTTTTATTGTGTTAGTGATCATCTCTGCTTTTTATAGTGCATTGTCTCATCTAGAGTTGATAGATCTTATTAGATAAATTATAGGTAGGTTGGTACTAGAAAATAGCGAAGTGAAAATACTTATATACCTAGTATAGTTGCAATCCTTCATCAATTTACTGGAATCTAATGGTCTGTGGGCCTAGCACGAACGCTCGGACTAAACGTAGATAACGTTAATACGATTTATTGCCGTTGGATCCCGTTTTTGAATCCCATTTTAATATTTTTGGCGTTGGATCCCGCAAAACATTATTATGTATTTCCGTTGGATCCCGAATTTAAAAAATGCAAGATAATTACGTTTTATTGTCGTTGAATCCCGAAAAGTATTTCCGTTGGATCCCGAATGCTTAAAAAAATCTGAATGCGGGTACTTTCAACAACAAAATTGTTTATAATAAAATGAGGGGTTCACTAATGTTTCACCAAAACTCCATTGA
The DNA here is from genome assembly GCA_947508005.1 of Amphipoea lucens. Taxonomy (NCBI): domain Eukaryota; kingdom Metazoa; phylum Arthropoda; class Insecta; order Lepidoptera; family Noctuidae; genus Amphipoea; species Amphipoea lucens. Next base: position 9,854,073 of record OX382374.1, read on the forward strand.
CAAATTAGTTTACAACCAACGTTTCGTATACTATTTATTTCACAAACAACTCATTTTCTATATAATCTAGTCGTTTCTGGCACTCGCCGGCCGCTGCCGCGGCACCGCTCGCTTCGCTCGCTCGGCTCGTGCGTAGGGGTCACAGTTTTAACCTAACCTAACCTAACATTGTTTTTTTTTAAATAATTAACCTAATCTAACTAGTTCGGTTCCGGGTACCCCACTAAAAATAATCTATTTTTATTGTTTGATAAAGGTAAATCACTTTTCTTCTGAAATGTACACATGTTGTTATAATATGGGATTCAACGGAAATAGCAAACGGGATCCATCGTTAATACCTAAAAAATGGGATTCAAAAGTGGGATCCAACGACAATAAACGGTTAATACCAACGATTTTAAAATTGAAAATACTCGTTTTGCACGTAATATTTTAGGTAGGTACACTAAAATTGCTATAAGGTAGTTGAATGTTTGATTCAAATATCGTTCAAAGCTACGTTACGTTTGCTTGGCGGATTCGTGATAGGATCTCTGATTTTACTGAAGACCAGGGGTGACCTAGTCGATGCTCACGACCTTCAATCAATAATTTATTGATCGAGCGCGACGCGACGTAGACCCCAGTCAACTGCCTCTTACACGTTTTTCAGTAAAAAAAAATCCATAAGTATTTAGATTTAAGTATATGACGATTTAACATAAAGTTAGCTTACGACCTAGCTACATAATTTATATAATCTACCTATAGATACTAACGCTAATCTACCGCAAAACGGGGCTACTTTGACTTCCAGGGTTACTTTGACAGGTGTTGGAACTACTTTAACAGAGCGCCAAAATCGGTTTTCACGTGTGCTCAGCAAGTGTGCGTGACCTCGAGTAATATTGCGCGAGGCGCGGGGTGTGGGGAACGCGTCATAGCGTTGTGATCGGCCTTGTCAAAGTAACCCTGGAAGTCAAAGTAGCCCCGTTTTACCGTATACTACGAGCAAAAAGAAAAAAACTGAGAGAGAACGGTAAGCGAAAACGAAGTAGATAATAGCGCGAGCGGGCGATGCAATGCTATACCACAGAATACAATAAAATTCACGCGAACGAAACGAAGTCGTTGACAGAAGCTAGTACCGAATCGGTAATGTCGTGTCTGTTGACTCGTCGAGCTCGAATGTTTGCCATATTTATTTTTACCTATTAGCAACAAAATTACGTAGAAATCACACGATTATAAATTAGCCAAGCAAATACGATTACCGAAGGATCGGAGGCAAGATCTAAATAAAAAGTCATTGCGCTCAAGTGGTTTGCAATGTTGTATAATTTTTGTTCGTTTTCTCATGAACGGTGAAGACTTACATGCGTTGCAAGACCAGTTCTGGATGCGGGACAAGATCCCGGTATAAATTTATTCCATAACAGAATTATAAAAAATAAACAACCCACAGAAATATTACACGTCCGTGCAAACTTATCGCAAATTTAAACTACCTAATCAATTTTTTATGTATGTAACCCAAAACACCTTTAGGACGTTTTTATTTGTACGGTTAGCAAAAAAGTTTAACTTATTAATGGACGTACCTAATAGGGTCACCTCTGGTCTTCAGTAACTACCTAAGTAGTAATGTACCTAATGTACAAATGTACGTGGGCAAGTACCTAACTATCTAGATTTCTTGTTCGTCATGAGATGATAACACCTTTATACCCACAGCCTGTTCCAAATGTATCTGATAAAAATGTAAACAAACCCTGTTTCTCACTAAAGGGAATCGTATCTAACACTATAATCCAGAGCAGACGAGACCTGGAGTGGAAACCGTGTATTGGCACGCGCACGCGTAGCGTACATAGTGGGACGCCCCCTACTAGATGGACCGACGACCTTAAGAAAGTGGCTGGGAAAGACTGGATGCGGAAGGCAGAGGACAGGGTGTTGTGACGCAGCCTGGGAGAGGCTTACCTATGTGCAGCAGTGGACTGCAATAGGCTGAGTTGATTGATTATGACATTCGTATTCGTACTTAATTTAGAAGATTTCAACTTTATTACATTTTGCATTAGATACTTTTGGAACAGACCATAGGTATATCCGGTGATCTTTGATGGGCGTGAATAATCATGATGCGTAGTAGATAAGGATGATCTCTTAAAAGATCTTAGGTAGGTAGGTACTTTATAAACAAGGCAGAAGCATGATTTGATCGCTATCAACAACGTTTTTATCAATTGTTTGAAAACTACAAAAAACCGAATAGGTTGAAAAGTTAAAAGCATTAGGTAGGTAGTATCTACCTACCTTCGCATTTAGGATCGAATCTAGAAAGTGGTCCGACAGAGAATAAGAATTTCTTATTCCGTAGAAATCACGATTATAAATTAACACAGACAGAGAATATGAATTTCTTATTCTCTGGACAAAGCCAACACGCAAGCTAAAGTGGCCATGGGCCGGCACTCAGTAAGTGGAAATAGCATAATTTGAAAACGGATATGGATAGGCTTTATGTATTTATGATTATACCTACTAAGAATGCTAGTAAATTGTTTTTAGAAAAACACCACGCACCACGCATCTTTTATGCCTTTATACATACTTACTTCAGTACTCCTTTATTTCATTAAATACATATAAATTATATTTTTAAATATTAGAATATAAAAAATAGTAGCCCACCGGTATCGGGAACAGGGTCCAAGCTTTCGGCGGTCAAGGTTCCGGAGAGATGAACCTCCTGACAAAGCGAGCCGTGTCCGGCTTTCTGAATCAAGCCCTTGATCCAGCTGTCCAACGAGAGCCTCCTCAGGTGTTGGTCGAGGCTCTTGGCTATTAACCCATTGGCTGTCACGACCATTATATCGGCACAATGATCACTGAGTCCACATCCCATATGTCGACATCCTCGCGAGCCAAGTCAGGATACTTGATTTGCTTATCTTTCTCGGCTTCCACGAGGTTCACATCATGCATCAACTATGATTGCGAGCGCGGCCTCTCTGATCGATACATCACTACTATCATGCTTATTGGCAACAATAGTCCTGTCAGTTGTTGCCCTATAAGTGATGATAGATCGATCCCAGTACAATGTGATATTTCCATTTTCGAGAACTAGGTCGGGCACATAGCTGTAGTACGGCACCTCTGATTCCACAAGGCTGTATTTCAGAGCAAGTTGCTGATGGATTATCCTGGCTGGAAGGTTGTGTCTATCCAAGTACTCTCCGTTAGCTAGACGAGAACAACCGGAGATAATATGTGTGATTGATTCCCCCGCCCGGCGGCATGCCCGACAAATGTCAACCGTGCAGTCTTCCACAATTAATCTCCGGCAATTGTCCGTCATCATACATAACTTCGTCCATAATTACATAGACAAAACCTTCGGTTTCTCCAAAGAGCTCACCGAAACGCAGCCAGGCTACGGACGCTAGTAAACCTACATCGGGTCCATGTAGGGCCCGATATATATTACTTACTTATTATTGCTCCAACGACAACCCCATTTTATGTCCAGGCAAATCACTGTCCATTCCAAGGTTGCCTGGAAGAGATCGCAGACAGCGGTAAAGCCGCCCTTTGTATATTTTGTAATATTCGATTTATTTTTTTGTTATGTATATTTGTAGTGTACAATAAAGTATATTATAAAAAAAATGCATACCTATCTGATCGCACTCAAAGCAAATCAAACATGATAAAGTTACACCTAAATATTTGGTTACCAAAACAATCATGGAGTAGGTAATCAGCAGACAACAGGAAGATTGAAATAAAACTCAAAAATAATTATAATTATAATATATCGCAAGAAACCTCAAAGAAACGCAAACTAAAGGATGCTAACATGACTAGTTAATTATTTAATTAAACATAATGCCATTAAGTACACACAGCGTAACATTACATAATTATGTTGTTTTAGGTATATCAGGTGGGGTATTAACATTAAACTATTTAAATGAATACAATTACTGTTTTAAATGGCAAAAAGACGATTACATTTATCAAGAGTCCGGCTAACTGTTAACATAAGGAATTTTGGATAAATTAATGGCAATTGTAATATTTTTAAGACATAAAATTCTAATTTAAAGTTTTATTTTTTCAAAAAGGCAATATCAAACTAAAAGTTTTACTAATATTAATAAAATTGTAAATATTTCACTCTTTTTTTAAACATATTTTATATATCTTGTGTTTATAGATTTTCAAATGTTACAAAAGATGAGGTGCTAGGAAATATCCATTGAATAATGGAGTGACCAGTTTAGGTCAAAAATCCGGTTTTTAATTTCATACATTTACAAGCAAAATGTTTTACTAAAAGCCTAATTTAAGTTCAATCAGGAACTTTACTTAATTTAAGTTTAATCAGGACCTCAGTAGTCAGGATCTTGTACATGTAGAAGAGACAAAAATATAATGGACAGACACAGATTATACTTTGGAGCAGTGGACGCCAAATGGTCACGGCCGCGACTTACGAGTTGTAGGTCGTAGGTTCGAGCCCAGACAGGCGCTTTACTTTGTGTAAATCATTTCATCACCACTTCTCTGAAAACGGTGAAGGAAAACATCGTGAGGAAACCGGCATGTCCTAGAACCAAATATTCGAAGACATGTGACATCTGCCAACCCGCACTGGGCCCGCGTGGTGGATTACGGCCCACTCCCTCTCACCGAGATGAGGCCTGTGTCCCAGTAGTGGGAACATTATAGGCTGATTATGATGATGACATATTATACTGTATTTCTTTACAATCAGGTTAAATTTAAACCCTAAACTTATATACTTTGTCCACAGATCAAGTTGTCGCTACAGGGCGCAGAGCTTTGTCTCTTAATAAAATATTAATAAATACATCTATTTTACGTAAGTGGATATTTCTACATGTACTTCACATGATCTTTGACGCGGCCCGGTAGTGTGACAGCCATTCCCTTTACAAGGTCTATTACCAACTATTCGCCGTTCTTATGTTCCTAACAAAAGAGCGACATGTTTACTAATAAAGTGCCAAGATTCACGCTTCGTTAATTTACACATTAACTACGTATGTATGTAGAAATGTACAAGACGTCAATTGGGTTTTCCAACTTCCAAAACCAGATATAATTAAAACCAAAATAATCACAAAGTAATTAAGTTTTGTGTAAGTGAAGTAAAAGTGATAGTACATTATTGCATTTACAAGCTTTAGGTCGATTGGCGTTAAAATTCCGCTTATAACAGCAAGGACTTCGAAACGTTATTAATGAGATGCTCTAAAGACTTCGCGACTTTAATAATAAATTGAAATAATACAACATTAGTTATTATAAGCTATTAGAGAAAATGATTTTACAGTTAATATTTACCGCACTAGAATTAAGCTCTTCGCAGATTTAGCACCGACCAAACGCGAGTACTCTATGAGCTCGCTAGTCTGGTTTCCGTTCTTCTTGCCGGCTGCATGCCTCTTGAACGCTTTGTACAGCATCACGGCTCCATTCATCCATATCGGTATGTAGTTCAAATCGCTTTCCTTTGGAAAATTCTCATCTACACTTTTGGGATCGGGGTCTAGTCTTGAGTATGGCGTTGCCTCTAACTTAGGAATACATTCCACTAACGGGAACCATTTGTACGTCTCTGGACACAACAAATCCGACGGAAAGAAGTTTCCTTTATACCTCATTTTGCAGCAGGAGTGAATATAGTACCCCATGTAGTAATACTTGATTTGCGGACATTCAGAATGCATGTGTCTTGTGAACTCGATCTCCCTAAAATATAACGAAAACTTCGTGTAGGTAAAATACTACAATAAAATTATCAGATAATATTCTTATTAAATTACTATTTAGATTACGAGGGTATTATAACGGGTGTAAAAAGACACTTAACAAAGCCGAGAACTCAAACTCAAAGCATTTATTTCAATTAAACCATTTACAGGCACTTTTGAATTGTCAAGAAGTCGGTCAGTCAGAAAATATGAAGCTAGTTGCCCATTTCAAAGCGTAGTAGGTACCTATGGAGAAGAACGGGCAATAAACTCCATGGACACTTTTAAATTCTATTTTTCCAAAAATATTAGTTACATCATTAGTCACTTGTACTCCTCGTCATTATAATATTTTTTTTATACTGGACCATACCGGGAACCTTTTGGTTACAGAGATATTGAAGGACAAAATTCCCATTTTCACTGACGTTTTTTTTACGAAAACAAATTTTTAATGTTATAATAACACAACTTTAAATACCCCACGACCCCTATACCGTTGCATGCACTCATAAGCACAATGTTTGCGTTACATTGCGCACTACCACAAACAGCAAACACACCAAAAATAAAAGTCGCTTCCCAGAAATTATTTTGTGCAATGTTACAGTTTGTAGTATAGAGGTATGAGGAACAGGGTGTAAAGTTCACTCATACTCTATAGAAAAGGGAGGATCCTCCGACGACGGGTGTTGTGTCTGGCGGGCAACTGCCCGATGATTCATGTCGGGCTGTTGTATCTATGCTAGTATTGCTAGTTGCGCGGTAAACTCTGCTTGCGAGATGCAGGATTTGCGTGACGTCAGTATGACGCGTTGTTCGCATGTGGCGTTGTAGATACCGCTACAGTTGTACAGAATGCGCCGTTGACGGCTATATGATGTGTGTGTGTGTTACACTTTGTATATTTTTTATTAGGTATTAAGTATACAGGTTGAAATTGAAAACATGCGACAAATCGAAATGGGAGATTGTAGTCATCATTATGAACAACTTTTACTATGGGACCAAACCTGAAATCGCAAAAAAAAAAATCAGCTGTTCCCTACATTTTGATGAGTTATGCGAACATAAATGTAGGGAGCAGCTGATTTTTTTTCGCGATTTTATGTTTGGTCCCATAGTAAAATTTGTTCATAATGATGAGTACAATCTCCCATTTCGATTTGTCGCATGTTTTCAATTTCACCCTGTATATTCCCTTATCAAAATAGAATGTAACATCATAGACCCTCACCTCAAAGCTCCATAAGTACCTAAGGTCAGGTTCATATACTGCGGGTCGTAGAAGAAGTAAACAGAGGAGACACACTTGGGCAGGATGTCGATGACGCCGACGGCTATAATTTTGCCGTCCAACCAGTACTGTTGGTGGAACGATCCGTAGCCGCAATGAGGACCATTCTCTCTGCGCTCTTCCTATATAAAAAAAATAATATTAAAATGTTTATTAAGTTGATATTCGACAGTTGTTATGGGTAATCAGAAGGTTGAATGTCTAACAAACATTCTCAACAAGGGTATAAGGTCAGACAAGCAGTTACTAAATGATGCTATGCTAATAAGCTAGGCAGATGATGATGAACTTTATTCATTACCTACTTCAAATTAATATACAGGGTGAATTTTTCAAGTGGGCGTGGATGGCCAAATTCTAAACTATGAGGAATAGCCAAAAGTACTCAAAGGAGTCGCGGGCTCGATTTTGATGAAAACTAAAACTGCATCATTGGATTTTTGAAAAATCCATATTTCTAGGCGGGAATCGAACCTGTTGATTTTGAAAAAAAAAACACACGCTGTATTATTACACTATTCGATAGTGTCCCTAATAAGGATCGAATTCTGGGAAGTAATGACATACGGTAAACGAAAGGAAAGAGCAAATTTTTAACAAAATACTTTGTTTATTTTCTTGTGTTATCTACCTCGTCATCATCTGCCTACTAGCCTTTTCCCAACTATGTTGGGGTCGGTTTCCAGTCTAACCAGATGCAGCTGAATACCAGTATTTTACATGGAGCGACTGCCTATCTGACCTCCACAACCCAGTTACTGGGTAATACGATACCCCTTGGTAAGACTGGTTGTCAGACTTTCGAGCTTCTGACTACCCGTAACGACTGTCAAAGATCCTGGAATGACAACCGGGACCAACGGCTTAACGTGCTTTCCGAGGCACGGAGGGGTCTCGGTATGTAAACATGGTCACCCATCCACAGACCAACCGCGGCAATCATTTCGAACAAGGTACGTAATGCAGGTACGAATACTTTAAAATATCAAGCATTATTAAGATTTAACATTTTCCTTAAGTTTGCCGTATGTCATTACTTCCCAGAATTTGATCCTTATTAGGGACACTATCGAATGGTGTAATAATACAGTGTGTTTTTTTTTCAAACTCAACGGGTTCGATTCCTGGCTAGAAATATTGATTTTTCAAAAATCCAATGATGCAGTTTTAGTTTTCATCAAAATCGAGCCCGCGACTCCTTTAGAGTATTTTTCGCTATTCCTCATAGTTTAGAATTTGGCCATCCACGCCCACTTGGAAAATTCACCCTGTATACTAGATGTACGCGCCAAATTTTTATCTGGCTCCTGTCATACTATAGACAAACACTACTAGCTAGCCCAGATAATAGACCTATCAGTTTGAATTCTCGGAATCAGTAATATTATAAACTACACCAAAAAAAACCATAGATATTTTTTTATAAATTTAAGTATAGTAGCGACACCTAACGCGAGCTGTTTTTAACTGCGAAATCGAGTGACCACGCGATTTCTATAATTGCCTATTTCAGACTTTTCTGATTCGGGGTTTTACCCTTATCTATGCTACTAAACCATAATTATACCTTCTGTCTTAGAAGTACCATGTGACTCACCAACAATGGACTTTGTACCAAAAAGTCCTTAAACTTGGGTTCCGTACATTTGTCTGGCTTATCATTGTGTATTTTTGTTTGATACTTGACATACACTTCATGAGTTTCCTTAGCGGTTGCCAGCCATTCCTGACTCGGCGGGGATGTCCTGACCAGTTTTATCTAAAAATAAGTACTTACATGAAAAATAATTATGTAGACAGGGGAACATTCGAGATTCACCATGACGGCAGCAAATGGTAAAAAAAAACAAGTTAAAACAATACAATTCGTATTTAAGATTGTTATCAATTGGAAAAACACGTCTTATGATTTACCTTAGCTAAGAGTAAGTACAAGCAATCAAATGGCCACTACAAAAAACTGACAATGGGAAACAAAAAAGTACATTGACTGAGTGAGTACCTCTAGTTTGTGTTTGACATCATCGGGCAACTCGTTTATAAAATCCTCAATTTGTTTCTCCTTGTTTCTGCGTGTGTTTATAGAGGCTACGTCAATTCCCTTTTCTTTTAGTTTTTCTAACTTTCTCTCTCTCCTCAATTGTTTAGCTTTTTTACATGGCGCCTTATTAGGATCAGGACCCGGTTCTGAAAGTTTTTGGTAAATATTGAATGTTATGTTTTTTAGTTCTTAAGATGCAAGTGGCTCATGTGTCTGGTCATGACAAAATTGGTTTTTAATGTGGCCTGCGCCCACTGGCACTGGATTTTTATGCGACGACGAATAGAAATACAACTTAATAGCATGACAATACAATTGAACTTTCAATGATAATTAATCATCGTAGATACAAAACGCGATAAGAGCAGTGGTGGCCCAGTGGTAACGGTCACGACTTACGAGTTGTAGGTCGTAGGTTCGAACCCAGACAGGCGCTTTACTTTGTGTGAATTATTTCATCACCACTGCTCTCAAAACGGTGAAGGAAAACATCGTGAGGAAACTGGCATGTCCTAGAACCAAAAATTCGAAGACATGTGACATCTACCAACCCGCACTGGGCCCGCGTGGTAGATTACGGCCCGCTCCCTCTCACAGAGAGGAGGCCTGTGTCCCAGAAGTGGGAACATTATAGGCTGATTATGTATGTATGTTATGTATGATACAAAACAAAGTTGTATGCTTAGACATGCAGATATGTGTGCAGCCTTCGGAATGCCTCGGCGTTCCTCGGGATGGTTCGGCTGCCATTGGGATGCCGAGGCAGCGTTACGGCTGTTCTGATGAAGAGCTACTGTTCTGAAAAGAAGGAGCGACGGGGGCGATTGTCGCGACAGTACGCTTTGGCGTGTCTCAGGACGCCACGGCATGCCTTAGCACTCCACGGTATAGTTGCCGTCAGTAGGCACTTGCATATAGTGATGGCGAAGGATGCCCTGCCGTGCCGTGTCGTGCCGCCGGTAGGTGTAGGTTTGTGTTTATTTTTATTTATTTATGTTTTATTTGTTTGTGTTTACAATAGTTTATTGATTTGGTGCTCTTTAAAAGATTTCTCACATTTTTTGTCTTTAACCCTTGAGGTATCTTTGAAAGGCTTTACTACTCACCTTTTTTTTTCTCTTAAGTTCTTTTGTTGTTCATTTGGTCATTTCATATAAAATTTCGGTCCCCGAGCCACCGCGTCGCATCACATCGCCCGCCTGCACTATTACTTTGTTTTCGCATAACGTTATTACCGACATTTTTTCTTTTTGCGGGGCTCCTAAGGTCCGCAGCGTAATGTTAAATAGTCTTAATAGCCTTAATTGGGCTATCAAAATTAATTTTTCAAATCCGACCAGTAGTTCCAGAGATTAGCATGTTCAAACAAACAAACTCTACAGCTTTATTATAGAAGAAAATAACACAAACCTGGTTTTACTACTTTTTCTTGAGGGGCTATCGAATTAGGTTGTACTGTTTTTATAGTATCCTTTTGTACCAAGCCATCTGAAAACAACAGTTAAATCATATCAGAAATCCAATTCATTCTAATAACTTCTAAAGTGCATGTCAATATTTAGGTACCTTTAACCCTTCGTATGCTTAAACGTGGATCTATGCGAGACACAATGGCTTTTTAATTGTGTCTGTAATTACGGCATTCAACCGGTTAAACTTATAAATACAGAAATGTTTTACAAGTGAATCACTGGCTACTGGTGTTATCAGAATTTTTTTTCACAATATTTATGTAACTTGCATAACATTGGTATGTGATTTTATTAAATTAATGCGTGAAGTTACAAAACGAATCAGGCACACTATGTTTTATGAAGGTTTTTTCCTGTTCAAAAAGTTTTGTAACTGTAGTCATATACAGGATGGCAAGGATATCGATGTGCAACCTGATTTCACTTTTTTGAAACAGCAGTTGCTTTTTTAATAACCAGTAAAAAAATTCTATGGTAGGATCATGTACTGAATTCATGGTTACAGTTTGTGCGTCTATGTCCCTGCCACCTTGTATATCAAACAAAGGTAAATGTAAAGATTTCAAAAGGAGATATGAATAATGAAATATTACCTCCAATATCTTCCCCAGCATTACAGTCTAAGAGTTCACTATTGTTTGCAATATCAAAGTTGATATCCTGATGTTCCCTCATAGTTTCTACGAACTGCTCTCCGCCCTCTTCAAACCCTTCAGCCAGTACCTCGCTACCACTGCTGCAGGTTGACATCTTTCTTCCACCATCTCCTGATGGCTGGGACTCTTGACCGACCAACAACTTGTTGACCCGCTTCAATACCTTCTTTTGAGACTTTGTTGGTTTGAAATCTAAGGCCCTGCATCTAAGTGTCAAATAACAATATCAACAAATTACTTTGTACTCCAGCACAAAGCATAATATTACAGCTAGCACCAAGCAGCCACATCACAAACATCCCAGCGATGAATCAGTTGTACTGTGTATTTGATAATCAAAGCTTAGATTTTCAGGATCGATTCTGTTGCAATATTCAAAGAAAGCATGAAGTGATTCTACATCAAATATACAAACCGTATAGTGTACATAGGGCAACAAGTTACATCCATGGTTGGTTTATAGCAATATTTTCCTGATCGCCTCCATCCTCTATCAATTAAATCTTGATAATCACTCACAGTCATAGTATGAGCCCATATACCTGAATCAATATAATTACTTAATATTATGGTATTAACAGATCAATCTCAAAAAATGTTTATAAACTTACCATGGCTATAATTAGTATCAGGGCGCTTACAATAGCCACATCTATATTGTTCATGTTCGGCATAATACTCTACAATGCTGCGTAGCATTTTGAGACGCCGTTATCAGTTATTTCCACCAACTTATTTCGCGGAGTTAATTAACGTACTAGAATATAATCTTGGTCCAAACAAAATCCAAGAGAAAAAGAAAAGATAACACTGATGATACTGACAGCAAAGACACTGACAGTGGTCAGTGACAGACCAGGGTGCTGTGTGACATCAAAGTTTCAAGTCAAGACCACAGATTACAGTTAGTTAGTCGTTTATTTTAGTATCTAGTGTATATACAGCTTGGCCATAAAGAGTAGAAAAAAATTGAGGGCGCCACTATCGTTTATATGGTATCATTTATACTATAACATCAATGAACTTGATACTTGGAAGTATTTTAGAGATAAACCAGAATAGGTAAGATCTATAATAATGTTAAATTTCTTTTCACGCCTTCTGTCACCTGCTACAATCCTTTTGCCTCATTTACGTTCATACATCTGGTCATACACGCATGCCGCGGGCGCCGGTTGCGTGTACTACGCACCTGACCTTTCTGAAGAACATCACCAATAAGTTCATTATTATCAACAAGCATAAGAGAGTTAAAACATCTTTATTTATATTATAATTTCAATACATTTTCTAATCATCTAAATATTCTACTCCTGACATGTCCGATCCAAGCTCTTGATCTTCTTCAGAATCTGAGCTGCTGTCACTGCTGTCCTCTCCAACACGAATCACCAATCTATCTATATCTTCATAGAGTGTTCTCCCCCTGTCATAGTAATCTTTTTCTATTTTCTTTATGTGTTCAACACAATTATTCCACGTTTCGGGACCAATGCTATTAAAAGCTTCCTCGGTTGCTTTTCTAATGTCAATTGTACTTATGTTACATGCAGCAACTTTTTGCTTTGCTATGCCCCAGATGAGCTCGATAGGGTTTAAGTCACAGTGGTACGGCGGCAGTCTTACCACTTCATGACCATGTTCCCCTAATAACTCATCTATTTCATACACTGGTTCTGGCTTGTGCTTTTTAACAAGCATTATTAATGCTGGCTTTCTTGTAGATGGTTCGAATGGGATGTTATTTTCTAACAGCCACAGTTTTATTTCATCCACTCGGGAAGCTGATGTTGGAGCCTTGTTCTGCACCACACTGTGGTAAGGCGCATTGTCCATGACAATTATTGAGGCTTCATTAAGGTTTGGGATCAATTTTTCTGTTACCCACTTGGTAAAATTTTGAGAATTCATTTCTGAATGATAATCTTCCATTTTGTTGGTGCTACTAAATATTAGTAAAGCATTGGGTACAAACCCATTGGCAGTTCCGGCATGGACAATAATCCACCGTTTTCCTTTCGAAACATCATGCTTTATGCCTTTAATTTTAATGGATTGCCAGCACTTTCTTAATTTATACGAACTGTGGATATAGCTTTCATCCAAGTAAACAATTTGTTTTTGTAGCTCCACAGGCAAATCCCTATTTCGTTTTATAATTTCCAAATATTTTTCTCTCTTAGCCGCTATATTTGGTTTTTCTATTAGCGCTTCTCTATTTGTAGAACATTTTTTGTATGAAAAACCTATTCCATGTAATATTTGCCTCAATTTCTCACGGCCTCCTTCATATTCTAATTCTTCTTTTACCACAGCCAACAACTTTCGCAAAGTTGGTGCTATTTTCTGTACGGTGTAAGAAAATTGAATTTTCTGACGAATCGCACAGAGACTAAAGTCATCTAACTCTATTTTTGGACGGCCTTTTCTATGCTTGGCTGGTGTTGTAAATTTGCCTTCGTTTTTATTGCCTTCGTTAATTATGCGTCGGACAGTACTTTCTGATTTTCCTGTAATCAAAATAAAACACTAATTTTGAATGACGTGCGTGATGATCAAAATTATGCAGTCGTTCTATACAAAGTCAATTGTCAAAGTACTTTCCCCATGTAAACATAACCTCTAAAGTTACATTAAATTCGTAAAAAACGTCGATGATGTGGCATTTTTAAAGAGCTAACGGACGATAACTGTACTATTTATAGTGAACTATGTATATTACATAAAATTTGCGTGAATAAATACCTGTCATATCAGCAACTCGTTTGTAGAGATCATCCAATTCTGTTAGAAGTTTTCCGGCATGATATTCCGCCAAACATCTTTTAAAAACATTGTAAATAACTTCTCTGGCGCCGCTTTTTATGGTCTTGCCCATTTTCAATAACAATTTCAGTGAGTAAAACGTTTAATCTACCGAAAATCACAAGACACCTTTTTTATTTTGGTAGTTTGACTGATGTTTGACATTTCTCTAGAGTTGCCATGAGGAGAAAAATTTAGTTCATATTTTTTTAATTTCTACTCTTTTTGGCCAAGCTGTAGTTAGTTTGTGAACAGATTACTCTGTCACAAACACACTTGTCGGCATGGAATTAGTATGTACTAAGAACAACTGCATAGCTATTCACAATTATTTCACAGAAAATTACACGTTTTCGGCTATATGACTGTGGAATAAAATAGCGGTCGTCTTTTTAATTAAGTCAGAACAATCATTATTTGTGTTAAATGTTTACTTTGACAGTCGTAGGTAGACGATTTCTATTTCCGAATCTTTACCTTGCCGTATTATACCTTCACAAATGACTGAATATTACTACACATTGTGCGAGAGGGACATACTAAAGATAGGTATTCTCTTTTTCAAGACCGTTCTCACCGCACGTCCATTGGCGATGCAAAAGAAACTTTATGTCCAACGCACATAGTTTGTTCCTATTTACAATTTAAAAGACGGAAAGCACTTATAGGCTCCTGATTGTCAGTGAGAAAAATTTATCTGCGCTTTTTTACACAGACGTCAGAACCACACATCACAGAACCTAGTCTTTTTGCTTGTGCTACGGTTTCCTAGAAGAGCGGTGGTCGCCACTAACGGCCGCAGTAGCAAAAATTTAAATCGTTAGATTCGCCCTACCGCGTCAAAACATAGAAACATTTCTGATTCGTTTTGACACCTCTGACATACAATTACATACAGTACAATACAAAACATACGGTACAATGACGCAAAGACTTCACTTAATTCTCATGGGGTATCATTTAAGCTATCACCAATTTAATTAGTTTTGTGTTTCTTAAATAATAGGGTTTGTCCTCCAAATAGTAGATCTGTCACCAAAATGTAGTCACCAAACAATGCAAGTGACCTAACCAAACCGAACCTCGGGGTGCCCTTCGCTCGCTCTTGCATCCTATGTCGACGGAGCCCCGCTATCTGAGAACGAAAATATTTCGTGGCGATAGATCTATTTATTAGGTGATACAAATATTTCGTGGCGATAGATCTATTTATTAGGTGATACAACTTGATGACAAATATAAATTTTGGTGATAGAAAATATAGTTCCCATTCTCATGAAAACGCCATTTTATAATGTTTAAGCTCACTGTTCTCAGTATGGTATGGACACTTTTGAAGTGAAACTTCTTTACGCACGCTTGACTTGGGGAGTAAGCTGGCGAACGCGTGACGTAAGCGTTACGAAAAGTGTGATCGGGCGAGGCGAACGGGAGTTGAGTAGGGGATATAAGCAAGAGAAAGCAGTGCACGCGCACATTTTCTTTCTCTCTTCCTCTCATAGCCAAATACGTTTGGAGTTTCACTTCAGTCGTGTGGTCATAAGCACACTCGATTTTTTTTTTTCTGACTAAGTACGGTGAGGGCAAATCTAGTGATTTACATTTTTGGGCAGCGGGGTTTGACTTTTCAAATAGATATACTCGTGAAAATGACAGATTTTCATTAGGTACGGCCGTTATGTTATGATGCAACCGCTTTCCTAGGAAACAAAAACTTTAGTCAGATAAAAAATGAATTTCCAAGGCGCCTAGATGGTAATTTGTTTCTAAAAAGATTGCTATCCAGTGATTACAACAATTTACTAGCCCAAAATATAAGTGATTAGACAAAATCCTAGAGCAAATAGATGAAGTAGGTATCCGAGAGCAAATAAATAATTGCACATTCCTATAAAAAGCAGTTTTTTGTTGATTTTTGTAGCAATATATTCCACGATTGTCCTTCTTAATTCAAAATCAAATAGGTATAGCTATCAAAAATTATTTAATTGTTCGTTTTAGCCTAGCAGTTTTTTTTTTAACTTGGAGGCATTTTTGCCATTGAAGACCTGACACTCCCTTCTTCAACTTCGGAAATATTCGACATTATAGTTGGCAAAGGATTAATCAACTTGCGCCGAGGGCTGAAAAAACGAAAACCTATGTTAAATAGATCGTTCGTCCTGCCTGGCCAACGATTCTATAGACGTGAACAGAGGGTTTCGCCAATATCCAAATAATTCTGTAGTTTTTGCATTAAAGATTGCGATAAGTGTCCCCCTATAGTTATTCTAATATAGTATTACAATAGTGGGATATCTACCAAGTGAAAATCAAGCCCAGGATGTGAAAAATACATAATATTCAGGTTTCCTCGGTTAGCTGCTTATTAGATTCCAAACCTGCTAAAGTACTCTAACGCATAAACTGCTGAAAATTAACTTACAGTCTTTCTCGCCGCGTCTGGTTCCATGGTTGTACTTCAGTCTCTCCCCAAATAAGAAATACAAGTCCACTCATAAATAATATCAAAGCATGAAAGCACCAAATATGTTTCCATACAATCGGCAAATTCTAGAAGAGACGAATCCTTTGAAAACACAATTTTTTTTATTTTTTGTCTAACATTTAGCAGTGGATTTTGAGGCAAAAGAAGACTAGAATTGTTTGTTTATGCATTTAGAATACCTATGTAGAACCTTGGAGAAGATTTCCCCGTGACAAGGAAGGACTATCCCATGTCCTTATGCCACGTAGGTAACCATCATAGGCTAATACCGTAACAAACCCACATTATATAAGGATTGCAAATACAGGGCATTGTATTTAAATAATGGTTGGAAATGTAAGCCTTGGACTCATACTAGGTCGTCAATTGCAACACGCACGCACGTCCTATAGCAAGTGGGGCGGGTCAAACCCGACAGCAATGGGCTTTTTGATGTCACCATAGGAATAACAGGATTAATCGGTTTTATGGTAGGTAAAACGAGTCGATCAGAGCTCGTCTGGCTTTTAGTCAATGTTAAGTCGTTTAACCGATCTTGGGAAGAGTAGGATGTGGACGTATCTACCGTTTTCACACAGGACACAGAACTAAATGATATAAAATTATAGTGATCAAGCCCAAAATAGTGCACCTTTTGATCAAGATGGTCTAAGTAGTTGCCAAGTCACAAAGAACTTGGTGGGTAAAGACAGCAAGAAAAGCAGGACAGTAGACAGAACAGGGACAGCAACAGCATGCAATTTTGTTTGCCAAAGTGTATTTAGCCATCTACATAATATGTAGGTACGAACTCCCACTATATTTGAATTCTAGCTACTGAAACCGAAGAAACTCTTTTTCTAAGGTACCTACATTAGCTTATAACGAGGGTAAGTACCTTATACTTGTATGTTACTTGTCCAACGCAAAGTGATATTATTATACCCGACGTGTTTCCAATAATCTTAATAACTGTATTAATAGAATTCACGAATGTCGGCGTGAGGTCCTGAAAAATTACGATTTTTTTGGATCACCTAGTTATATCCAAGTTATTCAAATGTAGGTACTTAATTTGAGCAAAACTTACATAGCAGAGGTCTAATGTAAGATCCATTCCAGCAGCGGTTAAAGCTACTGCTAATGTTAACAGAAGAGGTCCTGGAATAATAGGCAGCATCCACGAAATACACACCAACAATCCTGGGATCACGTGAGCTAAGTCAAACCAAATGTGTCAATCAACAAAGGAAGGCTCACTTCGTCCACCATGATCATTTTGGGACAGACGTGATAGGTTGATAGGCATCGCGCGTCGTAGGCCTTGACAGGAGGGAAGACAATTTTCATTGCCAGACGAATTCAATTTTCCAATTAAAAACCTTATTTTTCCCTAGACGGAGATACTGCTTCAATGCTTTCGTAAAAGGTGGCTTCAGGTGTGACCATACATAGGGCAATATTTTCACTGGACTTGTTGCATTAACTGGGTGGTAATCGGTGGTGTTAGGATTAGGTAGAGTCTGTAGATCTTTAGGCACCCAGGTTATCTAACCTTGGCGGCCTAAAGACCTTATATCGCAAACTAAGAGCAGAGTAAATACCTTGAAGAAAATACTCACACACGATAATAAAATATTTCCTTAGATGTTTAATCCGGCTGACTTGGGACCTGTGTTTGTACTTGTGATAAGTTTGTATGAGGATTGTTCCGAAAACCAAACGCAAGAAAAAAGGCAGCGCTGTAATTGCTGATGCCTGAAAAAGATGTAACACATTGAAGTACCTACTTGGTTATTATTTTTTCAGATTAACTGTATCTCGTAGGTACCTACACTACTAATGAAAGTCGGTTATAGCACAGATTACTTAATAGTACTACGTAGTTATAGGTAAGTATTGGTAGGTAGACTATGATGGCTATGATAAAGATCTATACCTACCTACCCAAAGGGATTGTAAAAGACATAAGAAAATTAGCATAATGCTTTTACTAACGCTATAGATGCTGTATTTGGCGACCTTAGAGTAGTAGAGTGGACCGTAGAGACATAAGGAAATAATCATCCATGAATATCCGAAGTTCAGGATACAAAGAGCCCAAACTGGGACAGATCTTATTATCAGTCGCCATGGAGCATGAGCATTTGTCATCTAAAATATAAATACTGCGGGTTCATTTTTCATTAGTCAGATAACAGAGGAAAAAATATTGCTTTGAAAGCTTTTGTAAAGAAAATGTCAAACTGTCATCATCAGCTTATAGCAGACCACTGCTGGACATAGGCCTCTCCTACTGCACGCCATTCAACTCGGTTTTCGGCAACTCTCATCCAGCTGCTACCAGCCATCCTGCGAAGATCGTCGCTCCACCTAACCTGAGCCTAAACTGTCATTATATTTTATTCTTCTGATAAAAATTATCTGACTATCAAAAAATCTGCCCTTAGTTAATTTTCCAGGTTAATGAACAAATAAGTAGGTTAAGGCAAACGAACTAGAACTTGGCACCTGTACACATCACCACTTTCTCATGCTTGTTGAACATTACGACTGGTTTACGGATATGTAAAGAGGTCTGAAGACGCTATCAAAGCCCCTAATCAATAAATTGTGCTGTTTACGCCTACAAAACCTTGATCTTAGTGGGTAAGAACCTAGTCCGTACACCAGTAAATATTAAGTGCCGGTTTACCCTTGTTAAAACCATGTTGAAACTTCATTTGCATACTAAGTAGGACTCACTTTTATTGGAAAAATATTACTAATAGTATTAAACAAATACGCCAATTCCTCCTCAGATATACAAGGGTGTCTCCTTGGGTAATCGGTAACAACAAGGATCCAAATGATGGCCCACGTAATTTGCGTCCCACCGGTAACGTAGAACCCTACTGGCCATCGCGAATAGTAGTGCACCGCGGCACACATGAGGAACGTGGAGAAAGTTCCCGTGGTTATACCTGGTGACAAATATACATACATTTGTATACATCGTTTCGTCATCGTTTTCCAATGCGACCCCGTCGATAGTGCGACTCGAAACAAAACCGACCCGATGCCATGCCCACCGGTAAAGTTTTTATACTGCGACACCGGTAAAATATAGTGTCATGTTTTTTATCTATCTAAATATTAAATTAGACAAATTTGTTAACTAGGTACCGTTTCAAGTTACATTCATCAATTTATAAAAATATTATCCTGTTGAGAGCATAACGGAATAGTAACTTTCAAACTTATATTAATCAGCCTTGCGAGAAATGTATCCTTCATCAATCGTCTTTTAATTTAGGTTTAATCGCATATTATTTTTCTCATTAAGTAGTTAATTTCTATTAGGAACAAGCAAGACAAACTTACCACAATACGCCCACATGAAATGGTTCCTCTCTATCGGTGGCACCCAGTACCTTAACACCTGGACCATGCTTGGTTGCATGGCTCCCTGTTTGAGAAAGCATAACGATTTACGAACTCTTAACTGGCAGCAGTAGGTGCACCTTGTGCACATTATAGAAAGCCGCACTGCAATTCTGCTGACACAATTATTTTATAGAATAAAAATATTAAGTAGTTGGTCTAAGTACTCATTTTGAACCCATAAAATAACATGGGCTTCCTGACAATCATGTTTATAATTCAACAGTTTGTGAAGTTGTCGTCATAAATATTTAAGCCATGGTGCATCAGTAGATTCTGCTGCTAGCCATCCTGGTACTGTCAATAATTATTCACTAGTAAGATTCATAAACTAAACTTGGTAAAAACTAAAATTACTAACAGCACAAAATCCCTTAATGATTCGTACTAAAAACAGTGCCCAAAAGTGGTAATAAGCGGAGGCTGGTGTGAGTGACGTCAGTACTCCTGATATGATTCCAGCGATACCAACCACCCACGTTGGACCTAGCCTGAAAAGTTAACTGAAAATTTATAATCTCGTTTTGCTAGTTTACAAAGTACAGAGGAGGAGCAGGCGTTCACAACATAGCTTGTAGGGTTGGCATGCTGAAATGGCATTGAGCTAGCCATGTTTTTTGAAAATACTGATAGCCACTGGAGCAGGCGAGTCTTAGAGTGGAGACCATCTACGTGCAAGCGTAGTATTAGATGCCCTCCTTCTAGTACTAGCCGAACTGATGACAGACAGACTGGATGCTGAATGTACTGAAAAACGCAGCTTTAAAGAGGCCTAATATCCAGACTATTGTATTATTATTTTGCACCTCCTAAATTACTGTAGGTGCTTACCTATCTCCGACACTATGGAAAATCGGGAAGCAAATGCAATATCCTATGTGATAGGCAGAGAAAAGTTTCCCTACTTTCGTGTCATCCCAGTTTATTATATCCACCATCTGAAAATTGATTTGGAAAAGAGCGGTGTAAAGATTATATTCCTTTCTTTTGGGTAGGTAATGGTGATGAAACTGGCAGGTGTCCTGCCCGGTAATGAACCAAATATAACGATTTCGACTGCAATACATACTTGGAAATCTTAAATGGAACCAACGTGCACATACTGCACATGAACGTTACATTGCTTAAAGCCCAGAGTCAAAGTTAGACTCATTTTCACAAAGTTTACCTCCCGGCGTGGTAGGAACAGGTATGCATGTCTCTACCTTGGTATTCTTATGTAGTTACCTACACTACTACCTAGTGCACAACGATCTCTGCTAGGCACTACTTGCTAACTCCAAATTAATACTGTATACAGTTTTCGTTTAGTTTAATGTCTTAATATTATTGTCTCAAGTTCTTTTTTTTTCAACTACCTACATTGGCACTCAAACCTATTATTTTTTATTGTTATCATACATTTATATTCAAAGCTTAGGTATTTCATTTAATCTTTACCATATTATGGCTTGATGAAGTCAGGTGTTACACAGCTATTACTTTTTAATCCAGTAATACGTACCCACATGTCTTTAAGCAACGATGTTATTAATATCATTCTATACTGTTTGCTACTCTTCTAATACTATCCACACATCATTCAACGTTAATATAAGGATCATACCCCAGCTCTTTTGGCACAGCATTGTACGGTAAAAGTGTCGTTCTCAACAGTAAAATCTTCTCTTTTAATTACTTGGGCCATATCGACTATATGAACACTTAGGTTATTTCGGACGACGTACAATAAAAAATACCCAAGAAATATCATTATTCCCACCTAAAACACAATATAATAAGAACAAAAGACATCGTTGACCAATTACATTTATGTCAGTATATGTTTTCGCTTACTATTGCACGTATCCTAATTTTAAACATAACCAATGCCCAAAAATATTTATAAAATGACAATGTTAAGTACCTACAGTACCTAAATATCCATGGCCATATTGAATGCATAACTATAAGTAACTGATCTTCTCAATAAAATAGAACTTATCTCCCAACCAGTAGACGGATACTTGCGTAGAGTGTGCAGACAGACTAATTGTATATATCCAGAAATATAAAAAACCTATGACGGTAGAAAAAATTGCAAGAAATATAAATAAAACAATAAAATCACAATCGACGTTTATTTTATGATTGGCGATGCTTTCAATAAAACAAATTAAAATTTTCATATTAATTACAATATACATTATCAAATACAATAAATGTCGAAATATAAACCTACAGTGATTAATTAAACCGAATGATAGCTTTACACGAATATAATCGGGTCTTATGTTAAAATTATCTCTAAAATTTATAACAGGTTTAATACCTACATAGACCATTCTTTGAGTCATTTGTCATGTCATGTTACACTGTAAATTTTATCTTAAATTATGGCAATAAGAACTTCATAAAAGGACTAACCAAATCAAGTTTTATTAATTTTTCTCCCTTTTTAAAACACCCAACGCCTAATTGCAAGAATAATTTTAAAACATTCAATAGATTTTAATACGTAACCTCTATAAAAATAGTATTTCTCATAGTTATTTAGATTAAAAACATTGTCTCCAAACTCCGATTAAAACGTCAGATTAAAATAGATATAGATTTTAATTAATACAATTCTGTAGATAAGGTCATCGTCCCACAATAGTCAAGATCAAAATCTAGTAGGTTGCCAGGTAGCAGAAAATTACTGCTTTGCAATTCACGTACGGCAAAACCAGTGCGAGGTTTCTTTAGCACTAATGAACTATAAATAAATTTAGTAATAGGTACCACTGGGGTTGCCGACTATCTACCATACGAATAATTATCATTACATTTTCATAAAGATCACAGCGATTACAATGCATTTACATTATATAAGTTTTACGTCTTCATATAATTTAAACAATAATTTCTAAGTGGGTACACATAAACACAAGTATAGAAAATAAATAATCCATTCATTAAACTGCTCAAAATAGTATTATATAATAGTCATAATTATTTCACAATTAAATTATAATGAAATGCACTTTCTTCTCCACAAAGGGCACTTATTACAGAAGCGTCCCCCAAGGTTCTATCCTGGGCCTTACTAAATCCACTAAGCACTTAACGCTGATAAGCACAAATGTCGCGAGAGTTTCCAATAATATCAAACTAAATTTATCAGCGAGAGAGTATCTTTATTTATCAGTATGCATAATTCAAATAATTTCAAAATCGTACTGAAATTGGTGGCTTTAAATTTTAAAAGTTCATGTTTCTATCTATGCCTCTGTAATAGAGCCCTTGAAGCCTCAGTAGTCACTTAAGGCACATAATATATTTTATTTATAATCTACCGTCATTTGTTAAGGTAATTATGAGATTTAATAATGAAATATATTTTCAATTCCGTCCACAGCCTAGTATCTAATTCTTTTATCACATATTTGCAGTACACCTTTTGCATCGATATCATGCCGATGTTCGCAACTAAGATACGGTTATAATATTGCCAGTCTCACTCAATAATATTAACAATCTCATTTACTTGGCAACGTTTAGGGGAGTTTCTTTCACTTCTTTCGTGTCACCGAGTTTGATAGTCGAACCATTCATTTCCTTTAGGTCTCCATTTGTTTTGTCTTCCTTTGCATCCTTGTCTTCAGGAGGAAAGTTCCATGGTTGTATATTACCGGTTCCAAAGAATATGAAAAAGAGAGCCGAGACTATGTAAACTGATGCCCCCACGAAAAAAACAGGACGCCAACTCTCGAAACTATTCTGTAAGTGGAAAATTTACCATTAGGTAATATCTAAACGTTTTTATCAGATATTATATTTCTAATTCGATTTGCCATTATATTTTACATTTTTCTTATAAATAAAGATAAGTTCTTTAAAACATGCTTTAGTAATAATGTGAGACAGTTTCCGATTTTAGTCATTTAGGTTTAACTAAATATAATTGAAACGTAAGAATGCGTTAGAAGTTTTACATAATTTGCAAAGTTAGTAAGCTAAGGAGCTTATTCGCTTAGATATAGTGGAATTACTTAATTATTCTTTTGGGTTTAAGTAGATACTTACTCCTGAGCTCGTAAAGTATGCTGTAATCATGGGCGTGAAGAATCCAGCAGTGCTGCCAATACAATTAGCAATTCCATACAAGGTCCCCGCATAGTTCGGTGCCAGGTCTTGATGGTTCTGTAGGTTAGTCAATGTTGCCGCGCCGTTGAATCCCATTGACATTGTAATCAGCGACACTGATAGCGCTGTAGAGCATCCAGCGTACACCAACAACACTAACAAGACACCGGGGAGGACGTGGGAGAACAGGCAGAAGAATTTCCTTATAACGGTCGTCGACATTAGTTTTCTTGCCAATATGAAGTCCCCGACCACTCCGAATATCGTCGCAAAGAACAATCTTGCAAGGTACGGAAGAGCGGATATTACTCCAGCGGCCGATAATTCAAAGCCTAAGACACTTGAAACAAACTTAGGTCCAACTGTCATGATAAAGTACAAGCCCCAAAGATTTCCGTAGTGCAGAATAACCATTGCCAAGAACGGGAATGAGGTAATAATGCTCTTGAACGGTGGCAATCCCTGGAAATAACAAAAGATAAATAAGTTATATCATGACATGTTATGTTTCAGTTGCAATTAGCATATTCGGAGTAAACCTACATAACAAACATTTAACTTCGCACATACACAAACATTATTATGGATGACGTAATGGGGTTTTTGCTCTATGTTCCATTAGTTCACTTTATTATTTGTCAAACTATAACTGGACAAAGATATTGACATTTACCCAGCCGAATATGTTTAACAATTAGCATTGTTACGAGCAAATCCAAACTATTCACTGTAAATCCTAATGTATCATTTTGGCACGAACTACTTAACCTTAACATAACAACGAACGCCAATGCAAATATCATCTCACCTTTGATTTTTTGACCTTGTCTCCTAATGCGTCTAATATGTAATTCTTCTCCGCGTCTGTTATCCTGGGATGTTCTGCTGGTGAGTCGGCCACAAGGTACCACCAGAAGAAACACCAGACCAATGTTAGTGCAGCTGGCACGTAGAAAGCTGACGCCCATCCGAACTTTTCCATGAGGGGTCCGGTAAGAGACCACGTGAGAACCGTGCCCAGAGTTCCTCCCATCATAGCACTTACAAACTTGCCTTTTTCTGCCGGCGGGGCCCATCGCGCCACCAGCACGTGAAGTGCCGGATATATGAAACCCTGGAAAGTAGAACAAATTATTTACCGTATCCAAACGAGTTTAACAAAACAATCCGTTTCGACCATGGCTAATAACATTAACAGTGTGACATCTAATTTCTTACTACAAGTTTAAAAACATTATCCTCCTTTTGGGCTCTACCGCAGTGGGGTAAAGGACGTAAGAAGGCATATATATTCAACCGGTAAATTAGAAATTTACCGGTTTCTTACCATCCTATTTGATTTGCTAATGTGCATAATTTATAATGTATATTTCGAAATATGAGGAAAAAAATATTATCTTAGGCAAACGCATATTTGGCAAATATCATAATATTTATTTCCTATGAATCACTTACTTAAATAAATTAAGTAAACGCGTCACCTATTCCTTCATCATATTGTTTGAACCAAATTTAACTAAGTTGGTTCAAACAATTCACACAGCTCATAATCCTGCTAGTGAATTTAAGAAGGCAATACAAACAATATTTTTTAAGTTCTGCTTTTTTTTATCACAGATATTATGCATATACATATATACAATATACATGTGTGCATATAGCACCAAGAGCTCTGAACCTTCAAGATCTACGTGCGAGTTAATTGCGTCTGGAAAAATTATCTTCATTGCATGCTCTTAATAAGGACGGAACCCTTAGTGTAACCTCACCCCAACACGCAACTGACTGGTTTTTTTTAAAGTAAATTTTCAAAACAAGTTATACATTAAATATTGCGGTTAAGTTTCTACGCCGTGCGTTTTCACTCGTATTCATTAGATGTCTCGAAGCGGTCACCAACCCGCTAGCCTAGCGTGTGAGTGTGACTGTGTCACTCAGGAGGAGTCTAGGAATAAACTCCCCTTTCGGGTGAAGCAATTGGACTGCGACAGGCTACTAGCTAAGTAGATTGTACATAGCAGGTTACTAATATATGATTTCTCATGGAATTTTCTTCTTGGATCCTCAATGGAGTTACGACCATGGCTGGGGGTGGACCTAAAACTGAATTGTTAATCCGATTCATTGAGCAAACATAATAGAAATTATTTTAATTATTAATCTAGGTATAGAATTTGGGCTAATCGTAACAAGAATAAACTAGTTGGGTATGTCCAGAACAGTGCACAGAACGGCAATAGCGTAGGTATATATAGACCAATGATCTGGAAAAAATTAATTAGCTTCTGAAACGTCAACTTACCCCAGCACAACCTAAGAAGAATCTTATAACAACTAGAGCGATGTAGTCCAAGTTCGCAGCGAGCGGACTCAATGCTGTCAGAATGGCGCTGGCGAAGGAGGTGACGAGCACCACGTAGCGTGGGCCCCATCGCTCGGCGGCCATGCCCCCCGCCAGTGACGTCAAAGGGTAGCACCAGAAGTACGACCCGAGGATCAGAGCCTGCTGCTCCCCGGACCAGTTGAATGACGCTCCACCTGGAATCTGCTATGGATCGAGAAGAACAGTATTACTACAGTGTTACTTTGACCAACTTGACTTCCTCAGATTCTTTTTTTTTTTTAGGAAGGTCGTCTCGCAGGTTACCTAGGTAGCCGGGCTATCCGCACCTCGAATTTTAAATTCTCCTCAACTTTCATACTGGGGGGGCTCTAACTGCAGCTTGTAAAGCTGTTAAGTAAGTAGTACTTAGTTTTATTTTTCTTGAGATACCAGGTGTTTCAGAGAAAACTGCAAAAGGGATCTATGTTTATAATTTTTCTCTACGAGGATCTTAAAAGGATTTATTACCACAAAATGGAATGTTCACAATTTTTCGTTCACTGTTTTCTACTATTTGCTTTTGGTGGGGTAAATTATACTACCATAAACTGTAAGTTCACTTTTTCCCAATAGGGCTGGCACCGTTGAATTTAATTCAATATTATGACCAAAAATCTACCTACAGAAAACAAAAATAGAAACTATCGGACGAGATTAGGATGTCCAAAAATATGCAGTCTTACAATAAAAATATCATCATCATATAATAATAAAATTCAATCATTTTGTTTAAACACCTGCATGATATTATTATGCATGTTATAAACCGTACGTATCTCATAGTTTATTACGACTAAAATATTAATTAGCAGTCAATTTGCATTATTTAGTCAACTATATAGACACAGTTGTTTGCAATCTGTCCTATTTGTTTCTGCTTCTATTAGAAGAAAAGATGGCAATGCTAGATGGCGCATTTAGTGTTTCTTTTTTTATTTTACTTTACCATTTAATCTTATTATAATTATTAAGCCATTTTCAATACAGGCGGAATGATTTGTTTAATTAATTACCTACTTAACATTAGTAAGCATGAACACACAATACAAAAAACGAATGAGATAAAAACAAACAATAATGTTGTGAGGCGCTCGTAGATGGTCTTTATGTTAGACATTATTGGCATAAGAATGATGAGTTAGTTTTTATACACATAGTTACCTTGACATGAGCCGCGTGAACATCAATACCGTCTACTCGACGGAGAGTTTCATTTGTCACCGCGTCGTCTTTCGAGTCACACTGAGATCGCGATCTGATAAAACAAATTAGGTACGCATTAGTAACACCAGTCGTTAGCAAGAAAATAATTAAATAGGTACAGAGAACTCATCATATTTTCCCCATCATAATATTCATGGGTACCTAAGTAATAAGTTAAGTAAATATATAAGTTTTCCGGTTAGCTACGTACATGGAAATATCTCCCACAAATGGCTTTAAAAAAGCTCTAAGTATCAATCATATACGAAGACATTATTACGCATAGTAATACCTATTAATATCCTTCCACAACTATTGGTGCGCGCCTTCTTATTTTTTTTTTATAAATTATTCGCAGTGTATAGCCTTGAACTTATTTTTTTTTAATAATAGGACTTACTTACAAATAGTTGTCTTGATAATCATAGAAAAGATGGATACGTTGTGTGAGTTTGCAATCTACTAAAATAACAGCTTATTAGCTGTTAGGCAGAAGATGCTGCGCCGACGTCAAATAAATTAAAATTGGGGCAGGAATACGATGAGCTGATGACTTACGTAGAGTTGTTGTGTGTCTGTGGGACCATCGCGATAAGATTGAGACTCATGTTCACGCGGAGCATGTACACCACCCAGCAACTTGTAAACAACATCACCCACAAGTTGAAACGGACGGGAACCACATCTGTGGAAAAGAACATTTGCATTTTGTTAGCTGTATTGACCACTAAATTAACGGGCTATATATAAAGTAACAAGAGTAATGTCCTATGTCCGATTGTATTTAAATTATAACCGAACGAGCGTTTCAAAAACGTAATTCAAAGCGATATGGAGTTACTGCAAACAATTAAATATACACGTACACAATACGTATACGTACACAATATAATCAGAAGTTGTTTGCTACATTAAACCTTTTGTATAATGGCAAACAAGCATAAAAATTGAACACAAACCCATACTCCCGTAAGACGAAAACACTGTTTGATTTTGGTTACAGAAATAATAAAGATTTTTGAACATAATTATTTAGGCAAGGGGTTTTGGTTATTAGATAATTTATTCGAACGACGATCAAGAACCAAGTCCCAATCAAACATTATGCCTAGTTAAATCTACTGTAAAGTAACTGTAACTAGCTGAGGGCAAATCAATGAAGACCATTGTTATCATCAGCCTGCAGGCTTACTCTGAAGTTCGAGCTAGACGACTAGTAGGTAGAAGGGAGGCACAGCAATCATCGTTTTATAGAACTTAGGTAGGTACATAGAACTATAGAAACCTACTAATGTTATGATATACTTACGTATTTCTTTTACAGGCAGTATAAATTTCACATTTTCTTTGATTTCGAAAAAGGTCATTTTATTTTATCTGACTTTATCATAAGTATATAATTTAAGATCAATGTAAAAAAAGACCCAAATTATGCCTACTTAAAATACTAATATATAACCAAATATAACTTCTGCAAAGTAAACTTGTCAAAATCAAACATTTTACTGTCAAATTGAACTCTTTACTCCCCGTAAAGAGTTTGGAGAATCCCGATTTGAAGCGATGGAAAAATGTTTGAAAAGGTTGAGTTTTCAATTTCACAGGTACCTACAGTACTTAATGCACTAATTGTTCGGTGCCCCGTATGCGAATGCTGTACTTATGTGTGATTATGTATAGATTGCAGAGTACAGAAGTCGTAGCAGATACAAAACTATTATCATTAGATGGTTTTATTAACAACTGTAGAACAAAGGCCTTCGGCTTTATTTTTTACAATCTATACACATCGACACTATTTAAAACTAAGTTTGTCTAATGCGTTATTCACTATTTAGCACCTAATTATAGCCGCTCCGATGTCGCGAAATCTCCTAAAGATCGGTAACAATAGAAAAAGTTTAGTAATGGTGTCTCATTAGTGACAGTTGAGCTAATATTATGTTTAAGGTCAAAGCATGGACTTAACAAAGAACACATAATATGAAATCACGCCTGTCCTACTACAAGGGTCAGGCAGAAGTATACATACAGGGTGTTACGGAAAGGGTATATCAATACAAACGGGTTAAAGAGTGTATCTGGTCTAGAATCTTTGTACAAAATTTCAGCTCAAAAACAATAACTTTACAAATGCTTAATATTTTTTTATTTCGACATCACGGCGCTGCACTGGCGCGCGGCGGCGTGATGTGCGTGTACTAGGCGATTTCAATTTAATAAACAATCGAAATAAAAAAATATTAAGCATTTTCAAAGTTACTGCTTTTGAGCTGAAATTTTGTACTGAGATTCTAGACCAGATACACTCTTCAACCCGTTTGTATTGATATACCCTTTCCGTAACACCCTGTTTAATAGGTACACCCACATTTCGCCAGTTATATTCAAGTCCCATGTCATAGGGTACGAGCACAGATATAGATAGACCTAGATAACGCAAATATCACGATCTGTATGAAAACCGAGCGTGCTATTTTTCGACTACCTACTATGACGTCAAAAGCACTATTTAGTGATGGGAAAATCAAATCGATTCAAAGACGCCGCCGCGTGCGGCACCCGTCTCGCCCCACACCCGGGGGGCCTAGCGCCAGCACTCACGCTCACGCTCACCCAGCCAGCAGAACACAGGACTGAGCGCGAAAGTGGCGGCTTACGATTTTTGTACGTAAGTGGGTGCGATTTTTGGCACGCGAAGTAGTTGCTCTTGCGTTATCTAGGTGTATCTAATTAATTAATAAAAATAACAAAATTAAATCCTAACTCAACTAAAACTATACAGAAACTAAAATATAGCGTCGAAAAATTCATCCGCATCCCTGTCGACTGGTAATGTACCCAAGAGACTGGCGGCATTACCACGTTGTATGGCAATGCTTAGCCTCTGGCCAAGGTAAAAGCCAGCCCTTTGGTCACGGAAAGTATCAACAAGCCGTTTCGAAATTTCCTTAGAAAGACCGTGAGCACTCGGACCCCACGGCCCGAAGGTTTCAACCCCAAACGGCTCGAAAATATAATTTCCGATAAGGTTATTATATTTTTGCCGCTTGAGGTTTTCCGCAGCCGGAGCAGCAGCGCCAGCACAGCATGCCGAGCCAGGAAGATGGGATGGCGCAAGAGTATCGACACACGTTGCGTCTCACACTAAAGGCCTACCCACTTTCCATGGAAATAAAGACATACCGTCCGGTCTCTTGCCATCGTCGCGTGCCAAGCTATTGGGTTCTACTACAGCTGCAACGCCGACGGTAACAAGAGCTCGTCGGATGATGTCATTAATGTTCGCGTGCCGCGCTAAGCGACCCGCACATCGGCTGTAAGACAGGCCGTGGTGTCCGAGGCTGTTGACATCTTCGCCAGAGTGACAGCGATGAGGAGAATAGCAAGAAGTGCCTAGTCGCAGGGAAGCAGCGAGGCGAAAAGGAGTGTCGTCGATCATAGTTCGACGAAGGTAGTGCATGAAGCTAAAGACCCGACTCCCACCTAACCACACCCTGCAGGCGCGCACATTCCGCAGTAGTAGCAAACGAGTCAAGTCAATTGTGCTGTACTACTCTGCAGAGCGGCTCATCCCACCGTCTCTGGGAAGATGGATTGGTGTATCTATATCTGTGGGTACGAGCCTTTTGTCATCAACGATGGGGCGACATATCGGTGAAAAGTAATAATATGTTTAACCAAATTTGAATCATCAGTCGGATATATAATTTAGCAAAATAAAAGTTCGGACATTATGACCTAAATGTTTCCTAGGATTGACTACGGACGTAGGTATTCCTTCGGGGAATATAGGTATGTTCAGTAATGTTATGGTTATGTAACGTGATAGTGTTATGGTTATGTAATACAAAAAGTCCGGTTATCATAAGGCTGATACTTAAAATTGAACTAGTTTCGAAGACTTGACAGTTTGATCCTGAGATTAGCTTACCACCGCACATCAAAAGCATTGTCACTCCAATGAAGCCCATGCATACTACTAAGCTCAATTAGAGAAATCAATTTGACAGTATTATAATTACGAGCGTTCAGTTCAGTGTCCCATGAAACGTAAGATAGGTACACATTACATGGATCATCCAACCATACCTAATAATACTATAGTTAATTGGTGTCTGGCTACTTTGCACATGGTACCTAACGACAGATAAATTGTTCCTGCTAGAGATGACAAACAATTCTTAATCTTGATGGTCATAATAAGTAACTTATGTTGCCGCCGCTTGCAGTTTTCAGTTTTTCGGAATAAACTGATTTGCTACTCGTACTTTAGGGATCTACGTGCCTTTTCTTTACGTCGCTATAACATGACACCTTTCGCGTCATCATCACCATATCACCACGAAAGACTTTCACTGCTGGATATATGTAGGCCTCCTTTAAGAATCACCACAAGGAAATTTCAATATACATAAATAAACCATAAATATATATTGTCTTATATTAAACGAGCTTGACTCCTACTGAAAGGACTGGCCGGCTCTAGCAAAAGACAGAATTGTGTGGAAAATGGAGAGGGAGGTATTTGCCCTACAGTAGGACAATACAAGCTAGTTAGATTAGATAGATAGATATATTATAGGTACCAATTTAAAAAAAATCGTTATACTCGCTAATAGCAATATAAACCAAATGAACAAACAGCAAGTTTAACTTTATTTAGCAGCCACAAAAGTAATTAAGCTTAGATGTAACAATGATGACTGTGGTTTCTTTATAGTTACTTTAATTTAAAGTAAAGTGCGACACTGGCGTAATCTAAGAATAAATAAATAGTCAGTACTTAAAGTAAATATTCGCAACTTCTCCTCGTTTTCGTAATAAAGAATGTGGAGTTAAGTACCTAGATGTTATTTATTAAAGCATTCATATCTTTGCATTTTAAATTCCGATTAATTCATTATTTGGTGTTGTCTATCGCATTAGAAATTTAATATTAGAACAGGAATATGTGGAACGTATCTTTGTTAATTACAGGAGCTGACAAAATCATATTGTTTAACAGATTCAGGCAAGTGTTCCCCAAGGTTCAGTCATTGGGCCAGTGCTCTTTGCTGTTACCGCTTGCTAGTATCTTTTATCGGACTTTAACATAATAAACAACTAAAGAACAAGACTTCTATAACAACATAAGACTGCAAACGATTTGATTTACTACTTTTGAAATCTAATCTATAAGCATAAGCAATGCACCATGACAATAAACATTTAATCACAACGAAAATAAAACATAAATCTAAATTACAAACACTGATGGAAAACTCTGCAATGTTGACAGTGAATAGCCAAAATATGCTCTAGGCTCTAGTGTATTCGTATGTTGACAGTTACCAATTTGGCAGAAAATTACTAACTATATTAATTTTAGTTATCTAATGTTCAATGTTATTCCGAAACAAGAGAACATGCCTGTCAAAGCCATTATAAGCAGCATTCAGCTGGCATCACCAGCCTATACGAGACAGTACCAATATACCCGTAACACGTACAGTCAACAGCAAAAGTAGATGATGAAAATCAGGAATTCAATACTAATGAACGGAGTTCGCGTCAGAACTGTGTGGCGTCGAAGTGATTCAAAATTATGTGATTGTAAATTATAACAAACATTTACTACTAGTACAGCTGCCATATATTCGTGATCAGTTTTGGCTCCAAAAGTTATAAACTCAATTCATCATCTACCTACTTTTGCTGTTGACTGTGCGTTACACATTTTTATCCAAGTGACAATGAAGTTAACCAAGTTGTAAGCAAAATATTGATAAAACACAATGTAAGACAAAAGAAAAGATTTATTTATTGAAATATACTTCATCATCTGCCTAGCCTTTTCCCAACTATGTTGGGGTCGGCTTCCAGTCTAACCGGATACAGCTGAATAACAATATTTTACATGTAGCGACCTATCTGACCTCCACAACACAGTTTTTAATAATATTTTTTAATTATTTATTTATTTTTACTTCAAGACACAAACATCAGTGAAGGCTCTTGTACTAGGAGGTCCTGTATCACAAGAGCCAGCATAAGTTACTGGGTAATACGATACCCTTTGGTAAGACTGATTGTCAGACTTTCGGGCTTCTGACTACCCGTAACGACTTTCATAGATCCCCGAATGACAGCCGGGACCAACGGCTTAACGTGCTTTCCGAGGCACGGAGGGGTCTCGGCATGTATCCATCCACAGACCAACCACGGCAAACGTGGCTTAACCTGATCGATTGACCTGTGCGGCTGCTATTAGATAATTTAGCCACGGCCATTTGTATATGTCGCAGGGAAATGAGGATATCAGGGATTTCACGAAATCCCGGTAGATGTCAAATATTCTTGTTCATTACGTCTTTTTGCTAAAAGTATCTAGTGATATGACAAAATGCTAATATAAAGTCAGAGATATGTCATTTCACTAAACTAAATGTAGTGAAACAAAGAATACTGTTGATGAATAAAGTAATAAAACAAAATTACAAATTAACTGGTGCATTTTTTTAGAAAATAAAGTTTTAATCAACTAAACATAAAAACAAAATTACAAATTAACTGGTGCATTTATATTAGAAAATAAAGTTTTAATCAACTAAACATAATAATCTGACAATGATATCAGGTATTATACCATTTTCTATTACCTATGTGGATTCGTTCATTAGGTAAAAACAAATAAATGTAAGTATAAAAAAAATTAAATAGACTTCTAAAAGTATGCGAGGCTCAACAATTAAGAAAACGACTAACTCCTGATGGAAAATGGAAAATCTTGTTATTTATTCTTGTTAGTTTGTGGCACCTTGAATTACACAAAACATTTAGCTTCTTGCAAATACATCTTTTGGTTTTGCACTGAACCTTTGATTTTTCACAATTACATTGTTTAAAGCCTTGTCCTCCAAATGTAGAAATTCTTCCAGTTAATGCATGGCTCGATTGTTATTCGGCAGTGTTCGCTTTTCTGACATTTTACTAGATTTAGTTTAGTGAAACGACATATCACTGACGATAAATTGGTATTTTGTCATATCACTAGATACTTTTAGTAAGAAGACGTAATATTCAAGAATATTCGACATCTACCGGGATTTCGTGAAGTCCCTAATATCCTCATTTCCCTGCGACATATGTGTTTATACAGGGTGAAATTGAAAACTTGCGACAAATCGAAATGGGAGTTTGTACTCATCATTATGAACAACTTTTATTATGGGACCAAACCTGAAATCGCGAAAAAAAAATCTGCTGTTCCCTACATTTATGTTTGCATAACTCGTCAAAATGTTGGGAACAGCTGATTTTATTTTCGAGATTTCAGGTTTGAGCCCATAGTAAAAGTTGTTCATAATGATGAGTACAAACTACTATTTCAATTTGTCGCATGTTTTCAATTTCATCCTGTATATAACAAAATTACAATAAACTATACTAACTTCTTTATTTTAAAATAAAACATATTTATTTTAGATATTTATTTTAAAAGTAAAGAAAAAGATAATGTGATGACAGAAAATATTATTGCGCGAAATCTAAGCAAAAGAAACGGGCTACTTTGTCGCCTATTGGAAAATCTCATAATTAATAAAAACACAAAGTATTTTCAAAAGTTTTTCCGGAAATGTCATCAAGGACGTTAATGTTAATACCGAACCACCGTAACTCAATGTCAATGGCGTTTTATAGTATGACCTCGATTACGCACATGGTTGCATTTTATTCCGATTGTATACTTAACTACAAAAGTATTGTTAGTTACCTACAACATCACGTGAATATCACATTAAAATCAATAAAGATCCTGTAGGCAGGCTTCAGGCATCTGAAATCGTTGCTGAAATATTGTTATGGGCACAAAGTCAAAGTCAAAGTCAAAGCACAGCGAAAGAAAAGCAAGTTGTTAAAAAAAGGATTCAGACAGATTGATGCCTTATTCATATTGTTGCTGTGGTTACTAAATAAATTGTTGGACATTACAACTAAACAAAAAGTACAAGATAAGTAGAATTTCAGAAGATTGGCATGTGCAATGATGAAAAGATAACCGATTTAAGACTAAGTATCAAACGCAAAGCTGAACGAGATTAACCAGTTCCAGATTTAGAAGACATTTAAAACTGTACTTTGGAATGTTTCTTAGGGTCATTGTTCATGTGCAGCAGTAGTTCCGAACCTGGGGCTAATTACCCCGCGGGGGTAAATCGGCTATTATGCGGGGGTAATAAAAACCTAATAATTAAGACCTAATCTATTAAAATACCTAGCTAAAAAGAAAAAATTATAGATCGCCGCGCAGTAAGGACCGCACGTGGCATCTCTTTCTAGCTGTCGTCGCGGTCGCCTCGCCATGTCTGTTTTATCCTGTAGCTAACAGAGCTTTAAAAATGCTAATACCCTTTGCCACCACCTATAGATGTGAGAGTGGTTTTTCAACTTCGGTTATACTGAAAACAAACTAGGCCAGAAACCGTCTCAATGTGGGACATGACTTAAAATGCGCTTTAAGCGAAACTAAACCTAACATAAAAAAACTTGTGAATGCAAAACAATACCACCATCACACTAACTATTTTTACTTAATTCATTGTTTATATACATATATAAATTATGTTAAAATTGTAAGATTAATGTGCAATTTGTGATTAATATATGTAGATATTTGTATTTGCTTGTATTGTTTGTATTGATAACATTTTAAGGTCGGGGTAAAATCAGTTTTCCTAATAGGTCCAGGGGTGACAATATTTAAAAGTTTAGGAACCACTGATTTAAACGCTTGGGTTTAGGTGTCTTCATTCAGTGGACCAAGGGAAACAAATTGTATAAAAGCTTTTATTTTCTGTTTTATAGAAACTGTATACGAAAATAAACATTATGTTCGTATGTCTGAATCATACTCATATTGTGATTGTACGTGACTGCACGCATAGTTTTATTATCAGGGGCAGCAATAACATTAGATTTTTAAAGAATTTGATTAATCGATCCAAGAACACTGAACGAGACACATTAAAAGTTCGAAATGTCCCGCAAAGTGTTAATTTCTCCTGAATAATCGAGAATGGAGCATTATGAACAAACTTATTTACTTCCAACGTTTTTACTTCCGTTGGCCAAAGCATGCATATATCTTTACGCTGAGGCCAACCTGCAGACCTACTTCTAAACAAGACAAATTAATAAAAAGTCAAGCCAAGTCGGTCTTAAAATAAATTTAAAAAGCTAAAGCAAACAACTTTCTAAAGGTTAATTGATAGGATGTCCTTAAACGACAAAACAAATACGTTAATGAAATGCTATCATTTACCTTTAGGACTCGCGTTTGTCAAGTTAAACATAGGCACTACCGTACTATGATGACGCAGTATCCATGATTCTAGGCAAAGCAAACACAATATGAAGAAAATAACGTTTTGTTTGGCCTATTTAGAATTTTCTTGTTTCGTCAACCTTTTACATTTTACCTAAGACTAATCGAAGTGTTACTTTTGTTAGTACCTAATAAGGGGCTGTTCATTGTTCATTTATTACATAAGACAATATGAACCAATTTCTGACCCCCCCCCCCCTCCTCCCTCATCATCATCATCATTTCAGCCGAAAGACGTCTACTGCTGGACATAGGCCTCCCCCAAGCACCTCCACTTCGACCGGTTTTGTGCTTCTCGCATCCAACGAGTTCCTGCGGCCTTCACAAGGTCGTCGGTCCACCTTGTCGGAGGCCTTCCAACGCTACGTCTTCCGGTACGCGGTCACCACTCCAGAACCTTTCGGCCCCATCGGCCATCTGTTCTGCGAGCAATGTGCCCTGCCCACTACCACTTAAGTTTGGCAATTCTTCCCCTCCTCCCTACTTAAGAAAAAATAAGACTTGAATGAGCCCCCTCCCCCCCCCCCCCCTTTTGAATCTTACGTGAAATCAGTAGGTATCTACTAAAATTGCAAAGAAAAAGTACCGATTTTTATTTTTGCTTACCTTTGTGATCTTACGTAAGAATAATCTAGACCCTCCCACCCCATGTAATAAAAAATAAGATTTGTTTGGACCCCATCCCCCTTAAATTGTCTTACGTAATAAATGGACAGCCCCTAAGTAAGAATCCAGCTCATTCTAATTTTTATGATTTGTAAAAGTCAAAGTCAAAGCATTTATTTCAAATAGGCACATAAAAGGCACTTTTGAATGTCAATAATTGATTCTAGTCGCCCCTTCCAAAAGGTAGTTTTCGTATGGAGAAGAATGGGCAAGAAGCTCCACCGTTACTCTTTTAAAATGTTTAAAATATAATAATGTAATATCATCATCATCCAGCCCGACTTCACCCAATGCTGAGCATAATAATGTACCTCTCTTTTCAAATGCCATTCCCCAGGTCTCTGTCAGCCAGCCTCATCCAGCTCCTAATTGCATAACACACTATCAATTTCAATCTGAATCATTTTGAAAGATATTGCTAATCCGTTGCTTCATGTTATGTTCGAAAAATGTGTCTGCTCAACAACGTAATAAATAACGCAAAGAATATTGTTGAACTGTCAAAATGAAACCCATTGCTTCTGATGATAGTGTGTAACGCAATTACTCCGACAATGTCGTTCACCTATTTCGCCGCCGGACGATACAATTACCTATTATTTGTAATATAATACTTGATAATTGCAACATTTCAACTCGGATTATGTTTAGATCTACAAACAATTTAGCTAACTTCATGTTTGTTTACATGGCTGTGTATGTTGTGCATGTGCAACGGCCGTGCAAATATATGCATCGGAATGCAAACTCATAAGTGTTCCGGTCATAATAAAATAACAACAAATCAATCGTTTTTACACGCAGCGAGATAAAAATCCTATAAAATCACGTTCATGCTGCTCGAATGAGCGAAAATTCTTTATCGTCAGCGTCCTTTCGATACCGTCAACATCGCCGAGTATTTGATAACACGCAGTCCAACCAATCCGACTGTTGACATAACTAGCCTGTCGGTCGATACGAATGAACCGCTCCGATTTCACAAACATCATTCTTTAATGTCTTTCGAATTTCCACAATTTTATAAGATCATCTTGTTATCGGAATTAAAATACACATTGTCACCTAACACTTAGCCTTTCCTGTGTGCGGCATGTGTAGCATCTATGACGTGTGACTTAATGATACGAGTATGATGAGTCCTAGAAGTCAACAAATTAATGGCTTACAAAACCTTGTAGCATCGCAGAACACGTAAAAACCTTCTAAAGTAGGCGAGTAGAAGTAAGTTCAAAATAGTATGAGTCAAGATTACCTATATCGTTGAAAGTAAGTAAGTATTATAACTAAGGAATTTGTAATCAACTTATCATAGAACCACGCATTGATTCTAGAAATGGCTGTAGTTTCCATTACTACAGTATATTCTAGAATGACGCTACATTTCAACAAATAAGTGAAAGCCATATAGCCCACGACGTAGGTAGCGTTGGTTTATTCCAGAATATAAATTTATAACTACGAAAGTTGTTGCACACTAATGTTATCATATTATAATATAAGTATTCTGTGCTAATGTTTAGGTAGTGTTTCTACTAGTAATTTCATGAAGAGGTATGCACAAAATCCTATTCGTAAAATCATTATAATATAAATTTGAGATTCTGTCTGACGAAGCACATATGTACCTACTCGTATCGATAGCAAAATCTAATAAACTTCGGTTGTTGAACAAATTGA
Source organism: Amphipoea lucens (assembly GCA_947508005.1). Taxonomy (NCBI): domain Eukaryota; kingdom Metazoa; phylum Arthropoda; class Insecta; order Lepidoptera; family Noctuidae; genus Amphipoea; species Amphipoea lucens. Next base: position 9,893,414 of record OX382374.1, read on the forward strand.
AAATTACGTTTTGTGATAATACAATTAGAAATTAAACGCTCTATTATGTGAAATTAATTTCCAATTGTTTATTTTTTACATTATAGGTGTGTAAAAACAAAAATCTAGTTTAAAAAAATCTTTAATTCATTCACTTACTGATAGGCAACGCATAGCCTAAACCGCTGGGTATAGAACACTGTAAGCATGAAATTTTGCACAAGAATTCCTTATATTATAACGAAGGTGAGCAACAAGGAAGGTTTTTAAATTTCATCCCCTAAAGCGGTTAGAGGATGAAATTTTGTATCGTAGTTCTTCATATTTCCCTGTAGCGTTGTATCCCATCGGGTACATGGCTTGTATACAGTATATTAACGCATGGTATTGCTGTTGCCGATTGCATTATCGGTGATTAACCATTCATCCAACCGAAAAGTAATAACATTAGTCCGCGAGTTAACTATAAAATTGATTAATGACTAATTACCAGCAAAAGCACATATTTATTTAAAAAACAGGTATATCAGGTAAGTACACGTCAAAATCGTCGTAATAGCCAAAATAGGCTTGGAAATTATAAAAACACTTATTTTACATATACCTATAAATGAGATCGAAGAGGCAGGCCAACATACAGTGAAACTAACTCATGTAACCAGTGCTGTTGGATATTTAAGCACCGATGCACATGTCGCAGCTGTCCACTACTAAACAATAAACAATTGTGAACGCATTGAATGCGGTGAGAATTCTCGTATTTATTAAAACACTTTCATAAGACACGAGTCTTAATAACACCTGGCCTTTCACACTCCAACATACAACAACGTCGCCTTATTCCGGAAACTGATTATTCAGGATGCTGTCGGGGTGCAATTTTTAATGATTGAGTATGTAGCAGAGGTGAACAGTTTCGGTGATAACATAAGAAGTGTCCAACACTTCTGGCACGTGAACACAGCAGCTCCAACACTATAATATCCTGAGTAAAGTAGGAAGGGCGGGCGTTTTGGGGGACTGTCTTATGTAATTTTGACGTTCGAAAAGTGCTGACTCTCAGCTTACTTTAAATACCTAAATGAATTTTCATTGATTAATTGATTTGAACAGTCAGTAGTAAAGTACTAGTTCCGCTGTCGGCGTGAGGAAAAATGTGTTTTTCTTCTGGCACGAGTTGTTGGCACCACTAACACTGCCCCATTGATTGATAGTTTCGATCACAGTATATGGAAAATGTATTTTCCATATATCACGATATGTCTGCGGCAGCATTTGAACTTTATTTACTGAGTGTGCTCATTGATTGATAGGAGTTACTGCACGTTAACGTGCAGGCAGAGCCACACAACTGTGTATGTAGGAATTCTAACATAATTATGGTCCCTTTATCTGGACGCAATAGTCTAAAGTATCTACATAAACTTAAACTGTTTTTAACGAGGATTTGTAAGTTAGCCTGTTTAGTTTGGTAATTTTACCTCATATTATCTAGCATTTCGTAACCTATTTCCAAATTCATGTTCGAGCTGCCGAGTGAAACTGTTCAACTATGATACATCCTCCGCCCACGCACTTAGAGAGCTAACGATTACAGCCACAGCAGCATCCTGTATCGACAGTTTTCAGAATAAGTCCGTATCGTTATTGTTCGTAGGAGTTTGAAAGGGGAGGTGTAGAGGACTGAAACTTTCTACAAAACATTCTAAAATTACGGTTTTAGGTTTGCTCGCTTTTTATTAAATCTAGTAGTAAATCTAGATACAAAAGAAACTGAATTCCAAAAAAAAATTGGAATGCGCTTTATTGCTAATTCTTTCAAGCCCCAACGATTTCTTACCTAAACATATGTTCAGTATTCTAACGTGCTCGGCCACTTTTATTATGTATACCTACATAGCTGCATATAATATTTAGATAATTTAATAGATACTCCTGGCAAGACGCATCACGCAGGTGATCGTCTTTTTATACGATTCGGCAGCCATAGAGATCAAGAATTTAAGAATATTTTAACAAAAGTGCCTAGACAAGTTCAAGATAATAATTTAAACATATTTTTGCATTAATTTAATTTCAAATCTCATTAATTTGCCATGACACAACGAAAACCGATACCAGTTATTTTAATAGTACCTTCTTAGTGTAAGACTCCGTTTTATTTCTCACAAAGTATTTTTAATTGTTTACCACTCAATTTTTGGCAAAAACTTTTACGATTTTACAAACTAGACATATTTAAGGCACCGATAACTTAAACTGGTCATAGAAGCGAAAAAGCGCTAAAATGTTGCTTCATACATAAAACATACAAAGCTGTAAGTAATGCAAGGTACTTTGTAAAGTATACAGATAAAAATAGCTTTTTACTCGCGTCATTACTTGAGAATAGAAAACAAGCCTCAGGAAACAGGATCGACTTATTTCTGATGGCGCCTCTACGAGACTAGTCGCGTATAAACAACATGTGCAGGCTATGCTTATCCAATAACAGCTCCTGCGAGATATAAATAGAAGATAGTTCACACTTTATCGTACCTAATTCCAATTACCTTCTCAGGTACTTGATAAAAGGGAAGAATTTCTACTACTTTTGCAATTTTGCGTCAACCTTAAAAGGTGATATATATTGAAAAAATGTGTTTGATCTATATAGTGTAAGTACGTTTTATGCATTTGGAATAGGAGTTTAACATTTAAGTTTAGTTTTTGATCAAATTGAAAGATAGAGTCAAAGTTCACTGATAAGAAAATAACAAAGGCGAGGGATGCGGTCAAACAGGACCTGACACTGAAATGGAAGTGGTCAGGTCATATTCAGAGAGAAAATAAAAAATCGGATCGGGATGAAATATGGTCACAAATTAAAAGATGGAGTGACGACATCGCACAAATAGCCGGAAACATATGAGAAGGCTTTCACCGCAAAAGGCGGCCCTTATTCCTAAAAATACTATCCTTATTTAAGTACAAAACTAAAATTACTAACAAATAAATAAAAAGTACTTACACAACACAAAACTACATGTCATAAAGCTAATAAATAAATAAAATTTTGACTATAATAATATGTCCTAGCATACTATAAAAGGAATACTCGATACCGTACAATGAAATTTTCTCGATACAAAAAAAAAATGCAATATTCTATAATTTTTTTGAGTATCTTGACGTAACCCTTGGGAGAAAGGGGAGAATTTTTACTACTTTCGCAATTTTGTGTCAATCTTTAAATCAAATGTTTTCACTGAATTGAGGTTTTATTTAAATCGACACGGTTACAGTTATTTCTACAACGGTATTTTAGGTATCTTGATTAACGTGACTGCTTGCAGATAGCTGTGACTTAGAATTACGTAGAACTCACAATACATAATTTAGTTATGCTGGCATCCTAACAGATTAACGGCTGCTGATCGCGACATCAGTATTTTTCCTAGTAGAAGTATTACTTTTTTAAATTCTTGGCAATGCATATGTATGTAATATTCATTCATAATTAGAACGATTTATACATATGTTGCTTTGCTCTTAGAGCCTCGGTAACAAACTTATGATTGAACAATGATCTTTTCTGTTTCTCTGTTTAGCCCAGATATTGAATAATTTTCAACGATTTTGCATGTTTAATTAATGTAGAATTATCAACCCCGGAAACCTCAGGCAGCATTAACGTAGAGGAAAACGTGATTATCCTCATCAAATATTTAATGAAGCTTATAACTTCATAAACTCCACACATTATAGTGCAGATCTCAATGACTTCCAAGATCATCTCAGCTACTTAGGTATACATCTACCTTTAAGTAGTTAAGCAATTATACTTCATTTATCACTAAAATAATTATTAACATTTCTCATCTATCATGCAAAATGATCGTCTTTGTCTGTATAATAATTGACTACCCCGTAGTGTGTTTATAAATGGTTTATACGCTGAGATCAAAACAATTTGTCGATATATAATGCACACTATACTTCCGTATTTATTATGAAAAGTTGGAACTAAGTACCTTACCGTCATGTAAAATGTTTCAACATTAAATAATTAACCTACACATGTGAAGACAATAGCATGGTATCTTTCAATTTTTAATAACATCTGTGCATATTATATGCATTCAAAATAATAGGTATGTAGCACTTATGTATGTATTGCCTGCACATGTCATTTTGTGCGATTCTTTAATGCGCTATGGAAATGCACGTCTGGATTGATTGGTCCAAGAGGTCCTATTAAGTCACATTGCTCCCGAGAGTCTGACCTCGAGGAACGTATTGTCACTGTCAAAGTCGAAGGCATACGTCCACCTTACGATGGCCTTTAATGATAGTGTGTGATCAGGTGTTAAAGCCACGAAAATGTACAGCTCAAAAACGTTAAAAAGTCCACTATGTTTTTAAATGCCATGGAAATTATCAAAGACCGATAAACTGTAGGATGATTACAAAAATAATAATAAGTTAATATTACAGCAGAAGTACTTCAGAAAGAATTAGAATGATGTTCGTGCTGCTGAGATGTAGGTAACGGAAAATGTTCAGGAAGCTGTCACGAACATTATGTGACCATCATTATGGAAAATTGACGTTAGGTTTATGCATTAACTACGAGTCAAGTCCAGGACCATTTAATAAATATTTAATGATTATGTAGCATTTTAAATAGTTCGGTGTAATGGTTTTTCTTTTGTTTTACTAATTAAACTCAAACTTATAGGTACGTCTTCATTTTGAGTATGATTAGGATTACATTTTTCATCGAATAGGTACTGGAGTTTACTTGCTATTAAGTGACTTCATATATATCCTGATGCTACAAAAGCACAAACATTGCTTGTTTATTTCCTAATAAAAATATTATCTCAAACTCAACTGGAAAAATCGCAACAAAATTCTGAAGCAAAATTTTCAAACGTTCCAAATTTTATTACCTAAGAATTGGTGAACTGAAAACAGGTACTTAACTACTAAAATCAATAAACCTTTGATTACAATTTCACTTTTCTATTACCCATTAAATTAATAAAAAATACTTGAATATGGAATGCCTTGTGTGATGTTTATCTTGACTGCAGTAAATTGAGCGTTTTTTACTACCTTTGATTAAAAATCGTTGTTTTTTTTTAATAATTCCAAAACAATTTGAAAATCCAAATTGGCGGTAGATATAAAATAATTTCCGGTATTATGGATGATAATAAAACAGCGATTTTTAAGCTCAGAGGGTACTTACCAAAAAACTTTATAAAAATCACTGCCATTTTGATATTTAATTTTTTATGACTATAACTGCCAATGAATCACAATTTAACCGTCACTCTAGAATACGACCATGTTGTCAATGAAACGGTACACGACAGTTTGGTAGCGGACAGCGGACAGAGCGCGGCGGCTGCGTACTGCGGAATAAACCTGTGGACAAGTGGCAGCCGGCGGCGGGCGCGCGGTCTGCGGAGTACCCACCGACGTGTTACATCAACAACCAGGGAGGCTTCGGCGACCACTATCGCCGCACTTCCGCCCACTCACGAGTATTGTAAATACCAATTCATAGCGATTCTTTTGGGTGAACTGCTACATATCACGCGCTACGGTTGAGCGAACAGTACAAGCAAATAGGCAGAGGAATCACTAATTATACTATTACTAGAGTCAGACACTTGCTCTAGGGCAAGGCTTAGCACTTGCACTTGCTTTAGGGGCGGGTTATTTGACTAATTTAGACGTGTTTTATGAATTTATTGTAAATTAATTAATGACATTTGTATGTTATAATAATGTATGATAAATATGTATCTAATCTCACACTAAAATATAATATGGTAGCATAATTAATAATTTTTGCTTGCTCTAGTAGTAATAGTACCTATAATTAGTGATTGTAGCAGACACTTAGGGGTTTATTTATAAACATGATTAAGTGACTGTTTAAACATACATTTTTGACGTTTAAACTGCTCTTAACTCTAAACAACTTTAAAATAAAGGTGTTACTATTATACATATACACCTGCCATTGAGCAGTATTCTCAAAAATACACTCGTATTTTTTATTCATCATGACTTGAATTTAGTTAAGTGCGCCAGAGTCGCTTAGGTACCACTGCGCGACTAATTCCTAAGTATGAAGGAAAATGGAGTTAGGTACGCTTGGATTCAGTAGGAATTCGACGCTTCCTTAGAGCAAAACAAACCATAATTTCATACAATTCACAATGTCAGCTATAGGCATTAAAATTTGTATATATTACACTAGCTGTGCTGTGTAATTGAATTTCATGGGTTTTATATTATTTTGCGCGGAACCCTAATCCTTTTTTTCTAAAATAAAAGCAACATTTTAGAAGCCTAAGTTACACATTATGACACCAACTATCTGCCAGTGAAGTCCCGTCAAAATCGGTGCAGCCGTTTCAGAGATTAGCTGGAACAAACAGACAGACAGACAAACGTTTAAAAAATGTTTTTTAGGTTAATAACGTATATTTATACGATTTGCATTTAGTTAAAAACTGTTATTTTGACATTACAAACAGAATAGATAAATAACAAGTTAAAGTTAAGTATAAGTATTTTTCATTGGCTTTACATTATAGTCAAACAATTCCAGTAAAATAGATGAATGTCAGGCCATAATTAAAATGACGACAAGACAAATAAACGAGCGACAAAATTAAAATATTAGTTTGTTTGTAACTCAATAAACTCTCTTTGCGCCATATAATATCAACATTTTTATCAGCAAAGCCTTTAAATGTTTTATCGTCAAGGGCTTACTATAGAACAGATAGGATATGAACCTTTTATAAACAATAACCAAATATTAATGCTTTCAAGGTGTTGATGGGGCTGCCTTGCTTCTGTAGCGCATCAGGGATGTTTTCGGAATTGCGTGTTGATTGCTTGCGTAAAAGATGTGCGTCCTTGGTGCGCAGTGTGCGAGCCACTTCCAACAGCATCCTGGGAGTTATTGCTGATAGGCTGGACTGCTGTATTGTAAGTTGTTGCTCCAATATCTCAGCTGGAATGCGGAAGCAGTGATTATTTTGTTGTGTGTTTGTGTAATTGTTGTTGTAATTGTATCACTTAGCATAGTTGTAACATGGTTACTCTAAATATGGAATTGAATTATTATTAACTAGCAGCACCCCGCGGTTTCACCCGCATAAGTGTCGATCCCGTGGGAATATCGGAATAATCATATGTCCTTTCTCGGGACTCGAACTATCTATAGAGATAGTTCGAGTAGTAGTAGCTGAACTGATTTAGATGAAATTTGGTATAGACCAAATTTCATCTAAATCAGTTAAGCTGTGTAAGCGTGAAGAGGTAACAGACAGACAGACAGACACACTTTCGCAATTATATTATGTAGTATGGATTAGGTAGACGCTACTTATCATTTCATATCTCCTGCGAAGTTTGTTGCATTGTGAAGCTTTCAGTGTAAAATATATTCTGAAAGAATATGACGTCACGCCTGTAAATCCCCGACGAGTTAGGCAGAAGTGTAAATAGAACACCCACATTTCGCCAGTTATGTTTAAATCCCATGTAATAGAGGGCGAGCCTGTTGACATCATCTGGGTGCATAGATATCGATATCCGTGTCTGGGTGCAAACCCAAACTCTGGACTGTTACTGAGATAGTAGAACCTAAACCACTGAAGCGATTTAGATGAAAGGTATAGTAAGGGGTGTAAGGACTCAACTATATCTTAGTTGAGTCCCGGGAAAGGACATAGGATAGTTTTTATCCCGATATTCCCACGGGATCGAAACTTATGCGGGAGAAACCGCGGGGCGCAGCTAGTAATACTATAAATGCGAAAGTAAGTTTGTTTGTTTGTTTTTTACCTTTTCACGCCAAAACCACTGAACCGATCATTCTGAAATTTTGCATATACGTTGTCAGGTGTACAGAAACGGACATAGAGTACCATTCATCCCAAAAAAAATGCTGTTCCCGAGGAAAACAACAATAACGTTATTATGATAAATAGATGGCGCCACGTGTCTTACGAATCATGATTGAATTATATTAGAAAAAGTGTAGTTTAATTATGAAGATTATTCATTTTCTCATACATTCATTCTTATTGATTCTGAGGCGATACAAAGTTCGCTGAGTCAGCTAGTATTTAATAAACATTGCATTGCCTGTAGGTATCATACACGCGCAGACAATACAGCGCCCTTTCTGTGAAATATAGGTAATAATGCGTTCAGGGTGCTGATGAGGCTGCTCGGTGCCCTGTCAGTTCACCAAAAATTAATTTACAAATTTTTACTTGACAAACAACGATTGGCAAAAACATGATTTGTCATTTCATCATTATACAACAACAAGTTTGCCAAATAATTCACTTTACAAAATAATCACTAGATAAACTTTTGTTTAATAACGTGTTATTTAACAAGCAATTCATTTTTTAATCATTTTATTTCATAAAACAACGTTTGGAATAAAAACGTTTTACATATTGACTTATCATTACGCAATTTCCTAAAATTGGAACTCATTCTTTCATCGACTTGCGCTAATAGAAAAAATTAGATTATTTTTAGTGGGCTACCCGGAACCGAACTAGTTAGATTAGGTTAATTATTAAAAAAAAATGGTTCGGTTAGGTTAGGTTAAAACTGTGACCCCCTACGCACGAGCCGAGCGAGCGAAGCGAGCGGTGCCGCGGCAGCGGCCGGCGAGTGCCAGAAACGACTAGATTTTGTAAAAAAAAATACTTTTACACAAAATATGGGTGCCAGAAACGACTTGCGCTAATAGAAGATAAAAAAGAGATTATTTTTAGTAGGCTACCCGGAACCAAACTAGTTAATTTGGTTAATTATTAAAAAAACAATGGTTCGGTTAGGTTAGGTTAAAACTGTGACCCCCTACGCACGAGCCGAGCGAGCGAAGCGAGCGGTGCCGCGGTAGCGGCCGGCGAGTGCCAGAAACGACTAGATTATAAAGAAAAAAATACTAGCCTGAAAATATTTTGACCCAAATGGAGAATACCGTCATGATCACTTTGCGACTGGTTTAGAAAATCTTTACATAGCATAAAACAAAGTCATTCCCCTGTCTGTAAGCTTAGATATTTTAAACTACGCAACGGATTTTAATGCAGTTCTTAATGCAGTCGCTAGTGTATTATAAAATGATATTTTGAAGAAACGTTATTTTTCCAAAAGAATCTAAATATGAAATGAAAAATGTGTAAATGATTAAATATCATCCATAACATTTGTAAAGAGAAGCATTTGCCAAATAAATGTTTGCAAAGCGAGTGTTTATAAAATAAAACATTTGCGGAATGAGTTGTTTGTGAAATAAATAGTAGATATACGAAACGTTGGTTGTAAACTAAAAATTTGTCAATGGAGTTTTGGTGAAACATTAGTGAACCGAGGCTGCTCAGATTCTGTAGCTCATCAGGGATGTTCACCGAGTCGCAAGTAGACTGTTTGCATACAACCTTTTTCCCTCATATTATCATCACTCTGACAATCTATCCATCTTTCCTTCGGTCTCCCAGTCCTCCTCCATCCAAAAACATTTTTAATTCATCAGTGCTTTAGTCTGAAACCTATATTATTTTCACCCGTCCATTATCATAGAAAGTACAAAGGATTATCTTCAAACATTTCTGCTAAAGCACTCATAACTCATAATCAGCCTATAATTTTCCCTCTGCTGGGACACAGCCCTCCTCTCTGTGAGAGGGAGTGGGCCATCATCCACCACGCGGGCCCAATGCGGGTTGGTGAATGTCACATGTCTTTGAATTTTTTGGATGTTTTCCTTCCCCGTTTTGAGAGCAGTGGTGATGAAATTAAATACACAATGTAAAGTGCCTGCCTGAGTTCGAACTCACAACAACTCGTAAGTCGGGGCCGGCCGATACCTGAGCCACTACTGCCCAAAGCACTAAATAATAATTATCAGGTACTTTTTTTGTAAACCAAACTTCGTCTGAACGGCTAAACAAATATTGTTACTGTTTTTGTCTAAGACAAGTATAGCTACGTGGGTAGGTACCTATCCATGGAGATTTCAATAAGAACAAAAAAAAATTGGAAAATCCAAAAGTGCACGACTCCTAATGCTCATTTGATCGTATAAAAACCATAGACACCTAATAGTATTATATTAGTTAGTTTTGTATTAATTAATTATAATTAAACTACTTTGAATAAAAGAGCCATTTTCAATAGGGCTCCTTCTATGGGTGAAATGAATCTATTAAAAAAACAAAAATTGACTCAATTAATTGATTTTTTCGCAAGCTTTGTTTTCAGGTTGATGATGGGATTTTTTTTAGAAATATTGATGTTTTTTTTCGTTTCTACTGCATTCAATAAATCTTTGAAAAAGATAGAATTAATCTCCATTCAATTATCTATACAATGGTATATATATAAACTAAGTAGGTTCTGTGTACTAGCAGGAGTATAACAATAGAAACAGTTGCAGAAAGGAGGCAAAAAAAATTTTTCGATCGTAAAGCACTCTCTAATGCTTCGCATTATAAGTCGTGCAAAAATTTAGAAACATCATCTTCTTCATCTTGCTGTATCGATGGCTACAGTATGTAGTTTTTCATCTTTCCCTGTCTATTTCTTATAACATAACATATATTATCTTTCACAAGCAAAAAGATTTCATAATTGTATGACTGAGTTTGATGTCTTTCTAAACTTAATTCTGGTTTATCGAAAACACTTATAGGTAAGTACCACTATCTTCACACCTTTTAACTTGTATTCTACTTTCGTCCATTTCTAACATGCCAGTGCTGAAGATAACAGTGCAATATCTTAAACCCCTTACTAATAAACGTTGTATAGCGTCTGTATAGTTAGGTACACAACGCAGAACGCTTTGTCTTCTTCTTTCGAAAGTCAAATTACTGATGACTGAAAGAGAGAAATTGGTGTGTAACTATTCATCCGATATAATACGTTTATTAGTAAGGGGGTTAGCCGTTTGTCCGCTGCCACGTCAACGGGACGTCAACGGGACGTCAACGAGAACGAGATGACGGCGCCGAAGTAGCGATACAAACATTTGCTATGGCCGCATGTCCACTGCACGCCGCGCCGTCACCGAGACCTCGCGCTCGGTTCGAATAGTCTCGTTTCTTGTTGACGTCTCATTGACAGAGGCGGGTGGACAAACGGTACCCTTATACACACACGTTTTTCTTGCCGTAAAAAAACTACGGTTTATTCGCCGTGTGTAGGCGGCACGGTCGTCAGTGTTGTATGGATCACTATGGCCGCTTGTTGGCAGACACGGCGGCACTACGGCACAGCGCCGTAGGCAGTGTAGGTGAGTCCACAAGGTGAGTCTGTCGACGACACCGGATGTTTTCACGATGACAATTATTGGCGTGACGGCCTACGTACGCTGATTTTGTTTTAATCAACAATGATTAATTACATTGCACGAATATCGATTACATTGATTCATGAAAGGCCTGTAATGTCTGTTAAGATGATCGGATGTATCAAAAACCTTCTTTTCCTTTTTTTGAGTTTTCTATACACGTAATCAGGAATGATAATCTTTATTCTATATGGATTCATGACGCACGTCTGCTTGGCACAGAAAAATCACAACTGAGCCGTACCTAACCGATGTCTCGTCCGGTTGTTCGCCATGTCATATACAAGCTCACAAGTTTTTCTGCGGCGCAGTTTATACGCTTTAAAAAATCCGTGTTACCGGGAGCGTTCGCCCGTAATATAACCTTTAGCCGCGCCCTAACCGTGTTACTTCTATCTATTTAATTATATGTATTAACCTTTCCTGCTGGCTTCAATTATCTCTCTACATTATCTAGTAGTTGTCGGCCTGCGCAATTTACTTGCAAAGCCCAAGCCGTTACTGGGGAATCTTCTTTCTTGGATTATTACAGAGGCGAATGCTCCTGGTGAGTGACTGCCTTTAAAAATAGTCTACCTACTCAGTTATTAAGTTTTCCTACGAATTATTTGCTATGATTTCGCTACTAATTAATCGACTGACGAGTGAAAATCGTGATTTTAACATTATGGTACCCGTTGCACTAGGCACGCCAGGTGCCTAGTGCAAGGCAAGCACAAACATATAAGTACGACGCGCGTAAAGACGGCATAATTTAAATTTTAATTACGCGGCGCACCACCATCTGTGTCCTTGTGCTTGCATCCAAAAGGACCTAAAATAACACTTGATCAAGCTGTGAAGTATTCTAAGAAGTAAAAGACCATTCATGACGAAGTACATAAAGCGATATCCAGACACTAAGAACGTCGACTATCGACCAGACCAGAGCCCTGATTCACAACCATACGACAGACTATCGTATCGAAAACCTGACATTCCCATTACCTGATTTGACTTGCCCTCAACAGCAAATAGCTGTTGGAAGAATAGCGGGCGTCTATTTGATTTAAACTGACAAAATTTTCTGGTTTTGGACTTGTGAACAGCGTTTAGAAGACTCCTACGATAACAATGTTTAATGTTCGATACGATACGGAAGCGTATTGAGTGTTTGTCAATAGCTATGCAGAAGAAAAAAAGCAACATGCTACTAAATAAAAAGAAATCACGGTTATCTATTCATTATGGCCAAGAACTATTGATGAAAAAGGGTCCTAATATTACTCAAGATACTAACAGGAGATAGTTAGTGGAAGCCGATCTCAAATGTAGAAGCATTATCAAGAAACCGTATCTCGGAGAGTGACACATTGAAAACACTCAAAAAAGTCAGGACCGGAAGTCATCGAGGTCTTATACTAGTACCCACAGTCACCCGATGCTAACTTGAATAAAATTGTTCGGACGTGATGTGTGCAAAAAATACACATACCCGTTGAACTTATTGATATGAACGTAATTATACCGCGACCGTATCGCCAAATTCAATTATCCAAAAATAGCATGACGTGATTAAACAATGAAGGAGTCTGGACATTCGTATTGATATCAATGCATGCAAGTATGAATCCTGAAACACTATTATTATCATTTTCAAAACCCAAGCCCCGACTACGGCGAAGCAAAAAGGAGGGTTATGATTTTGACCGGTATTTATGTATATGTATGAAACAAGAAAGTACCTTCCCGTGGTCGCATGCCGCTGTACTAACATACTTATAAGCTATGGTAGCATGCGACCACAGGAAAATATTTTCTTGTTTCATTCTTTTCAGTAGTCGGATTTTAGTTTTTAAACTTATAAAAATTAGTTTTGCCGGACACAACGCCGCGTAGCGTGGCGTAGAGAGGTCTCGTAGCATGGTGTAGAGGCCACTTAGCAACGCGTCGAGTCCGCGTAGCATGCCCTAGAGGGCGCGTAAATTGGCGTAGAGTCCGCGTAGCGTGGCGTAGAGGCCTTGTAACATGGCGTAGAAGCCGCGTAGCATTGCGTAGAGTCCACGTAGCGTGGCGTGGAGGCCTTTTAGCATGGCGTAGAAGCCGCGTAGCATTACGTAGAGTCCACGTAACGTGGCCATAGAGGCCGCATAGAACGCCATAAATATCGCGTAACATGGTATAGATGTTACATAGACGTCGCCGCGCGAACACAAGCTGTTCCGAAGACGAATTATTTCCATAGGCTTTTTTCCTAGAAACAAAACAATAACTACCTTTGTTAGGTTAAAAACTTTTTGTGGAGTTTTCGGTTAACTAAAAACCCTATCCCAAGTAGTATTCTTATAAATAAGTCTTCGTTGTATTTTGCATTGCAGATCGTACCTACTACACGAAAAAAATACAAAATAATAAAAGAAATGGAATGCAATATTGTTATGAGATTATAAAAGTCCTCCAAAAAAGACGATACTTATTATATGATTAATTTCTAAGAATACAGATTACTTACATTTGTCTAGGTTTAGTTAAGAAGAAAAATAAAGTTACCAACAAAACCAAAACAGACAAATGTTTTTTCTTTTTAATTCAAGCTGTATTATTGACTTATGTACTATATTTTTTATTTTTGAAGTTTCTTCCGCTCATGGGTTTTATTAATAGTTAGGTAGGTATGTTGCGATACATGTACATGTAGATGAAAAAAGTAAAACGGATGAAAACACTACAGTGTCGATCTATATGCCGCCTCCGACTGTCACCTCGTCCTCATCCTACAAAATTTATTTGGGATCGGCGTTAGCATGGTTTCTTTTTCTTTTCCTCTCTAGTCGCTCGCACTCGCTAGGTTAATCTAGTATCCCAGTCACGATGCCCCAATTTTCGAGATCGCTTTGCTTGCTCTTGCATTCTCTTAGTAAAATTACAAGTGCCTACCCGAGTCAGGGTGCTCTAATTTTCTAGCTCACTTTATTCGGTCTTGCATTATTTTAGTAAAATGACATTGAAAACTTAACCTATCCCGGTACAATGCTCAAATTATCGAGCTTCGCTCACTGTTTGATGAATTTACACAAGACATTTTCTATTGCCTTCCAAAAGTACTCGCAAGATTGAGAAAGGTAACAATAAAAGCGGAGTATTAAGAATAGGTACTCATAATAATAAAATTATTTTCGTATACGAATGTTTTTAGATGGCTTTTTTGTCATTTTATTCTCTGTAAGTAGTTATGATCGCATCACGTGTGTCTGACTGTGTGTTGTAGGTAAAGTACCTTGTATGGAGACTACAAAAAAAGTCGTAAGTAGGTATTGATAGATGAAATAGTTTTTCTGAACTTATAATGGCCGGCAAAAACGTACCTAGGTAATTTACCTAATGATTTGGTACCAATCACAGAGATGTACCAATATATAACAAGTCAACAACAACACTTTCCTGTGGTATGCCAAAGCTACCTTTTAATTTAAGGTGTAACGTGGCTTCTTTTCATCGCGACCAGTATCCTATAGCTCGAATTCTTTTTTTTTTTCTAAACACAAAATCTTTTAAATGCAAAATAATCAAAGACTGAGGTTTGTACCTACTGAAGCCCAAATAAATACTTAGATATAATTAATTAGGTATCTATAGTTGTAGTTCTCTCTTCGGCCTCTAACAGCTATTTCATAATAGTACTTATATTATGATACATGTGTGCTATGTTGATCATTAAACTCGAGGCGGTATTATTCGCGCGAGCCGCAGGCGAGCGCGATAAGGAAGCCGAGAGTTTAATGATCAATGCACACGCGTATCATACGACGTTTTTCAACACACTTGCGAGGAAAAAAACAGGCTTGTATTGTTAAATATTAACTTGTATGGATAATGGCGGGCTGGGTTTGTTTTTCCGCGCGCCGCGCCAGCGTGCGCGCGCAGGTTTACCCATAGAGTAAGTAATGGCGCGCGTTTTTTTATTTAAAGGCACAGACAAACCGATAAACAGCCTATAGAAAAAATATAGTAAACACAAAATAATGTTTAGACTGATCGCAGTGTTGTCGTATGTCAAATTGTAGTTTAGTTAGTATGGAATTAGAAAGTACTATTGGCATACAGAAATATACATTAATTCAGTGAGAATCCGCAATAATAGAACGCCAATGGTCTTTTCCGTTTGGTTCCGCGAGGGACCACAGAAAATTATTATAAGGTGCATCCACACATTCCACACAGAGCGAGGCATGCGCCGCACAGTGGAACGAATGTATGGGAGCGGTTGGACGTAGACATGTCCGAAAAAAAAGAGTAAAATTATGCCAAACTAATGATGCCATCTTATTCGATTACTTAATGCCTTCATAACTTGTGGTGATGAATTTCTTCATAACTCCCATATTTCGGGAGTAATTTGAGAAAATGTGAAATTTTACTATGAAAATGAGTGTATCGAGCTCTCTCCCTCCTGATTCCGGGCTTGTTTCAAGTAGCGGTCTCTAATATCGTAATGCTATTACTAAGAGCTATATTTAATACTAAGACACATAGTGCGCCAAATGTGCACTTTCTGGGATAAAAGGAAATGAAAATTTAAAAAAAAAAAACGTTTTTTCCCCATTTGTATTTACTTTAAACCGCAGACAGACTTATTAAGAGGTCTATAAATATATTATATATATACAGAAATATATATTAACAAAAATATTCACAAGAACTGATGAGAGTATGACTTTTAAGTAAGTTGATAATAAATTACCTAGTTTCATTAAAAGTACAATAAATAATTAAGATGTAAGCTCTAATTTACTAAGTTACACATTTTAAAACAATAACATCATTTAATTATCTTCGTCATCATCATCATCATCAATTAATTCAAATTCAGAATCGATGTCCGCTAAATCATTTATGTTAACAAATTCGATATCACTTTTCTCAGAATCCGTAAGCTCATAAAATTCCTTAAAAGAAGATTTTTTTACAAACTTATTTCCTTTTGGACGGATACTTGTAACAAGTGGATCAGAAGACAGTAAAAGATTGTGCATAATATCTTCATTGCATGAGATACTGCTATGCTTTCGAGAATGCCCCTCTCTATATTTTCTAAAATCTTTATTTCTAGCCTCAGATGCCTCTTCGGATAGAAAACCAATGGGCACAATTGACATGTTCTGAACTATGTCTGGCCCATGCATTAAAATTTTATGAAGTGAAGAAGGCATATAATACCATGGGTATAACTCCACGTAAAGCTTAGCAGTATCAAAGCAGAACTCTCGGAATTTAGTTACGTTGATCTTCTCTCCTGATGAAATACACTGCAAGATCACACAGATTTTTCTTAAAAGCATAGCATCTATTCCGGTCAGTTCAGCAGATTTAGTGTAGTTTTCAAAAAATCTCCTTGCCGAGTTGCCATTGTTGGTGGATCCACTGCCTTGTTTCACAACATCGAGAAGTAAGCCCGTTTCTCTTCTTACAGCCTCTTGAACTCTTTTCTTCCTGTCATCAACTTGCCTTTTTGCTATATCACCCCTTACTTGCCATGATTTTATGTCTAATTTGTAGGAAATGTGTAATAAGCATTCCATTGAGCGAATCCAAGCGTGAAGGGTGCTTAAGCCATATTTATACATGTCCTCGTTTGCGTGTTTATCTTTGATTAACTCTAAATTATTCATTTCTTTAGGACAAGCCTTGCATATGTCACACACTGAAGCTGCTGTATTGGATATAATGGAATGAATTTTACCATCAATCATTGTCAACAGCAGTTGGTGTTTGACACTAATTCCATCAGTGATGGTGGATGGAGTTAAGGCTTCAATCTCTGCTTCGATTTCAGCCATCTCTCTCTGCACATTTTCTTTGGTTTCCTTTATAAACTTAAACAATATTGGCCGGCAAAATGAAGTGGAAGATGGTCGCTCGTTTTCCCAAATTGTTACACCTTTTGAGACGAGCCGCAGTGGTACAAGACTAATCATAAAATTACTAGCAAGATCGATTTGCTCATCTTCACTCGTCCTTTGATGATAAATGCTTTGGCTAGATGATCCGTCAAAACCCCATTTGCTGGTCAATACGAGCTGTTGATTGGGATCAACAGGGGTTTCTAACGACCTAATAAGTCTTCTTGAGGTTAAATCCATCAAGGCTTGTAATTTGATTTTTGCAGAGCTCTCTGTAACTGTGAGATCTTCTTTGGCCGGATAGCACTTAATTTTTTCTTTAACCAACATGTAGTAACTCGGGTATTGAAGAGCTCCTTCTTGAGTGTTGAAATCCCGAAGAGTGTTATAGCGCCATTTCGATAAGTTCATCGATACATAAAGAGCCAATGCCTTCAAAGGGGATATTTCCCGTACCTGAATTGATTTACCTTCAATGAAGGCTTTGATTTTTGAGGCCTCTTCTGGATTCTCCGTCAAGTATTTCATAACATAAGCTGTATCGCTTTGTCCTGCCTTTTGAAGCGCCCTTTCGGCCGAAAACATAATTTCAGCGCTGCTACTGCTGCATGAAAGACTATCTTCAGTGCGTCTTCTTTTTTGCCGGTTACTAAGGTCCTCAAAAGATTTACGAGGACTAGGATGTGTACAAGTTGAAGCATCAGATTTAGCAGGAGAAATTATGGGCTCGATGACGTCACTTATATTTTCTGTAGAAGGTTCCATATTTTCATTCTGTAATTCCGGCCATTGAATTGCAGCCTGTAGCCAAATCTCATGTTTCTTCCGAAACTTATCTGTGCTTCTTCCAGACTGTGTCCATTTTGCATAAATGCGGTAGCAAAATCGACGACACCAGTCTTTTAAACTTGTTTCAGCACTTTCACATAACTGAACACAACTGTTATCTTTTAAAACACTGAACAAATAGTTAAAGTCGCGTAAATCTTTATGTGCGCGTGCGCATAAAGCAACGTGAATATCAAGATTTGTATTAAAATTTGGAAAATACATTGCGAGATTAGCTTGGATACAACGAGGTGTAAATCAACACTGATTTTAAAGTTACTAATAGTGACCTATTTATATAAAATCCAGGTATCCCAGGTATCCTTTGTTAAATATTGCAAGGTAATTAGTTATTGTGATAATTAGTAAATGATGCATGCTAAATTAGTGTATTAAGAGCCATTTAGTAATTAAATAATAGCAATGTTCTTATCAGTAATCATTAGTGCATCAGTTTTATATGTAAACCTTAAGTCCCTAATTATATATCCTAATTAGCTTATATCTTCTCTAATTGGCTGCTCAGAAATGTTATTGTAATAAGGTAAACCTTTAGAAAAACGGTTTTAATCAACAAAATAAACAAAAAATAAAAAAATTGTGTTATAAAATAAACATCACTCTTTATCCCAGAAAGTGCACATTTGGCGCACTATGTGTCTTAGTATTAAATATAGCTCTTAGTATAAGCATTATGATATTAGAGACCGCTACTTGAAACAAGCCCGGAATCAGGAGGGAGAGAGCTCGATACACTCATTTTCATAGTAAAATTTCACATTTTCTCAAATTACTCCCGAAATATGGGAGTTATGAAGAAATTCATCACCACAAGTTATGAAGGCATTAAGTAATCGAATAAGATGGCATCATTAGTTTGGCATAATTTTACTCTTTTTTTTCGGACATGTCTACGTCCAACCGCTCCCATACATTCGTTCCACTGTGCGCCGCAAGTGCTTTATTTGTAAGTTAGATGCCTCAGCCTGAGGCAACCATACATATAAAAAAAATCATTTGCGGCGCATGCCTCGCTCTGTGTGGATGCACCCTAAGGTGAATGCGCAGTGGTAGACCGCGAAATATGAATTTTCTTAAGTTTTTTGCAATTCGCAGGTCAGTATCAGGTGGTATCTTGATCAAAATGTATATATATAATAGACATGTATTTACAGAATTAAAGTCATTAGAATCATTAATATAATATACCTATTTAAGTTAGATTTGTTCCCTAAGAACTTATCCATAAGAGATTTGTTCTTATGGAACAAATCTAACTTAGAAAGATGTATTAATGATTCTAATGATTATAATTCTGTAAATACATACCTGTTATAGTCGCGAATCATATTTTGATTAAGATACAACCTGACACTGACCTAAAAATTGCAAAAAAACGTTAGAAAAGTTGAATTTCGCGGGCTACAACTGCGCATTAATCTTAAGGTAAATACATTTTAGTTCATTTTGGGACCAAAGACAATTCAGACTATTAAAAAAAAAAGTGAAATATGGCTCGCGGATTCCTTTTGGCATGAAGTCTCTTTGAAGAGATTAAAAAAAAAACGCACTTCTCCGACCTCCGACCCCTCCGACTAGTAAATTAAATAGTTATCTGTGGAAATAAAGCACAAGTACCGTAACGTAAAGAAAAAGCACGCGTTTGTAATACACTGCATTATGGTCCTAAAAGCGGTGCATTAAGAGCCATTTTACGAGCAAGTGTGTTGAAAATTAAATTAAATTTTATTTGCTGTAGCTGTAGTTTCTGCCCGTTACTCTGTCTCACAGCGACTGGTAGGCTTTGATAAATAAGTTTGTGAGTCCTTTGCTAATGCTAAACTCCTTACTTGAGTCACGTGTCATCTCTTAATCCGTTAAGATAGGTAGATACCAAATCCATTCAACATCTTAATATAATATAATGCAATATTTATTAATTAATAAATATATATTCAATCACAAAGTCCTTCAATCTAAACCTCATACTACATATACATCCGGCAGTCGGGTAAAAAAAAAAACATATTTCTAGAGATGCTTCTTATCTGTCATCCATCATCATAATCATCATCACCAGCGAACATCGGCGTCATCGAGCGAGGTACAGAGTTAGGTGACCGAGTTTTTATACCTATAAAAATCATCGATCAATATAATAGTAACTTTCATTAAATTTAGTCCATCCAATAAATCACCCATAAGGAGTTGTAGAGTGCGTGAGCAAGGCCCTAAGCAATTACTTCAGAAAATTGTTCAGGGTGCTTAGAGAGTTAACATACTAAAAGTCCTGACATCTAGGGGGTGAGGCGGAGTGGGGGGAGGGGGTTAAAGTTCCCATTTTTCAGTTTTTCGCTAATATCTTTAAAACGGTATGTTTTAGAGAAAAGAAGTTTTCTGCGCAATGAAAGCTTATAAAATTTCCTACAACTTTAGTCTTATACACTTTTTCGAATTACTACCCATTTTTTACATAATTATACATTCTAAAATAGTGAAAATTTTCGAAAAAAACTACTTTTATGAATCTCTACCTGTTGCCTGCTACTTTGTTTGCGTTATTTCGGGATAAAAGTAGCCTAAAAATCCAAATCTTTAATCATAACGAATTTCATCCAAATTGGTTCAGCCGTTGAGTAATCAAAACTTGTATCTTTGATACATATTATCTTTTATCTTTTAATTCGTTTAGGCTGTGAGGGTCCTGACCATGTTCTGACAATGGTTCTTTTTCCAAGGCTCCCTCATCCTCAGTAGATGGTACTTGCTGAAGAGGCTCTACGTCGTCTTCATCATCGTCAACGTCAACAGACACGCCGTCGAGGCAATTCCCTTGGCAGTGGAAGCACGCCGCGGAACAGTTCAACATTGCTTTCCGACATCCACATTTTCTGCTACCACAATCCTTCGTGCAGCGGCAAAATATTGTTTTTAGTAGTATCTCTAGTGCTGGCGAATCTTCGGTTGTTATTGGCACCAGGCTGTCCCCTTCATGTTTCCATCCCCACTCTTGAGGAGGCAGCTCATTTCCGAGCCACAGCTGCACTTGGTGGTAAGTGCGCCGCGAATGCTGTTTAGCTGCGTTTTCAGTTGGTGGGAGGGAGCTGAAATCAGGCTTAATATTTGCCACTGTCATCAGTCATTCATATGACTGGTATCGGTACTCATTGAGGGAGATCAGTCTTGCTGGTGCGCCATACTATTTGAGGAAGCACATCTTCCCAGCCTCTTCAACCTCACTGTGCGTGGAGGTGGGCTTGTAAAAGATCGCAGCCGCTTCCTTGATAATATCTGACTTCAAGTACAGTTTTAAGAAACCCACTTTGCTTCTTCTGAATGTTGCAGATGTTGTGTCACAACCTGTAAATGAATGAAGGAAAAGGATGTGCTCAAATCCATGTTGCTGCATCTCTTGGGTGGACAGTGCAACTGTTTTGGTTTTTCCTCGGCCGGGTTTCAGCAGAATAATGTCTTGGATGGGAGGAGTTAAAGCTATCAAAAGGACAGCAAGGTCCAGATCCTCACCAACGACAGCGACAGAACTATGAGTCGATAGTTCCACAGCAGTCTTCACGATAAGAACGTCAGCATCATCAGTGGCTTGGAGAGTATTTATACCATTTATATATACTAGCTCATATTTAACATTCGGTAATGCTTGTCAGAGAGCAGTGGTGGCCGAGTGGTAACGGTCGCGACTTACGAGTTGTAGGTCGTAGGTTCGAACCCAGACAGGCGCTTTACTTTGTGTAAATTATTTCATCACCACTGCTCTCAAAACGGTGAAGGAAAACATCGTGAGGAAACCGGCATGTCCTAGAACCAAAAATTCGAAGACATGTGACATCTACCAACCCGCACTGGGCCCGCGTGGTAGATCACGGCCCGCTCCCTCTCACAGAGAGGAGGCCTGTGTCCCAGCAGTGGGAACATTATAGGCTGATTATGTATGTATGTATGTAATGCTTGTCACCTCACACTAAATGAACTCCATTTTCACTTTCTTCGGAGCACGATACTCGAACACTGGTGAAAATTTGGAAAAAGTGTATAAGACAAGTGTAGATAAAAGTTTTGATATCCCAACGGCTGTACAGATTTGGATAAAATTTAGTAAATTGATATAGTAGAAGTTGATTTAAGATATAAGATCCTTTTTATCCCCAAATAACGTGAAGGAAGTAGTATACAAAAGGTAGTGTTCAATTCAAGTAGTTTTTTTTTCAATTTTCACTTTTCCGGAATGTGTAGTTCGAAAATAGGTAGGAATGTGAAAAAGTGTATAAGATAAAAGTTGTACATAATTTTATAAGCTTTCATTGCGTAGAAGACTTCTTATCTCTATGACGCACCGTTTAAAAGATATTAGCGAAAAACTGAAAAATGGGAACTTTAACCCCCTCCCCCCACTCCGCCTCACCCCCTAGATGTCAGGACTTTTAGTATGTTAACTCTCTAAGCACCCTGAACAATTTTCTGAAGTAATTGCTTAGGGCCTTGCTCACGCACTCTACAATCTCTTTGTTGGATGGACTAATTGGCTCGGAAACGTAATAATATTTTCATGAAATTGTCATATTTTTTAGCAGATAAAGCTCTAGACGATCCCTGAAATAGTTTATAAAGCTAGCATTCTATAAAAGAAACTGTGTTTTGTGTTAATTTTCAATCAAAACAATGTTGATGAAGCTAACTTCATAAAACTACATTGTATGAACGTCATTAAAAACGTCATTTGTCAAACAACAGCAATAATGTAACCAACGCTAAAAAAATTTTAAAATATTTATTAGTTTTCGGTTAGATCTTGGTGGATTTGATTGAGAGCAATACAATAGAACTAACAAGTGCTCGCGAACGTGTTGGGCTGAACCTTTAGTGCACCGTCTTCATATAAAATGTTTTTTTTTTTATTTAAATTCGATTATTTAATGCAGTAGCCAGATGAAGGGAAAAAAATAAAAAAAACACACTACATATTTTATATAATTATTTCGAAAAAAAACAGGTATCAATTTTAAGTTAAGGCCATAAATTATGTCGCACAAACTGTTAATGTGCAGACGCAAGCACATCAAGCTACCCCAAAGTCAAATTTTCCCAATTGAATGTGAAATATATTGCTTTGTAGTAAAGTTGAAAATCTATTAAAGAAATTTGACAAATTGGGGTAGCTTGATGTGCTGGCCTCTGTACAACATTAACAGTTTGATGCATGAAACTAAAAAAAGACCAAACTAATTACAAGTATACAGCTCATCAAGTTCCTTCAAAGTTCCTTTAATACATTTTCAACTTTATCTCTGAAGTATGAAGTATTGATTCTGATCTCGGCGGCACGCAGCAGTGCTGCCGCGGCAGTGCGGTCGCAGCACTACTGGTCCTCATACATTTTCTATAGGTTTATATGAGATTACATTCCGAGCACGGCAGCAATGCTGCGCGACATTCCTATAGAGAATATATGGAGACCAGCAGTGCTGCGGCAGCACTGCTGCGTGCTGCCGAGATTGGAATCATACCTTAAGGTTCAAAGTTGATTGGGAAAATTTGATAGTTTCGTGTAGCTTGACGTGCTGGCGTCTGTACAAATCGATTTAAAAGTCCGGTATCAATCGGTCCGGTGTCGCCGTCTAAATGGCCACCCTTGGATTATTGTAAGTTTTGAAAATCACTTTAATTACGTATATTGTGTGCACAGCCCTGTCAGGCAGACGGAGCGGCGGCATATGCTTGGTAGTCACTCCGCTAGGAGTAAAGTGTTCTGATCCCGTTGGCACCCATATGTCAAGGAATCCAAAAAATTCCATCTTTGAAATTTTATTGAAAGAAACGTATCCAATATCTCACAAATAGCGCTAAGCATATTTAAAACATTATTCTGTCTCTGCCATCTTCAAACAAGCCCAATATTATCAGTTTTGCTGATTGCAAACAATTGCTAGGAGGATAATAATGTGCTTTATGGTAGAATCTCGCATCACAATAGTTAGCACACTGATTAAACTGTCACTGTCAGTTTGACGCGCTAAATCCGAAGTCCAAAGTTTATTTTTGTTTATCATCAAATTATCTTATTTTTAGGTCAAACTTCAGTGTGTTCATATATCAGATTATTTAGGAGTGGTAAGTAATCTTTTAGAGTTGTAAATTATGCAGTGGGTGTTCTTATTGCATGATAAGTAAAAGACTGGATATTGACTATTGTTTTATTTAGTAGATAACAGTTATGTTATTTATATTACACCCTCCGAGTAACGTTTTATAAACTTTCAACCTTGATAAAAAGTGTTGCTAAGAGTGTTTAAAGTTTATTTGTATTCTAGTTTCGGATCGTAACTCCGGAGATAACTTGTAATTAGAGATAATATTTAATTTCAATTGATTAAAATGTTATTAGGGAGAGTTAGCCAGCTGATATTAAGACGTTCCATTCACGTATCGCCAAAACTAAGTCAAGCAATGGGTGTCGACGGTAATACTATTTTAGCAGAGAGTTTGAAGAAACAGGTGAGGTTTTAACTGTTATAAAGTCTTAAAAGTAAAGTGAAACTTTTATCTGTTTGTTTTAAAAACTTAGTTGTCCCATTTCGTGTCCTTTCGATTAATTACTTTTGATTAGATACTTTTAAAATTATATTTGCAAAGGACCAAATAGGCTATTGCATTTATGCAAATTTAACATGTCAATGACCTGGTTTTCTAATATTCAGTGTATGATTTTGTTATTAAAAGTTATTATTTACTAACAAATATGATTTATTCCAGGGTGTGGAATATGTCTTTGGCATAGTGGGTATCCCTGTCATTGAGACAGCTCTGGCATTCCAAATGGCCGGCCTCAAATATGTGGGCATGCGCAATGAGCAGGCGGCATGCTACGCTGCACAGGCTGTGGGGTACCTCACGGGTAAATAAATGATTTAATTCACTATTAAACTACTTTAGCAAATGAGATTTTATATCTCTTGTTTTCTGATTTAAAAAAATACTTCTCAAATGTAGATAGTGCCACATATAGTGTGATAGTGTACCACACACTACTACACTACCCATACTTAGAAAAATTGATGTTAATGTCAACTGCCGGGTTCACTTTTTTCTTCTTTGCTTTAATATGCCATATACCTACTAATTTATCTGGCATACTAAAGCAACTAAACAATTAGTCAAAAACTAATATTTATAAACTAATATTTTACTCTGGATATATGATAATGAAAAATTAATTCCTAGAAGAGTCATGCAAGAATTCAAGTTTCATAATTTTACCCCAGAATATCCCCTTATACCCTTGTAATGCAGCAGTGGTGGCCCAGTGAGCAGTGGTGGCCTAGTGGTAACGGCCGCGACTTACGAGTTGTAGGTCGTAGGTTCGAACCCAGACAGGCGCTTGACTTTGTGTAAATTATTCCATCACCACTGCTCTCAAAACGGTGAAGGAAAACATTGTGAGGAAACCGGCATGTCCTAGAACTAAAAATTCAAAGACATGTGACATCTACCAACCCGCACTGGGTCCGTGTGGTGGATTACAGCACACTCCCTCTAACTGAGAGGAGGCCTGTGTCCCAGCAGTGGGAATGTTATAGGCTGGTTATGTGTACCCCCTTGTAATTTGAACCTCCCTTTGCAACACTGACATAACCTTGCCAATCAAAGTGCCTGCTAGATTGTAACCTTTCAAGCTTGTACTTACTAATACTTACTAATATTATAAATGCGAAAATGCGTCTGTCTGTCTGTTACCACTTCACGCTTAAACTGTTAAACCGATTTAGATGAAATTTGGTATAGAGATAGTTTTAGTCCCGGTAAAGGACATAGGATACTTTTTTATCCCGATATTCCCATGGGATCGAGACTTATGCGGGTGGGACTACGGGGCGCTGCTAAAAGGTACATAAACTCACGCCTTCTTCCCGTGGGGTTAAACAGAACGCCACCTGCTACAATCCTTACATACACCTCTTGCCTTGTTTAAGTTCATACTATTATCTGGTCGTACACGCACGCCAGTTGCGAGTACTCTGAATAACATTGTAAAGAAGCTTGTACATTTTGTAAATTATTAATTTACATTCGTAAATAACCCAAAATTGTACCTATCTGCTAAGAAATAGTGTGCTGTATCACTATCTGAACACATTATGGATAATCACTTTTATTATGATATGATATAAGAGGCTTTACTTGATAAGGTAGATCATTTTAAATTCTGTAAAATCTATCCTACTATGCAATTATTGGAATGTAATCAATTAGCTATTCTAATGAATAGTTTGTCCAATCCATACTAATTTTATAAATTAGAAAGTAACTCTGTCTGTCTGTATGTTACCTTTTCACGCCTAAACCACTGAACCGATTTAGGTTAAAGGGGTTTGAAGGTTTTGGCCCTAAAATCAGCCGCCATTTTGATTTTTTTTTCAGATCGCGGTCCACAACAAAAGTTATATATTTAGATAGAGGACACTTATACAAACAAAAAATGTAATCACACTAATATTATAAAGGCGAAAGTTTGTGAGCGTGTGTGTGTGTTTATATGTTTGTTACTTCTTCACGCTTGAACCGCTAAACCGATTTAGATGTAATTTGGTATAGAGATAGTTGGAGTCCCGGGAAAGGACATAGGATACTTTTTATCCCGATATTTCCACGGGATCGAGAATTATGCGGGTGAAACCGCGGGGCGCAGCTAGTAGGAAATAAATTAACACTTTGCGGGTCACGAAACGCCCCCAGACATAATAATACATTTAATTAAATATGTCTAACAGGCCTCGCCAAGTTGGCTTCGGCGGAGTTGGTTGCGTACGCCTTCCAAAGGTCCCCAGGGTCCCGAGAAATGTCAAAAGACGTAAAAATAATAACAACAATAAAACTACTATTGTGTCTCTTTCAGTGTCCTTCAACCAATTAAATAGTAATGAGTTTAAATGTAATCAATCACCCTTTCAAATAGGTACCGCAAACGTTTGTAAAATACCTACATCTTCAATAAATAAAATCGAATTGTCTGTTTGTAATGTCAAAATAACAGCTTTTTGCTAAATGCATATGAAATTATACAGGTTTATTGGAAAAACACCAACAAGCAACAACCTCTTAAGAGGTCATTATGAACAACTTTTACATGGAAAAAAAATCAGCTGTTCCCTACATTTGTTCGTATAACCCGTCAAAATGAAGGGAACAGCTGATTTTTATTTTGCGATTTCAGGTTTGTTCCCATAGTAAAAGTTGTTCATAATGATGAGTACAATGACCTCTTAAGAGGTAGTTGATGTTTTTCCAATAACCATGTATACGGTACTTATAACAAAAAACAAATTTTAAAATTTTTGACTGTCTGTCTATTTGTTCGGGGTAATCTTTGAAACGGCTGGACCGATTTTAACGGGACTTCACTGCTGCCAGGGCCACACCAGCGGGAAACGCCGATAATGATCGCGATAAGTTGTGGCTGCACCTACGATTAACGCCCGTCATCACGATAATTATCGGCGTTTTCCGTTGGTGTGGCCCTGGCATGTCAGTTAGCTGATATAGGCTACATTTATTTTAGAAAAATAATTAGTAAAGAGACACATTATTGTTTTCCGATATCCACGCAAACGAAATCGCAGGCACAGCTAGTTTTATATAAATCTAAACCATCTTCAATGTCATCCAATCCAGTCTACTACAATATTACTCCCACCTTGTAGTGACAACATAGTTAAGTATTATTGGTCCATATTCCAGGAAAGCCAGGAGTATGTCTTGCAGTATCAGGTCCTGGTCTGCTGCACTGCATCGGCGGCATGGCCAATGCACAAGTGAACTGCTGGCCGCTCATAGTCATCGCCGGCTCGTGTCCACAAGACCATGAAGGCATTGGCGGGTTCCAGGAATGGCCACAGGTACCTTAACAAATACCAAAAAACAAACCTTCCTCAAATATGTCCCAGGTCCCTGTACCCCTATTCACATAATTATACAGATGGATTTCATAATAATAATTTCTGGTTACCCAACTGTAAAAATATTTGAGAAAAAAAACTCAGAAGATATATAATTTAACAATAAAGATAAAAATTCTACATTATCTTAACACACTTACAAATCTAAGTAAAACAAGTTTTTAATTATTTATTAAATATTCCCCATTGTCAAAACTATCGTGATGCAAATTAAAATAAATTGGCTTTTTTGCCGCTCAACTGACGTCATCATAAGTCGTAAGCGGAGTTTAAACAATTTAAATAGGTAATAATTTAATCAAAACTTGTAGCTAAGCAATTCTTAAATGATTAGATTAGATCCGCGTTTAAGTTTATCTACGGATTAGATTCATGTTTCTACTTACAAAAATCATCCAACAAAGTATGCATTCCAGCAAATGTTCATATAGTTAAATAGGTAAGTACTTACATAATTATAAATAGCAGGTACCTACCTATTTATAATTCACATTGCGCATGTGAGGCAAATGAATTTAACTGAATATTCATCTCACCTTTGAAAAGGTCGCTATAAAATCACACAGTCCCAGTATTATTATTGTTTCTTTTATTACTGTGTTATGAAATCTACTTAGATTAAAGCCACAAATTCGCTTTGAAAAATAGCGTTCTTTAAACGAAATCATCAATAGCTCAATGGGTGGTGACTATGATTAGAAGTCTTGATAGTAATTTGTCTGGAGAGTGGAGGTTGTAAAACAGGCCAATACAGAAACAACCAGCATCATAGCCTTATTGTTGTAGATAATACAATCCCCATGTCATAGATTCGCTAGGAATAGTAGGAATTGATAATGAAACAAGTTATATCATTAAGCTGCCTTTGATATCTCGCCCCTATGTATATACCAATCTAAGATATCGAGTGATAAACTACCCATTATCTTTAAAATATTTTATTCAGTAATATTCAACAATTCCGTCGATCATATCAACACGCATTTTATTGTTGTAACAATGAACTTTGATCTTTCAGTTGAAGACTGCAACCCAACGTGTGAAAAAGTTGCATAGAAAATTATCTTTATATCTAATACAAACTTTTTTTTCCACACACAATATCACTATCTCACAATAAACCTCTACCAGCGACCTTGATTACAGATTATTATATAATAGGTACAGACGCCAGCACATCAACCTACTACAATCTGTCAAATTTCTTTAATAGATTTTCAACTTTATCACCAAACCATAAGGTTCAAAGTTGATTGGGAAAATCTGACAGTTTCGGGTAGGTTGATGTGCTGGCGTCTGTACAATAAACCGGGGCTACTTTGACCAGGCCGATCACAACGCTATGACGCGTTCTCCACACCCCGCGCCTCGCGCAATATTACTCGAGGTCGAAGTATATAATTGTACCATGCTCGAGGTCACGCACACTTGCTGAGCACACGTGAAAACCGATTTTGGCGCTCTGTCAAAGTAGCTCCAACATCTGTCAAAGTAACCCTGGAAGTCAAAGTAACCCCGTTTTGCGGTACTAGATGACACGGCAAACGTTGTTTTGCAAAAAAAAAAAATAACTTACGACCTATTCTCAGACCAAAAAAAATCATCATCATCATCAATCATTATCTACACAAAAAATTTCATAAAAATCGGTCAAGCCGTTTCGGAAGAGTTCGATAACAAGCTCTGTGACACGGGATTTTTATATGTTAGATTTGGTAGTTTGCTAAAAATACCTTGCAAATATGATTGACCCATATTACTTTATTTTATGGACGGCGACTCCAGTAATATTTCTTTGAAATAGCATAAATCTTCACCACCAAAACGAAACCTAACAGATACAACCATCATCAACAGGGCGACTAGAATCAATTCTATTTTAAGGTAATTTTTGACGTTCAAAAGTGCCTTGTGCCTATTTGAAATAAATGCTTTGACTTTGGCTTTGACAAGTAGATAATTTATTTGGGGTCAGCACAGATTTTTGTCTATACAACCTTAAGGTGAATGGGTAGTTGTAGCCCGCGAAATTCAATTTTTCTTATTAAAAAGTCCCTAAATTAAATAAAGAGAAAAAAAAAATCTTACGTTTTTGCAATTTTCAGGTCAGTGTCAGGTTGTATCTTGATCAAAATATGATTCGCGACTATAACCGGTACGTATTTACAGAATAATATATATAACAATTAGAATCATTAAGGTGAATGCGCAGTGGTAGACCGCGAAATTTAAATTTTCTTACATCTTTTGCAATTTGTAGGTCAGTATCAGGTTGTATCTTGATCAAAATATGATTTGCGACTATAATAGACATGTATTTACAGAATTATAGTCATTAGAATCATTAATATATCTCTTTAAGTTGGATTTCTACCATAAACACTTTTCTATACGAGATTTGTTCTTAACGGTAGAAATCTTACTTAGTAAGATGTATTAATGATTCTAATTATTATAATTCTGTAAATATGTACCTGTTATAGTCGCGAATCATATTTTGATCAAGATACAACCTGACACTGATCTGCAAATTGCAAAAAACGTAAGAAAATTTAAATTTCGCGGTCTACCATGGCACATTCACCTTAATACATCTTTCTAAGTTAGATTTCTACCGTTAAGAACAAATCTCGTATGGTAAAGTGTTTATGGTAGAAATCTAACTTAAAGAGATATATTAATTATTCTAATGACTATGATTCTGTAAATACATTGTCTATTATAGTCGCGAATCATATTTGGATCAAGATACAACCTGACACTTATCTGCAAATTGCAAAAAACTTAAGAAAATTTAAATTTCGCGGTCTACCATGTCACATTCACCTTAATAGTTAATAAGGGTTAGTAATTGGGGCTCCATCATCCGCACTTAAACTACCATTCGGTCCGTTGTGCGTGGTGGGTCCTAGCTAACATCGCCAGTCTAACTCTGCTCAGAAACACAGAAGCTTCCTAGGGGCTCCACATACTTTGCATAGCGACTCACTGATTTATTTGGACAACCTTCTAATAAAGTATTATATTTAGACACTTCACAAGGTTATGCAAATATTAATTGATTGTTATAACGTGCAGGTGGAGTCCAGTCGCCTGTACTGCAAGTACGCGGCGCGGCCTTCGTCCCCGCGCCTCATCCCGCTGCACGTGGAGAAGGCCGTGCGTCTCGCCGCCACCGGCCGCCCGGGAGTCTCCTACCTCGACATGCCCGGAACACTGCTCATGGTAACACATTTCACTTGTAAAGCTATGGCCACGTTTGCACTAGAGCTTAGAGACATTGCCTGAACCTGAGGAAAGCCGCGCCATAGGGCAAAATTGGCTTCAAGACGAGTCATTTTATCGATCGAATTTCGACAAATGAGGTTAAAGTTTATTGCTCATTTGGACAGCCTCATGACGAGCAATATCGACTCGACGCTGTCCAAGTGGTTATGCAGCTATCAGATATTTTATGCAGACATACATTTTATAATACCTTGAAGCAACGCTATTAACTTTCAGCTTGATAAAACAGTATCCCAAACATTCAGTCTTCTTTAGTATGATCACTTTAATATTTTTTTATTAAACCTTCTACATTATTTGCCATAGATGAGCCTCCTGCCAAATCGTTGCAAGGGGGAAGCGCCAGGGCAGCCCTCGAAAATCAAATTTTCTTACGTTTTTTGCAATTTGCAGTCAATGTTGAACAAAATATGATTCGCGACCGTAACAAGTATGTATTCACAGAATTATGATCATTAAAATCATGAATACAACCCTGTAAGTTGATACTGACGTGCACATTGCAAAAACGTAAAAAAATTTGAATTTCGCGCTACCCTGATGCTTTTGCCTCAAGCTAAGCGCACATTACAGCCGCAACGGGCAGCAGCGCAACGCATTTTCATACAAAAAAGTTCATTGAGTGCCTGTAGTGTGCGTTGGTTCATAGAAAATGTAAGAATTTATAATGCTCACATTTTCGCGGTGCGCTTTACAAGGAAATTACTCCATAATTGCCACACATAATAAATTATAAATATTTTATTAATTCTAATCAGGCTGAAGCAGACGAAGACAAAGTACCGATAGACTTCTACAACGCCCCGCTCGTGTCCCTGGCCCACCCCAACCCCGCGCTAGTGGCGCAGGCCGCCGACCTGTTGGCGAAGGCCGAGCGCCCGCTCGTCATCGTGGGTAAAGGCGCCGCCCACGCGCGGGCCGAGGAAGCCATCAACAAGCTTGTGGAGAACACTAAGCTCCCGTTCTTACCTACGCCTATGGGTATGTGTGGAAATAAACTTGTATGGATACGTCAAAACTGGGAGGATGACGCGGACGCGCGGGCTCGCGAAAGGTGGAAGAAGTGGAGGGAGTCTTTTACCCAGGAGTTGGACAGCGTAGGCTAGTAAAACAAAAAGAACGTTATGATTGACGATGCTCAAAAATCTCGAAATCTTTAGTAAATCAACAAATAAACTGTAAAAATATTTTTTTCCGGAATTGCCTTGAGGTAATACCTAGGTCTTAAACATATTTGACGAAATGAGGGTGTACACATCTGCCTACCCAATCGAGGAAAACTGTCGTGATTTTATATTATGATATTGGCCCATCACCGTCGTTTTCCATCAGGCGAGATCGAGGTCAAGATCAAAGGCCCATAAACCCTATAGGATACATAAATGAACCCTAATATAAAAATGTCTGCTAATAACTACATAATTCTATCCAGGCAAAGGAGTGGTACCGGACGAGTCAGAATACTGCGTGTCGACTGCGCGCACGCAGGCCTTGCTCAAAGCTGACGTCATCCTCCTGCTGGGTGCCCGACTCAACTGGATGCTGCACTTCGGACAACAACCGCGGTTCGCGCCCGATGTCAAAGTTATACAGGTAATGGGAGAATCGCACAAAGAACTATATCAAGAATTATATCAAAACTAGCTGTCCCCGCGACTGTTTTTTTTTTTTTGCGTGAGTCCCTAATTATTTTTCTAAAATAAAAGTTACGTTAAGTTACTCCTTGTAACATCAGCTATCTGCTAGTGAATGTCTCGTCAAAATCGGTCCTGCAGTTTCGGAGATACATAGCCAGAACAAACAGACAGACAAAAATGTTTTTTTTAAACTGTTATTTTTATTTTTACATTACTAACAAACACTTTAATTTAATTTTATTTATTTGTATATTTTATAATACACTATGATATAGTTTCTAAAAGCCTGTTCAAGTCTTAGTAAATTTGTAAAATTTCAAGTTAGCTGTTATGATTGATTCACCAAAATAACAACAGCCATCTTTTCTCACCAGACTCCAAAAGTCATAGACACTTACACAGAAATTGTAAACTTATTGTTATTTTTTCCAGGTCGATATTAACCCTGAGGAGTTCCACAACAGTATTCAGTCTGAAGTGGCAGTACACTCAGACATCAAGCCATTTACTGAGGCCCTCGCACTCAAACTGGCAGAGAAGAAGTTCAGCCTGCAGCCCGCTAGCAACAACTGGTGGCAAGCATTGCAACAGAAACAGAAGGCTAATACTGAGTTCGTTAAGGTATAACATCAACTACTAAAGTCAAAGATACACAGGACCTCTGAATGTTAACAAAGACATGTTGAGAACATTTATTTTTTATAAATCATTTGACTCAGCGGCTATGGACTTTGCAGGAAACTACATTTCCTACCTTCCTATTGTCCTGCCACATTTTACTGTGCCTCATAGGTTCTCTTAACCCCCAATAATAATCTAAAGTATATTACCCAGGCGCTGAAAACCTCTTAAAAACGTTCAGCTACTATTATAGGCCTTACCTATCAGATAATAAACCTATTTTCTATCACCAGGCACAATCAAGCAACACAAAAACGCCACTGAACTACTTCGCAGTATTTAAGGCGGTTCAGGCGAACATCCCGAAGGACTCCATCATCGTGAGTGAGGGCGCCAACACGATGGACATCGGCCGCGGCATGCTGCTGAACAACAAACCGCGACACAGGCTTGATGCTGGTACCTTCGGCACTATGGGGGTAAATCTTATCACACTTATATAATCACACTATCACACTAATATTATAAAGGCAAAAGTTTGTGAGTGTGTGTGTTTATATGTTTGTTACTTCTTCACGCTTTAACAGCTGGACCAATTTTGTATAGAGGTAGCTGACACCCTGGATTAACATATAGGCAACTTTTTATCCCGATATTCCCACGGGATCGACACTTATGCGGGTGAAACCGCGGGGCGCAGCTAGTCATACATAAACAACACATAAATATTTTAGTCAAACTATTCTGAACAGCTGATATTTTGAAATTCTACTATGTACATAACAAATGTTCCAAATGAAGAGTTGCATTTTGTAATCAAAAATTCCCATAAAATTGATGAATCTAAAACCACAATGATGATAAGACAATGTATGCCTTGATCTCTAGTTATAACTAAAGATGTTATATCTAAAACAAACGACGACAATATTAAGATCTATAGACCTTCATGTACTACATTTAATAAGAATAGCATTATTCTAGATACTCCTCAAACCTAGTTTTAAAAATAAATCTCCTCATTCAAGGTGGGCCCCGGATTCGCGGTAGCTGCAGCGATGTGGTGCCGCGACCACGCGCCCGGCAAACGCGTCATCTGTGTTGAAGGAGACTCGGCCTTCGGATTCTCTGGTATGTTATCATTTTAGCAGTATAAATAATACAATACAATGAGTGTAAACTTGTTTCATATTTTAACACTAACAATTGTCAGGGAATGTCAATAATTTCATGGTACAATATCAATCATTATGATTGCCCGAGCTGTTTTATTCTGAGTCATATAAATATGTTCGTATTATTGATGCTTTTATGCTTCGTAGGTATGGAGATCGAAACTATGGTCCGGTACAGACTGCCCGTGATTATCATCATAGTAAATAACAGCGGTATTTACAGCGGCTTCCCTAAAGACGTTATGGAAGATATACAGTCTGGTGGTGATATTGCTCAATGGTAAGTTATGGACTAACATTTAGAACCCTACTTAACAAGTCTCGGAACTGCAAATGCATTGATTTATTTAGATAACGAGTACGGTCAGCATCAAAAGTTGATTAACACTTCAGTTTTTTTAATCTTAGTTATTGAGCAAAATATTTGTTCAAAACTGCAGCAGAAGAATTTTTTTTAGAATATATACTCTTGTCTATTATGTGAAAAGCTAAAAATCAGTTTATTGAAAAAATTTGTTGTCAATTTAATAACATGTAAAAATGATAGTGTTAATCGACTTTTGATGCTGACTGTACCTACCAGGCAACATTTGGTTTTGTTCATAAATTCAGTATAGTGAGCCATCTAAGCCATCACACGCAAGGAAGTGATTTCGAAGGATCGCCGTTACCGAAATCGATAACAGCTATATATTGAACATAACAGACTATTTATATTTACTACCTTTATTTCAGCACTCCACCAACTGCTCTCGGTTGCGAAATTAGGTATGAGAAGATGATGGAAATGTTTGGCGAGACTGGACACCTCTGCCGCACCGTTGAAGAGATCGAAGCCGCCGTCAAGAAAGCTGTAGCAGTCACAGACAAGCCCAGCATCATCAACATACTTATTGACCCACAGTCCAACAGGAAACCACAAACATTCAACTGGTTGACTGAATCTAAACTGTGATAGGGTTACTGTTACATTTGATACCTAATTATTTAAATAATTTTGTATGAAAAATAACATGAACAGGGTGGTGGGGCCCGAGTGGTAAAACTGACTTCAAATACATTCTTATTGCATTTCTTGTGAAATACATATAAAAAGTATTTATAACTGTATATAATATACAAGCTGTTGCACTTATGTGTTAAGGTACTTAAAAATAAAACAAGGATGGACTTTGATATTGTCTGTAATTGAGTCATATTTATGGTCACATTGCTGTAATTTGTATATAATGAACTTAAAAATATATATAAACTTTACATTATAAACTAAATCCCTGTATTTTCATTTAACTCCTGGAGGCAAATGAATCTGCTGTCTTGGTTGTCCAGAGCAACATAAGATGAGCAGTAGTTGTATAAGTAATATCCTTTACATTTTGCTGAGGCAACCGATCAAAAAGTTCTCTATCACAGTTTGTGCTGGAAAGAAAAACAAACACCATTAAAAAAATATTACTGGAAACTTATCCTTATATCTATACTGAATGAATAATACATATAAATAATTACCCAGTTTGCAGTTATTGGTAGTGGTCAGTGTGTAAGCATCTTGGTCATAATCATTGGTAAGAGTGAGATCAGCTCCTCTGACGAGAAGCTCGTTGCAAGTATATGGGAAGTCGGCTGCTGCTGCATACATCAACGCTGTGCTACCAGACTGAAACAATTATCACATCATAATAAATAACTGCCAATATAAAAATTTATCACAGGTTAAAGATAAGTGATACTTACATCATCTTGTATGTCAGCATCAGCTCCTTCACTCAGAAGAAACTTCACAACCTCATGGTGTCCCCCCGCAGCTGCCAAGTGTAGTGCCGTCTCACCCTCCGGACCCCGCATGTTAACATTGGCACCACACCTAGTTTTAACAAAAGACAATTTTTATTCATGGTAAAATCCAGTTCCTTAAAACCAATTTTAGAATAAACTAAAAGCTGGTAAGAACAGACTCCTCCCTGTTCCTTTCTCATAGAATACTAAAATCAATTTCAAGTGCAGACAAAGAACAAAGGATCCCCTGCTGTGTACTCACCATACTAAGTCTTGGCAGCTGTTTAACTGTCCATAGCTGGCTGCCCAGTGCAGGGCAGTGAGTCCATGCTCATCAGTGATGTCAACATACTGCTCCAGTTTCACGTCGTCACGGGTTATTTCACCGCGGCCAGCCTTCGCGTGTAAGCTACAATCTGGCTGGGGTAACTCCGGGACTCGCGCCTGCGTATTACCTGCAAAAGCGACCTTGAACGTTATACTTACCTACTTCAAACCCACAAAGAAACTCCTAGAAATCAATAGATGTAGAGGTCGTGCTAGGGAGAAATTACATTAATAACGAAATTACCTCTTTGTAAATTGGTTAACGCGGTGCACTGGACAGATTTATACGGCGTAAATGCACTTTTTCTTACACCGTTTAAATTGGGCGCCCATCGTTGATAGCCTCCGCTTCCACTTTTACTGCTATCCTGACTTCCCGAATCATATTCATACTTGTAGGAGTCCAAATTTTCTTGTTTTTCTTGCTTTATATCAATGTTTTTGCCCTCGTGCTTGACAGAAACAGCTTCTTCCATTTTTTCTGATTGTTTTGTATATTTCAATGAATCAACAACACAAAGATCAAAGACAACAACAAATTAAATCGAATGAATCAAAGACTAAAGAGGAACAGGAACAGCAGAACGGAACACTGATAAATTGACAGTTCGTTTCGTTAAGTTGTCAGAAATTATTCACTGATATTCTCGACTACGCCAAAGATTAGGGTCGTGTTTTATTTATTTATTATTGTAGTTGTCGTAGTCGTAGCAACGACGCGCTGTGAGATAGGGTCATTAATTCATTGGATATGATGACTATTCGTCACATTGGCCATTTCGTCGCTATCCTTAAGGTGAATGTGCCATGGTAGACCGCGAAATTTAAATTTTCTTACGTTTTTTGCAATTTGTAGGTCAGTGTCAGGTTGTATCTTGATCAAAATATGATTTGCGACTATAATAGACATGTATTTACAGAATTATAGTCATTAGAATCTTTAATATATCTCTTTAAGTTAGATTTCTACCATCAACACTTTTCCATACGAGATTTGTTCTTAACGGTAGAAATCTAACTTAGGAAGATGTATTAATGATTCTAATTATTATAATTCTGTAAATACGTACCGGTTATAGTCGCGAATCATATTTTGATCAAGATACAACCTGACACTGACCTGAAAATTGCAAAAAACGTAAGAAAAATTGAATTTCGCGGGCTACAACTACCCATTCACCTTAATAGGTCACATTCACTAATACGTCACCTTGTGCATCTTGTCAGTTTCTGAACTCGTTTCATGCTGTATTTCGACTCATTCCCAACTCGTCCGATTGATATGTACAGACGCCAGCACATCAACCTACTACAATCTGTCAAATTTCTTTAATAGATTTTCAACTTTATCACTAAAGTATAAGGTTCAAAGTTGATTGGGAAAATATGACAGTTTCGGGTACGTTGATGTGCTGGCGTCTGTACAATTAAGCACATAAACAAACATTTTCAGTATAACAAAATTTTATTATAAATTAGGTAGTACTCGCACAATCTTGTTTGAATTTTTACTAGAAAGACAATAAAGAAAAAAAAAACTCAAATAGGTAGGTACCTAACTAGCATTTTAATTTACACAAAATCGAGTCGAGTAAGGCGATTAACACACGGCGCCGCGCACCGCCGCGGTAGGCGGTGAAGCGGATCTCATGTCGCATTGGCCTCTAATAAATCCGTAGATGCCTAACACACGTACACCGCCCGACCGCGCGGTTGAGCGGTGCTCTCACCGCCACCGCCTCTCCGCGCTGCCGTCCGCGCGGTAGGGCGGCGCCTCACACACGGGGCGCCGCATAACCGCGCGGATCATCGTGGCTGCAGGACGTGTTGCAATTTAAAAATGGATTTCGATGTCGAAAAGTTTATTTCGGAGATTGAATGTCGCTCTGCTATCTGGGACATGAAAAGCACACAATATAGTGATAGACTCCTAGATGGGAAGAAATTGTTTTAATACGAGGATATTTGGAGCCAGGTCAAACTTGTGACTTGTCAAACTTCTTCAGCACTTATCTCAAGGTCACAAGAAGTTTTTCTTCTGATGAAATTTTCACACAAACATTCTTGCCAGTGTTTGTGATCAAACTTGTCAAAACTGTGTTAAATCCATCCGCGCGGACAGGCGCGTAAACCGCCTTACCGCACGGGGCACCGCTACGAAATCCGCTTTACCGCCACCGCCCTCCGCGGCGGTACGCGGTGCCGTGTGTTAATCGCCTTAAGTTTCGAGTTAATCAGACAGAGCGTTAAAATTCTTCCATACGAATGACACCCCCAAATCCCTCTTTAGGAGGTAGTTTAGAATAACTAAAAATGCCAAATTTCATAATTTTATATATATAGATAGATAGATACTCGTAGTAAGCGTCAATAACATCGGGACGAACAAACTGTTCAAAATTATCTAAACAACTATGAACACTAAACTAACCCAATAAAACAAGGAATTTGTTAGAATGAACACAGTATCCAAACAAAATAAAGTTTAACTTTTTAGGTGTTGAGATCATTGTGAACAATGTATTCATCCCGACGCGACATTTTTAACGCTGACTGTACGTTGTCGGACGAATTGGGTACGAGACGAAATACACCATGAAACGAGTTAAGAAACTGACCAGATGCACAAGGTGACGTATTAGTGAATATGACCTATTAGGGATAGCGACGAAATGGCCAATGTGACGAACGGTCATCAGATCCGACTTTTCGCCAGCGAGTCACCGGATGCTAATGTCGCTGCGTGTGTATGGAGCATAATACAGCAGGAATGCCGGTCAAATCTAAATCATCTGCCAATTTCAAAACAAACGTTCGGTAATCGGTTGGCGGCTTACTTTAGTTAGTTTTGCTGTTTTGCTTTTAGGTACATGTACTTTTAAGCTTGAAATATAATTTTGTTGTTGTATCAAACTGTTGTCTGCCCGCACGAATTATTCTGTCCAAAAACAAAAATGTCAGCACTAGGAAACGAGAGTCAAGTAACCAAACAGTTGCAGCAAGACTTACAAAACGAATTAAACACTGCTAATCAACTGTTAAGACTAATGTAAGTAAAGTGTTGTCTATTTACTGTACTCGTTGTGTAAAGCATTTTATTACTCACTATTGCCTAAGTAGAGCATGTTTGTAGTAAGTTGGCTACTATTACTGTTTCTGCTCTGCAGGAAAGGTAGATAGGTATACGATACGTGCCAGTTCTGAACATTCGAATTTTTTTAAAGCCGGTATCTACTTAACTATAGCTATGTTATTGATTGTATGATTTGCAGATCAGTAGAACTACAACAAATCAAACAGTTCACTAGGCCTGGGGGAGACTTTGAAGCCAATGTTTTAAAGGTAAATGTTAGGTTTATCTACCAATATGATTTTAAAAAATCCTAAATTGAGTCCTGAATGCTTTTTTCTAGACATTATTCTTTTTTTATTTAATTTTCAGAACACAACACTAATCAAGGAATTAGCAAAGCTTCAACAAGTTGACTTACAGAACTTGCCTCCTTTCACTAGAAAACAAATAGATATGAACTTGCATGCAAACGAAAATGTGGCTTATGAAGAACAAATAAATACTTCAAGAATTGACTCTGAAGTAGAAGAGAGCCAGTAAATACATGTCTTGAAACGCCCCTATTTGTATAAGCAGAGAGACAAGACGGCCAGAAAGAAAATATGGAAGCGTTAAATACTGTAATGTTGTGTCTGTGATTTGTTGATAGAATTGTTTTTTTTTTTTATTTGTTTCTCACTTGCGCTATATATGTATATTTATGTATAATAAATAACACAACTATCCATCTGTTTACTAAAAGAATCAAAACTCCAAAGCTTTTTCAATCGATGGAAAGTTCTGTTAATTTATTGCCTAACTAGCTTTGCCCGCGGCCTCTCCCGCATTGATGTCAGGAATTTTGTTATAAGTATCTATAGATTCATATGTATTTAGAAATAGCTGTTTTTTTGTCAGAACAAACAGACACTTCAATTTTATTTATTTTAATAGAAGATATTTAGGCAGGTTTTGAATTGAATGACTATTGAATTCTTGTTATTTATAAGTTCTAGTGGTTAAGATTTAAGAATAAAAAGCACCTTTATACATAAATTCTTTATTTCTTTTGATTGTGACTAATTTATTAGTTAGTCACAATATTATTAACTTAACTAAGGGCTGATTTTTCAATCATCTGATAACTTTATTTGTGAAATAATTTTGAAATTTTGACAATTATTTCATAGAAAAACTGTCAATCGTCAAGTTTATTCCTTAACTTAATTATCTGGCGATGGAATAACCAGCCCTTAGTATAAAATCTTTATTAACACAGTAACATATACAAGGCAACATGCATTTTATTTTTGAGCTTCATTAACTCTAGGCCATATGCTTAGGTACAGTAAATAAAATTTATTGTTATACAATATTTTTCTAGTTGGCAGACTGTATAAAGAAATCTTTTATTACATTAGAAGCAACAAGTTTTGGCCACTATATAGTTACGTTATTATTATTATCCTAATAAAATCAGTTAATTGATTTAGATCTGAGTAAATTATTACCCCCTTATTCATAAAACTTATCAAACCTATTTTAGTTAAAATGGGGTTTGTCTCTTTCTTACACACAGAAATGTCAACGTGACAGATAAAGACAGACGTTCTATAAACCTATTTTAGCTAAAATAGAGATAAAATAGGATTATGAATAAGGGGGTTAGTACCTAATCATAAACAAGATAGACCTTCGTGAGATAGAAACATTCACATTTCCTTACATTCCTCATTCATTTCAATTCCATTCTCCAACTTGTATTTGGAATAAGTCATTTAAAGTATACTCTTATTTACAAGTTTTAGCTCTCCAAGCATTTAGAGAAATATATACTAATCTGAAACATGTGAGAGGAAAGTACCTATAAACGTAATTTATAAAATCCATAACATCCCCTCCTCAATAAAGCCATGGTAACAGCTTAAGACTAGATAAACTACA
The DNA here is from genome assembly GCA_947508005.1 of Amphipoea lucens. Classification (NCBI taxonomy): domain Eukaryota; kingdom Metazoa; phylum Arthropoda; class Insecta; order Lepidoptera; family Noctuidae; genus Amphipoea; species Amphipoea lucens. Next base: position 9,935,283 of record OX382374.1, read on the forward strand.
AAATAACATTAAGCATTATTGAAATAAAGCTGCCTTTTCTTTGAACAATTGCCTCCTCATGGCCTTTTCTTCGGCCTCTCTGCGTTTCTCTTCTTGTTCTTGGATAATTTCGTTGTGGAATCTATTGCTCTTGGAGAGCTCTTCAATCTTAGCTTCGAAGAAAGTTTTCGCTCCGTTCACTCCGACTTGGTCGACGTTGATTTCTGTGAGTCGTGCGAATGCGTCCAGACCGGAGTCGGTCTCCAGTTCCCCGGCGCGCGCTTTTCTGCGAAATAAATAGATACAGCTAACATTAGAATTTGAACAATGTGCATTTAGGTATTGAAGGATGTGTCAGCATTAGATCGACTCATCCACGACGCGGTTTATCGGGGACTGGGCTCTTCAAACCATATATGGTTTTTTATAATTTTAAATCAAAACACTGAGTCAACCACCAACATTGTGACATGTAAAGTTGTTTATGTGAGTCAACTCGTAGTACATACCTACCTAATAGGTAGGTAATACATTGTGGTGTGGTCAAGTTTATGACGCAGGTATTGTACCTGTGTGTAAAATGTTACCGTTGTAATGGGGTCCCTAGGGTTCCCGGATAACACAAATAGGATAAAAAGTATATTCTAAACGGTCTACCGTATTTCCAACTCAAAACCATTGTGTTACTAATGTTAAATAGGTAGGTACTCTGAATTTGATCGCAAAAAATAATTTAATGTTGTTAACTTGGGCTAAATTTTCCGGGATAAACTAATAAACTCCCAAAACAGGAAGTATCTACCTAGGTAATCATTAAAACCGTATTCAGTAGGTAGGTGCTTTGTTACAGCTAACTAAAACGAGACTTCAAAACCTTGCCACACGCACTAGACTTATTTTAAACCAACCAAGGATATTATAACTTTTTTTAAACCGAACATTGCGGTTCTTTTAAGTAACACTGACTTCAAATGTTAATGTGTACCTAGGTCATATAATTATGTTTCTTTTACAATATTATATTGTCGTGCCGTGATGCGAAAATCGAACCCGCGACCCTGTCAACCGATCCACTGCGCTATAGTTCGTAAAGGCACGAACCGGGCGTGCGTGGCGAGGCCCACCCTACGCTAAGACTTATCAAAGTCAAAGCATTTATTTCAAATAGGCACATAAAAGGCACTTTTGAACGTCAAAAATTATCTTAAAATAGAATTGATTCTAGTCGCCCATTCCAAAAGGTAGTTTTCGTATGGAGAAGAATGGGCAAGAAACTCCACCGTTACGCCGTTTACTTGAGCTTTCTATCTTTTAGATACGACTTTAGTAAATCAAGAGCTAAATTCCTAATCCCATAGTGCTCAAGTTTCAGCAGAAGTGTCTCATGGTTGACGCAATCGAACGCCTTTGAGAGGTCGCAAAAGATTCCAATGGCATCTTGTGCTTCTTCCCAGGCGTTAAAAATGTTCTTTATTAGGGTGACACCGGCGTCAGTGGTACAACGCCCTTTGGTGAATCCGTACTGTTGTTCATGAAAGATGGAATTTTTATTAAAGTGGCGTAACCTTTGATTGAGCATCAACTTTTCAAACACCTTACTGAGAACTGGCAGAATTGACACAGGCCTATAATTGTTGGGTTCTTTACTATCACCGGCTTTGAATAAAGGAACTACTTTACTGTGTTTCATGAGATCCGGAAAGACTCCTTGGTCTATACTGATGTTAAATATGAAAGCTAACCTAACCTATCTACCTTTCTTTCGATTTCAATTAGTGCTAATAAAAACAACATTATTTTAGTTACCTGTAAATAAGTAAAAATTCCCGGAAACTAATTCTGTTGTCCCCATCTTCATCAACCTCTGAGATCATAGCCTTCAGTCCAAGATGAGTCTGTGGTGCTCCCAGTCGCTCCATCATTCGTTTCACTTCAGTCAAGTCTAGGTAACCATCGCGACCTTCATCGAATCTAAAACAAAGAGAAATATTGATTATAGTACAAGTCTTGCGAAACTCTGTATCAAACTATCAATACGTGGTACGATGTTCATAGATAGGTACTTCGTATCTAAGTGAAACTCAAATAACTTTCGTCCCTTTTTAGGACTACGGGGATACGACGTATGTATAGGTATTACGTAAGTTATAGGTAGTGTAGTAGGTACCCACGTAGTTTTGCAAGCCTAGGCATTACAACTATACTACTATAATTTGTAGTATACTACTAATTACTAGTAGTACTTACTAGATACTAATTAGTAGTAGGTATAGGTACTAAGTATAGGTAGGTAATTGTGCGGTAGTAGTATATCTACTACTAATTATACTTAGTATTATTAGTAGTAGTATTAATGTGTAAAATAACCCGTGTGCATTGGGTAGGTAATGTTTTCAGCACGACTTATAAGGGTCTGTACTTAGGTACCTACTCGTATCGTTCGTGCTTATGTAAGAGGAGATTGGTGAAGTCTAGATTAATCCATAAAGCAGAATGTTAATGTTGCCTTATTTATTGTTGGTACCCAGTCGTCACAAATGGTTAGTACAAGTGTTAGATCATAAATATAGTAGGTAAGCCTCGAAGATCCATACATGCTGGGGAACAATAATGACGCTAATAATATTGATGTCTAATAAAGGAAGCTAGTCAAAATAAATACAACAAGGAAAGTTCTCTGTCTATAGTATATTAGAAAGAAGACATACATTCTATGTCACATAATGGAACGAATGACCGTTACGTTATTCAGTGTCATGTACGGGGAATGCTAATTTATATACGTTTAAATATGCCACTTTCGCTCGGCTCCACTTGGTTTGAAGAAAAAAAAAATTAATGTTTCCGTAAAGGCCGAAAATCACTAATCAATCAATTGAAATGAACCTTATAGCATTCGAATTTTAAGAAAGTTATAGGTACGACATTATTATGAATGATTATAATCAGGGTCCCATTAAAATACACTTGGGAGCAAATAAATCGAGCCACTTGCCTTTTTTTCACGTATAATGGTTATTACTTTTTGGTATTATGGAACGTATCAATTCGAAACATATATCGCCTAAGAGCTTATTTAATAACCTTTACAATGAGGGTAAATTATTGAATGATAACCTTTTTTAATTATAAATTATTGGCTCTGAAAGAAAAACGGTAATTTTGATAGAAAATTGTAGGGTTAAAACAGTCCAGAAAATCTATCGAAATCAGGGCGCGGGGGGGTAATACAAGAAATTAAGAATAAGTTTATACCATAATTTTGTTTTTTCTGGACTTTTTTAACTCTACAATTTTCTATCAAAATTACCGTTTTTCTTTCAGAGCCAATAATTTATCATTAAATAAGGTTTATCATTCAATAATTTACCCTCATTGTAAAGGTTATTAAATAAGCTCTTAGGCGATATATGTTTCGGATTGATACGTTCCATAATAACAAAAATAATAACCATTATACATGAAAAAGGAAGTGGCTCGATTTATTTGCTCCCAAGTGTAGATGGATAAATTTTAACATACTGCTCAGTAGGTACGTCTAACCAAAGATATCCAAGCAAAAAAAAAATACTAATTACAATGTGTAGCTGATTATTTTTTTCGTGAAAGTAAGTATCTAATGCGTTTTTCTTATATATTTTTTAACAATCGTCCTTATTTTGTTGGTCTGAATGATTTCTAAAAGTTTGTCCATCTATTTAATGTAACCTTATACAGGCTTATTTTTTTATCACCATGCAAATTTTTCAGGGTGTTCTACCCATGAATATGAACAACTTTCACTATGGGACCAACTCTGAAATCACGAAAAAAAATCAGCTGTTTCATACATTTTGGTCAAGTAGGTATTGAACTTTTGTATGAAACAGCTGATTTTTTTTCGTGATTTCAGAGTTAGTCCCATAGTGAAAGTTGTTCATATTCATGAGAACACCCTGTAAAAATTTGGATGGTGATAAAAAAATAAGCCTGTATATCACTGACATAATTTCCTAGTAGATAAACCTAACTATTAATTATGTGATATGAGCAAATGCCGGCGTGATGTGATGACTAAGAAGACTTAACAAATTGGACCAGAGAAGGCACACAGGTAGGTAATAGCTACTTACCTCCTAGAGAGGTATGATGCAAGCTTATAGAACACCATTGCTCAGCAGTGGGACACCAGAAGTTTAAATAAAAAATAACATTGACATAGGTTAGTGAATTCTAACTAATTTAAATTTAGTGGTAACTAATTCAGGCAATTAGTCAAACTTTTTGCCGAGTCAATTTTGTGGTTGCTTCACATTTTTTTCTCTGCTAGGTAAGTAGCTACCTAGCGTGTGGAGTTGCTTTGTCAAGCAAACATGACTAAGACCTTGTTGATATGGGAAGCACGTCCCTGTTTCACGTAGTTCACCTAGTTAAGTACATTCGTTGCGTGAAATATTGTTGTTAGTAGGTAGGGTACTATACTACTGTACCTACTAAGTATAAAAAAGAAGATTTTGCTCACAAAAAAACAAAGCAAAAGTGGAACTTTGGTTTTTTTACTTTGAAGATGGAATATTACAAAATTCTTATTTCTTACGTAATTTAACATAAAAGACTGTTGGCATAGTTTCCTCTGCCCACGTAGAACTATTAAATATGTACCTACGTAGATACTATCTATGGTAGGTAGGTGGTACAAATCTAAGGTGAACCTTGTCACGCTCACGGCATAATTAAGTGCCTTGTCTGATAAGATGGTAGTTATCTTTATAATTTTATAACACAGGTATCATCTACACACATAACCCTACCAACCTTTTTTTCGTTGTGCTACCTAGGTATATTTATTTTCCCGATTCGATAAAGGTATAGATACTTAGCAAATAATTATAGGTAAGTAGATATAAACCTAGGTAAGTATATTTATATTATTTTTATTTAACACTGTTATCTAAACACATCCATATACTGATAATTAATAAGTGCCTACTTAGCGATATCTCCAAATTTACCATATATTTTATGTAACCGGGTAAGTATATAGAGGCTAAATAAATAAAATTATCATAATAAAATTAATACCCACACCTGTTTTAAAACAACAATATTTGTCTATGCTCGAAATTACATACCTAGTATATCTAAGCGGGTACCTATCTGTGTATACTTATGTACCTTGACCTGTCCGTCTAATGTGTAAAATAATGCTAATTTTCAATGTACTTATAGCAAGTCATATATTATATACGTACTGTATACGTAGATGCCTATGTTCGTGGACTGACTACTGTGCAATAGAGTGGCACAAGCAAGGCCATGTGTCCCCTTATTTCATTAGGAAGCAACCGACTGCGATACAGATAGTACATAGTAAGGTACTTGTATGTTATATCACGGGAAACGTAAAACTATGATTTATTGTATCCTTTCGAGATACGTTATTGTACCTCACCTACTCTACTAGATACCTACTTCTGGTGGTTTATGAGGAACAATAAATTTTCCAGACACTAGTGGCTGCTGTTTCCTATCACGTATCTTCTTGAACCTATAGGTACATGTTATAGATAGTTTTATTTTCAACTAGCGCGGTTTCACCCGCATATGTTTCCCATGGGAATATCGGGATAAAAATATGTCCTTTCCCGGGACTCGAACTATCTCTATACCAAATTTCATCTAAATCGGTTCAACGGTTCAAGCGTGAAGAGGTAACAGACACACAGACAGACACACTTTCGCATTTATAATATTATTAAGTATTGATAGTAGGTACCTATGGATTAGTGTGATGTGATAGTGTGATAGATCGTATTAAAATTGAATGATCGTTCAGTATTCACTGTTATCTTTGAAATTAAAGATAAAAACAAACCATGCCTTTCTCAAGTTCTGAAGTTGGTCTAAGTTTATCCACGTGAAAGCGTATCAAACAAACGGTCAGTTGGATATAGAGATAGAGTAGACACAGATAGACTAACTGTAACGTTGTCTACACCTCTTTGTCTATACCTACGCTTTTGTTTTTGTTTATTTCTATAAGCATCACTTTTGTACGTACCTATCTTTCTGTACCTTTCTTCTTGTCTGTTTATATGTGTGTACAGACGCCAGCACATCAACCTACTACAATCTGTCAAATTTCTTTAATAGATTTTCAACTTTATCACGAAAACATAAGATTCAAAGTTGATTGGGAAAATTTGACAGTTTCGGGTAGGTTGATGTGCTGGCGTCTGTACACAAACGGTTACTAATAAATAAATAGATAACTTTTTGTATCTAGGTATACAGAACAGTTAGGAGGTCTAGGTAAGTAGGTACACATGTAATGTAAGTCATCGTGGTTATGGCCACGGGTTACGAATCGCATTGTCTTGAAAGTGGAACTTTCAAGGTAAGTGAAGGCATACCTAGTCTGGTCACACAAATCGTGTTTAAAATTATTTTATTCCACGACAAAATTGGTTGTTGCGGTGTTAGGTAGGTACCTATATAAAAAGAATAAAAACACGGGTGTCTATAATGAATGAATTTGTCTATTTCCCAACTATGTTGGGATCGGCTTCCAGTCTAACCAACTCGTAAATGTAATTTATGGTCGTAACACACTTTTAATCACAATCTGAATCATTTTGAAGGATACTTATGTATTGCTAATCCATTGCTTCGTATGTTCGAAAAAAGTGTCTGCACAACAACGTAAATAACGCAATGAATGTTGTTGAACTGTCAAAATGAAAGCCATTGCTACTGTTAGTAGTACTATTATATACTCTGTGGTAGTGTTACACAATTACCATGCAGTAGGTATTTGACATGGAGCAAAAGCGCATCCAAACTCCACAACCCAGTTACTGGGTTGGGTTTGGTTGGGTTGGACTCCTTGGGTTTAATCTATACTAATATTATAAAGAGGTAAAATTTGTAAGTTTGTATGTAGGGGGTAATCTCTGGAACTACCAGTCGGATTTGAAAAATTCTTGCATTTGATAGCCCAATTCTTGAGGACGGCTATAGGCTATGTAACATCACGCTATGACCCTTAGGAGCCGAGCAAAACGAAAAAAAGTCAAAAAGAACGTTAAGTGATAGCGCGGGCGGGTGATGCGATACGACGGGGTGGCTCGGGGGAAACAAGAAGTTTCACGCGAACGAAGTCGCGGGCTGAAGCTAGTTAAAAATAAAGACCATTGTAACCTGGCAAGCCATATTTTCTTAATCTACTGTTTTACATAGGTTCCTACGTGTGTAGGTTGGGTATAGGTATACCTAACCTACACATATCTGTTGAAAGCCGATGCCTGCATTCATAATCTTGTTAAACGTGTTTGTCACTAGTAAACACAGGCATTTAGATGCAATGTTTTCTTGCTCAGTTCACTTTTACTTATTTACACGCTACAAAAGTCTCGTTTTCTATGTTTTAGTTACGCAGAACAAAATATAGACAGTAAAATACATAGGTACTTAAATAGGTAAATACATAATACTAAAATATCATTGTGTATATATAATACAATAAGTCTCGATTCTATCACAGCTTCTGTGTCTAATATACCTACATAAGTATTATCCTCTCATAGTCTCATACCGAGTTCCCTAAACAGACTCGCTGCGGGGGATATTTTGACTCATGTGTTTTTACGATGTTTAGCGCAAACAACCAATGTTGTGGTTTTGAATATTATACAATTATCCGAATGACGTAGGTAAGTGATAATAACAAAGTAATTAAGTCACCCTTTAATTATTTGTTTAATAAAACGTGTTTTATTTTATAGGTAGGTACGTGACGAAGAAATTAAGGTAGGACGACTTCTGTTGTCGAAACGGTGTTAGGTATGTAATGTAACTAATCAAATTATTAAATGTTATGGAAATTCGCTCTTGGTACTGGTATCTGATACCATTATTAGGGTTACCCTTCCACAATAACAGTTGCATTTGAAGGGGTTTAGAGTTACCCTTGTACAATAGAGTTTGAAGGGGTTAACATACCCATCCATGGAAATAGGGTTGCCCTTATACAATAAGTAAATTCCTTTGCAAAAACCCTATCGAAACCTCTGTATACGTCTAACTGAAATAGTCTCTCGTTATTCACGTAGGTATTTACCTAATTGTACCTACTGTGAATGTTTGTTAATGAAAAAAAAATGTTTTAGATATTATCTCATTATTACGAATTTACAAAATAATCAGATAATTCCACTGGGCTATCTTGTGTTGCACCAACCTACATAAATTGCTCAGGAATCGATAACCGATAGACGCGTTATTTTCTTTACCTACTTAAAACACGATTATCGCTTCATGCCACGACCCAATAAAACATCATGTCTTGGAACTATCCTATAAACACCCACGAAAATGAGGCCAGTCATAATAAAATGCCATTACAGTGTCCCACTAAAGTGACGCTTCTAATGAATTCTCTAACCTATGCGCCTCTATCTATCCATCAAATCTATTAGCCATGCCATGATGCCAGTATTCAAATGAATGAAGTAGGTAGGACCTAATTAATTCGCGACTTGTATGGTTCGATCTCATAATTGAAGGAAAGGAACTATAATAATGTAAGTCAATAACAACCTTGACGTCAAAATATATTCATAAGCTACCTAGTATTATGTTTGAAAACTTCCTACTCACAGTTCTACAGATAAAGGTGAACCTTTGTATTTTAAGAGGTTTTGGTTCCTTCTTACAGTAGGTACTTACCTATAAAAATATAAGTACCTACCTACTTATGGTGAATTTTAAAGCTCACCCACGACACCCACCCTCTGCCCTATTTTTCTAGAGTGCTTTTGTTTTTTTTTTTTCTTTCAGACCCTACTTCTGTTTTCAGAATGAGGTCGTTCTTGTTATGTACGAAAATTATCGACGACAGCACCATGCTTGCTGTTGATATCGCAATTAATATAACAGCCAACCGTCGCTAACAGTTCTCTCTATTAATGTCATGTGACATACTTTTTCGTGTCTACTGTTAAGAAATTGTAGTTCACAGACTATATTTTTTGCCATTTAATGTCGACATTCATCATAATTATTACTGTTAGAAGCAATTGCATCTGATAATTTCTAAGAAACATTATGTGGGTACTTGTCTAGGCTTCATTTTCTGTGTCAGGACTGCATAAGATGAACGATTGCAGTTGTTACATGACCGTAGCGTCAATTAAGTTTCGATTACGTAAACTCATTTCAATTTTGGCGAATTTCCAACAAACAGCGCCGTACAGCGATGTTTGAAATATGTTAGCCTGTGTTACCTACTCTTGTAAGTAATTTAGGCCATGTTTTTATTTCCATTACACCTACCTACGTATAGGGAGAAATAGTACAGAATATGGAATGAAACGATTTTTTTTACTATCTTGTAAGTACCTAATTGAAAAAATAAGCCAGTCCTTTACTTTAAACGTCAGAATAATGATCTTCTTAAACTTAATTTTGAAGGTCTATCTACTTCTGATATCTCCAACAAACACCTTGATGTAAGTTAGGTAGGTTACCTATATATTTATTTACGTGATTGCCATTTTTAGCAGTGTAGTCTGTTAAAACAATAGTCACGTCTTACAGCGCTAAAGGAATTTCGTTTCTGTTTTCTTCCTTCTAGTTAGTTCTGGCAGTGAACCCAACATTTCTGGTGCAGTTCAGAGTTGCATTGCACTGCAACCGCAAAATGCAATGTTGTTGCAACACAAATAGAACGTAAATTGTCTGTGAAACGAAACTCTGTCTCAACCATGTGCTCGTGTGATTGTTATTGTTTCTTACAAGTTTTTAGGAAGTATTCATGTAGAGGTGGCAACCGACACGGGCGCAGTGGATACTTAGGTAGATGTTTACAGTGCAGAACGAAAACATAAGCCTTGATTTATGAATTGGCTATAAATATACATTTAAGAGCAGTCAACTCTTACGAATGTTAAAAGATACTAGGTAATAAAGATTTCGGTGCGCAATCACCGAAGCATAACTTTTAGACGAAACTCACCAAAAACTGTCTACTTTATTAGGTAGGTATTTAACGCTCATATTAATTGAGAGTTTGAGGTCGTAGAAAAAAAGGTGAATCTAGTGGCATACATACATAATTAAAATTATGTAATAGACATTTAGAAATATTGTCGGTATTTGATTATAGCATATGCAAATGTACGAATTCCAGACTTCAATGTATTTTTGAAATTCAAAACTTACCTACGTGTTTAACTCGTCTCACTCGCATGATATAGGTATTGTTACTGTGGTATTTAATGCCATATCGTATTACTATTACATTATATCCTGTAGCAGTATTGTCCCTATCAAAATATTGAAATGATACCCATTAATGGTGAGTTTGTGTTCAAATAGGTATCGTACTAAAACATTGCGACAGTACCTTGTATTGTACTACCTATTATGTATTCTGTGACGGTACATTTAGGTTATGGTGTTCCATAAAGGTACCATCTATATTAGAAATCTATGGGTAGGTAGTCCAGTATCTAATATTATCTAAAGAATCAAACGATAATGATATCTATTGGTTGCAAAAAGGAAAGGAACTGAACTCTCTTTTTAAGGCAACTTTTTTTTTCCTTCCGCTAACTCCAATTAGGTATGAATTTTATTCTAGTCAAGGTTTTGTAGAAAGAATAAGATATAATCCGTGATACAATCTAATAGACTTCCGTCACGGTGATTAACAACCATTCAATATTTAAATCTACACCTACTGACGAAATGTTAGTAATGGATATAAAACACGAATGAGCTGTATTTCGTAAATGGGATTAGTTAACAGTCGATACGTGCTTTCCTTTAAAAATAGTAGCTTTGCATGTTTAGCCGTAAACTACGAGGTAAACCGTGAAAACATAAAATTATTTATACGATTGCCTAGCCTACTACTACATCGCAAGGTTTCGTGTACAAACTAGTATGTTTACAAAAACATTATTTCTAAATTAGTGGGTACAAACTCGTTCGTCTAACGTTTACGCCTTTGTGCATGCCCAATAACAAAGTTATTCTAAACATTTCTCTAACAAATGTTCAATTCTGTAATGTACCAAGGTACACTCAATTCTCATCAAACACATCATTCACATTTCCAAGTATTTAAGATAACAGGACGTGCAGCTCAATCATTAACGTTAAAAGCGTCATCAAGGAAGCTATTAAGTGTTCGACTAAAGGTATTATTAAGTCATCGGATGTGTCCATTACGCGCTGTGATCGTATCTCAATATCAGCTGTTTACTTAATGTGATTCACTGCGTTAATGACCTATTACGTGTGGTTGATCAATAGGTATACTTGCGGAAACAGAGGGTAAGGTTAAATTAACGTCATAAAACAAGGAGTAAAGTGCAGTAAGGTGTGACTCATTGCAATCATTGATTTTGTCGCGTCTCACTTTATCAGCACCAGTTCCCGTCTCACTTCCTCCCGAATGCACTCTGATCAATTTTAATATATGTATTATGCACAGCCAGCCAACTCGACTCTTAAAAAAAAAACTTTCGTAATTGCCCAGTTTTTCAGATTGCTGCTGAAATTAGGGACAGCTGTTCCGTAATTACAAATGCTACTTACGGAATTAGCACTACGAAAACGTACAGCTTGAAAGTTGTAACCCTAGGCTAATCTGAAGGTTGAATTGAATGCAGAGTACATATTCACAATGCACATTAACACATAATATTTAGCAGACTTCTGGTAACAATACGTGGCCATGTTATGATCAACAGCAGTGTTTCATATATTGTGTCGCACACGACACAGTATAACACCTTCGGTTTTGCTAAGAAACATGACTAATTTAAGGTTTATTTTCTTGACTAATATACTTCCGATTGCTGTCGTCATCTGATTCCTAAAAAGGAAATAAACCAACTTTCTTGGTAGGATCTCTAAATAACAGCTATCCACGATATCATCAATTAATCATGAGATTAATCACTTGGTTATTGTTGTCACTATTAACCAGTAGGTAGTTCAATTTGTTTTGAAAAATAACGATGAGTAGGTACCTAGTTATTGTTTCAGTAATAAACAGAGTAGTCACAGTAGGGAGTTTGTTTGCATTATTTACAATGTTTGTTTAGTGATATTATAGTAGCGAGGCGCAGATAAGTGGGCATACGGGTGTTCCTGTGGCCCGCTTCTAACTTTATTGATTGTGTCCCTTTTATTGACTTCCGTACGTAGTACTATTATGTATTCTGTGCTTCCGTTTCGGTCCCTTTTATACCTAGAAATGCAAGATATTATATATCCCTAGAATGCCTTTAAAATAATTATTTTGTAAGCTGGTACAACCGTTTGCCCTGAACAAAATAACAGTTGCCAACTTTTTAAGTGTTATACAAAGGGTTACCCCTTTTTAACTTTAACCCCTTGTTATCAATACAAAGGCTAAACGAAGTAGGTTATTATAATATGGTCATCTAGAAATTTAGAAAATAATTTCCAGCTAGGTATAACACCCAAGTTTGACGTAAATTCACTGAGGTAAAATTAACCATTTTTCACGTGGCAAATTGTATTTGAAAAGTTAACATTTTACTTTTGTTAATTAATAATTTTATGCGAATCGTGTGAATTTAGTACCGTATGTGGTGTTATCTCATTACCTAGTTGAATGAAAGTCGCGCGATGATGTAAATTATAATTCTCGTAAACATGGCGTGACTCTATTCATTTTTGTCTCCCACGACGATGCGATGTCATTTCACCTAATAAATTACTCTTTCAACTAATGTAACGTTTTATTATGAACTCACTTTATGTAATTTGTTAGTTACTATTACTAAACTTTCACTTTGACTTCTTTTTGTTAATAAAATGCGGTAGGTAATTAAATATTTAATGCCGGTTAAGTTAACGACTCTCAATTTATTTTATTGAAAGGGTTCGTGCAAAGAAGAATGTATTTATTATTCAATTATTATAATATCTTGATTATAATATATCCCACTATAATAGGTACATTACTCAAAGGTATTAGATTTCTAATGGGAGTCTGAAGACACGTGTATACTTATGTAACCAAATTTAAAAGACCCGAAAATAAAAAGGCAATAATTTACACGAAACAGAAGTGTAAAGGGTTTGCCTTTTACAGAGCAGTACCACAGAATAACTAAGCAGTATGTTGATGGGCTCTTGTTATGAGTTTAAGAAACCATCCAAATAAGGGTGGAGTTGGGAGAACCACCCTTTTATTATACCGAAACTCTGGAATTTGAATCAATCTCTCACAGTAACTAACTGCCTGGATTAGTTAATTATACGAACAAAGTAATAGTACTTCCAATTACCTAATGTATTAATCTGACTCCTAAAATGTATAACAAAAATTGTAAAACAGTAACTTAAGCAAGTAAGATGATAGATACATGGCATTTGCGCAATCTGACTTAGATTCTACAAAAGTCGTGACCCTAGTCGTGACCTATTGAAATGTCTAGTCGCCTAAAAGTCAATACTTACCTACCTAACTTATTTTATTAGAAATGAAGTTTATGAGACGAGCTTTGATATATTTTGAAACCATCAATTTGCTAATTTAGAACTATAATAATTTGTACAAAGCTTTTGTATCTAAAGGTCAGGAGAGATCGCGCAGAATCAGTTCGCCATATTGTATTGTATTTGTAAGGTTAACATCCTATCTCTATTGTGTTTATAAAAAAACAAAAGCGATACTGCTTTGTTGTGGTTTATTTATTGCGTAGTTAGAAAACATATACCTACCTACTATCTTTCAATAAAAATTCTATCAAGTAAGTAGGTATAGGTACCTAAGACTTAATGACTCTAACCCATTAATGCTATATCAAGTGACATTACCTACCTACAAAATATGGAGTTCCTTTTATTTTTTGGTGTAGGTAAACAAACAACAATAAATTAAGTTAATTACTTATTAGTTTACAAATAGATACAATGACTATCTCTAACTGTTCTGCCCAAAGACCTAATTTAAAAGATAAAAATATAGAGGGTGAGTTAATTTTAAGCACTTAAACATGTTTTCCAAATTATTAACTCAATTAAATTCAACGGGTTACATAATGTTAAACTTAGATTAACTTTATACAGAGTTAATGGGTTTTATTCTAAGTCCTAGTGAGACCATTTGTTGATAAATGGTCTAAGCTGTAGAATCTCATAAGCTAGGTACCTTCAGAAATGTTAAAATCATATTTAATCAAGCTATATGCATAGTTGGAGCCCTTATCTCAAAAAACAACAGTGTATTTAATTCCAACACTGGTAGATTACCTTCAGTAAATTAAGCGCGTTCTATTTTTTTTTCACTTTCATTCATATTCTCTGAGTCATCAACATTATATTTTCTATAATCATCACATAACACAGCATTAGTATTTACATTAAAATGTAGATTTCCATCAGAGACTATCATAGCGACACTATTTACACAGAATTATAAAAGCAATAAAGGTCAGGTAACGCCGGTGGTAATACGGCTTTCTGCGGAGATGCGGCTTTGCCGTGCCGATCTCCCAGAATCGAGTTTGATAAAATAAAAAGCCCACTTACTTGTTGAAGGTCTCTTCGTATTGTTTTATTTCCTTCCTGGAGAACTCATGAAATTCCGTATAAACGTTTACGAATTTATATTTCGGCTTAACCTCCAAACCCTCTTCAAGTTTGTCATTGATCTCCTGCCTCCTCGAGAGAATACCAGTGAGCTCGTCAGTGGCAGACATCGTGATTTTTCGCGCCAAAGAAAAGGTTAAAAAATGTTGTTTTTGAAACGGGTAAACGAACGTCGGGCGCCGCGAGAGGCTGCCTGCGGCTACGACCTTATAAACACTGGTAGTGCGGGCCGGCGCGCCGCCAGTCAGTGCCTCGCACTCGCTCCCTCGTACTGTAATCAAGTCGCGGGGGACGGACAGACGACGGATCGACGCACGTATGTGCCGCGCACCGCTCCATGATCTGCCTAATCTTGCTGCAATCGTTGTAACCCCACCGAGGAGTAAGTAACTATCGTCCCAACCTGAGCTCTCAATATCAAACAACATGCTGACATTCAATTACATCTTACTACTTATAATGTTATGCTAAGAACTAGCTAGTCCTGTATTTTAACAACGGAACTTACTTACTTCAATATAATTTGTTCAAATTGTTATTTTAGCTTCACTATCGCGATCTGAAGAACAAATTCGTCCTTATACTGGCTTTTAGAAAGATTCTTTTTCTCCAATTTAGTTTGGAAATATGCCTCTGTTTTTCTCTTGGGATCTAGCTATTGTTCACTAACTCAATGCAAGTTACGTCAAATGCAAGTTTTGGCCAACTAAGACATATACATATACAATAAATGAGGGTTTCCAAAAATTTCCCATCCGATCCTTCGGAGGTTTTCAGTTTTTGTCGTATGAACAGTCAAGCTAAACGAAATTGATAGCACTTTTGCCCGGGGAAATCTGGGATCAGAATAGGTACTGCAGAGCTAAACTAGCTTAGAATTAGATTATAAGCTTAGAGTTAGGTAGTTTTTCCGATGAGAAAAAACAAACATTTTATCAAAGTTACGTTATTGTTCTCGTTTACCGTTAGTCTTTGATGTTACGGCTAGATCTAGCTCATGACACAATGCTTTCAATATTTTACATTTTTAAATTGTACTACTTGTGTAATAGTAGATTATTCACTAAGGGGACAAAGTAGTGTCTTTTTGTCGCGGGTGTTTTTTTTTTAGGTTTCTATTTTTTTTCCATCCAGTCTTTAATCCCTAGGGACTAAAAGTGATTTGGAATGTGGATGTGGTGATATTGTTAGTAAAAGTTCCAATCACCAAAGATAATCAATCACGAACATTGTATGAACAAGTAACTGGCGAGCCAAATTAAAAAAAAAAAGGTTACGATGCACTTCCATAATTGTTCAAATATAAACATTAGCCTCTAATTATTTCTATGTATTGTCCCAATAGTTGTATGTAAATAAATAAACGTACTATTCTTATTCATAAGTTGCACTTAGGTACTTATTTTTTCATAGAGGGTGATAAAAAGTAGAGTATCCACCTCGGGAGCAACACTATTTTAAGCTCGAGTGACGTATATTGAATCCCTCACTGCGCTCAGAATTCTTCTATTAGATTCTATTCTAGAATCCTTCGCTCCGCTCTGGATTCAAAGAAACACTCTCCCCTTCAAAACAGTTGTTTGCTCCCTTGGCAAACAATCTACTATTTTTGGTTAATGTTTCCATACGTTTTTCTCACTTGATGTTCCAAATTCACATGACCAGCGGGTCATAATAAAATTCAGTACAGTATTAATGCCCGGCTAGCCTTTTTTTTTTGGATGGGAAATCATCATATGACCCCTCCCGCTCTGGGTGGACCGGAAGGGAGTGTCAGACTGTTACTGACTAAAACCCATCCGTGTTCTTTCCTTAGCCCTTTGTGTTCCAGGGTAGCGGTAACCCTTTCGGACAATCCCGCTACCCCCGGCTAGAGCCTAGGGCTTAAATTTGCATGACATATAATTTGACGTTAGCGAGCAGGTGGTGTGAAATAAAATTTAGGGCAAATACAGAGCTGAGAGAAGGCATGCAAAGGGTTTGACGTTAACTTTCAGTTACCCTTAGTATTGAGCATGTAACAATCTTGTATAGTTTTTGACCCATTCAAACCCCATGAAGGGGAAACCCAATAATATATTATGACGATAACACTTTGAATGGGTCAGTATTAAAGCCCGGTTTCCACCGCGAAAGAGTAATGAGCCGGAAATGGCTAAGCGGAGCGGACTTCGTTTTCATGAAATAGGTTTGCTTTTCCACCAAGAAAGAGTTTAGTCGTTTGATTCTCTCTAGAAATGAGCGAGCTCATTTTTACTCTTTTTTCCCGCTGAGTCATTTCCGCTCGACTCTTTGTTGGTGGAAACATATGTAAGCAGTTTTCTCTTGAGAGGTAAAATAAGTCATTAATGGGTCCGCACCGCTCGCGGTGGAAACCGGGCTTAAAGCTCGGTTTCCACCGCGAGCGGAGCGGACCCATTAATGACTTCTTGAGTAAAAATGAGCTCGCTCATTTCTAGAGAGAATCAGACGGCTAAACTCTTTCTTGGTGGAAAAGCAAACCTATTTCATGAAAACGAAGTCCGCTCCGCTTAGCCATTTCCGGCTCATTACTCTTTCGCGGTGGAAACCGGGCTTAATATTCTGGTAACCGATTAAACGGCTTAATCATTTAAGCCGGTAAAACCCTCATAAACCCCTTCGAGGATTGGGTTTACTAGCCCATTCAATTTATAAGAATTACCCCATACAATAACTATTGATTGACTGCATTTTTTTTAAACTGGTTAAAAAATTCCATTGTTCCCTGTTAAATGAAGGCTGTGGCGGTGGTCACTTCCTCTGCTATAATAAGGCAATTTGTGAGAAGACTTAGAAGTGGTACTTAGTTTCCTTTCCATCTCTCGTTGTCTCTAGTTGATATGTGGTCTTCTCATTAGTTCGTCTTTAGTTTTTAAGTGTAAACTACTAACAATTTATGGAACTTTTAGTTATCAGAAATAAAATTATTTTATTTTATTTATTAAAAATCTCCCTCTCTAGTTTGCTCCTTATTGCTACTTGGCAATTGCCAAAATAAAAGAAAATGTAGGTAAATCTAATACCGCAAGCAAGGCAAGAAAGAATCTATACATATAATAAAATCGTAGGAAAGTCAAAACTGTACATTGAATATTTTTTTAAAAGAATACTTGGGGCGTGATCTACAATCGATACCGAAGCCAAAAATATAGTTTTTAGAATTTTTGTCTGTTTGTCTGTATGTCCGGGATAAACTCAAAAACTACTGCATGGATTTACTTCAAATTTTGCATGAATATTACTAAGAGGTCGGGTCAACATATAGGCTACATATTATCACGCTATCACCTACGGGGGAGGAGCTGTGAATCTTTATTTTTCTTACGCATTCTGTGACAGCGTGTAATCTAACGACGCATATTTAAATGTTGTTTTTCAGTAAGCCATGCTATTATCTAGCTTTACACTATGAAAACTACGCCATTTAAGTAATTTGGGCCGAGAAACATAGTTTAATGTATGTTAGTAGTATAAAGAAATTTTGAAGCAGCGCCCGCCATCTATGAGATTTCATTAAAATCAAATCAAGTTACATGTTGACACTTTTTGGAAATTAATTTAAATTTGATCATGTTGGCGAGGTTAGTAGTTAGTTATTCTTAAAATTCATAGATGGCAATGTTCATTTTCTTCATAAAAGTTGTATCGTATAGTTCGTTTTGATAAATTCGAGTTCCAACAAAACCCTCAAAATCTTGAGCAGAGTTGAGGAAGACAATTAAAAAAAAAACGCGGTGTTAAGCATTACAAAAAAGTTATGTTCCTACTGGAGACGAAGTCGAAGTAACTGATGAACGCGTGCTGAACACCTGTCTCGGTTCACTTCAAGATGTGGTCATTTCTATCGGCGGCAATCCACTGATCGAATATGGGTTACCAGCTCCCCAATCATCATCGCATCAAGATCGTGGAAATTGGGAGTATAACGCTGAGACAAATTACGATCCGGGCGAAATGACCACCATACGAAATGACCATGTCGCTTTGTTCTCTTCAGTGTAAAAACAAATTTATGACACCGTCCTTGAAAGCGTTGGGCATAACCAGGGTAAAAATTTTTTCTTGGATGCTCCTGGTGGAACAGGAAAAACATTTGTTACCACTGACATACTTGCAGAGGTCAGGAGGCGAGGCAAAATTGCTATTGCTGTAGCGTCGTCGGGAATCGCTGCCACACTGCTTCCGGGTGGCAAGACAGCACATGCCATGTTTAAAATTCCCATCGATTTAGAGAGCGCCGAAACGCCTGTTTGTGGTGTGTCACGTAACAGCGATAACGGACACGTGCTCAAGGATTGCTTTCTGATCGTATGGGATGAGTGTACGATGGCCAATAGGAAGGCAGTTGAAGCCGTGGACAGAACCCTGCAGAACATCCGCAGGAACGAACATTTGATGGGTGGTGTCACAGTTCTGTTCAGTGGCGATTTCCGGCAAACGCTTCCCGTGGTGACACGGGGATCGAGGGCTGACGAGGTGAATGCTTTGTTGTGGTCACGAGTTCGTACGCCGCGCTTGACCATTAATATGAGAGCTCGGCTCAGCGGCAATGCACGTCCTCAAGAATTCTCCGATGTCCTTCTAGGTCTTGGCGAAGGCACTCTACCAAAAGAGGTGGTGCTTCCAGACTCTCTCGGTAGAGTGGTATCCAGCTTAGAAGAACTCATTCGCTGTGTGTACGGGGACATTAGTCGTATACCGCACCAGCAGAATTCTTGGATGTGTGAGCGGGCCATTTTGACGCCCAAAAATGATCAGGCTGCAGCAAGTAACGAATGCATTCTCTCGGAAATTGAGGGGAATGAAGTGGTCTACACCTCGATAAACACTGTTGTCGAGCAAGATGACGCCACACATTATCCCGTGGAATTTCTGAACTCCCTGTCAGCAAGTGGACTTCCAGCGCATACCATCAAGCTGAAGGTCGGTGTCCCGATTATGCTTCTTCGGAACCCATCTCCTCCGAAGTTGTGTAACAGGACCCGCCTTGAAGTCATCTCGCTCCACAGACACCATTAAGGCGAAAATTCTTACGGGTTGTGGCGTCGGCGAGGCAGTATTTATACCACGCATTCCCCTCATACCTCATAACTTCCCGTTCCAGTTCAAGCGCGTACAGTTCCCCGTGAGTGTTTGCTTCGTGATAACCATCAATAAGTCGCAGGGGCAGACACTGAGGGCAGCGGGTGTCGACCTGAGGACGAGTTGCTTCTCACACGGGCAACTGTACGTCGCTTGCTCCCGCGTCACCAGTCCTGACTCTCTTTACATTTTGGCACCTGCAGCCTAACTACCAACGTAGTTTATAGGGAAGTGTTGTAAGGTATGATACCTTTGTACGTATTTTTACTCTTTTGTGTACTGGAATATATTCCTGAATTATTTTCTCTATTTCCTTTAGTCACATCTTATGACTGAACTCGGCAGGATTCCCATATAACTCTCTTCACTTGCTTCGCTTGCAAAAAAAAACTTATATTTTAATGCTATTTTAAAAGTTGTTTACTTATAATGCTATAGCGACACTAATCTTAAGTATTTTTGGTACTGTCTTCACGCAGACGACGTCGCGGGCAGCAGCTAGTAACCAAAATAATTACCTAGAATAAGCGTTAGATTTAGGAGTTTCGATTTAGTTAGGTTTATACGTGGAGGCTTTTATTTAGTTAGTAAGTTTTTTGTTTCCATTTTTATTTTTATAATTTTTTTGCTTGAGTAGGTACGCATAGATTTTACTGTATTTATTAGTATTTTGGCGCGGGTAGCTAACATATTGCAAATAATTTAATTTAATGTTCTGTGTCCTGTAATGTTAATTACTTTGCATAGGTACTATAGGAATTAAATCAAAATCCCTTTTATTTGTTTAGGATATATTTAAAAAGACTTTTATCCCATTTACAAATAATTATAATCTTCGACTTATTTTATATACGTCAAACCTACGACTCCTATATGACATCTGCTTGAATGTTCGAAAGGAACTTAATACAAATATAACCATCGAGTTTTGTAGAGGTGTGGCTTTCCAGCCAGGTTTGCTTTAGAGCCGACCTCTACATGAGCTACGCCCACCCTTGAATAACAGTCTGGGCATAGGTCATGACTTTTATTCACACCATTCGAATTTACAAGCCCTATCTACCTATCCTATTATAAGTTTACCTAAATCCGAGGAAGAAATTTACAAGATGAGGTCCGTCTCTTGCAAGAGTAAGCTTAAGTCAGGACGCACGAATCGCGAATCCAACACTACGTTAAGTGTCAAGCAAGCTAACATCTATATGTGCCAATATGCACCCATACAAACTAACGTCGTCATGCTTAAACCTCGTCGTGCCAAAACCTCGGTAAAAGGCGCGACGCGGCCTCCTAATTATTAATAATACTTGATGTGAGAGTTCACATCGACCTGGAAGAGGCTTAAGAGAATTAAACGATCTTAGCATCAGATTCTTTTAACTCCATCGGACGGGATTGAGCCAGAGGGAGGGAAAAGTTTAAGAGGCCAGGGTTCAATAAAAATCTAATATATTATGCTCGTACTCCAGAAATAAAACTTTAAACTCCTACTACGTTCTCTAAAATTCTAATATCATTAAATATCTATCATTAAACTGTGTGTCCTCAAACACAAGTTGAACCAAAAGTGTCAACCAAACACACTTTGCAAGGGTTATACCCCTGTTAGCAAAGTCGGTGACAACTTATGCTGAGTGTTTGTCACCCCCCCTTCTATAGGAGTGACCACAGTTTTCACAATAACTATCCTCCTATCACTCGCGTCATTAAATACTGGAGTACGAAACATATCCTAGGCCTACTTGTAATCACGTTGAAATCGACAATCTATTCAGGCCTCCCTTTGACCCGTTGCAGGTGTGAGGGCGCACCTCACAGCCCTCTGGGAGGTGCGGATACCTCACACGCTCCCGGCCGCGTCCGATGTATTTTCTCACAGCATATGTAACACACAAATGGACACATATTAATAAATTGTAACATATTATCCAAACAAAAATAATGCATTAGAATATGATGTTTACATTCAAGTGACATATTTACATTACATGACAAGATACATGACAATTAAAAAAAAACAACAACTATTAACATACTAATATGAAAAGGTTTTAATTAAATAATCTGACTTAAAAAGGTTTCTATCTCTAAACTTCCTTTTTCTGAATTTATATTTTAAAATCGAAAACTTCTTTATAAAATGATGCTTGTTTACAAAAAATGTTTTTATAAAATTATTAATTATTAAAAAACTTTTTTGAAATGATCTTTTTGTCTTAGTTTTTTTGAAAAATGGGATTCTTTTCTTCTTTCGTGCTTTTCTCTTATTGTTTGTAGCACATTGCAAAAAAAACTTATTAAAATTAGGGACATCTACATGACATATTATACAATTACTACGATTACGAACTATAACTTCATCCGTAGGAAAACTAAATGAGTCTATTGATCGTACGGAGTCGTTCAACACCTCTGCATCTTCATCTCTGACTGCATCCAAGTTCATATCATCCTCAACTAACTCATCACTAATCATCTTATCATTATTATTCATGTCGATGATGAAGTGATCTTTCTTCTCTATTTTGGAAAAATCGGAATGGCCATCGTCCTTTATTTCGGAAAAATCGAAATGACCATTTTCCTTTATTTCGGACGAATCGATCGACACATTATCCACATCAAAATGATCAGCGGCGATGTTAATTTTATTTATTCCCACATCGCGATCATCGTGCTCATTCTGTGGCTCTGAAACATTGCTAATTACATTAATAATTGGACAGAACTGACCCGATTCGTTGTTTTCATCATTGTGTTCGCTCTCGAACACTTCTATCGGCTCCTTCTCCTCCTCTGCGAGGATGCACACCTCGCTGCTGCGCTCGACACCATCTTCTCCATCACCTTCAACTTCCACGCTGCTTTCTAGGCAGCACTGCTCGTTCTGTAGCGGGTCATTTTGTCTTCCACTAAATAATATAGAAGCATCATTATCTAAATTTACAATATTTACAACATTTTCTTGTCTGCTTTCCTCAGACCGATCTTGTGCTATCTCGACTACTTGCACCTTATTAAATCTTTTGTCTCTGTGACATCTGCAAGGAAGCTCTTCCCATAACACATCACATATAGCCTCAAATGACATGTCATCCTCATATTTCCATTTATGGACTGCTAGGGCAGCACCCTCAAGATATGCCATTAATATGAGCGCCCAGTCGCTCTCACGCCATTTATTATAGGCGGCAACAACTTCAAATCGCCTAAGAAAATCTTCCAGGCATACACCGTCCGTGCCCGTAAAAACTTGAGCCATCTTACTCTTTTTATATTAAAAAAAATACATATAGCCACTTAGCTTTTTCTCCTGGCGACGTTTCTTCACATCTAATAAATACTCACAGTATACTTTGAGGCCTCGCTTGGCATGCAAGAGGTATATACATATAATATTCACTTCTATGAGTGCTGAAACAAAAACTATTTCGCAAGCTTAGCGAAAATCCGGCGACCTTAAATGGTCCTCCACCATTTATAGGAATTAAATGAAAATCCCTTTTATTTGTTTAGGATATATTTAAAAAGACTTTTATCCCATTTACAAATAATTATAATCTTCGACTTATTTTATATACGTCAAACCTACGACTCCTATATGACATCTGCTTGAATGTTCGAAAGGAACTTAATACAAATATAACCATCGAGTTTTGTAGAGGTGTGGCTTTCCAGCCAGGTTTGCTTTAGAGCCGACCTCTACAGTACCTAGTATTGTATAGAATCAAGTATTTTCTAACTGAACTGATAGCTGTGCTGCTGGGGAGTTTGTTGCTCCACTTCTCCTCTCCAGCGAAAGCACTAGAAAGTGGTGAAGGGCGGGCGTTTTGGGGGACTGTCTTTTGTAATTTTGATGTTCTAAAAGTGCTGATTCTCAGCCTAGTTTGAATAAATGACTTTTAACTTTGGTAAGAGCGTTCGGACGTTCCGGCCATTGAGGTGTATGTTAAATCTTGTGGGTAAAGGGATCATCTCTATCGTTTGGATTTTAAACCCACGAAAAAAGGAGGACCTTTAAAATTTTACTAATTCGTGTTACAGGTACCTAACTTCCACAACACAATCATGCAATGTCGTCGGCACCTATTGCCGCTTATAATAATACTAGCTTCTACCCGCGACTTTTTCCGCGTGAAATTTCTTGTTCCCCCGATCCACCCTATCGCATCGCATCGCACGCCCGCGCTGTCACTTCGTTTTCGCTCAACGTTCTCTCTGACGGAGTCCTATCGTGATGGTAAGTAGCCATCCTCAAGAATTGGGCTATCAAATGCAAAAATATTTTTTCAAATCCAACCGGTACCTAGTTCCACAGATTAGCGCGTTCAAACAAACAAAAAAACAAATGAACTCTTCAGCATTTTCATTAGTAAGTATAGGTAGATAAACAAGCATTATAACGTTCCATAGCGTCTTAATGATAACAAAGAAAACACTGCACAATGAAAATGAAACAGCCTTTATAATAAATATAAACATTCGATCGCAACAACAATTTGAGAGCAGTATCCAAGCTTCTTACATTCAGACCTCATGTGACAGTTCAATCGTTATTAATTCCTTTTTAGGTAAATAAGTGTGTGAGAACTGAGAAGCAATAAGTAGTACGAAATGGGCCTAACATTTTTAAAGTACACAAAGGATGGCCAAGCTTGCAGTAAATGCGAAAAGGTCAGAGCCAGTGCAAGAATCGCATCATCTGGTTACAGGTTCGAAATCAACACTTCTATTTCTTTATTATATTATATAATCAGAACGATCAGCATCTTAATTGTGGAACACACTTTTAATCACAATGAGACCGCTTTTAAAATAAATTGTTAATTCATTGCTTCATAAATTTGAAAAATTCGTCTGATCAACAACGTAAATAACGCTGAAAAAATTAAAGGCAGTGTCATTGTACGGTCAGCATCAAAAGTTGATTAACACTTCAGTTTTTTTAATCTTAGTTATTGAGCTAAATATTTGTTCAAAATTGCAACAGAAGAATTTTTTTTAGAATATATGCTTTTGTCTATTATGTGAAAAGCTAAAAATCAGTTTATTGAAAAAAGTTGTTGTCAATTTAATAACATGTAAAAATGATAGTGTTAATCGACTTTTGATGCTGACTGTACGTGAGTTAGGTAGAGGTACGCAATTCAGATCTAACAAACCTTTAATATCTGAATAGGTGCTTTTACCACTATACTTTTAACCTTTTGGTTGTAAATAACAGACTTACTAAGTAGGCAGATAATGAATCTCTAGCATGGTCCACTATGCGTCTATGCTCCACCATGTCCTGACCAAACAGTCTCGGAAGTCATCTTACATGACTTCTATGTCGACGATTTAATTACAGCCGTCCGCTACTGAATCCGAACTTACACATGTAAGGGTGTGATTGCACAGTTAGAGGGTGGTAAATTTAATCTACGTTTTCATTCAAATAGTGCTCACGTTGTCACTGAAATCGAAAATAGTAGCGACGAGTTACTTAAATAATTATTGTAAAACGTTAGGACTTTGGTCGTCTAAAGAAGATAATTTATTATTTTCAGTCAATATTGACGAAGATAAAATTCTTACTAAACGGACGATATTGTCGCTTATGTCACAAATATTCGCCCATAGATCGTGAAACCGCCATATGCATACATATTTGTTTTTGTAAGAAATAACTGCCTATGTTCCAGCATAGGCAGGTACTTGTTTCTTTGAAGTCTAAATATTATGCGGTTCTCACGACTTGCAAGAATCCTCGTTCTCTGCATTCTGTATGTTCTCTGCACACTGCTCATTGCGCTACTAGACGAGCAGTATATGTATAAGTAGCAGTAACTAATCCTTGATTAAGCTCTTTTATGTGGTTAATAATAATAAAATTGATGACAGCGCAATCGAGATATACCTAGGCTCCTTTGCGAGGCCATTAGGTACGTTTCTGCAAGAGAATGCCTTAATTACCCTTCTACAGCTTTAAAGGCAAAAATCCTGCTTAAATATATGTCTATTTTATATTTGGAAATGGTGCATGATGATCATGCTCTTGAATTCAGAGAAATGTCAAGACGCCTTGGTTAGGTTGCCTTTCTGCCAGACATGTGCTAAGCTTCGTACTTCGTAGCGACGGATGTGTAGGTATTTTATCAACCAATAGAGTCGTTTGATTTTCATAGCTGAGTTCTGGTAGAAAAGGGTTCAATGAAGCTATAGTCCATTTACTATAGCATTAGACAGAAGTTAAAAAAGGCTCTTTTAGGGGCACACTTTGTAACAAAAGTACAACAAACATTATTACAGTCAAGATTGATGTGGAGATAAATATAATCAATTTAAATAACAGCAGTCACACTTAATTGTACTTATTTAACCTATCTACCTTCTGAAATTACAACGCTTTTATTTATTATTATTTAGTTTTTACATAAAATATTGTCGTGTCAATGTTTAAAATCTAAAAGAAGCAGGGGCGGACAGTACCGGTAACGTTTTTCATGTCACTATAACTCTACCAAATCTAAAATGTTCCCTATTCCCTTCATAAGTTGTGGCAGCACGTGTTTTTTTTATTTTGTCGGTTTATATAAAGTTGTTTTTAATAAACTGATTGTTACTAAAAATTGTTTCATTTCACGTACCTATCTAAGCATAGTTACGTGTAGATAGATAGAATATGCTTTATTGTATGCCATGCATTGTTACTTACAAAAAAACCACATAACTTATTTATTAAAATTGTTTGAACTTAACTTGAAAATAAAATGTTTCGTATTCCTGCTTCTGCGAGCCTCTTTTTTCTAATGTTATAACAAATGGACTATAAGCTTTTTCTACACCACTTAGCGCTCTGGCGGAAATAGCCACAATGTAGTTTCGTACTTTCATAGCTTATCTTCACCGCGCTTGCACATCTCGGGTGGAAAAACGCCTTAGGTTTAAATTATTAGGCTCATAACAATAAGAGCTCCGCAACGCAAAGCGACAACATGGTCACAAATCAGTCTCGCACAATCAAAAGAATTCTTCAATTAGGTAGATGATTTAATGCTTTTATTTTGTGACCACAATAACTATCTACGCTCTAAAATTCATTCAGTTCAGCGTTGTCCAGTTCATTCGAACAGATTAATAAAAATAATAATGCAAAGATGCCTATCGTTTTTCAGTCAGTTGCAGTATTGCGGGAGCATGAGCCTATTTGACACGTTTTTCACGACGACTGTATATTCGTACGAGTATAACAAGCGTAGTTCAATCAACATACCTATTTATTTAATTTTGTAATGAAATTAGTTAAATAAATAATTTATTTGTGAGACTTACATATAATGAATACCATAAACACAGAAACAAGGAAATCCCAAATTAGCTGTTGTGATTGTGAATTGAGGAAGATCAACGGATCGTTCTCGACAGCTAATTTTAACAGGTTTGAAAATGCCAGAAGCGGGCATGGGTCATTATGTTATTTTTATCATTTTTCCTCACTTTGGTTTATATTATATATCAACATCATTATAAGTATCAATACCGTTTATTATTATTTATTGTGTGATGTTATGTTCTGTCACATTACATAGGAAAACATTTTGATCGGGTAGGTAACTTTTGTCCTTTCGTGTTAATTTTAATGTCACATGTCACACTTAAAACTAATAAAAATAGGGTTTCCTTTAGGGAATTGGAATGTGTGACAACTGACAACTGCGCCTATAACAGCAATTGTGTATATCTACAGTCACCATAGATAATTGCATAATTATTAGAATTAATTAACATGAAGTATAATTAAATTATAATTTGCGTAGGTATCTACTTGCGTCGCATAATCCCAACTCGATACCTCTCGTGGGAAATTTTAAACAATTAAGTAAGTCATGCGATGTTATTGTACGAAAAGTATTTATAATCTAGAAAACACTCGACTGAGGTAGGTACCTACCTATTTATTTTGAAAATAGGTAGGTAAAGCAGTTCGGTCGCTAGGTACTTCGCTAGCTAGTACCGACTCGCTAGTCAATAGTCCTTAGGTCATACAAATAGGTACCAAAACTACGTACTTAGTTGCATACCTTCCTACAACCGTTGAACAGCACCCTAATTGCGTAACACAAATTCAATCACAATCTGGATCATTTTGAAGGATATTCCTAATCCATTGCTTCATATGTTCGAAAAATTTGTCTGCTCAACAAAGTGAAAAGTGAAACTGATAGTGTGTTACGCAATTACCCCGTTGGTGGATCAGCAGCTGCAGCTGCACACCAATATTATTCTAAATCTTAAAACTGTAGATATGTTTTATGTTTTGTAGTAAAAAGTAGGTAGGTATGTACATAGGGAGAAAAACAAAACACAGTCGTTATCCATCACAACATTATCATTATTTCACAAAAATCCCGAGTGACTTGAGGTTGGGCAATTCTGCAAACTTCAATATGTCATTGCAATGTCAATTATAATAGCACCTAAGCATTAGATACCTAACCATCACGTTTGCGAACCTTGTTACGATTTGAATATTCATTAAATAAATAATAATAACGTACAAATGTAACGAATTAGTCAGCATTCTACAAATTTTAATTTAGTAATTGGACCTCATGTTTCCCATGGGTTAACATTAACAGCTATGACGCCTTTCATACCAAGCCCAAATTAACAACACGTTTTGTTTTGAGCCCATTCGATGTAGTCTTTGCCAAGCATCATGAGGCGACACTCGAGGTACACTTTGAGCAATAAATTCCCAAATCTATAAATGATATTGTTCATAAAAAACTAATTGTAAATAATATTTTTATAGAACGGAAAGCTTTGTGAAGACCCCGGATGTCGTTGAAAATGACGGGCATCCTGAAAAGACTAAAAAGAGAGGGAAGCGTAGCATTATCAAAGATTACTTGATAGATTATACGGCTAATTCCAATCTTCATGGACTGAAATACATTGGAGAGAAAGAGAGAACATGTGTGGAAAAGTAAGATAATTGAACCTAACTTTGTTATTCGTTTTTGATAATTGCTACAAAGTTATGTGTTGTATGTTATTCCAGAGTGTTCTGGCTCTTCATGTTTACTTGCTGTGTGGTACTTTGTTCCGGATTGATCAGAAAAGTTTGGATAAAGTGGAATGAAAGTCCCGTCATTGTTAGTTTTGCTGAAAACCCTACTCCTGTGTGGCAGGTAAGTTCAACATAACATTGTGTAACTTTTTTCTCATGAGTACCTATTACTTAATCGAGTTTAGTTTTATAAGTTTTGCCTTTGTTGTAAGCAAGGGTGCTTTCAGGGGGTTTTCAATGGTTTTATTACCATCTAGGTCGGTACCTACCTACTGTAAGTGTGCTACGGCTTCTTGGTGCATCGAGAGTTTCTTCGCGGCATATCTTTCTTGGTCTCTGCCACGGTGCTGTCCATGTTTGTACTATCATCATGACCTGATTTGTATTATTACAATACATTAAAAGTATGATTATGTATTCTTGAGTTAAACACATAAGTAAGAGATTTTCTTCCTTTATCGTTTTGATTTCAGATTCCTTATCCTGCAGTAACGGTGTGTTTTGAAACTAAGGCAATGCAGAGAAAATTCAATTTTACAGAATATTATCACTTGTATAGTAATAACCGAGACAATCTCTCTATATCTGAGTGAGTTAAAAAAAATTAAAAACTTATTTCATGTTTTTTTTTAATGAAAAAATCTCAGATATTTAAAATGTTGATCAATATTATTTGTGTTTTAGACAACACCTGTTTGAAGATTTAACGATGGTCTGTGACGACCATCTTGCTCCTCCAAGTGGTCGAAAATTTTCATCTGGAGTCGACACAGTGAACAACATTAAATCGGTTTGCATTGAATACTTTCAAAATTCTCAATTCTATATTTATCTGGTGCTTTATTATCGTATTATATTTTTCAGGTATCCCCAAATCTGACAGAAGTGTTCTTCGGATGTAAATGGAAAGATATACCAAGTGAAAATTGTTCAGAATTATTTTCCCCTATAATGACGGAAGAAGGACTTTGCTACACATTTAACACTTTAGGGCCAGAAGAAATGTTTAGATTAGACAAGTAGGTCATATTCTTGTATAACTAACTACTATGAAGCTATATGTCCTTAAGGGGCTTTTTTTTTGGATGGGAAATCATCAAATGGCTCTGGGTGGAGCGGAAGGGAGTGTCAGACTCTTACTGACTAAAACCCATCCGTGTTCCTTATTTAGCCCTTTATGTTCCGGGGCAGCGGTAACCCTTTCGGACAATCCCGCAACCCCGGCCGGCTTCGGCCCTGGCAGGCCCCTTCCTTTTTGCTGACATCTCTTTGAGGCGCGCATGGAACACGTACGCGCCGTCTGGCACGGGCCTGGTCCTGGGCGTAGCATGCGCAGTTCATACAAACGTAATACCAAAATAATATGTAAATCAAACATATTCTTAAGGTAGTGTGTACCTATTTATTCTGATTGGATTACAGAATATCTAGGTTCCCAAATATATATTATTTTGAAAGCACACTGATATAAAGACGAGATGAATAAGGAATTTCAAACTTTAGAAATCTTATTTTTCTCATAACTCGTCTTTAAATCAGTGTCCATTTAAAATATATATTTGGGAACCTAGATATTCTGTAATCCAATCGGAATAAATACACACTACATTAAGAATGTGTTACAACTAACCTTTTCTTTTATTTATGTTATTAATTTTGGAGCAAATAAAATTCTAAATATATCCTTTAATTAACAAAAATAACAAAATTAAAACCTAATTTATCTAAAACTATACAAAAACTAAAATATAGCGTCGAAAAATTCATCCGCATCGCTGTCGACTGGTAATGTACCCAAGAGACTGGCGGCATTACCACGCTGTATAGTAATGCTTAGCCTTTGGCCAAGGTAAAAGCCAGCCCTTGGGTCACGGGAAGTGTCAACCAGCCGTTTTAAAATTTCTTTAAAAAGACCATGAGCACTCGGACCACACGGCCCGAGGGTTTCAACCCCAAACGGCTCGAATATGTTTGATTTACAAATTACGTTTGTATGAACTACGCATGCTCCGCCGGTCCCTTAACAGTACAAGCCCAGTACAGCAAATTAACTGTACCTACATATTTTTTTTGTTAGTTTACATCACCACTACCCATACTTGGAACATGAACAGCGAGCTGAATCGTGGAGTTTGGAAGAAGGATACACATCAGGAACGCCTATAGAAACATATCCGCACAGAGGCGCGGTGAGTCTCGGCATTCGTGTTTGTTTTTATATTCTTTGTTTATGTACTTTTTATCCCAATAAACCGACACAAGATGGAATATTGCTTGGCTTTGTAGTCCAAGCTGCTGTTGCTGGACCATCTATCTTATCTGCCCTGTCTGGGAGCATAAACTGGCTAGCATTAGACGACTATCTATCGCCTTACAAATTTCCAATAACTACCAGTCATGACATACATTTAATCATAAGCTTAGTTTAGTTTCTTTCATGCAATTGTTGGTTTCAGGGATACGGTGTAAAATCTGGACTGACCTTCTTACTAAAAGCCAAAAAAATCGATTTGGACTATCTTTGCAGAGGCCCAGTGCAAGGTTTTAAGGTATTCATTGTCATACTATGTGTAAAAAAAACTCCAGTCCGATCCGAAATGGCCACATAGATTCTTCAATAACTTAAACAATTTTTTTTTAAATGTAAGTACGTTTTCAGTACGTATCTTCCAATATTTCAAAGACGGTCGCCCACGTCCCAAGTCAGGCAAGGTAAAATTCGCAATTTAAAAAACCTAAAACTGATTACATGAATACACTCTTAGCACGAGACTTAACAACCGCTCACGGATTGGACAGGTTTTTTTTTTCACATATGTTATTTCTCAGTACCAAACATAGGTAATAATACTTATAGTTTAAACACATTTCCTGTGATGGTCGTAGATACTGTTGCACAATCCGGCAGAGCTGCCGCGGCTTTCACAACAGTACTTCCGATCGCCTCTATCGCAAGAGGTAGTCGTTGCGGTGAAACCTAAAATGATGACCACTTCCTCAGGCCTTAAACCTTACGAACCTACCAGGTAAGAACATAAAGTAGAAATCTACTTGGAATAAAATTGTTTGTTTTAAATTAATCCTACTTTAGTTACAGACAATACCTATAAAATCGTGTGTAAAAAGGCATGCTAACAGAAAACCGATTTCTGCTTTCAGTTTGACAAAAATCTATTAAACTGGATTTTATTGTTTACTGACCAATAAAACGTTCTCATCTAATTAATTTATATAGCTCGTCTATGTCTATAAAATGAGCTCAAACAAAATATCGGTGAAACAATGAGTTGTTTTTAATTTGTTCACAGACGACAATGCTATTTTCCAACCGAGCGCTATCTCCAATACTTCAAAGTGTACACTCAAGCAAATTGCGAAATGGAGTGTTTGTCGAACTTTACATATACTCGATGTGGATGTGTGCACTTCGGAATGCCTTGTAAGTACTTACTTATTTAAAATCGGGTAAATTCAAATCTTTGATTGATGTACAGACGCCAGCACATCAAGCTACTACAACCTGTCAATTTTTTTTTAATAGATTTTCAACTTTATCGCTACAGCATAAGGTTCAAGGTTGATTAGGAAAATTTGACAGTTTCGGGTAGCTAGATGTGCTGGCGTCTGTACCTACCGGACCTGACCCTAAAAAGTATCTTAGAATTGCGTTATGTGCGCTTTTGGGTAATTTTCCAACTGATTTTATAAATCAGGTACCATTAGCAACAATGTTTAGCGTCTGTTATTATTTCTTAGAAGAGCGTAATAATTTACGATAATAATATGAACTACAAACTTCAAAACACAAAATAAAATGAGAATGACCCTGCTCTTTTATTGGAGTAGAATTATCTATTACTTAATATTTCTGCTTATACGCCAAGTATAGCACATTGTACCTACCTACAGTTATTGAATTACCTATTTAGATTATAATTAAATACTTACCTGCCTACTATGATAGTTTATTCATAGGTGGTGTAGGTACCTACCTATAGAACGAGGGGAACGAGAGGGCATCTGACGCGACGACGTAATGTTTTGTAACATTGCTTAAAAATGCATTCTGCGTTCCAGATG
Organism: Amphipoea lucens; assembly: GCA_947508005.1. NCBI lineage: Eukaryota > Metazoa > Arthropoda > Insecta > Lepidoptera > Noctuidae > Amphipoea > Amphipoea lucens. Next base: position 9,968,116 of record OX382374.1, read on the forward strand.
GGCCAAATATGGAGGTCTGCAATGCTGGCAGCAGGGAATGTATAAAAAAAGCGCAAAGTAAGTCGGTCATCTTATGTTCTATCAGTAATTTATCCACCAATCAGCATGACAGCAAGCATATTCATATGACTCTGGGACCTATGTTCAATTAAAATGATTCGTAGAAGTTACGTAAGAAATTAGCATAGCATATTATGGCTTTACCTACATAGGTACATTATTAATTCAATTTTTGTTCACTTTCACGCAGGTGCCTTATTGGATTTTTCCGTTTTTATCTAAAATATTGCGTAAGTTATAAACTCTATGAAAAAGTAGGTAGGCACCTATCTACCATCTACTTAGGTACTGAACCTCTATCAATTTATGATGAAACCTATTATGTCCAGCACAAAACTGCACTAGAGGCTCATGAGATGGATAATGAACGATATCTACTTAATCATCAGCTACTTAGGTAATTTTTAACCATATTTTCAGTGGAACTGGTGACAATTGAAATCCAGTCAGGGCTCGACAGTCATCAGAAGAATGAGACTGATTCACTGGGAGAGGCCCTGGCAGTCTCGTCCAGGTGCCGATGCCTACCAGCGTGCACGTCCATAGAGTACGAGGCAGAGACATCCCAGGCCGACTATGATTGGGCCGCCATTTTTAGAGCCTATAAACTGTATAACGTATCAGAAGAATTAAAGGAGTAAGTTACTGGTTTACCGTTTACACAATAATTACACAACCATTTTTTTTTACAATTATTTAACTATTTCTTGCGAATAGCATAAACTTGGCTTCGTATTTTATTTAAATTTTCATTGTGGGGTCAGCAGGTAAGTATGACGTAACTTTTCTAATAGTCTTACCAGCCTGTAGAGTATTCTGTGCCTGTAGTCAATAGATACCTACCTAGGTAAGTAACTAGGTACCTAGAACCTACACCAAGATCTATAATTGCAAGCTTTATTGACAACTAGCTGCGCGCCGCGGTTTCACCCGCGTAAATGTCGATCCCGTGGGAACATCGGGATAAAAAGTAGCCTATATGTTAATACAGGGTGTCAGCTACCTCCATATAAAATTTTATCAAAATTTATCCAGCCGTTTGAGCGTGAAGAAGTAAAAAACATATAAACACACACACACTCACAAACATTCGGCTTAGTATGACATGGGAAACCATGCAGGGTAACTGGCAGGGACAGCAACTGCAACTGTAACCATGAAAACACAATATGATTCTAGACGTAACGTAGAAAGTTGTCGTCGGTTATAAAAAACAAATCACCTGTTTCTTAATAAAAAATTGCAATACCTACCCGGCGAAAATGAAATATTTTTAACAAAAAAATTTTTTTTTTTTCCTTGTGCTATAGTATCATTTGCTGAAGCCATGGTAATTCTTTCGGTTAATCCCTATTACTTTTGATAGATCTACTGGATAAATAATGTGTTAATGTCCCTAATCCGCTGCGCCGGATGATATTCCGCAATATTCGAGTTATCTGCAAAAACAGCCAGACAGTATCCTGTCAATATCGCGGAGGGAATCAGCCGATTTGATAGAAAATTAAATAGGTACTGTACTGCATGCTATCGACCTTCGTTGTACCCGTTAGCAGTATCTATTTGTTATAAAATTAAGTAATTTTTGACTAGCCTTCGTTGTCCCACTACTGGGCAAAGGCCTCCCTCCACTCCTTCCATCTTTCTGTCTTTTGTTATGTTAGTTTGCAAATAAACTAAATAAAAATAAATGCTTCTTTTCGCTACAAGCATCTTAGGTTGACTACGTACTTTTCTTTTTCATTTTTATTCCATATTCATATCATATCGCACACACGACTGATTTGAAGCCAACAACCTCTCTAAAATAAACCTCCCGGTCAAATACCTTCTTGTGAGGTAAAACAAAAACAGCCGCACCCTGTAAGGCCCTTTTCACATGCACACGGTCACGGCACGGTCGCCGTGCCGTGTAAAGTAGAAATGTATGAGCTACATAGACAGCTTTCACACGGCACGGTCGCCGTGCCGTGAAAATCTCATACATTTCTGCTTTACACGGCACGGCGACCGTGCCGTGACCGTGTGCATGTGAAAAGGGCCTAAGGAAGTTCTGAATCACTGGCAGTTTTACTGTCTCATTAATTCATAAACACATCACGCCTTTATTGCACATTTGCACTGCACGAAGGGGAAGGCAATAGTCACAGAGCATGTAACCTTTAGGTAAACCAGAGGTAGGTACACCCACATTTCACTGTTTAAGTTGATACCAGATTAAAAAAAAATAGGAACCTTTGCCAGACCTGAAAGAAATTTCTTACTGCTGCCATTGTAAGCCACACTTCTTTTTTTCAGCCTGACTTACTCCCGCGTCATGGTGTTTTTCAAAGAAGCGCAGTTCATTACGTCTCGTCGCTCAGAGCTGTACGGCCAAACGGATTTCCTGGCCAACTGCGGTGGTTTACTTGGACTATTCATGGGCTTCTCAATTCTTAGCGTCGCCGAAATAGTCTATTTCCTAACTTTGAGGTGATGTTCAAGAAAATACATAATTTTCTAATAGATACATTTATTAGATTTTAGTATTCTTACATTTACAACAAAACAGCCAGAGCCAGACACATCATGGATTTTAACACTTATAATTACCTGTGCATAACATACATACAATAATATTGTACTTACAGCAATAATAAAAGCTAAATAAGGTACAAAAGCAATGAAGGTACATAGTAAAGTACAAGCCTACAATTCCATATGATATCTTGTTCTCACAGTTGGTACCTACCCAGATAACTGAGATTGACATGCCAAGAACACGCAATCAAAGTCCCAACAACTTAGCACGCCTCTTCCGTTTGTATACCAAGGCCGACCAACTCACTACCATAGGTACCATTCGGTTGGAATCCCATCTATGCAATAAAAGGACCTTTTATAAGAGATCTGTCAATGCAGCCCGCGACATTCAAAATTCTTTGCAACAAAATTCAATCAGCGGTTATTATTATGATAAAATATAAATTACTAAATTTTATTCATTTAAAACATCAATACGTCTATATTTTCACGAAATAGGCTATCAAAATACAACGTAAAACAACGTTTGAATTTCGCGGGCTACATTGAAGGAATCTCCATAAGTGATGTGAGTGATGTGACCATAGATATACGAAACTTTTCTAGAACTGTGGATATGACGCAACTTGAGATACGTATGTCCTTTTCCAGCACTGGACCGAGATAGCATAATAGAGGAGCCGCTCGGGCCTTGTCCTCCTACAAGAGCATTATTTTCTTCCTATTACAGAACAACCCCACGCCACGCCACCCGTAACTGATGTGTGTTGCTTAGAGCGAAGAGCTTGGCTATACAATTCTTTCATCGGTGTCCTTTATCTTAGATTTACGTTAAGTTTTCAAAATTATGTTGCCCTGTCTCATATGCGTGTGATGTTATTTTTACAGATTATGCTGTCTTCTATGGCGTCGGCGTAACAAGAAGCGACGTATTGATTATGCAGGAAAAAACTCCGTTCCCGGATCGAGTCTCAGCAAAGTTATTCATACGTTCAGTGATTAATGGCTTCAATAAAACTAAAAAAAGACCTGTTAATCATTTCTTTATATTCTCTTTCTTTTATTTGTTAGTAGTACTTTACAAAATGGTGTAATCATTTGTCGTAAATTTGAAGCACATTAAAACTTTGCTAACTTTTAATTCACCAATAAAATTCTTGAAATTTAGTAAACTTAATCCTTTTTATTATAAACTAAGTAGACAATCATTATTACTAGGTACTCTAAGTGTTTGAAATGCAAATAAAAATCAGTTTCACCATTCATTGTTTCATTAAATCCTTTTCTTCATTTAAATTACACAGTACTGGGCCCACTAGGTTTTTTCTTTGGGGCATAACCGATTCTGTTATGTATTTCTTCAATGGTTTTAACCGTTTGTAAGGGCTTTGGCGTGTCTTCTTGCATTTCGTTAGCTGAAGATGAATTATTCCTTTGATCTATTAGAAAAGCTTCATATTCTTTTAAATCGTCTAGTTTTAATGTAATTTCCGTTATAGGCCTTCGGATCATTATGACTGAAATAAAAATTACCAATTGATAAAGTACTAAAACATTCCTGAAAAAAAAATGGTTTTTATAGACAGCAAATGTTAAATTTTTGAACGCTCTCTAAAAATATACAATTAAATATTTTATGAACGCATTCTTATTTTTATTTGGTTGGCGAAACTGTAACTATAGTAGTGATAGCGTTCTAGAAGAAATCAATATTTATATCGATAAGCGAGTGCATTACTTGTTTTTGTAATAACCAGAATCTAACAATAAACCATCAGATTAATTAGCAATAAGTTCGCAATAGTATTGCTACATACTACAGCTTAGTAGGCGCCGTCTGAGTGCAATCAAATCTAATAATAAATAAATGATTTATTTTCTGTAAGTAGGTTTGTTGTACAATCACTTTTACACGTCAATCATATTTTTTTAAGCTAGATGAGATCGGCGTTTCCTATCTGACTACTATGAGAAGAAAGGCCGAAACAAACTCAGAGGTCACGGTCTCTTTTAATGTCCAGACAAAATCTTGTTCAGATCATGTGAAGACCATGTAGATTGGTGTCTGAAATGGTCTTTTAAGGAAAGAACCACACAGATTGAGCGGACCTGTCCAGTCAGTACATGCATTTGTCAAAAATCGTGCAGTTCAACTCAGAATGTGAGGAATAGTACAGTAGCCACACGTTTTGGCATAAGTAGTGTTTTCTACAAAAACCTAGAACGCCATTTTGTAGTAGTATTAGTTATGGACATTTTTATAATAGTGGCAACCCCACTGTTACCAAGTTAGATACAAACAATAAGTACATTTTTGGCTTTAGTGCCGATTTTTTATCACCAGATCTTTTAGCTAAGGATATGAACAGCTGTTCGACACATTTTCTAAGAAACTGTCGAAGCGTCATGTATTTTTTGCTCGGATAATCTTTCGATTGAAATATTTTTAACAATAGTAGGTATGGCCCACCGGTAGTGTTTGCATTTACACGGGCAACAAAAGCTGACTAAATAGTTCAAAAAGTGTTGCAGCAATGCTTGCGGATTGGGGCGGTCCGTGGGCCACACTCAAAGTATTGTTGACAATTTATTATGAAAATATTTCATGTATTGCCGGCAATGTGTACCAGCCATACATTGCCGAGAAAATATGGTTCTTTTGGGAGCATCTTTAGACTTATATTATAATTTTTTATACTTTCTGCACAGTCATGGTTTAGTTTTATCGATATTACATGTTACGATAGTATTTCACATCACTAGTTTTAACAATTTTGTCTGCTTGACGTGACGTTGTATAGTGTACACGTCAATATTGCGTAGCTTTAATCGCGAATCTATCTTTTTGTGCTTTAGTTGCGTGAAAGACCGAATTGATTTTACGTTTAAAAATATATTTAACATTATTAAAACTCACCAAAATGCTGTATCTCGAAGATTATTTAGAAAGTAAGATGTTCTTTGTTCTCCTACGATGACGTAATTTTCACTGCATAAGTGTTGGTAGCATTGAGGCGTGCCTTGCCAAAAGTAGCGCGAAAATTCAAAATGTTTTACAAGGTGTGACAAGGTGTTGACTGACTATTTACTTTTAGTTAATTTATATTTTGTCAAATTTCAGTGATTGAGCATCTCCCGCAAGAGCTGAGGGACAGGTTCACTGAAATGCGTGAAATGGATCTGTCCGTTCAAAGTAAATAAATACTTACTCTTTCCTCTGAAAATGAAAATAATAAAATTTAATTCAGTACTAATAAATCAATTTCCTCACAGATAACATGGATACGTTAGAGAAAAGAGTTCGTACTCTTTTCGGTGGATGTAGACGAGGCGAGATGAATACTGACCAGGCTAATACAGAATTTTCTGACATTAAACGGGGATACAATAAGACTCTTGAGGAAGCTGATGAAAAAATGGCTTTAGCTAATCAGATGTATGATTTAGTTGATAGATACTTGCGCAGACTTGGTAAGGAAAAGATAGATTGCTATTTTTAGTAAACCCAAAAGAAAAACGGGTTACTCTTACTTATTTGTGCCAGTCACTTGTGTGATAGCAATAAAATTATTATGGTTTCCTTGTTTACAATGTCTGAACCATAGCAAACAGAACTTATTGTGCTAGCATTAATTGTTTGAATATGGATCCATGCAAGACACAATGGCATTTTATTAATTGTTTCTGTAATTACCGCATTCTACTGGTTAAGTATTGTGCTTCTGAAGTGGCACAACTTGTTATCGAAGATTTAAATTAGAAGTTCATTCACAGACACGGAGCTTCATAAGTTTAAATGTGAACTGGAGGCAGATAACAAGGGGATCACTGAATTATTGGAGAAACGGTCTCTAGAACTGGATGTGAATACCAACCACACTAGCACATCTAATAACAATCATTATAAGGAAAACAGGTACCTAATAAATAATGTGTGTACCTACTTTTTAGGATTTCAAATGGCAAAAGTGGAACTCTTATGATTTCGTCATCTGGATGTCACATGGCCATTCTTTTTAGACTATTTCACTTTAATTATGAATATAGGCTTGCAGAGTAAGCAAACTGAAGTGGCAGTGTCAGCCATGTCTGTCGAAGGACCGATGGCTGGTGGAGCAGACGAGTCCTGGAGTGGAGACCGCATACCGGCAAGCATAGTGTGGGACGCCCCCCAACATAATGGACAGACAACCTAAAAAACGTGGCTGGGGTAGACTGGATGCTGAAGGCGGAGGACAGGGTGCTGTGGCGCAGTCTGGGAGAGGCCTATGTCCAGCAGTGGACTGCGATAGGCTGAGTTGATTGATTAATTGATGAAAATAGGCAAGAAGGTGTATTCTGTGCACAGCTAGTGAAATTGCGAAAGACATAATTGGAGGTGGCACTCTACAACTATTTCATCATCACACTCAAGATGGTGTAGGAAAACAACATGAGGAAACTGGCATGTCCTAGTACCAAAAATTCGAAGATATGATACTTTCCAACCTGCATTGGGCCCGCATGGTAGATTACAGCCCACTGCTTCTCACAGAGAGGAGGCCTGTGTCCCAGCAGTGGGAACATTGTAAGCTAAATATTCATCCCAACTATAGAACTCTTTACTGTGCGTGGTCTGACCTAACACACCCTTGGCCGGGGTTTTTTTTGTTTTCAATTTTTAACTGTTTTACATAATTATACAAGACTTACTTACAAAATTATTTCCATTGCAGGTATCGGATCCGGACCGAAAAGCGACGCGACAGCTGGGGTAACCGCGAATCTCGAGGCCATGCATCTGGAAATCTTTCCCGAACTGATTCTGCTATACAGGTAACAGCTAAGATATTAGCAAGCTCTATAAATACGGATAACCATTGCCCACTTACTGGAGTGACCAGTGTCACCTGGACTAAAGGAACGCTACCAAGTAATCTAACAACACATACCATCAAATGCCATCAATATGGAATAAGAAGATGGAAAGGGATGTAAAATGATGAATTTTGATCTGTATTAATTTACATGATAAACAACTTTATTGTTTCCAGGCTGCATTGGGCCGAGACTCCTATTCACTGGGCCATGCTGGTAGTGCTATTGCTGCCGCTGCAAGCCAGGCTATCGCAGCAACACAGCAGGTAAGCTTTCTAGTTATAACAATAAAGAGTTACTGGTTGAAATTAAATGTCCTTGTTATAAATCATGATGGACTGTCTTGTGGTCTCAAGTGTGCCTGTTATAAGTATTGGTTCGACTCCGAGGGTATCCTCGTTTGTACAGCCTTCGGCCTGAGGAGTTTCTTGCCAGTTAATGTCCAAAGAAATTGCTGTTGCAGTTATAACTGTACTGTCACTCGCCCACCCCATAAAATTTCTCATTGGCAAAAATGACGAACTTGCATACAAACTTTTATACCTACCCTATTTAAGCCCTTCAGGGAATGTTCGCTTCCTTACTGCTCACCTTCGTTCTAAAAGTAACGCTTGTCCAAAGTATTATGCTTCTAGACAATCTATACCAAGCGGTTTAGGCTGTGCGTTGGCAGCGAATGAATGCTTAAGTAGATATTGTATTTTGTTTGTATAGATGCAGCACGGTCGTCGCACGGCCTCGCTGAAAGCTTCTTATGAAGCTGTGGCTGGCGGTGAACTCGCACACCACGCGACGTTGCAGACTCACCACACACATCATGATCATGGTAATACCCTTACTTACGTGTCTAGTAAAACATTTATGAAATACCTACTTGCCATCGGCTTCGCCCGCGTGGAGGTCGGAAATTATTCCACGGGAACTTACCACGGGATAACAGTGTCCCATGTTCTAACTCACTCAAGTCATGTTCTATCCGTGTGCCAATGTCATTCAAATGCGTTCAGCCGGAAAGGTAACAGATAGACGAAAGTTAGGTACCTATCATAAATGATGATGATATTGATATTTATTTATGTAAATTGGTTCAAAAACACTTTGACACGTCAAGCTTAAGTCTTTGAAACTAGATGAGTTCTGTATTATTTTCTCTGACTATTCTGCGAAGAAAGACCGAAACAAACGCAGTCACAATCTCTTTTAAAGTCCAGACAATTAGGTACTTTCGTATTTTTGTAATATTAGTATGGAAGAATCTCAATAGGTACCTCAGAATATAGCGCTATCAATTTCTGCATACTTATGGTCTATGGATGATACCTACATGTTTGTTTTATACTTTTTAACAGGACACGGCGCCATGTCGTCGAGCCACAGTCAAAGCAACACTGTTCATGGCCATCATACTACTTCTCATGGACACAATAATTCGTCTTCTTCTACTACTAAGAGGAACAAGCAGAAGTAAGTATCTATGGAATTTATGATATTGTAGACAGGGGTCAAATGGAATTTCAATAAATACAATTAAATTAGAGCATAATATACACTTGATCCCTAGTCCATAGGTACTTGATGGAATAAGTCTTAAGTTTATTTTTTCCGAGTTCTTCGTTGGTTTCCAAAACTTTCTGTATTTTTTGTATTTCCAAAACTGAACTCAATATTTTACCTATGATTATTTTTTATTACAGGAAAAGCAACAGCTACAGCTCTACTGGCGTACCTGCTCACACTCAGCAGGCCGTGGCATCGGCTGCCAGTCGTTCTTCTTCCCCTACTGTTGTGTGCGTATTTTGTACCCTCATATTTCTTTTCTTATTATTTTAAACCAATAATCTATAATATAGTTTACTAGGGCAGTTACGATAGTGAGTATATTCCGATAGATGATTCTTCCAAAAGCAGTGGCATTTTTTTATTGGCAAAATACCTTTTGTTTAGGCGCCACTTTATCGCCTGCCGTCCTTTTCACTTTTGTTACATAAAAATGCCACTGCGTTTTGTAGAAACTATCATCCAACGGAATATACCCACTATCGTAATTGCCCTAGTAAACCCTACATACTTAAAACAAAGTCGGGTTAGTTACGCCATTTATAACTTAAGAACGGCTGGACCGATTTTGATGATCTTTGAATTGTTGGATTTGTCTCCGCCTCGAATAGCAGATTAACTATTAAAACATGGTAAAAATTCACGAAAAAAAAATTAAGATAAATAATTTTCTCATACATTTTGTATGGAACGTCTCGCATAACATTTCGTAGTTTCCAAATGTAGATAGTTCCCCGGACTCGCAGTATTGCTCGTGATCAGTACCCAATTCGTGTGTAACATGTTTAATAAATAAAACCTTTTTGTCTTCTTTAGGGCCATGAACACTGTCGTTAACAATGTCGCCATTGAGGAGCCGATGGAGGAGGAATGGACATACGACCCCAACGAGCCTCGCTACTGCATCTGCAACCAGGTTTCATACGGAGACATGGTTGCTTGTGACAACCAGGATGTAAGTATAATCGTGCTCACATGTATTATTGATTTTCTACCCAGATAGAAATGGTACCTTTTCTCTCAGGACTCTAGAATTATAAGAATTTGATAAAGTATTAAAGTGTTTATTTTTATTTATTTATTATGTAAATTTCAGTGTCCTTACGAGTGGTTCCACTACCCGTGTGTCGGCATCACTGCTCCACCGAAAGGAAAATGGTACTGCCCGCAATGCCAGACCAATATGCGTCGCAACCGCGCCCACCGAAAGAACTGAACTCTCTACGACGATGTTACTGCTTTTTGCTTAATCTCATATCGTCACTATGCCATTAATCTACCTGTATACCTTATTAAATAAATAATTCCATGTGCATTAAGTGTATTTTTTTAATTATGTCATTAATTCTCCATGTTAGAGCTCAAACACGGTACTTTTCATGGTCGAAACGTTTGCAAAACTTATAATTCTGTCTACTGTACTGCAGTGCTCTAAATCAGGGTATAGTTAGCGCCACGAAAGATGAGACTTGACACACCACGTGGTTTGACTTGCGCAGTACACACGGCTACACATCAAGTTATACATAACCAGTATAAGCTGACTTTTGATTGTAAGAAAAACTTCTACAGTGCGAGGTCAGCTAAAACTGGAAATGTGTAGCCGTGTGTACACGATTTTAGGTCTAGCGGTCTGAGCGCGGGACGGGACCGGACGTCATAGGAGCGGCGGAAAGAGCGCGGGAGGCGGGGGGGTCAAGTTTCATCTTTCGTGGCGTTAACTATACTTTTCTACAAGGAATATACTACTCTCTAAGAGCAAGATTACACGCTCAGTATGGCGTCAGTCTGGTCCATCTGGATTGACTTGACTGAAGCCAGAATGATGGAGGGTTTTCACAGACTGATGAAAAGTACGCCAGTGGCCGTTAGACTTCGGAGCTGACAGTCGGTTGTCAATTTATCAGTGCTTAGTCATAGATATTATAAGGAAAAAGAAAGCAAGTGTGATAATTATCGCGTTGCTGTTAAAGAAACGCGTAAAAAGAGAGCGATGGATGAGAAGCTGGCTTACACGGTGACTGACGCCAGAATGATACGAGCGGGTTACACGATCATTCTGCCATCAGTCTTTCATCATTCAAAACGGACTGACAAAATTATTTAAAATATTTAATTTTCATCATTCATCACCATCAGTCTGTCAATCCGTGGGTTACACGATCATTCTCCGATCATTCTGACCAGACTGATGGACTAGACTGAAGCCAAACTGAGCGTGTAGCCTTGCTCTAATGAGAGCTTATCTGTCATATGGGACCGCAGTGGAGCTGTTGCCCAGGAATACTCCAAATAAATTGTCCAACGGTACGTTATAGAACATGCTTATTGATCTTTACCAGACTTTACCTATGACATGACTCCCATGAGCCAAACGACGACGCGACGCGTGGCATGTAATGCTTTGTTTAGACATAATATAAGATAATACAATAAACTTGTCACCACCATCTTTTTCTGAACAACGCATTTAGAAACTATGGTGGTGTTGGCTAAGGCAGGCCGCATAAGTCCGGTTTCCTGATTCGGAATTCAGTTTCACGTGCTTAAATTTTCCGTTCTGAAACCCGGACGGAAAATTTAAGTACGTGTGCGCTGGAGAGAACATTTTGTATGAAATGCGTGCATTCGGGGTCTCCGAATCTGAATTCCGAATCAGGAAACCGGACGTATGCGGCCTGCCTAAATCCCACCACGGGCCGGACTGTGTCTATGTATATTTTTCATGTGGTAACATTGTCAACCCTAAAATGTCTCAGAAGTTCTAGAACGAATCATTTATTTCATTCAACCGCATAAAATTGTTATTCATTTCATTCATTGTCAATTTGTCATTCAAAAAGTTATTCCGTAAATCCGTAATCACAGAGTACTATTTTATAGTGTCCGTAATATTCCATGCATTGATTGCTGTTTTGCGGTGAATTTTAATCGAAATTGAATAAAATATTGTACGGAAGCTAGTGACGAGTCGTGCATAACCATAAAAAATGTCTGAAGCTAAAATGAAGGAGGTTTGTACTCAAGTTATGGTGACTTCGAGAAAATATAATCTTATGGTATAACCTGCATCGCTCATTATTATTTATTTATTTGTAGCTACGCAGCGATATCGACGAGCTCAACGAGTTATTAAAACAGGCGAAAAGAAAGAGGGCACAAGATTTACTGTCGCTAGAAATCAGGAAATTGGAAACGGAATGGATAAACTTGAGAGATGCTGCACAAGCCATGCAGGCAGGATCGTCGCCGGCTCCGTCCACCGCATCAGCGGCGCAAAACAAGAGATACCAAATAAAACTGAATGGATATGGTTAGTAAGCTTCTAATCCTGTAAAGGGTAATTAGCAAGTCATGCGCAACATTCGTCATTTGAAGTGTCGCATTATCATTCATAATCGTCATCATCATCCCCTAAAGGCTGATTTAGACAGGGTAAGTAACTGACTCCAAACTCGAGACAAGTCAGTGCTGACCCTATATTTATCTAGTGTAAATTGAATTTAGAGTCAGTGGAGTCAGTAGCACTGACTTGTCTTGAGTTTGGAGTCAGTTACTTACCCTGTCTAAATCAGCCTTTACTCTAATTATTTGGGGATGGCGCTACTTCTTTCATACAACTATGATTCACAATTACTGTGAACTATTTGAAAACCATCAAGAAAACTCATCATCAACAAAACTACTTTTTCACTTTTTACATATTAATATTTAATTTTGATTTCCAAATCCAATCATATTTTCAGGTTGGGATCAATCAGATAAGTACATCAAAATTTTTGTAACCTTGAAGAATGTGCAATCCGTGCCAAAGGAGCAAGTGTACTGTAAGCTTACCGAAAAGTCTATGGAGCTCCATGTTGAAAACCTTGAGAATAAGGATTACCTGCTTATCATCAACAAACTATTGGACTCTATCAACGTGGAAGAGAGCCATTGGAAACAGAAAACAGGTAACTAATCTACTTTATGCACTGTTTCCTTTTTATCAACTTTTTTTTGCTCTTATTCTAATAGGATCAACATTCATTTTGTGCATATTTATACTTATAGCTGTAATAATATGCACCTCAACTGTGACATCCAGACAAGCAAATTGTAAAAAAAAAATGTTTTTGTTCTTGTTTGTTACTGTCTGTCCTGTAATATGAGCCATTTTGTGTAACTTCCTGAACATGGCTGTGTATTTTTACCCAACTACGGCGAAGCAAAAAGGAGGTTTATGATTTTGGGCAGTATGTATGTTCATCTGTTCCCTCATAACTTCAAAAGTACTTATAATAATTTGACAAATGCAGTATCGTTAAAAGCGTTTTGATCGTCCGCTGGTTATAGGCTATGTGACATCACACTAAATTCAATATGGCGCCCTCTAGAGGACATAAAGTACAGAATTTAAAAATAAATATTTTGGGAAGGTGCCTTGTGGGATATCAAATGCTTAAGGTTGCTAAAGGGCTTAATTAGCACATTTCAAAAATATAAATATTACTGAAATAAGCCCCAAAATAATTAAATAAAAATAAGTTTCAAAACTAAAACCTTACTACTGAAAAGGATGAAACAAGAAAGTACCTTCCTGTGGTTGCATGCTACCATAGCTTATATGTATGTTAGTACAGCGGCATGCAACCATGGGAAGGTACTTTTTTAGTTTTATCCTTTTCAGTAGTTGGGTTGTAGTTTTTAACCTTATTTTTTGGAATTTATAGCCTATTGAAACAAAAGTCATGACAAACCTACATTTATATGAAATATTCGTCCAGGAATAGTTGTTTGTTAATTTATACAAAAACTTATTAATTAATTGTGAAACAAGTCTTTTAATATATTTGTTTTTTCACTTGTTAATATTGGGGTTTCATTACAGATATGGTGGTCATCTTCTTAGCCAAGTCTCATCCCAACATCAAATGGTCCCACATGACAGAGCTTGAGAAGAAGTTTGAAGATCAGCGCAACAGCAAGCTCAAACCAGCAGCTCCTGAGATGGACAAGTCAGCAGATCCACAGGAATCTATCATGGGCCTCATGAAAAACATGTGAGTTATGCTTTTTTTTTAAAATAATCCTTTAAAGAACTAGAAGTTCCAATTTGTGTGTTAACTGGAGAACTACCATAGCTATAGAAAGGCATTTTTATGTGTGTTTGACTTTTTTATTTATTTAAAATGTTCTAGATGCAGGTACCCATTTAATTAATCAACTCTGTTATGAGATGTAAATGGTACCTAAAAGCCATTAACATTTGTCGACATGCCATGCATTAAAATGAATGCCATGGATGTATATACCAAAGTAACATTTTTTTACAATTTTTGTCTGTCTGTTTGTTTGTTCTGGCTAATCTCTGAAACGGCTGGACCGATTTTGACGGGACTTTCACTGGCAGATAGCTGATGTAATAAGGAGTAACTTAGGCTACTTTTATTTTAGAAAAAGAATTAGGGTTCCGCGCAAAAAAAAAAACCGTTTCCCGTTATGCACGCGAACGAAGTCGCGGGCTCAGCTAGTTGTTAATATAATGTTAATTTATTTCCAGGTACGAAACTGGGGATGATGACATGAAGAGAATGATTTCTAAGGCCTGGTATGAAGGGCAGCACAAGAAAAAATCAGACACTTTAGATCTGTAAGACGCTTTAAGCTTAATATGAAAACAGTTTTTATGTGAAATTACATCTTAAGAATATATGAGATCAGATTTATTAAATGATTTGGTTTTATTTATTTGTATTGAGTTCTCTCTGACGCTAATATTCTACTATTAAGATATGTTAACTAATGAGTGATTAACCTTCTCGTTATCCAAAGTGACTTAGGGGGCAAATAAATAAACAGCTGAAATGTATAACACACAATAATTATTTATTTTCTATGAATACATTAGATTAGAGATCATAACATTGAATCGAAATTTTCTACAAGTGTAAATATAAGATACGTTGTGAAGTCCGTACAGGGCACAGGGGTCGTTTAATCCACCTTGATGAGGTTGTAGTTAGAAGATACAGGCAACCAGCGAAGACTCCTGAAAACAAAGAAAAAAAAAATTAAGTAAATAAAACGTTCAAGTATCTCAATAATGAAGGTACTTAGCATAATAAAATATTCAAAATACATACATCTTGTTGGTTTTTTCAGTGCGGCTTGGCGTCAGCATTTGCATGAAAAGAGCGCACAAATAGGCGGCCTGCAATGTGTACAGAACATATTGCCAGTTAGCGACGGTATAATCTTCAGTTTCCATTTTTCCGACCATCACCGAGCTTATTCTCTCACGATTTCTGGACATCTCAACATTTCGGGAACGAGCGTCAATAGCTTCGCGTTCCTTGTTTTCAATCTTGTGGCTATGTTCAACGCGGCTGTGGAATACTTCGCTTCGGCGTTCTGAGTCGGTAGATCGGCTCAGTCTAGGTTCTAGTGTCCTTATTTCTCGGAAGTTTCGACGGTCAGCAGAACGGGCACTTCGGTCCATTATCGCACTGTCTCTTTCCTCTGCACTATCTCTGTCAGCTGACCTTGATTTTACTCGACGCTCTGGGGTAAACTGATCACTACGAAGTCCAGATAACCTCTCATTTTTCCTTATTTCTCGTCGATTTTCTGTGTCAGTGCTTCCTTCATTTTGAGTAGCGACATGATTTACTCTAGATTCGCGGATATTTCGTCGGTCTACTTGTCTACTCTCTCGAGCGAGTCTACGGTCGGGATTTTCCCTCAATTCTCGGGTTTCCCTAGTTAACCTCTCGTTATAACTTATTCCCTGCCGAGCGTCGAGGTCTATTACTCGTAGGGTATTCCCAATTCTAGATTCAGGGTTATTTCGTGGATCTATTTGAATACGTTCACGAGAAAGTCTGTGTTCGCGGTTTTCCATATTCTCCGAATGCAACCTCGCGGCAGTGCGCATTTCCCTACGGCTTTCAGCATCCCTCTCGGTTCGGATAACAAAATTCATATTTCTAAATTCTCGGATATTTCTTCGATCCATCGGGATCCTCTCTCGAGAAATTCTTTGCTCAGGATTTAGCCTAGCTTCTTTCCTTAACTCTGTAGACCTCTCGTTGAACCTAATTTCCCGTCGACTATCTATTTCTTTGTCATTAGGTGCACTCACGGTCCTAAATTCGCGAATATTTCTTCTCTCCATCTGGATCCTCTCGAATGAAAGCCTGTGGTCTGGATTTACCCTATTTTCGTCCCGAGTCTCCCTAGACATCCTGTTGTTTAACATTGTTTCCCTCTTGTTATCAATACGTCTATCATCATTACGGGTAATCAAATTGTTAATCACCCTGAACTCGCGGGTATTGCTTCGGCCTACCTGGGTTCTTTCGACAGAAACCCTGTTGATATGATTTTCCCTTTTGTCTCGAGCGTTCCTCTCGGTATGTCTAATTTCACGTCGTTCAGCAACGTCCCTCGTATTTTGGGCATTCATCATTCTAGATTCACGGATATTTCTGCGATCCATCTGGATTCTTTCGTGGGAAAGAGCTTCCTCCCGATTTTCCCTATTTTCGTCTCGAGTCTCCCTGGTCAACCTCTCGTTATGTCTAATTTCACGTCGACCATCAACTTCCCTCTTAATTTGGGCATTCATCATTCTAGATTCACGGATGTTTCTGCGATCCATCTGGATTCTTTCGCGGGAAAGTCCTTCCTCCCGATTTTCCCTATTTTCGTCCCTAGTCTCCCTGGTCAACCTCTCGTTATGTCTAATCTCACGTCGACCATCAACTTCCCTCTTATTTTGGGCATTGATCATTCTAGATTCACGGATATATCTGCGATCCATCTGGACTCTTTCACGGGTGTGGGTTTCCTTCCGATTTTCCCTATTTTTGTCCCGAGTCTCCTTAGACAACTTCTCGTTTTTTCTGATTTCACGTCGATCAGCGACATCCCTCGTATTTTGGGCATTTATAATTCTAGATTCACGAATATTTCTCCGATCCATCTGTAGTCTTTCGCGGGAAGGTGTTTCCTCCTGATTTTTCCTATTTTCATCCCGAGTCTCCCTGGTCAACCTCTCATTATATCTTATTTCACGTCGACTATCATCAACTTCCCTCTTAATTTGGGTATTAATAATTCTAGATTCACGAATGTTTCTTCGATCCATCTGGATTCTCTCGCGAGAAAGTCTTTGCTCCAGATTGTCCCTAATTTCTTTCAGAGTCTCCCTAGACAACCTTTCAGTTTGCCTTAAATCACGTCGACTATCATCGTCCCTGTTATTTTGAGCATTCATGATTCCAGATTCACGAATATTTCTCCGATCCATCAGAATCCTTTCGCGGGAAAGCCTATGGGCCGTATTTTCTCGTATTTCGTCATGAATCTCCCTTGACATCCTCTCGTGTCTAATTTCCGGTCGAACTTCTGCGTTCCTGTCATTTTGACTAGTCATTACATTTATAATTCGGGATTCGCGTGTAATTCTTCGAGCCACCTGCATTCGTCGCTCGCTAGATGCACTACGGTCAATGTTTTCTTTATATTGCTGCCTGGATGAGCGGTCTTCCCTCTGTTCACGACGTTCCTCAAACCTTTCGGTCGATGGTCGTTGATTCGAGCTATCGCGTTGCCGATTTTCCCGGTTATCCTCACGAGCGTTAAGACGAATGCGCATATCACGGATCCGATCTACTAATCGAGTATTTTCTGTAAGTGACCGCCTTTGTTCGTTGTTTCGCTGCAGATCTCGGCGTTCATCATTGCGCTCACTGTTACGCCTCGTGTCTTGTCGAATTGTAGATTCACGTCGCACTGCACTCAATCTTTCCCTTGCAATACGCTGATTATTCATGTTGTCAGATGCTCCAATGCTGTGTACGTCATCTTGAGTTCTGCTGAGGACACGTCGTGCATCTCTGTTCAGTGTAATCCTACGTTCAACAGATCTGAATTGTTCTCTCTGCATTTCACGTTGAGAATCGAACAAGTTTTTATTAGACAGACGCTCATTACCAAAGCGCTCGGTTCTGTAATCGTTCCTGAATAAATTTTCACGTGGAGATTCAGTGTAGATCCTGACATTGCGTCGTTCTAAGGCATCCCTGGAAGTGTGATCGACAACTCTGCGGGTCAGATCTTGAGTTTGCAAATCTCGAGTAGATCGAGCGGTTTCTTCTCTTTGGTTTATATCCAGGAGCCGTTCGCGACTTTGAGAGATCGCAGGACGTTCAAGACGGAATTCAACACGAGAGGACCTGGCTATTTCAAAGGGACTTTGCCTTGCAACCCTTCCTCTGATGTCTACCAGCGGTCTCTCTGACGAAGGACGACTGAATACGGAGACACGTTGCCTTAGTCCATACCGTCGATCCTCAGGGGTTTCATCCCGGTCGCTTAGACGTCGCAGTGCAGATGTAGTTTTGCCGAGCCGGTATGTTCCATGAAGCGAAGACCTCGTGTCTTGGAGCGGAGCAGAAGAAAGACGGTCGCAACACTGTTGCCTGCCATCAATGAGGTTGCTATCGGTGAAGGATGCAATAGGTTGAAAAACCGCGACTACCGCAAGTAGTAGTAAACGCCAGTTATTCATAGTAACTGTGTGCTATTATGGTTTGGTTCTCTTCCTTTCGCGATGAATCTGGTGGAAGTGTACCTATGGCGGTCGCTTCCGAACTGAATTTTGAAGCGCTAGTCCCGGTTTATATACGGTTTCCAAGACTGTTTCTATTCAATGCTTATTAGGCGCTAGAACGCATTCAATTTTCAGCTTCCCACACGCCAAGCGAATGCGACGTGGATTGCCTGATCTAGATCCTTGGCTTGAAAGCTATAGTTTGCTGCTAGTTGCAAGGGCAGAACAAAATTGCAGGATATTACGGCAACTTGGTGAGTACTAAATTAAGTAAATTACAATTGATTTAATTCGTTAAATGATATGTTATATATATATTACTGTCTGTTGGAAAGTCTTCCGTAGAAAATTGGGTCAATAGGTAGTTAGCACCTAAGTTAAAAGATGCTGTGCTGATGAAAAGCTTAATCCCTTGTGTCGTAGTTAACTATTCGCCCGTCAAGATGGCCTGGATGCTGATGTCGATGTCATCGGACAAAAGAAGGTAATTTAACAGATAAGTGTACAGAGAGTTGTGCCTTAATTAAATAGAAAGAAACAAATGCGTTTATTTATAATTAAAAAATAAACGCTAAATCCTAAAGGATCAAGATGATTCAAGTTTATTATGTTGCGAGTATTATCGCAGGACACAGCTGCACAAGAAAATTTGTCCCTGCGCGTAAAATAATTATCTGATTGAACCCGTTGGAGCCATAAATGGGATCCATAAATTGATTTTCTATGACGTCAATACAGAATACTGTCCGTAACTATATATTTCTTACTAGGTATATTTTTGCGCTTGTCGAATATTATAAATAAGTAAGAAAATAAACTGTTTAAGTAGGTACCTAATTTATCATCACGTAATTCACGTCAAAGGGGTAGTAGAAGTCGAAGAAATAGATAGGTGGGAGGGGAGAGTGGGGTAATATGTACCTACGCATTTATCTGTACTTATTCAATACACCCTTAATGATCATAATTTCTAATAGGTTCCTACCTACAGGATACATTTTTAACCAGTGCGCAAACTGTACCTAACCATGAATTCTGGCCTTTCTTATTACCTAATATAAAAAATAAATTAGCTCTGCTATAGGTACATTTTGACCGCGTAGGTTTTTTTTTATAACCGACGAAAAATTTCTACTCTAGGGGGTCTAGAATCATGTGCTGATTTCATGGTCACAGTTTTTGCGCACTGGTTAAACATTTATATCCTGTAGGTATATATAAGGAAAGATCAATAATATTGCTCGATTCAGGATCGAACCCAGCGCTCAGCAGTCACTTGCTAGCCTCGGAACAAGCCACCACGCGATTTACACATAGTGATAGGAGGCGTCCACATCGATTTCGAGTCGACGATGAAGTACGGTCAGCATCAAAAGTCCATTAACACTGTCAAGTTTACACATCATCAAAATTGACACAAAATATTTCGATAAACTGCTATTCAAAATTTTATATAATAGCTAAAAGTTATTATTGTTTAAATTTTACTTCTGTTCCGATTTTATTTTTTTATTTTGCTTAAGATTTATAAAACTAAAGTGTTAATCGACTTTTGCTGCTGACTGTACCTGGAACTTGTCCTCGACAGCTGGTGGGACTACGGGCCGCACATTCAGCGGCTGGGCCCCAGGTTGATGAGCGTTGCAGCTGCTCTTGCGCGACTGCTACCCAATTTGTGGGGGACCAACGCCTTCTGCCGGAGACTGAACGTGGAGATTGTGCGGTACATGGCCCTGTGTGGGGCGCCCGTGTCGGCGGACACTTTGACGGCCCGCAACATTGCAATATTGCGAAGGCCGCAAAGAGCGATGGCTGTTAGGGTGATAAGAGGATACCGTACGATCTACGAGGCAACAACTCTCCTGGTCAGATCGACGCCCTGGGATCTGGACGCGAAAATCCGTGCGTCCCTATATCGCTGGCGGAAGTCCCACCTTCCACCAAGGTGGGACTTCCGCAAGGACGCAAGGATTTACGAAGCTTGCGCGTGGTCAGCCTCCGGTTTCTCGGGAATTCGATCCATAAAGGACTAAGCTCCGTCAGATCCTAGTGGCTGAATGGAGGGAGCGATTTGCGAAACGCAGATGGGGGCTCGCCACAATAGTGGCGGTAAGGCCTGTTATCTAATCATGTGCTGTTATGGAAGAATGGCTGAAGAGGTAGCATGGCGCCCTGAGTTTCCGGCTGACGCAGGTCTGGACACGGATGTTTTGGGAAATACCTGCGTCGCATAGGTCGGGAGCGGACGCCTACTTGTCATCACTTAGTGGACTGCCACGAGGACACGCCACAACATACGTTGGATGGAGGAGTAGGTACAGCTTGGGCCCAACAGCGCTGTGCCCTCGTCGCGACACTTGGTGCGGCCGTGCGGGTGATCTGTCATTTTCGGCGGTGGTTCAGTCCATCACAGTCCATGGTCGGAAGCGAAAACGCGTGGGATGCTGTGGCCTTTTTGCGAGGAATTGATGCATGCAAAGAAGGCGGTGGAGACGGAGAGAGAGCATACCTCTCATTCCACCCGCACCAGAAGAGCAGCCAGACGTCGACGATTTCCGGCCACCATAAGAAGGGGCCTGCGGGCGGCGAAATTGAGGCCGTGTCGTCGCTCGAGCAGTCGGGCTCAAAGTGGCACGCAATAGTGGGGTTATAGTCGGTAGGTGTCCGACATCATTACCCTCCGTTCTTCCCAGACGGAGGGTAAAAAAAAAAGGTTTGGGCCCAAGCCCCCCCTAGAAAGAAGTCCTAGATACGTCAATGATAACCCTAATTGCAGTGGACTGCGATTAGGGTTACCACCCGTTCGGACTTCTAGACTTTTGTCCGGATTAGATGGATGGAATAAGAGTACCTACCTAATAAAACATATAAGTAATACCAAATGAAGTCTTTAAATATTTATTGACTTCTCATTCATCTAAAAACAAAATATATGTAGGGGAGAGTCCGGCAGTACCGTCACCTTAAGGTTTATGTAGGATAAAATGAAAATCCCTCAGGTTGTATGCTAAATATCAGCTAAAATGTGTTAAGGCATTCAAGTGCTGTAAATAAAAACAATAAAATACTATTATATTTAGAAATAATCAACTTTATTAATAAAATTTGAAGAGTATGTAAAATCAACTTAAAAAAATTTGGCCTCCAGTACCGGCCAGCATGAAAATGATCATTTATACCGGGCAAAAATCACAAGTGTATTGATTTGTTAGCTCTGATAATATTTGCACAAGCCTCATGGTCCCTAACTGCAGTTTCCACATTGAATCCAGTCCTCTTCATGAGATTCAAGGCACAAAGGACAAATTGTCTCTTCTTGGTTCATTCTGTGAGGAGGACTCTGGTTCTCTTTCTTCTTATTTCTTCCTTTCTTGCTGACATCTTTTCCTGAAGCCAAGTTCTTGCCTTTCTTACTGGTATCTTGTCCTGAAAGCAAACTCCTGTCTCGCTTAGCTGAATCAACACTTTTATCTGCTCTTTTCTGTTCCAGCATCTTTTTGTATGGAGAACTTGTGTAAATTTCACTTTTTTCATTTCGCTTTGCGACGTCGTGCAGTAGCTCGTCTCTTTGAAGCATCAGGAACCGGTGACAATTCTGCAACTATGGCCTTAAAATTGTCAACCGATAGGTCGATTTCATCTGTAGTTTCTTGAGAATTGGATTGTTGAGAGGCGACAGTTTGTTTTTGTTTTTAACACCTTTTGCACGGCTTTATGCATGTTGGCGGGATCCCAGCCACCCTTCTTTTTCTTCGTCTGACCATCACTATTGTTGCCTGGCATCTTTGTGTATCTATAAGAAAATAAAATTACTCAAAAGTAAACTTAAATAGTGGCCGGTACTGGTGGACAATTTTATGGCCAGTACTGTAGGGAACGAAAAAAATAATAATGTGCGACCCTAGAAAATAATTTACAAATAAATATTCAAATTAAACATATTTTATAATAGTTTTATAATTGATCAATACATACCAGGTTTAACTTCTTTCGAACTCGTTCTATAAACTTCTGTAATCACCCACAGAACTTTAGTTGTGTATCGTGCGTTCACCATGCGCAACACAAATCGGCGTACTGAGTGAGAGTAACCGTGTCGCGACAGGTCGCCGCCACGCGGGGCATATACTTGTAAGAACGTATTAATTTAAGGGCAAAAACCATATCAGCACCATCTCTTATAGAGTTCAGGAAACTCTAACTGGCCAGTACTGGATGCCGGCCGGTACTGTAGGACTTTCCCCTACTTCTTTATCAAGATCCAACAATAAAATATAATTGCAAATAATGAACTAGGTAGGTAGTTCAAACATAAAATATTTTCTTCAAAATAAAAATAGTTCTACGTAAAATAATCAAAACTAACACTAGTTTCTGGTATAGATATTAATTATTATATTTTTCGGCGCACTTTTTTTTTCCCCGCAGCCTCCCTCACCTCGCAAGCGTTTGCTACCATAACACTGTATCCACAGAACACATATCCTAACTGTAACTAAGCGGGTATGTGGGCAATGTTTGGATTTTGTAACTAAAATGTCCGGATTTTTATTGAAATGTCAGGCTTTTTGTCAGGACTTTTCAAATTTCTAAATGGTAACCCTAACTGCGATAGGCTGAGCATGTACCTAATGTAATAAGTCCATGAGGCTGAGTTGATTGAATATGAATATACATAATTATGGGTTGGATGTTGTCAAACGGCTGGACCAATTTTCTTAAAAAAATTGTAGGTAGCGGACACCCTGGACACATAGGCGGCTACTTTATGTACGTTTGCCCAGCTAGGCCCCCCAGAATTTGCGATTTAGGTATACACCAATGCAATGTACTCGCCTCTAGGAGTATATGTACCGCTTTCTTTTTCAATGTACCTCTGTACTTTTGAAGAAATATGCAAAAAAAGGGGGCCGTGCCAGCCAAACGTTTTCAGCACGGCCCTCGTGTAACTTGAAAAATATATAGCGTATTAAAGTTTCATAAACTCAAGGAATGTACTTTATTAACACGTTCTATGTACCGTAACAGATATTGTGAATTCGTAATAACAAATAATATATAGACGTGGATAGGGGGCCGTGCTGAAAAAAAAAAAAATGAGAAAATATCTAAAAAAGACAAAACAACCTTAGCCAAAAACTATATAAAAGTAATTAACCGTTAACGGGCGAGCGTAACCATTTGTCACCGCACCTTTAAGAGGCGAGCGTAACCATTTGTCACCACCCGATTCACGCGGCTTCAACCTCTATTATTACTGCTAAATACGGTCTAATATCCTGTGCAACAGTTTGAGTCTATGGTCCGGTAGATAAACTAATCGACTAAATGATTCAAAACGAAAAATATGGGTTGGCAATATTTGAAAAAAAAAGTTAAAAATAGACTTTACGATTCTTAATGGCAGCTGCAGTGCATGCTGTTTTGTTATGATGCTATGTTGTTTATTTTAATAGTTTTTGTGTAAAATCGACGTTAAGTGGATGAATATTCGTTTATAACATATTATACGTCCTTGTAGATAATATTGTAGATAATATTTGCACGAAATAACATCACAATCAATCAATAATCCTTTTTTTTTGGTCAAACAAAATTTTACGTAAGTACTTCAAGAAAATCTTATGATTTTACAATTATAGTGGTATATTTTTACAAGATATAGGTAGTTATCAGTCAATAAAGGTTTATGTAGTATCCTAGTAACACTTTTTTAATTAGAAACAACTCAATATGACTAGGATTGGGTGTTTGCAGTCATTGTGTTGTAATAGGAATTGAACGGCTCGGCGCACTGAAATTTGAGTTTCAATATTATTAAAATGTAAGGCAGGACTTTCAAAAAAACGCTGTTGTTAGATTACTTGTCTATTCATAATGTAACTTGCAAAGTTTCGTGTAAATTCATATAGTAGTTTTATCAGAAATCGACATAAAACGGGAACGAACACACTTTCAACCTATCCTCTGATGACGTCATTTGTTTATAAATACAATTCTCATATTACGAGTATCGTTTGCATTTTATATTATGGTCTGTTTATTCAAGAACCCAAAACAGTTTACATTAAGTGGCTTGAGCCCATATAAGCATCAGTAGACCTTTTTTTGTGAGCAGGGTAATAAATCACGCGCACAGCGAGTGACATCTGGTATTTGACAGGTCTTTTTTTGATATTACGTCACATGACGTCTCGCCCATGACCGGTGTTTGGCAAGTAACAGATGTACCGCATTGGTTTCTCATACAACTTGCTAAATTAAAAAAATAAACCAATTTTAGTTTATTCAGCACGGCCCTCTATAGTTGCCTATATCTTTTTAAATATGACATGTTTGTTTATAAAATTCGACTTCCTGAATTATGTATAGGAGTACATTCGTTCCAAATAAATTGCGATTATGGTGTATTAGTATTTTAAAAGATAAATTGGATCAAAAATATCCTAACATGCAACTGATGGGGTGACCATGGTTCCATAAACATGCTACTTTCTATCCCGATATTCCCGTGAAACCGCGGGGCGCAGCTAGTAGTTCGAATTTTTTGTTCTAGGACATGCCGGTTTCCTCACAATGTTTTCCATCACCGCTTTGGGAGCAGTGGTGAAGAAATTTTTCAGTCCAGACCAAAGACTATATCCCTCCGGACCCACCATAGCCCTGGGGGTAGGATGGATGGGGGACTGAACCATACCACCTAAAAGCTTGTAAAAAACAAACTTATTACTACTATATTCATTGTAACTACGGAACCCTTAACAGTGCGTGGTCCGACACGGGCTGGTTTTTTATGCTTCGTGGCACACTGGTACAGGATCAGTGGTTGTTTTAATGTTAATAAATAAAAATACAGTTTTGGGCAACCAAAGGTTTTTATATTTATATTCTCTTAATCCTAATTGTATCCATAGGATTGGATGACTGCGGTGAACGGCGCCGTCGTCTTCGCAACCTTCTCGCCGGATTCCTTGGTGATCCTCTGCAAAGATATTATACAAGTCAGATATCTACCAAATTTACTTTTTGATGTAACAATAATTAAATTCTGATTCAGTAAAGGGTTATTTTCATTTGTACTCAAATAATGTAGGTAAGAATGTAATCATCATTACAAAACTGTCAAAAAGTGATAGGTCTAACAAAGAGTTGGATTTTTCAAGTGAATAAATAGTAGTGATCTTGGAAACAAACCTTCAACTTCTTCTCGTAAGCCATCAGCTTGATAGACTTGACCTTCCTCTTGTTCTCTAGCTTGCGGACGACGTCGCGGTACTTCCAGCCGACTTCGTGGGACAGGCGGCCGACGTGACAGTACTGGAATAATAAACAATTTGTTAAAACTTCCTAGTTTTGTTTGATGTAGGGGAATGGTCTAATGAAATGGTCTCAGACATTTATAAAGTTGCAACACAGTTGTTCAGTCGCAAATTACCCAAATGAAACATCATTGTAGAAAATCTTGTTGAATTAATCTATTTTATTTACTGTCACAGGACAGGATTGTTTTCAACTTCATTATTATTACATGTTCCCAGTTTTGCAACCCAATTAGTAAGTTAACCTACTAGCTTCAGCATGTACTTTGCACCATGTTGTTAAGACAATATAAATAAATTACAAGATGGTTGAACAGTTAACATACCTTACGGCCAGGCTTCAAGCAGAAGACGCGGAGAGCGGCGGGCACAACCACGCGACGGCGGTTGTCATAAGGTGGCGGGCAACCGTCGTACGCACGGAGCCTCCTCAGCGCGCTCTTTCCGCGCTCAGTCTTGTGTGGGATCATGCCTGAAACACAATGTTTCTTGTGAAAATCAGGGTGTTACAAATAAGTGGTTAATATTTGTGTTTGAAGGGCTTCATAAAAGAATTCATATCATAAACATCAAATAATGTAGGTAAAATAGATAATAATCATTAGAAATGTTTTAAGTCTGACAAAGATTAATTTTTAAGAATTTAGGCAAATTAAAAGGCGAAAAAAAATTACACAAAACGCTTGCAGCATGTGCCATATATTTAACCTTTTAACTGCTTATTCCGGATTAATCCGACAATTTTCGTGTCCCCCATGTGCCCCAATTCAAATGTTATGGCGGCTTTGAAGTGCCCTACTCACTGCACAGTACTTCACCCTAGCTAACACATCATTTGTTACAGCGCCAGGACTCACTTCATATTTCGGGCCTCCATAAAGTTTCAATCAGGCTGTACCATGAGTTTTGTTTTAACTCTGGCTGTAACAAGTTACCCCTTGTAATGATGATGACTTCAATATTGCATGTAAATGTGCCTTCATGCAATAACATCTTATAATGTACACAGACAACATACATAGTCTATGACTTTCAAACAAAAAGAACTTAATTGTTGACTCAATAACACACATATTATGTCTAGTCTGTAACTGAGAATCATACCTCTGACAGTCTTCCACAGGATCTTGGAAGGGGCTCTGAAGTGGAAAGGTCCACGGGCAGGGTTCACATTGCACCTCTTACGAAGGAATGACATGAACTTCAATTTGTTCCTGGAATACATCAAAATCTTGAGCCATGGTATTCAGAAACATAATTTAAGATGAAAATATTGGACATTGATCAGATAACTTATGAGTAACAACATCTATTTTTCAATATTCAGTCGCAAATTACCCAAGTAAAACATCATTTAGAGTAGTAAAGACAAATCTGTAGAACTGTTATAAACGTGGTCTTATCACAAATTATTAACGTGATACTTGGTGGGTGTGCATCTTTTTATGCAAACACCACAATGTGCTGTTATAAAAACATCACGAAACAATGTTACATTCTTAGGGTTGATTATCAGAAACTTACGCTATTCGTAGAGATAAATGATCATTAAACCAACGCAAAGTAGTTAAGCTAAGAGATGTTCTTACCTGAAGAAGTTACCAGAGATGTTGATCTGCTCTGATCGCACGACCACGACTTTGTTACCTTCCAGCAGGACCTTAGCAATGACTGCGGCCAGGCGGCCAAGCAGATGGCCACGGCCATCGATTACTATGGCCTAGAACACAAGCATTCACACTGGTTAAAAAACCGCCGCTGACGTACAGTATAACCTCAAAATTATTAGCACTATTTTCAATTCTGACTATTCTAAAACACATTATTTGTAACTGAAATCTCAGAATTTCTTGTAGCAGCGAATATAGGAAGAGTTTCATGTAATACTGTCCTGTAACAAATGCTAAACACAAGAAAGCACGTGTGATGTATGGACAGTGCATGTTGTTAAAACTTATCACATGGCAAAAACGAATCAAACTAAAGAATAGGAAGCACATTATAGTAATAAGTTAATTATTAAGTCCACTTGAAGGCATTTTACTTGATTTTCATATTTTTTCTTCTCACCTTATTGCTAAAGCCCGTCATTTTCACGACAACAAAACGGAAAAGGATAACTTTTTAAAACAATATGGCTACCGGACGTTCATAAAATGTTGATATGTTGCCATACTAAAATATACAATTCTAAATTAGTCGATCTTCTTCTTAGTGTCGATTGCAAACATTGTTAAAAAGAAGTTAACTTTCGTAGGTGATGCTACCATCTACTGGACTCACGCACCCAATTTAATTAAGGCAACTTTTTCGGCTTTTAGGTCTCTGAGCTATAAATTGCACATTAGATGGCGTGAGACGTTTTCTGATCTCACCCATACCCTGCTGGCCTTGCTGCTTGCTATATTTCTGCGAATTTCTGTGGGCGCAATACCAATCAGTAGACAGCATTCGTACCGGGGTCGGTTTAAGGCAAAGAATAGAAATCCAGCACGTTTCATTTAGAGCGGTATTCACTAAGTTAGAGTTGGCAGAGCGGCTCCATAATGACAGGCATATCCATCAGCCGAGAAACAGAGGGCCATAGAAGAAGAAGAAGGTTATTCCTTGTGTGCAGTTTTTGTTTAACATTCTTGCAATGTTTCCTGTTGTTAAGGAACCTATCCAAAGTGATGCCGCCGAGATACTTTGGATAATATGATTAATGAGATCAATCTCCTCAAGGTCAGTTGCTTAAATTTTCAAGTTAATGCCAGGTCGTCTGCATCATCAGGCGGGAGGAGACGCCCGGGTGTCACCATTGCAAGGATCTCCCGGAGGATACGGTGGAGCATACGGTGGAGGTCTGCCCCGCATGGGCGGAGCACCGCCGTGCCCTCATAGAGTTCTAGCCATGGTCCGGGGTGGGCGAGAGGGAGTGGGAGGCAGTCACCTCCTTCTGCGAAGCAGTCATGCTAGCGAAGGAGGTGGCGGGATGGCTGAGGGAGAGTGCCTCACGTCCCAGCCGCCGCGGGAGACGCTCCGGGCGTCGCGAGCTGCGTGACGACTCCGTAGGCGCGGGCCTGCGGACGGAAAGTAATGGGTAGCTCACCGTCCAATCAGGACCAGGCCCGTGCCGGACGGCGCGTATGTGTTCCACGCGCGCCTCAAAGATATGTCAGCAAAAAAGTAATTAAAAAAATTAAAAAATCCGACTGCAACCTTATACTAAAACTAACTGAAAAGCTAAAAACAAGCCCATTTTAAATTAAAAGTAATTTAAAGTGACTAATCGTAAAAAACACGCACCAAGAACTAAATCGTCTGCGAAATCTTTCTCATTTGTAAATTAAAAAGCTGGAAATAAAAAAAATAATTTAAAAAATTAAAAAACCCGACTGCAACCTTATATAATTAAAACTAACTGAAAAGCTAAAAACAAGCCCATTTAGTCCGAAGCAGGCGGGGCCCATACCATTATTATAGTTTCAAACTCAAATGGGTCCCCGCCTGCTTCTGTGTTATGCATGATCGGTCTATGCACTGAGGGCAATGATTAAAGAAAAATCATTGACTGAGGGGGATGGATGGGTGACCAGAGCGAAAATTATAGAGCTGATACTTACGCCGGCGCTGTAAGGCCGAAAGCAGCAAAGTCCATGGCAAACACTGCGTTACCGTTCTTCGGGTGACAAATTTCGGTGATAAGTGACAGTCCAGGAAAGTGAGTAGAATCCCGGTGGGTCTCTTGAACGCATGAGATGTCACAATGTAGCTTGCAGGATAGTCTAGAAAGAATTTCTGCTTTATACCGAGAGAACCCTCCGACGTTGATCAAGATTACACACAAGGCTGGTTTTGTTAGTGGATTGTTTGGCTCTGAGAAGGGCCGATTGGAACTTATATTTGCCATTGTGGTGAAAGGATTAGCCAATCGACAGAAGTCGATTGCCCAGAGTCTGCAGGATGTAACACAAGGTCGCCGGTCGGAGAGTACGTCACTCGGAGAGGCTCCATTAATTTTTCAGAATTAGTCGATTATTCAACCAAATTGATTCTCGTTTCGTTCACTGACACGTCAAAGTTGAATGAATTAGGGTGCATTCCGAGTTAGGACTGTAATCGATATTTTCGATTTGAGCGTGCTTAAACCCGTACCGAATTAGGTTTAAGCACGCTCAAATCGATAATATCGATTACAGTCGTAACTCGGAACGCGGCATTAGTCAGCTGTGATGACAGGAATGTCATCCATTCATGTATTATGACATTTTTGTTTTGGCTACAATCCAAGCCGAATTTTAAAAATTACGTGTACTTAGAGCACTGGATAACAAGGGATGGTTGAGATTTAGCAGAGAATGTTAACATTTTTCAAAAGTCCTTCAAGGTAATATTGTTCAACATGGAGATTCCCTACAGAAAGATTGCTATTTACGTATTAACTTTCGTGGCCTATGCATACACTGGCATGGGCTCTTCTATGCTAAGGAATCTAAAGGATGCAGTTCTATCGGCAGAATCAGTTTTTGGTGATATGTTTAAAAATGCCATAACAGTGGCTGAAAGGTTCAGATCACTGCATGAAGTTTTCGATGCGGCTGTGGAAGAAGAATGCATATTTAACTGCCCTGAAGGTATTTTGTGCTTTGATTTGAAATAACATTGATAATCGTATTGTTTAACAAATTGTAATAATTTACAAAATTATTTCTTTTCAGGATCTCGACCAGTCCGCAATAGAAATCACATCCCAACATCAGATGGTTGTGGTTCTCTCGGCTTTGAGGTTGCCTCAGAATACTTGCCACTTGAAGAAATGACGAAATGTTGTGACACCCATGACATTTGCTATGATACATGTAATAGTGGGAAAGAGACTTGTGACTTGGACTTCAAAAGGTGCCTCTACAATTACTGCGACACTTACAAGTCAGTTAATGTAGCAGGAGACACAATCACAAAAGGTAATTCACATTTTTTTTACCAGCCTATGCTCTCTTACTCCTGGGCAAAGGCCTCCCTCCACTCCTTCCATCTTTCACGAGCCTGCATATCCTTCTTCCAGTTTTGACGAAATGTAATTGGTTATGTTATTTTAAATTATATTCCGTATTTTGTTATTTTAAATTTTTATTTTCTTTGAATTTGTATACTTGGATGTTATTTAATATTGTTATGTTGTGTTAAATGTGTGTACTTGTGATTTAATGGATAGTTTTTGTCTGACTAAATAAATGAAATTAATTATTATTTTTCTACTGTTGATTAAAAATGTTGTTCTTGGTCTGCAATGTCCAACGTTTAACTAACTTCTGCTGCATGTCTATTGTATTTTCTAATATGATTCCAGGTTGTAAAGCTGCAGCAAAATTATTATTTACTGGCACATTGACTCTTGGCTGTAAATCATATTTGGATGCACAGAAAAATGCTTGTTACTGTCCACCAGCCAAAAATAGCAAGTATAAGAAATATCCAGGAAGTGGAGATTTATAATAGGCATCTGTTTTTTTGTATTTTTTTCCTTAGTGATCCAAAGAATGCTGTAATACCAGTTTTGTGATACTTGTGTAAGATTATTTATTCATAAAAGATTAGAGAATGGTATAGTTTTTATTGTTTTTTTTTTTATAGGAATAGGGCTTAGGATAGAGTAATAAGATCAAGTGGAATTTGTGATTCAAGAATTAAGTAGTTTTTATCTTCTGAACAATGTAACTTTTGAAGAGATGTTCTCACATTTTGGCCCTTTCTTTCTGGTACGGTTCGAAAAAAAAATTTTTTTTTTTAATGTATTTTGTTCATACCTGTTGTATATAAAAATAAAAAGTTGGTCTGTTTATATCAGTTTATTATTTTAGCGATAAAAATTACATCTTATTTGTTGGAATTATACCTAAATATTAAATAATTTATTTGCTAAATTTAGATAATGGGGCTTCTTACAAATCTCATGCAAGCACTGGAAGGATGAGCTAGCCATCACATTTCAGGTGATTGCTGTATTTTACCTCCGTAAGGGAGGTCAGGCCTTTATAAATACACACACTACTAAATGGACGCATAATCAAATACATATTTTATAGTTCAATATGTTGAGCGTATAAAAATAATTAATTACAATGTAAATAAATGCTTGTAAAAATATTTTATAATGGATTAATTCATTTTTTGTTTGATCTTAATGATTTTACCTTAGCATCAAAACATAAATCTGAGCGATTACTTGTTACAAGTTCGAGTATAACAGATTTCTATGTAAGTAGTTCTTTGATTTCTTCTTTTTCTGCAGCTTCAATGTATGGTGTTCCATCTGGGGTTTTACCATTTTTAGACGCACCCTGTAAGATGTAATGCTTTGTTTACTTATGATAGGCTATATTTAGACAGTCATTCTGAGTATGAACTATAAAAGATCATCATGACCCACAGATATCTTTATACTGGATTTCCCAAGTCTTACTTTGCAAATAAATTCCTCTAAATACTGTATAATAATTGATATTTAGTTACACAAGTTTAATGCATGAAGTTAATTTCTTACCATAACTGAAATTGCAAGTCATGCATATTAACATTTTGCAAAATAGTACCATGCACTAATGTGCTGTTACTTACATTTTTGAGTAATGTCTTAACACAATCTGTATGACCTTCCCAAATAGCTGCTAGCAGGACAGAGATGCCATGTTTGTCCAACATCTGAAATATGCATGTTAATAATTAGACAAATATAACTTTTATTAGTAGAAAATATAATGTCTTGAATGTCCACACTTACATTTGGGTCTGCTCCTTTGTCCAGCAAATAGTTGAGAACAGTTGTTTGTCCATAATCAGCAGCATAGTGGAGAGGTACTCTTCCATCAATTAGAGCATTGACATCAATTTTCTAAAACAAATACATACATTTTCCTTAAATTAATAATCATAATTAGGTATTCTAATTAGGGAAAACAACGAAAAACTATATTTATATGATCATTGTAACTGTTATACTTAAGAGACGTAGCAAGTGAGCGCCTGCATTGAGGGCGTGCAATACCTCTTTGACAATAATTAAATACCTAGGTAGGTAGGCACACAATGTTTCACCACAGTTTTAATTAATTTAGGCACTGGAGTCAGGACAATTTTAAAAGAGTGAATAGTACGCGATTTAGTTTTCATTTGTTGTTTTTCCTTAATGTTGAACTAAATTTGGCTTGAAATTAATGAGAAACATTGCTTTCTCTTGCCAACGACTAATGTTCACGTAGAATGAAAACCGATTTACGACACTAAGTGAACTAGTTACCTTGTGTTCTACTATATCTTTTACTTGGTCAATATCGCCGTTTTTAATTCCCCAAACTAATTCACTCATTGTTGCGTACTTTCAAAATCCTTTTATGAATAATATTTTCGAGACTTATTCCGAAATCGAAATAACAATGGATATGGCGTTCTTTGACAAGACATCTGTCAAAATTAGGGATGGGCCACGGATGGATGATGGATGTACGGTTTTTAAAAGTTAACTAATCGCAAGATGATTGAGAATCATTTCAAGATAACTGCATCTGCAATCAATATGTGGATTTAGTTGTACGCACGGCTAAAAATCAAGCTATACATAACCAGTAGAAGCTGACTTCTGATTGTACGAAAACCTATACTCCATAACATTAGAAAAAAGAGGCTCGCAGAAGCAGGAGTACGAAACCTTTTATTTTCAAGACAATTTTAAAAATAATGTATGTCCTTTTTTTTGTAAGTAACAATGTATGGCATACAATAAAGCATATTCTATCTATCTACTCGTCACGATGCTAGGATAGGTACATGAAATGAAACAATTTTTAGTAACAATCAGTTTATTAAAAACAACTTTATATAAACCGACAAAATTAAAAAAAACATGTGCTGCCACAACTTCAGAAGGGAATAGGTAACATTTTAGATTTGGTAGAGTAGAGTTATAGTGACACGAAACACGTTCCCGGTACTGTCCACCCCTGCTTCTTTTGACACGACAATATTTTATGTAAAAACTAAATAATATTAAATGAACGCCTTGTAATTTCAGAAGGTAGATAGGTTAAATAAGTACAATCAAGTGTGACTGCTGTTATTTAAATTGATTATATTTAACTCCACGTTAATCTTGACTGTAATAATGTTTGTTGTACTTTTATTACAAAGTGTGCCCCCTTTTTTTTATGGTTGGGAAATCATCAAATGACCCCTCCCGCTCTGGGTGGAGCGGAAGGGAGTGTCGGACTCTTACTGACTAAAACCCATCCATGTTCCTTCCTTAGCCCTTTATGTTCTGGGGTAGCGGTAACCCTTTCGGACAATCCCGCACCCCCGGCAGGCTTCGGCCCTGGCAGGCCCCTTCCTTTATGTTGACATCTCTTTGAGGCGCGCGTGGAACACGTACGCGCCGTCCGGCACGGGCCTGGTCCTGATCGGACGGTGAGCTACCCATTACTCTCCGTCCGCAGGCCCGCGCCTACGGTGGCCGGGAGTCGTCACGCGGCTCCCGACGCCCGGAGCGTCTCCCGCGGCGGCTGGGGTGTGAGGCTCTCTCCCTCAGCCATTCCGCCACCTTCTTCGCTAGCATGACTGCTTCACAGAAGGAGGTGACCGCCTCCCCCTAAAAGAAAGTGTGCCCCTAAAAGAGCCTTTTTTAACTTCTGTCTAATGCTATAGTAAATGGACTATATACAATGCGAGGTCCATTAAAACTGGAAATGTATAGCTTGATGTGTAGCTGTGTGTACAAGGGTCTTGCCACGTTGCTAAAATAGCAACTAATACCGCCTTCTTGTATTTTCAATACAAGTTCACGAAACAATCTTAAACACGGTAAGGTCATGAACGATACACTACGAAAAACAACGTGAATACATTTGACGTTCGGCGATAATAATTATTATTATTTACTTTCTGGATTTGCACGACTAATTTTGCCGTGTCATGCAGATAGACAGTTGATAATCTGGACAACCGAACGTACGTCCGAAGGATCGTGCG
Source organism: Amphipoea lucens (assembly GCA_947508005.1). Taxonomy (NCBI): domain Eukaryota; kingdom Metazoa; phylum Arthropoda; class Insecta; order Lepidoptera; family Noctuidae; genus Amphipoea; species Amphipoea lucens. The sequence continues at coordinate 10,003,030 of OX382374.1, forward strand.
TGTGTCGTTCGTGCTAGATCGTGTTTAAACTCGCTGTATAGCAGCATTCACCATTTACAGCCTGTGTAAAACGGACACCAAAATGGATCGTGAAACAATTTCATGATTTACTGAAAGGTATAATTCTCACACTTGTCTGTGAAATGTATCAAATGCGGACTACATGAATAAACAAAAAAGAATAAATCTTACATTAAAAGATAAATGCATTACAAGATTTTTTTCATCTAAAATCTCTTCCTATTTTTTTTCCCTTCTGCTACAGCTGACAAGATTCCCATTTTTTGGTGGTATTTTGATTTATAATACACGCGCGCTCACGTACAGACTGGATGCTTGCACGGTAGTGTGTATTTTACGTCCTGTACGTCCAACACCGTGGTCTTAAGCGGACGTACAGCTGGGATGGACCGTGTATAAGAGGCTTAAGCTAGATACACCCGCACCCGTAGCGACTTTCCTCTCCAGGGTTATGATGCTGGCGATTTCAAAATCCGTTAGATTTTGAAATCGCCAGCATCATAACCCTGGAGAGGAAAGTCTAGCAAAGTCTAGGAAAGCTACTAACAAATCTGCTGTCAAAATGTGTGTGTGAGGTGTGGGGACGTGATATTCAAATTGATCGTCGAAGGTTCACCGTGTCTGACTGACAGTGACAGCTGTGTCATATGACATGCATAGACATAGTATAGTAGATTGTTATGCAAGGGTCGAAAGGAATCAATTCCTATACGAGGCATTTAGACGCCCGAGCGTAGCGAGGGCGGCTATAGTCCGAGTAGGAATTGATGACTTTCACCCGTGTTAAACACTCTACTTTTCATTTCGAATATAAGGAAAGTAAAAAGTAGTAAATTTTCTAAAATATTTATTGATAACAATAACATGCATAGTACCTATTTAAAATTAATGGAGAAGTTAGAACAATTTGTGAAATTTAAAGTTAAATTCTTGTTTGGATTATTTACGGTGTTTGATATATTATGACGTTGGCTATACTGGATGTCTGTAAAAGTAGGAGACTCTGGTATTTGATTAGATGGTGGAATCCATGGCAGAGACTCCCTTGAAGTAGTTGGTTGATGCGGACTGGGGCGTAAATTTATAGTCTCAGTTAATTTTCTTGAAATTTTGGTTTTATTTTGGACAGAGTCCTCAATGTAGCCTTCCGCGACTGTGCTGGATTTCCATCCTCCATGTCTTTTTAACATTGTCAAGTTCGCCCCAGAATCGGCTTACAGTGTCGCTGACGTTCTTCTATAACAATGCCCAGTATACTGCTTACGGTTTGGTAAATTCAAATATGTTGCTATTTACTTCGGCATACCTGATATTTTCAATTACTGCATTTGCCTCGTCTTTAACCGAATCTAGGGTCAATATTTCAGAATCGCTTGATCTCATTTTTATTAAAGAAATATTAGTCTATAAAATGAAGTTTTTGAATTTCGGTACAGCTTACAGGGTTAGTGTCCCGCCAAATAATACTATTGTCTTTTTTTTATTTTAAATATGGAACACACCGCGTCAGCGCCGCGGGCTGTCCTGCTTAATAGTTTTTTTTTTTTTAATTCACACTGGCTGTTTATACACTCACAAGACTGCAGCATTTTTCTTAATTTATGTAAAAAATTTCGTAGCTGACTACAGTTCTATTTTCAAAATTCATTCCCACCCTAAAGAGGGAAGTAATTACTATGAGTTTTTCCCGCCCTGTGGTGGGAAACAGCGTCTTCCACCCGCTATTTGGATCAAACAAACACTACTTTCCGAGTATGAGAAATGAAAAAGTATATTTCCTATCTCAATGTATGACATGACATGAGACACTGCTGGAAGTGCTGACTGGTGCCACAGACAGAAAATAAACTTACCACGTAAGAAATTCTACACGGAAGACGAGGCGGTATGGTCCTGCATTGGGCGATTTAAAAAAAAAAAATTAAAAAAAGTTTTTCTACTGACAGTTGAGTTGCGTTTACTTTGAAATTCAAATTTCAATTTCTTCACTCGGTTTATCGTTTATTTTGAATTTTGAAAGTTAAATGAAAGTTTTCTGAGATAAAAATGGAAAACAGTATGGGGGATTTTGCTGTAATACCTCAAGCTGCTCGCGCCGCTACTAAACATGTCTTGGTAAACATAATTTAGGTCGGGTTAGTTTCGTAAAATGAAAAATGGTACACTTACACAAAACCTTTTTGAAACTTTCAGAGCCTGTTACTGGACAAAATTCAACCTTTAACTCTTCGTTTACGTCATAAACTATTGAGTTATGATAGCAATGAAGAGAATATTTCAAAAATTCAAGATGTATACACACTATGTTCGAGTCAAATAAATAAGTGTTTGATTAATTTATTCGAAGTCTTCAAAGTGGAATTTCACAACCACACTCTTTTACAGGTAAACAGCTGTGTTTTTTTAATAATCTCACCTTGTATCTAATGAAAACAGAACTTAACTTTCTTCAATTTCGGAACAAAGCTTCAGGATGTGATTGAACAAATACCTAGTTGTGTGATCTTTTCGTGAAGTTGGTGGAGTAGACGCAGTGTCAGAGACAAGTAAAATACCCACTGATACCCACAGGCATGTAGGTGTAGAAAGCAGGGTATTTAACTTTCGCAGTGTCTCAGACTTGACTACTGATCAACTAGACCTCTTATAAAACAAATAAGAAATCCATACATAAGCTCAACTTTTTGCATGGTCATGTTTCAGGAAAGTCGTCAGTATAATCTGGAAAGATTATCATGGTGCATCAATAGATTAGTGTCAATTGAGAACTATTTGGAAAAACAATCAGCCTCATCAGACATGGATGAAAGTGCCAATGATTCTTTTGACGTAACCACTATGTATTTTGTCAACTGGATTGACCACACATTTGAAGTCCTTGGCAAACTTGCCAATGCCATCTATAAGACTGACTACAAGGAGTCTGAAGTACTTTATACTCAGTGGAAGGATTATGTAAGTTTTTTAGAATCTATATAAATACATTAGTCATGCAAAAACTCGAAACTGGCTAAGCAATTGTGATGAAACTGTGGTAAATTATTGTGTGCGCACTGGAGAATCTTTCTAACAATAAAACATGTGAAAAAGGCTTTGCAACTAGTAAACCCTGAAAAAATGGTGAGGAAAGTATAGTGATTCTAATTATCTCTTATTGTTTTTACAGATGGTTGAGTGTGTGAGTGAGCTTCATGTGTCAATTGATGAACTCCTTCTGTCAGCTATGACTCTGTGCCGATACTGTCTGGCTGATGATCAACACATAGTGAAAGCCCGCTGCCAAGTGGTATTTATGCAGCTAGCTAATTATTTATATAAATGATAAATGGAAAATCTATAATGCCTCAATAAATCTTCTTTTTTATTTACAGGTTTTGAGAGAAACAAAGGCATTACTAAGTGAATTCATAGAAGGAGACCTCAGTTCAACTGTCAAAGCTACACCAGAGTCGTTGAAGCTGCCTATAATGCCATCAAATGCCAATGTTCTCATTGATGTGTTGAAAGATGTCCTGTATGCACTAGAGACAAACACTAATACTGCTCTACTAGCACTAGTAGGACACTGTTTTACTTTTAACAGGTCTCCTATAGCCATTCTAAGGGACCATTTTAATATTGATACTAAAGGAACATGCTCCTGTTTAGTTAAGAGTGAAGATGAAGTGACAGAAAACTGCACATTTGTGAAGGATTTTGATTTGTACAATGAGAGATTGCTGCAGATCGGAAATTTTGCTGTTTCTTGCTCTTCTGATCAAAATAGTAAGCAAATAAATCAAGGAATACAATGAAGATTGTATAAAATAAAGAAAAAATTATATCTGTAATTTTTCAGGGATTCTGTCTCTTCGCAGTGGGCTAGCCAGTTTGGAAGCCCTAGATCCTCATTTGGTGCCAGCATTATTGATGTCGCCAGACAGTCACCATGCGACATTACTGATCAACTCCTGGATGCATGAAGTTCAGGAGATTCGAGATAATGTGTTCTTGATTGTGGATCCAAGTGCTTTTGCTGAGGTATGAAATAATACAATTTAGATAATGTTTTGATACTAAAAGTAAAGGACATGCCCAGACGATAAAAGGCTACAAAATGCTCAAACAAGTTTACAGTCATGTTTTTGGCGTCAATTGGTGCCTGGTGTCTGGAAGCATCTGATATTGATTGCCGTAGGTAGATGTGCATGTGTGGCGAGTTTCCGCGTAACACATTCCTAGTCTGGATGCGCATTAAATAAAATTAATGTGCTTGGGTGGTGTTTGGCAAACCAACATTCAACCAGCGCACAAAAAAAAGATGTGAAGACAACTACAAAGCAAGGGTATGGCCAGGAGCTATCTTTTGGGCTGTAAAAATATTTTTTATTACAAAATATTATTCTTTAAATTTCTTAAGAGTTGAATTCAGCAGAAGACACAAGACACTGTTGGCTGATGTCACAATATTTTGTGTTTCAGAAATCAAAACAAATGATGCATCAGAGACTGCTAGTAATATTGAAAGATAATTGCTACAACAATGCGCATGTGTGTGCAGCAATCAATATGGGATGCATGGTGTATGACTTCTTCCATGTGTACGACAAGTATGAGCCTGATGCCTTGGGCCACCATGACAAACTGCTGCTATTGTTGGCTGACTTGGATAAAGGTATACTGAAAGAATTAAAGATCATGACAATTAGACAAAAAACCATTGATTTGTTTCACTTTAATATGTTTTTTGGTATATTTAATGTTATAGTGCAAAAGGAATGCAAGATAGTAAGCAACCTTCTCAGCTCAAACGACGACTTTGTGTACGACGTCAAAATGCCGAAAAATAACAAAGATGTGTCCTTAGATCAACTTATAAAACGGTTGAAACTTCTATATACATTGGTGACTAGAATTCACAGTTTACATCACCCCAAGGACAATGAGGACCAGTGGCTTGGTTGTGAAGGTGAAGAGGAACCTCAAATGGTTTATAAGAATGCAACACACACGGTGCTGAAGAATTCTGAAACGTACGTACATTCGCCTCAGAAGCCCGTCAATAATATGTCCAGAAGCGTATTCGGAAGGACCAATGTACGCTCGTCGACGAGAAACTTTCCCTTATCGAAATTAACAAAACGCCTAAAGACCAAGATGTGTAGCGAACTAAGTTTTTCAGTTCAACTGGACCAACTGTTCAGCACTCCAGGTGTTGAAAAAAATGCTGCGTGTGATGAAACAATGTTCGTTAATAAGCAGCTGGGCATAGTGAAAGATTCCTCATTCTCAATACTTTACAACTTTTCGCCGATCCGTAATAGACCGTCGTTGAGGAAGGCAGTCTTGAATAGACAGTGCAAGATACCTGCCTACAGAGATATAGAAGTCAATGATGATCACAATATGACTTATGATAAGGAAGACCTGATGGATGAAACTACAAGTCTACAAATAACAGGTACTTGCACAGGTTTTAAAAATGCATTTACCGACACTTTTCTTGTTGTCTTTATAAAAATACTAAATACCTACTTTTTGTTACAGATATATTGAATCAAATGAATGAAATGACAAGTATGTTGTCTACTACGAAGCTTACTCACCCCAAAACAACAAACCAAGGGGTTGGTAGAAATGACAAAGAAACGAAAAACGTGCTAAGAATAAATGTAAACAATCAAAATACTACAATAACCAAGCACATTTGGAATATACCAGTGAATGCGAGCGGTGTGGAGATGCCTATAGATGACAGTGCTTCAAACATGACTCAGCCGTCCAATGTGGATACTTTGGAAAGAATTCATGATCTGGAATATGTGGAGAGCAAACTAAATAGTTTGAAATCCCAGTTAGAAACTAGTTTGTAAAAATGTAAATGCTGAAATTTATATAATGTGCTGTTGTAATTAAGTCTAATATAATATAAAATTTAACCAACAATCGTCCAATACAATTATTATTAAGTTGACAATTTTGTTAAGGTTTTTATAGTTTATGTAAGGAATAAATGTATATTTTCAGAGTATAATAATAAATTATATTTTTGTATACTTACCTAACGTTTTGTTTTTCGTTGTTGTTTCAACATTACTCACCAGCTATCTTTATCTTGTACTTATACCTACTTGATACAACTAACTCATTGGCTGGAAACAAACCCTCCACTAAAATAATTCCTTGTCAAAGTGGGGTTTCTTAATAAGATGCTTTATGGTTGAATACAGTATAATAACAATTTGTTCCTGATAAATCTGTGTCCTTTCCATTGCCAAAGACGTAGCGTGCGTGACCGATTTGCATATACACTTTTTCATGGTAATTGCTTTCCTATTAGGTATTCAGATTTTTTGCACCATAATAATTAGTCGAGTGTAACGGTAGGAAAGTGATGAGTTACTACGTGCGTGTGTTTTTTACTTCTCCGACGTTTAGACGGTCGACACTCTCCGTATTGCACGCGATGCGCTGTAGATCATATTCAATTAATCTTTAATCATAATTCAAGTTCTCTGACTTGTTTGATTGATATTCAGACAACTTCCAGCTGGTCACTGTTACAAGACTAAATTAGTTTTCCGAAGATTTTCCTGCATGCACCATGCTACCCAATTTAGTAATACATTTTTTAATATGTACTCTAACAATCGTCGTAAATATCCAGTTAATTACGCCTATTAAACTACACTTTTTCTAACTTATCTATTGTAAATCGCGAATATCTTCGGCGTGCATATTGGCACATTTACATAATTTATTCCACAGTATATAAGCGCGATCTATTTTACGTGGCTCACAAACTACTTGCTTCTGAGTTCGCGACAAACGTTCATTTGGGCTCTTTCTGCAGAAAATCAGAAGATGGCTTTGACAGTAATTTTCTCATTTTTGGTAAATACCTACCTACCCAGTTTTCTTTTGGTTTTGTTTAGTCATTAAAATATCTCACAAGAATAGTACTTAATACTGTTAACTTTCGTTGTTACTTTTTCAGATAAATCTGGTTCTTATCCAAGGAAGGACTGAAGTGGGTAAGTTGAAGTTGCAGATACACAGAAATGTACTTGTACATTGGTGCTCATACTGTTATAATAGGTATACTCTTATTTACAAAAAATAAAACCGATTGTATTTCAGGACCGCGACCAGACAATTACACCCACTTCGACGTCTACGCTAGCGCGCTCAGTAAAGCGCATTACAATCCCTGGGCTTGCGATTACAGGAGTGAGGTAAAAAACAGATTCTTTGTATTCGATTTTATGATTACTTTTATAGACATGTTCTAGAAATGTGGGCAAGTTCACAGGATACTGTTTGCATCGTCTATGATCTTTCGAAGACATACTCTTACTTACTTCGGAGGCATACTCCAAGGTTCGATTCTAGGTCCTTTACTTTCCGAAATTTATGATACCTATTCCTTATTAAATTTTGGATTATTTTATGTCTCTTTCCTTGTATTGTTATTATATTACGTATAAAGTATTTGTTTTTATTGGTGCCCTGTCAGTTCACCAAAAATTAATTTACAAATTTTTACTTGACAAACAACGATTGGCAAAAACATGATTTGTCATTTCATCATTATACAACAACAAGTTTGCCAAATAATTCACTTTACAAAATAATCACCAGATAAACTTTTGTTTAATAACGTGTTATTTGACAAACAATTCATTTTTTATTCATTTTATCTCATAAAATAACGTTTGGAATTACAACGTTTTACATATTGACTTATCATTACGCAATTTTCTAAAAATGAAACTCATTCTTACATCGACTTGCGCTAATAGAAAAAAACAGATTATTTTTAGTGGGCTACCAGGAACTTAGATTAGGTTAATTATTAAAAGAAAAATGTTAGGTTAGGTTAGGTTAAAACTATGACCCCTACGCACGAGCCGAGCGAGCGAAACGAGCGGTGCCGCGGCAGCGCCTGGCGAGTGCCAGAAACGACTAGATTATGTAGAAAAAAAATACTTTTACACAAAATATGGGTGCCAGAAACGACTTGCGCTAATAGAAGAAAAAAAGAGATTACTTTTAGTAGGCTACCCGGAACCGAACTAGTTACGTTAGGTTAATTATTTAAAAAAAAACATGGTTCGGTTAGGTTAGGTTAAAACTGTGAACCCCTACGCACGAGCCGAGCGAGCGAAGCGAGCGGTGCCTCGGCAGCGGCCGGCGAGTGCCAGAAACGACTAGATTATATAGAAAAAAATACTTGCCTGAAAATTATTTGACCCAAATGGAGAATACCGTCACGGTCATGATCATTTTGTGACTGGTTTAGAAAATCTTTACATAGTATAAAACAAAGTCACTCCCGCTGTCTGTAAGCTTAGATCTTTTAAACTACGCAACGGATTTTAATGCAGTCGCTAGTGTATTATAAAATGATATTTTGTGTAAACGTTATTTTTCCAAAAGGATCTAAATATTAAATGAAAAATGTATAAATGATTAAATATCATCCGTAACATTTGTACCTAAAGAGAAGCATTTGCCAAATAAATGTTTGTAAAGCGAGTGTTTATAAAATAAAACATTTGCGGAATGAGTTGTTTGTGAAGTAAATAGTATACGAAACGTTGGTTGTAAACTAAAAATTTGTCAATGGAGTTTTGGTGAAACATTAGTGAACCGTTTTTATTGTTTACAGCCTGGATATAAATGCCTCAGTTGCAGCAGCGCACTTCATTGCTATCCCGGCAACTTTGCACTCTTGGTTCAGTGCGCTGGCATTTTCCCGTTCTGCCGCAATGGTTATTGTTCAAGGTTTAAAACTGAGGGATGTACCGAGGAAACAGATCCTAATCTTGTCCACAGCACTTTGCCACCACTTGCGCAAGTGTTGAATAATATTATGGGTGACAAGACTACATTAGCACCTGTTGCATCAACCAACCATGAAATAACGGAACCCACACTGAATGACTCCGTTCCGCAAGATAGTGCTTCAAAACCAGTTGCCACTCAGTCAAATGATCCGAACAAAATTAGTGGAGGAATGGTCAAGCCAATTAACGCAGCGCAAACAAACAATATTCCCTACGTTAACAAGAAACCGAAAGATTCACCACAATCGCCGCAAATAAGCGAAGAAATTAATTCGTTAAAACTTTAATTGAAGTTGGGTCGTGAAGGTTGTTAAGTAGAAATTAATTTAAATAAACTATTTTACTTGATTTGTGATATTTATTATTATATCTACTGTTTAGAGGAAGTAATAGATGTGATAGAAAAAAAAAATTGTAGGTATCCAAAATATGGGTTCTTAGTAGCTTTGGACATGACTGATATCTTTATTTGCTAGAATATAGGATGTACAGACGCCAGCACATCAACCTACCCGAAACTGTCAGATTTTCCCAATCAACTTTGAACCTTATGTTATAGTGATAAAGTTGAAAATCTATTAAAGAAATTTGACAGATTGTAGTAGGTTGATGTGCTGGCGTCTGTACATTAGATGTTATACAGATTATTTGTTACACTATATATTATTTAACCTTACGGTTGTGCAAATGTTGTCAGAATAAAATAATAGGTAAGGAACATTGGCATTTTACATTTACAACACAGCTTCATGCAATTTTAGCTTAGTAAGTCATTAAAATCATGTGGGTCTCTTAACTAGAACTAGCATAGAACGGAGGTAGGAGGCCTTTGCCCAGCAGTGGGACAATACGCGTTAATAATAAAAATCGATACATTAACCCAGTTTACTGCGGTCATAAAAGCCAGTGGCAGTGTAAATATGAAGGTTCGACTATAGCAGGTGCTGTAGTAGAACCTTCATAATTATTTTGAAGATAGGTTTGCATTCTACGAGTACCTATGTACATAGATAATTATAACATATTACATAGGTATCTAAATTGGAACGTAAATATCGACTGCAGTGGTCCTTGATCATTTAAATCATATAGCGAGCGACAGTAATTGGATATCGTTGGTCCCGAACTCCCAATGCAACCAATCAGTGTTTGATTTGTATCTTTGATCGCGTCGCTTTGGGAATGCCTCGGAGTTCTGAGAAGCATCAATGCTGAAAGGTCGCATATGACGCTCCCCTTACAAGTTGAGTTACGTAGGTAGGTGCTTTTTGTATGTTATTTATTGGTATATCGCTCATTTGGAGAAACATCGACGTAACTGCTACTATTTTTTACGTCTTTACTTTCCTAACGTAAATACGCTTTCTAAGTGCTTTGTCATATTTAACTCATTTTTGGAAAAAATACATTTACGTCGATGTTTCTCCAAATGAGCGATATGTTTTACCTAACTTTTATCTATATACATACAAATAAATACAATTGAAGTGTGTTTGTAATATCAAAATAACAGCTTTTTACTACATGCATATACGCTATTAAGTAGGTACCTATACCTAACAAAAAACACTTTTTAAATGTTTGTCTGTCTGTTCCGGCTAATCTCTGAAACGGCTAGATCGATTTTGACAAAACTTTCACTCTCTCTGGCAGATAGCTGATGTTCTGGAGTAACATCAGCGTTTTAGCTCGGATATCTATGGTCTTAGGTGTTGTTCGTTCTACTGAAAAATCCTACTGAATCCGACTCAGCTTAGACTATTTCAATCCTGTGCTAGAAAAAGCGTTTAGACCAAAATTATACCACAAGCCTACAAAAAGGTATCGACGTAGTTGCTTACCTATTTAAGTAAGTACCTAGGTACTTAAATAGGTAGGCAACTACGTCCATTTTGTTTTTTTGAAATGAAGTTTTAGCTGAAAAAACTTTCTTTGGCTTCATCGCCAGAAAGTTCTGCCCTACACGTGACTCTCAACAAGTTTACAATAGCAGGGTGAGGTTCGCAATAAAACAATCAAGTTTGTACCAAATAATTATGAATACATTTTTCCTCCAAGTCAAACAACCCACTCTTTGGCAGTTGTTTCTCAATTTTTAAAGCATAAGTAGTTACTCAGTACATTTTTAATACCTACCACGGTTACCAGGTTTTTAGCGATTCAAGTTGGAGTAGAGTGATGGAGAACTGCAATTATTGCAGTTGGTAACTTTCTTTGCTACATGCCAAGGGGTGCCAACTCATCCACAGGGACAGATAGAATATTTCAAGACTGCAAAAGTGCCTATATATGGTCTAATTGAAATTACGGTTCGAATTCGAAGGCTGAGAACACGAATCTCTGTCCCTACCAGCAATATCGTTGAGTGCTAAACTCTTTTCAACAAAGGCACGGTCCAGTTAAACGTGCATTAACGGGATGGGGGTGAGTCCTGAACCCTGTTAATGAATTCGGTGCGTGAATTCAGATTATCCCTAGATTAGACCTACCGTAACTTATTTTGGGACCCAAGTAATTTTATGTGTCAATTTTTGTTGGAATAATAGCGTCCTACACAAAGCTAAAAATAAGAACTTTATTAAATCTCGTCGTCCTAACTTACAACGGCGTTAGTATTTTAGGATAATTCATTTGATAGGGAGAGTATCAAATTGGTAAATGTAGGCGATGCGTCATCATCATCTGCCTTATCTGCCTAGCTTTTTTCCAACAATGTCGGGGTTGGCTTCCAGTCTAACCGGATGCAGCTGAATAACAGTATTTTACATGGAGCGACTGTCTATCTGACCTCCACAACCCAGTCACTGGGTAATACGATATTCCTTGGTAAGACTGCCTTGCTGACTTGCTGTGCGACTTTCGGGTTTCTGGCGACCCGTAACGAATGTCAAAGATCCGCTCATGACAGCTGAGACCAACGGCTAAACGTGGTTTCCAAAGCACGGAGAGGTCTTGGTGTATAAAGATGGCCACCCAACCACGGAATAACCGCGGCAAGCATAGCTTTGCAGATCGATTGACCCATGCGGCTGTTATTACTTCTATTACTAGCCACGAGCCCCACAAGTCAATGCGTAGGTATCTATGCAACATTAAAAAAGAGTAGGTACCTAGTTTTTGTAGAAATGCCTGTTGGGATATTATCCAAACATTTTACTAGTTTTTCACACGCACCATACCTACTCAGCTGAAAATTGACCTGTTGGCTAGGTTCAATAAAAAAGGTTCCATAAGAATAGTATTGAATGGGCTGCATGAAGCTGGCCATTCCAGTGGAAAAAAAAACGAAGGCCATTTACATAGGTACTTACCTAAATTAAAAACAAAAAAATATCTATTTTTTTTTTCTTTTTTTTTATGGCCAGTGAAAAGTTCTTATTGAAATAGGTAACAGCCTGATACTTGATTGGTAGGTATTTCATTCAAAACTTTTATTTGGGTCTTAAAGAAAACCTGAATTAGGTATAGGTATTCCATAAAGAAATCGCCTCAATTAGGCTTTTATACCAGCTGGCCTAAGTAGCCAATTAAAAATGTTAGCCATTAAACCTTTAATGAAAAAAAAAATTTTTTCATCCCACCATCTCGGAAAGAGTATTTTTAATCTTCAATATCTGAGTGGAAAAGCCGTTTTTATTCTCTAGAGGATAAAGTAAATTGAATTTAGAACATCGTGTGCACTCACTAAGTTTGTGAATTAAAAAAAACATTAAACCTATTTACTGCTACCTCTATGGTGCCGAATATATCATACAACTTTTTTTTAATTTGTTAAAAACTCAGACTCGGAACCTTCTTGGTGTTCTTTTTTCAATTTGCTTTGTACGCGGTTCTTTACGCGGCATTTTTTCACGTCATTGTTAAACCTTATATTAAAAACAAGAAACTTGAAAACAAGTGAAAAAACTAAAATGAGTGATTCTAGCGACGAGGAAGTTTGCTTGACGCCAACAGAATTGACTGAAACTGTTAATAATGCGCAAATGAGCTTTCTCCCTCAACAATCACGCGAGAAGTATTTAAAACAGTAAGTACGATATGTTCAACACGTGGCGACTAGCAAAAGGAGCCAAAACTTTCTCAGAAAACGTTTTGCTGGCATATTTTATAGAATTATCCGAGAACAAGAAAGCAAGCACTCTATGGAGTACGTATTCGATGCTAAAAGCAACAATAAAGATGAAAAAAGACAAACATATCGATACCTATCCTAAATTAGTGGCATTTTTAAAAAGAGCCTCATCTGGTCATCAACCAAAAAAATTGAAGGTTTTCACAGTATCTGATATTGAAAAGTTTCTTAACGAAGCACCCGATTCCGTATATTTGGCGGCAAAAGTAAGTCAGTTGCACATTCAGTATCTACTTAAGTATAAGGTCCTTACATATGAAATTGGCGTTTTGTATGGAAGGAACAAAAAGTCGAATATTTTTTAATATAATATATTTAATTAATCAAAGTATGAACCATTGTTTTCAATGCACTTTTGCCATCTTATAGGTAGTTCATTGATCCCTTTACTAAAAAAACCAGTCGGACGGGAATCAATAAAATCTTTGAAGGCGATTTGGACTGCCCCATCGGAGTTGAATTTTTTCCCTTGCAAAAAGTTATCCAAATTGCGAAAAAAATGGTAATCTGTTGGAGCAAGGTCCGGGGAGTACGGAGGATGTCTAAGACATTCCAATTCAAGCTCTTCTAATTTGGTAGCCGTCTGTTGCGCAGTGTGTGGTCTGGCGTTGTCGTGAAGCAGCAGTGGCGTGGAGCGATTGACCAGCCCAATTTGCTTCAAGTGAATTAAAACAGTTTTATCACTAACATCGAAGCCTGCAGCTAACTCGGACGTGGTTTGCGATGGGTCCGCTTCCACAATAGCCTTCAATTCTCCATTATCAACTTGGGTCTCAGGCCGTCCACGGGGCTTGTTCTGCAGGTCGAAATTTCCAGAACGAAAACGTTGGAACCAAAAACGAACTGTGTTTTCTTTTGCAACATGACCGCCATACACATCATTCACCCTTCGAGTCGTTTCCGCAGCACTAGTGCCACGGCGGAACTCGTACTCGTAAATAATGCGATATTTTAAATTTTCCATTTTGTAAAATGAGTGACGCAAACAGAAAAAACAGAAGAAAAAAAACAAATGAATGACGGTCATCGAAGCACAAATACATGAGTAAATAGCTGTACAAATTTGAATTTGGAATTCCTTACCAAAGAGGAGAAATTCGTGATTAAAGTGGCCAGTACGAAAAACGCCAATTTCATATGTAAGGACCTAATATATTAATCTCAATTAAATAGTATACTTAGTAGATGTTGATAGGCATAATTATGCGTTCATATCAATTTTATTCATTTATCTACTACAATACTCTTTACGTTACAGGTTGTTCTTATTATTGGAATAAACGGAGCATGTCGAACTAATGAACTAACACAACTTAATGTCAAAAACATTGAGAAACATTCAGATGACTTACTATTAATTAATTTACCTAATACAAAGACAAAAAGAGACCGCAACTTCGTCATTCGCAAGGAATACGTAACGATTGTTGAGAAATATCAAGCCTTACGCCCGCCTAACACTCCAATCAATCGATTTTTTCTACAGTATCGCAATGGAAAGTGTGTTAGACAGCCTATGGGTACTAATAAAATTGGCAGTATCCCACGAGAAATAGCAACATTTCTTGAACTTCCAGAACCCCTGTTGTACACGGGTCATTGTTTCCGACGAACTTCAGCCACACTTTTGGCTGATTCCGGAGCTGATCTCCTGTCCCTTAAGCGCCACGGAGGCTGGAAGTCCAATGCAGTTGTAGAGGGATACATAGAGGATTCCATCCAAAATAAGTCTAAAATATGTGAAGGCATCGTAGGAGCCATTACACTGAAAGAGCCTCAATCGGATCTTTGGACTGGCCCTTCTACATCAAAAATAAGCCGTTATGAAACACCTAACCATCTCCCTCTCTCTCCAACATTCACGCCAAGGGAATCCGATGAATCGGTACAACTATTAAGTATGACAGATAGTTTACCGAAAAACAGTACACAAGTGACTAACACCAATATTACAGTACCAAACAAAAATATTACACTCAATTTAAATAACTGTAGCAACGTTACTTTAAAATTTTCTTAATTATACCTTAGTATTATTTTGTTATAATTTAAAGATTATTCTGTAATACTTACCTGTCATAATGTAGTAATTAATACCTAAACTGAAATAAAAGTGTACCTATCTTGTGATTGTAAACGTTTTTTTTTTTTGCATTTAGTCATTTCCTCGCTGAGGTGGAATGAAAAGTTACGTGTTGCACTCGAGTGCAAAGATTTTTCACCTCGTGCTCTTTTGATTCCCTCGCTAACGCTCAGGATTCTAATTTTGAATCACTCGCTGCGCTCGTGATTCAATTTTAGAATCCTTCGCTTGCTCGGTCATCAAAATTGAACACGCGGTTAAAAAGCAACTTTGCACTCTTGTATAACAAATAACTATTTTCTACTTTTAATGGCATCAACAATTAAATTTTCATAAGAATCTTTTTGTAGGCACAGTTCTAGGTCTTCAAAAATGCGTTCACATTTAATAGTAGATTGTACAACTAAGGCATAAAAGAAGCTATTTTACCCCGAGACGTTTGTATCCGAGACGTTTGTATAAAAATATTTTATGAGTCGTCAATAATATCTTCTGCAAATAGAATATACATTTTCACTTCTCATGCTCTAAAAGTTCGTCTTTATGTTGTGCTTAGGCGACATAAAATCGCTTTTTATGTTCTAGTGCATAAAGTAAATTTTTTTTCTGAGACTAAGGTAATCATGCCCAACAGTCACACGCACAATAAAACTTCGCAGATTAAAGTCGTGATTTATTTCATTTTCTTTAATTTATACCACTTCCGTGTTTTCTATCGTTAATTTAATATAATCAGGTATAATAGTTGTCATTTATTATTTAAAAACGCAAAGAAACGTTTTTATGACTTGGCAGTATGAAGTACCCAAGTCGAATGACAAATGTTGAAATAAAAAAAAAAAAAACTTTTAAAATGTTTCGTGGCGGTATTATCTGTGGTGGCGGGAATAAGCTATGCTTATAGAGAAAAATAGAATAGAATAGAACATTTTTGATTAATTATGTACTGTATAATTTATGCCTGTTTCATTTTCTCGCAATCGAAGTGAATAGCAGAGTGTATAACTCAGGCATAAACGAGCCATTTTACCCCTCGACTTAACTATCCACCCTCGCCTGCGGCTCGCGTGGATATAAACGTCTCGGGGTAAAATAGCTTCTTTTATGCCTTAGTTGTACAATCTACTATTTTCTAATAGTGAAAATCGTGAAAACTCAATTCATTGATAAAGAAAGTACCTAACGTTTGAGGCTGTTTTATTTTATTTTTGATGTAAGTCTATACATCTTTTTTCATAAAACGTCCTCTGGTGAATATGAGGCCTAAATCACTACGCGTTGTACCTAAACAGATTGGCGATACCAGAGGCAGGAATAAGAACTTAAGTACATAATCTGCTGCTGCGAAAAAGTACTTACATAAGTACATGTACCTATACCTACTCTTAATGTATTCCCAGTTATAAGTTATAAACGTCGATTAAAATCTATTCAGTTGACTCAGGTACTAAAGAGATTCCACAAAAGGCTTTCGAAGTTTCGAAACCATACCTATTCTATTTGCTTTTGAGTCTTTGGGGTTTCATAAATAATTTTCTATTAATAACTTCGGGTATTAAGTCGTCTGAAGCAGCCTTTGTGAACAACTGTGGTGTGCGCTATAGGTAATTAAACTTAGGTATTCATATTTGTTCGTAGACTGGCTGTAGATTGTTTTAACCCATAAATTAAAAAGGCAATATCTATTATAAATGTGTACGTGTATACCTAATGGAACGAGAGAGCAGTGGTGGCCCAGTGGTAACGGCCGCGACTTACGACTTGTAGGTCGTAAGTTCGAACCCAGACAGGCATTACTTTGTGTAAATTATTTCATCACCACTGCTCTCAAAACGGTGAAGGAAAACATCGTGACGGAACGAAAAAATGTTCTAGAACCAAAAATTCGAAGACATCAATAGATGTCTTCAAATTTACGAACGATAAACGTACGAGTTATGTACGGGTTGGTAGATATAGGTACCAACCAGTACTGGGCCCGCGTGGTGGATTACGGCCCACTCCCTCTCACATAGAGGAGGCCTGTGTCGCAGCAGTGGGAACATTATAGGCCGATAATGCTATTGTGTCATGGACGGGTGATATTGGTAATTAATGATTTATAACTCATATTCTTGACATCAATGCAGACAAGTGAAAAATAATTTCACAACTGAAAATTCGAATGACCCACCTGGGAACCGAACTTTAGCTGGCAGCATCGCCTAGAATCACCATACAGGTAGTACCTATGTTAAAAAGTGTTGATACGTTTTTTATATTGGCTGTAAGGTACGTGGTTCAGGAAATCAGTAGGCAAGTAAAAAGGTCCTAATCTATATATATAAAAATGAAACCCGTTTTCCGTTGTCACGACATAACATGAAAACGGCTGGACCGATTTCGCTAATTCTTTTTTTGTTGTGATCGGTATTGCCGGGACAAGGTTTGTATGAAAGAAAATTTTGGAAATTCGAAAAAAAAAAATTGCACCCGTGCGAAGCTGGGGCGGGCCGCTAGTATCTAATAAAGTATACAGGGATTCCTTTGTAAAACTGATGTCGGCATGAAGCTAGTATCCGTTAGCCTATTGTTCATGACTAACACAATTTCCTCTGAATACACATTTAATTAAAACATAACCTTATGACCTTAGAGCTTATTAATTAAAGTGCATGTAGTACAGTGTCGAAGCAGGCTCCTCCCATCATGTAACGCGCATGCGCGAGACACATGTAGTTTTCTATAAAAGCTCGGCTAATGCCCACCAACAGCCATTCCCGCCAAGAACTTCAACTAACTAACTAAAATTAACAGAAAAGTGTCTAAGTTCAAAGTTGCTCTAAAGTTTGTCAAAAAGTGGGCTGTCCCCGGGACAGGAGACTTCAAAGGTAAGTCAGTAAAATATACCTTAGTATCTATCAATGTTCTGTGTTTATCAGGAAAATCTAGGAAAATAATGATTAAGTTTTAGGAAATATTTATAACGGATTTTTGCTCGAGAAAATATAACTTAATAGTACGTAAGATCTAGAATAATCTAGATTATGCATCGAGTTTATTTATGATTTAAATGTGTAAAGACAATAAGTTTTCTTTCAAGAAAGTTTAGTGAAAAACTTCTTGAACTCGCACTTTCTATCAACTAAAATCAAGTTAAGGTAGGTAGGACTCTTTGATTCGTTTGATTTATTTATTTTACTGTGGATTTAAATATACAAAAACATACGGTAGGTATTTGCTTGGTGGTATTTATATGTTAACATAGTTAGAATTTTACACGAAAATAATAGTCCTTGACAATTTTAAGTATACTGAAACTGCATAGGACTAAGTACTGTGTTACTTTTTATATTAATGAATTTCTTTAAAGTCCGAAAACGAGTTTTTCGTCCGTAGCTAATTATTCAGGAAAATTAGTTAGTGTTCAATAACCGAAAAAAAAAACAATTTAAACTTTACCCGACAAGAGAATTAATAGGTCTTGCAAAGAAGTTCCAGTTAAAAAATAAGAAGAGTTATTTTTTTACCACGTTAATTTAAAAAAAATTGCTGCAGATGAAGTTACCAGTCAGGAATTTAGGACTCCTACATTAACTTCGCTCATTGGTGGTAGGCAAACTAGCCATTACACGAAATTAATAAATACACGGGAACCGAAACCATCCTTTTGCTACGCGACATCTCGGTGATATTTTATTTATTTATGCACAATTTGCTACTATTTGTAATTGCTTCATAGTTTTTTTTTTAATATTATGCTTCAAAAGGTTTTGAGATAGGTACATGTTGTAGTATCTTCTTTTATACTTTATATATAAAATTCAGTCCTGACTGACTGATATATCAACGCACAGCCTAAACTGCTGGTCCTAGAGACATGAAATTTTGAGGGTATGTTCTTTTTGAAGAGTAGGTATCCACTAAGAAAGGGTTTTTCAAAATTCCACCCCTAAGAGGGTGAATGGGGGGAGGGTGAAATTTCACGCGGACGAAGTCGCGGGCAGAAGCTAGTATATTAAATTATGTGTAACTAACATAACATCACGCCTGTATTCCGCGAAGGGTTAAGCAGAGGTGTACCTATAGTACACCTACATTTCGCCAGTTTTGTTTTGGGTCCCATGTAATTGGGATGTAATCACACTAATATTATAAAGGCGAAAGTTTCTGAGTGTGTTTGTATGTATATTACTTCTTCACGCAAAAACTACTGAACAGATTTAGATGAAATGTGGCACACGAATTGTTTATAACCAGGATTAACACATAGGATACTTTTATTCCGATATTCCCACGCGATCGAAACTTATGCGGGTGAAACCGCGGGGCGCTGTTAGTACATCCATACTAATACTAATATTATAAATTCGAAAGTAACTCTGCCTGTCTGTATGTTATCTTTTTACGCCTAAGCCACTGAACGGATTTAGATGAAATTTGGTATAGAGATACTTTGAGTCCCGGGAAAGGACATAAGATAGTTTTTATCCCGATATTCCCACGGGATACTTATGCGGGTGAAACCGCGGGGCGCTGCTAGTTATTTATACATAGTAAATAATTGGTATACCTACCGTTATTCAATTACGTAAAACCTTATACATTACAACCGTCGTAGGCGGGCTACGAGTTTCGTAGCATTTATAAATTTTCTTCGAGACTTATGAATTTTATTTCCCTCCATGACGTTAATTACGAGTCCCTTGAGGGCTAAAATTCTATCTATATTTTATTAATCGAAGATAAATTATATTTTATTGATATCGAAGCCCCAGTTCACAAGCGTTTCACGTGAATTTCTTGTTAGTAGGTAATTTCTGGTACTTCAGGTAAAATTCTAAAGAAAATTTCAATAAGCTTTTGACGCTGAGGAAGATTGCGAGAAAACCTTTTGCTTGCTGATCCAAGAACTATTTCAAAGATTTTTTACCTTAGGTCACAAACGAGTATTTTTTTAATGGGAATCTTTGTGTACCTACATTATTGCCGCTGTCTTTACAAACACTTCGCTTCTTCTTCGCCCTTTTCAAATGAAGCTTTGGACGTGGAAGAATTTCATGTTGGTTTTTATCATTTAATTAACTTTCGACCATGTAAAATTGAAAATTGGGGACAAAGAAAAAATTATTAAAAATGGGTTTAGTTTAAACAAGACTCATACATTTAAAGTTAATAATTGAATCAAGTACTTATGTATAATTAATTGCGTTTTCCATCCATCGGAAAACATACTTTTAAATAAAAGCATCAACATGATTTTTTAAGCAATTGAAATTAATAAAGAAAATGTTTAGGCTATCAAAGAGAAGCCATTTGAATATTCTGTTGAATATTTCAACAGGGCTATAAATGTTTGGAGATAATTCTGATAAGTGGGATAATAATAATTCAATGTTTGTCAAAATTATCACTGTACAGACCCCGATAAGTAGTCGTAAAGCCGAGACTGAAGAGGATCGTTTAAACCCACGAGGTTCCATCTTAAGGAACCACAAAGGATCATAGTGGATTCACTTAATCTTATATCTATAATGATAACATCAGGATTTAGATTTCCCTCGAGCCTTCGTAAAATAATTTGTGGTTATTTCTTGGAAGGTGAAACGAAATCCGATTTGTTGGAGAAAATTTACTCGAAATAATATAAATCATGTTACAAACTTTACAAAACTAAAATATTTTTTTTAATAGAAAAACAGTACCTACCTACCTATTAAAATAAAAAAATAACATATTGTAGTGTTGTAGATACTCACAACATTTTTCTATTGTTCATCCACCCTTGACCCTTTATAATGCATGTTTATAGGATCACACGGTACAAATCGGTGTGCACTGCTATTTACACGTAAATAGAAAACGGAATTTACGTAGTACGAACTCGCCTACACCCTTACCCGAGACTCTTCTCGAAGCTGGAGCTCAGGTGCTTCATAACAGACTTTCGTAATTGAATCTGCCAACTTCATATCCATTCCGGTGGCAGGAAGACTATTATCCAAGTCATTCCGAGTTCCGTCCCCTAACGACGTTTTATTCGAGTCCTGGTTAAGTGATATAGCCTGAAGTTATAACTTGTTTGACTGAGTGACAAGTATCCATTTATCATCACAGCTCACACTAATTGAATAGTTGTTTGACTAATCTGCTTTGAATCTCGTTTTACTGGGAGAGACAATTTCTGTATTTTATCAACTTCACTTACTGAATTGACGCATATTAGTTGGTGCAGAATATCTTTTTCTCTCTTAGGAAATATATTCTTCTGTATAACACGATAATTGGTTTCAGAGTAGGATTTTCCTGTCATGACTTGAGTGTATGTACCTACTTACGTATTTGAATGATTATGACTTAGATGAACGACGCACGGACGAGCATCGGAAGGCATCGCGGCTGCCTTTTACTGTTCGCTGCTTTAGCAGTGGCATTCTCCACTTATGTTGAACAAGTAAGTAAAAGGAATACCAAGATACTTGTATTGTCTTAACACTACCTCATCATACGTATCATAATCAGCCTAAAATGTTCCTACTGCTAGGGTACAGGCCTCCTCTCTATGAGAGAGAGTGAGAGCGGTTTGGCGGATGTCACAAATGTCTTAGAATTTTTGGTTCGGTTTCCTTATCATTATTCTTACTCTTAAATTTTTTTTGCGATAACTTTTGATCAGATTAGGTTTTGTAGCAAGCCTTGATGATAAAGATAAAGAATAATCAGTAGTATTTTACGTTTGTGTGAAATAAAATTATTATTATTATTCTTAGGTGGAGAGTTTGCCAGCAGAACCAGTAAGTCAATGGCCCTCATTTCCCAGAAGAAATATTGCAGCGTTAGCCAGAGATGGCTATCTGAGAAGTTCCGCTTCGAAAGCTTATAAACGGGGTATTTCTACACTTGCCAAAAATGGATTGCTTCCTACATATAGATCACCCTATGTCGAAGCGGACAAACAGGATCAAAATCAAGATGAATCGCAAGAGAAAAGGAACATGGCATCCATTGCACGACTCCGAAGCTACGCGGCCATGAAGAGGAATATTCAAGCTCTTGCCAGAGATGGTTACCGTGTAGGCAGAGGCCAATACAACCCCTCTAACGATAAACGCAATATTGCTGCATTGGCACGCAATGGACTGCTTCACAAAAAAGATGACGCAACAGAAGACGAATACTACTTTCCCTTTTATCAAAACCCCATCGCACCACTCTCTGAAATAGATCATCCATTAGATGCCAATGAAATGTATGATTTCCAACAATCTATGAATCCAGACATGTTTCCATCTATGTCCCAACTGTACAAGCGCAGTCCATTTGAGCCGTACTACGACTATAACAGTCAAAACGACCACTCGTATTTTAAAAGGAGTTTCGCAGGTAGTCCAGTTCATGGACTGTACAGACCGAACTACATCGAACCAACTACCAGAACTAAAAGATATGTGATGCCGTACCCTGAGCTTTTGGAAGGAGACGAAGTGATCGAGCAAAATGATATTGATGGAGAAAAGCGTTCAGTAGGTGAGTAAGATGATAGGAAAAAAGTATAACAGTTAAACACAACAATTTCAAAATGATATAATGAAATGCGAATGTGCAGTGACTTATATAATAATTGTGAGGCACATTCGCAAATATACTCAACTCAACTTGTGGATAAACTCGTTCAGGAGTTGAGTTTGAGTAATAGCTTTGTTTTATTTACTTCTGTTACAGATGATGACGATGAAGTCCGCGAAAATTTTGAAAAGCGTCATATTGGTTCGCTCGCTCGATTAGGTTTATTGCCCTCGTTTAGGTACTCAGGAGGACGTTACAGTAGATCAGGAAGAGCCAGGTTGTTGTTACCTAGCCAGGAGTTATACAGGTCTCGAAATGTTTGAATATCATTGTGTGTAGAATACAAAGAATCGTTTTGTGCTTTAGTGTATTAGGAGATCGCGTAGAACAACTACAGAATAGCGGCATGATAAATGTTATTAGTGCATACTTGATGTTTAGAGCGAGTTGCGATTGATTGATAATCGTGAAGTCCAGAATGAGTAGAACGCTTCAGAGTAGGTTGTAAGGGATCTGTGTTAGAAATAAACGAACTTCACGTCGCATGCCGTGTTTAGTGCCAAGATCTACATGATGACAAATGGCATGGATATCATAGTCGGATTGGTCAGACAAATACATGTTAGAATACAATTTGATGTTAAAATAAATTAGTGTTTTGAAAATCGAGTATTAAAGAATTAAGTAATTTTAATGAAAACAATTTTTTTACAGGAAGCATTCCTCTGACGAGAATTTCGGAGTTAGGTGAGTGACTTGAATATATCAACCAGTATTTTGTTTCCCCATCTTCCGTATAATAGCATTTTACCGGTAACAACTAACAATGTTACTGTGAAACATACACGGGGGAAATGTAAGCTTGCGTTGTCGTCGCCGCTAGTTCGTCGGAAGTTAGTTGTGTACAGGGCGGCGGGCACAGAATATGATACCAACTGCATATTAGTTCTGTTGGAAATTGTACTCCATTCCATATCATCTTAATATTATGTGTGATTTTGATTTATAAATTAATTTTGCTCCTCCAGGTTTACATAATCAGAATTTATTAAAAAAAATTTAAATAGAATATATTGCGATCTTGTATGATAGTAATTAATTTATAAGCTCCATCAAGTAAAATGTTTTCAAATAATCTAGCATCCGAAGAAGTAGGATTAGGTATCGCTCCAATCATTTACCGTGTGCTTTTGGTTGTCGACAGGGAATATCTCTCTAGTCCCGAAGCTGACACACCAGTCGATTCAGACGACGCCGACATACCGCCGCCGCCAGTACTTGCTCACTCGCACCCGACCGGCCGGCTCCTCCACCGACCGCTAAACAACGACCTGCCGCATTCCAGCCCCCTGCCGCAACCACCGATCGCACCAATTAACTTCGCAGATACATTCGCTAAGAATCGCTGGCAATCTTACACCAAGGAGACTCCCAAGTTTTACTATTTCAGGTCATTGAAGGTACCATACCACACGTCAGGAAAGAGATACCTGTTGCTGCCTGCAGTGGACAACATCCTGCTCCGAAAAGGTTACCGCAACAGCAGTCTGCCAAGTCGACGTAAGAACCAGTAGCTATGCCAGTGCCCGCTAGGCGATGCCACGCTCTACAGCTCAGCCTATCCTAGCGCATGAACTTTGAGGTGCATCGAGGGTGCCGGGCTCTTCTTTTATCATGTTTCATTCAATTCCAAGCACTTTCACCATATCTTGGAGTCTACAAAATTAATTTAAAATATATACTATGAATCTATTGGTTATTGGAGCAGGGTGAAACATGAGCATTGTTTCTTTTCTCATGTCATTGTCAAGACGTAGGGAACACGGATCTATGATAAAATTAGACAATAACTTTAAACAGTATAATACATATGTTCGTATTTTGTATATGTTAAATGTTGTGATTATTAGTTTAATTAAATAATAAGTTATTTTTAAGGGATCTCATTTTTACAAAAAACGACTTTGGCCAGCTTAAGACAGATATGCTCGTAATTGTAGATTAATTTAAGATGTCGATCGCAAATATATTAAAATATACTACCTAATGTAGTTATTTGTGTTAACGACTATGGTTATATCAATATACTGAAAAATATACATACTCTTGTAAGTAAGGAAAAATATTTATGTGGAATGAAAGAGGAAGTAGTTAAGTATTAAAAATATAATTTGGAGAAGATTATAATTATTTTTGAAGGAATAGGTACGTCAGGAGTGTATTTTTATGGATTTTAAAGAAAGGCAGTCATATCTTTGATAACGTATCTCTCTATGACTAGAATTAACTAGCTGTGTTTGACAAATAAATTGAAAATATTTTCATTTCTTAGAGATTATAATTTATCAAGCTTAAGCTTTAAAACGAAAGGATCAATGTTTTGAGTATTATTACTTAAATATGTCAGTAGACGTGGAAAGAAATGTGTTGGAAAATCGACAATAAATGATGAATAGATTGCGACCATAATTAAGATGATAATAATTTTTAAAATATATCTGTAGCTAGTAGATTTTATTCTTCACTTTTTATGATATATCTGATATCAATCAAAATATTTTTAAAACGAATATTATTACTGATGATACTCATTGAATTTAGTATTGTTTTATTGTAAATAAATAAAACCGTGCCAATTTATTGTTTTATTTGGAAACTCTCCAAGTAGAAACCCAGAAACCCTTAGTAGGTTTTAGTTTACATTGAGTTGCGGTTTCATAAACAAATAACACTATGCACACTCACAATTGTAACCAGTTGAACTACATCAAGGTAATATGATAATATTTTTTTTAATATTCGCAATTTTAACAGGAATGAAAGGAAAACCAAACACAACATAATTTAATTCAAACGCATTTTTTATTTGATAAAGTAAGTAGGATATTTTCATAGATAAATAACATTACATATTTTCATTTCCATGTTGATTTGTGAGGCCAAAAACGGTGATATCTGAAAACGAAGACAAACATTAAAAATAATAATCTACCAACAGTCAGGCAAAAACCTGAGATACGACAGTATTAAGTCAAAACTTTAATTTTACACTGCAACTGAAAATAAAGCCGACTTAGAGACTTCAATAATCATGAACAAAGTATTTTGTACTTTGTTTATAATGTGGGTAACCTACAGCTACATTGTCAATGTTGCAAAACTACTAGATAAGTACAGGTACAAATCTTACCAGGAACTTCTCCAACTTATTTTGTGGTGGCTTTCTCAGTCGTAGAGCTTGATGTGCTTGAGCTTGAAGAACTGGATGAGGAACTAGACGAAGTAGAAGTAGTATCTGAGCAGAGAGAGCCCTTACTCCTAGAGCATTGACCGTTATTGCAGTATTGGAACAAACCACTGCAAGTGGAGTCTGTGCCCATGTTCATAGGATAGCAGCGGCGCACTGTGTGACAGCCCGTGCATCTAGCTCCACCCTGGTATTACACACAATTATTAAAATGAAGTAAATAATGTTAGTAAATTTTTCTTTCAGGAAGGATTATAATCTGGTATATTACAATTTAATCCGTTCGGTTAGGTTTGGTAGGGTTGATTGGCTGTATAGTTTGTATGATATAATCTTTGATGATTTATGGTTTATTATTTACCTCGGTTGAATAGTCACATTTGATCACAGTACGACCAACCGACCTCTTGTGACGGGACTCGCTGTTAAAGAACCCAGCTCCAGGTATTTGGGGCCAGTCGAATTTAGGAGCTCTGAAGGGGAAATGGTCGAACATTCCAGGAGCCGACGATGGGAGCGGTGGTTCTTCGGAGCTTCCTCCACCATTGTGGGGAGGATTGGAAGGACGCTCGTCCGAGCTTGAGTTATTTGAACCTGGACCTTGGGCCAAGATTACTGTCGAAGAGACCTGTAAAAACAATAAATAACATTTTCCAAACATGTAAAATGAGGTAAATGTAAAAATTAAAATCTTACCAGGATAGCGAACAGGAATAAAATATTCTTTATGGAAGCCATTGTAGTTTTCTTAGTTCTTCGTGTTCTCCAGATGAAGAAGTTGTTTTATGTTGTGAGTGCCCGAGTTTATATACGATTGATACATAAAGATTATGCTAATCGATCCATTTTTGCTAATACGTAGGGCTGTCGGACACAGATTGCAGTCTGATGATAATGTCTGGGTCGGCGCGGTGCGGCGAGCGGAAGACCTGACCTTTTGAAGGTGGAATTTTGGCTGACGGGTGTTGTGTGGCTTAGAGGTAATTAATCTGTAAAGTCTTTAGTTTGACTATTTCCCCTTCTTTTTATATAATTGAACATATTATTTTACATCTGTTAATTATTTAAATTATATAAAGTAATAAAACAAATTAAATGAAACATAATAGATCATCATCATCATCATCAGCCTATAATGTTCCCACTGCTGGGACACAGGCCTCCTCTCTGTGAGAGGGAGTGGGCCGTAATCCACCACGCGGGCCCAGTGCGGATTGGTAGATGTCACATGTCTTTGAATTTTTGGTTCTAGGCCATGCCGGTTTCCTCACGATGTTTTCCTTCACCGTTTTGAGAGCAGTGGTGATGAAATAATTTACACAAAGTAAAGCACCTGTCTGGGTTCGAACCTACGACCTACAACTCGTAAGTCGCGGCCGATACCACTGGGCCACCACTGCACCACTGCACTGCATAATAGATAACTTAGTAGTTTTATTTTAAAAGTGCGTAGTACCTAATCGTGAGATGCAGCCCTGACGTCCGTCGACACAAGCCTAAAGCAAACAATGTAAAAGAGCCGTCTTCCTGTAAACAGTCACAGCGGAGCTACAGTCTAAAGACATGAAAGGCGCTATTATTCCTTACACAAGCGTCACTGCCTGTCCCACAACAATAGGAATGTAAGTATACGTAAGAATTGAACATAATATTATTATTGTTAGCGGAATCGTGACATATAATTGATAGAAAACAAGCGTGATCAACGTGAAAGATTTGTTCACAAATTGTGATAAGATAGCAGGTGTTGACACGTTTACGAGGTATCTTTGTACCTACTGTTATTTTTCAGTCAGTTACTATAGGTAAGTATTTACGATGTGGGTAGATTTTCAACTAGGCTATACAGGGTGTCCCTGGAAGTATTGATCAAATCGAATAGGGGCGTGGGCAAGGTCATTTCCAAACTTTTTAACCATGAGAATGTCAGTGAATTTTTTTGCGGTTCAAAAGTTATGACCGATTTTAATTTTTTTTTTCAATCACTTCGCTTAGAGTTTAAAGAAATGAATCATAAAAAAATTCTATCAGGGCTATCTACAAAAAAAAAATTAATAGTCCTGATAGTTTTCACGAATTCGATCTTTCTGCTCTTTTTTTTTAGTATTTTTTTTAGTATTTTTTTTTTGCTAAAACGTTTGTAAATGACCTTGCCTATTTTTTTATTCGATTTGATCCATACTTCCAGGGACACCCTGTATAATATTGCTCAACTTTTTATTATAATTAAATACGAACCTATGATGACGATGATTTCACAAAAACAAAAGAAAATCTAGTTAAATGTTCTATTTCCGATGTCTTTTTTAAATTCAGCCTAAAGAATAATTGTTTATAGGTTTCTGATAAAATGGTAACCCATTTTACCTCACCCTACGTTGTTTAAACGAGAAAATCTCTGCAAAAATTATCCGCTACGAACAGTTATAGTAACCGCAGCATTTCCTCGTAAATCACATAAAGTATATCGTTGGCTCTCAAAACCACATTCCCAGCTTTGTTCAAATACAGATAGTTTATTGTTTTCCACTTGTAACTGTATTGTAACTCCTACGTGTGTCGGAGTAACTATGAACTAAGTTTTATCAGTTATGTGCACTCGTATTGTTTTGTTATGTACCGTTTTGTCTGAGTAAAACCTACAGGGTGTTACGGAAAGGGTATATCAATACAAACGGGTTGAAGAGTGTATCTGATCTAGAATCTCTGTACAAAATTTCAGCTCAAAAGCAGTAACTTTGAAAATGCTTAATATTTTTTTTTATTTCGATAGTTTATTAAATTGAAATCATAACAAACGTGTCACCGCACTACGAGGGTCATTATCCATTATCTGTAGTGTGTCTGTGCGCCTAGTACACGCACATCACGCCGCCGCGCGCCAGTGCAGCGCCGTGATATCGAAATAAAAAAATATTGAGCATTTTCAAAGTTAATACTTTTGAGCTGAAATTTTGTCTGAATGGAAAAGAGAAAAGCCTATTATGGGGAGCTCCCCATAATAGGCTTTTCTCTTTTCCATTGGACTAAATACCAGTACCGGTAATATCACATGGGAAACGTACAGCGGGGTAATTCCGTGACACACTAACAGTAGCAATGGCTTTTATTTTGACAGTTCAACAAATTCATTGCGTTTCTTTTACGTTGTTAAGCAGACAAATTTTTCGAACATGACATACGAGTATGAAGCAATGAATAAGCATTATCCTTCAAAATTATACAGGTTGTGGTCGGAAGTGTGTGACAAAATTAGGGTGCTTGTAATTTGTAGCAGACCTGTCTATACCTTTTCCTCCTTTCCATACATTTTTGATAAGTGTAATAAATAAGGTTAGAAAAAGGTTAAGTTTTTTGTAATTTGATCGAGTGTGTGTAGTAAAAATATTGAACCATTTAAGTAATTGAACTTTTACCCTGATTAAGTCCAATTGGTACACACTCACATAACATAATCAGCCTATAATGTTCCCACTGCTGGGACACAGGCTCTTCTCTATGAGAGGGAGTGGGCCCTAATCCACCACGCGGGCCCAGTGCGGTTTGGTAAATGTCACATGTCTTCGAATTTTTGGTTCTAGGACACGCCGGTTTCCTCACGATGTTTTCCTTCACCGTTTTGCGAGCAGTGGTGATGAAATAATTTACACATAGTAAAGCGCCTGTCTGGGTTCGAACCTACGACCTACAACTCGTAAGTCGCGGTCGTTATCACTGGGCCACCACTGCTATTGGGTACGTCGTTTACTAATCTTACCTACATAATTTTAAGAGTCCCGTCCTTAGCACGTAACTTATATATATGTCCAGAAACTGCAGGCCGAGCTGTAGGTAGGTAACGCACACTCACATTTCGCCATTTTCACAAAATTCTCATTTAACGAAGGAAACTTCTACAATTTTTCATTTGTCAGTCTTTCAATTCAATTGTAATATCACCTTCTTATACAATGCGCATCGTGGGCTGACATAGGTTGAAACATATTAGGTACTTCACCAGGCATCCCGGGAAAGGAATTTTCATTAAATCAGAAAATACTTTTTTGCAGAAATTCTCAACTCTCAATGTTAATTAGTCAAGGAGAATGTTACGAAGTTAAGTATATTACTGCCAGTTTAATTACTTGGAGCTCACTTCAAAGGTAATAAGGCCCCTTATATCATATTCTTTTCTAGCAAGGTCGTTGTTTTCTAGAGACTGATATATTTCCAGATAGGATAAGCATAATCAGCCTTTTATGTTCCCACTGCTGGGACACAGGCCTCTCTGTGAGAGGGTGTGGGCCGTAATCAACCACGCCGGCCCAGTGCGGGTTGGTATATGTCACATGTCTTCGAATTTTTTTTTCTAGGACATGCCATTTCCTTCACCGTTACCTTCACGGTTTCCTCACGATGCTTTCCTTCACCGTTAATTCCAGATATTAACCCCCTTATTCATAATCCTATTTTATCTCTATTTTAGCTAAAATAGGTTTATAGAACGTTTGTTTGATAAGTTTTATGAATAAAGGGGTTAGTATTTATAAAGTAATTCATAGTCGGTTTGTAGCAGTAAGTTTTAGAATTTTTGTATTTTTTTTTATTCTGCCCATTATTGGTAATAGAATACAGGAGTTTATTTATAAACGTTGGAGATGTTTAAACATCAAAAGGTATGGTTAAACAGTCGCTAATCAATAAGGCTTCCGGAGACTGGCGCGACGCGACTTTAGTAGAACAATTTATTTGAAAACTTCATTGAAATTGTTTTACCAGAATCGCGTCGCACCATCATGTGCCGCCTGTCTGCAGGAGCCTTTAAGCAACGTTTCAAATAAAGCCTGTTTTGGGATATGAATTTCTTGTATAATTTATTCCAAAATAAATCAATCTAATAACGCTTAAAATTAACTTTTACATCAGGCTGGATATTACCTATACAAAAAAGAATGAGAGAGAGAACAGTATAAACAAACAAGTGAGAGAGAGAAAGGTATAAACAAAAAAGTGTTTCACAATTTATCGGTTTTTATTACTGAACAAAATATAAAACTAAACAAATCCTAAATAATCAAGTAACAACTGCCTTTATAGGTGATTCAACTGTTTCGTCTACGCACATTCAGCGCTGGGAACAGCGGAACATATACCATTATTACAGTGAGGTCTGAAGGGATTGTTACAGGCTTTCAGTATCCCACCGACTTGCTTGCAGATCATTCTAGTATTACAATCGTGGCAGGTAATCTTCGGAAAGACGGTGAAGTCACAGGTAGTCCAGTTAGCGTTTGATTCAGATATGTCGAAGGTGCCGAAGTCTGGGGCCTGTCGTCGGGCCCTGCCTTGGTTTTCATGGGGCCCGCCTTGAGAAGCCGGTGGCCCTCCTTGATCGGTGTGCGGTCCCCCTTGGGATGCTTGAGCGAGCGTGATAGCTAGGACGCACTGAAATAAATGGAAGAGTCAGGAGGCACTATATTAATAACGACTGGCTCTTAACGACCTTTGCTTAACGTGGTCACTCCAGCTCCTGTTGGGCCATTGTTATTAATAGTCTGAATGGTACCGCATCTTAGGAAGGTCAGCAGTCGTGGTAGTTTCATGCTTGTTCTCCACTAAGCGGTTGTAGGTATAAATGTTCAAAACGGGCTAAGGCACAGCAAATGTAGTCTATGGAATAGAACTGTATTAGGTATATGTATTTTACCGGAGTTCCAGGAACAGTTCCAGATAAGCGGGCAGCAAGCGGATTCGTGGTTATTATTGCCATTTTTGAGTTATTATTGCAGTCTTTTATAAAACTCATAGCCTGCCTTTACGATTTAATAAGAAAAGGTGTAATTTTCTCAGTACTTACCAGCGCCGAGAAGATGAGTACGTTTTGGATGTGAGCCATTGTTGCTTTGCTTTCTATTTGGTTCATCTGTTGCATACAATCCCTTTTATACGTCCTACTTATCTAATGTTTACTAAGAGCTCTTTCTTCAAACAAATAGGGGAATCTCTAACTCTCATCAGGGTTTTTCTATTGTGTAAAGTCAATAAAGATCTGTGTTGTTGTTTTCAAGTGGGAAATTTCTGTGGGAACAATAGTAAGCAGGTTATTTATTTACCAATAAACTAAGCCTTGGTAATATCAGTGTTGTTCCAATAAAAGATTGTTATGGCTGTATTGGTACTTGGGAAACTAGGGAAATTCTGTATTAAAAAAAAAACTAATATGGATTGACTTGAACAACAATAACAACCTAATGCATAAGGATAGGCAAATAAAGAAACCACTCAATCAATCAATACGTTAATAAAACGCGAAAATGCTTACTGCTAATCATTTTTACAAGTCAGAACCTATTTACAGACGCCAGCACATCAAGTTACTACAATCTGTCAAAATTGAATTTCATCTTTATCACTTAAGCATAAGCTTCAAAGTTGATTGGGAAAATTTGACAGTTTCGGGTAGCTTGATGTGTACGTAGTAGCTTCCAACATTTCCCTACTGCTGTACAAACAAAAACAGTTTCCAATCACTTACTCTAAGTAGGTAGGTACCTATATAAGTTTCGCAGACCATCTAACTGTTTAGCAAAGCATTCATTTCAGTTGGCACTTCATTTTTCGTTCTATGGTATTCCACAACCTTTGTACTTTAACGGTTTGGTTTTGCGAACCATTGACTTTCTACAGAAACCAATTTCACTGATTCTAGGAAACCTCTGAGCCTTATTACTGTTTTCAAAGCTGCTCAGTGCTCGCCCACAGCTCGTGGAATATTCGTGTTTACATTATGTTCTGAGAATCAAACTAAGTGTTATAGCATAAGCATAGTCAGCCCATAATGTTCCCTCTCCTGGGACATAGGTCTCCTCTCTGTGAGAGAGAGTGGGCTGTAATCCACCACGCGGGCCCAGTGCGGGTTGCTGGATGTCACATGTCTTCGAATTTTTCGTTTCCTCACGATGTTTTCCTAGCAGTGGTGATGAAATTATATTCACAAAGTAAAGTGCCTGGCTGGGTTTAAACTCACGACCTACACCAAGTAAGGTGGGCCGATACCACTAGGCCACCATTGGCTCCATTAAGTTATCTGTAACAACTAATATTGTGTTTTAATTAAGTAAATTAGTTTGTACCAATTTCATGGATTCACGCTTGCTTGATATTGTGAATTTATATTATCCCAAGGAATATTCGAGAGATTTCTTACCTACATTGGGAAATCTAGTCAAACGATCGTCATCTTATTAAAACACTAGCTGTGCCCGCGGTTTCGCTCACGTAATCTATGTAGGTATTATTTTGGCATAATATAATAATATAATACCTGGTGTCCTGAAATACAGGCTTAGAGCCTAGTTTAGGCACCAGTCTCCCACAATATTAAAATGCTGTCTGACTCTGATACCATCTAATATGTATTTTGTAATATTGTGGTGAGAAAATAAATATTATTATTATAATAAAGTGGTATCATGGTATTTTCGTAAGAAATCAGTTTTGATCAAACTCTCTATTAATTAATAAGGGTGAAAACGAGGAAAAATTATGTTTAACTTATCCTTTAAAAACTTATTGACCTTCTAATTATGTGCGCTTTTTAAATTAATGAACCTTTAAAATCTTTTGGGCTTTTAATGATTCACATTTTTAAGATAAGATAAGATAATATTTATTTGCTTAACATGTGTGATACATGAAATTACGTGCATGCAAGATGTTATTGTTGCTATATTAGGTATTTTTAAATTAATGAGCCCCTATAACTGAGCTACGGTACTCCGACCAAGCGAGTTGCAATTAGTTGCAGAAGTTGGTTGCAGATACTTTGCTATTTAGTATTTTTAGGACCCCAAAATAGGATTTATTAGAGGTTCTCAAAAAGAGGCGCATTCTTTATAATAATAACAATAATAAATAAAACATAATAGTGTTCAATAAGATTTTTGGAAATATATAGCTTGATATCTCTTCGTGTGTACCACAGGACTTTTGCATATTCTAGTGAAAAAAAAAACATTCTTATTGTATCTACTCATTTATTGGTGACAATTGTTTTCTTATAAATTTTTCGGTAAGGTTACTTAGGCAAATAGAAACTTAAGCACATTCCATACTAGGAACGTTAGAACAAAGTCCATTGTTGCAGTAAGGAGCGTATGGGCTTGGGCAGTTCAACAGCAGTCCACCAACTCGCTTGCAGATTAACCTTGTATGGCAGTCTTGGCAGCGCATCCTTGGAGTTATGGTCAAGTCACAGGAAACCCAGGTGGGTTCATCATCTTTGTCATGTTCGTGTTCTTTGTCGTGGTCATGTTCGTGGTCATGTTCGTGGTCATGTTCGTGGTCATGTTCGTGGTCATGTTCCTGGTCAAGTTCGTGGCCATGTTCGTGGTCATGTTCGTGGTCAAGTTCGTGGCCATGTTCGTGGTCATGTTCGTGGTCAAGTTCGTGGCCATGTTCGTGGTCATGTTTGTGGTCATGTTCGTGGTCATGTTCGAGGTCATGTTTGTGGTCATGTTCGTGGTCATGTTTGTGGTCATGTTCGTGGTCATGTTTGTGGTCATGTTTGTGGTCATGTTCGTGGTCATGTTTGTGGTCATGTTCGTGGTCATGTTCGTGGTTGTGTTCATGAGGCTTCTGTTGGCTGCCCGGTGACCAATCACCGTTGTTGTGCTGACCCTCTTCTGCTGCTTGCGTGAGAGTCCCAGCAAGGACACACTGGAAAGTTAAAAGTAACACGTATTCCTTGTTGCAAAAAAGTAATTACTACTAGGTTAGTTGACAAAC
Source organism: Amphipoea lucens (assembly GCA_947508005.1). NCBI lineage: Eukaryota > Metazoa > Arthropoda > Insecta > Lepidoptera > Noctuidae > Amphipoea > Amphipoea lucens. The sequence goes on from OX382374.1 coordinate 10,037,652, forward strand.
TCAAAACTCATTTATTTCAATTAAACCATTTATAGGCACTTTTGGTCAGTCAGAAAATAATTATGTAGACAGTTTTTGAGAAACCAGTTAGTAAAGTTCCTTGTGGTTTATTCTCCCCAAAATAGTAATATTTCAGCGAAATATTAATATTTACATAACTATTTTTTAATTTATATAACATTGTAGCAGCTCATACTTACGTATGGTCATACACAATTTGGAGGAACGCAGACGGCCTTTCGTCATCGCGCGCCCGCGCATACTGAGCTAGCCGACCGGCCGTCCGTATCATCGCGCTCGCACGTCGAAGGGAGCGCGGCAGATTCTACCGTCATTCTAAATTGTGTTAGTTTTAAGTTTTATAGATGTACCCTTTATATTTTGATTTTCTCCAACTAGAATTGTATATAAGCAGCGCTTACCAATAAATCATACAGATCGTTATTCGCCTACTTATTCGCAACACACCCAACCTCTAAAGTGGTGACCCCGACGTGACGTGAAGACACCTACCCGCTTCTACCCGCACTGTGTTGGCCGTGAGTGAAGAATCTAAGCTGGACTCGTTAGCTGCCATGGCAGACAGGATGCAAGAACAGCTGAAAGAGGTGAACGCCGTGTGTTCCTGCCAGTGTCAACCTTCCACGTCAAAGGCCCCAGCGACAGCGGCGCCAGCCGAAATAGCGGCGACATCTGAACCAGCAGACAAGAAGCTTTACAGCATGATTGAAGCCCTGACCAAGGAAGTTGCAGCGCTGAAAACGAATCGATCTCGCAAATTTCAACGCCGATCCCACAATTTCAGAAGCCGTTCCAGCTCGAAATCTCGGGACAGAAAAAACGCCGTGTGCTATTTTCATCAGAAATTCGGCAAGGCAGCATACCGATGTAGAAGTCCGTGCAGTTTTAAGGGAATTACGAGTGAGAAGCCGGAAAACTAAAGGAGACTCAAGCCGTGGCGGTGGCCGAAGTCGACGATTTATCCACCTACCGCCTATTTTTACACGACAAATCAACCGGAACAAAATTCCTAATCGACACGGGTGCGAATGTATCAGTATTACCCGCTACTGCACGTGATAAACAGCGAACTCCAACCAACTACTTGTATGCAGCAAATGGTACACAAATACCCACATATGGCGAGCGAACCATCGTGCTCAACATCGGACTGCGGCGTCCCTACAGTTGGCGATTTATGGTTGCAACAGTCAGTCGGCCGATATTAGGCGCTGATTTTTTACACCACCACGCACTTATGGTGGATCTCCACGGACGACGATTGGTAGATAAAAGTACCAATTTATCGGCACGAGGGTTCCTGTCACCCACAGCTGAAGGAAGCATCCGAACCATCGACGACAAGCTTCCATACCACGACCTGTTGGCCAAGTACCCAGACATCACGAGACCAAACTTAGAGAAACTGGGAAACAGTGAAGTCGAACACTACATTGAAACCACCGGCCCGCCGATATTTACAAAAGCGAGACCACTACCGCCACATAAATACAACGCCGCAAAACAAGAATTCCAACTCATGATGAGCCAAGGAATTTGTCGACCATCTAATAGCCCATGGGCTAGTCCATTACACATGGTTTTAAAAAAGGATGGTACCTACAGATCCTGTGGTGATTACCGTAGACTAAATTCAGTAACCACACCCGATCGATACCCGATACCACGACTTCATGACTTCACACATAACCTCCAAGGCAAGAAGGTTTTCTCAAAAATTGATCTGCAGAAAGCCTACTACCAGATCAAAAACAGAGAAGAAGACGTGAAGAAGACAGCCGTGATTACTCCTTTTGGATTGTACGAGTTCACTAGGATGTGTTTTGGTTTGATGAATGCAGGCCAGACATTTCAACGCCACATGGACAACGTGCTACGCGGCCTACCTGTTTTTCCATTCGTCGATGACGTTCTGGTAGCTTCTGAGAACGAAGAAGAACACAGAAGAGAGCTTCAAGAAGTGTTTAAGCGACTTAACGACAGCGGTTTAAAAATAAACGTCGCTAAGTGTATCTTCGGCCAGTCGAAACTTAATTTCCTGGGATACACGTTAAGCCCTGAAGGCATTACACCGACGGAAGATAAGGTGCAAGCAATCCAGTCCTATCCATTGCCAAATACGATCCAAGATCTACGCCGTTTCGTCGGAATGCTGAACTTTTATCGTTCAAGTATACCCCATGCGGCTGAACATCAGAAAGAATTGAGCAAATACTTTCACAACGCCAAGAAAAACGATAAAACAAACATACAATGGACCGAAGAGGCAAAAGAAGCATTCAATCAATGTAAACAAGATATCAAGAACTGCGCATTATTGTCCTACCCATCACTGAGCGAACCTTTCGCACTGATGACAGATGCCTCAAACACATGTGCTGGTGCCGTTATACAACAAAAGATCAACGGCAGGTGGAGACCACTGGGATTTTTCTCAAAGAAGTTCAGTGACGCACAACAAAAATACAGCACGTACGACCGTGAGTTGCTATCAATCTACATGGCAATACGTCACTTCCGCCGTGTGTTTGAAGGACGAGAGTTAATTGTATACACGGACCACAAACCGCTGTGTAATGCAATAACTTCGAACAGCAAGTCTGAGACGCCCCGCCGAACAAGATACCTTGAATATATCGGACAGTTCACGTCGAATATTCAACACGTAATCGGCCAGGACAACAAAGTCGCAGATGCACTATCGCGAGTCGAAACAATAACATGCCCGACACCATTGGATTACGCCGAGTTAGCAAGACAACAAGATCAAGACGAAGAATACAAAACGCTAGCAAACAAAGGGAAGTACATATTCAGGAAGATCGCTATGCCCGACTCAACCGCCAAACCTGTTACCTGCGAGATGTCATCAAACACTGCTCGTCCATACCTACCACCAGATTTTCGAAAAGCAGCTTTTCAAGCGATTCACGACCTTAGTCACCCCGGCATAAGGGCGACAAGGAAGCTAGTCACTGCCCGCTACTGGTGGCCCTCCATGAATAGTGACGTAAATGAGTGGACTCGAGCGTGCGACGCGTGCCAGCGCGCTAAGGTGCAACAACACACGAAGACACCTATTGCGAGTTTCGAACAAGCAAACAGACTAGAGCATGTACACATGGATATCGTTGGCCCGTTACCTATTTCTGACGGCTATCGTTATCTACTGACCATGATAGATAGGGCTACCAAATGGCCAGAAGCCTGCCCATTGGAAGACATAACCGCAGAAAAGGTTGCTAACGCATTCTACGAGGGTTGGATCGCGAGATTTGGTTGCCCAGTAACCATAACCACCGACCAAGGGAGGCAATTTGAGTCTGACCTGTTTCACAAATTGACGCAACGCATGGGAATTCACCGCACCCGCACCACTGCCTACCACCCGCAGTGTAACGGCGTGATAGAACGATGGCACCGCTCACTCAAGACGTCACTCACCGCAAGACTCAAATCTACAACATGGTCGCATGAGCTACCTACAGTGCTACTGGGACTGCGCGCTTCGATAAAAGAAGATGTCGGTGCCAGTACTGCTGAACTACTATATGGCCAAACGCTACGATTACCCGGAGAATTCTATGAAGAATCAACAAGACATCGCGATACGATTTCAAACTTCATGAATAAGTTGAATGGAGCGTTAAAGAAGGCCCAGGCGCAACGGAAATCTAACCAATCGCGAGCGACATTTATTCATGATGACCTATATAAATGTACGCATGTATATCTACGCAATGACGCATCAAGAAAACCTCTGACGCCGACCTACACAGGCCCGTACAAAGTGATCAGTCGTAAGGACAAGTACTTCACTATCCAGTTACGCAATAGATGTTCCAACATCACTGTTGACAGACTAAAGCCTGCTTTCCGGATCAACACCGAGTCAGATGCACCAGTCACAGATACGTACGCATACGTCACAAAATCAGGAAGGACTTCGAAGCCCTGTGTACGTTTCACTAGCGGGGGAATGATGTAGCAGCTCATACTTACGTATGGTCATACACAATTTGGAGGAACGCAGACGGCCTTTCGTCATCGCGCGCCCGCGCATACTGAGCTAGCCGACCGGCCGTCCGTATCATCGCGCTCGCACGTCGAAGGGAGCGCGGCAGATTCTACCGTCATTCTAAATTGTGTTAGTTTTAAGTTTTATAGATGTACCCTTTATATTTTGATTTTCTCCAACTAGAATTGTATATAAGCAGCGCTTACCAATAAATCATACAGATCGTTATTCGCCTACTTATTCGCAACACACCCAACCTCTAAAACATAATTCATTTTTACTTTTTTTCGGCTAAATCCGATTTTTTCACAGTTCTGTCTGCACACAAACTTAATTTAACTTCTTTAGGAATATTATCATATTCGGTAGTCTTATTTAACAAGCTTTTTTAAAATAAAATAAAATACATACAAAGCAGATAAATTCTACTTCCTACTTATACTAATAATACGAATCACACTATCACACTAAATATATATCACACTAATATTATAAAGGCGAAAGTTTGTGAGGATGTTTGTAACTCTTTCACGCAAAAACTAATGAACGGATTTTGATGAAATTTAGAGTAATATAGCTTATACATCAGAATAACATATAGGATATTTTTATCCCGATATTCTCACGGGATCGACATTTACGCGGGTGAAACCACGGGGCGCAGCTAGTAATTACATATTTGTGTTAATGTTTACTTTGACCGTCTTATTTTAGACGGTTTTTGTTTCATAATTCTTAAATTATAGGTACTTACATGAGAATAAGTCTGAATATTACTAATTTAGTAGATTGATGTACTAGAACAGTGCCACATTGTGCGAGATGGGATACATTACCAATCAGTTTAGTTCAAGACCATTATTTTCGCACGTCTTATATTGGTAATGCAAAACAAACTTTATGTCTTAAGCATAAAGTTTGATTCCATTTACAATTTGAAACGCAGTCAATTATGTGACCCTTTATTTTTACGCAACTATTTCTCAAAAACTAAATTAATTAATCAAAAATCTTTATCAAAATTAAGTTGAGTTTTTATATTTTTAGCTCAGAACAGAACCATTGAAAACAAAATTCGATCACTTTAACAAAAAATTGTTGGAGCGGCGTCATCAGTCGATTGAAATACCCTCTAGCTTTAATCCCTTATGGTAGTCCAATCGGTGGTGGTGGTTCGGCCTTTTAGAGAAAGACCAAAGAAACGATGGATGGACTGTGTGAAAGATGATATGGCCAGAAAGGGGGTGACTGCCGAGATGACGATTAATAGAGAAGAATGGAAGAAAAAAACATGTTGCGGCGACCTCAAATAAATTGGAAGGGGGCGAGAGAATGATAATGGTCCAATCCACTTAAAAACAAACCCTAATATGTAGTTAGATGTGTAACATTCAAATATTATTTATACATACCAGCACTGCCAAGATCAGGACGTTTTGGATGAGAGCCATCGTGTGTTCGTATGTAGATATTTTCTATTTGATTAAAATATCGGTTGCAATACCTTTTTATACACTTCACTTATCTTAAGTGTATCATACACTTTTTTGCATTACTCAATCTCTTTCGTTTCTCAATATTTGTCTCAAGTGGAAAATCGATAAGGAATTGGGGAAAATCCTGTGTGTAATACACAAAATATACCTATCGAAAATCATGTTTTGATACTAATGTAGGTACATGCTGTGTCACGTTAGGCGAATCATCAGAAACAAGGCTATAAGGTACATCTACATACCTATCAATATGAACCCCAAGAAATTCTAAAATACGTGCTAAAGTTTTTTGAAAATTAGTACTTAATATGCAATTTTAGACGTATTAACCAGTTTTGGAAAGACAACGTCATGTTTTTATTCGGTACATTTATTGAAGTTGAGGTAGAGTTTATGTGAGTATTGCTGTTGAGAAAAGTATAACAAAAATTGGGTCTACTAAGGTTAATTTTGGATCGTGAAAGTTGGTGAATGTGGTGCTTGAGGTAGCGGACTAGATGAACAGTGTTTTGACGTGGATGGTTGCGGTCAGAAAGGTGTCTAGGGATCAGTTACCAACAGTGTTTTAAGTTTGATGTTGAAATTTTATGATTTTTTTTATGAATTTCGGTAAAATAAATTTCGTGATTTTTGATAATAGACATTATGATTCTTAGGTATTATGAAATTCGGACTTTTGAAAATCGGAACATGGAAATTCGGAATAAAATATTTCGGAGTATTTGGGTGTTCCCATTAGTTGTGTATTGTTTCTATTTTTGTTACTAAAAAGTCGATCATTAAGTAGGTACATTAGGTAGGTTAGGTAGGCATTTAGAAAAGTATTCCACATTTTGAGCTGTGAAAACTTTTGATTTCTTAGTACGATGTTCTTCCGATTTCCTATTTAAAAATACCAATAATTTGGTGTATGTATTATTTTAGTATTGTTTCACGCTTATTGTTGACCTGAACATCGACTAGATACACCATAGGCTACTTGGCTTCTTAATACATGATAAATGCTGGAAGTTAACAGAGCATTGGTTCAGATACAGACGTGACGCCTTTATCCATTTGTATAAATCGTTGTAAGCTTTCATGTATGATTCCTTGGACTTTTCTGGGAGTTGGTTGTAGGGAATGCCAATGGCTTCGGATTTAATCTACTCCGGAATCAAATCACTATTTTCACTCAACATTTTTGTGAGAATTTGTAATTTAATTTGTTCTTTCTAAGCAAAACGATTTGCAGTAAGTATTCCCGGTCTTTTATTTAAATTGTGTTTAATTTTTCTTTTATTTGTGTCTTACTCGTCGTGGCCAGTTCGTTTTTCGAACTATCTATTTTTAGTGCAGGTGTCAATGGTATTGACTGTCTATTTTTTTAACATACAGGCACATCAGTAATTGTGTCTGCGTGTGTTTAGTTGCGGGAAAGGTTACCAAACCGTGCCTATGTTGAAAATTTATTAAAATACCTATAATATGTATATGAATTAACTATTTAGGACCCTTCTTTCAGAAACTCATTTAAATTTAAAGGCCCGTATTAATTGTTAGTTAGATCCAACGTAAAATGTATCGTTAAACTGACATTTACTCCCTTTTAATTTATCCTTTTTAATAAATGTGGGCTAGTACCTACGCATAGTAGCTAGTAGATTAATTTCCTATGGCAAAGTACGTACCATCATAAGCTTGTGTACGTGTGATCCAGGTATGTGGGGTAACTTAAATACCCATAGTGAAAGTACAAAAACTTTTATTAATAAAAAATTTATTGAGTAATTTTAATAACTAGGAATTAATAAATAAGAAAAATACAAAATATGGTTTTTAACAGTGATTGAGAATAATTTGAATTAATAGATACACAATTTTGAAAGATTGGGAATCAAAACAATTTTATAACAGAAACAATTTAAAGTCGTAATCCATTTCTTTGAGAAAGAAGTTGTATTCAAGGTTGGAACTTGGAACACATGTCTTTACGTCGTATGATTAGACGGCGCCGTTGGCATTGACAGCGGGGGCACCGCAACCTTCAGAGGGGGTGGCGGAGCACTCTCCAGCGTTGCAGTAGGGTAGAGTGGGGTCAGTGCAGGAGCGTTGCAGGCCACCAACCTTAGTGCACACCACCTTAGTGTTACAGTCTACGCAGGAGCTGCCGACGACGGTGCAAGGAACCCACTGGGGGTACCAGGGAGCGGCTGACACCCATGGTGGAATCCAAGGGTTGACGCCAGCGTTAGCCACACCTGCGCCTCCCCATCCACCAGCGCCACCCCAGGCGCCGATACCTGCACCGGCTTGGGCAGGAACTGATGACACTAATGCGACCTGTTAAAATTTTTACAAATTATTAATTCGTCATCTTGTGATAGTTTAGATATTTTTCTTGTTTAAGTGGTTCACTACACTTGACTGTAAGCTTCGGTTTGACTACAGATGATAAATATTGAGATGATATTGTCAAAAAAATTAATAATATTATCGAGGCCCGAAATTTTCTTGGTCAGGCTTATCAGCAACTGCTGTTTCAGATCATGATCACTAACATACTTGCTTCAAATGAGTTAGTCTGCTATGCTGTAACTGTCTGTGAAAGATTAGACTAAAATTTGTATGAGTCACTTACCAATGCACAAATAACTAAAACTATTTTCGCAGACATATTTGAAGTATTATATTGTTCGTTATATTTCGAGTTCGTAATACAAGCAGGTTCACTTCGTTTCTATTGTTAATGAGCGAAACTATCTCCTTTTATACGTGTATTGTTTGTCTATTGGATTACATGTTACCACCTGTAGTGTATATTATATACACAGAGGTTTTCCCAAATGGAAAGAGTATGCAGTCATAAAGTAGATAAGATGTGTACAGTCAACAACAGCACTTGTTTATCTGAACAGCAGTAGGAGCGTAATAATGGGTAACATGTATCTAATCATACATGATGTTTTTACAGGAAAGTTTTAATTTGCTTGTTTGTTAGTGTCTTATTCAGTTGCGATGAGAACTTGCAAAGGCGACCGTAAAACTGGATAGACAACACAATTAACGCTAAGTATTCTAGTTCTGTTGCTATAAGTCTCCGACTTAGCTTAACATATGTATACTATCAAATACTATGTATATAAATATTAAATCAATCATTATTAAAAATAAACTGTTATTTATTATTATGTAAATTGATTAAAAATGGGTTGAAAGTTTGTATGGAAGTACGTTCTTTAAAAAAATCACTTTGCGTCTATAATTCAAGGTTTTGAAGATGAGTAGCTACCTACCTACATATATATATCTCTCAACCAATACAAAGGTCCGTTCCGCATTCGCCTCGCTCATATTTGGCAAGAAAACCGCCGTAAAGATGTGTGTGTGTGTGTGATACACACACGTCTTTATGGCCGTGTATGGGGCCAAACAAAGTTATAAAATCCCAATTCTGTGCAATAATTTCTCCTAAGGTAAGAAGAGACTTGTGGGAAAAAACAGCACCAGCCACCACCCTACTTCGTTCAGCCCCAGGAGCATCTGCCACCCGGACATGACCTGCAGTGGCTTATTTATAGAAAGCAATCAATCGACTGCGGACCCAAATAGGCCGCTGCAAGCACAATCCAGAAAAACAGGGGGATTATGCCGATACCCAGTACGTATGCGGTGCTCTTGACCAAACCATGTCTCACATGTTGGTGTCTAAAGTGCCCATATACCTACACTTCCGAGAATCTAAAAAACGCCACTGAAGCCGCGATTGGCATGGCCACCTACTGGGCCCAACTCATTTACCATAATACATTTATTTATCATCTACTCGAAAAAAAAGAAGAAGGAGTAGAGTAGTTAAAAAGATAATATGCATCAAGATAATATGCTCTTACGTACTTGTTTTGTAAAATAGTATCTACCTCTTTGCTCTCTTATCCAACAATCAATACAGTTTACAAATATTAAGATTAGATTAAGAGCCAGCACTCGTATCATCAAACAAATATATAAAAAATGTTCAGGGTAATCGAATAGTAATGTCTAGCGACAGCGAAAGTCGAACGGTTTCTCTATATTTGTTAGTGGAAAATAACAAAGATTACATTTAATCACTTCATACTGTAACTGACATGTTTTGTGGAAATTGTCTGTGTCGTAAGTTCGTTATCAAATAGTTGGTTTCATACGGCCAACAAGCTGATTCATCTCGACGAATTACAGAATTGTGTAAGCCATGTATCTCGCTGAAAACAAAATAGATTCAGTTAAAAATTATAGAGCACCAAAAAGTTAACCCCCTGGACACGTTGCAAGCATTACAGGAACTAAAATATGACTGATTAATATTTTATTAATAAAATATTCTAAGTATTTTTACTCAATAGAAAATAAAAGTTCAACAGGTATTATTAACAATCCCTGGAACATCGACAAATCTTCTTAGAGTATCGATGGCAAAAACAATAAAAAATCTTTGGCCTTTTATTCAGGTGCGTGAATTCTGCTCACTGACGTAGTCATAAGCTAGATCATCAAGACAGTGCACAGGTGACAGGGCATGCGGGTGCAGGATGAAAGGTGGGCCATTGTCTGTGGGGAGATGACGTATACGCTTTTGAGATCTGAGCCGACCGTGAACCTCAATTTGTGGAGATTGTCTTTGCTCTGGCCGTTTTGGGTTCGAAGTCTATTTAGTGATCTATAGGTCGATGGAAGACTCTCAGATGGTTCGATAAAGTTGTCAGGGGTTTATTCAGTTCCCGTTATAGACATCAACAAATGATTATCATTCAGCGATGTTAAAAGGAAATTATTACGATTCCTATATCAACCTACGCTATACACGAGGACTGTAATAGGTTTTAAATATATAAAATACGAATTTGAATACGTGTATGCACTGCTCATGGGGCAGGATGTGGGCAGCTAATTGAATTGCTTCGTTAGTCGGCAGTCCGCGTGGGTAGCGGATTACGTGCAGGTACTTCTGGAGCTGAGTAAATTTTTTAAAAGCACCTATACTGATACAACAGAACATTTCCCTGTTTTATTTATTACAAATGCGATCCTTTTTAATCTCTTTCAGACTCGCATAGTCAACCTATAGTCTTTTGAAGTTTTAACCTATTGACTGCTTGGTTTTATATCAATTGCTCATAAATCGATAAATATCTAACAATGAAATAAAAAACCGAGCCCTATGTATCCCTATGATACTATGTATTTTACTGTGTGTACTGTAAGAAATCAAACAACGTTATGATTTCTTTACATTTATTCCAAGCGAACGTCTTTACGGATTATTCCACTTTGCCCCACCGGCCGCCCCACTGGTGGGGCACAGTGGAATGTCAAAAATTTTGCAGTGGAATCTGCCCCACTAAATCGAAATAGTGGGGCAGATTCCACTGCTTTAAAATCCTGTTGGATTCTGCCCCACTAGGGTTGGCGCCTTAGAATAAACGTACACTTCATTCCTGCTATAATATCAGTAGTCTTCCAAACAAAAACCTAATTCAAAAATTTGAAAGCTGATTCTGAACTGCTTGATTGTTCGAATGTAACCAGAGTTACTGATTTCTTACCAGCCTGCACTATATAACATCGACTTTAGCAGACGACCTTTACAATATAATAAAATATTTAAAGAAAGAATATCGAATAGATGCGGCACGGGCACGAAAACATTTTTCGTACTAAAATCCGACTGGGGCGGTCAATAGGTTATTGAAAGCTTACCAGTGCAGTGGATATTGAAATAAGTAGACCAACCATTGAAGAAAAGGCATTGAAATTTAAACAAACCTTTAAGTTCTAGGATTTGTTAAGTTGGTAGAGTGAGTAAGAAAATAATGGGAACTTTTTCAAAGCAACAGTTTATCCTGAAAAACAAAGAAAAACTTTCACAGGCTGGAGGCATAATAAAAATACATAACTGTAAAGAAAATAAACGGCCTAAGTCATGAATACTGTATTTCATGATAGGCACTTTAAGAACGCGTTTATTTGTTTACGCATTAAACTCATGTGTTTCGTTAAGTAAACATTAGTTAGATATTAATGTATATTTAGCCCAACAATATTGGCGTTGCTTTGTTTGCAAAGGTATAATGAATTTGTATGATTATGCTCTTGGAAAAACTGCGAAAGGAAATCAAGTGCGAGTGGTATTTGAGAATCAAGGGTTCCACACATTTATCAAACTAGTTTTTGTTGACCGATACCTACACTTAGGGCAGGGCAAGGAATTAGAATTTATATAGAGACAGGGTGGATTTCCAATCGACAAAAAAAACTTTCATCCCCTATTTAACTCGTCAAGGGAATGAATTTACAAAAAAAAAAAAAAAAGTTTCTGTGCACTTACTTCAAGTAAAATAAAATATTTATACAATAATATTTTTATTATTATATTACCCAGTAACTGGGTTGTGGAGGTCAAATAGGCAGTCGCTCCATGTAAACTCTTTTTGTGAGGTTTTTTGAAGTCACGACTCTATGTCAACAAGTCTCAGACTCTTTTGAAGCCCTCAAAGAGAAAATCTGTCAAGAATGCGAGGACCTATCGCCGGAAGTTCTGACAAGAGTGATGGAAAATGCCATAAATCGGGCCCGAAACGTCATCAATTTTTAATTAAAAAAAGAAATTAAGACATCAAATAAAACTTATATCTAATTCAAAAGCAGAACCAAAGTTTTTCATTCTTATAAAAAATTACAGTCAATCAACATCGGGTGACAACTTATGCGCCACCTTGTAGATACTTTTTTTTCGTTTGCCTATATTGTGTCCCACTGCTGGGCCAAGGCCTCCTCTTTTTCTTTCCAAACCTATGTCTTGAGCGATCTCTGGCCATGTTGCAACCTTGTACTGATTCAGTCCAAAAATTCAGGATCTAATTTAAGCTGTCTCCAGCACCATGTATTAAGAACTTCAAAATTGTTTGTTCTTTTGAGGAACCCTAAATAGTTCACTAAAACACGTGTTTAAAACGTATGTACCTATGTACTTACTTAAAGATTAAAATGCGTTATAGGGTTTTTTTTTTATTACGTACTTAAGTAGGTTTCTATCTACTACATTTTTTTATTGGTTTTAAACGTTCTTTCTTTTATAATGTAGGTAGTTGTTGTCAGCAATTTCGTTACCGGTTTTTTTTGTTTTCTTAATCATGTACCGTCGTTGGTGTGCGCACGACAACATACCAAAGTTTTATCGTTATCGGATGAATGGCTTAGGAACACGTACGGGACAAAAATATGCATTTTTATAAATATAAATCCATCGGCCTAGCCTTTTCCCAACTATGGTGGGGTCGGCTTCCAGTCTAGTCGAATGTAGCTGTATACCAGTATTTTACATGAAGCGACTGCCTATCTGACCTCCACAACCAATGTTACTGGGTAACACGATATCCCTTAGTAAGACTGGCTGTTAGAGTTTCGGGCTTCTGACGTCCCGTAACAACTGTTAACGATGAGTCGGACCGACGGCGTAACGTGCTTGCATGCATTTTTTATATTTAATTACTTTACTTGTCTAATAAAATCAAAGCATCGTTTTTATGTTAAGCTACCAAATTGTCTAATTACCTGCGTAGGTATATTATTTTTTATTGCATGAGTGATGATGCCAGCAGGCATACAACTGCAACACAATATTGCACTAAAGTTCGTTAATTCCAAATACTAATCTGACATTTAAGTGTTTTGTGTTTGCGTTTTTTTTAGTATAAAAGTTTGACATTACACCTGTCAAAATAGTATCTGGGTTTAAAAATGTACTTTACTATCTACAAAGCGCGCCTTCTAATGATAGGATAGCAATAATGGTTGACGCGCATACCGGAGTTAAATTGGCTGTAGGAACTTTTGCAATGATTTTATTTAGTATGAAAAATACTTTATTTATACTAACTGTGTTATTATTATATGGAAGGCATACACGTGATTTGATTGACCTTAAGACAACGTTTGTATCTTATGTTTTTTTCCATTTACAGACAAAGTTTAGACAGTTTTAAGTCAGTAATAATATAAATACCCAAATATAATCTATTGCTATTTAGGTACTTTCTGTAAAATAAACATAAATCTTGTTGCTATTAGCATCAATGATACACCAAAATCCTGCAATTACATAATTATGCATCCTGAAATGAAATGTTTGCATACGTTAAGGCACCTTTATAACCATGTGTGCATAAGTATTTAGTTCTTAATGATGCTGCCTACGTCAACACATTTCTCTTTTCATTTTGTTGTTGTAAAAGAGACTTAGAAGATTACATTTGACGATGGCAACATATCCCTAGGTAATCTTACAGCATTGCAATTTCATATCATCAATGTCTGGTTTTCCTATTTGAGCGATAAAACTATAGTAGTGAGTAAATTGAAAAAACGTTTCTCTAAGATCTGTTTTGACTATTTTGCTTGGAGCAGCTTCCCACATTATAATCTTCTGAAGTTTCCAAACACACTATGTTTTAAGCAAAGGAAATTGGCTGGGAAATCTCTAGGTCCCGTTGTTTCATAAACCAAAATAAATACAAGAATAATGAACATGACTAAATATAACGTTTTAAATAACGTTTCGATAATCACTGTGCGTAAAGCGTTGTTCTATCTAATGCAGTCAGCGGGCTAATTGCGTAACACAGTATCAGTAGCAATGGGTTTCATTTTGACAGTTCAAAAACATTCATTGCGTTATTTACGTTGTTGAGCAGACACATTTTTCGAACATATGAAGCAATGGATTAGCAATATCCTTCAAAATGATTCAGATTGAGATTTATAGTGTGTGCAATTAGGGTGCAGGTCCACTCTCTAAGCACTAAATCCGTTTCGACCGTAGTTACAGGACAAAAAATTGGGTTAGTGCCACTGACCTGTTTTATTTATTAGAGGTTAAAAATAAAAATATCGTTTAATTACATTCTCGATTCCCCACGAAATTAAAGAATTAAGTACAGTGAAGCGAGAAAGTGCAACAACCGAAATATTATTTTTAGGAACCAATTTTGAAGAATAACTATGCTCAATGATAAGTAACTATGCACACCAAAATATAATTTAGCAATTTTTTTTTAGTTGATTTTTTATAAGTATTTATTGATTTGTGTTTAAAATATGTATATTAATCTTATATTGTAATTAAATAATAATAATACTTATTAATAATCACTCAGTACTTTTTTCTTTGATTGTCCCACCTTGATTTTGTCTGATAAAACGGGATTACCTATAAAGTATATAACTTTTCGGGTGGAAACAAGAACGGGGGCAATCAGCACTAACCCAAAATATTAGTTCGGAGTCCGAACTAAGAACGAATGACAACATGATTTGACAGTTGTCCTTACTCGCAACAGTTCTCCTTACAGTTAATTAATCGGGTGTAAGGTTCATTTCAAAGTATCGAACTACTTTTGGATGGGCCAGTATCTTCCGTGAAGGAATTAGAGAACAGGCACCAGTAACGATATAAATAGCACCAAGTGAGTTGCTCGTTAATACGTTTTTAAAACAAAACGTAACAGCAATCACAACAGTAAGTAGATTAGAAAAATATCTCAGTACCTATTCGAAAAATTCTGCGTATGGTCTCAGAATTTTAATACCCAATTACCGAGACTCATTTGGTGTACAATAAGCGAAGCATGCAAACAATGTAATCTCACAGATAAGTTTGGAGACACAGGCACGTGCACGACGTGCACGTTAGCTCATTGCGTAATTTTGTCCTAACTGACCCTGGCAATGAGGGCTTTTCATTAGCGAGGATTCAGCCTTCATTAATCGTACATAAGCTTTGTGTAAATAGGTAGGGCCCTACTTTGTAAGCCATGAGAAGTAATAGTTAGGTAACTAGTGCGGTAGGTAGTTGATCAATTATTTTTTCGACTGTTGTACCTTCTTCTCCTTTCTGCTACCCTGTTACGTACAATGGATAGCTTAGTATAAGATTCAGTACGGTATGTCAGATTCCGTAATCACAAATCTTTGTGATGCCAAGTCTTAGTAGCATCATTCTCTTGCCCTTACCCTATTTCCATGCAGTCGGAGCAGCGTGACTCCATCTCCATACATCTCTTACCGACATTATCTCAGTATTTACTAACTTTCTAGCCATATCATCTTTTATCATGTTTAAGAATCTGGCGATATGCTTGTACCGAAATGTTGGAAGCGTTTGCATCGTGAGACTGTCAGTATATACATAGATAAAGTAGTTTCAAATTAATATTATTTCAAGTTAAACAAATATCAACTTTATTTTGATTGTCATAAAGTTGATTTCAGAGTGACTAGCACTATTGAAAAAGTTATAAAAATGTTTGAAGTTGTAGCGTAAACTGAACTTTATTGTGTACGTTTTAAAGTAATTTTTCCATAAACTCATATTTGTTAACATTTTTGGCAAATAAATCGCGAATGCAGATTACGGGCTTGTTCCCACGAACTCCAAATCTATTGTTCTCCAAAAATTTTCTTTCCATACATTGATTCCCAAGGGCTCCATAATTTTATTAGTTAAAATAATAAAATATTAAAACTGTTCCCAGCGGCTCCAAAACAAATCGCGTAAGGTCAACAAAACACAAATTGCTAAAATTAATGTTATAATTTCGTGGTAAATAGTTTCAGTACAAAGGTAGTCACAAATCAATATATTATGCTAAGGAATTTTTCCCTGAACGTCGCTTCTCATAATGTCGCTCCTCAACAGACGTCTTGCTTGCATTCCCATTACATCGCTCTTCACCTTACTGTAAGTCCCACAACGTCGCGCCTACTTATGGTACAGTCATGGGTAGTCTCTTTTCAAACTTTATTTTAAGATTTCATAAAATTGTTGGATTTCATTTTTTTTATTCTAAAAAGAAAAATAAAAAGGTTGGAACGGAAATAGGTATTAGTTTGAATTTCTCTCGGATGTGGACCGAAGACGACCACTTAATTCAACTTTTTATTATCTGTAATTTTATTTGAAAAGCACTAGGGAGCAAGAGATTGCTGCTAAAATAAAACTCATGAAGAACATGCGGCTTATGCGTGGGGTACGCATTACGTATTATACAACCTCCTACTAACTTCTATTACCCTAGTACTTTTCAAATAAAACTAAACTAAATAAGGCTATTTTGATTATACAAAAATATGAAGTATGAAATAAATTGCATTATTTATTTGTGAATGATTTAAATGTGTCTATATAATTTATTGCAGTTTTTTTTTTCTCTAAGACCAGAAAATAAACTGAAAATTCTGCTCTGTGCTGTACCAATTCAAACCTTAAATGCGGAGCGGCGCACAGTGGAACGAATGTATGGGAGCGGTTGGACGTAGACATGTCCGAAAAAAAAGAGTAAAATTATGCCAAACTAATGATGCCATCTTATTCGATTACTTAATGCCTTCATAACTTGTGGTGATGAATTTCTTCATAACTCCCATATTTCGGGAGTAATTTGAGAAAATGTGAAATTTTACTATGAAAATGAGTGTATCGAGCTCTCTCCCTCCTGATTCCGGGCTTGTTTCAAGTAGCGGTCTCTAATATCATAATGCTTATACTAAGAGCTATATTTAATACTAAGACACATAGTGCGCCAAATGTGCACTTTCTGGGATAAAGAGTGATGTTTATTTTATAACACAATTTTTTTATTTTTTGTTTATTTTGTTGATTAAAACCGTTTTTCTAAAGGTTTACCTTATTACAATAACATTTCTGAGCAGCCAATTAGAGAAGATATAAGCTAATTAGGATATATAATTAGGGACTTAAGGTTTACATATAAAACTGATGCACTAATGATTACTGATAAGAACATTGCTATTATTTAATTACTAAATGGCTCTTAATACACTAATTTAGCATGCATCATTTACTAATTATCACAATAACTAATTACCTTGCAATATTTAACAAAGGATACCTGGGATACCTGGATTTTATATAAATAGGTCACTATTAGTAACTTTAAAATCAGTGTTGATTTACACCTCGTTGTATCCAAGCTAATCTCGCAATGTATTTTCCAAATTTTAATACAAATCTTGATATTCACGTTGCTTTATGCGCACGCGCACATAAAGATTTACGCGACTTTAACTATTTGTTCAGTGTTTTAAAAGATAACAGTTGTGTTCAGTTATGTGAAAGTGCTGAAACAAGTTTAAAAGACTGGTGTCGTCGATTTTGCTACCGCATTTATGCAAAATGGACACAGTCTGGAAGAAGCACAGATAAGTTTCGGAAGAAACATGAGATTTGGCTACAGGCTGCAATTCAATGGCCGGAATTACAGAATGAAAATATGGAACCTTCTACAGAAAATATAAGTGACGTCATCGAGCCCATAATTTCTCCTGCTAAATCTGATGCTTCAACTTGTACACATCCTAGTCCTCGTAAATCTTTTGAGGACCTTAGTAACCGGCAAAAAAGAAGACGCACTGAAGATAGTCTTTCATGCAGCAGTAGCAGCGCTGAAATTATGTTTTCGGCCGAAAGGGCGCTTCAAAAGGCAGGACAAAGCGATACAGCTTATGTTATGAAATACTTGACGGAGAATCCAGAAGAGGCCTCAAAAATCAAAGCCTTCATTGAAGGTAAATCAATTCAGGTACGGGAAATATCCCCTTTGAAGGCATTGGCTCTTTATGTATCGATGAACTTATCGAAATGGCGCTATAACACTCTTCGGGATTTCAACACTCAAGAAGGAGCTCTTCAATACCCGAGTTACTACATGTTGGTTAAAGAAAAAATTAAGTGCTATCCGGCCAAAGAAGATCTCACAGTTACAGAGAGCTCTGCAAAAATCAAATTACAAGCCTTGATGGATTTAACCTCAAGAAGACTTATTAGGTCGTTAGAAACCCCTGTTGATCCCAATCAACAGCTCGTATTGACCAGCAAATGGGGTTTTGACGGATCATCTAGCCAAAGCATTTATCATCAAAGGACGAGTGAAGATGAGCAAATCGATCTTGCTAGTAATTTTATGATTAGTCTTGTACCACTGCGGCTCGTCTCAAAAGGTGTAACAATTTGGGAAAACGAGCGACCATCTTCCACTTCATTTTGCCGGCCAATATTGTTTAAGTTTATAAAGGAAACCAAAGAAAATGTGCAGAGAGAGATGGCTGAAATCGAAGCAGAGATTGAAGCCTTAACTCCATCCACCATCACTGATGGAATTAGTGTCAAACACCAACTGCTGTTGACAATGATTGATGGTAAAATTCATTCCATTATATCCAATACAGCAGCTTCAGTGTGTGACATATGCAAGGCTTGTCCTAAAGAAATGAATAATTTAGAGTTAATCAAAGATAAACACGCAAACGAGGACATGTATAAATATGGCTTAAGCACCCTTCACGCTTGGATTCGCTCAATGGAATGCTTATTACACATTTCCTACAAATTAGACATAAAATCATGGCAAGTAAGGGGTGATATAGCAAAAAGGCAAGTTGATGACAGGAAGAAAAGAGTTCAAGAGGCTGTAAGAAGAGAAACGGGCTTACTTCTCGATGTTGTGAAACAAGGCAGTGGATCCACCAACAATGGCAACTCGGCAAGGAGATTTTTTGAAAACTACACTAAATCTGCTGAACTGACCGGAATAGATGCTATGCTTTTAAGAAAAATCTGTGTGATCTTGCAGTGTATTTCATCAGGAGAGAAGATCAACGTAACTAAATTCCGAGAGTTCTGCTTTGATACTGCTAAGCTTTACGTGGAGTTATACCCATGGTATTATATGCCTTCTTCACTTCATAAAATTTTAATGCATGGGCCAGACATAGTTCAGAACATGTCAATTGTGCCCATTGGTTTTCTATCCGAAGAGGCATCTGAGGCTAGAAATAAAGATTTTAGAAAATATAGAGAGGGGCATTCTCGAAAGCATAGCAGTATCTCATGCAATGAAGATATTATGCACAATCTTTTACTGTCTTCTGATCCACTTGTTACAAGTATCCGTCCAAAAGGAAATAAGTTTGTAAAAAAATCTTCTTTTAAGGAATTTTATGAGCTTACGGATTCTGAGAAAAGTGATATCGAATTTGTTAACATAAATGATTTAGCGGACATCGATTCTGAATTTGAATTAATTGATGATGATGATGATGACGAAGATAATTAAATGATGTTATTGTTTTAAAATGTGTAACTTAGTAAATTAGAGCTTACATCTTAATTATTTATTGTACTTTTAATGAAACTAGGTAATTTATTATCAACTTACTTAAAAGTCATACTCTCATCAGTTCTTGTGAATATTTTTGTTAATATATATTTCTGTATATATATAATATATTTATAGACCTCTTAATAAGTCTGTCTGCGGTTTAAAGTAAATACAAATGGGGAAAAAACGTTTTTTTTTTTTAAATTTTCATTTCCTTTTATCCCAGAAAGTGCACATTTGGCGCACTATGTGTCTCAGTATTAAATATAGCTCTTAGTAATAGCATTACGATATTAGAGACCGCTACTTGAAACAAGCCCGGAATCAGGAGGGAGAGAGCTCGATACACTCATTTTCATAGTAAAATTTCACATTTTCTCAAATTACTCCCGAAATATGGGAGTTATGAAGAAATTCATCACCACAAGTTATGAAGGCATTAAGTAATCGAATAAGATGGCATCATTAGTTTGGCATAATTTTACTCTTTTTTTTCGGACATGTCTACGTCCAACCGCTCCCATACATTCGTTCCACTGTGCGGCGTGCCGGGAATCATTGTGAAGCGAGGAGCGACGTACGTGGAATCGAAGTAAAACGGAAAGCGACATTATGGGAAGTGACGTTCAGGGAGAAATTCATGCTAAGTATATATATACCTATGGTAAAATTGAAAACAATAATCTCACAATGCACTTTCTGTCATCAAAAATTTACTTTATGACACACAATATGAAGTTAAAGAATTAAAAATTATAGTCTTCTCATTTAAATTGACCTGAATCAATTTTTCAACATACTTGCTCGTAAAGTGGCTCATAATGAACCGCTTTTAGGTCCATAATGCAGTGTATTAAAAACGCGTGCTTTTTACTTTATGTTATTAACAGAGAAAAAAAATATTAAAAAATGTTGGGTACTTTTAAAACTGTTCGTAACTTTAATCGATCTATTTCTGTGACTGCTAATCTATGCTTATCAATATATAGTGATAACTACATAACAGTATTATTTTTAATGCGAAAATGTTCCTTACTTGTCTCACTTCTTCAAAATCTGTCAAATGCAGAATCTATTAAATATATCTTCTGTCAATATTACATTATGATGTCAAACGTAGAATCTTTCAAATGTTGACTTGGATAATTTGTTTGTTGAATCATAAATGTTGTAAGTCTATTATATTATTATAATTACTTACATATGTACACACAAACTAAAATATATATATACTATATACAAATAATAAAAAAAAAGACAGGAGTACATTATCATAAATTAATTTTATTGTAAATATACAATTTTTTTTGCAGTTTGTACTTTAACATTTTTGGAGTCAATGGGAATGATTTTATTTAATAATAATAAAAGAGAACGGGCATTCTAGCCTACGAACCAATAACAACATGCGATATATCATTGGAAAGGTTTTTTCACGTACTTTAACTATTGTTCTGGTGGAAAGTCCCAAATCGCTGTGTGGAAAAAGTTATTGCACAATAAAGCCAGACTTGAGTAAAAGTTTTGTTTTTCAGCCTTTTATCATAAAATGGTATAACGACAAGCAATACCTTCTATTATGTAGGTACAGGCAGGTAGCCAGTACCGACAAAAATATCAAATTGTGTCATTAAGTCAAAATCTACAACTGTCTGTGTCAAAATGTATTCTAACCGTAACTTGTCTGTACCACTGGTTTCTTGTGTTTTTCCGTACCGCGTCGTTTTCCACCATTTTCATTTGTCATTATTATTATTTGACTACGACCTTTGGCTTTGTTTATCTCTTTTTATGATGTTTTAATCCTCGATAGAGGTTTTCGTGATTGTGTTCCGGGTTTAGAAGCTTGCGGTTATGAAGTTCATTTGCCACCCAACAAAGGACAGAAATGACACTCAACTGTCTACCGAACAGGCCAACAAATCGAGACTTGTTACTTTGTGTCGGTGGGTAGTTGAGGTCATTAACGGTCGTTTTAAACGCGACTTCAAGTTACTGCGTCAAGATTATTTTAATACAACACTACGGAATCTGTTTCCCGATTTTAAAATTGCAGGTGCCCTTATTAACTCTTTTCGTGAACCTGTGACTGATAATATAGACGCAGAAATGATATTAAATTCAATTAATCAAAGGATCAACATATCAAATCTTTTATATAATTACGTAAATGATCTTAATAGACAAAGAATCGCGTTTATGGCGATAGATGCAAACCAACAATTAGATGACTTTCCTCGTTTGACACCAAGTAATTTAAAGCTTTTCACTCTGGGATCATATCAGCTTAAACTAGCCAAATCACATAGTGCAGAGCATTTGCACAATGGCCTATATATAATTAAAGTGAAAAGAGACAATTTAATTGGGGATTTGCAACGGTGCAATATGCCTCAAAATGTCTGGTCGCTAAGATATACCTACAGTCTTGCCATGTAAGGGCAAAATATATTTATGTTACCTTTTGGTTATTAGAGACGTGATTGGTATTAGTGCGATAGCACAATATTATTGCACTTGCTTAATAGGGCGCCGGAAAAAAGGGAGTTGTGCCCATATAACCTCTATTGACTGGTATCTAGGTGTAGGAAGGCATGAGCCGTTTAATTCTCCAGCTGGAGATTTAACTAGTATTATAATTGATGAAGATTGAAAAGGGTTTTTGTTATCTTATTGTAAAACTTTAGTATTATCTGACTAATAAAAATTATTTACAAAAAAAAAACAACCGACTTAAAAAAAACAGTACAAAGTGATAAATAACTTTAATTTCTGAATTCGGCGTCGTTGGTGCTGCATTTTCGTTTTTTGACACCGACGTCCGAAATTAAAGTTATTTATCAATTTGTAGTGTTTTTTTTAAGTCGGTTGTTTTTTTTTTTTTTTTGTAAAAACGTTTTTATTTTTCACTTTTTAGTTGTAACTACCCCACACAAATTCAATTATCATTAGTGCACTGAAGAATTGAAGACACTGACTAGAAGAATCATCAAAATTCGCATAGAAATGCCGAAGATGCAGTACATTTATGCATATAACTTCGTAAATAAGAATAAATACCTAATGTTTTATATACTAAAACCTTTCTGAAAGTATGTAAAACACATTAGTGAAAGAATTATCAAAATTGGTTCATTCGTTTTTGAGAAAATCGTGGACATACAAACATACATACATACGGGTCGAATATAGAACCTTCTTTTTTGAAGTTGGTTAAAAATAATAGGTATGTATTTGATTTATTAATGTATTTTTATAAGTGTGTGGGCGCGATGGAGTATTAATACTTTTGTTTTCCTTCTAAATCCTTTTACTTGTATCTATTGTCACTAATGACCGTCTCAAATGTTTCTTTAGCCAAGTTTAATATTATAAAACGTTTAAATTCATTGTTATTGATGATAAATCTCATAAATGATTTTTTTTCCACTTTTTTGTTTTATTTTGTAGAGCAAGATCTTAGGTCCCCCAATACTTACTTAGTTTCTCAGAAATAAAATGTCTGGGATAAAGAAGTTTTAATATGTAGGTAGATACTTCGAGTTTAAGCATACCAGCACCTGTAGCATGAGAAAAGTGAGCCTTGGCCAAAAGTATTAATCAAAATCAATCAAATCAAAAGTCATTTATTCAAACTAGGCTGAGAATCAGCACTTTTCGAACGTCAAAATTACAAAAGACAGTCCCCCAAAACGCCCGCCCTTCGCCACTTCCTAGTGCTTTCGCTGGGGAGAAGAAGTGGCGGAACAAACTCCCCAGCAGCACAGCTGTCTGTTCAGTTAGAAAAGAATTAATTTTATACAATACTATGTATGCAAAGTAATTAACATTACAGGACACAGAACCTTATATTAAATTATTTGCCATAGGTTAACTAGCCACGCCAATATACCAACAAATACAATAAACACTATACGTACTCAAGCAAAAAAAAATTAAAAATATAACCAAAAAAAAAAAAAACTTACTGACCAAATAAAAGCCTCCAGGTATAAAGGGCGTGACAGCTTACATATATATGCAATGCTGGGTTCTGTTTACATAGCTGTCACTTGAAGTCACAAATGATAAACTAGGACCATCGAAGTAAAATAAATAAACAAGTTATTACTACTAATAACAACAATAAAACCATGGTCAGCAAGACGACCAGTCACCACAAGCAGCACCCGTTCACGAGCATAACGCAAAGATCAGCCATTACCCCCCTCGCCATATTTGAGGGAAGGAGGCAACCCGACCCCCGACGCTACCGCAAGCAATGACATTAGGCACCCCTATAAAACAACTGCAAATAATAAAGTATAACAATAACAGAACTATCTGTTAAACAATACTCCACGCTATGGTCTTTGCTCCACGCAGTGTATTCAAACATAGATATGGTATTTTGAGGTGCCAAAGAACACCTGGTCCACAATTAATGAAACGGAAATGGAAATGGCATTTTTGTGAATTAAGTCGAGCTTTGTCGCGCCATAACTTTGTCCACACAGCGATTTGAGACTTCCCGCCATAACATTAGTTGAAGTACATAAAAAACCTTTCCAATGATATATCGCATGTTGTTATTGGTTCCTAGGCTGGCTTCCATACATTCTTGCCCGTCCTCCTTTGGGTTTATTTTTGGAGCCGTTGGGAATAAATTTTTGAGCCGTTGGGAATAAGCCAGATTACGTACATAAACTCACGCCTTTTTCCCATCGGGGCAGGCGGAGACTACAGAACGCCATCTACTACGATCTTTACATACTTACTCCTTTTGCTTCGTTTACGTTCATACATTTGGTCATACTCGCACGCCAGTTGCGAGTACTACGCATCTAAAATTTCTGAATAACATCACCAATAACGTCAGCATAGAGGAACATAATAGGAGCTGTATACGTAATGACGACATAAAATTGGAACGATGATCTTCAAACGAAACCATGTCGTTTATCACTGTGGCGACATCTAAATCGCCACATGCGAGCATCACACTAACGTCACGCAAAAATCCTGCATCGTGCAAGCAGAGATTACTGCCCTGAAAATATGTTATGACAGTCGTGAACGATGGTCAGTAACTCAAAACCGACTGATAGGTCAGTCGAACTTTATAATATCAGTTTTACGATAGTAAACTGCAAGTAGGTACTGTATTTACTGAGGTACAGTCATGAACATAAATATATTGCTATGGACAGCTCAGCAATAATATCTGATTTGATGGTTTATACATTTAATATCTGTCGTCAAGAAGACGGTATATATGTATATGTGATCATTTCTGTAAGGCATATACAAGTGGTAGCAGACATAATATCTGAATTCGAAAACTATCTTAATTGTCTTTTCTTCTTATCTTTTTTTTTTTGAAAACTATCCGACGAGACATACGAGGATAAAATAATCCATGCTTCATCGGTTTCAAAAAGATTTGTCACATCTTAGAATTCAATAATATCGGACATGTCTTGCGTTATAAATATCTGCCAACTCAGTTAAATTCAGTTCTCGTAATTTTAACCTTTTAAGAACGTTCACTGTCTGATCTCAGTCTCAATCTATCAAAAAATACGTCTAATTTCCCTACATTTTGACAAGTTTTTGACATTTGTTTGTCGCCGAGATGAGACTGCGACTAGATTTTGTGTGTTTTAAATTACGAGAATTGGCCTATCACTTTGGCAGCATAACCTGACAGTCGACTGAATAATGTATCGAGATTTCTTCATAACGCAATGAGTGCCGCTCAAGTTGCAAAAAAAATGTGACATCCCACTGGCAGGATAATTAATGTCTGACGGTGATGTTTGAAGGAATAAATGTCAATCATAAGCGATTTCTTTTCTTTTTTGCAACTGAGTTGATGTCGACTAGTCTGCCAGTATCAATTGTATATTAAAGTAGGTAAGTAGGTATCAATTTCGCACTTAAGGACACGGGACACAAGCTCAGTTCCCCAAAAGAAAAAAAAATCGCTTATTATTGACATTTATGCTCGTGACTACATTTTAGTGTCTCTATAAAGATTTGAAGTTTTATTTTAAATTAAAATATTAAGCTATTGTATTGCTACCTAAAATAAAATAGGTACTTATTAAGACATACATTCAAACCCAAAAGAAAGCTGAAGGTTTTTACTGTATGTCGTCACTAACTCACAGTAGGTACCTACACCAAGCGTAGGAAGGCTTTTAAGAGGCAAGTATGATGTAACCTCATCATCATACTAGGGCTGGTTTATTGAAAGGTCTTGATATCCCCGATGTGCCATAATCTGCTGAAAGTGCAAGAAAGCCCCGACAGGGCCAGCGTTTGAACGATCGTGAAAGTCTTGCGTAGCTGTTCTCATAGCCCCTCTATAGTGGCGCGAGCCCCAACATAACCACCCCGTTAACTCGATAGGTGGTTTGCGAACAGACATTTTATGTGCTTTCAAAAAAAAGGTATGACTTTATAAGTCAATGTTTTAAACCCATGTTGCAATTTGGATTTCGCAAATAGAAAAACCCAGTAAGAATTTCTAATCTAATGTACAAACACGATGTCTTCAACGATGATAAATATTATTTCATCGGAGCAGTGTGCAACAAAATATTTTCTTAGGTATAATAACCATAATGTCTGCTTAGTAAGATTACTATGAGTAGAAACTAGCAATAATAGGCGCCGTAACTATTCTGATGATCCTGTTACCTTTTCAGAAGAGGAGTTCTAGCAGAAGATTATTAACGGATGTCAGGCGTACAAAATTATTTATATATAAACCCATTTCCGTTTTGATTATTACGTTTTATTATATCAAACATCCGCTTGTTTGTTTATAACATTGAGTTAAGACTCTCTCCACTGCATTAATGAGATTGTCGCTATTAACATTATAACGTGTGTTTACTTTGAGTCAGACTGCGCGAAAACAGTTTGTTTGACCAAGGCTTTATTACGTACCAGTTACCTCAGTAGGAGCCATTATCTAACGTTATCTACGTTAATTGCTCTGCGAAGTATAAAAGGCCATGTCTACAAAATTCTAAACAAATTTAAACGAACGAGCTCATACGAAACACAAGTACACATACATTAAAGTGTGAAACGAACGAATTTCGCGGTAAATGAAAATTAATAATTTACAATAATAAACAACAATACCTGTTCAAAATGAGGATCATTTATTCACTACTTCTTGTAAGTATTATTATAAGATAAATATTTAAACTAACATTTATTAATTATATCCCTCGATCTCGCCTGGTGCAAGAAGATGGATAAGGTCTATGATACAATGAGTAAGCCTATTAATAAGCTAACACGTGTAAATTTTAATTGTTTTAGGTGTCCTTGTTTTGTCTGGTGAGCGCGAAATATCTGCCTAATGAAAGTCCTTCCGGGATTTTGCTACGGAAGCCAAGATCTGTATCAGATGAATCAAATGCATCACCAGAAAGTACTGAAGATGATGATTCCTGGGAGCGCAAATTTAATGAAGAGCAGCTTAAACTGCAAGAGAAAAGGGAAAAAGAGGAACGAAAACTTTTAGAAAAAGAACGGAAACTACGAGAAAAAGCAGAAAAAGAAGAGCGTAAGCTACAAGAACAACAGCGCAAATTAGAAGAAAAATTAGTAGAACAGCAACGCAAATTGCAAGAAAAACTTGAAAAAGAAGAACGTAAGCGACAGGAGAAGTTGGCTAAAGAAGAACGCAAGCGTCAAGAACAAGAACTCAAGAGACAAGCAAAACTGGCTGAAGAAGAACGCAAACGACAAGAAGAAATCCAAGAAAATTTAGAGGAGATTGAAAAGAAAACTCTTGAAGAAAACAACCTCGTTATTGACAACTCCTCCGAATCAGCGGAAGAAAATGATTCAATGGACCTTGAAGACATTTGGAAAAACTATGTGTATACTAAGTACGCTTTGCCTGCTAACAGCAGCAAATTAGACAAACAAACTGCAGTGAACAGATATTTAGGAGAAGAACTGGGCCTTAATGTTAATAGTACTAAGACTGAATATCGTCAAGCTGTTTTACAACTAGTACAAAACAAATTGTTAAATGACTCTGCGTCGCAAGATAGTTTTAGTAACTATTTGGTCAGTCATGTGAATGCTGTGTATATTCAGCGGCTTAGTGTAGAGCTAGAAACCAAAATTGCTGAATTGGATAACGAGACAGTCTTGCTGCAAAATGTTAGTTTACCGTGGGTGACCCAGGCGCAGCAGTCTTTAGAACAAAAGAAATCTATTCTTCAAACTGTTGCTCAATTTTTGTCGAACGTACTCCCTAATTGGATAACTGGAGGACAAGCCGCTTCTCCCAACGTAAACGCAACTAATGTAGGCTCATCTGCTACTGACATTTCAGGTTCAACTTCCTCTAGTACGAGTGCCGTTAGTGTTCAGGGACCTGTAGGAGCTTCCACTGTCACTTCTTCCCCTGATACTGGTGCTTCAGTATCTGTCTCCGCTGTTCCCGCTCCCGTTGACGCTGGTGTCTCAGTAGCTGTCCCAGATGTTTCCGTCCCCGCTGATGGTGGCGTCTCAGTGGCTGTCCAAGCTGTTCCTGCTCCCGCTGACGGAATCTCAGTAGATGTTTCCTCTGCCGTCGCCCCAGCTCCCGCTGATGCCAGTGCCTCGGTAGATGTTTCATCTGCCACCGCCTCATCTCCTGCTGATGCCAGTGCTGTAGATGTTTCTTCTGCCGCAGCTCAAGCTCCTGTTGATGTCAGTGTCTCAGTAGATACTTCTTCCGGCGCGGCCTCCATTGATGCTAGTGCCCCAGTAAATGTTCCATCCGCCGTTTCCCCCGTTGAAGCTTCCAATGCAAACGCAGCTGAGCCCACTGCTGCTGTTGCCAGTGTCCCAGCAGATGCTTCCTCTGTCGCAGTCCCCGCTGAAGTCAGTGCCACAGTAGATGCTTCATCCGTCGCTGCCCCCGTTGATGCTTCCGATGCAGTTGTAGCTGAACCCGCTGCTGCTGATGCCAGTGTCTCAGCAGACGCTTCATCTGTCGCAGTCCCCGCTGAAGCCAGTGCCTCAGTAGATGCTTCATCCGTCGCTGCTCCCGTTGATGCTTCCGATGCAGTCGCAGCTGAGCCCGCTGCTGGTGATGCCAGTGTCTCAGTAGGTGCATCATCTGTCGTAGTGCCCGCTGAAGCCAGTGCCCCAGTAGATGCTTCATCCGTCGCAGTCCCCGCTGAAGCCAGTGCCTCAGTAGATGCTTCATCCGTCGCTGCCCCCGTTGATGCTTCCGATGCAGTCGCAGCTGAGCCCGCTGCTGGTGATGCCAGTGCCTCAGTAGGTGCATCATCTGTCACAGTCCACGCTGAAGCCAGTGCCTCAGTAGATGCTTCATCCGTCGCAGTCCCCGCTGAAGCCAGTGCCTCAGTAGATGCTTCATCCGTCGCTGCCCCCGTTGATGCTTCCGATGCAGTCGCAGCTGAGCCCGCTGCTGCTGATGCCAGTGTCCCAGCAGATGCTTCATCTGTCGCAGTCCCTGCTGAAGCCAGTGCCTCAGTAGACGCTTTATCCGTCGCTGCCCCCATTGATGTTTCTGATGCAGCCGTAGCTGAGCCCGCTGCTGCTGACGCCAGTGTCTCAGCAGACGCTTCGTCTGTCACAGTCCCCGCTGAAGCCAGTGCTTCAGTAGATGCTTCATCCGTCGCGGCCCCCGCTGAAGTCAGTGTAGACGTTCCATCCGTCGCGGCCCCTGCTGATGCCAGTGTCTCAGCAGACGCTTCGTCTGTCGCAGTCCCCGCTGAAGCCAGTGCCTCAGTACACGCTTCATCCGTCGCTGCCCCCGTTGATGCTTCCGATGCAGTCGCAGCTGAGCCCGCTGCTGCTGATGTCAGTGTCCCAGCAGATACTTCGTCTGCCGCAGTCTCTGCTGAAGCCAGTGCCTCAGTAGACGCTTTATCCGTCGCTGCCTCCGTTGATGTTTCTGATGCAGCCGCAGCTGAGCCCGCAGCTGCTGATGCCAGTGTCTCAGCAGACGCTTCGTCTGTCGCAGTCCCCGCTGAAGCCAGTGCCTCAGTAGATGCTTCATCCGTCGCAGTCCTCGCTGAAGCCAGTGCCTCAGTAGATGCTTCATCCGTCGCTGCCCCCGTTGATGCTTCCGATGCAGTCGCAGCTGAGCCCGCTGCTGCTGATGCCAGTGTCCCAGCAGATGCTTCGTCTGTCGCAGTCCCTGCTGAAGCCAGTGCCTCAGTAGACGCTTTATCCGTCGCTGCCCCCGTTGATGCTTCCGATGCAGTCGCAGCTGAGCCCGCTGCTGCTGATGCCAGTGTCTCAGCAGACGCTTCGTCTGTCGCAGTCCCCGTTGAAGCCAGTGCCTCAGTAGATGCTTCATCCGTCGCTGCCCCCGTTGATGCTTCCGATGCAGTCGCAGCTGAGCCCGCTGCTGGTGATGCCAGTGTCTCAGTAGATGCATCATCTGTCGCAGTCCCTGCTGAAGCCAGTGCCTCAGTAGACGCTTTATCCGTCGCTGCCCCCATTGATGTTTCTGATGCAGCCGTAGCTGAGCCCGCTGCTGCTGACGCCAGTGTCTCAGCAGACGCTTCGTCTGTCACAGTCCCCGCTGAAGCCAGTGCTTCAGTAGACATTCCATCCGTCGCAGTCCCCGCTGAAGCCAGTGCCTCAGTAGATGCTTCATCCGTCGCTGCTCCCGTTGATGCTTCCGATGCAGTCGCAGCTGAGCCCGCTACTGGTGATGCCAGTGTCCCAGCAGATGCTTCGTCTATCGCAGTCCCTGCTGAAGCCAGTGCCTCAGTAGACGCTTCATCCGTCGCTGCCCCCGTTGATGTTTCTGATGCAGCCGCAGCTGAGCCCGCTGCTGCTGATGCCAGTGCCCCAGCAGATGCTTCGTCTGTCGCAGGCCCTGCTGAAGCCAGTGCCTCAGTAGACGCTTCATCCGTCACTGCCCCCGTTGATGTTTCTGATGCAGTCGCAGCTGAGCCCGCTGCTGCTGATTCCAGTGTCTCAGCAGACGCTTCGTCTGTCGCAGTCCCCGCTGAAGCCAGTGCTTCAGTAGATGCTTCATCCGTCGCGGCCCCCGCTGAAGTCAGTGTAGACGTTCCATCCGTCGCGGCCCCTGCTGATGCCAGTGTCTCAGCAGACGCTTCGTCTGTCGCAGTTCCCGCTGAAGCCAGTGCCTCAGTAGATGCTTCATCCGTCGCTGCTCCCGTTGATGTTTCTGATGCAGTTGCAGCTGAGCCCGCTGCTGCTGATTCCAGTGTCTCAGCAGACGCTTCGTCTGTCGCAGTCCCCGCTGAAGCCAGTGCTTCAGTAGATGCTTCATCCGTCGCGGCCCCCGCTGAAGTCAGTGTAGACGTTCCATCCGTCGCGGCCCCTGCTGATGCCAGTGTCTCAGCAGACGCTTCGTCTGTCGCAGTTCCCGCTGAAGCCAGTGCCTCAGTAGATGCTTCATCCGTCGCTGCTCCCGTTGATGTTTCTGATGCAGTTGCAGCTGAGCCCGCTGCTGCTGATGCCATTGTCTCAGCAGACGCTTCGTCTGTCACAGCCCCTGAAGCCAGTGCTCCAGTGGACATTCCATCCATCGCGGCTCCCGCTGAAGCCAGTGCCTCAGTAGACGTTCCATCCGTCACGGCCCCCGCTGAAGTCAGTGTAGACGTTTCATCCGTCGCGGCCCCTGCTGATGCCAGTGCCCCAGTAGATGTTTCATCCGTCACAGTCCCCGCTGAAGCTAGTGCCTCAGTAGATGCTTCATCCATCGCTGCCCCCGTTGATGTTTCTGATGCAGTCGCAGCTGAGCCCGCTGCTGCTGATGCCAGTGTCGCAGCAGACGCTTCGTCTGTCACCGTCCCCGCTGAAGCCAGTGCCTCAGTAGATGCTTCATCCGTCACTACCCCCGTTGATGCTTCCGATGCAGTCGCAGCTGAGCCCGCTGGTGGTGATGCCAGTGTCTCAGTAGATGTATCATCTGTTACAGTCCCCGCTGAAGCCAGTGCCCCAGTAGACATTCCATCCATCGCGGCTCCCGCTGAAGCCAGTGCCTCAGTAGAAGTTCCATCCGTCGCGGCCCCCGCTGAAGTCACTGTAGACGTTCCATCCGTCGCGACCCCTGTTGATGCCAGTGCCCCAGTAGATGTTTCATCCGTCGCAGTCCCCGCTGATGCCAGTGCCTCAGTAGACGCTTCTTCATCCATCGTAGCCCCCGTTGAAGCTTCCAATGCAAACGCAGCTGAGCCCACTGCTGCTGTTGCCAGTGTCCTAGCAGATGCTTCCTCTGTCGCAGTCCCTGCTGAAGTCAGTGCCTCAGTAGATGCTTCATCCGTTGCTGCCCCCGTTGATGCTTCCGATGCAGTCGCAGCTGAGCCCACTGCTGCCGATGCCAGTGTCTCAGCAGACGCTTCATCTGTCGCAGTCCCCGCTGAAGCCAGTGCCTCAGTAGACGCTTCATCCGTCGCTGCCCCCGTTGATGTTTCTGATGCAGCCGCAGCTGAGCCCGCAGCTGCTGATGCCAGTGTCTCAGCAGACGCTTCGTCTGTCGCAGTCCCTGCTGAAGCCAGTGCCTCAGTAGACGCTTCATCCGTCGCTGCCCCCGTTGATGTTTCTGATGCAGCCGCAGCTGAGCCCGCTGCTGCTGGTGCCAGTGCCCCAGCAGATGCTTCGTCTGTCGCAGTCCCTGCTGAAGCCAGTGCCTCAGTAGACGCTTCATCTGTCACTGCCCCCGTTGATGTTTCTGATGCAGTCGCAGCTGAGCCCGCTGCTGCTGATTCCAGTGTCCCAGTAGACGCTTCGTCTCTCGCAGTCCCCGCTGAAGTCAGTGCTTCAGTAGATGCTTCATCCGTCGCGGCCCCCGCTGAAGTCAGTGTAGACGTTCCATCCGTCGCGGCCTCTGCTGATACCACTGCCCCAGTAGATGTTTCATCCGTCGTGGCCCTTGCTGATGCCAGTGCCTCAGTAGACGCTTCTTCAGTCACTGCCCCTGTTGATGCTTCCAATGCTGTCGCAGCTGAGCCCGCTCCTGCTGATGCCAGTGTCTCAGTAGATGCTTCACCTGTCACGGTCTCTGCTGATGCTGGACCCTCAGTAGCTGTCTCTGCTGATCCCGCTTCCCCTGACGCTGCCGCACCGGTTGCTACTCCATCTGAGGCAACACCCTCTGAAGGTGTTCCAGTTGCTGTTAGTACCGATGGACCTGTTGTAAATTCTACTGACGCTGTTCCCACCGTCGTTACTAACGCACCTGTAAATGAAGCACCTGTCGCTGAATCAGTCGTACCAAGTTCGATTGATACGGCAAACATAAAAGATATTAAGACTGCAGTTGCACCTCAAGCTGCCCCAAAGACAAAAAACACCGCTACACCTAGTGCATTATTGAGAGAAAAATTAGCTCCAGTACCCATTGAAGCCGGTGCATCATTACTAGAAGTAACAACACAGTGATTAGAAATTTTATATTTGTACAACGTTAGTATTTAAGAATCGTTTTTTGATGTTTATTTAATTAAATAAGGTCTGGCATTTATTTTTATGTTTTAATTATAATTATAACTCACGTTTATACTTGTACATACTAAAAACAATTTAATAAATGAATGTTTTTATACTATTAATAAAACGAGTAAAAAAATATTTAACCCTTTATTATCTAATGACTCTCTTAGTAACAATTTACAAATGTTTGGTTTTATAATAGGTATCATTAAATGGAATGCAAAATAGAGGTAATTTCTCACAAAAGTTCCTTAAAATAGTAACTACACTAAAATATAATTTAAATAAAGTTAACGTAATATTTACTAAAACAAAAGTTTATAGTAACTAACTATATCAAATCCAGTACTTGTTGGCAGTATTAGGTGGATTTGGATAGTTGTGTTGTGAGAGAGGATCAGAGACGTTCGGGAACGAATATGGATCATTCATATATTTATATTCACTGGACAGACCCGCGAGGCTCATGTTCAATGAGTTATGTGAAGGGCTCCAGTTGGAGGCAGCAGATGGATCTGCAGAAACTTTGGAGTAATCAGCAGGAACTTTTGGATATTCATTATTTGGTAACGCTTTGCTGTATTCATCACCAGTAGGTTTTTCAAAAGTGTCTTCCCTTGGTTCGATCACTTCATCACTGTTTACTTTGTCTTCCACTTCAGCCTCTTTTGGTAAATAATTGATAGGTTTGTTATATATTTCGCTACTAGGATATCGGGCGTAATCATTTCTTGGTATGCCGCTATCCAATAATTGGCTGTGGGGTGGGCCATTGGCGCCGGGCACTAAATGGCCGAAAGTGGACCCAGAAGTACTAGGGAAAGCGGCATTTTGGAAGGCCTGGTTTAAATGTTGGGATTGGGCCATGAGTTGGTTATAATTGGCATATTTTTGGTGGTGCCAAGCATCAGGATGCTGCGGATGGTGTTGGGACAAAGAAGGTATCTCTCCAGCAGGATAGGGACATGGTATCTGTGGCATGGGTATGGAAGAGTAGCCGCCAATACCCGGACTTGGATTTGATCCAGTATGCTTTCGTAGACGGGCGCGTCGGTTGGAGAACCAAACCTGGAAATCGAAAAGATAATCTTGTGATATGTCTCATTAAATATTTTTTTCATATAAGCAATTCTAATTGCTGTCATAAAAATAAGTGACAACTGTTATCTCAAAAGATCTGTTAGGAGTGAATAATATCTACTATAATCATGAAAGAAGGGAAAACAGTATGAATTCTGTAAACACGTTAAAAGTGACAGTGGTTATGTTTATCATTGTTGATGGTAGATAAAAACAACGTGTTGTTGCCGTCACAAACTATACATTATGTATTTGTTCCGTTGTGTAACTATTACCTGCAAATTCCATATTATCATTTCGTAAAATACTTAACCATAACATGAAACATATCATCACGCCTGTAATTAATCCCCGAAGGATTGGCAGTTGCCTACCTATAGTACACCAACATTTCGCTAGTTATGTTTAAGTCGCATGTAATGGGGGCGCGTTTATTGCTATCTGGCGGGCACATATCTGGACTGCAGATTGCTACTGAGAAGTTCCTGATAACCCAGTAACACGAACCATGAACACTTAAAGGATATAAACCTCCCAATCGCCACTACTCTAAACCACCACTTTTTTGCAAAAATCATCATGCTTGGAATATAATAGACATCATTGGCCGACAGGAGACTGCTGCTGGCTGTCCTATAAGTTTGGACTTTGCCGACCCCCCCCCCCCCACCAAACAGACGTGTTGTTATGTTTATACTGAATCAACAAACTTTGAACTATGTTTAGGGACTTCCTACATATTCCTTTCAAATACCAGAAAAAAGGTCTACAAAAAAAATGTTGCAGCAGCTATTTAGAAAATACTCTTGAACTTAATGAAATATACATACTTGTATCCTAGCTTCAGTAAGTCCGGTCTGCAGGGCTAGCTCCTCACGAGTGTATACGTCAGGGTACTGCGTCCGGTGGAAGGCTCTCTCCAAGGCGTCCAGCTGTTCTCCTGTGAACGTGGTGCGGGACCTTCGCTGTTTCCTTTTTAGCGTCAACCCTGGCTCAGAGTCTATGTCCGAAGAATCTGAACCTCGACCTGGAAAAATAAGAGTTTCCAAAATCGTTAATTTGTTCATGGTTTACTATTAATTAGTTTTATGTTGTGGCCCAGAAGTTAAACGATAGGTAAGTAAGTTTTTCTTTGCTAAACAGCATAGGACCTAGATAACTATAAATTATGAACATACTTTTGTTAAAAATATGAAGTATGAATTGTAGAAGGAATTTAGATCAACACTGACTGGCTTTTGTCTATCAGGATTTCTCTTGATATTCTTAATGATTAAATAGAACATGATAAACTATCACGTTCCTCGGGCAATCCTATAATTTATATGACATTATATAATATTACAGCAATTTGTCTTCATCTCTTTTTTTCAAACACGCGTTATTTATTAACGGAACGTTTTTTGTGTAAACCCACATCATGTTTTAATTCGCCTAAATCAAGAACGGCGGGGCTCGCGGGTCGATCTCATTTATAAATCGGTAGCGGTATCCTACGGAAACTGATTAAAAAACACCCGCAACAATACACGGCTTTGGCCTTAAAACTGATTTTAAAAAATGCGGCTTATATTAATAGCCTTTTGAAAGAAGTCAAAATTGAATGAGATGAAAAAATAGGGGCTCAGCGTGGCGCGGAATAAGGAACACCCAGCGCGGCGGCCCCTTTGTCGGCGTCTTTGCTGTTCGGGTGACATTTTGGCACCATTCAATATTTTGGTGTCGCGAGCTGGATTTATGACATGTAAGGCGAAAGCACGGGTTTAATACGACACCCGCAGAATCAAATTGGTAGGTGCGTACAAACACACAAGCTAACAAGCAATTTATGTAGGCGTTGAGTAAGTAGGTTTACTGAATGTTTGAAGTAAGAATTAACATCAAGCTTCACATTATATTTGTTAGTATTGTCTCATAATCTAAATACCTACTAGCAACATAATTTACTTCAGTTTGTAACATTATTACTTGTTTGGTCTTAAAATGAAAATTATAGCGGGACAAACTTTCCTTATAAATAAGTAGTTATGCATTATTTTTAGTACTTTTTCCAGGAGTAATTGCTAAAGTTTAAAAAATAACTTCAAAGTGTTATGCTTATAAGAAAGAAACTTTATTTCAAATGTTTTATTAGCAAACTTTAAGTACGTACACCTACCTGTTTGATATATTGTTTTATTTTACTAATTTGTTTCCTCATAATGATGCATTGGTATAATTAAACGCACGAGGCAACGTCTCTAAGCACAAAGGCTGCGACAAATAAAAAACAACGCATTGTAATAAAATGATTTACATTGCTCAAATTCTCCGGCTGGCCGAGACAGGGACAGATTTATTTAGTCTTTTTTGTTACGAGTCCTGATCATAACGTATGAGGCTAAATACAAATCGAAAATACGAAATAATCGAGAGCGATTTAAAACTTTATGGCGTGGTCGTAAAGTCCACTCCGGTTGTTTTCATTGTGGAGAAGCACTAAAGCAAAACTATGAGGGATTTTATGTTCAAAGAAAGGCGAGAGGTTTATGGATGACTGGTACGTGGGAGAAGGCGAGAGAAACTTTGGCGATTGCCGAAATGTGACCCCGTGAAGAGGCGCGCGCGCGGCTCCGCTCAAAAGTCATAATTTGGGAGTTGAAAGAGCGGCGGCGAAGGTTTAACACCTTCATAATCTGGGTTCATTAAAACGGTCGGGTCGGCCTTTGTTTCAGCGGGTTGTTTCAATGTTAACAGATGGTCGGATTAGCACGTCTGCGTGTTGTGGGCGGCGACGCTTGTTCCTTCCCGCTTACCGCACGCTCGAGGGCTTCTTCATTTTGTTAGTGCTAAATTTTTTCTTCGCTATTAGTATATTTGTCTTATTTTTTGTCAAGTTATTCAAGCACTGTAAAGCTTCAGATAATATAGTCAATTACATATGAGTTGTTACTCTAACCTCTGCAGTTTTTGATATTAAATGGTCTTAGAATTTCAGTTCCTATCTTATTCATTCTTCATAGTCAGCCTATAATGTTCCCACTGCTGGGACACAGGCCTCCTCTCGGTGAGAGGGAGTGGGCGGTATTTCACCACACGGGCCCAGTGCGGGTTGGCAGATGTCATATGTCTTCGAATTTTTGGTTCTAGGACATGCCATGAGCAGTGGTGATGAAATAATTTACACAAAGTAAAGCGCCTTTTTGGGTTCGAACCTACGACCTACAACTCGTAAGTCGCGGCCGTTACTACTTGGCCACCACTGCTCTCATCTTATTGATTAATGTTTACTAATTTAACTTATCCAATAAACGCTAATAACTGCTATTGACCTTTCGGTTGCGGGTTATTCAGGATGTTCGAACTACTCTAACAAGGGCACTTTCACCGCTTTGTTGTGGAGTTGCGGTCTACTGTAATTTGTGTCCACTTAGCACAAATTGTTCAACAAACATTTGTGAAAGGATTCCTTTATTTTGGGACACAAACGAATGGTGTTTGTGAAAATTAATATGTTGACTATGAGGTAGTTCAAAGTATTCGCGCTAACTGATGCTAAAATATCTACTTGTTTATACGCACTACATGACGCAAATTGTATGACATATATCTATCATTACAAACACAAGTACAATAGATTTATTAAAATAAATTCTATAAGGTCGTAAAGGCACGCCATAAAGCTATGATGTAAGCTTGTTAATGCTCATTCAAAAGTACTCCGCCTCCTCTTTGTCGGCCGCTTTCGGCCACTTCCGGAGCGCTTCGTGTCTTTCTGGGAGGGCTCTCATTGAATAATGTGATGAGACAAAATTGTCTTGAATACAACGCGAGGTAATAAATGCCCACTAAATAATTGTGAGACGTGTTAGGCCTCGCGCGCGGTTTACATGGACGTCCTCAGTGAAAGTGCATGTCAACTGCTTCAGAATAAGACTAATTTAATGCTTCGAATTGCCTATAGAAATGCTGAATGTCATCATTTCTCAATCTTGTCACAAATTGCATTATACTTATGTGACAAGATTGAAAATCGTTGTACTGTTATTTGGCAGGCGTTTGAATGTCATTCGATGGACAAATCAATGTTCGTAATTTATTTTTTAATGGCATCCATTGACTGTCAATTTAATCAATAATATCTAGATAATGAAATAAACGGTATACTTAAACAAACAAGACATAGCAGTTTGGGTGTTTCATCCATCATGTACAAAATTTTCAAGACAATAATGATAATGATTTGAATTTTTAATACTCTCTAAATCATTTAATGTGTTAAGTACCTACACTATTCCTATTGATGTAACATAATTCTCCTGACCTCTCGGGTAGGTTAACCCTACAAAAACAAGTCCATAGAAACCGAAGTTAACCCAGTACAGATATAGAGTGATTGCGTTAGTCTCAGTGGTGGTTCGACAATCGCCTCCGCGGCCGCAGCGACATTAGTTGATTCTAACGAGCGATGTTATTAAACAAATGCGAGATTTTATCGCCCTCCCGCACTCTTTTGTGTTAGCCTTGATGCTCTGATGCGGCTGTGAAAGTAGATTGCTAGTACTATGTCGGTAGTGTTGTACATCGAAGGTACTTCAGCACAAATGTCTCGTGACTAATTTATAATTTTGAAACAACAAAAATCGTAGTTGTTTTTCTCGAAACTTTTTTTATGGTATTTAGAAATATAATGATTGAACCCTCCTATCTCTTTGTAAAAGTTGTAAACGGCTCGTAAGTAAGTTGATTTGCAATGCGGCAATATATTATGCACTAATGCAAATTAAGTGAATGCCATTGTGTGTGGCTCCATAATAATGATCATCTTTAATACCGCTGTATGTATCTCTTATTCCGTGGGAAAAGAATAATTAGAGGCTTTAAGTTATATTTAAGCCGTATTCTTAAGTTTATCGTACCTTTACGAGTAAGTACGATTTATACTGAATTTATTTTTATGTATATTTGAACATATTTTTACTTATAAATTCTGCGCACTAGCAGCTTTGTCTAAAATCTGATAAAATGCATTAGCTTACTAAGATTCATTTCTATTTGCCTAAAATTTATTTTATTCAAATTAAATTATTTGGAAATTTTGCTTCACTGAAAGCGTGAGAAATCTTAGATCCAGCTGCAACTACTTTGAGCTGCGCCTGAGCTGCCTAGAGTTGTTGATTACATTTCAATGGGCCATAAATTTGTTATGAAGGCGTAATTATTGCTCTGATTGCATATTTCAACCGTTAAACTTTATCAAATACCTACTAACAGCACATAATCAAATGGTAAATAACATTTTCACGCTTCTTTGTGAGCTTCAGGGTGAGCTGATTTGAGTTACAAATGCAATGCAAAAAGCACAACAATCTAAAATGTTTTCAAATGACATTTTGAGCTTCGATTCCTAGACTGTCATACTCTGACACCTCTCCCTCTGACTCTGACTGTCTGTGACTGTTCATTTTGGATACAAAACAGGAATTCAAAAAACGTTCAAACTGCAATTGTATTATTATTCTTCGTGCGAAATAGTGGGTGTTTCATACACGTGGCAGACACCCACTCTTGAAATAATAAAATTATAGCTGGAAATCTATAATAGTTTGTAATGGCTTTCTGAGAATTTTATAATTTTCATTATAGAAAAGCAATTCGCGTGTCTCCGCTCTACATTTTTTCCTCTGAGCTTTCTTCAGGAACTAGTTTTTCCTAGTTCTATTAATCGTCATAGTATCCGCATGTAACTGTATATCTCATTTATTTCCTCAACCGCTCTATCTACCCAATCTATTCAAATAGTAAACAGAATTAAGTGATGCAAATCGATCAATAAACTGAAAGTAGATACATTATGTTGGAATACCTACGTGATTGAAATAACCCTACTTCTGGCGCAGTCGGGTAGGTAATTATTCTTTCAGTTAGCCTGCGATAATGATGAGTTTTGAATGAGTAGGTAAATAGATTTGGTGAACTGATATGCGTATTATTTTCAATGAAAAATTAAATAGAGATGGTTGCGGAAATCGATTCTGTATAAAAAGTTGTATAAGTAATACATATTGACATCGAGGTGGGCGGCACTTCTTTGGCCGGGAAGCCCCAAAGGCAACACAGGTACGTACGGCACTTTTAAAGAACAATTAAAACTTGGCGACAAAATATGTAGTACAACAATGACACTAGAACCAAAACATGTTACGTAGATTGTTCGTATTTCAGCACTATCGAGACGCGCGGCAGGCGACCGCGGTGCACTTTGTCGGTCACCTTTTTCATCCATTTGCCTCATTCGCAAAACGCCGCCCTTTGAAGCTTTGAGAACAAACTTCAATATTTCAAATGGCAACAATGACGACGTAAGATTTGTGTGCGGAAATTGATTTTTTGAACTCAACTCGTGAGAAAGCTTTGACAGGTTGCGGCATTAAAGTCGCAGAGTAACCTTTTGTGGCCGATGGGAAGTTGTGCAATGTTTGTTGGTCCGACAACATTTTTGTATTTATAGGAAGTAAAGTATTACAAGCTAATTAATGTTACGGAAAAGTTTGTGCTTTTGTCGCTGGACAGTTTGAGCGAACATGCGGCTGCACGTTTTCATTGATAACATTTAACTCATTAGGATCCGCTAATGAGACACAATTGATTTTCTATTGTTTCGTGACCCATAGGTCACGCGCGGAGCTTGACAGGTTAAAATAGAGATTTATCCATTACAATACAAAACAAATAACCGAAGCATTGTCTATTTTCAGGTATTGCTAATCCTAGAGCACTTTACTCTTATGAATATCGAGCAGAAGATTTTGAAAGCATAGGTACTTTTTATTGTCTCGTCACTCTTACATAATCACAAACATACCTCCAAGTATCCCATCGATGCTGTAGTCTTTCTTGCCGTCTGGGTCCCGCGCTCCGCCGCGCAGGAGCCGTGAGATGGACGAGATGCTGGGTGGGTCCGACACGCCCTCCTGTAACCAACGCGTTTGTCTCTCACTGCCTTATTATCAGCATAACGTATGGGATGTCGAGTGTTTGGGCGTAAGACAAAGATGAGGTTGAAGACAGGTTGTTATACTTTTGGGCCATGCCATGATTATTTGAAAGATATATTTTTGCAAGGGATTTGTTTATTAGCTATTTTTGTATAGTTTAGTTTAATGTGAAATTTCTTGCTTGAACTAATGACGTAGATATAATAAAAAACATAGTGTTTAAAAATCTATTTTTGCCATCGGTTTTGCTTCTGCCTGATCTAAGTAAAAGCTGCTTTAGCTTTATGTATCGCTCAGTATTCTAAAAACGGAAAATTCTCCCTCCATTAGTGAAGTGGGATTACCAAGCAGAATTAAAATGTATTGGAATCGAATGATTCCTAGGAAACTAGAATTAAAATTGAAAACTCATGTAGCGCGTGCACTACAAAAATAGATTGTTAATCCGTTTAGTGGGAAAACAAATTAGAGGAATTTTTAATTTTCCAATGGATTCTGCTTGCAGAGAGGGTTTTGATGAAGCTTAATTTCTATATTTAATATTGGTGGAATCCTTTTAAAATGAATAGATTATATAAAAATTAATTGTAATAGACAAATAATAAATAATTCACAATTCAAACAGTGCATGGGGAACCCCCCCATGCACTGTTTGAATTGTGAATTTTTTGAGGGGATCAGACCGGAATAAATAGAAAAAGTTCTTAATTAAAATGATACGTAGGTACCTTAATGAGTTTTTCCCGTATTTCCCAGGAAAAGATTCCAGGGTTCTGCCTCTTGAGCTCTTCGATCCTGGCCTCCACCTCTGGAGTGGCGACTCTTGGCTTGGACCCGCCAATCACGCCTGGTCTTATGGAACCCGTCTCCTAGGCGAAAGTTATCGTTGTTTTATTATAGGTAAGCTTAATTTTATAGCAAGATTTTTTCATTTATTTTAGGAAATTCTTCTATCTTTCTGTATGGGAAACGGAATTTTGGTTTGTAACAATAAACATTTTAATATTAATAGAAGCAGAACTCTCTTTCTTATTCAAATATAGGGGACTGAGGTAGGTATCTAGCAGCTTGGCAACATCGCAGTTATTCGGAAGTGGCTTCGTAACCCAAGAAGGCTAGACAAATTCAATTGATTTCTGTGAAGATTTGATAAGCACATTAAATAGTGAATTCATGATAAAACATAAACAGTAGTGCTTCCAATATTTTCTCAGCGAAAACGTCTCAATTGGTATTTTTATTTGTTGATGTAAATGTCACAATCGTTTATTTGTCAAACAGATTATTATTGCTGAACAGGGTTCGGCATCTAGGCGGTATTTTTGCAAATCGTGCAGTGAAAATCTCGTAAAGTAATATACAAATCATATTGTTTTTTTATATATAACAATTGGTAGTTTTTTATTACTTATTTGTTGGGTAGAAAACCCGTAACGCATATTTAGAATAAACGTGCTAAGATGTTGGTAATGCCTTCTATTGATGATAAGTAATAAGAACCTCGGGATGCGTCAATGAGGGCCGCTTTTTAGAAAAATAATTGTCACCCCCTGTAAAATAACATTAATTGTAATCACGAGATTTTCACTGCATGGCGATGAAATAGAAATAAAATTATGTTCAAATCTTGTATGTTAGTACCTTTTTTTTTTCGCGGTGGAAATCCTCATGGACTTCCTCTATCGTGGGGGTGACAGAGGGGCATGCCAGACTCTTACCGGCTAAAACCACCGCGGTGTTCCACCTCTACCTATGGCCGGGGGTGCGGGATTTGTATAAGCATTCACCGCTCCCAAAAAAATACCCCGTCCGCGGATTTGAACTCATGACCATCGCATCGCTATGTCGCAGTCTTTACCACTAGACCAATATGCCATTTAAGTAAGTTAGTACCTACGGGTACTTTGTTTTAGATGTATGCAAGCAGGTAGTAGGTAGATGAGGCCGTTCCCTATACTCGCGGAGCGTGGCGAAACGCTTCCTGGGCGAAACAATCGCTATTATGTGCTATAGCGGTGTGCTATAGCGCCTATAGGAGCGGTGGTGAAAACGAACCTTCAGGCTCCGTTGC
Organism: Amphipoea lucens; assembly: GCA_947508005.1. Lineage (NCBI taxonomy): Eukaryota > Metazoa > Arthropoda > Insecta > Lepidoptera > Noctuidae > Amphipoea > Amphipoea lucens. Next base: position 10,080,956 of record OX382374.1, read on the forward strand.
GCAGCAGATCAATGGCGATTGTTTGCCGCTTGACCAGTCGATATGCGTAGGCGGCGACTCGACCACCATTCATACTCGTATAATACTCTTATGTCTATAAAATGGGGAACTTTGTGTTTTGCACACAATCGTAAGTTATTGTTTCGATGTGTTTTATGTATATTCTTGAGCAGAGATCTTGGTTTATTAATATACTGTGCTAGAGAGAGCTTACATGTAGAATGGGTCGGTAGGTACAATAATATTTTAGGCACCGGAATTTCAGTTTTACGTAATGTAAGGTATCTTGGAGTAAATTATGTCAGTCTGATTTACAAATAATATAACGTGATTTAGTAGTTTGGATAATAGTTGAAATTCTTAATCATCGTTAAGTTAAATCTCAGTTTCTAGCAAACTGCTTCAGTGTGTATTTTTTCAGTGTTATTGCGCTACAAACTTAACAGCTATTTTACATCCGACTTTATTTTTAAACAGTTACTTTAGTCGCTAATCTAGAACAATATTATTGAGAGTTCTTACACAATTTGTTTTGAAAGCAGGCTTCAAGTCTTCAGGCTGAAATGTATGAAATAAATGGAATACAATGGGTAGTTTTTTGGATGTTTGTTGTAAGTTGTCACTCACCTGGTATCTGTTGAGTATCTTGGAGACGCAGCCGTGCGAGACGCGCAGCTGGCGCGAGATGACGCAGGGCCGCACTCCCGCCGCCGCCATCTCCACGATCTTCAGGCGTATGTGGTTCGGCAGCGGACGACCGTTGATGAACAAGCCACCCAATTGGTTGACGCGCCCTTGCCCTATCAAGATGGATGATTTTGAGAAAGGAACACTATTGCCGCCGAAAAATGTAACGATATAAGTTCCGTATTTTCTGTTCATTTTTCTTAGGATTTTCATGGCTTTTTTGCATGCAAACTTTAGGTTTACAAATAAATATGTATGTAAGTATGTTTAAGTAAATATTTGCAAATAAATTGGATTCATTACCTACATTGCCTTATTGGAAGAATAGTTGTGCACCATCAACAGTCAAATAAAATGAGGGCTAAATTAACCTGTCTTATAAGATTTATATGAAAAAGGTTTTTATCATTAGGAAAGATAAGTTAAACACAATGTGGTTTAGAAAATTCTAAGGTAAACTTTGGTTCCCACCATTCGGTGATTATTAGAGAGATTATTAAAATCTGGGTTACTGAGAGAAAATAAATAAAATTTTCATTGTTTGTATGTACGAACCTAAAGCAAACTCCGCGGCATCGATATTCGGCTCATCAACTTGACACATGAAATAGGTTTCGAGTTAGATTTTGACGAAGGTCCGTGGGAAGTTATAATAGATTCAACACTTTCAATTAAAACTTTGTTAATATCGAGGACCGAGGATGATTAAAAATATTAAGTTACAGTAATGGAAAATTTATTAATAAAAAATAAAAAGCTTATAGACCCTTACCTACCCACACATCCATACCATTCTGGTGTCGTTCCATAATGGTATGAGATTCAGTATGTTCCATGAACAAACGCGAACACAAAGTTTATTACCACTGAATAAGTTCAAACATGTTACCGCCACACTAGTATCAGCTAGCTTCAACAAAAAACATCGCGCCGAGCTTTATATCATTTAAGCGTTAACACCATAAAAACGCCACGAATAATGATAAATATCTGTTTACATTAAATTAAGCGAACGAGATCAAAACACATAATTTAAATTGATTATCACCCATTTGTATTTACATAATTAAAACGACATGTTTAATTAATTACGATGTCATAAATATTGTGATCGAAATAAATGTCTGGGGTTTAGCGACGCGTTCGATGTTAGGCGTCAGTTGTACCCAACTATATTCATGAAGGCTATCTGGCGACGTTGTTTTTTGGATTTGGAAAAAGATCGATAGATCGCGTTATCTTTTTTTACTGCGCGTGAGTGCAGTAGAGGAGGTTGTGTAGTGAACTGAGAGTGCCTGTGTTCGTACGGACACGGGTCGCGTGGTGGTGTGCGTGCCGCGAGGAGGCTGTGTTGAGGGCCCCGTCGCTGTGTTAGTGAGTGCATGGAACACTCCCACTACAACAGTGTGAGGTTGTAGAGGAGCCATGCGGTGGGGGACGACAAATTTCAGGAAAAAATATAATTCAGAATTTGCAGCGAAGTCGTCGGAAAATCGAAACACTACGCACAGATAAAAGCTCTTCTAGCCGATCTATTTTAGACATAATAAAGAAAGAAAAGCGACACGTTAAATATAAAGAAACTCAACACTCAAAAACTGTTCTAACTATTTCGACAATTTGTTAACACAATATTTATTCAGTTTTCAAACCAGGTGAAAATGTTTGTCACCCGAGTGTGGTACCAAAACCGGCGCTTGCGTCGATGGAGGGGGCCGAGTTCTGCCCATTCACCGTAGAGTGACAGAAATATACTTGTCCTCTTCTAATAAACTATGCTCGGTATTTGAGCGGTTTTTTATTTCAGTATTGAATATTTGAGTGTAATGCTTATGGTTTCAGTTGGATTAGCTGTGATGAACACTTGTCAAATGAAACATGGAGGTAGATCAATTTTACGTGGATTAAAAAGTAATGATTAGTATCATGACTGTTTCAAAATATAATATAATATTTGTAATATCCAAGACCATACATAGTAAAACTAACTTAGCGAAGTTTTTACTTTTTAAAACAATGCTTAAAAATGTTAAATGATTTCACTATATATACCTACTTGAAAAATTCTGATAAATATGTTATCATTAATATTTCTTAAACGATGTTCTAGATAAACCCCGACATATATTCATAGCGAAGGCTTTTTGTTAAGTTTAAGTTACACCAACAGATGGCGCTATCTATCATCCTTCTGCAAGTTTTATATTGTATTGTTTTGTGTCATCAGAGTAAATATTAAAATTATAATAATATAATATATATTTTGTATTTGACATATCTCGGGACCCTGGGGCCCAAACTTTTGGAAGGCGTACCAGGGGCCGAAGGCAACTCGCAGAGGCCCCTTAAACAATCAATGATGAGGAGGCACCAACCGGCGATTGTCCCTGTATGCACTATGCAAGTACACCCACAGGCCTAAATATATTATTACTAGCTGCGCCCCGCAGTTTCACCCGCATATGTGTCGATCCCGTGGGAATATCGGGATAAAAACTATCCTATGTCCTTCCCCGGGACTCAAACTATCTCTATACCAAATTTCATCTAAATCGGTTCAGTAGTTTAGGCGTGAAGAAAAGACAGACAGACAGACAGAGTTACTTTTGCATTTATAATATTAGTTTGGAAGTTTGGATTTGGATTATTAAATATATAGAAATATTATTATAATATAACAAATATTATAATTGGAGGGGCTTGTGGTTAAGTAATAACAGCCGCACGGGTCGATCGATCAGGTTAAGCTACGCTTGCCGCGGTTAGTCCGTGGATGGGTGACCATCTTCACATACCAACACCCCTCCGTGCCTTGGAAAGCACGTTAAGCCGTTGGTCACAGTTGTCATTCGTGGATATTTGACAGTAGTCGTTACGGGTCGTCAGTAGCCCGAAAGTCTGACAACCAGACTTACCTAGGGGTATCGTATTACGAAGTAACTGTGTTGTGGAGGTCAGATAGGCAGTCGCTCCATGTAAAATATTATAATTATTGGTTTTGATCAAGAACCAGTTTGCCGGGGTGTCATAGGAAGTGAATAAGAGTTTATGCTGGAAGTAATAATACCTACCTTGAATTTCCCCACAATAAGGTTAATTTACCTTCAGCGTCTTCTTAGACAGAGAAGGAACACGCCTTGCCCTTCCAAACCATCATCTTCAAATTTTGAAGTGAGATTTCTTTACGCACGTTTGACTTGGGGAGTAAGCTGGCAAATGCGTGACGTAAGCGTTACGAAAAGTGTGATCGGACGAGGCGAACGGGAGTTGAGTGGGGGATATAAGCAAGAGAAAGCACTGCGCGCGCACATTTTCTTTCTCTCATAGCCAAATACGTTTGAAGTTTCACTTCAGTCATGCGGTCATAAGCACACTCGGTTTTTTTATAAGGGGTTATGAAGAGGTGGTCGGCAAAAGAAATGCTATTTTATATTATGTCAGGTGGCCAGTTCAATTTTGCACCAGCGCATATAATTCCAAATAAAAGTTCTTAGATTAAAGAATTGAAGCAGACTTGGAAACTAAGTATAGGTCGAAAGAAAAGAGGTATTAATTTCACCAGAATAGGTGAGAACTTCGAAGTGGAATAACTAAGAAATAGGTGTGGTGCACTTAAGGCACATCGAAGAATCAAGTTATAATTAATTACTTCAGCTAAGAAACGCAAGTCAGTTATCCCAGCAAAGTGCAAGTCAAACACTTACTTAAACGAGCTCTCTTTTAAATCACACTGTAGGATTCCATTATACAGGGTGGTCAAAAAGTCGTGGATCAAAAGAAATAGGGAGATAAAGGAGGTCATTTCCAACGTTTTTAAAGTGAGAAATAATTTTTGGTACGCTTCAAAATTTTTGGAAAAAAATTATTTGCTCTTGAAATTTGGTACCCAGCGCCGCAATATAACTTTTGTAGTGCTGATACATTATCTAGTTATAATGCAACACCGTTTGTTTTATTGTTTTAGATCACTTTTTTTAAATTAGTCTAATTGTAAAAGAACTCGGTATACAAAAATATTCATAGCTTTTAGGGCAATTGAATTATGGCCATGCTGCAGAAAGATTTTTTGTTGTAAATTACATCCTTTATCTCCCTATTTGGTTTGATTCACGACTTTTTGATCACCCTGTATAGACAAGCATTAACAGAAACCTACCTTACGTTCCCTTACCTTAAAAAACAGTGTTTATCCGTTGTTTAGGCTTAACACCTTTTGAACATGACATTATGTACTTTGACGTAAGGACGTAACACTGACATTAGACACGCGTCGTACAAGTGTTTCAGTTTTAATGGTAAAAAAACCAAAAAAAAACCTTACGGTTAATAATCATATCTGTAACTGAAAATGTGGTGACTATGTCTACCTGACAATAGTCTTTCACTTGCTCCGAAAGAAAGAAAGAAAATACGTATATTTGCGGTAAACATGACGCAGCGGAAGAACGCAAATACAAAAAAGATCAACTTGAGTGAAATATACGTCACATCCACGCAAAACGGCCATCGCTTAGCATAACGCTACGACCCAATGTGAGACACAGCCCCAGCGCTGATTTTCAGTGACAGCCGGCGTTGACCAATAACAACCAACCAATCAATAGACAACTTCTGTTGCTGCTGCTTGATCCAACTAACAGAATCTTATCATTTTCATTGGCAACTAATACAAAGAAATCGATTTTTCGTTTCTTTTTTTGTTCTTTTGTACACTGTGCGACAAATTATACAGAAGTCCGAAGAGTATAATCGGCCCCTATGTCTTGCCTTTGTGGACTATGAGAAAGCTTTTGACTCTATCAAGACATGGTCTGTTTTGAAGTCTTTGCAGCGGTGCCAAGCCGACTGGCGATACATCCAAGTGCTGAGATGTCTTTATGAAAGCGCGACAATGACCGTCCAAACTCAGGACCAGCGAACTGAACATATCCCCCTGCGTCGAGGGGTGACACAAGGGGACGTAATTTCCCCGAAATTGTTCTCTAACGCATTGGAGGATGTGTTTAAGACGCTGAACTGGGAAGGACGCGGCATTAACATCAACGATGAGAACATCTAACACTTGAGATTTGCAGATGACATCGTCATATTGGCTGAATTGGTGCAGGACTTGCAGTAGATGCTGGACGGCCTAGTTGATTCTTCTGTACGCATTGGTCTCTGGATGAACTTGGGAAAAACCCAGGTTATGCTTAACGAACACGTTACCCCGGGACCGAATGCTGTCAATGGTGCGGCTCTCAAGGTTGTTCAAGAATACGTTTACATAACAAAACATAATCTAATCAGCCTATAATGTTCCCACTGCTGGGACATAGGCCTCCTCTCAGTGAGAGGGAGAATACGTTTACCTCGGGCAAACTCTTCAGTTTGGTCAGAACAACTTTGAGAGGGAGGCTAACAGAAGAATTCAGCTGGGCTAGGCAGCGTTTAGAAAGCTTCGTCGCGCGTTCCACAAAGCCTAAAGACTAAGATCTTCAATCTATGCGTCCTGCCAGTTGTGACTGACGGAGCCGAAACGTGGACACTCACGGTACGGCCGGTCCATAAATTGAAGGTAAAACAAGCGAGCTATGGAAAGGGCTATGCTTGGAGTCTCTCTGAGGGATCGAATCCGCAACGAGATGATCCGGCAGAGAACCAAAGTTGTCGACATAGCTCAAAGAATAAGCAAGCTGAAGTGGCAATGGGCCGGCCATATTAGCCGTAGAACCGATGACCGTTGGGGTAGACGTGTTCTTGAGTGGAGACCACGAATTGGGAAACGTAAGGTGGGACGCCAGGATGGCTGGTGTATAGCAGCTGGATGAGAGTTGCCAAAAATCGAGTTGAATGGCGTGCAATAGGGGAGGCCTATGTCCAGCAGTGAACAGCTATAGCCTGATGATGATGATGGTTACAAAGAAATTCTGAGGGTCTACACCCTAACTATAAAATCCGTAGTATCGGCCGAAATTACGGGTGTTTCCTACTCCGTGTCACTTACGGACATTAGATTAGTTTGAGGTCCGAACTAAGAATGAAGACAACACAAGTTGGCAGTTGTCCCTAATCCCAATGTGTGTTTGCCCGATAGAAAAATTTAATTTGTCACTTGTTTTGACGGATCAGCTATTTCGGACGAGGCCGTATCTTCGTTGACGGCATAGAGACTAGAGCCCCTGACTTGTGACAGAAAAGTCAGGCCATAATCATAATCAGAGAATCACTGGTAACCCTTTGCATGGTATTCCAAAAAAATAACAAGCTCCAAACAAAAACTCGTTGGTTCATGTTAAGATATTCATCTCAATAATTGTCATCGTTGATTCATTTTAAAATTCAGCGTAGTTTGAATGTACGGAAGACCTATCTAATTAATCTCGCCTGACGTCAGGATTATCAGCATAGACAGCGCACCCAAAAGCGAACACATGGTGTAAAGCGAGCCTGATTGATTAATCCGATACGAGACTAATAACGTTGTGACATTGTTAGGTTCGTACCGCTCATACTGTTTGATAACCCTAAGTGAAATGATTTTGTCGGTTAGTTGTGACATTTCCGAAATTGCCTAAGTTTGGAATTTCACTACATTTCATAATCAGCCTATAATGTTCCCACGCACTGCTGGTACAGGCCTCCTCTCTGTGAGAGGGAGTGGGCCGTAATCCACCACACGGGCCCAGTGCAGGATGGTAGATGTTACTTGTCTTCGAATTTTTGGTTTTAGGACATGCCGATTTCCTCACGATGTTTTCATTCACCGTTTTGAGAGCAGTGGTGATGAAATTATTTATACAGAGTAAAGCGTCTGTCTGGGTTTGAACCTACGACCTACAACTTGCAAGTTGGGGACGTTACCACTGGGCGACCACTTTGTTTCAGAAAATTTTCCGCACTACATTTATACAAACCCCGCGACTTCGTCCGCGTAAAATTTCACCCTACCCCCATACTCCCTCATAGGGATGGAATTTCGAAAAACCCTTTCTTAGTGGATACCTACTCTTCACAAAGAACACACTCAAAATTTCACGTCTCTAGGACCAGCGGTTTAGGCTGTGCGTTGATATATCAGTCAGTCAGGACTTTGAATTTTAGATATAAAAGATCAGAAAGAACTAAAGAAGTTCACATTGTGATGGGTATTGGATAGTAGTATATTATAGCTTAGTTATTTGACTCATTTGTATTTTTTTTTTACAAGAATGGAAATGGACTTGATGTGTTTCCCGGGTAAGGCGAAGGGCTAGGTCTGACTCCTACCGACTGAATGGTCCAACAAATGCGGAATCCACAGTTCTCAGCTCATTAAGGCGTTTTGGCATCTTCTCTGGAACAGTACTTTTGGTGAGCTTCGCATTTTACAAGCATTTTACCTGCATGAGGACGATTCTGTCGAATTACAGCAACAGTAGATTTTTAAACAACAAAAAAATAAGCTTGAAATCTGCTGCTAACTTGTACAAGTGTAAAGGAAAACTTTAAATTACTTTATAATTTCGCGCTAGTCGTAAACGTCAGCTGTCAGAAAAGTAGGTCGATGTTTTACTTCAGTTGGTGATCGGCGCGATCGAGCACTGTATAATGTTGTTGGCTTATCAAATGATATCAAACTGTTCAAAAAGTTCTATCGCATTTATTAGGATTCTCAATACGCTAAGACAAGACAAGGCTAGGATGCAGAAAATCTGTTGTCAAATCTGTTTACTCAAAAGTTATGATTATAATATATCGTTGCATTACAGTTAAAAGTTATGGTGCAGTCCGTCAGTTACTCAACTGAACCAAGCGCTCGGCGCATCCTGGACAGTCGCACCCAACACCTTATTTGACTGGCCAATTCTTCCCTTGCGGCGCGGTGGTAGGGCTAACGTCCACCTGGTTTGCTACCACCCTCCCACCGGAGTCCGGCGTCAAGCAGCCTGCTGTGTTTCGTCGATGCGTGGGAGTTCCAGTGCCTTAGGCATCTTTTGGGCACGCTCGTTCCATCATAGACCTCATCCATCGCTTTCCATCAGGCGTGATCGAGGTCAAGAGCGGGCACATTCAGCAATAAAAAAAAATTAAAGTAGTGGACTAGCGGTAACGGTCGCGACTTACGAGTTGTAGGTCTTAAGTTCGAACCCAGACAGGCGCTTTACTTTGTATAAATTATTTCATCACCACTGCTCTCAAAACGGTGAAGGAAAACATCGTGAGGAAACCTGCATGTCTTAGAACCAAAAATCCGAAGACATGTGACATGTACCAACCCGCACTGTGCCCGCATTGTGGCCCGATTGCGGCCCACTCCCTAAGAACCAAGAGGGGGCCTGTGTCCCAGCAGTGAGAACATTATAGGCTGATTATGGTTAAAAGTTATTACAATCGGGAAATCGTTGCTTTTTAATTGAAAAAGCTTATATCAAATTAACAGGGGGAAAACTATTTATCGCTACGCCACTTGTGGCATCCGTTTCAAACGGAAATCGTGTTACGTGTCAGATATTCTATCCTGTTAGTATAACTTTATCTACTGCAATAGTTTTTATAAACGTAGAGCTATAAACTGTAGATTTCCTTTGCCTTCACGCAAGGTAATAAATAAACAGGTTTTAAATTGCTAAAACTTGTGAAAATATAATTCCGAAAATGATTGCAATCTTAGAAATAAATTACCTAAATATTCTTAGTTTAAGTTTCAGATGAATTTACATCAAAGACTAAAAATGAAGGGTACCCAAGGACACCTCTTTAAGAACCAGCAATTAACAAACCGCTCGTGGTTGCTACAGGCAATAATTACCCTCAACGACATCTTATTATAGAATGTGTATTTTTATGGTAGAAGATACCCTTCGATAATATTATACACGAGCCTGGTTTTATTATTTGGTCAGGTGCTCGGAATGTAATCTCATATAAACCTATAGAAAATGTATGAGGACCAGTAGTGCTGCGACCGCACTGCCGCGGCAGCACTGCTGCGTGCTGCCGAGATCGGAATCATACCTTAATGTTGCTTGCCTGATAAGCAGACAACATTACGCGGAGAGTGTGCGTAGGGGCTCCACAACCTGGTCCTACCATCGCCCTTTTACTACCGGACTGCCACACGTACTGCAGGGTACCATCTGCACTTGGTTGACATGCGAACCAGTCGTACTCAGCACTTGTCCTCCACTTTTTTTATGCGCACAGTTAAAGTGTGGAATTCTCTGCCAGCGTGTGTGTTCCCTTCCCCATTTAACCCGTCTGCCTTCAAAACAAGAGTAAACTGGCATCTTCTGTGTACGCTCGTTCCATCATAGATCTCATCCGTTGCTTTCCATCAGGCGTCATCGAGATCAAGAGCAGGCCCATTCAGCAATAAAAATAATAATTTTTTTTTTTTTGTTCTATTTCATAAAAAACCATTAGTCATACTCTTCAGTATTCATACTCTTCCGTTCGTGATCTATTTTGTACGCAAATAGAAATCTTGTCGAGCTTTTTATTGAATAATTGAATGTTCACTATAAATAACTCACTCTTTGTGATAAGCAAGGCGGCGTCACTAAACGTAAAGGTAACCTATCTTACCTTTACGTTTAGTGACGCATTAATAGATCTAAATTTACTCTGATTTGATTTGATTAATTTGCTAGACTAAAATGACAGCTGCGATCGACTTCATGACATTATTTCGTATACTCGTATATACATTATTTGTCATTTCCGTCTAGCAAATTAAAAACCAGAGTTTAGATTGTTAAGACGTAAGCTAGATACATAAATAAAGTAAAGGGACTGTGTGTACACTGTCGCTTTTAGTCTTCAAAAAAGTCTTGTCCTTGTATAAAGGTTTTCTGGTAGACAGCCACATTTGCGATAAGCCTAGTGCAAAGTATCGCTTTTGTTAGAACGTTATAATTTTCTCTGTGTTCTGAGTTTACAATAGAGTAGCAATTATTTAATATTTGATTTCCGAGTCAACATTACAAATGAAACTTCGCATCCACAGTCAAACAAACATTGCTGTGATCTAAACAATGCCAAGCGACAGCAGTACAAAATTGTAATTTGAACGGTGTCGGCCGCTGGTAACGATGGAAAATCGACTTAAATTGCCATAATTAATTTATTCCAAACAGAATCCGCCTCACAAAGTGCCTTCAAAGCATTCAATTTTGCATTAAATTTGTAATTTTCACGGCACAATAATTTGTAACTGTAACACTTCGCTTTACTGTTTTTTTGCTTATAATCTAAGTACTCACTGAAAGTTCAGAGTAGAACGGTTTTCTCACGGTTTTGGAAAGTAAATAGTTAATCTAGCTTTCTTTTTTAGAGTTAAGAAAATTCTTTATAGCGTTAGGCAGGTACCTACACAGTGATCTTTTTACATTTTCCGCTTCAATTACTCTGAATGAATCAGCCAGGCACATTATATTTTGTTAGTACAATTTACTGTCTCTTTTTGCATTAATTTATATTCATTCCGATTACCGACGAGTGTAAATAAAACTGCCATTGGCGATATAAAACTGTCAGTGCAACTTTTTATTGCGCTTTCATTATTACAAGATTACGTTGTAACTTTTCCTTATGACTTGGTACATTTCTAAGTTACTCTCAGCTAGAAATCATATTCCTCTTGACGTTTGATGTTAACATTTTTACATTATGGTTAGACCCGCGGGGTAATTGCGTAACACTAACAGTAGCAATGGCTCTCATTTTGACAGTTCAACAACATTCATTGCGTTATTTACGTTTTTGAGCAGACTGAAGCAATGGATTAGCAATATTCTTGAAAATTATTCAGATTGTGATTGATCGCGTGTTACGTAATTAGGGTGCAGGGTCTGAATTCATTTTATAAATAAAAACCTTATATAAACCTTATATAAATTAGTTCTCGACAATTTGACACTCTTTATAAAATAGGCATATAATTAAGTTCTCTCTCAATTATATGCCTATTTCATCAACACTGTTAGTAATAAGAAAATAAACTTTCATTTTTGTACAATGTTTGGGTTCTTGAAACGTTCTATCGGCACTATTCTGCTGTCGCTCGTGAGATAACCGTCCTGTAACACTGGTAGCATCAGACTTATCAATGGATTCCACGGAATGAAATGCTATTGTAAACGATCTTTCATTCCAAAACGAACCAGTGAATTCTTGGTCAAATGGAAAAATATCACTCTTAACTCATTACGTTATGGGTGATGTTTGTGTGGCAGATGGATGGAGTTTTTGTGCAGTCTAACCTACGTCAGAGGCTATCAATGAAGTCCACTATGGTGTTTGTGTTAAGTCATCGCATTTTAATGAACCGTCGATGACATGCTATACGAGTAATAGACTCACGGCGTTATTCTTTTTAGCGCCGAATTTTTTAATCGTTCTTTTTGGGATGTGGAAACGAAAATAAAAAATGTCCGATCCGATGTTTTTTGGTGCGCGTTCCTGGGTAGGTGTCCTGTTTCGTTTTATTAGCTTCCTCGTTTTGATTAGTTCGTGCAATCATTAGTCATCATTAAGTTTGGCGAGTTGATTGCATGGTATATTTTTGTCGTAAGTTATATAATGTAGGTAATATTTTGCTAGATGTGGTTTCAGAGGTTATTGGGGTCCTACCAAGAAATAATATGAGTCTATTTCATCCTAATGTGCTATTTGATATCAAACTAATTAACAATTAAGCCACCCACGACTAATTTCTAAGAATTCTTCATACGTAAAAAATGATATCATTCGTCTGTCAAGTTGGTTAACCTCTGGGAGGTACGCATTAGGTATGCCACAGCAGGTGTAGTCCCTGCGATGTCCATTTCCCGGACCGGAAGCCCCACTATGATCACTGAAGCGAGTCGATCTCGTTACCGACCCTCATTCCACTCCTGACTCATTTCCTCAAAGTTTTTTCCAAAAAATTTAATCTTAACTGGAGTAGACGTTTCTCACAGTACCTAACAAACTAAACGTAGATTTAAGTATTTGGTGATAATAGGCAGCTCTCTTGGGAACCAATTATTTGTTGCTCGAAACAGACAGACTTGGAGGCTGCAATTAAGCAAATTATTTTTTACGATGACTACACGGTACACCGTAAACGTTTGCTTTCTGTAGGTTGTAGTGTGTTTTGTTACCTATTAATTTACACCTTTGAACTGGAAAATATGGTCTTTACATACCCAAAGTAAGAAGAAAGTATGTATCATATCATATCATTTATTAATTTGCGAATATGGGTACAAAAGAAAAGGTCTCATACAAACAATAGTGTCCATTAGCCATATCCTACCCTAAGGCATGCAATTTTATAAATACACAAACTAGAATTTAACAATAAAAGACATTATTTTAAAATAACGTATGCAGTAACATTATATAAGTTTGTTTTCCGTTAGTTTTTTTTTTATCTACGTACTTTATCTTTTAACATAGCTCATAACATTATATTAGCTTCTACACACATGTTTTGTACGAGTACCTATGCCAATGTGAAAAATAGCCCGTCTTACCTCTTCATCTCTTATTTCTCATCTCTTCATCTTCTGAATAACTAATTTTCACTATACTCGTACAATAAGTAGGTAAGTAACATTGCTCGTAATTTTATTTGTACTTATTCATTTATAACCCAAGTGACGATTAACAGTTATATCATTTGAGTACGTAAATAGCTGCAATGTGAAAGCAGTAACTGCCAACTGTTCAGTTAATCTCACGAAGGGCTGACGACAATCAAACTGCTGAGACATTAATTGGATTTCATTCTTCCTTTATACGGAGAGCAGGTTTCGAAGATCGAATTGCACAAGTTCATTCAGAAGCTGACATAGTTTTGAGCTAATGGAACATTAGACTAGAGGATTTTACAATAGATATTGTTATGCTAGTCGTATATAGATGAATTTATTTCTGTACGTAGGAAATTGAACCGAAAGGGGTTTGAAGGTTTTGGCCCTAAAATCAGCCGCCATTTTGATTTTTTTTCAGAATCGCGGTGCACAACAAAAGTTATATATTTAGATAGAGGACACTTATACGAACAAAAAATGTTATATAACATAATATCCTAAGCGTCAGGTTTCGGAGTTATTCACCGAAATATAAGTCGAAAACAACAAGGATTTTTTTGTTTTTTTTCCCTCCAGGTAAGCATATTGGACTATTGAGGTAATAGAAACGTTATGAAACCTTTATGGAGAAGAAACAAATGAAGAATAGACCTTTTTAAATAAATAATTAAACACGGCAATTTATAGTTCGTTTTTTAATCCCAGAGACTAATCTGACAAGTGTAAAGTCAAACTTCTATGCTAAAAAAAAACGAAAACACAAAAGACTTAAATGTCAGGTTAGTCTCTGGGATTAAAAAACGAACTATAAATAGCCGTTTTTAATTATTTGTTTAAAAAATGTCTATTCTTCATTTGTTTCTTCTCCATAAAGGTTTCATAACGTTTCTATTACCCCAATAATTAAATATGCTTTCCTGGAGGGAAAAACAACAAAAAAATCCTTGTTGTTTTCGACTTATATTTCGGTGAATAACTCCGAAACCTGACGCTTTAGGATATTATGTTATATTACATTTTTTGTTTGTATAAGCGTCCTCTATCTAAATATATAACTTTTGTTGTACACCGCGATTCTGAAAAAAAATCAAAATGGCGGCCGACCTTAGGGCCACCCTCCATACAAAAATCTTCTAACCCCTTTAAAAAAACCTGCAGTGAATGTCATAATCTGTCATACTTATGACAGTACAGATGCCAGTACATCAAGGTATTACAATCTGTCAAATTTCTTTAATAGAATGTCAACTTTATCGCTGAAGCATAAGGTTCAAGGTTGATTGGGAAAAGTTTCGGGTTGTTTGATGTGCTGGCGTCTGTACATTCAAACACTATTTGACATAAACCACTTTTTAATCAATCTAATCATTTTAAGGCGAATGGTTACGCCAAACTTCAAAGTAGACCTCTCTTTGAAGGCCTACTCCTCCCAAATGGATAGCCCAAATATATTTAAAAAAATATATGATATGTGACATATGTTTACAAATATAATTTAAGTTTGATTTTTTTAATATTACTGTTAGTTTTAACAATAAAAAATCATATCCATCCTCTTATTTTACGCAAGAATTTTCTTTCTACTTTCAAACGCCTGAAGCGATTTTGATGATTCTTTCACCAAATTATAGCAAATTTAATGGTTTATAAAAATTAAGTTTGTTTTATTTAATAATTATTATTTAAGTGGGAAAAAATCAATAACACCATGGTTTTACCTATACGGGCGCGGGCAGCAGCCGCCCGGCCAGTCTCGCTGTATCGTTCGCACGGGGAGGTTGTGTCGCATGTCGGCACGCTCCGATCTGCATTTTTGTGGCAAAGACTAAATAGCGCAGATAGTACACTCGGACTGTTCGTTTACGCTTGGACGTTGATAGTATTAGTAGTAGTGATAGTTTGTTTGCGAGTGGACGCTATATTATTGTCTATTGAATACTAATTAATATAATAATAATAATATCAATAAAACACGTTTATTCAGTATACAGTTCGTTTATTGACGTATACAGTTTATAAAAAAATACAATTACAAAAAAAAAATTAAAACTAACATGACTAATACCGCTCTTAACAGTGGTAGTTTTTAGGGTTCCGTACCCAAAGGGTAAAAACGGGACTTTATTACTAAGACTCCTCTCTCCGTCTGTCTGTCTGTCACCAGGCTGTATCTCACGAACCGTGATAGCCACAAGAAGGGTTATGTTTCTCGAGAGTATATAATATATACTCTCGAAAAACAATTATACATACATAATAGTAGATTGTACAACTAAGGCATAAAAGAAGCTATTTTACCCCGAGACGTTTATATCCACCCGAGCCGCAGGCGAGAGTGGATAGTTAAGTCGAGGGGTAAAATGGCTCGTTTACGCCTGAGTTATACACTCTGCTTTAGGTACACTTCGATTGCGAGAAAATGAAACAGACATAAAGTATACAGTACATAATTAATCAAAAATGTTGCATCCATAGCTAATTCCTGCCACCACAGATAATACCGCCAAGAAACATTTTAAAAGTTTTTTTTTTAATTTTCAACATTGGTCATTGGACTTGGGTACTTCATACTGCCAAAAAATGAAAACGTTTCTTTGCCTTTTTAACCGACTTCTAAAAAAGGAGGAGGTTCTCAATTCGAATGTTTGTATGTTTTTTTTTTTTTTGTGTTTGTTCGCGCATAACTCCGTCGCTTGCCAACCGATTTGAAAAATTCTTTTTTTGTTGGAAAGGGTATTGTTCCCAAATGGTCCCATGAAAATTTTATCGAAATCGGACAAGCGGTTTTTGAAAAATCAACAAAAATCTAAAAATTTATCTGCATTGTCCACATTAACGATTTTTTTGTTTACTTTTTTGTGGGGTAGGTACAACTAAAAAGTGAAAAATAAAAACTTTTTTACAAAAAAAAAAACCGACTTCAAAAAAAACACTACAAAGTGATAAATAACTTTAATTTCGGAAGTCGGTGTCAAAAAACGAAAATGCGGAACCAACGACATCGACTTCCGAAATTAAAGTTATTTATCACTTTGTAGTGTTTTTTTTGAAGTCGGTTTTTTTTTTTAAATAATAAATGACAACTATTTCACCTGATTTTATTAAATTAACGATAGAAAACACGGAAGTAGTATAAATTAAAGAAAATGAAATAAATCACGACTTTAATCTGCGAAGTTCTATTGTGCGTGTGGCTGTTGGGCCTGATTACTTTAGTCTTAGAAAAAAAAATTACTTTATGCACTAGAACATAAAAAGCGATTTTATGTCGCCTAAGCACATCATAAAGACGGACTTTTAGAGCATGAGAAGTGAAAACACATATTATTATGTATGTATGTGTAATTGTTTGGCACGCTCTGCGGCCTGAACGGCTCGATGGATTTTAGCTTGAGAGGTGTCGTTAAATTCGTATGTACTGTGAGAGTGACACTGGGTATATCAAAATAAAAAATACAAAATGGCGGATTTTTGGCGCAATATTATTTCTTCAAATTTTTTTTTTCTCATAACCTATCGAGTGGGGTATCAAAATAAAAGGTTTTAAAATGTGATTACAAAAATATATACAACTTATAATATGGTAAAAACTAATTCATAGTGACAAATCGTAAAAAACACCTACCAAGAACTAAATCGTCTGCGAAATCTTTCACATTTGTAAACTAAAAAGCAGTAAAATTTAAAAAACCCGACTGCAACCTTATGCTAAAACTAACTGAAAAGCTAAAAACAAGCCCATTTTAAATTAAATAAAAGTTGGAAGCAGGCGGGACCCATTTGAGTTTGAAACTATAATAATGGTATTCTTCTGGCAATCACGGTTCGTGAGATACAGCCTGGTGACAGACAGACAGACGGACAGAGGAGTCTTAGTAATAAGGTCCCGTTTTAACCCTTTGGGTACGGAACCCTAAAAACTACCACTGTTAAAAGCGGTATTAGTCATGTTAGTTTTAATTTTTTTTTTGTAATTGTATTTTTTTATAATCTGTATACGTGAAAAAACGAACTGTATATTGAATGAACGTTTTTTATTGATATTATTATTATTTTTTATTTGTCTCTAAGAAAGCAGTATTTTTACTGTACAATAGCATTCATACTCACAACATAAATATTGTACGTATTCTCGATCCATCTACACTCAGTAGGTAGCGTCATAAAACTGCCTAAGACAAAATGCGTCCCACGCCGCCGCATCTGCATGCGCTACGTACGAGTACGACACTCTTTGACATTGGGGAGGTAAGCGGGCGCGCGGGGTGAGGCACTGAGTTCGCCTATGCTCCGCCCAAACGCTCAAGGACATTCGAGGCTATAATCGCCTTAACGAAATGAAATTGAATTTAAATTTTTATCCTGTAAATAGGATATCGGAATCACTTTTTCATGTCATATTATAAAAAAAATGAGCTAGATGAAGACGAAATTTCATATCCTACCCCTGAGGAGAAATGGCGAAACAAACTCAAGGGTCAGTCACCTTTAAAGTCCAAACATAATCTTGGTCAGATTATGTTATGTGATGTGATACGATCATGATCATTAACGAAGTATTGTGTATAGAACAAGTATTACTTACATCATTTAGTAGTACTAACGGTAATACTAAACTGCACAAATAATTCCATCAAACCGCTGCTACGAAGCTAAGCAATTACCATCAATTAGCTAGTAATAGCAACCAGGCATTAGTCAAAAACAGAAGATATTATGAAATTAACTATTCAAATAAAAAACCAATAAAGCATTCATATCGACAGATTCTGAAGCGTCTGGTAACAAAATAAGCGTTCAGTGAGCAAATATTACATAAGGAAAATAAGAGATTATAGAATTTTTAGCTATTATACTGATCCAATTGTACTGGCTTGAATAGTACTAGACGCTTATTAGATACAACGTTAAGTTTTTAATAGATACTTATATAACAATGGAAAAACGTTGATTTGAGATTTTATACTTATTTCTTTTATTTGATGGCCTGAATGACTCCTCGACAGCCCCGAAGTGCGAAAAGACGAGTGTAGCAATTCAACACAGAATAGCTCATAGAGTAACGCTGTATTCATACTGGGTAATAATAATAATATGTTTTTGGTGTGGACACCAAACGTCACTGCGTAGAAGCCGCGTAGCCGTTGCGTAGCAGAATATAGACGCTGGGAAGCCTGTGCGTAGCAGATAATAAACGTAGTAGATCACGAACGCCGTAGCAAGTGCGTAGCATGTTCGTAGGAGATTATAAGCGCCGCGTAGACGCAGCGTAGTAGTCCGTAGCAGATCATAAAAATCGTAATTTGTAAAGCCGCTACGCAGCGGATTTGTATATTATGATTGTAAACTCTGTGTAGCGGCTGCGAAACAGATCGCAAAAGCCGCGTAAACGCCTGCTCTGAGCATACGTTCAATAAACGCCAGTGGCTACGCCTGTAGGTATTCTGAGCTTAACTAAAAATGCATGTGCAAACTGCTGAAAGTGCATGTCGTAAAAGTTACTTTGTACTTACATAAAGGTACCGACATACCTAAACTAGTTACTACCGTGGTCACAATACGGCAAACAACTGATTCTTACTTGATTGCTTGCAAGTCGTAACCGAATAATTTATAACGCAATAAGTAGATAAGAACGCAAATAAATACTTTGTAATGTTTCAGATCATTATTTCTTCAATTTTACATTTGTTATAACAAGCAACTAGTTAGCCAATTATAAAAATGCAGTTATATTGTAAAATATTTGCTTGTTTTTATTGTAGAACAATTTATTTCTTTACTTAATTGTGTCAATGTTTATATTTTTATAGTATTTTCTATCGGTAACAAGCCAGAATAAACTACTATATACAAATGTAATTTTGAATTTGTTTGTCGTTATTTATTTTACTCGAACATGAAGATACCACATTACTTTTTATAGTCTAAAAATATTTATCTTGTAAATAACCAATGTTAATTTATGTTTTTCAATAACATCTTAATTGTTTTTAAGATATTTTTTGAAGCACATTGTTGGAAGTAAAACTCATGACTTCCCATAAAAATCAACCATCCACATCTCCAGATTTCGTTCGCCGCAGATACAACACTACACTGTTATAATTTATGATTGTCTGACATTTCAAACTTTTATCGGATAATCTGACATTACAGTGACTTTGACAGTGTGGTTATAAAAGTAAGCCATTAAAGATATAATTGTGTCAACAATAAAGGTGTAAACGTCTGAGGAATGTTTCTCACTTCTCGTGACATTATTTGTCATAAAAAGATAACGCTTTTTTACGTCATCCGTCTCAGGAATTTCTAATTTCCGGTCAGGTTTAATTGTTACGTTTCTTAGAATGATTTTGGTCACATCTTTAAGAAAGATTCATTAGATGCGTTACGATTTTTCTATAAACACCCTAACATATCAAAGTGATTTTGGTATATGACACAAATTTACAAGGATCGCGAAAAATTCACGTCAAAAAAGAAAATGACAGACAAGTTAACATATAAAGAACATAAAAGACAATAAATGACAAAAAAGTCGTAACTTACTCATGTTTCTAGAAGTTCCAAATAGAGCTGTTTTTCGTACTACGAGGACGTAGACACTCACCACAACAGTGGAAGTTATATATTAATAGCCGAGAACCGTAAGATTATTACTACAAAGCAAAAAAAAAAGAATTTTTGTCTGCAAATATTTCAGGGTAAGTGATCTTTTATGAAAGGATATAGAAAGCTTTGCTTGGTACTGGAGCCACGGCAAAAGATCACAGTGTGTTACGAACTGAACCTACAGATAGATACACATAGTGTATAGTGTGTATATGTTTGGACGTAATAATATGTTTGTACACGCATAAAAAGTGCTCTATCGGTCGGTCCGTCCTTTGTTAAATAAATTAGTTTCGGTGTCTACCAAATTACGCCTCGAACCTATCTATATGTACAGCACATTGGATCTTGGCAGGAAAATATGCTCTACCTATTATCTGACTGTGAATAAATTAACATATTTGAGGCTCTGTAACAAAACGGGAGTTGAGACAATAGCAGATCATACATCATTGAAAAAAGCTTTTAGGAACACTAGTAGCCGAATACTATTTGTTTTCATTGATTTATTCATGGTCAGACTATAGATACAAGGCGCCGACAAACACGGTCCTTTTGAAATACAAACTTTTTCGAATTGGTAATGAGAGTTTGTGTGAAACGTTACAAAATAACAAGTCACGTACTGCCCTCTTCAAGTGAAACTGAATAATTGTTCTAAGGGATACAAGAATTTGGAAAACAAATAGCTCGCTAGGATTCCACTTGATTCTTTCATCTTGATGGAGTGCCCTGTGCACGTGTAGGTAGTTAGTTCGAATAATAGCTATTGTTTATTTAAGTTTCTTCTCATATAAAATTTATCAGTGCATTTTGTGATAAGGCCACATGTGATAAATTGCCTGTTTCATAAGGCGTTCATTAGAAGCGTGCAAAATGCACTCCGTTGCGCAGCGATAACTTCGCCGATAACGGTTTTATTGCCTCAAAATATTACCTATTTGCGTATCTAAAGTTGCTTTTTGTTTTCAAAATATCATAGTGACAATGGATAGATGAAGAAAATTTACGATTACAGTTTTGCTACATTTGCTATTTTGATTTATATTCATGGGCACGAGTAGAATTGATTAATGCCTACAAGTTTTTTGATTTCGATTATTCAATATAGGTAATAATCATAAAATATAATTCGATAACAGTTGGTTACTTGATTTATCTGGTTTGAGCGATGAGGTCAAGTTCTTGTGAGTAATTTAGATTTGTCAGAATGAATTAAAAGTTTGTAGAGCTAGTTTCCTATCGTACTGTTATGTCCTTTACATAGATCCATCTCGCAGTCACTGAGGCTGCCCGGCAACGTAGTGCAAAGCGTCGATGTAAAACATAGAGTGATTCACACCCCCCAATAAATACTTTGTGTACTCACACACTATTGTCGAGTCACTGCACCAAGAGCTTTAAATAACCCTGACCTTTGTTTCTCAGAACACCAAACGAAACCTTTTGCACAATCTCAGCGGGTACAACATAAACAATCATTTTAACGGCTTCATCGAAATATCTACCTCTGAGCATATTAATTGATACACGTCGTACAATTTCCTTATACACTTTAATGATTAGCCATAAATGTTCATCACAAATGAATGATATAGAAATAATTGCTTGAAGTTGATGTGGATTCAAATAACGTGTTCGGGGGGTATTATCCGCTCTGAGGACATCCCGTACAATGACGAAGATTGCAGCTGACTTGCATTGCCGCATGTTATTCACTTCTTTAATTAACTATCAAACCGGAGGCACTCTCGATTATAAGACGCGGCTACTCGGCTTTGTGCCCGCTGTGCCTACCTGCCACTGAACTCTGCATTATAACATTTCATCAAAACAAACGAAAAATGACTCTATTACATGGTAATAAGGTCAACCGAACAGATTTTGAGTTCCACTGGCGACTGGCTGTCTCGACTTTGATATTGTTTTTTGTATGTGGATATTAGGAGTTCGTTGTATGAGCATGATCATTAAAGTCAAATTTGGATGTGTAAAACGTTAAAATGTAGTTTGTCAGGTAAGTGCCTACATCCTCTCGCTTTTTAACACTGCAGATGGTTGGATGTGCGCAATTAGCCCAATAAAATATTTGCAGTTGCTTACGACGTTGTTCATCTTATGGTTGATGTGATGATCATATAATTGGTTGATGAAGTGTCAATTTCAAACTAGTTGAAAACCAAGTTACGTATAAGATTTATGCGTTATAACAATCGTGTTGTATTATTTTAAGAGAAGAGTTCATAATAATGTTTTAAGACGCATGGGCTTACATAAAACGTCAAAAATCACAAATGATGGTTTTCCATAGCAAGCATGCATCGTTAGGTAACGTTCCTCCAGTGACTATAAGCGGAACACCATTGCAGCGTGTTGCTGAGGTAAAGTAACTAGGACATGTGGTCACTGAGGAGTTCTCTGATGGTGCAGATTTGGACAGAGAGCGTAGGGCGTTGGCGGTTCGGTGCAATATGTTAGCTTGCAGGTTTGCACGCTGTAGTAGGGATGTAAAGGAGTATCTTTTTAAGACCTACTGCCAAACCTTCTACACGTGCAGCTTGTGGGCGAAGTATACGTAGAGGGCCTACAACGTTGTAGGCCCTCTACGTAATAATGGATTTAGGATGTTGCTGGGGTTTCCACGCTTTTGCAGCGCTTCGCAGATGTTCGCGGAAGCCCATGTAAATGATTTTCATGCCATAATGACAAAGAGGGCGATGTCACTAATGCGAAGGTTGCGCGGAAGCTCCAACAGTATCCTAAAGACATTGTTTGACAAGGTGGACAGCCCCTTTATTATGCACTGGGTGCAGAGGCACGTACCAACGATCTATTTTATGTGTGATAAACGAAAAATATAATATTATAAGCAATAAAATATGGAACATAAGTAGCCAATAGCGCAGTTAC
This sequence comes from Amphipoea lucens, assembly GCA_947508005.1. NCBI lineage: Eukaryota > Metazoa > Arthropoda > Insecta > Lepidoptera > Noctuidae > Amphipoea > Amphipoea lucens. The sequence goes on from OX382374.1 coordinate 10,103,707, forward strand.
AGGAACTGATTCAAGTATCGAAGAATCTGACAGTAAAGTGAGTCTTGTTATTGTTTCCATTTCACTTGAATGAATTTGTGAAAAGGAAGAACTTCATGTTTTCCGACACAATGTTCAACAGAATTCCTAGATATCTGAAACAATGGTTACGTTTTCTTTGAAATGTTTCAGCTTTTAAATAAATGGCTAAAAATAATATTGTTTATTGAGCGTATAGAATAAAGTAGAAGCTAGGTTTTCAAACAACCATTTTATTATTACTATTAGTTTGTAAATTATGTGTTTAGAGCATAATCAGTCGTTAATGTTCCCACTGCTGGGACACAGGTCCCCCTCTCTGTGAGAGGGAGTGGGCCACAATCCACCACGCGGGCCCTGTGCGGGTTGGTGGATATGTGTATATATAAATTTCGTTGTAAATAAATAAAAGCTTCTGAATACTCTCCCAATCAACACTGTTAAATTATAGACAAAAAACAATAAGGGTCGCCTTCCAGTTAACCATAATAACGTATTCAGATAATAACAAAAAGTACCTATCTATATATAATAGGTGACAAATCAAAATAAACAAGACACGCATTCCGGTTCACCGCGGGCAAGAAGCACAGATCTGAGATCGACATTCAGTGCCTAATGTATATTAAATATGAGTAGACGCCTTACTACATGGCATTCAAGTGAAAAACAGTGCAAAAACAGAATGGAATTGCCATTATAGCTTATAACTCAATCAGTTGCGTCCTGCGGCGGGACGGCGGCATGGCAGCCACACCATGGCGGCATGGCTCGATAGGAATTTTATACTTTTTCATCCATTATCTGCATTCTTGTCGCGACAGATATGTCGCCCGGCAAACAGACACTTTGACAAGTGAGCGCCTTAGAAAATAGAGAAAATTGAACGCAATGAAGAAAATTCCGAGCATTCTTACATGGGATTTCTAATGGCGTTAAGATTTTATTGGTTCGCTTATGACGAGCCGTTTATCTGTTTGTAAGAATTGATGATGAGTTGATCAATGTTCAGCCATCGTACGATATATTTTCAGTCTTCTCTTTTATTTAAATAAGGGACCATGCCTAGCTAACCGTGATCACGTGTTAATCATTTTCATTTTTATTTTCATGAAATTTTTGATGTCATGGTTTGTCCGTAAGTGTATACACGATGGCAATGACACAGAGTTAAGACACAATGGTTACAAATAAAGTGAAAAATAAGTTATTCACCCAAAAAGTGACAAGTTTTCATTATGAAATATTAGTTTAAAATTTTGCAAAACCACGAAATAAACTACATAATAGGATAGTGGACGGCAATATGTTACACTTTGCTGAAGGATAATGTTGCCCATTCGTATATCACAGGCCACGTCAAGTCGTCAACTCGTCAAGCCTTTCTGAGCTTTTCTTTTAAAGGAAAATCCTATTTGCTGTAAACGAAAACAAAATATTTCTCTGTATAAAAGAGAATTCCGTCGTTTTATTTATTTTACGCAAATTCCTGAAACGTTTGACAAAAATCCGATACGAGCTTACTAAACGGCATTTATTACTTACATCGCAAAACATGTGCTGAGAAAAGAATATGTTCAAAGGACGAGAATTTAATACGAGACTGGTATGTCGCTAGCCTCCTTGTAGTAATCTTCACACACAATACAAATAAACAACGAACACACAACACATATGTAATTAATCATACAAGCTTCTGCATTTCTCTGTGATTACCATTGTGTTTCTCTCAATGGAGTACGCGTGGTGATGAGACAGCTCCCGATTTAATTTCGAATCACAATCATTGTCTTCTTATTTTTATTTTCTTATTACGACCGATTTAATGAGTGTTTTAGTTTAATGGAGAGAACTGAATAGTCCATCGAGCCATATAGTAACCAGAATAATAAACCCGAGTAATCAAGTTTCAAATCGCTTTTTGCACACTGTAACTATCATTACGTAATTTAGTTCATTCTGAATGCTTCCTTAATTAGACTGCTTTATATCGCATTTTAAAAAGAGGACTGATTTCATATCTCATTTCTCATTGTCGTGAGCACAACACATCAGCGCGAATTTTATCAGATGCGGCAAAAAGTACTTTGGGTGAAAAAGGTATTACCGACACACGCATGTAATACCTATGCATGCGCGTACGCTGAGACAGTTTTGACGGCGTTGTGAAATGATGGACGGTCATTACGATGTCATTGACATCATTTGTTTTTCATAGTCCTTTTACTTTGAGTTTCAAGTTGAAAAAAAAATGCAAGGATATTGAAATATAGGATATTGATGTGGCTGACTACTGCAGTGGTTATAATTTCCGTACGTGTTGATCTAGCTTTTAAGTTAATACTATAGACTTAGCTTAATTAGTAATAATTAAGACTTCAAGACTTGAAAACTCAATTAATATTGATAAGATAATTTATGGTGCACAGTACATTACAATAATAGTATTCCACTACGTGAGAGGATTATTCGCACTTATTACTATTATCTGAAAATCCGTTAGGTATTCGTTGGATTACTTTTTGAGAGTATGCTGTCACTGTGTGCTTAATATAATGGAAGAGGATACTCATTTTGTACTTCTAATTGAATTACATTGTGTTACGATATATACCACCCGATAAGGCAGATTTCATCAGTTAATCTATGAGTAAAGCGTTAGATTCGTCCAATTTCAGATCAGTTACTCGGCTTTGCTGCATCATCGGTGATCTAATCATGTATCAGTGGAGATTAAAACAGGCCGGCCGGATCGCATCAAAGGCGGTATCACACTGTTATTTTGACTGATTGATCTCTTCCAACAAAAAAAGGTTGCATCGCTACCGAGATCGACAGTAGCCGAGAAAAAACAAATTAGTTGGCTAAACCTTTTCATAAAGCATTGTTATTATCACCACCTACCCCGTCCTGACCAGAACGTATTGTCGATCGAAAATACGCTTCTTGTGCTAAGTATACTTTTTAAGGTTCAGAATTGTGCTGCGATCGATCCGTGACTTGTGATCGGCCCGCATGTAATCGCGGTTGTCGAAAGGCGAAAATCATGCTGCGTTTGCGACCTTGCGTTCGTTACAAAAAACGCGATTTATTTTTTGGAGAAATGTTTTTCGGTGTCAGATGTAGCGGCTCGAGCTTTGATTGTTGAGATTCTCATATTTAGTTTTAATTGGTGGCTTTATCGAGTTTACATTTTACGGTCGGAGTCGATGAGAGGTTAATAAGCGGCACTTTGAAAGGTATCTTCGTTTTTTAGAGTTCCGCGTTAATAGGTAGGTAATAGAAATATGACTGTGTCTGCATCGTCGTTGAGATTTTATTAGGGTTAGGTGAGTTTATAATATAATGATTATCCCCGGAAAAGTATTGCTATTAATATTTTGTAATCGATTGAGTGCTGTAGTTCGAGTCATATTTATAGCTTTGGTATTGCGTGCGTTATGCCATGTCCAGCAACATAATTAAAAAATCAACATGCGGCATGGTAACAACGATACAGAATCACATGAGTCCGCGATAGGAATGTTATAACAATTCTTTACGGAACCGTTCATGGAAAATAAGTGTAATGTGCTGTGCCCAATTTTTTATTGTTTAGGCAATAGTCGATATTGATTTCGGGTCTTTGATTCCGACGTATTATTGCTTGTTTTATTGGTACCTGGGAACATCGTAATTAACCATATCGGGCCTTTTTTCTCATCTTTCTGGATCCTTTCGTGTCTACGGACAATAATAATTCGATGCTCACCTTGAAAGGCGTACGCGCCGAAAATTGGTCTCATATTGTTCATCGAAGACGTAGTTCCTGTTGTGTAATCCATTTTGATGTTTTTAATTACGATTCTGTGTTCTTTCACTTCACTATCATATTTTTAGATGGTCGGAATATTATCTTAAAGAAATAATTTTATATTACAATCACAATGTCTATACATAATATACAGTTTTTCCTTGTACGTGACTTTCATATACACAACACTTTACGATCTTATTTATTTTAAGATTGAAACTTTTATGGGACACTTTAAACACTGAATATGTTTGAATATTGCACGAGGGTACGAACTGAGGTGACGTACACATTTGTGCGAACGAACTTATGAAAGCTCGATGCGTGCGACATAAGTGAATCAATTACAAAGTCGATGGCGTTGTGTGCATTATCTTTCGGACCCTACTCATAGCGTGTATTACAATAGCATTTCGCTCCACCTCTTTGCTCCCCTACCACTTTTTATTTACTAGTAATAATAATAAATCACAAGGAACAGTCGTGTATGTGTTGCAGCGTCAAAGGACGCGCATAAAAGGGTGTTTATGTATAAATTCTTTATTGCCGATCAGTATGTTAATGACGATTGTATGTATAGTGATCTTTACAGTTACGTCTCCTTCACTAATATTGGTTCTCATGTCCTTTTTATTTAGCAATTAATGTCTATTTCATTGTTGCCTGTGTTGTACTTATTGAAGCTTTATCATTGCAGCTTTTCACGATGTTTATAGAAGTACTCAAATATTTCGCATTTAGAAGATATTTCAATATTATTTTACCTAGTTTCAAAGTTCTGTAGGAGAAATTGCTTAGAGACTGAAAGTTGATGTTAAAAGCACATTTCACGGTAGTAAAGAGAGAACACCTTTGAAGCCGGAGTAGCTACGCATCACGGTAAAATGTAAAGTAAGTCTTCAGAGTATTTACAACACGTTACATCTTACCCTTACTTACGATTCTGGTAGGTAAAGTTCACGTGAAACTTTCTGTTTTATCAACAAAACTTCTAATCAAAAATATATTCTGTCGTCAAGCGATCGTAGAACGTGCAGCTGCCAGCGGATTGTCGACAATAGTATCGATAAAAAGCCGTCATGCAAATTATCGACTATTGTATCGTGGTATTGTACGATGAGCGCTCAACGCATGCGACTGTCCTGCGGACGATGCGTGCGATTCGATTCGCGTTTCGTTTTTTGGGGAATCATAGTATTTTCAAAAGCAGCTGTAGGACTTGCATGATGTAATGTTTCATAAATGTATGATTTCAAAAGGTGCTTATAAATATACACGTCCGCATCAGAATAGTCATTGAAGCTCTTCCTGTTCCAAACCGCCTAGATCTAGGCGAGTGGAATTCAAACGACTTGTTTATGCACCTTCTGCTGCATAGCAAAAAAGTGATTTTAAACTTGAATTTTGTACCAATTACTACAAAAGCGAAATCTGTTTTTATGAAGAATAATCAGTAGTTTGATTGCTATCGACACGCTAAGAAAAAGAAGTAGTTTATTAATAAGCTATTAGGAACTTGATTCTAGAGGTTAAACTTGTAATCAAAATTCTAAGGATAATATTTTGAATTCCTCGACACCTCAAAAACTGCTGAGTCAGATTTAGTTATTATGAGCTTTCATTCACACTTCAGTATGAAAAAACAAGTTGAATGAGCACTTCGATTTGGTTTTTGTTAACGAAGTGATGTATCAGACGTTATGAAGTTCCAGTGGCAGGACCACAGGACTCCTTGTGAGTGACACGAGCTAGTGTGTCAAAACAAAATCGAGTGGCGTCTAGGGATTAGTCGATTATTCGAACGCGGAATCACCGACTGTGTCGGACAAAAGCAAGAAGTTGTTACTTAACAACGTTTTTGTAAGTTTTCTATTTTAGTTCGAGTATTTTTATCGGAATTTGATTGTCAATTTGGTCAATGAGAGACCTTTTCTGCTTTTAAATATGTAAAGAAATTGTTTCTTTTCGATCCTTTGACAATGTGATTGAACTGACAGAATTTAAATTTTCGGACAAAGTCCGTTAAATTAGCTGTAATTTGTAAATCAAGTAAACGTTAGTGGGTATAGAAAGATGGTCTGCTCGGTTAAGAGTTGGCGTCGCCATTTAGAAAGAAATCAAATCAACCGCTACAATGAACCTAACTGTACATAGGAACATTAGTATGTAGGTGCGCGCTATGGTGGGCTCTCTACAAACAACCAGTTTCCATTGTTCTTCTACGTGGTGCGTTTGTCAAGGCACTTGAAAGCTGAGGACCACTTTCACCGGCTCACATGCAAATCGCCTGGACGTCGCCTGTATTACAGCTATTAAGCCTCGACGGACGCAACTATGCACACGAGTCTATTGAAAAAGGGTGTAATGTGTGAGGGCCATTCCATGTTGACGCTGTGTTATACATACATATAAAACTTAGGTGTTTTCTGTTCGACGTAATTGATATTAGCGTGTCTAATTTTAAGTATATTGATTTGACCATTGATGTTTTGATCGTCTTCTTTTTCTGTTCAGTTTATCGATGCTCTTATCCTATTTATTATTAATAACATAAAAATAAGGAAATTAATCGTATAGTATAGCCGTCAAAACATATTTAATTGTTCATCTCGCGCGACCTTTCTCAGTTAAATGTCAGGTTTACAGAAAATTAATAAAATATGTGAATGTTAATTTTAGTCATTAGCCTTAGTCAAGTTGTGAGGATGCCGACGAATAAAAAATATGTTAAGAAATGTGTGATCGCGCCGCCGGCGCACGCCTCCGCCGCGAGACCGACTGTTTGTGGAAACAAGTCAAATGTGTTAAATATGGAACATCAGCTGCGTGGAACTGTTGTCGCCTGCGCTACTGGAAGCGACAAGATGCGACACCTTATTGTCTGTGTTAATATAGGCAATCATACAGAACTTTTCTTACTTATTTATTATACTGAACGCAGGTTTTTGGTATGTTAAAAAATAACATAAGGAAACATTGAATACACCAAAAAAGCTTTCAGAAACCATACACGAAGCTCTAAAATTGAGGAAGCCTTTAAATATGCAATACATCTGCCTAAAGATATAACCTGTTTGGCATAACAAAACGACGTGACTACGTCGTAAAACACATATTTTTTGTGTTATAAATAGTTTAAGAAATCGTTAATTGGTTTTGGTAAGTTTTTATTGACATTAGCCAATTATTCAATTACCTAAAGGCGTCGACGGAGTGTATGGAGAACAGGTAAGCTTGAAATTAACATTTATGTCGCTTCTATAGTTTTGTTTCTGTGTGCAGCCCATTAGCTTATTCAATTCACCCTGAGTGAATTGGATTTTCCTTCCTATAATGGACTCTAATCCGTCGGCACATGTCTTCAAGGGCGGTCTAATGCCCCTGTTGCATGAGACACTATTACTGTTTTTCGTAACGGACCATTACAATATCTCATCGTGACGTAGAAAAATTTTACATGTCATTTGGACATATTTTTACGAGTGTTTGTTTTTCACGTGGGGCGGGCCCATTTCACACGGTGTGTTATAATGCCGCTCCACGTTTCACTACATTTACTGTGACGTAGATTTCGATCTTTTACACTTTTAATGTCGCTAGTTAGTTTTTTGTGAAGGTCGTTTAGCTTTATGTTTATTTTTTCATTCAACTGCTGAAGAAAACATAAATTGCATGTTATGGACTTATGGTAGAATTTACAGTCCTCAAATGGCAGTCCACTACAGGAACAACTTTTTCAGAAAAAATATGTAAAGCTCATTTCTTAGGAAATTGTTTACACAATTCTTGTTGGAAATACTAAAGCGTGTCGAGTAAGGGTAATCTAACAAGTTTAAGCATTGTCGTAGTTATTAGAAAACAATAAATATACTTAAATCTTCAATTTATTTGATACTTGTAAAAGGCAACATTGATATCATTAGTGCGGCCTAATATGAAATATATTTGTAAGTCTATGAATTATATCCCCGGAACAGCGGCGGGCATGTCGAATGGAACTAATTACAGGCAGGCCACGGACCTGCTGTGACATGTGGCCTATATTACGACATACGACATATCATTCCGACTTATTAATGCGTTACGTTCATTTTGTACGACTATTTTTTATAAGGAAATAGTTAACTTTCTAAGGGGTGACTCATATCAATATAATTACATTATGCGTTGTTATTATATAAGTTATCAAAAAGTGATAGTAATCTATTTGATTGACACCTATTTATTGGCTATGACATTAAAATGGACACTGCAGAAAGTGTTGCTGAAATCTTAATTAACCTTACTTCCATTAACGTATGTGTCGTGCACTTTTTTGTGAGCAATTAGCAGATCGTCGCGTGGCGGTCGTCGCATCCGTGTGTTGTTAATTTATCACCGACCGACCACCGACCGCCCCTCATTAGCGAACTGTACAAAAACTGGCCGAGTTTTATTTATGTAGGTACGTACCGCACCATGACTCACTGCGAATCAAACACTCCCAGCCGCTAAACAATAGCCAACCAAATAATTTATCTGCACGTGTTCCCGCTTTGATAAGCTAAGACTGATTTGCTACACCAATTTGTAATTAGTGCTTTATGATCTCTGATTTCATGTGTATAAAAGCCATTTATCTAATCACTTTTGTTTCTCGTTCGGCTCAGAAATATCTCTAAGTGGATAATGCTGTGAAGTAAAACGAGCTTGTTGGGAACTCATGGGAAAGTGTTGGTAACTCGTAAAATGGAGATTCATCGATGCTGGCTGGCAATTATCTAAAAGAAAAAATACACGCACAACCTTTAAAAAATGGAATTGGGTTCTATACTCTGACTTTGTTTAAATTTTCCTACGAATCGACTCTCTTAAAAATGTATATATTTATATGATCGTTCCATTCCGGAAATTGAAAGTCATCTTCAATCTTACAGGAGAATCAACCTCACAAAAACTTCCAAAAAGTCATCTTAAAAGACATTTCTTATTCACAATAAAAAATTAAAAATATTTAGTACAAATAAACAGCACGCCTTCGTGGGCGGCCCATCAGCGCATAGTTTCAGCGGCATCTTTGGCGCGCAATGGGCCCTGAAGCGTATGCGCAACGATTTCAGCGCATTTCACGCCTTTTTTGTGCGCGCTGCGCAGGCGACGAGTCTCGTATGAAGATTGTTAATAACGCGTGAAGTGACAACTGTGGGTTTAATTGCGACTGTTAGTTATTAGTGTGAACTTATGTGCGCGAGAGATGGTGCTGAAGATTGTTTGTTGTGTGTCAACAGTTGACGACTGCCTTTGAATTACTAATGTTGTAGCTGTTTTTAGTCGGGTACCTAAGTTAACAATACTGGCTCCATGGGTAGGCAAGTATATCGTTTATTTGCTAGGTACTGAATCAGTAAATGAATCTATGACGAAACCATGATAAAATTTGTTACAAAGAATAAATTACACGCTGAGCAAACCTTTTACCGACTCGAAATTCCAGCGTTTAACCCAAAAAGTATTTGGGACGACCTAGCTCTCCTTGAAGAGCACAAATATCCCAATTATTTAGCAATATTGGTGTTACCAGTTGGGAAAATAACATGAAAGCGAGTATTGTATCTGAAGTTAAACAGAGTAGCCTCTTGAAAGCTATTAATGTGCAAATAGGCCAGCCACAAATTAAGGGTTTTGTAAACCGCAAGCGCGATGAAGCGTTGGTTGGTTTTTAATTAAAGTTGGTAACTCTGCTCAAGGCTGTCGTGTTAATGAATCGACGATTTCTGTTCGTTTCGATATTGCATTGTTTCCTGTCTCATTTATTAAGGGCCTGTGTACATTTGCTTTGAGTTTTTACATTGTTCTGGTTTAAATTAGGTTCGGTTATTGTGCCGAAATGTTACACGACTTAATCTTGTTCAAAAATATTGCAGTATTTAATACAATTGGGTTACATTTATATTATTTAAGTCGTCTCTTAGGTTCGTCAAAAAGTGTTGATTGTATTGGGTTGTTACAATGGACAGACTAAAAATAAACTCTTTTAAAACGTTAGTTAGTAGTCTAATGACGAATTTAGTTTCCTGATAACTCATGATAAAAAAAAAACAAAAGTTAAAAAACAGAAAACATAAGCTTGAAAAAGAAAACTGCGTCCTGTGGTGGGTGATCATAAAAATTACCCAAAATTGATACAGCCCATTGTGAGAGAAATATTTTTCAATCAATGCTATGTGATATGATGATGGCAAGTTCAACTCTAAATTTGATTACCTACCTACTACTCAACAACAATGTTTGCCTCTGAATAAGGGTTTGATTTAGTACCTAAGAATTAGATATAGGCGCTTCAAGAGGTGCATTTTTATTTGTTCTGGGCTACTATAAAAGGTCACTCCAATTTGCATTATAATTTATAATAATTTTACTTGCCTGTGGGTAAGAGATGATTCCAAAACTATCTGATGGCTCCAGTAACATCTTTTTGTGTCACTTGGCTTCCTGCAAAGTTCAAAAGCTCAATTGTTTTTGAACTTTTGGGAAGGAGATCTAATAATGAGATAACTTTAGTGAGAAAATTATCTTAAGTTTTTGAAACGAAGGTCCTTATCCGCACGAATATACGTATGTATAATATCTACTTGGCGAATGAGAGCTAAACCGAAAAAAAATGTAACATTTTGACCGTCACGACATTTTTCTGTAGTCTGATTGTGTGTTTAGGTACAAGAGTATACCCGTTATTTAATACATAATATACAGTGAAAGGAAATTCGTTCTAACCGACCAAAGAGTCCCACGATACCTCTTGACATTTTTTAAATTGTTTTGGTCATTAAAAAAAAAAACATTTATATCAAACATCATATATTTTGATACTCATATCCCATAAAAATATTTAAGCCATAATCCATACTGATTATATGAAGAAACATCTATATTTAACCGTCCAATAAAACTAAGTGGACTTAACAAATTATCTATGCGAGTTCGCCTTTAGCGAAGCTTTGTTATGCTAAGTCGCATAGTGTGGAGGAAGGTTTACGTCGAGGTGCTTACGAAACTGCGGCCTTGTTGGCGTGCTAAATACCTGAGACAATAGTGTTTACCTACCAATGACACGTTCACTTAATTACTAGTAAACTTGCTCGTAATTACTGCTTTTTAATTAGGTAGGTACTAAGTCTTGATTTCTTGTCCTAGGTTTACTTATTTTGTAGGTTTATTAATTTTGCTTAAATGGCTTTGTCAAAAAAAAAAGAATATTTTTAAATGTGTAGGTACTTCAAATACCTGAGAGATTTTAAAAATATTTTGTATTTATATGTCCTATATTATTCGTCCTAAAAACACACCTTAAATAAAATAATAATTGATAAGATTGAATAAGATTGATTGATTTGATTGGATAAGTCGTATTTAAACACACTAAAAAAAAGCTTTCTTTATCAAAACTTCTCTGTGACCATAGAGACTTAAGTGATGAGCGCAGACGCACAACGTGGTATCTGGATTTTTAGACAGCTATTTCAGACAAACCTAATATTGTTTTTAAGAAAAATATTAAAAATAACAAGTGTAATTTTTAAAAGAAATGTAAGAGTTAAAGGAACTTATGTGCTTATTATTTTTTTTATAAAAACGTTTGTATTATCTCTTAAATGTCACCAATAACGCAATATTAAAGATGTAATTTTTTTATGTCAATCTCATTATCTTAATGCCATCGAGACGGAGTGTTGTATCATTAAAAAAAAGTAGGTACTGAAAAATCATACACATTGAAACAAAATGTGTCCTGTACACGAACACAGATCGACATTGCAATTAACTCACACAAACGTGTAGTAACATTTTCTTGGTGTGCTTACAAACTCCGCCCCAAACAAAATTTGACCAATCCCCGATCGCTGTAGGCATAGATCGTTGTGGCAACACGCCTCGTATTTTTCGTCACGGAACAGCGACTCAGGCGCGACTCACACATTGTTAATGTAAGCGTTCTTCGCTTTGAAGATACCGGATCCGAGGCTTCGTGCTATCTCGTTTCCACACCGGTCTTTGGCCCAGTATGCCATCGATGGCTAAATCTAATCAAAAGCTGTAATGAAAGGCTGGGATTTAGGTTTCAGAAAGTTTGGCTAATATAATATTTGGTGAACTATCAGTATTATAAGTGCTTACAGCAGGATCGATACTTTTATTTAAAAGTTTCGGGACCGGTGACACGTTCGGCGATGAAAACAGTCGGCTCACAGAAAGAGACAAACGATCAGGTGGAGCGGTTTCGAAGGCTGCGGAGGCGGCCAGTTTGACCATTTTTTGTTGGTCCGTTGATTGTGAAAGATTACACTTGAGAGTCGAAATACATCTTTACATCACACGTCAGTGGGCACTGAGCTGTCTTCAAAGTAACACGGATTAGACACACGCAGTTTCCTTTACGTAATTATGTCTGCGTTCATGCTGTGATAGTGAAAGACTGAAATAGTGATCTTCTGGGACTTTTGCATGTGTTCGGACTAATTTGGTGTTTAGAGCTACTCGTCTTACTTACTTAGCTCTGAAATTATTTGCGTCCATGGCGGTATCAACACTGAACATGACACCGTACTTCACCGGATACTCTTTTCAAGGTAACCCTTCAGCTTCTATGTAACAACTTCCTATAATATCGTAATTTATAATTGCTTTCAAATACTTATTAGCTTTTTTTTAAACTTTGGTAACTTTGCATAATTTGTTACGTTTCGAGCTACTCATGTGCATCGTTTAGCGTTCGATTTTCTTCATGAAAAAGTTTTATAACCGTTATTAATTAACTCTTTGATTTCATTTTTACTTACATTTCTATCATATATGTTTTAGTCACCAAAGTACCTACACATATGAGCTTTATTAAGTACACAATTCATAATTTTATTATTTTAATGTATATAAATTGCTAATTTCTTACATGCTTCTTCTTCTTCCTAAATAATTTTATGTTCTTAAATGCCAATTTAACTTGTTCTGTCACTATCATCATCTCTCATCTCATCTTCCTTGATTACCTAAAAAACTGTTTCGTTCAAATCAATTATACCTCAAATTATGACTAAAACCACAACACGGCCAATAAATAAAACACGTTGCTTCACCCATGATTAGCTGACATTTAGCAGCTGATTATGTGTCGGTTATACCAGTTGGATTTAAATTATACCATAAACATTGACAACCACTTTTCGAACTAAAGGGCCCGAAACGATCATAAAACTATAAAAACACGAAGAAATTACAAAGTTCCTTTTACAGCTACCAATATAACAATATTTCATCTTCGCGCGTCGGGCACAAGACAGACGAATTAAGAATGGCCTGTTTTTTTCTTGTTTATAACAGAACCTTGTTTAGGCTACACTTTCTGGAATGGTCAAGGACCGTAAGCTATAGAAATTGATTTGTCTCTGTTTCAATAAAGCATTTCTGTCACGATTAAGCTATTGTCATATTCGACTCATTGTCCCAATGATCTTGATCTTAATTGAAGAAGAATAAAGGAGATATTTCATCATATTTTTGATATTACCTCATACTACCATCTAGTGATGCTCTTTGTTTTGAGCTTAGATCTAAAACAAGCTTTTAAATAACAAAAGACTCAATAATAAATACTTGATTAGCTTCATTCTGGCCAAAAATGTCGTTAGATGAAGGAAATTCATGGTAAACACTTTCAATATAGATATGATATTATATATTTTATAAGGTTCTATAAATGTCATCGGGATGTATTGGTTTAAAAGTTTTAAAATTTAAGAGAAATTATTACTCGTCGTAAAATTACTGAACAACTTTTGTTTTCTAAGCATCCTGTCGTTTCTCTGTATCGGCGTTTTATTACTGGCGACAGTTTTTTATGAGTATCTAAAGTTTCACGGACAACCGTTCGTAAATAGTACTTCTGTATACATTTCCATTTTTTGTTCCTACAACGACAGTTCCTTGTACTATTTTAGATGTCTTTTCTAATTTTAAATCGATAAAAACTTCGATATTACCTAGACAGAGTAGAGAGGGCTGCTGTTACTATACACTTATAATTAGAATCATATATATTTTCCTAAATTATATTTCATAAGATTTTAAATTTTAAGATTTCATTGTTTCCCCTGCGGCTGAACTTTTAAGATCATTTCAAAGGCTTACCGTGTATAAATAACAACGAATACTGCTCCAAAAAGCTCTCGCACTGACGGTTTTACACATAAATCATTACCATACGAAAACATTTCGACGGCATTGTTAAAAATGTCACTTCGACTTATGACCTGTTTCGTCTAAGGCAAATTAAAAAGAAAGAGATACATATATTTGAAAGGGTTGAGAGAGGAGAGCAATAACATTAAAGAATGCCGACGACATTGGTATGGATACCCTGTCACATTTTTTCTTATTATGTGCTTATAAATATGACTGAATTATTATATTTATGAAACTCTTTTTTGAACACATTCCCGTAGATTTTTTTAACAACAGACTCGATTGGCTAATAAACTGAATTAAGAATTTATTTTGTTTTAGTTTGATGACCAAGTAGGAAATTATAATAAATACTGAGTCTTCTTCCTGCTTAATTGGCATCAATAAATCAACTCAGCCTATTGCAGTCCACTGCTGGACATATAGGTCTCTCCCAACCTGCGCCACAACACCCTGTCCTCCGCTTGCCGCATCTAGTCTGTCTCAGCCACCTTCTTTAGGTCGTCCGTCCCTATATAGCTGGGGGGCGTCCTACACTACGCTTGTCGATACGCGGTCTCCACTCCAGGAGTCGTCTGCTCCATCGGCAATCGGTCCTTCGACAAAAATAGCCAGCCCACTGCCACTTCAGTTTGCTTGCTCTGCAAGCTATGTCGGTAACGTACTTAACGGTTGTTTTCCGAATAATATAGGTAATTCCTGATTTTATCCTTCAAAGAGACTCCGAGCATAGCTCGCTCCATAGCGCGCTGAGCGATCTTGAATTTGTGAACCAGCCCGACCCTCAGTGTCCACGTTTCGGCACCATATATTATATATTAATTGGCATACATATAATGAAATATAATGACAAGTAAGGCGCTAGACAATAGCGAAGCAGCCTTCTAAAAATGTGCACTTACGTGCTTTTCTGACATGAGTCACGTTCGCCGTACGTAAGCGAGGCGGCGGGCGGCGCGAAGGCCTCTTTGAATTATTAAAAATGTCTCGATTTTTTAATTCGACTTCAAATTATATGAGTTTCTGAAGTACGAGTATAAATCGGGATTAGTGTCTGGTAAGTCCATCTGATGTGCCCGTGAACATCACAAAACGTTTGTTCAATGCTTTAAGAGGATGAAAGATTATTTACAAATATGCAGCCATTTGTAATTTGTAGAAATTAATTTTGTTTTTGTTTTGAATCATGCAAAGCGTGATTAATGTTATGCACCTTACAGGATATAAAACATTGAAGTATCATACCACAGATTAATCTTAAACAACGTGTATTGGAGTTTTCTAATACCAAGAGTTAGTGCATAATGATGCATTTGCGTAGAGTTTAAGTATGGAAGTTAATATCGATATTAGTTGGCATAATATCTGCGATGAGTGGTGCGGCGCGATCAGATGCGCCCGCGGCTAGGTGACGGCGATGAAGCGCGATACCGATCGCCAACGCGTTGCACCTTGTAATTTTCTCTGCGAACGAGAGTGCATTTTTCATAATCCTTTATGCAATAACCATTTTATTGGTCTCCATACAAGATTTGCGACAGCAATAACGGTTTCCATACAAGATTTGCGACAGCAATAACATTTGTTGTTAATTACTTGGATCAGTCGTAAATTCTCCTCTCAATTAGAGTTAAAAAGTTTTCGATGGAGCCAATTATTAAGAATGATACTACCTACATCACGGTGCATTGGATTTCTGACCTTTACGTGGAGTTCAGTACCATAATCAAGGTTTAGTCACATTCATATCACGGGCCGACAAGCGGTGCACATCTCGCGCACACGCACACATCTCGGCGGCGCGCCCGCGCAGATCAAAGGCACCGACAGGCTCTTTTAGCCGCATAATATGACGCGCCCCCCGCCTCCGCCCGCGGCCGGCGAAATGCCTCGCCGCCCGATCAACCTCCAGGGCGCTTACTTGCCATTACTTATGCTGATCTATTAATAAACAAATTGATATAACGGATATTTGAAGCGGGACCTTTGATTTAACATCATGTTATATTAATCAAAATCAGTTTATTAGATAATTTGCTTATGAAATACCTGCCTACTACATACTTATTCTCTTTAAATACATCTGGTATCAATTAACCTTTGATGGCTAACGCACGACAATAATTACGACTAATTACCGACGCAAACAATATAATAAATTATTTGTATGATTTGGCTAAAATTATTTCTGAGCAGGCTTATCCAATCTGATTATCAAAACCTCAGTCATCGATACAGCGCGGGCGCACACTTGGGTGTTGAAACGTTTAAAGCGATTATCAGATTAACCGCGGCCCATGAGATGAGAATCTAAAGAGCCCAGGGCGAAGCTCGTCTTTGTCACAAAGGCAAAGGTAACACTACTTTTCTCTTGCACAATCATTCTTAGCTTTTAGTGATTACTTTCCAATTTCAATTTAACAAGTGTTTTTTGAAGTGAAAACTTCTTTAGGCGCGTTGGGCATATTTTGAGATGGGAAAAACCATTGAATCGCGCCACTGTTACCGTAACCGACACCGCTTCGGATGTGTTCGGCTGTCCTCGGGATGTACTCGGTATTAATGTATTTCCGATATGTCAGTGAGTGATGGCAAAGTATTCTGTTTGTGTTTTGTTTATATTACGATTCAAAAAATATACACATAACTGCTCAAGTTTTCACTTCTGTCGGCACTCCCGGAGTGCTACTTTTTTTTCTTTTTGATAATTTCAATGTATTTGTCTCTCGGGTTGATAATTATAATATCACACACAATCCGAATCTCTGGTCGAACTAACGCTTACAAGAGCATCGCAAAGTGTATCTTTCTTTTGTTTGTAACTGTGACACACCATTAGGTACTTGACCATCAGTGAGTGTTGATAATTTAACACACTATAAAATCATCACCCGAAAGTACCTAACTTTCAAGTCCTATGAAACAAGCAAGTAAGAAACAAATCTCGGATTTTTACATCGTTTGTATGAAAGCTTCACGAATAAAATGCCATGCATATGTAGGTAATATATACCATACCAAACAGTTGATTGAGGCTCTAGGTTGACCACGTAAAACACCGTGAGGAAACCGGCAAGTCCTAGAGTCAACAATTCGAAGATATGTGACATCTACCAACCCGTATTGGACCCGTGTGGTGGATTACGGCCCTTACCCTCTCACCGAGAGGAAGCCTGTGGGAACATTATAGGTTGATTATGCAATACAGGGGTAGATAAGTATGATTGACGATGATGATGCTAGGTATATTCTAAATAGTAATTCTGAAGAAGATCATGTGCTAGCAGCTAAATAAATTACAAATGAATTTCCATCCCACAAAATGTCCAATATTGAATTATATATTTTAAAATAATAAACGTGACTCATTGCTGAAGCAATGTTTTAGGTATGTAGAAGTTTTGTGTTTATAAAAAGTTTGCCAGCAAACCTATTACTGCAACTTAATACCTATTAACCACCAATTTGCTTTCGATACCTATCATCAAAAAAACTGTAACCTTATTGTAGTAATCACAATCAGGATTGAGTGAACCAAACAACACAATCAATTTAAGGTAATATTTTAAGGCAGCAAACAACTGCGGGTACATTTATTAGTTTCTTGAGCGAAATCCTTTGTCCAAGCGGCAAGTGACGACGTCAAAGAGTCCATTTCGTGCAAGAAAAGAAAAGAATCCGTCAAATTAGTACACAACGCGTTATGAATACGGAATGAGGTCAAACAGGGCACTCTCAAACATAGCCTATTATATTGAAATAAAATATTCAGTTCCATTCATTACCTACGAAGGTACGTACATTATATTCAGCTCTGACATGCCGAAAGGCGTTGCCTCAGTTTGAACAGTTGGCAACGCGCTCAATGGGGAGACTCGTGTTTTAACAAATTAGAAAAACTTTTTGTATTCCCTACAGCCGTATTTCTTTCCGCTTACCGGGATATGGAATACCAAATGATTTACAAAATTAGTATTCTCAAAATCTAGATTCTAAACTAGACGACCTACTTCTATTGAAATCTATTGTGACGATTTTTGCTGTCAAACTGGTGTGAGCCGGTAGCATGAATTGAATTTCATGCTATCAACATTCAAAGTAAATAATGGAATTTCCAAAAGCTATTACCCAAATGAGAATGAGCCGCCATCTAAGCTGCTATGTAACTCGTATGAAAGTATAATAGAATTGATTTGATATTCGATTGCTACATTTAGTGGCTGGCGGAGCGGCCACGCGACCACGGGCCACACAGAATACTTTGAAGACTTGAAGAAGGCTTAATGGAATGACACAGCCTTTGTGAACGCCGCCCAATTCTAATGCCTATTCAGTTGGCATTTCACCTCTCTTTGTTGCTTGATTTCGGATAGTAATAGGTTATTTTATTAGCGTATAGATGATTTTTTAACGAGCAAGGAAATCTTGTGTCGATATAAATTGATAGGACATTGTTATTTTAGTTGCAAGGCATTGAAATGGATTACCTACGTTTTAATGTGGAGCATGTATTGTTGGAAACTTTAACTTGTTGATCGAATTAGATTTTGTATGCTCTATACACGCTTCAGTGATAATCTTTTTAAATCGCTCTACATATTACTATTATTCAATTTATTTTGCACTAACTCCTTTCTGCGATGTTTCTTCCAAGATATTTTGGAGCGACAATAGTCATTTTACTTCTACGACCGTTTGTATAGCTTTAGTAAAACAATCTGGCTCGCCATCAGCGCTGAAGGTGCCAGAAGGCACCTCTCCGCCGCTAATTCACGACATTCCTTCAGCGCTTAGCTACAGCTACAATGCAGGGTATTTAGTCGTTTGTGCCGCTCTCGTATTATTGTGTACAACCACGAAAACAGGTGCTCTCCAAGGCAAGACTAATGTGATGTGCTTGCTAAAATTATTTTGGTCCCTAACCTACGATAAAAAAAATATGTCTACCTAAATGCGATATGTAATTATGTAGGTATAGTTTTATATTGCAACCTTTGAATACCCGTAAAATATGATAAGTCTGAAATAAACTTTCAAAGTTGACAAAGTAAAATAAAAAGATTTAGTCGTAGACATGTTTGATAAGGCTGTACCTGTTTCTTTTAAAACTTTCCATGTAAATTCAAACAATACTCATTGTCCATAGAATGATTTACAAAGTAATAACTTTTCATGCGTTAGAGTTAAGATTAGGTCGACTTCAAGATCTCTGAAGTAAACACGTACCTATTTACATATATAAATAAAAATGTGCATGTATGTTCTTATACCTATACCTATGTCTTACCAATACCTATGTATGAACAGTTTCTAATGTTATTAATGCACAGAACGCTGTGGTGTAGAGTGCGCTTAAAGCAAGTTGTAGCTTCATAATTTGCAATGCGAAAGCAAAAACGCCACGAACATTAATTAGATTTCCTGAACTATGACCAGGTTTCGCAGAACCCACTCGTCGTACAGTTATCGTTGGTACAACTCATGTGGAAGGAAAGCGGCATGGCGTGTGACGCAAAGCCCCATATAAATTTTACTATAGGCACATTAATGTCGCTACGTGAAATTGATTTGCAAGCAGAAACATATTATGATTGTGAAAACGGGGTTTACGATTTATTTACACAATACGATATCGACTTCAAACATTATAAACTATCACTGTACCGTTGTTATCAAGTACAAGTAGATACTCGAGGCTAGTTCGCCTATTGTTTTTATCTACCCGCAAGTAATATATTCAAAGAACATTATGTGTCAACAGCTGCGTTTCATTGATTTGTAATCTATATTGAAACAAATGAATAACTGACACGAAGAAAAAGAGTGATATTTTATGTCCTCCATGAACTTGCAAGAGTTATTCTAATTTGTAAATAATCCAGCTTGCTGTAAGTATATGTGGCCCAGGTGTAGTTGTGTGTGTACAGGTATGAGGTCGGGATATCTTTACGCCATTTGCGCTCATAAGTTTTATTGGCTGCCATTCCCGTGTAGAAACCACGGCTAGTGCAATAGTAATACCCCAAGATATCAAACGTTTCAACAATATAAAGTGCAACACAGTGGAAACAAAATGCACCATTTCAGTTTATATCGATTAGAGCAAATCAAAGTGCAAAGTACTTTATTCGCGGTCAGTTTAAATTAAGAAATTGAAGTTGTACAAACAGAAAATGAATTTCGTCATCGCAAAGATGGAAGGTTAAGAAATTCAATCTCTATCCGACAATGGAAGTGATAACCCGAAAGTACTACGAAGGTTGATGAAAATGTGATTGTTAATTAAAGTTGACACAGAAATGCGAATGGTGAATTCAGAATCTTCATTTATTCGGTCACGGTTTGCCTCTTACGTTTAGCATTAAATGATTGACTCTGTTTCAATTTCGTCTAACACGAACGCAACGGTTGAACGAATCGGAACACGATTATGTGATTGTGAGAAAATTTTATACTTCAACGGTGCAACGGTGTCTATGTCTAACTTTAGTGTGTGATTATGTTTCAAGCAGACGAGACTTGCTTGCTATGAATAAAACGCGTGAGTAAAAAATATTGACAGCTAGGGTATTGAAACATTCAGCTACTGAGTGCGCAATATCGACCTAGTGACTGATATTTTTTTGCCAATTCAACCTTACTTTCAGTGCTTCACATTGACGTGCCACCCTCGTAGATGTTATTGTTGCGCTTTACTTGTGCATGCTCCGAAAGCACTTCCGGACGATTAGCTTCCAATGATTATTTGAATTTGTTGTTAACTTCACCTTCTTTTGCGTTAATAGCGTTACAATGTTTGCGAATTCTATTACGCATTGTGCACTTGAGATCCTCTTTGTGATTTTCATTGTGAAAACTTCATCAATTGCGTGTTTGACTGATCCTGTTAGTTCGGTTCGATGTAGAATAACGTTTACAATTTGTGTATATGGCGATCGAATTTATTATTATAGATATCGATTCATTCACATAATTTGCGTATTCTAATATCTGGTTTTTTATTTAAATTGTTATTTTAAGTTTCAAATGTGAAGTTTGATATTTTAATCGTCGTGAATTCCTACCTAATATATCATTTATGACCAAAAATCGTAGTAATAGAGCTATATATACGATGGTAATAAACTATCTCGCCAAATGAAAACTATATTATAATGAAGTGATACATTACCACAAAGCCACCCACATTTGTATAGCGGGGTTGTTATGGACACGTTATGCGTCATAAATATTTCGGGAACATAAAATTAACACTCAAAAACATGGGCTTTCGAGGCACCGCAACGTCTACGGCCTCCTACAAAAAATATGGGGATCGCTTGCAGAACCGCGGCGTGACTCCGGACACTACAAAAGCAATTCGGAACAAAAACAATAAGAAGTTTTATGTTCAACGAAAGAAGGTTCAATTTCCAATATTTATGAATGCTTTCCTGCTAGTTTGGGAGGTTGTATTGATGGATACAGTTGTTAACCCTAAGTTGTTTGTGTTATGGTCCACTTTTGATTGTATGATTAATATCCGTCTCGGTTTCTTGTCTTATCAAAGGACATACTTGTTGACATGTTGTCTAATTGATTGGTGGTTCTCAGTAGGGGTCTATGCCATACATGAGGCGGAACCTTTGAGGAATTATTTGAAATTGATAATCTATGCCTCCACAAGTGGAACATGCCACCGTTATATATTTTTTACTACATATTAATATGCGGTCAAACTTTGATATACGATTGGAATTTAAGTTAATTACTTTTTTTTTTCGTATTTTACCGATGAAAATTTTAATTAATGCAATGAATTAGCAAAGAAATTGCCAACAATTGCAAGCATTTTAAAAATACGAAATATTTTCATTTGATTTGAATTCCTACCAAGATAAAGCAAAAGTTATTAAAAACCATATTATAACAACTTGTTGTTGTTGTAGGTATAAGTAATAGGTACCTATAGCTGCATTAGCTGCTGAATGTATTCTTTAACATCATCTCCTTCCCAATAGAAGTTAACATGCATACACAAAGGCGTTGCAAAAATCGACGACCGGCGGCTCCCTTTGACGTTAGGTGGTCTGCCAACCACCGGCCGCACGAATGATGTGATTATAATAGCGACACTTTACGCACACATAACCACATTAATATATCCAGAAATAATACAATTTATATTCCAAGGGATTTTATTCGCAAACACCATTGAACCAGCCAACTTAATTACCGCTCACGATACTCATCGCTATAAAACATTAATTAAAATTTTGATGACTTTCTTTTCACTGTTGAAGAATGATTCATCAATCTCTCAGAATTCTCCACACAACAGCAAGATGGAGGCATTTCATTTAATCTAGGAATAACATATTTTTTTGTGAGAACAGAAGTCGATACTCGTAAAATGTAACAAGTCGATCCCAACAAAGGCCAGAAATAGTTTAAGTGTTATCGTTTCTGCTTGACCGCACTCGTGTAAAAGAAATTGGATACTCTTGCTTGAGAACACTGCCAATGAAACGTAAAATTACGAGGTGATCGAGGCCTACCGATGACGTAGGTACATATTATTGTAGAGCGTGTACGAGCGACCGACGTGCAACCGGGCCGCAGCTTTGTGATCATAATGTATTGTTGCTATTGATACTTTACGCATTATTTGAGTTTAATATAGCTACTGGTTGCCCTACTAATACAAATCCAATATAAAGGCGTGCCTCCTTTCGGGCGACAGGATCACAAAACATTTCACAATAATCTAATATAGGTATAGAAGAGTATATTTAGATCTATAGCAATACGATTGTGCTGTAGAGAATCATGATCGTAAAGAATACTGGAACATATTCTTCACAAGTAGAATATACACAATCAGAGGGCTTAGCTTTTATAGCGAAGTCAGGCAACTGGTTTCCACACACGTACACAGCTTAATGTTCACGTTTGTGAGTTAGAAATGGCGGTGTGGGAAAATCGTTTAATATTGGAGAAGTTATTAAGAATGTTTTATTTCTGCAGGTCAGGGTCGTATGAACCAGTTGGGCGGTGTGTTCATCAACGGTCGTCCGCTGCCGAACCACATACGCCTGAAGATCGTGGAGATGGCGGCGGCGGGAGTGCGGCCCTGCGTCATCTCGCGCCAGCTGCGCGTCTCGCACGGCTGCGTCTCCAAGATACTCAACAGATACCAGGTGAGGATCTTCACATACTTTCACGAACTCCTTAAAACCTATTAGAACCAACTTTTTCATCCGATGAGAATATAACATTAAATTGTCTTTTTTGTTATCAGGAAACGGGCTCCATACGTCCCGGTGTGATTGGAGGATCCAAGCCAAGAGTTGCGACTCCAGAAGTTGAGAACAGGATCGAAGAGCTGAAGAGACAAAACCCAGGTATATTTTCCTGGGAAATTAGAGATAAACTAATTAAAGAAGGCATTTGTGATAAAAACACAGCGCCGTCTGTGAGTTCGATTTCGAGACTAATAAGAGGAGGCAAAAGGGATGAATCAGATCCTAGAAGAAATCACAGCATTGATGGTATTCTAGGTAAGTAATATACTTACCTCGGATTATTAAAACATTGCATTGCATGGATCCAATTGATCCCTATTTGTAATAGGTTTTCAATAATAATTCACAATGAGAATAATAACCTAGAAGTGACCTTAGGCACTCACACTGCAAGCATTTGCGGTATCAGTTGGTAGCATAGTTTGTAGGAGCACTTTACCGCTTGAAAAGTAATACCGCGTTGTGTGTTTGCATAAAACTTTATATTGCTCTAGTTGGTTGTTGTGCTCTCTTGATAAAGAATTAACTGTGCTGTGGTTTATTCTGAGTCTATTATTTTCCGCGTGCGAGGTCACCGGGTCGGCATTAAGAAGTATTTAGCAATATTTCAAAGTCCCTGACGGATTCAATTCAATTATTTAAAAAGTCTCTGACGAAACCTTCGACATAATGACGCGTAAATAACTCGCCGTGTCATCGTAGTCCTTAACGCTGATTCGAGACCATAATCACTTAATTTAGTTCAAAGCATACTATTATTATAAATTTATTCTTATAATGAGACTGTCGGAACGTTTGCAAACTTCACAAAATGGCGTATAAAGTTAATAATCCACGTAAAAGTGAAGCGGGCGCGGCGCGCGCGCACGCCACGGCAGCGCCCCTTGTGTCGGCTTCGAAATTGTAGGTTATAAAAATGAAATTAGTATCCAAAGGTGTTATTATCCCATCGCGTTTGGCCGCGAGGCTTGCATTACGACAATCTGTCCGTACTGCACGTCTTGTGCCGTATAGCTATCCAATATAAAATGGCGCTCCTAATATCCCGGTTCAGTGACGGAGCGCGGTTTTGCCGGCGAGATTCTGCGCACCGATAAGATTATGCATATTAAGTAGTGAGCGGCCAAAGTAATATCTACACTGGAAAAGCGGCCCCCTTTAGTGCTCGAGCTCGAGTATTGAAAATTTGCTGTTCGTGCCTGTCCTGTGACGGCGGGTAACGGTTCATTTTGGTCGCCAGTTTTTCGTGGAAATATTTGCATACGCGCAGACTATGGTAACATCGGCAGTTGATTATTATTTCAGAGTCCTCACTCGAACAAGTTTGCATATTGAAAATTTGCATACTCGGACATTCGTTTATTTTTTGTCTGAACCGCTTCAACAAAACATAATCAGTACAGAATAATTATATCGTTCTCAATTGTAAAAATCCAACAGCGTGGCTTACACAAAATAAGAACTCGATCAACTTCTCTTTAATCTAATTCCATTTTATTATCAGCTAGCACAAAGTAATATTTATTAAGGCCCCGAAGAATTCATTTGAGGCTACTAGAGGCGTAGTGTAATGTGGTTACGTTTAATTTAATCGAGGCCGCGTGTGGTCCGCGCGGTAGTCTAATATAATCGACGTAAAACAAAAACAAATGATCTTAGAAAGTCGCAATAAAAATGACATATTACGACGACAAAATTCATATTATTTGAAGACTGTGACCATTTGGAATATGGCCACTATAATTTAAATAGCTTATAGCTACAAAATATAGCTTTACGAACATAGTTTTAAGTAAATTACTAAGCACATAGCACATTGCACCAACGAAGCTTTTCTTCATTTCTAAAGGTCCATCATCATGTGAAGACTCAGATACGGAGTCGGAGCCTGGTATCACCCTGAAGAGAAAACAAAGAAGGTCCAGGACTACGTTCTCCGGAGACCAGCTTGAAGCTTTGGAGCGAGCATTCACTAGGACCCAATACCCTGATGTTTATACGAGGGAAGAACTTGCGCAAAAAACTAAGCTCACAGAAGCTAGAGTTCAGGTAAGAACATACGAAATCATATCACATAATAATGATTCTTTTTGAACAGTAACCTCCTATTGACCACTTGTCGAAATGTTAATAACGATTTATCGCTTCAAATTACAATAATTGACGATCGTCGAATATATACACAAAGTTGGACGTTACTGTCACCCTCCAGCCATAATTCTCTACTCACCTTTTTAACACTTACGTTAAAACAGAGGGACTTTGCCAGCAACGATACCGCCAACGAGTATCGGTAGCCAACTCAAAACAGGTTGGGTGTATCAATGATAGATGAACGCAATCAAACAGTCCCATTGTTGGCCGCACTCACTTCCCGCCCCTACAAAAGCGTGGCACTAAAAAAACATAATTACCTTTATAATTAATTACAACAATAGTAAGAGCTACCATATGTTGTTCATCGCTACCGATGTTTTATCAGTTTTTGTTAAATTAGTAGCCCCTCGTAATTGTAGGCCTCAATAAGACAGTGTAATCGACTTACCTCTATAATTATGTATTGATGAGGTAGGTATTATTAATATTTATAGCAGTATCAATCGCAAAATCAGTCAAAAGTGTAGGCTTACATTAATTCGTATCAAAGTTTTTGTAGGACTTGCAAACGTAGCCTTATAAAGTGAAGACTTTGTAACAATAATAATTATAAACGCAATTAACTGATTGGATTCCTCGGTCAGATTGCATTGAGCAATCAGAAATGTTTAATTATTCTTAACAAGGACTTAATTAAAGTTTGTTTTATTTAGGTATGGTTTTCTAACCGAAGAGCTCGACTTCGTAAGCAACTGAACTCGCAGCAACTGAGCGCTTTCAACACCATGTCCCTGCAGTCGGCGTTCCCTTCGGTTCACCAACAATACGAGCCTCCGTCTTCCTTCAACGCACAATGTGCATCTTGGCAACAGTCGTACTCATCTGCGCTGGGCGGCAGCTCAGTTCTAAACTCTGCTCTAGCGCCTTCCCTCCATCAATCTGCGTTAAGTGCTCCTTCTGTATGCCAATCAGCGCTTGCAGCATCCTCTCTACATCCCCCAACTTCAAGTTCCTTCTCATCCGGTAACCTAACACCTCTGTCCCATTCCTCAGAACTTGCTACTCCCTTGCAAGCACCCACTGACGCTACCCCTCCGAGCTCGAGTCCCACTACGACGAGTCCCTCTGCGAACCAGAGCAGTGCACTCACTTACCAACATTCAACGTATGCGAATCCAAGTGAACCTCTCTCCCATCCGTACGGTTACGGAGACTACTCGAAGCAAGAGCACGCCATGTCAGCACACAACCACTGGACAACCAGGCAGTTGAGCGGACACGCGCAAAACAAACTCGCCGAAGTCAGCGCCTGGCCTGAAAACTATAGGTAAGTTTATTCCAGGTTCATTTAATATTCAACTTTAGATCATATAAAGCAAACATGGATTACATCTCAATAATTCCCGACGGCAACTAAGTAGCTCTATGAATTATTGATGTCAAGCTACTCATCTGGCTTGGCTTATGCGGATGAATATGCAATTACTATAAAGTGACCTTTGCTGACGATCATTTAAATAACTATCTATTATGTGAATACCAGATATGACTGTTACACTAATAGTAGGTTTAGGGCGCACGTTTGCAATGACATCATTTCGTGTTAGTCAATCGGTATCAGTATGGCGTATGACGCGTCTCGTCATCTCGTGTCGTGTGATCGTGCCGAGTTCTCGAGCGTGTCTACATAGGATGCGTGTAATGCCGCGTCCGGTGGCTATCGATCGGGCGTGGGCTCGATCGCAAATCGGGGTGCGTACGTTTTATTTCTTTTCACCTTCCTTTATCATTAGCCGAAGCGGCCGCTAATCAATTAAGAGTGTAAGAAGTCGGCCATTATACGCCGCGCGGGTGGTTATTACAGCGCGCGCCTCGTAATACGCCGATCCGATCGTGAATGCAATAGGGCTGCGAATTTTATAGTGATTTTGGATCGATTTTTAATTAAAGTTTTCTTAGTTATTTAAAATTCTCTTGCGATGTTCGATATATCGTCTTCGGGATCTGGGTTTTATATAAAAGAAAGAAGGTCGTAGACAACATTTCACTCGTGCCTGTGTCGATGGTATGAGTATGTAACTACCAAAGTGAATTTGTCCAATGACAATGTGACAAATACATTGTCGCTTTGTACTGTATACGGCGACGACATTTATCTGTGTTATCGAGACAAAGCAAGTCTATAAACCTCACATTGGACCACACACAATATCTCACACAATGGAAGACAAACTATTATGGGTTAGCTACGTTTATGTGTCGGTGTGTCTTATCTAGTCCTTTACGCGCGCTTGATTGACGTAACACTTCGTTTCAACTCTATTTGTCTGCCAAAAATATGGTATTGTGTGCCGAAAGTGTGGCTAATAAGCATATCTGTTTGAAGATGAGGATAATAGTAGAAAATCTCCTTTGATTATATCTTGTGTCGGCTCTACGCAATGTTGGCGCAGCCGGAAAAGCTATATCTTGTACAATGTCCATGAGTCATAATAAATCAGTAAACTGCCTATCTATTATAAGTGAGATACGTACGTATTGCTATAATTAACATGGACAGTCATTGGCCATAAATAGCGATTGTGATTGTCACCTCATACTTTATTTTATTTGCCGCACTGGTGGTTCTACGACACTTGTATTTACGTGAAATTATTTTATTAGTTAGAAATTATTGTAGGTATTAGGTTCACAAGGAAAATCAATTTTTAATGCAGCGATATTAAAATGAGAATAGCGACCCTATTTTAAAGACTTCCAGAAGTCGATAAATCTACATAATAACGTATCGATACTCCAATTATACCTGTAATTTCGACTCAGCACTGTAAACTATTTCTGTATTCGTCATATTTATTATTCAAAATTATTCAATTTAGTCAACCCAATATTACCACAGACGGGTTCGTGAAATTGCTGGTGTTCATCTCTTGTTTTCTGCAACAGAATGTTTAATTAAAAGACATATTTCAGAGCTTGATTTATTAATACCTTCGCGTATAATTGACAAAAGTAAACACCAATCAATCTCCTCTGTTGTTCAATCAATTATTTTTTGCAATGCTTCAAGGTTCACTCTTATATACTCGGAAACAGAAACAACAAACCAGCTTTTGTTTAGGTTAATAGCTTCCAAGTAATACGGCTGCCGATCATTTATTGATTTTAGAAATCTACGCCGGCACAATACGTAGCATATAACAGATAAACACACGTTGCTTTGTGGCCGGCTCGGCAATTAATGAGAGGCCGAACGTGACATTAGTGCAGTGAACCTAAGCATTATGCTAACGCGAACCCGGTATTAAAACTTATCTGCAGCTATTTGCATTCGACTTCCTAAACTGCAGTAAGCCTCGCGTGCGGTGCGCGGAGCAACCACCTTGCCTCGAACACTCTCCTCCACAGAAACGCTCGCTCGGTTATTGTTTTCGCACGTGTTTCATTCTCATGTTAAAATGTTTATGCACATATTTACCATAAGGATAAAATGTGGTATTTGGGATGAAGTTAAGTAATAACTAATAGCCAATCGGCATAACCTGTCTAGCTAGCTCTTGGAACTGGCTAGAATAATTTACTCGGAGAAGAAAATATTTTTTATTGCCTTTCAAAGTAATTATGCATTATTCAGAGCAACAAAATGTAGGTTTTCATTGTGATCGTAATAGTTGAACCTGCGCAGCATTACATGCGGCCTTCGTAGTTTATGGGCGATGTACGACACTAATGTACCTTAATAATGTATTAGCCACTGTATTAACTATAAATTAAAATTTTATTGCACGCTCAGTCACGAAATGCTTCCGAAAATGCCTCGACTGCCTCAAGTGTGCATATAGAGACCTCAGCTAAATTATGTAGTTCGGTAGGCCGGTACAAGTCACAATTACAAGGCGGCATTAGAGCTTGCACACTGTGTTATTATTTAATTATGTTTAGTGTAATCGTTAGATGCTCGGTATAATGTTTAAAGACCGAACGGAACCTATGAAGCGATTAAATTGTGCAGTGGCCAGTATCCCACGCTTAGCCAAGTTATTGAGAGTAAAATTGAATGTAACACTGCTAAGTACTAAGTACCTGCATATATTGACAAGAGACAGGACGTGTCTCTGATATAAAAGTAACAGACCTCGAGTTTTATGCAGCCTTCGATCTATTGTTACGCGACGACGTTAGAAGCATCTATATATAGGTATTACCTATTGGAAATAGTGAGTTCCAATGTAAGAAGCTTAGATTCGCTCTTGCTATATAAAATATAAGATTCTTATGTCTTTTTTCCTTTGTTACAGCTCGTTCTTCGGCACTAATCCATCACACTACGCGTCGCACGCGCATTCTCCCACAGAGGCGAAGTCTGGCTATCCTTACTTAGGACAACTCGGCGGCATGGACATGGGCAGAGTACACTAGACCTAAATGCCTTCTAATGAAGCAATAGAATGCTATATCATAACTGTTTTACGTATAATTAAGATTCACAATAGATCCAGGACATATCGTAACGTGCCTTCATGATAAAGAGTGTTATAAATATTTCTACAGACGACAATATTTTGTATATTTACAGTTTCGCAATAAAGTAGGTTGTAGTCAGTCCATTGGAGATAGGTAGTTTGAGAGCCTTCACTGTAATATAGAGCTTTATTGTATAGTTCATAGATCCATAGTATGTTTTATATTGTAATATTTACGGTTCCTGTACTCGGATGTGCGCACTAAATACAAATTTTCCCGTAGGTTTTTATCTTTTTAGATATAGATCGTTGCTACATTTTATAAGTTGTTATATGTATATTGTATTTTAGATATAATCAATGTTAGTAAGCAATGTTGTAATAATGTTTAAAAATCAATAAACATAATAACCTTCCTAATAAAAAAAACATAGTTACTAAAAGGTAGAAAACTTTTCTGTCAGCATACTATCATGTGTACATACTTTAGTTGAGAAGTTGTTCTTTCCTTTTGTGACTATACCCTAAAGATTGATCCTAAAATTGCCTTGAATGAAGTTGTGATTTTATATAAATAATGTATTTATTTATAGGTATATTATCGTAGATTAATTAAGTATAGCAACTAAGCACTTTGTAAAATAACGGTTTACCCAGAATAAATGAATGCTAATGCAAATAATTCAGGGTTTTTAATTAAGAGCCCAACTATTTTCAGTTTATTTTCCGATATAAATCAGTGTTTATACAATCACAAAAGCAATTATCACCGAAGTTTTTTCGTACTTATTGTCTAGCCTGCGTGCATTGTTCTAGGCTTATCTAAGGCATGTCAACCACAGGTGGCATATCAATTGAATAGTTAGGCAATACTTCGGTATGCCAAATCAACATGGCTTCCATAGCTTTGACATTCGTTAGTCCGATTATGAACGTCGACTACAGACTACCGAATTTCTCTTTGCCAATATACGGGTGTTCCCGTTAATGATGGAATAATTTGGACCGTTGATCCATGTATTACATGAATACTAGTAGGTATTATATACTGGTATTCAGGTGCATCCGGATAGACTGGAATCTGAGCTGAACAGATGTGGGAGAAGGATAGGCAGATTGATTGATGGAATAATTGGAGGAAGGTAGGAAGCTGATTAAAAAAAAATGTCAGGGTGAACCTTCCTAGGTGTGTAGCCACAGAGAGAGTTTATTAATACGGTTATATCTTTTTAGTCACTTCTCTCAATAGCCAGCCAATTTATCTTTCAGATTTCTTGTTGTCTGTTTGTTGTGTAAGGAATTTGAACGAC
This sequence comes from Amphipoea lucens, assembly GCA_947508005.1. Lineage (NCBI taxonomy): Eukaryota > Metazoa > Arthropoda > Insecta > Lepidoptera > Noctuidae > Amphipoea > Amphipoea lucens. The sequence continues at coordinate 10,134,887 of OX382374.1, forward strand.
AAATTGGGTGGCTACAAACTTGTTCTGATACTAATTGCGCACGTTTCCTTGTTTTCAAAGCTAGGATCAAGAAGAAGCAGATCTTTAGAACACCATATTTGGATGGAGTATCTAGAAACATAGATACACCATTTTGATTCTATCTTCATTACGTATTTCTACATAGTAAGTAGCTCTTTATGGAAGCTGAAGTTATCAACGTAGTTCTAGCTGATTATCGTCAAATTTTCAGCATTACTAAAATGAAGTTACTTAAAGCGACAGCAAAAGTTTGCCAAGTATGCCTTCAAAATGGGCCTAAGTTTTCACATGCAAAGGAAAGTTTAGAATCGGCTTAAATGCTCAGACCGGAATAACTCGGAAAACTTATTAAGTGTGTAGGTATAAGTATAAAACAGCCGCTGGATTTCATTTAGTAGTTTATTCAGATTTACAGTTATTTTCCTGAAATTAATTCTACTGCTTTACACCTGAAACCATGTGACCATTTAACGGTTATGTATAGTTACAATGACCGTTATGAATGACAGGTTTTATGAACATGTTTTTATGTTTAGCACAAATTAAGCGGTTTAAAAAACGGGTTACAGAATAATGTAAATACTAATAACTTGCCTATCAAGAGGCATGTCTTATGTTTGGAAACACAAGCACTAAAGTAGGTAAAACTCGGCTCCGCAGTTTCACCAGCATAGGTAAGTCTTGATTCCAGAGGAATATCGCGATAAAAGTATCATGTCCTAATCTAGGTCATGGTCTACCCATGTGTCAAATTTCATACAAATCCGTTCACCCCTTTTAGCGTGAAAGCGTAACAAAGAACAAATTAAATCTTTTCTCTTTATAATATTACTAGCTGCGCCCCGCGATTTCACCCGCGTAAGTGTCGATGCCTTGGGAATATCGGGATAAAAAGTAGCCTATATGTTAATCCAGGGTGTCAGCTACCTCCATAAATTGTTTTATCAAAATTGGTCCAGCCGTTGGAGCGTGAAGAAGTAACAAACATATAAACACACACACACATACGCACACTCACAAACTTTCGCCTTTATAATATTAGTTTGATAGTGTGATTAGATTAGATAAAGTCGGTAGACTAGACTTTCACAGTAGTGATAGCAGTTAAGGTAATTCCATAAGTCCTACCCTAAATATTAAGAATAATATAACATAATATCACGCCTATCTTCTCTGTAAGGCTTGGCAGAGGAGTATAGTGCACCCATTTCGCCAGTTATAATGTTAGCTATGTGAGATGGCTTATGGAAAACTTCAACGCATCTAGGCTTTGTAGAACGAATGCCTGAGTTCTTTGAATAGATTCCTATAACTAAACAAACAATCCTAGGCATACTGCCCAAGTGCCCATGCGTACCCACCTACGGAAAACTGCGTTATCTCTAACTGAATTAAAACTCGTGGATCTGAACGCCTTTCAATAAGTTCTTTACATATTTTTAGTTTTTATTCTTTATATCGATCGGACGGTTAAGCAGCGACTTAACACTGGATTGATGAAATTGCAACAGGTCACGGGAACAATCTGCGACTCCCGCATTCCCCTTAAACTTAAGGGGAAGATATATAAAACCATGATTAGACCTGCTATCTTGAATGGATCAGAATGTTGGGCCACAAAAGCGATGAATGAAAGGCAATTGCACGCAGCAGAGATGAGAATGCTAAGAGGGATGTTACACTAATGGATAGAATAAGAAATGAGTACATAAGGGGGAGTTTGAAAGTGGCACCGGTAACTGAAAAGTTGTATGGAAATCGGTTGTCATGGTATGGGCATGTGTTACGGAGAAATGAAGAAAATGTCGTCAGGAGAGTTTTGAGTATGAATGTCGATGGCTATAAGAGTAGGGGAAGACCAAAGAAACGATGGATGGAATGTGTGAATAATGATATGGTTAGAAAGGGGGTAACTACTGAGATAACGTTTAATAGAGAAGCATGGAAGAAAAAGACATGTTGCGCCGACCCCAAATAAATTGGGATAAGGGCAGGAGAATGATGATGACTTTTTATTCTTTATAGACACTCGAAAGCGAAAAATGTAACACGAATATTCACAAATAACTGTACGTAGTTAAAACAGGCTACGCTAAACGTTGCAGCGTGGTTATATAATAAATGTTTCAGTTACACATAGCGTTTAACTAAGCCACAATAACGGGAATGCTACACATAGACAATGGCAGCGGCTGTCTTTCAGCACTGTATGGGCGTAATTAGGCAGTCAAATGCAAGCCCCACATGTAATTGGTGTAATTCTCTTGAGGATCCGTATCATAGCGCAGTTTGTGTGGGTGGACGAGCAGAGATAGAAATAACTTTAAAATATACTCAGAATTTATTTTGTTAGAGTTGCATGCCTTGTTAAGCTTATATGTTGCGCTGATGTAAAAGCCTTGTGGGTGGTGTTTTCTATTTTGCATTTCACTTTGAAATGAAGAAGAATTTTATCATAAAAATATGTCCTAGGCCACAAAGTGAGGGTTGCTATAATTGTTGGCATTTCAAGCGTGTTTTGTATGTAATCGTTTTGATGTAGTTTCTAACGTTGTTACGTGAAATATAGAGTCATGCAACCAAGTTATTATTAAAATATTTTTAATTTATAGAGCATTTTTAATTGCTCAATGATAAAAGCATAATTATACCTACCTTATATTGGTCAGACCCCAAAAAAGACGAATAAAAGTATTCTAAGACATTTTGGCATACAGTATTATGGCGGTGCTAGAAGTATATTCAAATGAAAGTAGGTATTTTTTATCGATTTTGAAATGTAGAGGCTTATGAAATCTTTGATTAGTTTACCATAAATCCTTTGTTGTTTTGAAAATCGGAATCAAAACTTTCATGAAGGGCCATAATCGTGAACAGCTACAAAGCGTAATTCAAATTTGGAAAAGCTCTTGAAACTCGAACGCAAATACAAGTAGCTTTTAAATATTCATCGGAAATCCGATCTTTAGTTTTTCCAATCAATCTAAAATAACATAATTTGGTACAAAAAGTGGGTTTTGTAAATAACTTGATATTTAGAAAACACATCAAAATAATCGTAGGTTTATCTACTAAGTTATTATTTTCTTTTATGAAAATGGCGCTACATAACACACAATATAGCTCCAAGGTAACCCTTATCCGTTTATCCGGGTGTCACATAAAATGTAACCGTCTTTTAACCGGGTAGAAAATGATTATATCTATTTTTATACCTACTAGTTCAAAAGGATGGAATAAACGTATTGAATGTAGAAATTATAAATATTACCAGGATTATCTTAATCCAAGTTTTATCCGGTATACTCGTATCTATGGAAAAATGAACGTTAGACATTTTTTGCTTAGTACGAACACATCCTACTCAAATGAAAGGTTCTTTGCACTGTGACTTCGGAAAATTTTGTGGAGGACTTGTTATTTGATCATTGTTAAATTATAAAAAATATATTAAAAGATGAGGCTTTTACATTCTTCACATTTTCCGAATAATCAGCTAAGAGGTACTTAATAATATTATAATAAAGCACTTATTCGGAAATACTATCATTTTTTAAATTTTTGAGTTTAGCTCAAAATATAAAAACAAAAAAAATAACATATGAAATGTCTCTTAATTCGACGTGTCTATTGGCAAAGGCTTCGTCCAATGATTTCCACGTTTGATTCTGCCGTCAATTTTATTTCGTCACCTTGTGTCTTCCTCGTTTTTTTTTGCAGTCCCATGGGTACTATTCTTTGACTCTCTTGCTCCACTTTATCACCATTTTATAACGCAGAAATATTGAATAGAGTTGACAATTTTCCGAATGATCCACCAAATTATTACAAACATCGCTGACTTATTTATATTTGAAGTAGGTAAATAAAAATTAATTCTTAAACTGATAAACGGACAGATATTCCGTATGTTAATATGTAAGAAACTTTTCTAATAATGTTGTCGCTTTTCATAAAGCATTTTCGTCTCAGTGATTCTCAACTAAAACCTTATTGGAACGATGAAATGTTGAGAATTATACGGCCTAGTCACTCTAATTTAGAGAGGAACATTTTAGAGATTTAATGAAAAGGGTTTTCAGGAATGGCTTATTCAGTTATTTATTAGGACGTAGGTAAGTAACTAACCTTAATTTCAAGAAAATAGTGAATACGATCATCATAATTATATGAATGCCAGCTAATCCATCTGAGACTATCTTCTATACATATACACAAATAAATAAAATTGAAGTGTATGTTTGTTTAAGCTTTTTACTAAACGTATATGAAAGTATATACGGTACTTATAAAAAAATAATATTTTAAAATTGTTTGTGTTTCTGTCTGTTTGTTGCGGCTAATCTCCGATACGGCTGGACCGACTTTGACGGGACTTTCACTGGCAGATAACTGATATTATAAGGAGTAACTTAGGCTTACTTTTATTTTAGAAAAATAAAGAATGTCACAAAACTAAACACAATACTGCACTCCAAAACAAAGATAGCAGACGTGGCTCAAAAGACTGCCTAATTTAAATGGGACTGCAGGGCAGGACATGTCAGAACATGTCAAAAGCATTCCGTAGATACCTTTGCAAGCACATGTATCTACGGGTTTTATGCTCTCTTGTATCCCATTAAATTCCCAATGGGTTGCTTAAGTTTCAATTCTCTAGAGTCAGACGGTCCCGCGATCAGATGACTGTAATATTTAAAAATCTTAGAGGGATTATTGATGTTCCTAATCTGCATAATGAAATCTGCAATCTATTTGTCCCAGATATTTACTGTCGTGGCAGAAAACACCGCTTACTGGCTGTTCCAACTTGCCGAACTGTCGCACACTCCAAGTCACATATTCTTCGGACATTAGCCGCTATTACCTAACGCTCTCCTGAATTCAAACACAGATCTTGATATGTTTGCGAATGAATGGAAGACGATACTGTCAGAGTTTTTGAATTTTTGTGAGAAGAATGCATAACTGTGTTAAATAAATTATATGTTTAAATAGTGTAATTGGCTTCGGTTGTTCTATTTAAAATAAATAAATGTCTGCCGCATTGACAAACTGTCGGCCTAAATAGCACAGAATTGGTGCCCTGAGACAGTGAGGCGGGGTCGCGGCAGACCACGTAGGAGATGGCGGGACGAGTTGGATAGGTTCCGTCAAAACTGGAAGGAGAACGTGCGGGAAAGATGGAAAGAATGGAGGGAGGCCTTTGGCCAGGAGTGGGACAGCGTAGGCTACTAAAAAAAAAAGAAAAGAAAATCAAAAGGTATTTAATGTATCGCGACCGAAGTCGCGGACAGCAGCAAGTATTTAATAATAAAGATAATTATGTTTTGTTTACTCAAGGTGTGGGCAGGCCCAAAGCATGAGTTAACAAAATAGGCAGTTATTAGGTATATATTTTCAGTAAACGGTTATGTTATACATAATGATGATTGGGGGTGTGAGTTGCCCATAATAAGTCGTGAGTTCGTGACGTATTTATATTACAATATTTGTGTAGCTGCTTAATTGTAACATAATAATGTCATTATTAATTATTATGATTCGACGTAAAAAATGTGTGTGGTGTATAGTTTACTCTACAATTTAGGACAAAACCAAATTAATAAAACCTTTAATGATTTTCAGTACCGGTTTACAGCTGCTCCTTGCAAAATGCCTACGATTAGACATACCGTAACGAGCATAGATATCTTGCAGTTACGGAAATATAAAAAGCGTTTTGCCATAGGCATTTTCTCAAAAAAACTAATGTCACAATAAATAGTCCTATACACCGAATTTTGGCTACGGCGGCTGAACTCGGAGGAGACCGGCCATCTAAGCGGGAGATATTATGGTGCAGCAGTGTGTGCGCAGATAGGGATGTACCTGCTCACTCTCCGACACGAACGGAAAGAGATCAGGAGCTGGATTAACGGTTTAACGTGCTTTCCAAAGTACGGGAGTTTCATATCGCCAACTTTTAAACTCCGGGCTGTTACTGAGAAATTTCTAAAGGAAAAACCCAATAACACTGCCAGACCTGGGAATCGGACCCAGGACCCCACACTCAGCAGTCACGCTTGCAACCATGAGACCAACCGGGGTAGTATGATATAAAAGTATAGTTTCGATAATAGGTACTATGCTATCAATATTTTCTAATCTTGCGTATGTGTAAGGTATTTATGCTCGTGACTGTACTTAGCTGGTTGGACCGGAAGCCGATCCCATGCCCTTTCGGTATCGTGCTGGTCGGCACAACGGAATTATCCACCTACTATTAGAAAATAAATTGTTAACTTCCTTGCTTATTGTTCATGTTATTATTTCCTCTTTACCTTCGATCAACAAAGCTAGAAAACTACACACTTACGAACTTTAGGTTAGATAGGTTACGTTTTCAGTACTTGCCGACATTTTATATTTAAGGCAAAAGCGTCAGGCTGCCGTGAAGTTAAAATTTTCTTATGTTTGTTTACAATTTGCAGGTCAGAATCAGGCTGTATGTTGATCTAAATATGATTCGTGAAAAGTCATCAATACAACTCTGTAAATTCATCATCATCTGGCTAGTCTTTTCCCAACTACACACATCAAAAGTGTCTAGGGATCAACATATATTTTTGCAATAACTTTTCTCCTGATTGATATTAATTAAAATTTTCTTTAAGGATTCATCAAATAAAGTGTTTTCGTTTGTCACAGTAACGATAAACCAAGTCACCTTTGCATTAATAAAGAAATTTGCCATTTTCCTAATAAAGGGATTTTTGACATTTGAACCACTAACACAAAAGTTCGAAAAAAAGACTGAAATAACAATTTTCTTTAAAATTTTATTGGGTAACTTAAACAATTAATAATCCGTGTTTCTACCGCGAACACTAACAACACAAGAACATCGGTTTGGCATACTCAAAATGAGTTCATAAAATCAGGCTGTGGAATGGCCGCCCATGTTCGTTGCAACAACAAAAAAAGGTCTTCTTGCGACTGGATACCCTCCATATTCGGCAGAGCTCTTCTCTGTAGCATATCCCATGCATGCTCAATCGGGTTCAAGTCTGGCGACTGAGCAGGCCAGGGCAGGACATTGATGTTAGCTGCGGCGAGAGTCTGTCTTACAACTCTTGCGGTGTGCGGTCGTGCATTATCATGCATTAACTGAAATAAGGGACCGATTTGCACTTGTAGAGGAACGATGACGTCTGATACAATCGTCTCAGCATAAATTTGAGCGTTGAGGTTGCCTCTGATCCAAATCAACTCAGTTCTTCCGCCGATCCAAATACCCGCCCATACCATGATGGTTCCACCACTATAAGGATGGACTTCCTGGCAGGATTTTAATCGCTGTTGGCGTCCAGGGGTTCTCCAGTGTCGTATACGTCTTGTATCCGGTCTCATACCAAAACGAGACTCATCAGAAAAGCACACGAAACGCCATTGTTCTTCTGCCCAATTTCTGTGTTCAAGAGCCCATTGATATCGAATCCTACGATTGTGCATTGCTATAGGTGGTACCCGTAGCGGTCTTCGGGAATGAAGGTTCACTTCATGCAAGCGGTTTCTGACTGTTTGGTCGCTAATTAAGTTCCCTGAAGAGTGATGAAGCCTCACGGCTAACATCATGGCGGTTATTGTTGGAGCTCTTCGAGTTAAGATTTGAATATATCGGTCTTGTCTCCGTGTGGTGCAGCGATACCGTCCTCCATGGCGCTCAGCCACGGTACCAGTGCTTCGGTAACGTGTCCAAAGTCGACTGATAACACTCTGACTTGTATTCAGAGCTAAAGCCACAGTAGCCGGGAACCAGCTTCTATCATTCCCACGGCTCTGAGCATTTCTTCCCTGCTTAAATGACGTCGCCGCTCCATAATAACGTTGGTTTTAATCAGTAGTAGGGAAACAGTAGCACTAATAATGTCTTCAATGCGTTGTATGTTTTTATAGGGAAAATATTGACAGCTGATTTTCATCTTTTACTCGAATTTGATTCACAGTTCCTGATTCAAATTATGAAATGCACCAAAAAGGATCCATATAAATTTATAAAATCATAAATTTATTACAAAGCCACATCTCAATCTCAAGAAATCCGCATAAAAATGCTTGATCCCTAGACACTTTTGATGTGTGTATGTTGGGGTCGGCTTCCAGTCTAGCCGGATGCAGCTAAATACCAGTATTTTACATGGATCGACTGCCACATAGGCAGTCGAACCAAAACTACTACACTAAACTACTGCTATTACTACTGGGTTGTGAAGGTCAGATGACCTTACCGGCACGTCCTCGAACCAAAAATTCGAAGACATGTGACATCTACAAACCCGCACTGGGCCCGCGTGGTAGATTACGGCCCACTCCCTCTCACAGAGAGGAGGCCTATGTCCCAGCAGTGGAAACATTATAGGCTGATTATGTTGTGTGTTGTATATTTGTTACGGTCGCGAATCAAATTTTAATTAAAATACAACCTAATACGGTCAGTGTTAGGTTGTATGTTAATTAAAATACTTCGCATAGTGTTGAGAAGCTCATAAATTACAAAACAATTCGCAGGCTACATTAGCTCATCCCTTTTAAGGAGAATACAGAAAAGGTACATTTATCAACCAAGCTTTAAACTGAGATTTTCTTTATAAAAGTAAATAAAACGTGGTAAACAAACCCCGTTTCGGAACAAAGATATACATAGCTTACTAGGTGATTCAGATATAAAAGCTCCGAATATTTGTTCATGTCATTTTGTTTCCATCTAAACAAATCCCTGCCTTAGGGTTATGAATACGAATTGTTTGTCGAAAAGATTATTTTCGGTTGGTATATTTATTATAATGTACTTAAAATGGTTGAAAATAGGCGCTGAAGACATGAAATAAAAATAATGTGAAAGCACTTGGTGAAATAGGTCAACAAAGAAAAAATAAATGTTATTTATATAAATATGTATTTTATTTTATAATGGTGTCTTTTCTCTTGACATACAGATGACAATTACAGGGGCTATTTATATCGCATTTTATTATAAATTGACACTTTTCTAGATACGGTGGTTAGAAATTAGAATATAAAAAAATAATTTCTGGAGAGCTGTCACTGGTGATTTCGGTAGCACATAATATTATATCAAAGGTGATCAAATTGTCAAAGCGCTCGGCGTCGCGACGTCAACTTGGTTCAATCAACGCGGAAGGCGTACCTACCTACTCGTACATAGTAAAGCTTTTGAATGGAAAACGTGATTTCAGTCAGGTTTTTACCACAAAAACGGATTGTTGAACGCAAAAAGTATTCGGTAAGGCACACGCGTGGGAACCGCGGTTGACTTGACGACGATATTCGTCTATGTCGCGGAATCAACAACGGTGGATAAGAAACTATGTGGCAGATTTTTATAAAATTAACATTTCAGAAATATTTAGACACGCTTTACAAGGAGGTTACAAAAATAATAATATACATAAATGGTAGTTGCGCAGTATGAATTAGGTTTTACATTTGTACCTATATTGAGCTTTCAATCTATCATAAAGTAATTAGTACCTACGTTAAAGTTCTAAATTTTTTTTTTGAGGCAATGGGACTGCTTGAGTACCTAGAGAGCAACCGTAAAAGCTTGCTCCTCATAATTTATATTTTTATAATGTTACTTACTTATCTAACTGAAGTTTACATAACATACCTACCTAATTACGTCCTACGTTGAGTACTTAGTTATTTAAGTTTGAGTACTTAGGTAGTTGTAGGTAAGAATTGAATAAATAAATAAATGTTGAAGGTAGTCGTTTCGTTTATTTTATTTTACTTTCATGAATTCCGAACTTATGCTGTTTCTCACATTTAAGGTTTAAGTGAGATGTTGTTCAGTCATGTTAAATGAATCATAGGTTTTTCCATTTTATTTTTATAATTTCAAAGGTCGATTCCAGTAATTAAAAACGTTCAAAACCTAGTACTACTTGTCAAAAATGTAAGTAAATTAGAGGTATTTTTGACAGATTGGGACTGAGATAAGAATGCGAACATTCTTAAAAATACGGAATTGATATGTGAAGCAAGTATTATTTCAATGTAAATTAGGTGAGTTCTCCTATTGATAAAATGAAATGATTCCAAGTCTAACATGCTCACTTCCTTATCCAAATCACAAGCTAATCCAAAAATTTACGATCGCCGATGAGAAAAATCGTGGCTCAGTTTTAATTGGACATGACGAATCAAGTTTGTCGGAAAAACTGGGCGGGGACTCTTTGTGGAGGCGGATGTGGGTTTTTGTGGGCTAAGTCTTCTTAATACATTCACTACTGTATGACAATGAGGACATGAATCTAAATAAGGATTAAAATCTTCTACACATCTTCGCATAGTATTGAGAAGCTCATAGATATAAAAGTCAGAATGAAGTAGCGTAACATTGAGCTCATTCTTATGGCAATTTCTTGATCACCAAGCTCTAAAAAGTAATGTCAAAGTATTATTGAAGAGCGCTACATTCTGACAATGTCAGCTACTAACAATTCATTCTCAATATCTTCGAACTTTTAAAACAATTGGTATCAATAATCGAATTAGTACCGTGGTACATAATAATAGTTATGTGAACTGCGTTTAGTTTCCGGTATGTTATAAATACATACCAATCTTGTATTTGCGTATCGGACAGCGGTAATCGTATCTAACGACTACTAAAACATGTAAAACTCTCTAGATGATTGTTCTCACACTACAGCGCGTGAGAACGAAAATCACAAAATTGAATTACGGGCTAACTGTTAAGCAATTAAACATTCAAAAATATCAGCGACAGTTATAGCGGGTCGGGAGTGTTCGCAGGTGGTTCGTGGGTCTCGGATTTGGGGGTGGTGGGGATCGTCACGTCACTAATCGGACGTCGGCTTTGCTTTTACGGAAAAATGTTATCGGTACTCGATCGATTTTCACAGCGGATAATTCACGCACGTGTCACGATCCGACCCGACAGGAATTGGACACACTGTCGCTACCTGATTGAGCTGTGTCCACTACCATCGCGACAGGTTGTTTGCTGAAAACTATCTCTTGAACCCTGGAGAATACGATACCTAATTAATTACATCGACGGTACTTAATTACGTCGCGATTTTGTTGATGATTGCAAGTTTCTGTAGATTGTAGATGTCTCAATCAGTAAAATAATTGGATGGATGTTCTAGAAGGGTCAAATAAATGCCAGTTACAAGTGTCATTTGACTTGGGGAAATATTTTTGGATATTATTCGAATCTAATTTTAATTGGACAGTTTTTTTTTGTTAGAAAATATAAAAGAAATTCAATCAATGCTTGACACAATTCTCAGGACTCTCAAATGAAGTGACATTTAACATTTGGTAGACATTTAAAATTGCTTCTCAAGAAAGCTATTTAGTAGCGTAACGAAAGCATTTGCTTAGCGAAAATTTACAATCACCCAAAAATATTTGTCTACGGCACTTGCCGCTGGTTGCCGTTCATCGGTTCTCACGAGAAATGATCCGGCGGCATTCCGCTGTCCACAGAGACTCGATCAAATGCGAAAGTCGTGCATGTCCACTGATCACTCGACCAAAAAAGTCAACACAGATTCCTAGTTTTTGTGGAATATTGACTAAAATAAAACATTTTTTTCACTTGCTAGCGCAACAAGGCGGAGTTTTATTTAATTTTACAAACGAGCGATTGAGCAATGAGTGTACTAGATGGCGATCTGTTTCTTTAGAAGTTTATGTACGTAGTTCTAATCTAAATCATAATCCATAGCTTTTATATTTTTGCTATAAAGCCTTTTTAATTTTGTTTCACTTTTTAAAAACCTTACCAAAACAGACAATATTGTTCTTACGTCTCAATTTTGAACATATCCGTAACGGGGAAACTCACAAGTAATAATATATTATAAATAACGGCCTTCATTATCGCTTTAAGGCTCGCATCACAAAGGGAGGCATTCGTTCCATGTTTTGTCTAACATTTTGACAGTCCAGGAATTGAAACAGTACTAAATAATAGATGCGAGGGTGTCGACACGCCGTTTTGTTTTCTAATCAACAATGGAGTGAGTTTCGTGCGAGTTGGACGTCATACTGTGACCCTTTATCAAGAATATGGAACTATGGAGTCAAAGAGCGTGCCTTGTTTTGAACAAATTATGAGTCTGGTTTTAGCATAGAAGGGACAACAATCGCTCGTGATTCCTGTAAGCTCGGTGGAAGTCTTCGTAACAATGATATATTTATAGTTAGTGAGTCATCGGTAGCCATTAGGTGGGACATTGTCTTAGCTGGGCCATGCTGCTCCTCACAGCTGGAGCGCTTTGCGTGTTTACAAACATTTTATTGAGGTGTTGTATTTATGGCTCCTTTAGAAGGTGGTTTTGCTTTGTTTTGTTGACACTGATTGACTGATGTATTGATTGGAATAAAGTTTTACATACCTATTTAGCCTTGTGCCTTGTCTGTGCTTTCTGCCTTGTGTAGGTACGGTATGATCCGGTCCTTCGTGTGATCCTGTAGGAAACATTACTAAGGATTAGAACACTTCTGTGGAAATTGAAACTTACTGCAGTTAACATACGAAATAACTTTGATCACTCATAAGATTACATTCATCCAATAATAACTACTTACCTGTGTCAACATCATCCGTGTATACTAGTAAATTTTCAGATGACATGTAAATACAAGCAGCCAACCACTATAAACAAACAACACTTCACTTTTAACCACAGATTTAAAACCAACTCAACCCACGCCACGCACTCCATAAATAAAATCGAAGTCCATTATTCCATTTGGAGTATGTCCAAACGAATTGTACACAGAAATTTAATTATCATTATTATTGAAGCACTAATTAATGTTAAATATTCCCGTTCGTTCAAACAATGTGGCATTTCAGGGAAATTTCACTGTAGTTGTTAGCGAAATGTATAATTCCAGTCAATGCCACACAGCCAGCAGGTATTCAGGATTTTGCATTTTGGTTACCTCATTATTTGTTAATTATTCTGACTGCAAATTATAAGTAGGTAGATTGAAATGCGTTAATTAAATACTTATCATTTGAAATGTGAAATTGTTTATTTCGATAATATGTGATGAAATAATAATTAATTCAAGGGAATTATTACGTAGAGCCGAATTACTAACTTAATGAACTAAATGACGATACTTACTGATTTAACAATGCGTAAAACAAGAGAAAAATATTTCATACTTACAATGAGGACACTTTCTATCACAAGTCGAAAAACTTATCTATATTTTTATACGATATTGACGCGTAAACTGTAACCATGAATTCAGCACAATTATTCTAGACCCCTAGCCTATTTCCCGTTGGTTATTATCAAATCAGCCTGTATAAGTGGGAAATCAGGCAAGTAGGTACGTTTAGTATTAACAAAATTAAGTGTTGTCCAACGTCTTCATTTATCATTCAGAAACAATGGTCGGCAGTTAGGGCCAATGTCGCCGATTGTGACGGAACACAAAGGGACTAACAGTACAACAGGACATTTTATTGTTTTACTGCGCAGCTCCTACCGCCCGCAGGAGGTAGCACCCAAAAATATTGTAGAAAAAGTTTAAAGCTTTAAATACTGGCAATTAAATAGATTTACAACTTGCCGAGTTCCCGGAAAGGTGACAGAATTTGAACGGAGATCGTCATTTGTTTCCTTGATTGTTGAAATCGTCATAATTACTGTTTTGTATAGTGAGATTTTGTGATCATTTCAGATAGTTTCTCTTATTTTTTTGCAAAGTTAACTTTATAAATCGTTAAGTATATCAGAATGTTAAAAATAAATCCGTACGAAATGTGTATTGTTGCGTTCAGGATTTTTTTGTTAGTATACTTACATTTGTATTTCATAGTATGTATTTTGCGTTTTCTTGATAAAAAATCTGTGTCACATAGAATCCATCTAATGTAGTTAGCTAGCTAGCTACGTGTATGTAGGTAAGTGTCCATTAACAAAGAGGATCTTGGCAATAAGCCCGGTGACAGTAGGGTGGAGAAGAAGAAAAGGCATAACGTTCAACAGTCTATAACAATATATGAGTACCTATCCAAGGAAAGACAGGGATTTCTTAAAATAGTTTCTTCGAGACGAAATTCATAAGTCGATGTTAGCACAAAATGTAATACATTGAGTCTTTACAATTTAACTGGATAAAGCCATTGTATTCCATCATAAGTTAAGTAGGTAGGTAATACTTCATAAGATATTTAAATTCTTATTTTGTTTTCTTAAAATAGTTGCATACTTTACGTTTAACTATGGCCTTTTCAATTGGATATTTGTGTATTGCAAATAGTTTGTGTGTGTTGACTATAGATTTCTACGCAACGTGTCCTGTGCCTTTGATTTTGAAACCATTATAAAGATTTAGAGTAAGTTCTATACCCCATAAGCGAGTACGAAAATAGTGTGCATATAAGATGATGACTCAGGTATTATGAACATGACATTATGGAGGAGTGGTAATTGAATGTTCCATATTTTATCATTGGTAAATGACAGAACATCTAGGTATGAGTGTGTCGATGACTCAATATTAGCTATACCTAGTTAAGTAAATGTTTTTAGTCTATACTTCAATAAATAGATAGAACAGCTTTATAGGTTCAAATTACTGTTTCCAATAAAACCGCGTGTCGATGTCGTTAAAGAACCAATAAACCTTGTCTTCCAGTCAGTTTGCAGGCTCCTCGGGTTTTATTAACATTTACCGGTGCCACTACGATACCTCTTAATAAACCTAGTTCAAGAAATGCGTAAAACTAACCTATTGTCACCGCGAGAAAGCACGATAGTGTGAGCTCTATGCCATCGGGATAGGGATCGAAAAGTAAAATAAGATTTTACTTAAAGATGGCGGTAAACATTTGATGACGCTGACTCCCTGTACGAAATTAAAACCTTACCAGTAAAACAACGTCCATTCAATTTGCCGCGCAATTGGGTCTTTATTTATCTCGGCTAGAGCCATCGTCAACACGAAATTGGTGTTGTTAATAACAAGTACTCCACTCCAATGTAAATTGTTTTGAGCACAAGGCTAGGCTACCCTTCTACGAACTGTTTAACAATCTGTATCGTTTGTATGTCTTCATTTGTGGTCCGTAACCAAATTCTTCGTCCAACCGCACAATTACGGACCACATGTTGAGATAAGAACAAAGAGTGTGGTACTACTGTTCGGTAGCCAGAGGCGACCCCCATGATGCTCACTGTGTTCAATCAGAAACCACAAACAAGACTATTCAGGCCAAAAACATGCCTCCGAACGGCCGAGCTTTGTCTTCAGAGGAGACTATATTTAAGTGATGTTCATTGTTGCAAACCAAACTATGATGCTACCGGTGGGTGGTGGGCCATTCTACTGTGTAGAATGTAGTACTTACCTGATGACAGATCTACGGCGTTATTGATTGCTTCCTTGACAAATATGTGATTGTTAACTCTTGTGGTGTTTACGTGTTGAAGTTACTCGGAAAAACAATAGGTGTTTGGTTTCCGGTATTACTTTTGTATTACATTACATTTGAAAAGGAAAAGAATTTTAATTTAAAAGGGAAAAGACACATTCTCAAGCAAAAACTTATTTTATTAAATCTTTCCCAATTCCTAAAAAATATAATTATAGAACTCCACATCGGCGATATTTTTAGATATCCCTATCAAATTGATGATACAAGATATTACACTAAGATACCAAAATAGAATCAGAAGACTTTAGCTAACGAGAGTTTTCAAAGTCTTACATTTTTTGAACTTATCACATTAATCACGACTACAATACAAAATTTTCCAAGTCTAAAACATTAATGAATATACCTTAAATATTGAACAGTTCGACTTCCTACCTTGAACCACCCAAGTTCTGCCACACACAAGCATTAGGCGTAACTACTTTGTCACCTCATGAATGAGTTCAGATACCATCAAAAGTATTATGTATCTGTATAAAAGGACTGGCCGCCTAATTCGTGGCTAATACATCAAATACTGGCTGAAGAGAATGAAGGTTGTTCGATTTTTGAAAAAGCCGCTTTAGTTATTGACATTTATGCTGGTGTCATTGTGTGTGGCGTCAGGGACGTGAATGGAGCCGGGGTGCGTCGTAATAGGTGTGAAGTGTCGTACTATTGTTGTCTGTTTTTCAAGACAGGTATTCGAGATGCGCGAATAATGTGCGATGTGTGACGTTGGTTGTGGGATGTGAACGAAGTAAGTCGTAGTAATCAATCTTATCTCTTGTTTGTATTTGTGTATTGGGTATATTATTCGACTTAGCTTAAGTGACTATTCTACTTCTAGTATTCAAATAGATACTTTATAAGCCTAAACTATTGTAACAGTCGCATAAAAAGCAAGCCTTGACACATTAAAATACTATTTTCTGATTTCGTTTGTCTATAACTGATTTTACAAAAAAAAAAACTTGGCTATAATATCTTTGTTGATACTGGCAGCTACAATAATTCAACTATACCTACCTATTTTATTTGCTGGTACACGACGATATTTCGGCTGAAACAAATGGCACAGAATTTTGTTCATGTTTGTATGGGTCGGAATGTTTTCGACATATGTCGCAATGTCACTAACGCCGAGTTCAATTTGCATAGCAAGATATCCAATTTGTATCTCTAAGACCCTTATGTCGATGTACCGAGAATATTGAACAAATGTCATTGAAAACCATTTTGTCACGAATAGAGTACCTATCCTCAGCTTTCTTTATTTTATAAAGGAATTTTCTAATAAGTTGCCAGTAATTTTGTTATTTGATGACTTCATATTATTCGTTGCACCGTGTAAAATGTTATTGAGCATCACATAATTTGGAGATATGTAAATATCGTCGCTGAAGTCCGTTAAACTATAATTGCTTTTCATGGAAATTTCTTTGGGAATAATTACCTCTAGCATTTCAGTCGTTGTTAGGATAGTATATTTGTATGAGTAATAAAAGTGAAGTGACGACTACTATGCAAATGTTCGATGACCATGTAAAGGGCTCTGGGAGTTGAAACGGGAATTGTTATTGAAATGTATTTATTTGTGGCCTCCCTTGAAACTTTTCTTACAATTTATACCGTTTGCTTTTGGTTTGGTTGAGGTGCGAGATGCTCTTTCTAAGTTATTCCAACGAAGAGTGAAGGTAGACCACACATATTCACCTGTTGACCTTTACTACAGATAATACAGGGTGGCAGGGAGAGCGACGCGCAACAAACACGTTGAAATTTTTTGTCAGTTATTAAAATAAAATTTAGCTATTCCATACATTTTGACCGCATAGGTATTGCACTTTTCTTTGAAACAGCAGTTTTTTTTTCTGGTTCCAGCATCCGCTCGTTCATGGTTACAGTTTTCGCATCTATTTCTTGCCACCCTGTATAACCTACAAGCCTTTAATAAAACACTTTGAAAGTTCCATATATTATTGTGTCTTGTTAGAATTGCATACTAGAACGACTAATATTGTCAATTTAGGCATTCAAAAACCTTTCTTTTCTTTAGGAATTACTCGAGTGCCATGCGTGTGTTAAGAAACCTCTATGTCTCCAGTTAAAAGCTGACGTCTACTTATTTTTCCTGCAAACAAAAGTTTAATCCAAAACTAAACTATAAATAAACATAGAGCATATAAATTCAAGCTTCTCTATTTACAGTTAGTCACTTTGCACTCTGAATTAAATTTACAGGAAATGAGTTTCTGTCGCGCATGTTGAACGCTGAAACTTACATCTTTTCAACTTTTTCATACACATTGCAAATAGCAATTCCATTTGCAGTTTTGTGGCACAATCTAGCAATTGAATGTTTCTTAGAAAATGTTAAATAGAAATTGATGTTTTCCATTTCCTACTGGTATATTTATGTTGCTACTGGAATTGTGAGCAGCATTGTAAGTGGAACTAAGAGCGACGGTACACTAAGCCATGCATAATAAGTTTTAACCCACAAAGATGCTTCACTTAACATTCTTTATGTCACAAGACGCAGCTATGAAGAGATACAGGCAGTTTAATCCGTAATTCTAATGTGCTGAACGTAGATGGTGTGTGTTATTTGTAATGGATACTATTCTCCTACACCCAAGATTTTGAGGTGTAATGACGATATAAAGATAATCGTTGGATGGGAATGGTTCAATAAACTACGGGAGGAAGATAATTACGCATGGAATATTTTTAGTGTCACAGCCAGCTTTAAAATGATAATGATTGAAGCCCCAAATTGTGCAAAATATAAGATCTTGTTATCAAACGAAAGTTTTGATAGGTTATATCTATGTAGGTATACAGGGTGAATTTTTCAAGTGGGCGTGGATGGCCAAATTCGAAACAATGAGGAGTAGCGAAAAGTACTCAAAGGAACAAGACGTATCTGTATGAGAACATATGACTTACTTCCCAGAATTTGATCCTTATTAGGGACACTATCGAAAGGTGTAATAATAGGTACAGTGTGTTTTTTTAATTACAATCAACGGGTTCGATTCCTGGCTAGAAATATTGATTTTTCAAAAATTCAATGATGTACTTTTAGTTTTCATTAAAATCGAGCCCGAGACTCCTTTGAGTACTTTTCGCTATTCCTCATAGTTTCGGATGTGGCCATACACGTCCACTTGAAAAATTCACTTTGTATAGTGAAACGTTTCCAAACTCACTTTACTATTCCACAAACTGTAGCTGAAAACTTACTACTTAGTATTGCAAACATTTTCATTTTGTATACCTACGTATACAAAATGAAAATGTTTGCAATACTAAAAAAACTTCCACCTACGCCGCTTTGTCCCAGCGAACTACTCCACACGCTCCGCTAAACTTTGTTTCATACACCATTGACGCGGTACCCGAACTAAATCCCAACAACCGTCGGGAACAATCGTCTTCTCACCCAATACCCTACTTTGCCAATGTCAATGCCAAGAGAGCTGCGTCGTCGGGAAAATCACTTAAACAACAAATTGGGGGAGGAAATTTACCCTCATCACATTGTTTGTGAGGGTAAAAGCTGCGGTAATTCAGTTGTCTGTCTAATGTTTGATGTTCAAGGCAATCAGCTTCGTCGAGTTTGAGATTTTGGAGGAGTTAATGTGTAATTGTCATTTAATTTTGTGTCTCGGATTCTAACTGCAAATAAAAAGAAAACAAATTCTCTTTGAGTATTTATTTCTAAATACTCCATTTTATTTTCATCCTCGATTAATTTCTGTAATCGAGTTTCGCTTTAAAACATTTAAAAGTTAGTCGATGTACAAACTCAATAAATCTTGCTTTGCAGTTGCAAAATGTTGGCAACAGTTTCAACTTTGTTGCACTAAATCCCCCGCTATTTTTGAATAACGTTCTTATTGTTATCGGTAGCGCTAGTGAAAAAAATATAATGAAATCAAAATGGCGTCATCAGTAATATAGGGGTGTATAAAATAATCAGGGCAGTAATGGTAGTCGTTTATTTACTTTTTGCGATTTATATTTAGCTGGGGTGATGCCGGGGTGGTTAAGAATTTATTCGACGGGGTTTTGTAATGGTAACGTCGTTCGGTTATGCCTCGTTGAGTAGGGGATGTTATTGTTCAGGGATCCCAGACTGGCTTTCACGCGGGGAATTTCACCCCGTTGTTTGTTGAGAAGTTTTAAATTATAAGAGCAATTTATCACTTGGCTTGGAGCTGCCGACCGTTAGAGCAACAAGAGGTTTAAAAAGTGTCAAAAATATTAAATAGATATTTTTTAACTATTATGTTTAAATATATCTATGAATTTTGAGCAAAATCCTCAGATTCTTAGCAAACTTAAGTCTCACTTACAAATGCAATACTTGGAAGAAGAGTTTCGTGAAATATTAACACTGGCTTAGCTGGCTCTGGTAACTTAGATTGCCACATTTTCATAATTTTCCAGGACATTGTTGCCAAGTCTTGGAAGTTTTGAAGTCCTAACAGTTTTGCTAAAGTTTGTTTAATATACAAAACTACTTTAACTACCGTAGTTTATGTTTGTTAAGAACATTTCTCGTATTTCATAACTAACTAGGTACTTATTTTATGTAATCCAGTTTCAGCCTGAAATGTTTACAAATTACTAGTATTAATTAATGAATAATTTAAGTGTTTGCCTATTTCGCCAATTTAATTCTAAAACTGCAACGCTAGTATCAAGCAAAAGTTTGTTAAAATATTATTTTGTTAATTTTCCTTTGCACAATTAACAGTAACTTGGCCTTATTTAATTATACATTTTACGTTTGCGAATTCGCGCGTCGAGTCCTAAATTCAAGTGAAAAGCAATGACATTAACGTCAACAAAATGGCCGTGAGAGTACAGAAGGTTCCATTATTTTCGTTACGGAATTGTTAGTTGATCAAAATGCTGTCTTGGCACTAATTGATTCACATATTATGTATGTGAAAATATTTGAGAAAGTTTTACTGACAGCGTTTTCGTCACGCGGAGCTCGACGTGAAAGAATTCGTTCGTTTACTTTTATGAATGAAACGTATATTGATTCAATAACGGCTAACGATAGTGGCTGTAGTTAAATGAACGTTGTCAATAAAACAATACAATGGAATGGGCGGCCGGTGCATTCCCACAATCACACCACGCTATTAGGTATGGTTTAGCAACAGTGATAATAAAAATTGACATTAACGATGAACGCATACATAAATATGAATTATTCAACGTCTTCATGCTTGTATTTTATATGACTAAACGATGCATGAAATTATCGAAAGCTCCGATGTTTGTGTTACATTCTTTTAATTATGATCGACACAATAATGACGAGTTGCCCGTGAAACCTCTATAAGACATCTAAAGAAAACTTTTGAGATTTCAGCTATAACAAAAGAAAGTTGTTTTATTTCAACTGGAAAGTTATCGCTTTCAATGTACTACTCATTAACGATTTACCAATAGCCTTTCTCTTAATAAGTATCAAATTAATTTAGGTCGCCAGACGTAATTTAAAGTTAATAATAATAATACATTTCTTTATTGCCATAAAAAGCGTTTACGGAAAAATTTTAGAATCTGCCACCAGAACTAAGTTAGAGTACCTGTATATCTGTACTCGAACTTTTCAAATATGTCAACATAATTAATAACCAAGTTATGGAAATATTCAAATATGTATAATGTTGGCCCAATGGTGGTAACAGCCACGACTTACGAGTTGTAGGTCGTAAGTTCGAACCCAGACAGGGGCTTTACTTTGTGTAAATTATTTTATCACTATTGCTCTCAAAACGGTGAAGGAAAACTTCGCGAGGAAACCGGCATATCCTAGAATCAACAATTCGAAGGCATGTGACACGTACCAACCCGCACTGGGCCCGCGTGGTGGATTACGGCCCACACACATAGATGAGACCTGTATCACAGCAGTGGGAATATTATGCATAGGCTGATTATGCTACAACGTTCATACAACATTCATCATCATCATCATTTTCAGCCGAAAGACGTCCACTGCTGGACATAGGCCTCACCGGTCGAAGTGGAGGTGCTTGGGGGAGGCCTATGTCCATACAACGTTGTCGTCCATAAAATATTTCATGTTGATAGTGAAACCAAAGTATATTTAGCTTCTGACGGTACCTACTTATAATAATGTTAGGTTAGATGTAACTTAATTTGATGGTATCTAACAGTGAACTCGATTATGTGGAGCGTGTGCTGCATATCATATTACATGTAGCATGTAGCTACTTATTTATTACCTACTAGCAAGTATATTAGTATTAAATATGCAGCCTTGGTTACCTGTGTAATAATACCACGGTTGGCAAAAAGAATGTTGATCACAGATTATATTTATTTTAGATTAATCGCTTCGTCCCGGCGCGGGCTGATAGCGGCCGGGCGGCCCTTTACAATAGAAAATCAATTGTGTCTCATTAGCAGTGATTAAGCGATTAGGACACCGACAGTAAAAATAATTTGCATAGGTAAGTAGGTGCTTTTTTAAGAACGTCTTATTGTCAAGATTGAATTTCCACGAAAAAATAACTTGTCGCACGTGTTAGTGGCGAAACCAAACCAACTCAAAAGTTTCCTCGAATTTAAAGTCGAGGAAACTTTTCGCAGTTTAAACTGCGAAAAGTTTTCTTGTAACTACCTAAAAATCATCCCTTCTTAATAACACGTGTACATTTCTAAACTAAGCGACCTCACGTTTTTACCCCTAACGTACAAATTTTCCTTTACTTAACCCCTCTAAATTTTAATGATTTCGAAACAATTTTCGTTACTTAACAATACGCCCTTTTCACGTGGAGGTTTTGACAATAAACAGTCTCAAAAGTTTCCTCAAGTTTCAAACTCTTATAGGCATTCCCCTTATTGGCATTACCCTCAGCATTTGGCACAAGCTATTTCGCATTTGTATGGCTTTGTCTTTGAGGGAGTTTCAGATAATTTCATTTTCAGTTTAATGCGAATTTCAGTCGTTATTTAGTTAGGTGAGTGATATGTCTCTGAAAAATCTACAATTTCAAGAACTTTTCCACAAATTGTAGACAAAAAATTTATCAAAAGATAAACTAATAATCTTCATTATAATTATTTGTTACAGACATTTAAATACAATTTTACATAAATATGTGATTGCCAACAGTGCCTATTCAGGCTTACGTTTTAATTCAACTAGTGCAGGTAACAGCGGATTTCTATATAAGTCACGTAGAAGTAATCGAATCAATGCCTTGCTTCTACTCGTAACTTAATTAACTACAGATTCTAGTCAACAAGAAAACGAAATTAATTAAGATGCATTGTCAAAGTCAAAGTCAAAGCATTTATTTCAAATAGGCACATAAAAGGCACTTTTGAACGTCAAAAATTATCTTAAAATAGAATTGATTCTAGTCGCCCATTCCAAAAGGTAGTTTTCGTATGGAGAAGATTGATTATAAATGTCCCTTTCATCATAAATAATGAAGATACCTCTTATTAATAAGCATGGATTAACTTTATTAAAGATAAGAGATTTTTTCTAGAAATAATGGTGACTTGATGCTTGCCGTAATCGTATTTTATTTTAGGTACAACAATCACTAGAAATTGTAGCAAGTTAACTACAAGTTAAATATTTTCAGATATTCCATCTTAATATAATAGGAAAAATTCTTGCAAAGAAAAGAAAGATAAATATATTATTTGGGACACGCACAGGCAGTGGCGTGCATTGGTTTTCAGAATAGGTAAATTGCGAAGGTCGAACGTCATGGTATTACGCGTGAGACGTACGTATTTTTAATTTTGTCGTATTAACTTGAACGAGTAAAGACCAATGACAATGTGCGAATAGTACGGGAACCGAATAGGCCGTCCGGCGACTGCCTACTGCCGCGCGTGTTTGTATGAAGATTTTGTTTTTTGTTAGGTATGATAATTTAGTAAGTTTTCTTAATTGTGGGGCACACACTAAAATGTAATTGACAGGCTTTATGTTGATATATCGAGGTAGGTACTGCTTATATGCCTATATGCAATGCACGCCACTGCGCACAGGAAATACAAATAGTAAAAAGCTTTTTAAACTAGCAAAGTTACATTAAAAACAATAAACCAATAAACAACCTAAAAAAGACCTGTACGAGGCCAAAAAGGCTAGTTATGCTACGATATTTAAAAAATAAATACATACGCACTTGTATTCTGATTTTGGTATTGAAAAGTTAAAGACATTATTTTTACAGAATTTGCTGAATAGAATTGTTCTGATTTCAAATTTTATTCAGTGTTCAGGATTTAATAAAAGATAACCACCGAAAGCTAGACTACTTAGGTACTGTTAATCTTGTTCGTTGCCAAAATCACAGTCAAAACAATTTTAGGATTATAACATATCTCGTATGTTTTAAGTTATAACTTAAGCGTATGCTAGCTTATGATAATATAGAGCTCTGACGGCTGCCAGTCCTGACTGACTTATTAACTATAGTATACCAAGTTATGACATATTTAAATATAAATCACGCATAATAAGATTATTGTAACTAGAATAGAATTTAGCTGATATTCCGCTCACGAAATTCATTTTGTGCATTATCTGAGTATGAATAGGAGATTACTTATATGAAACACAAAGTAGGTATATAATAACATTCCTCGCTCTTTGTAGTTCTACAGTCTTTACATACAGAAAACATTTAATTATGTGTGCTCATACGACGCGCGACGCTTCGAATCGTTTCAGTGATTTAAAATTGTACTTTCAAAAGGAAAGTATTAGGTACGCTATAATCGTTATCCTCAACGATAATGAGGGGAGATGTGGAAGGTGACTTAGTAAGTACATACATAAAATGCCTAATAATATGAGATAGCACAAAAATGTGAGATAGTTTCCACACACTGTAGGTACTGGGAACGAAAACTCGATATAGCGTGGAAAAGCTGAACATAGTTAAAATTAATAAACTTGACGGTAGTTCACAGTAAGTATTTTAAGCGTACGTTCCACCTGCTAATATGTTTCACAAACTTATGTTCCCTTTAAGCCGTGTCAAATTAACATAAGGGATGAATTTTCACGCAAATGCTACGCATACCGGCGTATACGTACTTGAAGAACGTGGTACAAGCGTTGTTACGGAAGCAAATTTCAAACGAATTTAATTTGTTACCTTACATTTGTTAAATTAAATTTTACAAACACGACAACTTGTAACTATGTACACTAACGGTAAAATACTGAATGTTAATAACTTGTTGCCCAAACCAGAAAAATGTTGCTGAAATTATATTACCGCAACAAGTGCATTTTGTAATACTAAGTAAACAATTTGTAAGTATTAACATGCACGCGTTATTTCATTAGGCATACTTTCAGTCGGCGCGGCGTGCAGCTGCGCATAACATGATAGAACTACATACGGGCTACGCGTAAAATCAAATGTATAATGCCAAGATACGTGTAAAATTAAGTGTTAAAAATGAGTGTAGAAATGCTGATTAGATCCAGGTATTTAGTGGTTGTGGTGCACGATTGAGTGGTCACATCTCCTCAAAGAGCACGGCCGACACGCATCTGACACGCCGTCATATCACAATGCCATGCCTCGTTTGTTCCATTGTGATACCCGTTGAATTCATGTCATATGCCTAATTATATTACACTAATTTTAAGTGTGCTCAATCGATAGTCTCGCCTTTAACCGGATTGGAACAAACATCTTTATAAGGCGGTACACGACAGTTTTTTTTTGTAGATCCATGTTATTCGTCGAATATCTTTGTGTATTGTTCCGTGCGGGTGCGACCTTGTCTGGACAATGATGGATCTAGGTGCTCGCTGTGCTTCATTATAACTAAGAATTGACATTTAAAGAGGCCTCACGCCTTTGTTACTACAAGACTACTAGTATTACACATGGGAATCACCAATCAAACTTTGACGTTTCTGAGATCGTGGAAGTGGGAGCAATCAGTCTTTCTTCATTTGAGAACGCTCAATATATTGTGGCTCGTCAATCATGCGGACTGGCTCCTGATGTTGGCTATTTCTCTTTTTTATTTCAATACTGGAAATAAATTAAAATTCTGCATATTTTTTACATTGAAGGATAACATTTGCAAAGTAGAAGTTATCGCTCAAG
Source organism: Amphipoea lucens (assembly GCA_947508005.1). NCBI lineage: Eukaryota > Metazoa > Arthropoda > Insecta > Lepidoptera > Noctuidae > Amphipoea > Amphipoea lucens. The sequence goes on from OX382374.1 coordinate 10,160,555, forward strand.
TATTGTTCGTTATTAATTCTGGCAAAGTTTGTCAGGAACATGGATATTTACACTATGTTTAAATATGTTCCAGTTTGAATGTAAATGACTTTAGTATCGGATCGCTGATTTGGCTTAGCGAGTAATACACATTTTAGTCTACAGAAGGGATTTTGCCATAGTTCGTGACGTTCATAAGAAGATAAAGCCTCATTTGTATAGGACTCAACAAAGGTCGTTGCCCTTGATTCGCTTTGTTCTGGATATCCTTTTAGATCCAGGATTATACGGGAGACAACTTTTGTGTAATATTATGTGTACAAGACCGATTAGGTAAAAATTAATTTTATTCATAATTCTTTATTATATTTTGAAAAAATGCGATTATAATAGAATACGTTTTTAAGTAAAATTACGTCAGTTATACTGGCAAACCTGAACGTATAATAAAGACCTACACAGCCAATATATCAGGATCATCAACGTCGTGACATAACAATAAAGAATTGAACGTAAAAATTAATTATTCGCTATCGGCACGCTATTCTAATAATCATAAATAACTACTGCAATCGGATCAAACGCGGTGGGTCCGTTTTGCTGACGAACAATGTGCGAAACATTAAAAATATCAACAAAGGAACTTTTGACTTTCATAGTACATACACCGAGACAAATTAATGAGATGAATGAGAAACACCGGTTTACCCGACTGTCGACCCTAATTTATTAGCAGTAAGGTACACAATTTTTGCCATAGAAAGCAAAGAGTACGTGGTTTATAGCTGTCGCTCGCGCCAGCTGGCGTACCGTGGAAAATCGATTTTCACGTGAGACCGACGGATGTCGCATCTGCGCGCGACTGTACGGCCGCCGCTTGTCTGCACCCAAAATACGCGGCGATCTGTGAAGGGAAATCATGTGAGAGCGACATTAAAAGCATACAGATATTTACGTACACACAATGGAGTAATTGGCTTTAATCGATACACGCAGGGTGCTTGCAACTCCGGTTAGAGGTAAAATCGTGAAGCCGTATTGCGTGCCTAGAATTAGTCGCGGCGGGTCAAAGAACTTGCGACTTTAAAAAGTTAACCTGTGTTCAAGATATCAATTACTTTTACATCTGTAGGTGTCTATTGTACCTAAAAATGTCAATTAAAATAGTTTAGTTTACAGTCGTATTTTCGGTCGTGGGAAATAAGGAAGCCGTTCCGTTTGATCACTCAAACGTCAAATTATTGACGGGCGAACTAATAACAAAAAGCAAACAAGTAATTATCCAAAACGAGCGCGGGACCACACAGGGACAGAAACATGGGCGAAATTCACGAAAGCTATCACCGTTACAAATCGTTTTAACGCAAACGTATAATCGGTTGTGAGCCGTTCTATTTGTTTTAAGTTGGCCGTAACCGGGATTTGGAATAAAAACATCAAAGGGGGGTGCGTAAGAGCAAACCCGAAGGAGTAATTATGATTTGTCTCGGTTAAGCGGAAATAGTTTGTGTCGCTATTAATCGCGCTTGTATTCCGGGAACGTCGCGCAAGCGCACGCCGGGCGCGGCGCAGAGGTCCTGCGCCCGCGCAGACTCGCCGGCTGCTTGCCGACACAACGCTGCTCTATGCTAACAATGTAGGATTACCGTTACATAACATAATTACGTGTACCTATGTACAGTTTCGCAATAGTAGCCACCATTGCATTTGATTCACCGTCTTATGTAAACGGCGCAGATTAATTTTATTTCAGTAAATACTCATGGAAGCAAAACGAATTTACCTTTACGTGATGAAATCAGCAGAGATCTTATTGGTACCTATTCTTTTTGAGGATACCGGTACAGTGAGAAGTCATAATATTTTTTAAGTTAAGCAACTATGAGTTATTGCGTATGTACAAATAATAAAGCATCACCCTGAGCTTTCTAGACACAGCGATTTCTGAATATTCTTCTTTCTATTTGATTTATGAGTAAATGAGTAATGATGTTTGTCTTGTCATTTCATCGGTAATGAACATTCTACAAGATGTAAAAGCTCACATTTAAAACTTTTAGTTTATCTAAGAAAACAACGCGAAGGTTTCACTGAGTGTTCTAGAATCTAGACAAACTTCAGTTGCTTCTCAAACTAAGTTTCTCACAACTTTGTTCACTTCAAACCTACATAAAGTTTGTAACAAGATCCTGGCAGAAGACAATGCAGTAAATCATGACACGTTGGATGAATTTTAAAGCGTTAGAAGTCCTATGATAGTATTATCATCAGCTTACAGCAGTCGACTGCTGGACATAGGCCTCTCCATGATAATAGCATAGAAGTACTAATTTTCAAAGGAAGACAATTTGGACTCACAAGTAACTTGTTGAATGCAGACTTGCGGAGTCAACTCTACGTGTCCAAGTTGTAAGAGCTGTTTGGGTTTGAAATATTTGATTCACATGGTCCTGGTGCTAATGTACCGTTGCGGTCCTGGTATTACGAACAATAGTTTTGTTCAAGATGAATGAATTTGCTTGAATTTGAGTATGTCTCCAATAGACATCAACGCGGAGAAATATTTTTACAAATATTTAACCAAGTACCTATATATATTATAAATTAAAGTCGCTTTTCGTGTCTGTCTGTGTGACCGCGTTTTTCTTAGAAACTGCACAACAGATTTCGATGCAGTTTTCACCGTGATTTAGAGAATTTATTCCGAAAGCGTCCGTGTGGTGCCGGACTTAAAGAATAGCACCACCCCCCTTCTTCCCATGGGTGTCGTAAAAGGCGACTAAGGGACGTACCGGAGAATGGGCAGCAGCGTTCTCTTTGCATTTAATATCATACTGCGATCGCCAACCCGCATGCCAAGCGTGGCGATTATGGCAAATCCCCCCCCAAATGACAAGCACGAAAAATACTTGGCCCCTAGTGCCCGGCGGCCCGCCTACCCTTGGCTACGGTAGCGGCCAAGGCCACGGTGAGGCAAGGGGTGCTAAGAATCCCCGGAAGAGATCCGGCTACCAAAATAACCGAAAACTGGACCTGGCAACATACAACACGCGTACACTCCGGACCGACGAGAAGATCTCCGAACTCGAGGAAGAATTGAGCAGGTTGCGATGGGGCATAGTGGGATTATCTGAAGTCCGAAGAGAGGGGGAGGACTCGATAATCCTTAAATCTGGCAACTTGCTCTATTTCCGGGAGGGCGACCAGCAGTCCCAAGGTGGTGTCGGGTTTATCGTCCACAAGTCCCTTGTGAGCAACGTGGTGAAGATCGAGAGTGTGTCGACCAGGGTGGCGTACCTTATACTCAGAATATCCGCAAGGTATTCGCTGAAGGTCGTACAGGTTTACGCCCCGACCTCGTCACACCCCGACGATGAGGTGGAGACCATGTATGAGGATATTTCCAGAGCCATGCATGGCTCTAAAACTCACTTCACCGTTGTCATGGGGGACTTTAACGCGAAACTGGGTAAACGAAGCGATGATGAGCTGCGAATGGGGCAATTTGGAGTTGGACGACGGAACCACCGGGGCCACCTACTGGCTAGTTTTATGGAGAAGGAAGGCCTCTTTATGATGAATTCCTTCTTCAGAAAACGTGAGCACAGGAAGTGGACCTGGCAGAGCCCGGATGGTGCAACTAAAAATGAGATTGACTTCATTATGTCGACGAAGAAGCAAATATTCAATGATGTCTCTGTGATCAACGCGGTGAAAACCGGAAGTGATCACCGCATGGTAAGAGGCACATTGAACTTAAATATAAAGCTGGAAAGGTCTCGACTAATGAGGTCTACGCTCCGCCCAGCGCCGATCCAAGTTCAAAACCCCGAGAGCTTTCAGCTCGAACTTCAGAATCGTTTCGAGTGCCTGGGGAGCTCCGTGGACGAATATAACGATGGGTTCGTGGAAGCTGTCCATACGGTCGGGTCTAAGATCTTCAAGACCCGTCGTACGAATACGAAAAAGAAGCTCTCTGATCCTACTTTGCGGCTCATGAAGGAGAGGCGCGAGATGATCCTGCAGTCTTCAGATGATGTTCTAAAGTACCGGCGGCTCAACAGACAGATCTCTAAGTCCTTGAAAAGCGACCTTCGCCGCTTCAATACAGATCGTATTGAGGAAGCGATAGAGCAAAATAGAGGCTCCAAGGTTTTTGCTAGAGATCTGTCTATTGGGCAGAGCCAGCTTATGAAACTGAAGACTGATGATGGCAGGATCGTATCCGCCAAACCTGAGCTGTTGAGAGAGATCGAGAGGTTCTATGGACAGTTATACACGTCAACAAGCAACCCCGTTACGAGTCTGGCAAACGACCCAAGAGCTAGATTGACCCGACACTATACCGAAGACATCCCGGACGTCAGCCTGTACGAGATTAGGATGGCTCTGAAGCAGCTTAAAAACAAAAAGGCACCGGGTGATGACGGAATTACGGCCGAGCTCCTGAAGGCCGGCGGAAAACCCGTTCTTAAGGCCCTTCAGAGGCTGTTTGATTCCGTCATACTCGAGGGTAAAACACCACAGGCATGGAACAGAGGTGTGGTGATACTTTTCTTTAAGAAGGGTGACAATGCCCTTCTTAAGAATTATAGGCCCATCTCACTTCTGAGCCATGTCTACAAGCTGTTTTCGAGAGTCATCACGAACCGTCTCGCGCGCAGGTTTGACGACTTCCAGCCTCCCGAACAAGCCGGATTCCGTAAAGGCTTTAGCACCGTAGACCACATACATACGCTGCGACAGGTTATACAGAAGACCGAAGAGTATAACCTGCCTCTCTGCTTAGCGTTTGTGGACTACGAGAAAGCCTTTGATTCGATCGAGACATGGGCTGTACTGCAGTCTCTTCAACGGTGCCAGATCGACTATCGGTACATCGAGGTGCTGAAGTGTCTGTACGAAAACGCCACTATGTCAGTTCGACTCCAGGACCAGACCTCGAAACCTATCCTTCTGCAGCGAGGTGTGAGACAGGGAGACGTTATCTCTCCGAAACTGTTCACCGCTGCTCTGGAGGATGTCTTTAAGGTTCTGGACTGGAAAGGAGCTGGCATTAACATCAATGGCGAGTACATAACTCACCTTCGGTTTGCCGACGATATAGTAGTCATGGCTGAGACTATGGAGGACCTCAGTACAATGCTCGATGACCTCAGTAGAGCCTCTGAAAGAGTGGGTCTGAAAATGAACATGGACAAAACGAAGGTCATGTCAAATGCCCATGTAACACCCACTCTCATGAAGATCGGAGACGCTACACTCGAAGTCGTGGACGAGTATATTTACCTAGGACAAACTGTCCAGTTAGGTAGGTCCAACTTCGAGAAAGAGGTCAATCGTCGAATCCGACTCGGCTGGGCAGCGTTCGGGAAGCTACGCAATATCTTCTCGTCCCACATACCGCAGTGTCTCAAGACGAAAGTCTTTGACCAGTGCGTGTTGCCAGTGATGACATATGGCACTGAAACGTGGTCGCTCACAATGGGCCTTATTAGAAGGCTGAAAGTCACCCAAAGGGCAATGGAGAGGGCTATGCTTGGAGTTTCCCTGCGGGATCGAATCAGAAATGAAGAGATCCGCAGGAGAACCAAGGTAACCGACATAGCCCGAAGAATTGCCAAACTTAAGTGGCAGTGGGCAGGGCACATTGCTCGCAGAACAGATGGCCGATGGGGCCGAAAGGTTCTGGAGTGGCGACCGCGTACCGGAAGGCGTAGCGTTGGAAGGCCTCCCACAAGGTGGACCGACGACCTTGTGAAGGCCGCAGGAACTCGTTGGATGCGAGAAGCACAAAACCGGTCGAAGTGGAGGTGCTTGGGGGAGGCCTATGTCCAGCAGTGGACGTCTTTCGGCTGAAATGATGATGAAATGATGATTCCGAAAGGTTTAATAAAACAATAAAGAAATCTCGATATTTTGTCAAGTCATAAAAAACGTGCGAAGAAGAGGCAGGTCGCTAGTCATTATATAAATAAACCAGCATCAAAAAAATAAAAAGTTTTAGTCTAGTTTAAAATTTGACGCGGTTGAAGTCCGCGTGAAATTTCATCCTCCCATCATTCACCCTTTTAGGGGTGGAATTTCGAAAAACCTACTTAATGGATACCTACTCTCCACAAAGAACACACCCTCAAAATTTCATGTCTCTAGGACCAGCGGTTTAGGCTGTGCGTCGATATATCAGTGAGTCAGGACATTGAATTTTATAAAACTATCCCTTCTAAAAACAGAATTAACACAAAACAAAAAAATAACCTTTTATTTAGCTAGACTAGCGTTCGTCCCACGTAAGCGGGTGCGAGCGAGTACGGACAGCAGCGGCCGGTGCGTGGATCACCGTGTCGCATCGCGATTTCCACGCATCCATCCGACGAGCCGGGCCTTTGTCACAAAGGAAATTAACTAGTTATACGTACCGTGTGTGTGTGCCGCTGTGTGCGTCGGTACGGTTCGCAGGGAAACATTTTAAATATTATAATTTTTTATTCAAAATATTCTTGGTTATATTTACAGTTTTCCTACACATTCCCTCCCTACATAAGCCTTGTGTTGCGGGCAGACGCGCAGACGTTGTAGCTGTCATTTTGTGACTAAGCTTTTTGCTGTACTTAGTTATCATAATTTTTATTGTTGGTGCACGTCCTGTTAAGCGATTATGCTTTGGGTGATAATCAGGTCGAAACCTAAAATATAAACCTTGTGAAATACAGACTGTGATTGTTATCTGTTGTAGTTGCCTTTTGAATAAATAAAACAATTTTACATTGGGTTCTCTATCAGTAAGTATTATGAGGGTAGTACAAAACTGATGGATACTACTGAAGGCACCAAATCGTAGCAAAATTCAAAACCGACCCAATTTAGGTTGCAATTTAGATTAGAATGAGATTGCTAGACAAAGTTGAAGACGTGGGTTAGTGTTGGTACTTTGGTAGTAGATAATTATTAGGTCCTTGACCCGTCAAAATTAAGTGATAAGGCCGCCCATTGTATGTTTTGTATTAATAATCGTATTTTGTTGTTATTTAATTTCTGGTGTACAATATAATATATTATATAAATAAATAAATAACTAAAATTTTGGTTGCAGGGTTTGAGTAGGTAGTACAGCTTAAGTAAGCAATAAATTTATTAAGATATACAATTTAACTAAAAGATGCTCATAAATCAAGAACCAATGTAATAACCCTATATTAGATGATAAACGATGTTTGCTAATTTTAAGAAGGTGTGTCTTCTGACGCCCACGAATTGAATGCATTAGCACCAATTTATGTATGTGTTGTTGGTATTGACAGAGTGTCCAAGATATTCATTTTATTGAAATATAATTGAAAATAAATAATATTGTAACGCCATTTTCTTTCTGTCGGTACCTAAGCAGTAATCAAACGTCAGTGTGCCAATGAAGGAAGGGCTATTGTTATAGAGTTGAATGAAAACTTCTATTTAAGAAGACTGGGTGCTTTTTATATATTTTTAAAATTATTTTCAGCAGATGTTCTGGCTTGATGGATCGCATCCACGATACTAAAGAGCATTATTTCTAGGGAACTGTGAAATTGTCTTTTATGGCGTCGATAAGAGCTGTCGGATATGCCGTCAAAGTTTTATAATCACTCTTGTAATTATCACAGGTACGTGTCTATTCATTAGATGTGAAGTTCCTTATATCACGGAATACCTACCTTTTAATTACTTTCATAAATTAATTAACTTACGTTTGTGATCAGCATTTCAATCTTTGATTCGATAACTGTCAACGTTTAGCATTGTCTTTCTAAAAAATTAAATTGTAATGACTTAATTGGTAGTATTTAAACTAATCTAATATAACAGCGCTAGGCGGAAAACAAATATCTAGCAATTGTTAGCTAAGTGGAAAAAAAAAGCAACTCTAATAATCTTTGTGTTTAAGGTTCTGTACAACGCACATCCTGAATTATTCTTCCGTACATGCAACGTTTTAATTGGAATCCATGTGATTTTAGCCAGATTAATTATGGTATTTTATGAATTTACAAAAATCTTGAAGTGCACCTAAATACCAAAATCATGACGCGGAAATAGGTTTTATTTTCGCAATCAACGCGTGGACCCCTAAAGATGAACATAGGATTTCTTATTGGCCAAAAATGATTGTTAATAATATTCTATTCGGTGGATCTATCGTTTTTCGAAACCGTGGGAAAGGTTCGTTGTTTATTTTTGTATGTTTCTGACAAATGACTGTTTTTTCTCTTTTGCAAATGACTGCTTCGGCTGACAGAGCAATCGGTTCTGCGATTCACGATCGTCGAAGATTATAAAATGGGTAGTAAAAAAATAATTACTAGCTTAGGATTTCGTATTTCGAGTAAGTAGTGCATATCATTTGCCAAATAGTTCTGTATGCAAAGATGAAACTTGCTCATTCACAGGCGACCCATAACATTTGGCAACATTTATTTAACGCTTGTTTACGATAAACGAAATTTTAGAATTAAATATTGAAGCAATAATGGCGGAAGCTAGCTATTTATTCTTTGCTGATAATGTTGACTTTTTTGGTCTAAAAGTTGCCTTGTATTTCTGCTTTTCATTTGAATACGAGTCAATGAACTCGCGAACTGAAATCAAACTGTTTTGCAGAATTAGCATTATTTATCTCTGTTCAAAGTGCGATACATATTGGAAACAAATCCAATAAGAACTTTGCTAACATTCCTATCGGACTGCTGTACAAAATTTAATAAACTGCAAACTGAAATTCCTTTACTAATGAAATCAACGTTTTATTAATTATTGAGCTAATCGTACAAACTGGATTTTATTGCCAAAGTTTCGACTAAAATAAAATGAAAACGAAACGTTGCTGCTGAAGTATTTTTCCCGATAAAATTGTTAGCAAAGCTTCATCAAACCTGAAGCGTACCTACTCGTATATTCGTATGAATCGGGAAAACTGTAACCTATTTTCAGTTATAAAATTGATATTCGTAGCACGCACGGGCTTGCTTACAATAAGTTTCTATGGATACGATCCTTATATAATACGTAATAAAATATGTTGAGTTTTCTCCTAGACAACGGAAACGATTGTTGATCTGCTTCATCGTTTTGTCATGCCAAGCCTGAATATCTTTGATATTCGTACTGACAATTTATTGAGGAAATACCTATGTTTTTTTTAAGTTCTTACCGAGTTTCAAGTTTCGACGATTTTAATTAAATGTTGTTAGGTTCTAACTTGTTTTATTTACCGCTAAACTCAAAAAAACCCTATATTTGCACTTATTTCGTTAAATTAAATGTCGCAGTTCAGTAAATATGCTATTTTATTTCAGGCGTCGATTGCAAGTTGCAGTGTCATTGCATCCGTTTTTCTTAACAACCTTAACAAATGATGATCGCTGATCTTTTGTTTCCAAATAAACAAGTTGCTAGAAAAACTTTTGTCACTTGTTTTATTTTATACTAGCTGTGACCGCGACTCCGTCCGCGTGGAAGTCGAAAAAATATATAAAGCTTTCGTTAAAGTAAGTATTGTCTTTGTATAAAGTCATTGTTAACTATTTAATTTACCTACATTGAAGTTTATTTACGACCAGTTGCATATTGCCAGTTTCCAATACACGCATAACCAATACTCCAGAACGGTGTCAATTGCGAATAAATACTGCAATATGTTTGTAGGTTTTCTTTTCAATCTCAGCATTGAAAAATTTGAATAGACCGCATGCACGTATATTGGAAATATTCAATAAAACTTTATTTATTTGACATCCAGTAACGTATTCAAGCTTCTCTGTAACGTGTATATTGCGCAGCTCCGCAAACTGCGGCTCCTAACAGACTTACTTACTAATCATATGCAAAATACTCGCATTCATTTCATCTCGACGTTTACTTTTAATATATTGGCGAGTTTATGAGTTGCTGGGGTGGTCTGACATGGATGTGCCCTTTGAAAACGCCCAAATATCCACGAATAGGTGAAACAAATTTGTAAGCAGTCCCTCAATGTTTTATTGAGCACTGTTCGCTCGAAGTCAGTCAGGACTTTGGCAAGAAAAGGTAACAATGCATCTATAAAACTTATCGCCTCTCCGCGCGCTTGTTTGTGCAGGAAGAATGTTGCGTCAGGAATTTATGTAAAGCGCCTTTGGGTGTTGATGTGTAAGAGCTCAAAGGGAGAAAGGATATAAGTGCCTTTGTGACTGATGTGTGTTTTCTGTAAGTAGGTAAACGTTTCTTTGTAGGTACCTAATGAGCTGTTCATATAATCCTTTGTTTTGTAGGTTTAAGGAATGTCTTCAGCCATTTTCTTTTTGTTTTTTTAATAAAAACATGAATCCTCAAAGTGGCGTGTCCGATACCGTGATGAATATTCACTTAAGCACCAGATCGTGTCATCGCGGGCCTCGTGACAAAGCTAAAGTGAATATAATAATGTAATTGAAGGTAATAAGCTGTTATTTACTCCACGCCCGCCTTTTACCGGTTACGTGATGTATCCTGGCGGCTTTTAACGGTACACCACACTTTCAACAAGTCTAAGCTATGTAGGTGTATCATTTATTATAATGAACATTAAGTGTTTCTGTTGATTACCTGGTTTCTCTTGTCATACATGTACGATAACATGGCTTATGTAAGTCACAATATAATTACTGAAAGTTGTTGTTTTCGGTGTGGTTTTAGGCCACGTCCACATCAATGCGTTTAGTTGACTGCCGACTGTGAGCATCCATTACTAAATGTATGAAAAAACAACTTCTGCTGCCGACTGTCCTTTTCATATATTTTTTTAATATACGCTTGGTGTGAACGCGGCTTTAAGAAAATATTTCAAGAATTGTTGTGTAACTAAGCAATAGCTCCTTATTTCTCTGCTCACTAAGTAAAGATACCTACCTTATAGACAGAGCAGCTACACTAAGCTACGTCACCACATGACACGTTCGATATATAATATAGCAATACGAATATCATAACATCAATTCGATATAGAAAGAGGACGAACAAAAACACCCAGAATTCAATTAAAATCTCGAATTAAAACACCGAGAAATATTTGTCTCTCTCACACGACAAATTTTTTCTGACCTCAACATTTCCCGATACATCCTCCGTACATCCTCGGTAAAAAGAAAAAGATTGCTTCAATGTCTGTCGCTTGTCAATCGACGCTCTGAGGCCTCGCTCCACAAGTGGGTCAAGGCACATCCTTCGCCTTTAAAAATAAGCGCCCTTCGAGTGAATTTAATTATAAAAAGTCCTCCTATCGTATTAACTAGTGACGGGCTTATTAAATACGGAGAAAAGGTAGGAAGATTATGGGAATGAAATTACTTTTTTCAGTTATAGGTACTTTCTTGTAGTGATGTAAAAGAAAATTGGAAAAAGAGTTGGAAATCCTTGTAAAGTTGGTAATTTGAAGCTGGGGATAATAATTCATAAATCATTTCAAGATTAAACTTAAATTCAAAGCATTTATTTCAATTAAACAAAACTCAAATTCAAAGCATTTATTTCAATTAAAACAATTATAGGCACTTTTGAAGTGTCAAGAAGTCGGTCAGGCAGAAATTGAAGCTAGTTGCCCATTCCAAAGCGTAGTAGGTTCCTGTGGAGAAGAACGGGCAAGAAACTTTACGGACTTTCTTTTAAATTAAAATATTAGTGACATCATTCAAGTGCAATGGAAACATTACCTGTCAATGTCTAAAAGAAAAAGTGCTACAGAGGATGAAAATAGCAATTCTGTGGACATGTATTGCATTGTATTACTGCAGGAAACGTTACATGATAATTTCGCATCAGCTTGCCAAGGTACTCGTCATTATAGTCGTGGGTTTTCTAGCTAACTACAATGTTATGGGTAAAGCTTTGAGTGTCGTCATTTTCCGAGTATTTTGCGCTTTAGGTATATTGCTATTATGTATTTTCTTATTCATAGTTGGAAGTTGCATAGCTTGAAGTTGGACTGACGATGAATCAATCAAAGACTAAAGTCATGACCAATGCCACCAACTATAAGGTCGAGGTCGATGGGCAGGAAATACATTATGTCGACGAATATATCTACCTGGGCCAGCTAGTTTCCTTCCACAACAGACAGGACAAAGAGATCGACCGTCGAGTCGAAAATGCGTGGAGGAGCTACTGGTCCATGAAGGCGCTAATGAAGGGCGACCTTCCTATTTCACTAAAGCGTAAGCTCGTCGACATGTGTATCCTGCCTATCCTAACCTATGGCGCTTAGACTTGGTCTTTGACAGAGGCTCAGAAGTCCAAACTCAAGGTTTGCCAAAGAGCGATGGAGCGTAGTATCTTAAAGATTAAACTCACCGACCAAATTCGCAACACCACAATACGCTCTAAGACAGGTATCGCTGATGTTGGTGGCAAGTCTGCGAGGCTGAAGTGGGACTGGGCGGGCCACACTTATAGGATGCATCCAGACAGATGGGCCAAAGTCGTCACACAGTGGGTGCCTGAAGACGGGCGTCGTCACCGAGGCAGGCCTAAGAAACGCTGGCGTGACGACTTAGATTCATTCCTAACCGACTGGACGGAGAAAGCACAACACAAGGAGAAGTGGAAGAAAATGGGGGAGGCCTTTGCTCAGCAGTGGGACAGTACAGGCTAACGGAAAAAAAAAAAAAAAAATAGTTGGAAGCTGATACGTTTGTGTGACTAGAGACTCATGGTCTCTAGCTGTCTCTACAGGGTGTTACGGAAAGGGTATATCAATACAAACGGGTTGAAGAGTGTATCTGGTCTAGAATCTCTATACAAAATTTCAGCTCAAAAGCATTAACTTTGAAAATGCTTAATATTTTTTTTTTCGACATCACGGCGCTGCACTGGCGCGCGGCGGCGTGATGTGCGTGTACTAGGCGCACAGACACACTACAGATAATGGATAATGACCCTCGTAGTGCGGTGACACGTTTGTTATGATTTCTATTTAATACACTATCGAAATAAAAAAATATTAAGCATTTTCAAAGTTACTGCTTTTGAGCTGAAATTTTTTACAGAGATTCTAGACCAGATACACTCTTCAATCCGTTTGTATTGATATACCCTTTCCGTAACACCCTGTATATCTTACTGATACACTATCACTTTTTTTTATTGTGTGGAAATCTTCATGGATGTCCACCACCCTGGGGTGGGTGGAGGGGTCTGTCAGACTCTTACTGACTAAAACCACACGGTGTCCTGCTGCTACCTTTTGCCGGGGTGCTGGAGTGCTTGCGCATTTCGTCACGCTCCCCCGGCCAGGTGTATTAGATGTTCTAGAACTACCAAATTTTTTTATAAAATTGCTACCAATATCAAACATGCAGCTCTATTGAATTAGATACCTATTAGATTATTATGATTATTGTGATTTGGTTATTAGATTTACCTCGTAACTTGAACATTGCTGACATATCCTTTAGATATTCTTCCCAAAAAATATAAGGCAAGATTAATAAAGAGGTAATAAAAAAGATATCATGCCGACGCCTCTATCTCATAATCGGGAAGTGGTATCATAAGGGCGATTGTGACAAAGCCCGCCGAATGACTTGCGATATTCGCCATTAGAATTACGAACTAGGGTTAATATAGTTAATGACAGTCGCCCATTACAAGTTGTTAGGCAAACGACACATAACGAACCGACGCCGAAACGTATTTGCCACGCTGCGTTTACGGGACCTCTGCTGTGACGTCAAACGTTTGGACCATTAGCGATAATCGGTGAGCTTAGGACGAAGCGTAAGTCACAATTTGCAATTTTTCGGGAGAATAAACTCATCAGTTTCCGAAAAATGTTGAAGACCTCATTAGACCTCTTTATCTCTGGATATTGGAGGAATGGGGTTTTAGCGCAGTTTTTTTATCAAGGCGCTATGAATTACGCGTGTTCTAATTTTTGTCTTAAATTCAAGCAAATAATTCTTTATTACATGCTCATTATGATGTAGGTAGCTAGGTTCTTTTCACGCACGAGCACCATCAGACCATCAACCACCACTACACCATACCGATATGTGTTTGGATGTTTGAAAATTGCAATATTTTGACATAGACAAACCAAACCTCGAGTCGTATGTAACGGGTTGCGAACGTGTTTCAATAGACATGGGTTAGGGATAAGTGGGTGATATAATATTCGATACATAAAACTATATTTAACGATATAGCTTTGGCAAAAAAATATGATACTTTCGGTCATTTTGGCTAATTCTGATGAAATATGAAATGAAAGGCTTCTTCTGGGTAAGCTCGCTCCATCGTCGACTTTGTCTCTGTCACCTTTGACCTAGGCTAGAGTCAAGAGCAAGCCCATTTCAAATAAAAAAAAAAAAAAATTGAATGGAGATTTATGCTAACGATGCCGTTTAGTTAATAGGTACGTTTGATATTTTCTGAAGTGGCAAAATTACTTTCATGCATGCACGAATTTTTCAAATATAAGAGTGATATTTAATAAAGAGTATAGGTAGGTACAGTACTCGTGAACTGTTCTAGCGTAGTGCGGAGTTTCAATGGAATAAGAAGCCAGGTTATACCTACAGTTTTTATTTTCACTGACATGCCTACTTATTGAAATAGGGTATTTTTAAAATTTGACTCCAGTGTTCACCCCGCACCAGTGTCTTCTTTTTCTTCGTGTCGCTGGCATGACTGTATTTCAGATCTTGTTGACCCAAAACTTTGCCACTTCCACGGCGTCGTTGGTGGCAGCGCAGAGGTAACGCTAACTGCATGTTTTGGAACACAGCGGGCAGGATAGGAGGTGGAGCATAGTTTGCGACATAGCTTCATATCCACACCCTACTGATGTTCTGTCGAGGTAGCCTCACTTTACCACGTTGAATTTACATCTTCTCACTTGTATCCGCACCTGTACCTATGCAGAGTACAGATAGAGTGAAAACGCGAAATCAGTCCAAAAGACGTAGTTACCAACTTCGTTAACTGTGCTACTAACGCCATCTTTTGCAATTATCGCGAATTGAATGATGACTTTTCACTTCTTGGTCTTAATAGTATCAGGGATAAGTTGTGCCCCACTTCTTGTTACAGAGAGGAGGCCTTTGTCCCAGTAGTGGGAACATTATAGGCTGATTATGATTATGATATTCAGGTTTCCAGCGTCAGGCGCCAGAATACAACTTCGCAGTCGTTACCTAAATAAATTATGTACAAGATGCATGTGTACAAGTATATAATCAATTAAGACCCACTTATATCACCCAAGCTCATCAGCGACGTACCTTCATTAGCATGCATGTAGGTAACAATCTACCTAATTAATTGGCCAGTCCTGGCTCCGCTGAGGACGTAGATATATTTCACAGACCTGACAAATGCGTCCGTTCCATCACATCAGATAAAATATTATTAAAACAAACAAATGAACAAAAAATATAGCTTTTCGAAAGAGCCGAAATCAATGTGCGAGCTCTGCTACATTGCTGGATCTCAATTATCGAGCCTCAAACGTCATATATTTGTTGGAATTGCGTTTTGAATTTACGCTTTATGTTTTAGAAGTTACGGATGAATTTGATTTGTGGGCCGTGGAGATAATAAGTACGAAAGGTCGATCGGTTTCGGGGCCGTAATTTAATGTAACAGTTAATATGACAGCGGGCATGAGCGTGCCAGCGGGTCGCCTGTGTATTATATTTATGCACTCACACCTGGAGGTCTGCCGCTCTCAAGGGTATTTTATTTTGAGTTGTTGTCTTGATACGATAGAGAACACGGTATTTATGTTGAGCCCAATAAACATGGACTATTAATTACTGATTGTGTTACAGTTCTGTTAATTCATAGTGATTAATAGCCGCGCCTTTCATGTTAACAGGTTCGGACATACTTTGGCGTGTAGCCTGAGGTGTATAATACGTTTCATGTTTATTCTTTTGTGTTGCTACTCAATACACTTGTTGTTTTGTGTTCAATTTGTTAGATACGGTGCTTAGTGTTGTTTAACTTCGATAAAAAAGTCAACAGCTCTTACATCTGCTTCTTCAAGTCTTTACGTAAACCAGAAACAGATTAGCGTACCTGTTGCGAATCGACACAAATGATTTTGTCACACATTTATCGTTTAGGTCACTAATTCTTGACTCTATTTGTCGAAATGAAATCAATAAGGAAATTGCAGCATTGATTGGAAATCAAATTGCGAAAGTTTAAATTAACAACATTTGATGTTAATCTGTCAATCTAGTGTTAATACAAATTATTTGTACAAGTACTTTTTGCAAGAGTTAAAGATTGTTATATAGACTATACAAGATAAGGCATGTTTAAAGTAACAAACTGCATTAACGAACAATCAAACTCTAAATTGCAATTTAGCGTTGACAAATCAATATTGAGGTGAAAATAAAAACGGAAGCAAAAACTGCAATAGACGGAAGGGGAAAGTACGCTGAACGATTTAACTTCTTTACAAATAGTCCGAATATGTCTATTATTGAACTCATTCAATAACATCCTATTATAGATTGGTTATCGATTACGTTTTAAAGAGAGCCAATAAATTAAAACGGCAAATTGATTCTGAATTTCCACAGAATGATGACAATAAACATTATCAATTACCTAGTAGTTTCAGCATCGTCGAACTGTAAAGATATAATGTAATATAGCTATATGCAAAAGATTTTTAAATTTGCGAATTAAAAAATCAGCGGACTGAATTTTTAAACTGAAATTTTGTTAAAAAGCGTAAAAAAGCTATCCGCTTAAACTGTACCTAGGCAAGTAGCTCATTAGTAACACCTCTGGTTTTTTAAGAAATCTGCAGTGAGTATCTGGAGGAAAACGGTAAACCACCAACCTGTTGGTCGACCTCAGCGAAATGCTTGAATAATTGGTTGTCTACGGACGGCTAGTGCTGAATCCGCAGCTCCGATATCAGGGATCAGGTGTTAACATCCGTGGGGAAGTCGTGAGGAAAAAATTACGTTTTCCCCGCCATCTACCATACTTTCATGCAAAAAGAAAGTATTTGGCACTTTTTAATCATTTTAAAGGTAAAATATCGTGAGGTTATTAAGTCATCCACGGACAGAACAACGGAATATTCTGGTGGATTTTACGAGAACCATATTTTGACTTTTTGAGATATATTTTATTGATTGCCTAAAGCGAAGTTCGGAGAATACTAAATCCTGGTATTGCTTACTCGGCTGTGAATGTCCATCTGTTGCTGGAACTTTTAGCGAACGTTATGAGTAAACACGTGTAATTTGAGATGAAATGTGAACCGATTGATGTCTTTGTTCAGGTTCGCGAACGTTTTATGGTCTGCCGAAGGGCTGCTGACTAAACTTGCGACTTACATTGTTCTGGTTCAAACGATCGTACAAAGGTCGAACTTGGAAGTGTCGAAGTTACGAATAGGTGCATACATGTTTACACGTAATAATGGAAACCGGCGTCAAGGATTCTCATTGTGAATTGTATAATGTTAGTATTATGATCTTTGACAAATTAACTGATTGTTGGTACTTAGTTAGTTAAATGTTGTTTAACCCATTGAATGTCGTGATTACAGATACAATTAAAAAGCCATTGTGTCTCGCGTAGATCTACGTTCCGACAGACGAGAGGTTAATTGAAAGGTTTGTTAACAATCTGTGTATCAGAACAATACCTATAATATTCTTACCTATTTAAAGCAAGTAGGTAGGTAGGTATGCTTGTAATTCATACTAATCTATCATCATCATCATCATTTCAGCCGAAAGACGTCCACTGCTGGACATAAGCCTCCCCCAAGCACCATCGTTGGATGCGAGAAGCACAAAACCGGTCGAACTGGAGGTACTTGGGGGAGGCTTACTAATCTATACTATATATAATATTATAAACGCGAAAGTGTGTCTGTCTGTCTGTTACGTCTTCACGCTTAAACCGCTAAACCGATTTAGATGAAATTTGGTATAGAGATATTTTGAGTCCCGGGAAAGGACATAGGATAGTTTTTATCCCGATACTCCCACGGGAAACTTATGCGGTATTACTACTACCTACGTCTCTGCACCTAATGCCCCTGTAAATAGGTAACGCGTGTTCCTGTAAGAAGCTTATCTCCCTTTGTCGAAGAACCGTAAGATCTTCCCCGTGAACTAAAGTACATAGATATTATGATATTAAAGTAGTATTTTACAAAGTTCAGGAAAATTCCCAGCATTAAGTACAGTAGTAAGTATAAAAACTAAAACTAAATTATAGTAGAAATAATAATGACTTGAAAATCTCATTGTCCACAGTAAACGTCGAAGACTGCATAAGAAACGAGTGAGAAAGCTTTCAAATTTAAAATAAATACAAAATTCTATTTCATCCAACCTTTTCCGAACCTATTATGAAAGGCTTAAAATAAGCACCAACGAGGTTGCAAGCGCACGGGTTCTTTCTTCAGTTATTATTTCACTACCTTGTTACAGAAAGTGACTTTTATAAGAAGTCCTCTTTTGAGAGCGGTGCTGGCTCAGTGGTAACGGCCCCGGCAGTATTTTAGGTAGTGGGGTTGAAACCAGCCGGTCGATTCTGTTGCGTTACCTATTTAACTCATTAACGGTGCTCTCAAAACAGTGAAGGAAACATCGTGAGGAAACATACATAATTATACTAGAACCAAAAAAATTAAAGACATATTGTGACTCAACCAACGCGTCTGTTTGTATAGGGAATGACTTGAGTCTAAGCAGTGGGAATTTTGTAGGTTGTTTATGAATATTATCAGCACTCTTAACAAAACCATAGGTGGCATGGTAACAAAAATTACAACAATGGGTTTAGTTAGTTTTCATAATTAAAATATGTATGTTTAGGTTAAGTTAAGGTATAGGTATTCTATGGGCCTACGTCGCCTTAAATAAATGGATTATTATTTTTTATTATTATTTTATGTATCTAATTTCACATGTAAAGGATTAGCAGGGTAAACGTCTAGTTTTCGGATAAGCGCTGGTTGATGTGTTTGGGTGGTAATTAATTTTTGGGTGATATTCATGATTATTATAGCTCATTAATTCGGAATCACGCGGCATTATGTACAAAGGCGCCTGCCTGCCTACTGTATGATTAACCGTGGGGTACCATAGGGTAGGTAGGTGTAGGGTTTCAATTTCGCTATTTAATGTTGGGTAGTATTTAAACGAGTGACTGTAAATTAAAGTTTTAAGTGACAAAAATAATTAATTTACGTTATAGTATTACTAGGTGAGCGAATGACTGCGAGTGACGCGAAATCAACAGAATAGCAACTCACAAATATTAATTTGAGTTACTTAAAATACACGATGCACGGTAAAGGTATTTGTATTGTCATTCGCTCGCTCTTGCATCCTATGTCGACGGAGCCCCGCTTCGTTTCGTAAAGGGTTTAAAGTAACCTAACCAAACCTAACCTCGGGGTGCCCTCTCTGTATTTCTAGTCGCTCACTTAGTAATTTAGTCGCACGGCTACAATTTTAATATCTGAAATGGATTATTGACAACCCCCTTTTTGTAAGCTCGTTCTGGATTTTATTATTAATCAATATTCATCGTTAGTTTAGTTAATTTTTCTCTTAGTCAAATTCATACCGCTCAAGTTATCTTATAACTCCCATGTAACAGAGGGCTTGAAATTAACCGGGCATAACCTTAGACATAAAGCTTGTACTGAGTGTTGTAACAATATGTAAAACTCAATAACACTTTGCGAGACACACTTTATCAAACGTTCCGCAGACACGCTTGCGTCTGCTAGATCAACAGAGCAGTCAAACCTTTCATCTTACATAACATCACGCCTGTTTCCTCCGAAAGGGTAGGCAGAGATGTACCTTAGTACATTTCACCAGTTATGTTTAAGCCCCATGAAATAGGGGGCGAGCCTATTGCCATGAACCAGGCACAACGGGGCCCGGGCTGCTACTGAGAAATTCCACATGAAAAAAACCAAATTACACTTTGCCCAACCTGGGAGCAGAACCCAGGACTAGACCAACGAGGCAGTCAACCACTGTTCATCTTATTAACTCGTAATTAACAGTATTCTTTAACTCTAGGCAAAGCTAAAGGGTTTTGCGAGTATAATGCGGTAACAATATAAACGAGCCGAGGTCGATTATAGTCGGTGTTTATATTTTTTATCCCATTATCGTAATAAAGACATCACACACATCATTAAAATGCTGCGCGTACGATCGTTACCATCCTTGTTTCATTATGATGGTACGATAATTACATAGTTTGCGAAACTTTGGAGATCATTACCTACAGTCTCATTATCCAAAGTCTTAAGGAGCAATAAAAAAATAATCTGCACAGGAAAAGATTTTTTAAATTTTCTTATTCTTTATTTATTTATTTATTTATTTAAACTTTTCGCACAAAAAGGTACAAAGGCGGACTTAATGCTTCTTTCTCTTAAATGTACGCTTTCCCATTGCTAGATAAATGTCTAGCCTTTCACAAGCCAGTTTATTTTCAACTTTATGCTAAACGAAGTTAAGTTCTAAGTAAAACATTCACAACTTAGAGTCGGTATTAACGTCAGTTTTTGTAATTGGATCTTTAGTTTTGTCGGAATAAAATTTGAAATTCAGAAACGGCTCGATGGTTTAAACCTGGTTTTTCAGCTAAACCTTGTTTTGTAATAAAGCAGTCTATGTTTCGTTTTCAAGCCGATTCTTCGAGTTTTTTTTGTGTGGCCTGCGATATTCCACCACGTAGTTTCTTTCTTCCTAGAATCTTAAATTCGAAGACATGTGACATCTAACAACCCGCACTGGGCGTGGTGGATAACGGCCCACTCCCTCTTGTAGAGAGGAGGCCTATGTCCCAGCAGTGGGAACATTATAGGATCATTATGCTTATGCTTAAATTGTTTCTTTCTTCTGAACTATTATTTCAATACTTCCCGAAGTTTACCTACTTGTGGGTGACACACATTTTATAGAAATCTAACTTTACTACATAAACTAACAGCTGGTCTAAAAATAAGGAAGTGCTATGTGATAAATTGCCGTAGGATCGATCGGTCCCCTATCGTATTGCATATTCATTAGCTAAATATATGGGCGCTTTGGGGATACCATACCATGCGTTAAAATACCCTCTCAATTTATTTAGAGAGAGTACCTAGTTTCCAGAATATGGCTCACTAGTGGGGAATTTTAACAACGTCAGCAATGTCTGTATTCCCAAAAGGGTATAGTGATATGAGATTATTTTTTTTATTTTTATTTGAAATGATTTTGTTCTGAACTCAAGTCTAGGTCAGTCTGACCGGACTTGACTCTAGTCTAGGTCGGTCACATGATCTAGACTAGAATTGATATCGGGACGTTGTATATATGCTAGTTGCGCGGTAAACTCTGGTTGCGATGCAGGATTTTGCGTGACGTCAGTATGATGCAAAGTTCGCATGTGACGGTGTGAATGCCACTGCAAGGGTAAGGCAGGCCACCGTTTTCGAATGTATAAAGGATTGCCATTAAATTGAACTTTCAGAAGTTTCTAATGTACTTACCTATATATTTTACTAGCGACACGCCCCTGCTTTGCACAGTTTTTAAGACTTGATTATAAGAAAGTTAAATCACATTAATCTTCTGGAATAAATTCTCTAAATGATGGTGAAAACCGTATCAAAACCTGTAGCGCAGTTCAGAATACTAACGTGGTCATACAGACAAACACGAAAACCGATTTTGTTTTATATACTATGTATAGATTTGTAGCAGTTTTTTTGATTCACCTGATACCTATAAATAGAAAACCGACACTACATGTTTATAACTGCAGTACGTTGTAGGTCACGCACGTCTGCCTAGGACGTGACCTCTGCGCCGATGCATACTGCTCATGCAGCGATAAAGTTTGCAAATTTTGATGTGTCGGTAATATCATGGACGTAAGGAGCCCTACAATCCGGAACAAGGCATTACTGCTCGGCGTTAGAATTTGTTGCTTCCCCTGACGCAATCTTTCTAAAGCAACTTTATAATAACTATGTAATACACGTTTTTTTTTGCCGTGAAAAACTACGGTTGATTCGCCGTGTATTAGGTATGGTAGTCAGTGTTGTATGGATCACAATGGAAGTTTGTTGACAGACACAGCGGTACAACCGGTCGTTTGCTTTGTCATATACAAGCTCACATGATTATTCTACTGTAAAGAAACTGTGCCGTGTACAACGTGCCTTACTTGTAAAAGACACGTTTTTCACTGTAGGTAGGTACTGCTTACACCTGAAAACAAAATGCACAAAGTAAGAACGTCGCCTTCTTCGAGACTTCCACACGACTGCGTTTCCTAAGAGTGGTCTTTGACTGCGAACAAAATCTCAAAGTATAGAATATTACGCAGATACGATTACTGTTAATCCTGCGTCAACAACTCCTTACAAACTTCGGCCTAATATTTTCGCTCTTTGATGTTACAAACAATGAGTCTATGAAGATACTCTCCATGCCGAGAGACTATGGCTGATTAAACTGTTCCCATATTTTTAGAATGTCCTAAAATAAAAAGTGTAATTACCGAACTTGTTTTAAAAATAAACGTTTAAATGGTAAACCCTCTATTTTGGTGCCCAAAATACAGGCTTGCCTAGTTTGAGGCTAATGTAGAATCTCTGTAATCTTTTTAGCAACAAAGTGTTTTTTTTTGTGTCCATTATTGTCTCACTGCTGGGCAAAGGCCTCCCTGCTTTCTTTCCACCTCTCTCTGTCCAGAACTGCCAAGGATCAAATTTAATGTTGAAGCATCTTTATTATAATTAATGTAAGGATGCCAATGCACAGTATTTAATGATTTTAAATAGTGTTCAAGTGTTCACGTACAAATTCTTTGATGAATTATATTTGTGTTTAATTGTTTTCTCTCGGAAAGAACTACATATTGAATGAAGAAAACAGCCAGCAAGGTGATAGCGAGGCTGATTGCATTAGTAAAGTTAGGAAAGTAATTGTTCAGCAAATTGACTACCTACTTAAATAATTGTCCGTATATTCAAATCATGACAGTCATTATTTGACAGTTTTATAAATTGGATATAACACAGAAAATTGACATAGGGTATCTATTTGCTTAATAATTAATTTCTCCTACTATAGGTACCTTTATTATTGCAAGTATCACCGAGGCAATGTTTGAATGCAGCCAAAATGTTGTCAAACATTTAAATTGATAGTCAATTAGAATATTTATGTACAAGTAATATAACTTTGTATCATACATATGGTGGTACGGTGGGGCGTAAACGCAGTCATGCCTTGAGCAATTTATGCTAAATGTCGTGAAATAACTAAGTGAGCCCCTAAATTCAGAGTAATATAAAAGGTAATTAGTTCCTTTAAATTGTGTTATTCCAGAAGCTGGTGGCAATTTAAAACTTTATCATAAACTAAATACGTGTTATTATTTTTGCACGATGTAGAAAGGTTCCTACAAAATACTTCGACGCTTTACATTAAAAGAGCAAAAATACCAAAACATACATCAACTTTCTTAAAAGCTTAAAATCAGCCATAAACAGTGGAGGTATTCCACTCAAAGCACTGATTTCAACAGCACCTGACCGAACGGCACCTGAGCTATTCCATCGAATCGCACTTATCAAAATTTTGATTCAGTGCGGTTAGTGAAACAGCTTAGGTGCCGTTCGGTCAGGTGCCGTTGAAATTAGTGCTCTTAGTGGAATAGGTAACTTTACAGTCTGTTCCATAAGTATGCATATTCATTGCTGAAAATAAGCTTTCTAAAGAAGATCGTCCATAGTTATCTAGTATCTACCCTTGACATTCAGTACGCTTCGTATGCTCCTTAGAAAATTAAGCTTTTCTGGGTTTAAGCAAGTACGTTGCTTGCTTTGAGTTTAAATTTTCCCGTTCTAAATGGTGCTCAGCCGCTTGTCAAAGACTTGTTTGATCCCAAAGGCAATCAGATTTTGAAATGATTGAAATCATTTCATTGCTCATAGCGCGTTCCTATAAATTACTGACCGTTAAAAGCTTTGACATAGGAATTTAAGAAGTGAAGTCTCCCGTGACGTAGAAGGGTTTTCTTCTCCGCCCGTCATAAAGGGGCTTGTGGCTAAGTAATAAAGGATAATTTTTTAATATAATCAAAATAAGTAATATATATTTTTTGTATTTTTTTATATTAATGATAGGTATTTTATTATTCTATGTTTTGATATTTTACAGAATTTGTTGTGTTTTTATGTTCCACTGTCAATTTTTTTCTTTAATTATGTATTAAGTATAAATACTTAATACATAATTAAAGAAAAAAAGTAAAGAAAATTCGTTTTATGGTGAATGCTGTGGTCTCCTGTAATTGAAAGAGTACACCTACGAAACTATATAATGTTTAGTGTATATCTTTTGTTGGAGATCCTAAAATAAATAAATAACAGCCGCACGGGTTGATCGATCAGCTTAAACTACGCTTGCCGCGGTTAGTCCGTGGATTGGTGACCATCTTACCAAGATCCCTCCATGCCTCGGAAAGCACGTTAAGCCGTTGGTCCCGGCTGTCATTCGTGGATCTTTGACAGTCGTTACAGGTCGACAGAAGCCCGAAAGTCTGACAAACAGTCTTACCAAAGGGGTTTACCCAGTAACTGGGTTGTGCAGGTCAGACAGGCAGTTGCTCCATGTATGTAAAATACTGGTGTTCAGTTGCATCCAGTTAGACAGGAAGGTGACCTCAACATATTTAGGAAAAGGTTAGATAGATGATCACGTATTGCTTGTCTATGCAGCTTGGTATTATCAAGCTATTGAAGTAGTTATTTTGTCTGTGAACAAAAGAAAAATATGTTTGGATAGCCTTAGTTGTTTAATTTTTTATTGCTGAATGGGTCTGCTCTTGACTTCGATCACGCCTGATGAAAAGCGATGGGTAATGTCTATGATGGAACTAGCGTACCCAGAAGATCCCTGTTCACTCTTGCTTTGAAGGCAGACGGGTTAAACGTGGAAGGGAACACAGACGCTGGTAGATAATAGAATAGTTCTTAATTTGCACAGAAAGTAGGTAACAACAAGTTACAGATGTTAACCTTAGCTGGGGCATGCATACAGTTTGAGCTATGATAATAAAGAATCATTAACATACATTATTAACACATTCAATCAAATCAATATAAGTTTACCATGTCAAGATGAAATTAGTTAGTTGAGTTTAGTTTTTTTGAACAATTTCCTTTCACTCTGCAACTAAATCCAATAATCCACACATAACGCGATGATTCACAAAATAATAAAAGACAAAAAGTTTAAGACAAGTAATGCCTATTACACACTAGTTATTAAATATCAACATTTTTTCTCACGAACTTACGTAACAAACTATTGTATTCCCACAGGACTTAATTAGGTGCCAAAACCCGGACACGCGTAAACGGCGTCAATTAATGTGCAATTAACTCAATTAATGCCTAGACAAGCGTCAGTAGGATCAACATAATACCAGCGAAGTATCGGTGGGCAATAAAGAAATCAATCAGCGGATTAGGTATTTCAAATCAATAAAATCAGAAAAGGCCATAATATTGGTTGGACATTCATAGCGATGTACAATTGCTGGAAGCGGCTATAAAACTGTGTTGTTAACAATGCTTTGGTGTTGTTATGAGTTGAAGATAGATTTTAAACAGTTAGGCACCTAATCATTTCTGGGATTAAGAACAAGCTACCGTGACGTGTGGAGTTTATTCAGAGGTTAATATGGTTGATTTCTTTCACTTTAACGTAGGTAGGTAACATAAAAGCAAAAAAAAAAAAAAACAAACATTGTAAACCACGGCCTATTTACGGTAAGACATTTTCAGTTGTACCTATTTCATTTAATGTGACAAGTAAAAATAAGCACAGAAAATAAATCAGCTATCGTAGTCGTTCCTGAACCACGTTCCAAAGTCACATCAACCAAGCTCACAGCACATCTAGTAAACTTAATACAAAACTTCGGTCGTTTTTTTAGTTCTCATGGGAGTATAATATGCGAGGCGGCTCGTATGATACAGAGTGGGGGGTGTGCGGGTGGAGGGGGGCGGTGCGTTTGATGCCGACAGCACAGGTGTGATGCGCGCCCGATGCGGTCCCGCTGACCAAAGGCTGATAGCACCAAAGTGGTGACTATGGTTAGTTAATTAATCGTTAATTTTAATTGGGAGGTTGATGCTGTATGTGATATTGGAGTGGATGATAGCGTGACGGTTTATAGGTGACAATTGAGGAGGAAAACGTGCTGCGCCGACCCCAAGTAACACATGGGATAAGGGCAGGAAGATGATGATGACACTGTACGTGATATTAGAAGTCTGGTTAGAAAAAGTTTACCGAGTATTAAGAGCTTATATACATGACATGGTTAACTTTACAATATTGTCGATCTCAACTTAAGTTTCCGAGCGAAATACTGAAAGTGTAAATTCGAATATTATTCTTTGCTTAAACTTAAACAGCAAGGTAACAGTCAAAGTTGCTTATAATATTAGTAGAGATCTTAGATGCGAATTCACGTCATGGACTATGACCACTTGCTTTTTTTGCTGTATCTAGCATAACATGCTATAAAACTCCGACCTCATGTCAACAATATTTTTTCTTTTTGTTAATTATATATCGAAGTACATGCACACATAGTGTTATTTTTATTGCATCTAATGTTAAAATAAGGGATGACGTATTGAAAATTTGCCACTTAAACTAAAGTTAACCAATGCAACACGGTGCAACCAACCCTATAAGGTTCACGCGGGTCAGATAATTATAATACCGAGCATTATTTTGCTGTAGTTAAGCTGATACGTAAACGAATTGTTATTTTAATACCTAGTTCTTATCATATCACTCTGACTGGTACGTTTTATTCTTTAAACAATAGATAACTGAACTAGAGGTGACCGCGAAGGGTGATAAAAGAACTGTTATTATTTCTAGATAATTGTGAAATGCGATTATTCACTTAATTATTTAATTCGAGTAATAAACGAGGTTCGATGGTTATGGTCATATAGCACGAAATAACAACTTTGTGGCGTCCCATCGTTCCGAATCGTTCGGAATGGTTCCCGTTAATTTAATGGGATACCTTAATGTGTGGTCGACACGACTGGATTTTGGAACAATTTATGTGTTAATAGAATTCTCAACGTTATCTGACATCTAACGACCTAGTGTGAAGAAAGCACTTAAAATTATGAATGAATGTTCCTTAAGATGTTTAAGGATATTTCAGGAATAAGTTACGGGTTATTTTGTAAGAATTGAGTTATTAAAGTTGATTTACCTACACTAACACACAAAGATCCAGATTCATATAGTTAGGAACTAAGGGGTTTATTTATAAATGATGATTAAAGTTAAGTGATGTTTAAACGTCAAAAATCTACTTAACTTTAAGTAACGTTTAAAAATAAAGGGGTCTGTGTTTCAAGAGAGAGAGAATGATACATTGTTACAGTAAAACCTCAAGATGATGATTTGCTTGCGTGTCTATTTACGTCATCATCTGCCTACCTACCCTTTTCCCAACTATGTTGGCTTCGGCTTTCAGTCTAACTAACTGGATGCGGCCGAATACCGGTGTTTTACAAAAAGATACTGGGTATTATGATATGCCTTGGTAAGACTGGTTGTCTGACTTTCCGGCTTCTGACGACCCATAACGACTGCGACTAACATCATCCAGGAATGACAGCCGGGACCAACGGCTTAGCGTGCTCTCCGAGGCACGGAGGGGTCTTGATATGTGAAGATGGTCACCCATCCACGGGCCGACCTCGGAAAGCGTTGCTTAACCTTGGTGATAGACCCGTACGGCTGTTGTTACTTAGCCACAAGCCTCTCTATCTGTCTCAAGCGTGTCTATTTATGTATCTTACCTAATTAAAGTTATATAAAAAAATATCAATAGGCCTGTCAACCAAGAACGATGCTAAATGTAAAAAAAATAACCAAGCCTATTTTTTACGTAAGACCTCTTAAGATTTGCGCACTGTACCGGAACATGATGATGAAAAAAAAAAAAACAAGCGAACTCACAAATCCTATTTCGAACCACTCGAGTGAAAGCAAAACCCGTGAAAACAACATGTATTGTGACGCTAACAGGATAATCCGGCTTAAAAGCATCATGTTGACATTCAAATTTTCGTTTTGGGGTGGTAAAATGAGATATCCATAGAAAAAGAAAGTGTTAACAAAGATAATGCGATGATAAGACCACCAATCGTGACACAAAATTGACAAAATATTTTGCAGATATTCTGTTTGTTGTCAACTAATCTTTTCTTTCTACATAAGGGATTAAACAGGTTTATTTTTGACACTGACAGTACTCAAAATCTCCAATGAATTTTTTTTTTATAGAAATGTTAGTGAGAGTTTCGAGTTCTACGAAATATTGTGTCCTTTGTAAAGGACCGTTTGATCCTCTTGACGGTTTTTATATTTCGATCATGTTTGAGACTTCAATCAATCATCTCGGCCTATTGCAGTTCACTGCTGGACGTAGGCCTCTCCCAGGCTGCGCCACAACACCTGTCCTCCGCCTTCCGCATCCAGTCCGTCCCAGCCTTCCTTCTTTAGGTCGTTCGTCTATCTAGCTGGGGGATGTCCCCCACTCCAGTACTCGTCTGCTCCACCGGCCATCGGTCCTTCGACAAACACGGCCAGCCCAGTTTGAGGTTTGGCAAACAATATTACAGGAGATAGGTAAAGAATACCTATTAAGAAGTTATTGATAATCCACTTTTTTTTTAATAAACATACACAGACACACATACACATAAACCCACGCCTTCTTCCCATAGGGCTAAGCAGAAATAACAGAACACCATCGGCTACAATCCTTACATACTCGCCTCCCTCCTTATGCACCTCTTTTTTAAATAAAGTATAATAATAAAGCCCATTCAATTATCATAGGCTCTTAATAAGAAAATAAACACAGTTCTGTATTTAGGGGTGATTTTTCAATCATCTGATAACTTTATTCTAAGAATAATTTTGAAATTTTGACAGTTGTTTCATACAAAAACTGTCAAACGTCAGTTTTATTCCCCGAATAAAGTTATCTGGCGATGGAAAAATCAGCCCTTAAACGGACTTCTATTGTGTACTTCGTCTGTTACGTTACCTATAGGTAGGTATATTTTATTTGTATTGTCTCTGCAATTTTATTCTTATGGCATCAAAATGCAGACTATTAATAAAGCATAAGCATAATCGGTCCAAAATGTTCCCTTCCCACTGCTGGGACACAGGCTAAAAATAATACATGGAAATAAAAAAAATATAAATAGTTAATTAATTTTAATATAAATTATGACTCATGCTAAAAATACGCAAATAGCATCTTAACGATAGGGATTAAGGGATTAAATATTGTAACATATTTGTTCGATTAGTTTATAGACTCATAATCTTCTCTATAACTTCAGAGAGCTGTCTCTATCCCCAGTTAATACCTACTTTTATCATATTTTATGACGACACTTAAGGAAATAGATGTGGTTCTCGTAATCCTAATCAGCGGTGGAGTTAAGAAAATTGGCTATCTATGACTAAGCAAGAACTGGTCCTTAGAAGCTTTGAACAGAGAGAAGAAGAAAGAGAGTAGGGAAAGAAGAAAGAAGTGGAAAGAGAGTAGGGAGGCCTTTGCCCTACAGTGGGACATCACAGGCTAATAATATATAATATAATATTATGACTACGCATATGCATATACCTACCTAAAGGTGTTTAATCTGTCAAGCTCCGCTAATGAGACACAATTGATTTTCTATTGTTTGTTCGCCGATCGGTGGACCGCGGTCTTAAGTTATGTTTAAGTGTCATGTAAGGGAAGCCAGCCTATTAAATTGCCATTAATTCCTCTATTGGCTGCCTCGTTAGTCGATTGGTTGCAAGCGCTACTGCTGAGCATGAGGTCCTGTGTTCGATTCCCAGGTTGAGCAAAGTGTTATTGGGTTTTTCTGTCTCGAATTTTTCAATAGGCTCGCCCCCTATTTTGTGGGACTTCAACATCACTGCCGAAATATGGGTGTACTTATAGATACGGTGTACGTGCACTGACTGGGTCAGGTCCACTCAATCTGTGTGGTTCTTTCCTCAAAATAGCATTTCAAGCATCAATCTACATGGTCTTCATAATGATCTGATCAAAATTATGTCTGGACTTTAAAAGAGATTGTGACCTCTGAGTTTATTTCGGCCTTTCTTCTCAGAGTAGTCAGATAGGAAACGCCGAGTTCATCTACCTTTTAAAACATGATGTAGAAATAAAATCATTTATTTATTCTGCATAATAACCCTAATGCAACTATGTAAGTACCTATCTGCTACGTTCTTAACTAATAATATAATAAAACATGAAAGAACAAGGCTCTCGTTATTTACAAAGACAGTGACGAGTGCAGGGTTCAATGAATGCGTGCTCATGCATGGAATAATTAATACACAGCCATCGGTAAAGTGTCAGGGCGAAACGGCGTCGAAAACAAATATATGAATATTAAATGAGACAATATATCTCCACGTCGAGATACTGTTGTCGTTATGTGAGGAATTTATCAGTTTTTCGATATTAATATCTATACCTATCGACTAGGATGTTTTGTTGAAATCAAATAAATAGCCTATGTAAAATTGTATAGGTACCTCGTTGTAATAATAGAGAAACTAGAAGATAAAACGATATTTAAAACCACTAATGAGTCCTTGATATTTTATAACAAAGGTACCTACATAATTCCCTAAAAAAAAAATGCAAGGTAAAGCTGTGTAGAAAATTAAAATGAAAATATTCTCCTACTTTCATATGATCTTTATTAGTTGCCATTCCCTGGGAAACTGCAAAATGATTTTATGCTCCATTTGGCAGAGCGCTAATTCTTCACAGGTGTACTTGCAAGCGCTCGCAAATATTCCGCTTGTACAATGTCACTGCATATTTTAGTCCACGCTGCAAGTATGGAACTTGCAGAACGTGTAGCCGACAGGGAAATGGAATTTTGGTAGCTGTTATCGCAATTTGTAACATTCATTTCGTCGTTAATGAATATTTCAGAAATTCATTTGTGGAAGTATACCTACCTATATATTTTCAGTGAAGTATTTTAGTAGACAAGCTATTGTTTGTACTGTCTACGTGACTTGCTGCAAAATAATGTTGTAGCATTTTATTTGTGATGAAGGCGCTTGATTCTAAGAGATAAAAAGATCTGTCAAAATATTTCTTTTTTCTGTTTTTTTTTTGGCTTTTTACGAGATGTAGTAGTACTTTTTAATCTCTTATTTCTTAGGAAACTAATCATAAAAAGTAATCATTAAATTAGATTTGAGTAGATAACAAAAATAATAAGATAAGATCTCATCCTTCTAATTATTATAATGTTGTGGAAACTGCCTATGAAAAATACCCCACGGAATAATGATTATTATTTAATAAGTGCAAGTAAACAGTTTATTGCGTAAAGGTTATCTAGCGATAAGAATAAGAATGTCCATGTAAAGTGATGCTGTTTCCATTAATTACGGTATGTAAGGTAGTTGTATTACAAAAGAATAAACAACAACCTATAAATTAACAATAGCGATTTGGTTCAAAAGCTCTCATCTCATGCCTCGTGTAGACATCAGAACATACTCGTTTTAGGAGCTGTTTTAGGCGAGCAAGTAGCGAGTTAATATCGCGCCTCGGGCGTTGATCATTTTTTGCGGGAGCACCCGAATCAACCACCTTGGGCTCAACAAATGTGTGGGCAATCCGGTAATTTATTTTTTTAGCCAATAAATTACTCATACGTCAAAACTTCGGACGTGGCCGGGCGGCGCGAGCGCATCCGAGTGATATATTGGCCCTTGTCACAGCACTCTACCTTTTCCTAACAATTTTAATATGAGGCTCGATTAATAAATTGCTCATTTCGGATGGACCGTTTTACTAATGAGTCGGCGTAGACTTGAGAGTGAGACACCCGGCTCATTTGTTATTTTTGTGCCTATTTCAACAAAGGAATGTTTACCACTACTCCATTCTTTCTATACTTTTGGCCAGGTATGCACATCTGATTCTGGAACCCTGATTGCTCGGATAAGTAAAACTGTTGTTTTCAACATCAACAGTTTTACCAGCCAACTTTTTTTGAATCTAAAGTTGGCTCTATTAATTGTTTGACAAAAAAAACATCAACTAACCTTCAGAATCTGAAGGTCTGTCTCCCATTGACCTTTGTTTGGCACAATTCCAAACCCCGGGCTACTACTGTTGGGCCTTGTTCACTTTGTAAAGCTCCACAAACGCCATTTCGCACTTCCAATCCTTTGTAACGAGTTCATGACACGTTGCAATATTTCACCGAGGCTTTTCTTCCGTTCTACACTTTATTGCATTTTCTGACGCTTTTAAACATTCTTCTTTTATGCAAAACTCATCAAGTGACGCGAGAAAAAAAACCGACAAAGCGTTAATCTTCTTTAAGAGAACTAACATTATTGATTTGTGACTGTAGGTATTTCCTTAAAGGTTAGACGGACGTGTATCAATAGTGCCTGCACCTACATTTAACCAGTTTGTTACCTATAGGTGATCGACGAGCCTTTAATCAGCCACAGATCCAGACACCAGGAACAAAAAACGTCCTCAAGAAAAACCCCATTAACACTTTGCCTGACCCGGGATCGTACCTTGGACCTCAGCATTTGCGCTTGCTATCACTAAACCAATGAGGCAATTACTTCTATATTACCTGCGAAGATTTTCTATGAAAACATAATCTCCCCAATTTATTGCATTTTTTTGAACATTGGAACTACAACATTCAGATAATAATAATTTTACTACCATTATGTTAGTGATGTCATTTACGAAACAATGTCATATTTTCTCAATATTCTTGCGAAAATATGTGAAGCTACCGAAATATACTAGGTGCCATCGGATAAAGCGTTTTTAGCTTATAGATCAAAAATACAGTCGTACCAAGGATACGTAGAAGAAGAAGTATTGTGAATTAGCAATGCCGAAACACAGGGAGGAGACGCCCGTGAAGGACATGTTGTACAGACGACAGCACATCAAGCTATCCAAAACTGTAAAATTTTCCCAATGAACTTTGAGCCTTATGCTTTGGCGATAAAGTTAAAAATCTATTAAAGAAATTTGACAGATTGTAGTAGCTTGATGTGCTGGCGTCTGTAAGGCTGTTTACACATTATGCCGCAGCTGCAGCGGCACCGCCGCCGCCGCGGTGCCACTGTATTAGTTACTCTTGTATTTGTATGAATCCTTACACATGGCGCCGCGGCTGCGGCGGCGAGTTTTGATAAGGCTTGATACCGCGGCGGCGAAAAACGCTGCCGTTGCGGCGCCATGTGTAAACACTCTAAGGGTCAGGTGCGTAGTAATCGCAACCGGTGTGCATGTATGCAAAAGGAGTAATAAGGATCGTAGCAGGTGGTGTTCTGTCGTTTCTGTCTACCCCCATGGAAAGAAAGCGAAAGTTTCTCTATGTGTATTAATTAGCAATGTTTGACTGCCTCCTTGGTCCGGTGGCCGCAAGTGCGACTACTGAGCATAAGGTCATAGATTCAGATCCCAAGACGGCCTTTTTCTCGTCTCTCCCGTATTTCAGTAAAAGCTTGGATATTTACCCCGTAGATGGCAATAGGCTCGCTGCCTGTTACATGGGGCTTAAAATATAACTTGTGTTTTCTGCAAAACACCTCTTCAAATCAAATCAAATAGCTATGTTCACTTGTGCAGGTATATGGTGTTACAACATTATAAAGTATGTAACACTGTGTCCTGCCACGATAAATGGCAAAAACAAATATTAAAAAAATCGGAACAAAAAATTGTGAAAAAAAAGTTAAGTAGGTACATAAGGTAGGTACACTTTTCTCCTGTACACACAAACTGTGAGAATAGAATAGAACAGAATATAATTCTCTTTATCATGTAGGTACTACACCATATGAGTCTGGTCTATGTATAAGAAATCAATTGCCGCATGTATGAAAGATCATCACTTGAAAACGGCATGACCGACTTGGCAGATTTGTTTTGTTGTCTTCGTAATTATCTGGACGCGGGTTGTATGAAAGATTTTTTTGGAAAATCCAACGAATATAAAAATAATTTAAATAATAGACCACGAACAGCTAGTTACAGATATTTTAGAAATAATAATAATTTTGGGCAGCACATGCGGATTGTATCTGGTATTATTACTCTCTCAAAATGTTGCTGTGCCCGATAGGGTCCATATTGATCTTTTACTTGTAATACCATCTATGTAATACATATGGAATGCAATAAAGAATTGAGTATTGAGTATTATTTAGTTAGACACACTAGCAGCTTTTTAGCTGATGCGTGTGTATCGTATAGCTTGGAGATATTAATCTGTCCAGTCGATTCTTGAAGCAGTTCAGTGTGGGAGCCGTCACAACATTTTCCGGGAGCCTATTCCATGCTGTTACAACTCGGTTAGACAACAATTGCTTCAAGGGCTTTTTTTTAATGAATTTTCCCATAGCTTTAGGGAATGCCCACGCATTCTTTGTGTAATGATCCTGAAGGCTGGGCACTTCGTAGTGTTCTGTAAGTATCTTGTACGTCTCAATGAGCCCACCCTTTTATCTGCACTGTACCAGTGTGATAAGGCCAAGGTCTTTGACGCGTTGTTCGTAAGGTGGATTACCCATGGTGCGAACCATCTTGCTTGCCCTTCTTTGTACATTATCAAGTAGAGTGATGTATTTTTTTAAATAAGGGTCCCAGATGACATTAGCGTACTCCATGAGTGGTCTTATGTAGGTCTTGTACAACTTGACAAATGTCTTAGTGGTATCTGCAAAATTGGCACGCATAATCCTGACCTAAGTAAGTATAGATGTAATCGTTAGTGCAGGTTGCTATGTATAGTCAGTAGACAACAATTGACACTAAACTGAAAGTTCAATAAGGTTTAAACTAACTGTCACATGTCTATGTGACAGTTGTCTAAATTAGACCTTGTTATTTTATGGCATGCGAGTGACATTCAACCTTAAGGTGATAGCAAAAAATGACGTGGTCAACTTTACCTACCTATGTTCAAAAGAAGACATAAAAAATGCAAAAAGAAACATGCTGTTAATATAATTATTTTCATAGACCCACAGATTAGTTTTCCGTTAACGTCATCCGACATAATAATATTAACTACTATTTAAATACAAATTACGATAATCCCAGAGAACCATTAATTAAAATTAATGTTTAAGCCAAATTGCAAAAACGTAGTGTTTTTTTTTTAAATTAATGCAATCTATTAAGTATTATCTTCGAGATTTGGTGTTATTTCCTGACGGAGCAATCTTTAAGCCATTATTAAGCGGCATGGTTATTCAAGTATTTTGTTTCAATTTACACTATTAATTAAAAAAGTATTATGTGAATTGGTAAAAGATCAGAATACTACCTACTATTAGTTTTTTTAATTGGTCAAACCACCTAAGTTTTATATAATTTACGTGTAAACATGTTTTGATTAGATTTCGATAAAAAATTATGTATGTAGGTTTATTTAAGAAAAAAACAAATACCTACCTTATGTCAATTACATTATTGTCTTTAAAAGGGGGGGGGGGGGGGGAGGAGGGGAGGTGCTGCTACGCTGAATCGAAATATTGGATCCTGGGCCTTGTGAGGTACCTAAAGATATCGTTCTGTTAAAGCTGAACTGGTGAAACTGCATCATGTCAGTAGGTGACTAATTAAAGAAAAAGTGATAAAGCAATCAGCAGATGACTTATTGCGAAAATAAATTTAAAACATATGATACATATTTTATTTTTGTAATTTATCGAGTGACTAATTATAGCATCAATGACATTTATTTCATCTGGAATCAAAACAGTCATATTTATGATAAACATCCTACGATTTCTATTTTGAAATATTATGACAAGTGAAATGAAAAAGCCACAGAATCGATGTTAACTTTCATTGTCATGGGTTTACAGCGGAAACATTAAGTAAATATCAAATCTATTAATACATTCACTCATGGAAATTATGCTTACTGCAACACCTTCTCTTGTTGGAGAAACGTCATAGAAGACGTAATAATATTATCCATCGGAACAGAAGCAGATAAATACACGGATACCTACAAGAAACGTACTTACATGAATGTTACATGACTGAAGAAACTCATCGCATGGCTTTATGATATTGGAATATGGTCTGAACAGAATCTCGCCAGTTGGTTCTTCACCCAATTATATTGTGGTTGGTTTCCAGTCTAATCAAATGCAGATGAACACCACTATTTTACATGACGCGAATGTCTATCGGACCTCCACAAATCAGTTAAGTCAGTACTTAACTGATTTATGGAGGTCACCTAGTGATAACACTGGTTTTAAGACTTTCGGGCTTCGGAGTCGTACTACACATTCCGACTGTCAAAGATTTTCGAATGACGACTGGGACCAATTGCATAACGTGCTTTCCGAGGCACGGAGGGGTACGCGGTATTATGATGGATGGTCACCCATCCACAGGCCGACCTCGCTACCGCTTACTGAATCCGGCACATGATTTAAGTGCGTAACGAGAGCGTCTTCAGGTGATGGTCTAGGCTCTTGGCTATATTCATTTTATTTATGTCATTCATACCGAAAGAGTTAGTTAGTTAATTTAATACCTACTTAAGTATTTTCACACATATACAAACAGACAAGAAGAAAATAACAGAAAAATAGGTACAAAGGTGATGCTTATTTCTAAAAAAATCAATAAGAGGTAGGTACAGGAAAAACAAAAAAACTGTAAAATCATGCTTGTATCTCATCTGAAAAAGCTCACATTTTGCGTCCTATATAATAGGTCGATAACGACTCCAGGTTGCCACAACGAACAGACTTACACAAAACATACTTATTAGACAGAATGAAAAAGATATTGATCTCTTATCGGCATTGTACGAATTGAATGAAAGTCGTTTGTTCGTCACCTACTGTCTAATTACCTATCGTATTTTTACTACAACGTGTTCATTGATAACTGTAGTAATTAAATGGTGACCTGCGATAAAGGTGCGTATAAATATGTGGTGCAGTAGATTCTTTGGCACTTGTGGACATGGCTCGTTTGGTGTTGTGTGTATTGGCTCTCCTAGCCGCCGGGGTCCTCTCGGAACCCGTGAGGACAAATGTGTCGCAGAAAGCTGGTAAGCCCACTATTCAATTGATTTATTATTTTATGGGTTCCATACCTAACATGTATTTCCGTCTATAAAAGCAACAGTTTGCCATAAGTGCATGGTGAATAGGCAGCATTAATCTTCGAAGTAATAGAGAGTTACTCCGAATAAATCTGGTATTTTTATGAAAACCATGGCTAAGACTAAAAGCTTAGCTTAGTGGAATTACATAATCAGCCTATAATGTTCCCACTGCTGGGACACAGGCCTCCTCTCAGTGAGAGGGAGTGGAATTAGCGAACTTGTAATTTATTGTTGGTCTGTTTTTTTTAGGGTTTTTATTTATTTATTAAGGTACACCAACAGCTTCTATATCACAAGTCTAATGTTCTAATACTAAACATAATTTCACGTAAGAAATTAATATGTTTACTTATTGATAACATCATTAGATTACAATCGATAAATAATATTCTTTTACCTATTACAATAACTATCCATAACGATCACATGATCCTGGGAAGCTATGGTGTGTATGTATTACCATTTATATGTGTGTTTAATTTTTAGTGATAAGGAAAATGTCGTACGGGCTTACAACGAAATAAACTTTTACACATGCCAGCAAATCAAGCTACCCGAAACTGTCAAATTATCTCAATCAACCATGAACCTTATACTTTAGCAATAAAGTTGAAAATCTATTACATAAATTTGACAGATTGTATTAGCTTGATGTGCTGGCGTCTGTACCTAATTTACCTTAGTAATCGAATCTGCTTATGGAATAAAAATATTTTATGAGATATAAACGGAAATCGGAAAAAAAGCATTGTAGGTTTCATTAAGTTTATTTCCAGGGAAATTTTCGAAAGGATTTTCAACTGTGTAATATGTATGAAATATTTATTGTATGTGGATATTTTTAATATTTACATAATTATTCAGTTCTATAGTTTTCGAATTAGAAGTAACATAAAGCTTTACGCTCGTGCAACGCAATCTTTCTGGGCTTCGAACCTAGAAAAATGCATTCCAAGTCAAAGGTAACGCAGTACATAACATGTATTTTTTTTCTGACAGCTGACCCAGTCTTCCTGCAACGCCAGTTGGATTTGATGTACTTGTACTTCCACCTTCATGAGCCGAATCATTCTGAATCTACCAAGACCATCTCTAAGTCCTGGAGTCTCGAAAATAACATTGAACACTTCAGTGTATGTACTTCCAGATTAATTTTTAAAGTCGTAGCTACATACACGACTAATTTTGAAATTGGCTGCTGCTGTAAATAAAATTGTTTTTTGGTTTCAGAATGTGTCTTCTGTGACAACCTTAATTGCGTTGATGGAGCACCAGTGGATACTTCCTCGCGCTGTACCGTTCTCCATTCACGAAGCTGAGCACAAGTTTGAGGTAGAAACCCTTTACAATGTGCTGTACTCTGCTAAGGACTACGACACGTTCTACAAGACCGCCGTGTACGTGAGAGACCGCGTCAATGAAAACCTCTTCGCTTACGTGCTCAGTGTTGTCATTGTGAGTCGTCCAGATACGCAAGGAATCTACGTCCCCCGTCTGTATGAGATTTTCCCTTCATACTTCAACAATGGTGAAATTATGACAACCGCCCAGAGGATAAACACCCACGGTTCTCGCATGGTTGAGCACTACCCATCTACCTACAAATGGGACGAGAATGTAGTCATTAGGTGGAATGCTACGATCTGGCCTTACTACAACATTAAGAGCGTACCCATAGTCTACTTCACGCATGACTACGCCCTAAACACCTTCTACTACAACAATCACCTGTCTCAACCCACCTGGCTGCACAGCGAAGCTCTTCCAATAAACAAGCACCGACGTGGAGAATGGTTCTGGTTCCTGCACAAGCAGATTATTGCTCGTTACTACATGGAGAGACTGTCTAATGGTCTCGGTGAAATTCCAGAACTTGGTCACGAGATTGTTAAAGAAGGTTACAACTCTGGTCTTTTGTACCACAATGGCGTTGCTTTCCCTGTTAGGCCAAACTACTTCCACCTCGACCAGCCTCAGTTCACTCATGAAATCCAAGAAATCCTCGATTACGAACGTCGCATTCGTGATGCAATTGACCAGGGTTACTTGGTTAACGTAAGTAAACATTTATTTAAATTAATAATTAGTATCATAATTTTTATCGACACTATTTGTAATATTTCATATATTGTAGAATCTTGGTGAACGCATCGACATCAGCGCTCCAGAGGCTATTGAGATCTTGGGTCGTGCCATTGAAGCTAACGTCGACTCTCCAAATGGACAATATTATAAGGACTTCATCAGCGTCTGGAAGAAGGTTTTGGGCAATTCTCTTGTTCAAGAACACCAGTACTTCCACCAGTGAGTTAACAATCATAATATTGTACTAAATAGTTGAACATGAAAGTGTTTGTCATATACTAATGTTCGTAACTATTTCCAGCTTCATTCCTTTGGTTGTTCCCTCGGTCTTGGAACACTACCAGACAGCTCTGCGTGACCCCGCTTTCTACATGATTTGGAAACGTGTCTTGGGACTGTTCCAATTGTGGCAGGAGAAACTTCCTACTTACAAGCGTGCTGAGCTTATCTTGCCCGAGGTGGCCATCCAGAAGGTTGAAGTTGACAAATTGACGACATACTTCGAATACAGCTACCTGAACGTCTCTTCTCATCTGCATATGAACGAGGAAGAAGGTATTATTCGATAAGTTATTTTTCTGCTTGAGTTTTCATAAAGTTCATTTCTGATTTTGTTTTATTGTTTTGTTAATAGCCAAGGAAGTGTACGACCAAGTCAGTGTATTAGTCCAAAAACCGAGGTTGAACCACAAGCAGTTCCAAATCCGCGTTAATGTCAAGAGCGAATGTGCCAAGACTGTTCTTGTCAAGTTCTTCTTGGCGCCCAAATACGATAGCCACGGCTATGAGATCCCTATCCACGTCAACACCCAGAACTTCATGCAACTGGACGAGTTCGTCTATGACTGTAAGTTTATATTATTTAATTATAACAATTTCTGCAAACTACTCCTCTTCAATATAAATAAAACAGAACTAAAGGATGGAATTAATACGAGTGAGCGTTGTATTAAGCCCTCCAATAAGAGCGTTCAAATATGTGAAGCCTCTATGCCTATGCCATTAAGTCAGCCTGTGTACATTTGTGTGCTTGGAGTATCAAATAAATATAAAGCGTTTCGACAGCAAATTCAACAGCTCACCTCAGAATAGCTGTGTAATAAAAGTGGTAGATTACTAACCGCATACTAACTAATTCTATTTGCAGTGCCTCAGGGAGAATCCGTCATAATTCGAGACTCTCTTGCCAACACTGGCCAGGACTGGGCTTCTGCCAACCAAGTCTTTGAGACCGTTAAGAAGGCAGTGCACGGCAAGGAACAGCTCTACGTCAAGCAGGGCTTGGAGAATATGATTCAACACCTTCTGCTGCCTAAGGGTATGCTTTTTCATTTTTTAAACAGATCTAGGCTTCCTTCTTAGAAGTCATTAACTTCTGAATGAAATTGAAGATGATGGGAAAATCAATCAAACAGTGATTAGCTTTTGAGTTTCAGAATCATATTAGTTCTACGATTTGTAAAAAAACTCATTACTTTTTTTCATTCTCACAGGTCGCATCGGCGGTATGCCTTTCGTCCTGATGGTCTACATCTCGGAGTACCGCGCACCCAAGGTTGCTCACAATGGTGCTTCAGACATCACTTTCTCTCTTGGTCTGGCTCCCAGCACTCGCCAGCTGACCGACGAGCCGTTCGGCTTCCCAGTCAACAGGCCTCTCTACCCATGGCAGGTGGAGGACGTCAAGAACTTGTACTTGCAGGATGTTCTAATTCACCACAAGCACACTCTTGAAATCGATGTTCCTCACAAGGAATAAGCGATTCAAGGAGTGTTTTTGACGTCAAGCGGAACAATGTTGTTTCTCTATGAACAAATTACTGAATTTATAGTATCACTAGGTACTGTAGTCTAGTGCAAATATTCCTATGCAGGTGATTAGAAATTCCAACAAAATTTTCAGACCTGTATAAAATCAAATTAGACATAAAAGTCTGCCTAGCTACTTTCATAATCTGCGCAACTTGGCGTCAATAAAGTAATGTGCATTTATGTTATGTTTATATAGTATTT
This sequence comes from Amphipoea lucens, assembly GCA_947508005.1. Lineage (NCBI taxonomy): Eukaryota > Metazoa > Arthropoda > Insecta > Lepidoptera > Noctuidae > Amphipoea > Amphipoea lucens. Next base: position 10,201,941 of record OX382374.1, read on the forward strand.
ATTTATGTAGTGTACGTATTTATTGTTGTTGTGTAGTATCTAATATTTATGTATTATGTATCAAAATATAGTATGATGATCAATGTAGTGATTGTTTATGTACTGCCCACCTAAGATGAAAACTGTTCATGTTCATAGAGCCTTATATAATTTTGTACTATTTACCAATCTATAATTTTGAAAATGTGACTCAGTTACTCTTTCAGTCAGCTAGATAGATCTCAGATTCACATACATATATTTATTTCATGTTATGTATTAAAAATAAATCAAATATGTTTAAAAACATGGCCATTTCATTTTTAATTACTCCTAATCCAATATTTTGTTATATTAGGTCCTTACATATGAAATTGGCGTTTTTCGTACTGGCCACTTTAATCACGAATTTCTCCTCTTTGGTAAGGAATTCCAAATTCAAATTTGTACAGCTATTTACTCATGTATTTGTGCTTCGATGACCGTCATTCATTTGTTTTTTTTTCTTCTGTTTTTTCTGTTTGCGTCACTCATTTTACAAAATGGAAAATTTAAAATATCGCATTATTTACGAGTACGAGTTCCGCCGTGGCACTAGTGCTGCGGAAACGACTCGAAGGGTGAATGATGTGTATGGCGGTCATGTTGCAAAAGAAAACACAGTTCGTTTTTGGTTCCAACGTTTTCGTTCTGGAAATTTCGACCTGCAGAACAAGCCCCGTGGACGGCCTGAGACCCAAGTTGATAATGGAGAATTGAAGGCTATTGTGGAAGCGGACCCATCGCAAACCACGTCCGAGTTAGCTGCAGGCTTCGATGTTAGTGATAAAACTGTTTTAATTCACTTGAAGCAAATTGGGAAGATCAAAAAGCTTGAAAGGTGGGTACCTCACGAATTGACTGAAGCAAACCGGCAAACGCGCGTCGACTGCTGCGTTACATTACTGAACCGGCACAACAATGAAGGTATTTTAAACCGAATCATTACCTGTGATGAAAAATGGATTCTTTACGATAATCGGAAGCGCTCAGCGCAATGGTTGGATCCTGGCCAGCCAGCCAAATCCTGCCCCAAGCGAAAATTAACCCCAAAAAAGTTACTTGTAAGCGTTTGGTGGACTAGTGCCGGTATTGTTCATTACAGTTTTCTCAAATCTGGCCAGACTATTACAGCTGATGTCTATTGTCAGCAATTACAAACCATGATGGAAAAGCTAGCGGCTAAACAACCAAGGCTGGTCAATCGCTCCACGCCACTGCTGCTTCACGACAACGCCAGACCACACACTGCGCAACAGACGGCTACCAAATTAGAAGAGCTTGAATTGGAATGTCTTAGACATCCTCCGTACTCCCCGGACCTTGCTCCAACAGATTACCATTTTTTTCGCAATTTGGATAACTTTTTGCAAGGGAAAAAATTCAACTCCGATGGGGCAGTCCAAATCGCCTTCAAAGATTTTATTGATTCCCGTCCGACTGGTTTTTTTAGTAAAGGGATCAATGAACTACCTATAAGATGGCAAAAGTGCATTGAAAACAATGGTTCATACTTTGATTAATTAAATATATTATATTAAAAAATATTCGACTTTTTGTTCCTTCCATACAAAACGCCAATTTCATATGTAAGGACCTAATAATATAATGTTCATAATCAGTTGCAACGAACAAAAGTCAGATTAACATGAAATCACAAAAAGCAAAATAGTATCACATGAGTGTTTTAATACCTAATTATGTACAGTTGCATATAAGCCTTTATCTACACCCATGTTATGAATCCTCTATAAAAAGTTCTGAAACAGTTTTTTGCAATACTAATATCGAAGAAATATGGCGGCCGGCGGGATACGACGTGAATTTGAATAGGTAACCTGTAAGTTCTTTTTTAAATTACGGCGTTGTGGTAGTGACCCGCGCGTGCATTACAATGTTCTTTTTTTGAAAAGGTGTTGCATAATGAAATTTAGTACAACATTATAACACTCGTTTGGATGATATTATGGTTACTATGACACTGGTTGTTTAAATGTTGGCATTAAGCTAACTGTTTCAGAAACTTTTATAGAGGATTTATAGCATGAGTGTAGATAAACAGCTCTTAGGTACTAACTACAGCTGTAACGTACAATGATAAATTGTAAAATGATAAATTGGTAAAATTGTGCCAGGTAGAAAAGAAAAAGAACAAGTCCCGAATATTGTAATAATGTGTGTTATCTAGTAATTCTAGCATGCAGTATTTTATGTTAAGTAGCAATACGGTAAATGTTAGGTACTACTTGCATAATCAACTTATAACGTTCCCACCGCTGGGACACAAGGCCTCCTCTCTGTGAGGGGGAGTGGGCCGTAATCCATCACTTGGCCCAGGGCGGGTTGGTAGATGTCACATGTCTACGAATTTTTGGTTCTAGAATATGCCGGTTTCCTCACGATGTTTTGTATTGTAGGTAGGTACGGTCAGCAGCAAAAGTCGATTAACACTTCAGTTTTTTTAATCTTCGTTATTGAGCAAAATATTTGTTCAAAATTGCAGCAGAAGAATTTTTTTTTAGAATATAAACTCTTTGCTATTATGTGACAAGCTAAAAAGCAGTTTATTGAGAAAAAACATTTGTCAATTTGATAACATGTAAAATGACAGTGTAAATCGACTTTTGATGCTAACTGTACTACTTGCTACGGCCAAAACAGGGTCATGTACTCATAAGTGTAGCCTAGTCATAACTAGACATGGCCCGTAACTTTGTGTTCATCTATACATAATATAAATTAAAGTCACTTTTTGTGTCTGTCTGTGTGACCGCGTTGTTCTACTAAACTCCGCAATAGATTTCGGTGCGGATTTCACCATCATTTAGATAATTTCATCCGGAAGGTGTACAATACATGTGACGTACCCACTGCAACAACTATAATTTATCGAATCCATTATTTTAGGACATAATAATAAAAAAAAAAAAACGAAAGTGCCATAGATGCAAGTATTAATAATAAGTCAAAAGTTACAATCCAACAAAGATACAATAGGTCTCCGACGAACTTGCTATGTTAAACTTAGAAAACTATGAAATATCGATTTATTGGCAAGATTGTATCTATGTATAATATGTAATACAGGCATGTATAAAGCTGCCTTTCTACCAGAGATGAGCGAGTATGTGTAGCGAGGGATGTGTGTGAAACCAGTCAATAAAATCGTTTTGCTTGTACCATGTTTGTAAATATGTGAGCACCATGTATCTATCAGATAATTAATTTATATGCCATGGTTTCGTTTTTAATTCTTTTACCTATTGTGGTATAGTAATTTTATTGTAGGTGCATCGTCCTCACATGTTATTATATAATTAATGTACTCATGCAAAATATTGTACCTAAACATTTTAAAAGAGTAACGGTGGAGTTTCTTGCCCGTTCTTCTCCATACGAAAACTACTTTTTGGAATGGGCGACTAGAATCAATTCTATTTTAAGATAATTTTTGACGTTCAAAAGTGCCTTTTATGTGCCTATTTGAAATAAATGCTTTGACTTTGACTTTGCTTCATTTTCATAGCTTGAACTAAGTTAGCGTTTTATTTTGTAAATTCTAAGTAGAAATTGCTTTATTACTTTTGACAACAATTGCCACTCAATTGAAACTTAGCTAGATGGACAGACGACCTCAAAAAGGTGACTGGGATAAACCGGATGCGGAAGGCGGAGGATAGGATGCTGTGGCGCAGCATGGGAGAGGCCTATGTCCAGCAGTGGACTGCGATAGGCTGAGTTGACTGACACTATCACACTAATATTGTAAAGGCGAAAGTTTGTAAGTGTGTGTGTTTATATCGTCGGTCGAATAACGAAAGGGCGTATCCAACAAAATTTTAGATTTTGAGATATTAGCACCATTGACATTTATAGGTCAAGTTTCAGTATGTCACGAAAAGGCGTAACCAAAACTGCAATGGAATTGCACTTATAAACCGTTGCGAAGAGCCCTATCTACTTTTCTTTCTAATTCAAAAAATCACGAAGGGACATATCGCTAGTTACGCCTGTTCATACATATTATGTTTTTTCACGAAAAGGCGTAACAAAATTTGGCGCGAGTGAAATCAAGACCTGTCGAAACTCGTTTCTGTCATTCGTCGCCGTGTAAATACTAAGCTGCAGTGCTTGTTTACGGGAGCTTAAAATAATTAATTTATCGTGTTAAAAGTGAATTTGTGCGCAGTTAAAAAGTTAATAGCCAGTGTTTTTTGTACAAGTCACAAGGTAAAGTAAGTTGTTTGATATATTATGCTGCATTTACATAATGCAGTAATGCTTTTATATCTAATAAATAACTGTGGATCTATAGAAGAAATCAGTTTGCGTTATTTTGAACAAGCAATAAGTTATTATGAACAAGCAGGACAAGTCTTTGTTCCCTGCCAATTGGAACCCATCATTCGATTGGCACGCAAAAAGCCATATGAGGTTAAATTCCTTGAATATGATGATTTTAAACATTTCAAAGAACTTGCATCAAAATTAAAGTTGCTAATGCTAAAAAAGGATGACCAGAGTGGTGAGCCATTTAAGTGGACAGATGTAATGGAATTCCGAGTAGTGCGAAACAATCCAACTATATTGTTTTTTAAAACAAGTCACATGGAAACACAATACAGATCTATATCACTTAGGCGAGGAAACACACAATGGCTGAGGACAAACGTCGAACAATTTTATTAAACCAATCTTTGAATAAAATTTCAAAAGACAAATATGAAGACCTCATGAAAATGTGCAGTGGAGGTACACCAATAATAAGAAATAGAGAACATGTTATTTATTATGAAAATCTTCCTCACGATTAAAATAAAAAGAAAATGAACAGCAATATTAATTAAAACAGAATATTATTTAAGTTCTTGTACCTATTAATATTATTTGGTGATTCTTTTCAGTTATCTTTAAATAAAGTTATTTTTTTTATGCATACCGATGTTTTTAATTTCACTTAAACGAATACCTACCTGGGCGTAAGTAAAATTACTGATATTAGGGGTACATCACGAAAAGGCGTAAGTGAAACTTTTTTCAAAAAAATATAAATATCCTTATAATTAACTACAGTACACTGAAACTATGGTTAAATATATAATCAGTCTTAGCTACATATTTACATAAATATCATACCAAGCACATTAAATCATAAGACATAAAGTTATGACAGTACATGGCGTGACGATTTCATAAAAATTACTCTGCTGTAAAATTTACCAAAACACAGATACGCCTTTTCGTGATTCGACCGACGATATGTTTGTTACTTCTTCACGCTCAAACGGCTGGACCAATTTTGATAAAATTTTGTATGGAGGTAGCTGACACCTTGGATTAACATATAAACTACTTTTGTCCCGATATTACCACGGGATCGAAAGTTATGCGGATGAAACCGCGGGGCGCAGCTAGTTAATTAAAAAAAACTATTATACGAATGACTAAAATATCGGAATACTACCTACCTACTGTTAGTTTATTTAATGGTTTAACTACTTAAGATTTATATAACTTACGTATATACATGTTTTGATTAGATATCGATATGAAATCATATAGGAAGAGAAAAACAAAAACCTACCTTACGTCAATTATTTACTCCTTTATTGAACGTTGCTTAAAGTTAAGTAATGCTTAGCGACTGTTTAACCAAGCATTTTTACCGTATACACGTCTCTTTGAGCAAAGTTTATAAATAAATTCCATTATCTTTAGGACAAGGGGTCATCGCTAGATCGAAATACCTACAGATCAATATAAATCAGCTGATACAATTATTCTGTTTAAACTGAACCTTAATGAAAACAACCACGGAGAAAGTGCATCATCTCAGTGCATGACTAATTAAATCAAAATAATTGTTAAGAAAAGAAAAATTAATTTAAAATTATAATATTTTATTTTTGTAATTCGGGAGTTACTATGTTACTTTTATCATAAACATTTAATATCATTGACATTTTCGTCGGTAAACACAACAACCATGTTTATGATAAACATCCTACGATTTCTATTTTGAAATATTATGACAAGTGAAATGAAAAAGCCACAGAATCGATGTTAACTTTCATTGTCATGGGTTTACAGCGGAAACATTAAGTAAATATCAAATCTGTTAATAGATTTATTCATGGAAATTATGCTTACTGTAACACCTCATCTTGTTGGAGAAACGGCGTAGATGACGTAATATGAAACATCGGAACAGATGCAGATAAATAAGTAAAAAAAGGAACGTACTTACATGACTGAAGAAACTCACCACGGTCACCAAGGTCTAAACACAATAGCTGGTTCTTTTTCCAACTATGTTGGGGTCGGCTTCCAATCTAATCGGATAGCTGCATCATCATCATCAGCTGTTCATACCGATATTTTACATGGAGCTACTGCCTTTCGGATCTCCACAACCCAGTTACTGGGTAACACCATGGTTACTGGTTTTAAGACTCTCAGGCTTCTGACTACCCATAACGACTTCCAAAGATTTTTGAAAGGCAATTGGGACCAACTGCTTAACATGCTTTCTAAGGCACGGAGAGGTATCGGTATGTGATGGATGATCACCCATCCGCGGGCTGACCTCGGAAAGCGTTGCTTAACTCTGTTTATAGACCCGTGCGGCTGTTATTATTTAGCCACGAGCCCGAGTTGGTAACAACATTTGCGTCTTATTAGACGACTAACTTCTGCCCGCGACTTCGTCCGCGTGAAACACCGTCCCCCCGGGGTGGAATTTCGGAAACCCTTTCTTAGTGGGTATCTACTCTTCACAAAGAACACACCCTCCAAATTTCATGTCTCTAGGACCAGCGGTCTAGGCTGTGCGTTGATATATTAGTCAGTCAGGACTTTGAATTTAATATACATATATGTATATATAGATAATACTTAATGTACTACATAGTGGTATCGTATTAAGACTGCTACTCTCATTTAAAGATTGTTGTGCGAGGATATTTACATTATAGGAATAAGAATTGGTGGCTTATTCTGAATAGGCCAATTAGTGTCGCAAACGAGTCGAAATAAAATTATTGTACGTGCCACAGCGAACAAGGATGGCATTCGAATAGTACTGGCATTCGAGTAGAGTACTACTCGAATGCCAGTACTGAAAAAAAGGTAAATTGAAAAAAAAAAGCTAAATTGTACAATAGTACAATTTAGCTTTTGGCGAACTGCGGGGAAATAGTCGTCTGATTGCATAGTGTTGTAACTTTCAGGAATCACATGTTTAGGGCCTAGCGCTATAGCTCATTTCGAAACTTGTTGAAAAACCTTGTTATGGAAGATCATGGTAGTTCATAAACACGTACCTTATCTTTATTTTAAATGTTATTTATTTATATTTTAATGTAATTTATTGACCATCACAAATTCGTCTGCATCGCTGTTAACAGTGTCAACACATAAAAGTGCCCAAAAGGCTGGCAGTATTGCCACGTTGTATGGCAATGGTTATTAATTGGCCGAATAAGATGCCAGCTCTTTGGTCACGTGAAGAGACAATCAACCGCTTGGCGAGGTCTCAAAAGAAATGTCTCTCTTTACTGAGTTTGTTTAGTGGCGAGTTTACCCTAATATTTGTCTTGGATGTTTGAGTGTGGAATACATTAGATATAGGATATCTAGGTATTTTGTAAGGAGTTTATAGTTCAACACGGTCAACTAATTTATCGCAGGTCTAATTCATACAGGGTTATTGGAAAAACATCAACAACCTCTTATGAAGTCATTGTACTCATCATTATGAACAACTTTTACTATGGGACCAACGCTGAAATCGCGAAAAAAAAAAAAACAGCTGTTCCCTGTACATTTTGACGAGTTACGCGAACATAAATGAAGGGAACAGCTGATTTTTTTTTCGCAATTTCAGGTTTCGTTCAATAGTAAAAGTTGCTCATAATGATGAGTACAATCTCCCATTTCGATTTGTCGCATGTTTTTAATTTCACCCTGTATTAAAAACAGACAAGAAGAAAATAACAGAAAAATAGGGACAAAGGTGATGCTTAGGTATTTCTAAAAAAATCAGTAATAGGTAGGTACAGGAAAATGAAAAAAAACTGTAACATCATGCTTGTAACTCATATAATAGGGACCAAGCCTATTGCCAACCAAACATGGGTAAAGACTCCAGGCGGCAGCCTGGAGTCTTTACCCATCTTTACTCTAATAAGTTTGTTTTGTCTGAGTCTGTTCGTTGTGGCAACAACGAACAGACTCAGACAAAACAAACTTATTAGACACAGAATGAAAAACATATTGATCTCTTATCGGCATTGTAGGAATTGAATGAAAGTCGTTTGTTCGTCACCTACTGTCTAATTATCGTAATTTCACTAAAACGCGTTCATTGATAACTGTAGTAATTAAATGGTGACCTGCGATAAAGCTGCTTATAAATATGTGGTGGAGTAGATGCTTAGGCACTTGTGGATATGGCTCGTTTGGTGTTGTGTGTATTGGCTCTCCTAGCCGCCGGGGTCCTCTCGGAACCCGTGAGGACAAATGTGTCGCAGAAAGCTGGTAACCCCACTTTTCAATTGATTTGTTATTTTATGGGTTCCATACCTAACACGTATTTCCGTCTTTAAAAGCAACAGTTTGCCATAAGTGTATGGTGAATGGGCAGTATTGATCTGGCTACATAGAGAGTTACTGCGAATAAATCTGGTATTTTTATGGAAACCATGGCTAAGACTAAAAGCTTAGCTTAGTAGAATTAACGATTTTGAAATTGTTGATCTGTTATAATACGAAACATTCGATTAAAATCAATAAGTAATCTGATAAAAAAAAATAAGAATCTTCCCAGGATAATGAGATTGTTCTGGTTAATTATTATTAACCAGAACGATCTTATTATCCTGGGAAGCTATGCAGTGTACGTTTCGCAGATGGATTGTCGAATCCGCTATTTCACAAAACCGCTAGTGGTTTTACAAAACAGCTCAGTTATGTAAAATAACTGAACAACGTTCAGCTGGATTGTCATTGCGTTACGTTCAACAAAACCAATTGAATTAGGTTAGGTTAGAACCGTGACCAATCTTGCGCGAGCTGAGCGAGCGTAGCGAGCGGTGCCGCGGCAGCTGCCGGCTAACGAGCCCTACTTCGAAGTTGGTCGCAGTTACTTGGCTATTTAGTATTTTAGGAACGACTTCCATAAAACACTGATTACCTTATATTCAAATTGTCCTTAAAATCAATTATGTCATATCCCTATGTATTTTGCTGTGTGTACATAAATAATAAAATAAATAATCCCGCACCGCAGTACATAATAATTATACCTAAATATCTTTTTCTTACAGCTGACCCAGTCTTCCTGCAACGCCAGTTGGATTTGATGCTCTTGTACTTCCACCTTCATGAGCCGAATCATACTGAATCTACCAAGACCATCTCTAAGTCCTGGAGTCTCGAAAAGAACATTGAAAACTTCAGCGTATGTACCTAAAGATTATTTTTTAAAGTCTTAAACTAACAACGTAGCTACATACACGACTGGTTTTGAAATCGGCTGCTGTTGTAACCAAAATGCTTTTGGTTTCAGAATGTGACTTCTGTGACAACCTTAATTGCGTTGCTGGAACGGCAATGGGTACTTCCTCGCGCTGTGCCGTTCTCCATCCACGAATCTGAGCACATGTCTGAGGTAGTTACCCTATACAATGTCCTGTACTCTGCTAAGGACTACGACACGTTCTACAAGACCGCCGTGTACGTGAGAGACCGCATCAACGAAAACCTTTTCGCTTACGTGCTCAGTGTTGTCATTGTGAGTCGTCCAGATACGCAAGGAATCTACATCCCCCGTCTGTATGAGGTTTTCCCTTCGTACTTCAACAATGGTGAAATTATGACAACCGCCCAGAGGATAAACACCCACGGTTCCCGCATGGTTGAGCACTACCCATCTACTTACAAATGGGACGAGAATGTAGTAATTAGGTGGAATGCTACGATCTGGCCTTATTACAATAGCCAGAGCACACCCATCGCCTACTTCACGCATGACTACGCCCTAAACACCTTCTACTACAACGTTCACCTGTCTCAACCCACCTGGCTGCACAGCGAAGCTCTTCCAATAAACAAGCTCCGACGTGGAGAATGGTTCTGGTTCCTGCACAAGCAGATTATTGCTCGTTACTACATGGAGAGACTGTCTAATGGTCTCGGTGAAATTCCAGAACTTGGTAACGAGATTGTTAAAGAAGGTTACAACTCTGGTCTTTTGTACCACAATGGCGTTGCTTTCCCTGTTAGGCCAAACTACTTCCGCCTCGACCAGCCTCAGTTTACTGATGAAATCCAAGAAATCTACGATTACGAACGTCGCATTCGTGACGCCATTGACCAGGGTTACTTGGTTAACGTAAGTGTACATTTATTTAAATTAATAATTAGTATCATAATTTTTATCGACACTATTTGTAATATATTTCTTATATTGTAGAATCTTGGAGAACGCATCGACATCAGCGCTCCAGAGGCTATTGAGATCTTGGGTCGTGCCATTGAAGCTAACGTCGACTCTCCAAATGTGCAATATTATAAGGACTTCATCAGCGTCTGGAAGAAGGTTTTGGGCAATTCTCTTGTTCAAGAACACCAGTACTTCCACCAGTGAGTTAGCAATCATTATATTGTACTAAATAGTTGAACATGAAAGTGTTTGTCATATACTAATGTTCATAACTGTTTCCAGCTACATTCCTTTGGTTGTCCCCTCGGTCTTGGAACACTACCAGACTGCTCTGCGTGATCCCGCTTTCTACATGATTTGGAAGCGTGTCTTGGGTCTGTTCCAATTGTGGCAGGAGAAACTTCCTCACTACAAGCGTGCAGAGCTTCTTTTGCCCGAGGTGGCCATCCAAAAGGTTGAAGTTGACAAACTGGTGACATACTTCAAATACAGCTATCTTAACGTCTCTTCTCATCTGCATATGAATGAGGAAGAAGGTATTATTCGATAAGTTATTTTTCTGCTTGAGTTTTCATAAAGTTCATTTCTGATTTTACTTTATTGTTTTGTTAACAGCCAAGGAAGTGTACGACCAAGTCAATGTATTAGTCCAAAAACCAAGGCTAAACCACAAGCAGTTCCAAATCCGCGTTAATGTCAAGAGCGAATGTGCCAAGACTGTTCTTGTCAAGTTCTTCTTGGCGCCCAAATACGATAGCCATGGCTATGAGATCCCTCTCCACGTCAACACCCAGAACTTTATGCAGATGGATGAGTTCGTCTATGACTGTAAGTTTATATTATTTACTTATAACAATTTCTGCAAACTGCTCTTCAATATAAATATGCAAATACGAAACGGAACTAAAGAGTGGAATTTTGAACTATTTTTAAATGCAATAGGAACAAAATTAATGCCAGTGGGCGTTGTATTAAGCCCTGTGTTTTCAAATATGTGAAGCGTATCAAGGTACATCAAAATGCAATTTAACAGGCCACGTCCGAATAGCCACAGAACATATATACGAATAGCTCTGTAACAAAAGTGGTAGTGTACTAAAAGCATACCAACAAATTCTATTTCCAGTGCCTGAGGGAGAATCCGTTATCACTCGAGACTCTCTTGCCAACATTGGCCAGGACTGGGAATCTGCCAAACAAGTCTACGAGACCGTTGAGAAGGCGGTGCATGGCAAGGGACAGTTCTTCATCGAGCAGACTGATGGCATGGAGAAAATTGGTCAGCAAATTCTGCTGCCTAAGGGTACGTGTTTTCATTTTTTAAACAGGTTTATCCTTCCTTCTTTGAAGTAGTTAAGTTCTGAATGATGATTTAAGATGATGGAAAAATCACTCAAATAGCGGTTAGCTTTTGAGTTAGGGATAGGATCATGTTAGTTACCATTAGTACCTAAAGCAAAAATTCATTAAATGTTTTCATTCTCACAGGTCGCGTCGGCGGTATGCCTTTCGTCCTGATGGTCTACATCTCGGAGTACCGCGCACCCAAGGTTCCTTACAATGGTGCCTCAGACATCTCTTTATCTCTTGGTGTGGCTCCCATCATTCGCCACCGGACCGACGCGCCGTTCGGCTTCCCAGTCAACAGGCCTCTCTACCCATGGCAGGTGGAGGATGTCAAGAACTTGTACTTCCAGAATGTTCTAATTCACCACAAGCACACCCCTGAAATCGATGTTCCTCACACGGAATAAGCTGTTAGTGTTCATAGAGCCTTATATAATTTTGTACCAATCTATAATTCTGAAAATCTGACTCAGTTACACTTTCAGTCAGCTAGATAGATAGATCTCAGATTCACATAGGTACATATTATATAAATGTATTACGTGTTATGTATTATAATTTAATAAAATATGTTTAAAAACATGGGCATTTTATTATAAATTCCTACTCCAATATTTTGGTAGGTATAATGTATAATGTTGATAATCAGTTGAAACAAACAGAAAAAGAAAAGTCAGATTTACTTGAAATTGAAACCACGAAAAGCAAAATGGTAGTATTATAGTTGTTGAAAATAAAATCTTATATCATATTTATTTAAATGTTACGAGTATATTTGGGTTATTTGTGGGGCTTGCGATGAATAGGTCTAAAACCCAACTAATGACCAACAGCACCAAGCGTAGGGTCGAGATAGATGAGCAAGAAATAATTTATGTATTGAGTATATCTACTTGGGCCAGTTGGTTTCTTTCGAAAACAGGCAGGAGAGGGATCGATCGCCGAATCAAAAACGCCTGGAAAAGCTACTGGTCCATGAAGATGCTAATGGAGATCTACCGATTTCCCTGAAGCGCAAACTCATCGACATGTGTATCCTGCCCGTCCTGACCTACGGTGCTCAGTGGTGATGATAAAATTACGTTAACCAGTGGGTATGGCACCGGTTATGGTAACCATTATTTTCTAACGCATTTCAAGGCCATCACTTTGTGAAACAACGATTTTTTTGGTTTGACGATAGTTAGCGCCATTTTTGACGTTTACGCGTGCGTCAAGTGGACGTGAAACAACCCGCCCTAACACAAGTCAATCAAATCACCAGACATGAGTTTGACAATCTCTAAGCTTACTTTTGCGTGTTTTGTGGCTTCCATGTTTATTTTTGTTTATTTATGTAATTTGAGCTAGATACTACAATAAAGAATCAACAAAATTAAATAAGAACATTTTGAATATTATTATCTATTAAACTAACTACCTATAATCTGGTTTACTTCTGATGAACTGTTGAAGAATCAAAAATTTAAAAAGTACAATAATAAAACTATTGTTTTCTTCCACGGCTGATAAACAAAAATGACTACTATACCAATCTACCTACATCTTTGTCGAGTGTTTTTCATAGGCCCACTTGCGCGATTAGTCGGGTTAAATTAATAAATGTAGTTTGCAAACTCGGAGTTAAGTCATTAACATTTTAACTTATAAGACGTGTCCACTGTGTGTGTGTGTGTGTGTGTGTGACCACTTAAAAGTAACACCGGGTTAGTTAATCAGATATTGGCGCCGATTCCCTTGTTCACAAACTAAACTAAATTTAAGTTCAGTGCATCTTTTTCTTTCTATTTCATTAAGAAAAGGACAGAAGATAAATATTAGTTTAGTCCTGTCAAATTAGTCAACGCCTGACGTAAATTGACGTATTTTTAGTAGGCAAGTTTTTAATCACGTCTAAATTGTCTATGGAATATCTTAATTTGACAGGACTAAACTAATATTTATCTCCTGTCCTTTTCTTAATGAAATAGAAAGAAAAAGATACACTGAACTTAAATTTAGTTCAGTTTGTGAACAAGAGAATCGGCCCCACTAGTGTATTTTGAGTTGGGAACAATGCAGGTCAATCGAAGAAACCGAGAACCCGAACCGGGATCGAGATCTATTTTATGTTTCTGCCCTGATTTTAGGCCCTGATTTGTAATCCAACCAAAAAATAATGAACGAACACTGAACGGAAATTGTATAACCATCTCTTTTATTCCGCATTACGATACATAGTACTTTCTTGTCTTAGAATTTCATAACAAGACATTTAATTTTAATCGTATTGTACCTATGTGGTTTCCACGGAGATTTAGTTTATTCATTGACGAAAACGTCAGATGGTAAATATGTTTTAAGTTTTTTATAATTTCACTTCCTTAATTAGGTAAATGAGTTTTATGAAAAGATAATTATATTGCCTGCTGATACCTATAGTTCCGAATTTTGACTTATTACAACGTCGAACAATACAAAATAAGTTATCAGCGGTACCTCATAATGTCAATTTATTTTGACATTACTAACACTAACCCAGCATCTGTAGGTTTAATAACTCTAGGTTTACATGTAACTTTTGGTGGCGTAAGATGAATTATTTGATAAACCCTGAGTTAGCTGTTAACTCGGAGTTAGGTATATAGAATACGCCATGAACACGCATGTGGCCCTTACTGTAGGTACCTACTTAGCCAAATATCTACACGTTAATAAAATAATGTACGAAGTGTTTCTCTAATATACCCAAACTTTAAACGCACGGATTTTGAAAACGTATAGGTACATACGAGTCTTATTTATAAAATATATATTCTAACGCTTTACCTGCTCATATGAAAATAAATATAAAGTAAGTAAGCCTAGCACGTAGACGTAGTGTAGCCTTCGTACCTACTCAAAACTAATATGTCGTATCTGTATCTATGTTTCTATTGTGTATACCTATATAAATAATAAATAAATAAGCTTGGTCTTTTTGACTGCCTTTTTGTTTTACGACATTAATAAATTGATGTTAAAATTATTATTATGAAAAGATGATTAAATAAGAGTGCGATTTTTAATCGACACCAAATATCACACACACACTTGTAAAACTATTAGTATTGAAAAATTATCAAAAATTACCTTTAACTTTTTATTTAATTGCCGTCTCACATCGTCACAATAATGTGGGTGGCTCCATCTAAACGTACGACTCAAAAAATTGTTACCACTGCTGAAGACAACGCCATCTGTGTTACAGAGGAGGTATAAATTGGAAGTATCAAACCAGACATCTCTAATATCAACAGAACAAGAAAGATGGCGCTTAAGTCTTGGTTTTTAATATTATAAGTATTTAGGTTGACCTTTTTTAGGATTATTAATAATAATAATAATAATCTTTATTGCAGTAAGTAACAAGACTCATATGTGTTAGTAACAATATTCCTTACCCCTATGTTAGTATTCCTATTCTAATCACTTAGCCTAGAAAGAAAAACCACGAAATATATATAAATCACTGCCACGCGCCTAAAACCGAGGTGGACAGCTTGCAGCAGTGATTCACATAATACAATTTAAATCGAATGTGATCTGTTACAAGCTGTTCCCACAGACATGCAACTGCACACAATGCCACAATATTGGACAGTCTATTTTTTCCGATATAACGCTTAGAATGCTGAATGAATTGAATTGAATGAATTGTTGAATTATTGAGGAGCCATGGGTTAGTATGGTTAAGAGGAAACGCAGTCACGTGGTCGTTAGTGTTCATTCCAAACTAAAGTACCTACATATTCATCTGTTATACATTATATCGTGAAAATATATTTCGATAATTAACCAGGGAGAACACAGGAATACCTACGTTTATGGATCATATTACTCAGTTACTGGGTTGTGGAGGCCAAATAGGCAATCGCTTCATGTAAAATACTGGTATTTGGATTGGCTGCATCCGGTTAGACTAAACTGAAAGCTGACACAATACAGGGTGAAATTGAACACATGCAACAAATCGAAATGGGAGATTGTACTCATTATTATGAACAACTTTTACTATGGGACCAAACCTGAAATCGCGAAAAAAAAAAATCAGCTATTCCCTACATTTATAACTCATAAAAATGTAGGGAACAACTAATTTTTTTTTCGAGATTTCAGGTTTGATCCCATAGTAAAAATTGTTCATAATAATGAGTACAATCTCCCATTTCGATTTGTCGCATGTGTTCAATTTCACCCTGTATAATTGGGAAAAGGTTATGCAAATGTGTGTGTGTGACAAAAGGACCGTGTTTCCTCATAAGGTATTTATTTATTTTAAAGCTGAATTTGAAGAAAGAACGAAAACAAGAAGAAGGCGTATCATTGTCGTGGTGACTGTAAAAAGTTTCGATGCGAGTATTGCAATATTTACCGCGCGGCCGGACAATCATTTTTGATAGTACTATCACTCATTCTACGTGACCACCACAGAAAAAATAAAATAAAACGATTGGGGTTAGCACTGAAAGGTTGAAACAAGGCTAAAGACAATAGGTACGTAATACCTCCTTTTGGGCTTCGCCGCAGCCGGGTAAAAAGAGGGAAAAAATTTGTACCTAACAAAATAATACTACTCCATTTACTATAGCAAACTCTAGGCAGCCTGTGTTGTCCGAAAAGGGCTGTCAAAGTGTATACCTAGGTCTGCGTCGTCGTTGGTTTAGTTGTTTGCAGGCACGACTGCTTCGACTGGGGTTTTTGAGCTTGATCCCGGATCGGGCATAGAAATAATTATTAATTTATCACTCCAAAAACTGATCTTTGAGCTGACAATCTTGAAGTGGGCTGGTAATTAATTAGTGGCAGGTGTTAGGTAGTAAAACGGAAAGGAAATAAAACAAAGGCAAAAATATAAGCATTGTCATACCCACCTACTGATATTATTTGCTTTCTAATTATTCCAATTTTGAAGTACGACCCCATCATAGTTGGAAAAAGGCTACGCAGATGATGTATTCCAAATCTGAAGTATCAACTATCATCGAAACTTGGTGAAATTGAATTCATGGGCATCCTTTTAAAGGGTCATTGTAATCATCATTATGAACAACTTTTACTATGGGACTAAACCTAAAATCGCGAAAAAAAATTCAGCTGTTCCTTCCATTTATGTTCACATAACTCGTCAAAATGTAGGGAAGAGCTGATTTTTTTTCACGATTTCAGGTTTGGTCCCATAGTAAAAGTTGTTCAAAATGATGACAATGACCCCTTAAGAGGTTGTTGATGTTTTTCCAATAACCCTGTATTGAATTCACGGGCATCCTCATGAATTCAATTTCACCCTGTAGGTATATTTCTAGTCTTAGCTGACCTCGCATTGCATGGGCTTTTCGTACAATGAGAAGTAATCATTACTGAAAAATATGTATCGTTTGATATGTCGCCGTGAGTACCTACCTAGATGGTGATAAATCAGAAAGCAAAATGTTAAAAAAAATATACCTAAGCATGCGTAGATAATTCATCAGACCACCACTTCTCGTGTTTATTTGCGGTTTAATTCGAGATAAGGTCTGGAATTTTACACAAATATAATCTTAAACCAGATAGATACAGCCTTGAACTTTACGGATAAGTTTCGACAGCTATTGCAAAAGATAAATAATTATTCTCAGTTAATTACTTGTTTATCATGACAGTACAGGTTATCACGACGCGTTTGAAAAGTAATCCGGCTAGGTAGTTAAGACAAAATAAGACAATCATTCTGTTTAAATGAGAATTCGTGTTTTTACTCTACGAATAAAAAATTAAAGTAATTTTGTATACTTTCTGCTTCCTTCGCAATATTTTCAGCTGAAATTGAACACATTACCTCGATTCATTTTTAGTTGCAATAGATAGACCTATTTAAAATAAATAAAATATGGCAAAGAATACTGTTACTCGACTCCTTCATTGTTTTTCGTTCCTTATACCTAACTCTGCGAATTTCTAAAGGAGTTGATAACACAGGAACTCCTGATAACGGAATGCACTGAGACGATCATTGTCGCAAACACTTTTATTGATAACTGACTGCCTCGTCGATCTAGTGGCCGCAAGCACTACTACTGAGCATGAGGCTTTGGGTTCGATTCCCGGGTCGGGCAAAGTGTTATTGGGTTTTTCCGTCTAGAATTACTCAGTAGCAGCCCGGAGTCTGGATAAGTTCCCGGTTGATGGCAATAGGCTCAGCCCCTATTACATGGGACTATATTGCCCGAAGGGTTAGGCCCTAACCCGTCGGACAATACAGGCCTGATGTCATTTTATGCTGAAAGTCATGATGTATTCATGGAAACCGAGATGCTAAATGATAAATGATTTATTTTTAACCGACTTCAAAAAAAGGAGGAGGTTCTCAATTCGACGGTATGTTTTTTTTTTTTGTATGTTTGTTACGCGATTACTCCGCCAATTGTGGACCGATTTTCAAAATTCTTTTTTTGTTCGAAAGGAGATACTTCTGAAGTGGTCCCATAGTCACCAAGTCAGGATCCGATGATTGGATCCTGGAGAAATCGAAGGAACTCTTCAAATATTATAGGCACACCTATAGCGACTTGGGTATTTTTTGTAGTAACTCGTGCATTTGCTCTTGGAAAGCACCATTTGGTGAAGTGGGACTGATGATGAAGACCACAGATGGCCACCGGAACTACTCAGTAATATCTAAGTATTTCACGGGTTGCGGTTCGATTAATTTAATATGGTTGCTAAGCAATTTATGCTCGCCACGATGTGAATGGTAATATGAAGCTGATGGTGGACCAGGAGAACTCCTCAACAATTAACTTCCCTGCATCGCGAAAAGCAATATTTTGTAAAAGGCGATGAGCAAGTTGACACTAGGCTATTGTAACTTAGATAAATTATAAGCAGACCCACTAAAAAGCGTGAAATAAAAACTTTTTAACAAAAATACAACCGACTTCCAAAAGAAACACTACAAAGTAAAAAATAACTTTAATTTCGGAAGTCGGTGGCAAAAAACATAAATACAAAACCAAAGACACCGACTTCCGAAATTAAAGTTATTTTTTACTTTGTATTGTTTCTTTTGGAAGTCGGTTGTATTTTTGTTAAAAAGTTTTTTCTGTAAGTAGGTTTGTACAAACACTTTTACACGTCTGCGTTTCCTATCTGACTACTCTGAGAAGAAAGGTCGAAACAAACTCAGAGGTCACAGTCTCTTTTAAAGTCGAGACAAAATCTTGGTCAGTTCATGTGAAGACCATGTAGATTGGTGTCTGAGGAAAGAACCACACAGATTGAGTGGACCTGTCCAGTCAGTGCACGTATTTGTCAAAAATCGTGCAGCTCAACTCAGAACTTGAGGAGCTCTACAATTGGACGAACAATACCAAAGAAAGGACATTTGGGTAGGCCGAGTAAATTACTCAAACTGCCAGACCATGATTAAAACTAACTAAGAAGGAAAACAAAAAAAAAGAAATACAGAGAAAAGGAATGATCCACATAGTCATCACATTCACAATAATTAAATAAAATAAAAATACTTTACAAAGTAAATATCGATACGGCTCGCATTTTATTTTATTTTATTTTATTTTGTTTCTTAACCTTTTGAACGCCACGGTCGTGTATAGCCGACCAATGAAAACGTGCCCAACACGCCACCGTCGTCTATAGACGACAAGAAAACGACATTTTTTTAAAACAAAATAAATATACTAAAATGAGGAGCAATCATTCAATTAGTGTTTTGTCCATAAATTAACGAAATACAACTGAGTATGGAGAAATCATAATAATTTAATTATTATGATTTCTCCATACTCAGTTGTAAATAAGTTTTCTGTGTTTCTTTTTCCTATTATTTAAAACTACATTAAAGTTGCTTGGCGTCAGGGGTACGGCGGGCGGTACGTTTATACTCTGGCGTTCAAAAGGTTAAGAAAACTTACAGCTAGGATACAGATAGTTGACATTTAGTGAAAGAAGGCCAATTAAAAGTTTTCACTGACAATATTAGTGTAGCACAAGAAACAGTAGACAGGTAAGTGATAGCAAGAATAAGAATAAGTAAGCACTCGGAGAAAATCAAGAAAAGACTGAACAGGTTTTAGTGATCTTCAAAGAAGTTTTTACATATTGTGAGGAGGTTCCTGTGTTTGGAGCCCTAACCACCGGTAGCTTGGACCCTGCTCCCGACACCGGCGGACAACTATTTTTTTATATTTTTAAATGTTTTTTATACCTAATTTTTATATGTTAAGAAATATTTAAATATGTAATCGAATATGTACATAGGATAAATAATTTGATAATACTGTAATAATAATGTACTAATAATATAATCTGCATGATAATTCACGCTTAAAATAAATACAATGATTTTAAGGTTGTAAGAGCAGTGGTGGCCAAGTGGTAACGGTCGCAACTTACGAGGAGTAGGTCGTAGGTTCGAACCCAGACAGGCGCTTTACTTTGTGTAAATATTCATCACCACTGCTCTCAAAACGGTGAAGGAAAACATCGTGAGGAAATCGGCATGTCCTAGAATCAAAAATTCGAAGACATGTGACATCTGACAACCCGCACTGGGCCCGCGTGGTAGATTACGGCCCACTCCCTCTCACCGAGAGGAGGCCTGTGTCCCAACAGTGGGAACATTATAGGCTGATTATGTTATATGTTAAGACTGTAAGATCTTCCCTTGTAAACTATATTTATTTTCTTGCAAGTAAACATTTTGAATTTGAACATCACAAATTGATTACTAATTAATTATTATTATTGATAACGTTGATGATTGTTTATTGTTGTCGGCATTTGCGGTCAAAAGGATGTTTAATAAAAATAAACATTGTCTCATTGTCTTTATAAAAGAAGGAGTCTGTTAGAAGACTTAGTTCAATACTCCTGAGTGACTTTTATGAATACAACAAACACAATATTCTCTTATCATCATCTGCCTAGCTTTTTCCCAACTATTTTAGGGTCGGCTAACCGGACGCAGCTGAATGCCAGTATTTTACATGGAGCGACTACCTATCTGACCTCCACAACCACAACCGAGATAGTGGGTAGTCCGATACTCCTTGGTAAGACTGATACACATACAACAACATAATTCTCTTATTTAGTAACTCAGTGGTCCGAGCAATGACACGGTACACTCGTTATCGCGGGTTCGAGTCCCACACGTGTAAATTGTTTACCAAATTACATTAAAATAATGTTTAATGTTGTTTAACAAGGCCGTAACATGTTTAATCATATAACTATTATATAAATGTCGCAGTCAACTGGTTGAATTAGCCGTTAAGTTAACCGCCTAGCCTTTTAACTAAACGGCGGCCGTTCAACTAACGGCCTGAATTATATTCAATTATAGTTTAGGTACAATATTATGAATATATAAACATAGCTTTTGCCCTCTCACAGAGAGGAGGCCTGTGTCCCAGCAGTTGGAACATTATAGGCTGATTATGATGATGATGATGATAGTTTAGGTTGGAACTGTAACCAATCACGCCCGAGCCGAATTTGGTCGCAGTAATTAAGCCGGGGCACCCCCACCAAATGGGTTAGGTTAGCACTGTGATCAATCGCATGCAAGCCGAGAGAGCGAAAGCGAGGCGAGCACTACTTCCAAAGGCCAGGCGGTTAACTAAACGACTAATTTAACCAGTTGGCTGCGGCATAAATACTAACTTTCGAAAAGGCATGATGATATTGAAATTTTTTTTTTCCAGCATATATGACTACGGCTACGATCCTTACGTACTCCATTGAGAATCATGTTTGATTAAATTGACTAAAGGTCAGTTTTACGATAAGATGAAACGAGTCCTTTACAGTATTACACGCCACACGGTTTGATGGATCAGGTTAAGCTACTCTTGTCGCGGTCGGTCCGTGGATGGGTGAGCTGTTTTTCCACCAGAGATGTGTTATGCACCTATGCTACGAGGATGTGAAAGCTAAGCTACGAAACTTTGCGACCGTTTTACACTAATGCTAAGCTGTGTAGCGGAGCGAGTAAGATGTGCTATGAAGATACGCCGCCGCGAGGGAACTGTGGGAGGAAGATGCGCAGCTCGAGCTGTGCGATGCATCGATAGTAGGGAAGGCACGGGGAGTACTCTGCTCTGCACATAGCTACACCACTTGCGCATCCATAGCTTCTATCCATAATACGCATCCTTCCATATAGAAAACATAGCTTTTTGCCCCGTTTCCACCAGTGCTATGCTATGCGGACCAATTAATATGATTGGTGTATATCAAACGCATCCATAGCAACGTAGCATAGCATATCTCTAGTGGAAAAGCAGCCTTACATACCGAAACCCCTTCGTGGCTTGACGTTAGGCTGTTGGTCCCGGCTCTCATTCGTGGATCTTTGACAACTTTATGGGTCGTCAGAAACCCTAAAGTCTAACAACCAGTCTTACTAGTAGGGTTGTGGAGGTCAGATAGGCAGTCGGTACTCAGCTGCATCCGGTTAAATAAACTGGAAGCCGACCCCAAAAAATGTTGGGAAAAGGCTAGACAGATGATGGCCCACTGTATTACTGTAATGGTTTGGTATTGGCAACTAATTAGACCACAATCATCGATCGTAGGCACCTACTGCCTATAACCGATTCAAAAACACGGGTATTTAGTTATTATATAGATTTATTTACATTTAATTAACAAGTAACAATGGACTGGAGAGCAGCGGTAGCTAAGTGGTAACGGCCGCGAGTTACGAGTTGTAGGTCGTAGGTTCGAATCCAGACAGGCGCTTTACTTTGTGTAAATTATTTAATCACCACTGCTCTCAAAACGGTGAAGGAAAACATCGTGAGGAAACCGGCAAGTCCTAGAACCAAAAATTCGAAGACCTGTGACATCTGCCAACCAGCATTGCCTCTCACCGAGAGGAGGCCTGTGTCCCAGCAGTGGAAACATTATAGGCTGATTGTGTAATGGACTAAAATATGTTATTAACAACCATGTTAGTAGACTTAACCTACACACTTAAACTAACACTGCCATATAGTTAGTGAGAATCCCTGCCACAAGCTCAATACAGATGTGGAAAGCTTGCAGCAGCAACAGCACGTAAGCAGTCCAGTCTGCTCGTGATACTCCGCAGTATAATGTTGAAGCTGGCCCGCACCCGGCGCACCAGGCGCATCTTTTTCGCATCGAAGCGAAGAAGCTATCGACACAAGCTTCAGCAAACATCCAGGATGCGCTACAGAAGCGGAACAGCCCCATCAGCACCCGGAACGCCTAAATTATATTAAACTAGCTGCGCCCCGCGGTTTCACCCGCGTAAATGTTGATGCCGGGATTAAAAGTAGCCTATATGGTAATCCAGGGTGTCAGCTACCTCCATACAAAATTTTATCAAAATTGGTCCAGCCGTTTGAGCGTGAAGAAGTAACAAACATATAAACACACACACATACACACACCCACAAACTTTCGCCTTTATAATATATATTAGTGTGATGCGAAAGGCACTAACGATTGTTAAGTGTTCTCATACTTAGCACATAGGTAATAATACCTACTAGGCTTATGATTGCAAATAAAGTGTCAGATACTGTGTCTTCGTTATTTCAAAACTCTCAATAATCGCGCTATGTGTATTTTTCCTGAATAATGAGCATGAACCAAATGATTGTTGTTAAGTTAGCAATTAATATGATGGCCTCAACACTTCGGCTATTTGAGAATATAATACAAATTCTCTACTTCAAACTGAAAGATTGATGGCATATCAAAGATCAGAGGAAATTGCGATCATTATCCATCTTTATTCGTAATTGACGTACGGTTGTTGTTATGTGTCAATCAAATAGTCTGGTATGCATAAACAAAATTAGAGGGAAGAGGAATGGTTGATGGCTGTCGTGTCATTTAATATGAAGACGAATCATTCATGAAACTGCATCTCAATTAAGCTGATGCCCTTATCAAATGTATTTCTCATTTTTAAACAAGCCCTCTGCGTAATATCAAATGAATGAGACATAAATCAGTCATTGACATGAGTAGCTACGTAATGTGCATAAATTTTACTTTTGTTTCTGAAAGTGAAGTATAACAGGTTCTGAATAAACAAGTTCAGGATTGGGTGCTTGGGCTTAATTATGCTGAAACAAGAAACCTTTTATCATTCAACTATTAAAGTATTCATCATTACATACATACACACATCACACACACATACACATACATTTGATTACCTTTTAGTCCTAACTTTAATTAATTATACTGAAACCGTTGCATTAGTTAACTTATCTTTTATAATTCATATTATCTGTCGAAAGAGACTGGATCCTGCGACACAGGGTATCCTAGTGCGGGATCCAGTGTCATACCTAAATATTGTAACTCTTGTATAAGAATCAATAAGCTTTATTATTATTATCATTATCTGAATATTAGTAATCGAGTAAGCAACATCCGTTCTAACCGGTTTTATATTATTTATATATGTATACTTTATACTACTCTCTTTTTATTTTATTTTTTTGTTCCTATGTTTATCAATCCATCGTTAGACCAAGCAATAATTTGTGCATTTCAAATCGTTTTGAAGACAGTTTTACCTGTAAATATTTCTGAAAAATGGAAGAGTAGAATGCTCAGAAACAATGTGAGTGATAACGATAATGACACTTAGAAAAAGAACCACATGAAGTTAAAGGTCACAACTGACAATGATACAGAAACGAAGTAGGTACCTATTGCGATAAAGAAAGCAAAATATTTTTATACAGATATCGATGCGTCCAGGAACGGGGTGCGGCGGTAGTATATAAGCCGGGCCGGCTAACAGAATGGCACAGTTGACAGCAGTTGTGGCAACCATGAAGACTGTCTTATTCCTTGTGGGGCTCGTCGCCTTGGCGTTGGGCAGTGCCGTCCCTCCGAAACATGAGATCAAATTGAAGACTGGTAAGAACTACTTGAGATTGATTTTTATTTTTGAACGCTTTGTCGGTTTAGTGTTTGCAATTTGCCAAGTGAGCGTAGGGTTTTGGGTTCGATCCCCGGATAGCAAAGTGTTATAGGATTTCCATTAGCAAATTCTCAATACCTGGCTTTGGACTCACCTTCAATGATATGGTACTGGCGAAATGTAAGTCATAATCCTGTGCCCTAACCGATATTCTGATAGGCATGAGACCAGTTGACAGATACCTCCCTTCTATGTGTACCAACCGTTACCGCGTTATGTGTTTTGCAATGACCTCCAATCTGGTAACCCACACATTGGCTAACTGGTAGAAATAAAATATCCATGTAGCTTAACCACAATTCTCTGTTTTATAATAACAGCCAAAATGTGTTGACCGTTTCTTGCATTTTCAGCCAGGTACGTTCATGGTAAAGGAAATTACTCATGAGATGTTTTGTTACAGTTGAAGCTGATTTCGTTAAGTACCAGAAGAAAATTCTGGCGCTTTTCGAACACTCCGAACAACTGGACGTGCACTCCGAGTACTACACACTTGGCAAGGAATACAACATCGAAGCTAACATCGACAACTACACAGTAAGTGTTTTTGATAATTACTTCAACGTAGCTCCTGAAAATTCTTCAGAATATTTTAAATATTAACGCAATATATTTTTGCAGAACAAACATGCTGTCGAGGAATTCTTGATACTGTACAGAACCGGATTCTTGCCGAAATATCACAAGTTTTCCATCTTCTACGAAAGGATGAGGGATGAAGCCATTGCTCTTTTCCACGTCATGTACTACGCTAAGGACTTCGACACCTTCTACAAAACCGCGGCTTGGGCCAAGGTTTACCTGAACGAAGAACAGTTCTTATATGCCTACTACATTGCCGTAGTCCAACGGGCTGATACTACCGGCATCGTTCTGCCAGCACCTTATGAAGTGTACCCTCAGTTCTTCTTCAACAAGGAGGCTCTAATCAGGATGTACCGCACCAAGATGCAAAGTGGTTTGTTGGACGCTCAACTTGGTGCCCAATACGGTATCGTGAAAGAGAACGACTACTACGTATACTACACCAACTACTCCAGCTCCCTGACTTACCCCAACCAGGAACAGAAGCTGTCATACTTCACCGAAGATATTGGTTTGAACTCCTACTACTACTACTTCCACTCACACATGCCTTTCTGGTGGAAGTCCGAAAAACTTAATGTAATCAAAGAACGTCTGGGTGAACTTTTCTTCTACTACTACCAGCAACTTCTGGCTCGTTACTCCTTGGAGCGTCTTTCCAACGGCTTGGGCGACATTCCTGAATTCTCTTGGTATTCTAACTTCAAGACTGGATACTATCCCCAACTGACTGGAAACTACTTGCCTTTCGCTCAAAGGAGCAACGACTACAACATTCACACTGAGTGGAACTACGAAAACATTCGCTTCCTGGACACCTATGAGAAGACTTTCTTCCAATTCTTGCAGAAGGGCGAATTCAAGACTGTAAGTATAAATAGAGAAACCCTACTGTTTCAGTTTCATGATGATAACTTTTGCGAAAACTAACGTGGGAATGAATTATTTTCAGCCCGAGAAGGAAATGAATTACGTCGGCAACTACTGGCACAGTAACGAAGACCTGTACTCCGAGCACAGCAAGAAGGACTTACACCAGTACTCTTACGAAATCATCGCTCGCCAAGTACTCGGCGGGAGTCCCAAGCCTGTTGACAAGTGAGTTTTACCATGAACCTATCCTTAGCATCTCAAGTCTTTTCTTATTAAACTTAGTAGTGCCAGAACTCTGCGACGAAAGACTATCTGTAATATTTGTTCTAGGGCATTACTGAAATTAAAGGCCCATTAGTAAAGTTTGTTTCGAAAGTTGGCTAGAAATCACGAATCCAATTAGTTGCCTTTCCGCAATTGGTCTGACTGACTGAAATATAAATAATTATTAGTAAAAAATTTGATTGTCAAACAATAAAACCATTGCTTATTTTTTTCAGATACACTTTCATGCCGACCGCTCTTGACTTCTACCAGACTTCTATGCGTGACCCTGCATTCTACCAGCTTTACCAGAGAGTCGTCGACTACATTATTGCCTACAAAGAGTACGTAAAACCTTACACTCACGATGATCTTCATTTCGTCGGTGTTAAGATCAACGACGTGAAAGTCAGCGAACTGGCCACTTACTTCGATTACTTCGACTTCAATGCCACAAGCAGCGTGTTCTTCAGCCAAGAAGAGCTCAAGTCTTACCCTACTGGTTTCATGATCCGCCAACCTCGCTTGAACCACAAACCATTCACTGTCTCTGTTGACGTTAAGTCAGATGTTGCGTCGGATGCCGTCTTCAAGGTCTTCATCGGACCTAAGTACGATTCCAACGGATACCCAGTTTCTATTGAGGAGGATTGGACGAAATTCTACGAACTGGACTGGTTCGTGCAGAAACTTGTCCCCGGTGAGAACAAGATTGAGCGCAAATCCAGTGAGTTTGTGTTCTTCAAGGATGACTCCATCCCCATCAACCAGATCTACCAGTGGTTAGACCAAGGAAAGGTACCTTATGATATGTCAACTGTGCCCGACAACATGCCTAGGAGACTGATGCTGCCTAAGGGTACCCCCGGTGGATATCCATTCCAAATGTTCGTGTTTGTATACCCATACAACAGCGTTAAGAAGGGAGAAGATGTGTTCGAGAGCTACATTTTGGACAACAAGCCCTTCGGTTATCCATTCGACCGCCCCGTGCGTGAGGCTTTCTTCAGGCAACCCAACATGTACTTCGAGGATGTCGAAATTTACCACAAGGACGCATACTTCCCATACGAGCTTAACGTTCCTTCTTATTTCACCCAAAAGAAGCAGTAAGACGATAACTAGTTCTTAATTGTATTTTAGAATTGTTTATCATAGATCGAAATGCACAAAGAATACGAGTGAAATAAATATATATATTTTAACACATCAATGATTTTAAATGAACCTCTTACATCCTATCCTTCCGACCTCCTACTGTAATATAGTATTATAGAAGTTTGGATATTTCATAAATATTAAACTCAAACTCAAAGCATTTATTTCAATTAAACCATGTACAGGCACTTTTGAATTGTCAAAATTAAATTGTCAATCAGTTAGTCAGAAATTTGAAGCTAGATGCCCATTCCAAAACGTAGATCTCTATGGAGAAGAACGGGCAAGAAACTCCATGGACACTCTTTTAAATCAAGATATTAAAAAATCCTGGGTACATTATTCTTGTTGCTTCTATATGTGAGAATAATGTAAAAAGAAACACACAAATGAAGAAACAATTTTAAAAAATAAGATTAAAAATAAGCCTTGGCAGTTAAGAGATGACCAGTCTCAACTGACGCCGCCCGTTCACCAACATGACGCATGGTTCAGCACCATCTCGCTCAACCATTTTGTGGGGAACCAAATGATCGAACACGTCATGCGCCACCATCAGTGAGACATTTAAGTGAGCATGACACAATCTCAACTGCCATGCTCTTTCAAGTCAAC
This sequence comes from Amphipoea lucens, assembly GCA_947508005.1. NCBI lineage: Eukaryota > Metazoa > Arthropoda > Insecta > Lepidoptera > Noctuidae > Amphipoea > Amphipoea lucens. The sequence continues at coordinate 10,230,245 of OX382374.1, forward strand.
ATCAAAAAAAGAATCACAATAAACGGATCCATGGTTCTTACATTTACAAAATTGAAAAAATGCTTTTAAATTATACAAAATTATAGATTGCAATTTATTTAAGAGATGAATAAAATTTTTACTACCAAACAGGAAAATGTGTCTAGTAGGTATTGCAATATTCAACAATTAAAACTTGAGTGAATAAAAATAAAAGTAAACATTAAGATCGTATTGTCAGAAACACTAAAAAAGGAAAAGCGAACCTCTTCCAAATATTGAAATTTTAACTAGTGAGCCCAAGTGCCTGTGGAGCAGGACCAGCATTTAGCCAAGCATTTTTATCTACGCTGTTTTTATCTATGCTTCACTACAAGCAAAGTAATGTTGAGTTTCTAAAAGAGGCCAACACTACAAGAAGACCTGACATATTATAGTTATTGTACAACAATTTATTAAACTTTGTTGCATGCTTTTTGTAAAATGATTCGCCTTAAGGTTATCTTCTAATTAAATGTTTCTGAGTAGGGAACTTATGTCCATTAGTACAACCTTTGTTCATTTGTAGACCTACCTTCAAATGCTGAAAATAATAATAATAAAAAAAAATTACATGAAAATTTTACTGAATCACCTTGGTTCCTGCGCAAAGCAATGATATAGATTTTCAGGTGTCTACCAGGGTTACAGATTTTAAAGGTTTGCTTTCTCAAAACTTCTCAAAATGTATGTTGTTTCTTGATCCAACATCTAAGTGGGAGGCACTGACAATTTTAGGGTAACTACACCCACCAAAAAACATTTTCATGGGAAATTTTGCCAAGACGAGACCACATAATATATGGCTCGCACTCAACTCTACAAGCCCTAACTTCACAAACTCTACACCTTCGTCAAAATATGAGGCTCGGCCGTTTCGCTATCATGACATGGGCTTAGGACCAGGAAATTATCAAGAAATGAAATGAAACGAAATTTATTTGCAAGAATTGTAGTACATTACAGATGGTCGGGTTTTTTTTAACCAGTGTTTCTAAAACAATTCGCTAAAACTAGCATTCAAAATTAAATAAATGAAGCTAATAAAATTGGTACATAAATCATAGTTATTTGAATGCCAAGTATTGGTCAAATTATAATAATAACATGTCAGTGTGAATCTTTAAAGTCTAAATACTCCTTCACAAAATAGAATGATTTTTCTATTACAAACAAACAATAACGCTGTTTTAAATCGATTGATTGGTAGTTCCCTATACGATTTTGGTAGTTTATTAAATATCCTTATAACCATTGGAAAGCAACTTCTATGATTATAAGTGGCTTTTCAATGAAGGAATAATTAATCTGTCAGGATATGTTGTCTTAAACATAACAGTGTCTCCAAGACGTTGAAATAAGTCGGAGTGCATTATAAAAAATTTACAACATTCAAATATGTATATACAGGGTGAATTTTTCATGTGGGCATAGATGGCCAAATCCGAAACTATGAGGACTAGCGAAAAGTACTCAAAGGAGTCGCGGGCTCGATTTTGATGAAAACTAAAACTGCATCATAGGATTTTTGAAAAATCAATATTTCTAGCCAGGAATCGAACCTGTTGATTTTGAAAAAAAAACACACTGTATTATTACACCATTCGATGGTGTCCCTAATAAGGATCAAATTCTGGGAAGTAATGACTAACGGAAAACTTAAGGAAAATGTTGAATTTTAATAAACTTCTTCTTATTTTAAAGTATTCATACATTACATTACGTACCTTGTTCGAAATGATGCTCAATATTTTTATTTACACACCCGCAGTGCAGTCACCATAATGTTTTAAATTCAAATTTCTAATTAAATTTTTTAATTCTATTACGATCTTTGGAAAATTTTCTAATGGAATCAATAATATTTTAATGCTGAATGCAGTACAATCCTTGAGACGTCGAATCCAGCTATGTATTGAAAACAATGGTCATCATTTTGAACAATTAATCAGTTAAGGTTTAGTAGGTAGGTAACATAACCCGGGCCCGGCTAAATAATAACAGCCGCACAGGTTCAATCCATCAGGTTAAGCTACGCTTAAAAAAAGCTACGAAAAAAAAAACACACACGCTGTATTATTCCACCATTCGATAGTGTCGCTAATAAGGATCGAATTCTGGGAAGTAATGACATACGGCAAACTAAAGGAAAGAGCTCATTTTTAACAAAATAGGTACTTTTTATATTTTTCTTATGTTACTACCTCATCATCATCTGCCTAGCATTTTCCCAACTATGTTGGGGTCGGCTTCCAGTCTAACCGGATGCAGCTGAATACCAGTATTTTACATGGAGCGACTGCCTATCTGACCTCCACAACCCAGTTACTGGGTAACACGATACCCCTTCCCCTGGTAAGACTGGTTGTCAGACCTTCGAGGTTCTGACTACCCGTAACGACTGTCAAAGATCCAGGAATGACAGCCGGGACCAACGGCTTAACGTGCTTTCCGAGGCATGTAAAGGTATGACACGGTATGTAAAGATGGTCACCCATCCACAGACCAACCGCGGCAAGCGTAGCTTAACCTGATGGATTGAACCTGTGCGGCTGTTATTATTTAGCCGGGCCCGGGTTATGTTACCTACCTACTAAACCTTAACTGATTAATTGTTCAAAATGATGACCATTGTTTTCAATACATAGCTGGATTCGACGTCTCAAGGATTGTACTGCATTCAGCATTAAAATATTATTGATTCCATTAGAAAATTTTCCAAAGATCGTAATAGAATTAAAAAATTTAATTAGAAATTTGAATTTAAAACATTATGGTGACTGCACTGCGGGTGTGTAAATAAAAATATTGAGCATCATTTCGAACAAGGTACGTAATGTAAGGTATGAATACTTTAAAATAAGAAGAAGTTTATTAAAATTCAACATTTTCCTTAAGTTTGCCGTTAGTCATTACTTCCCAGAATTTGATCCTTATTAGGGACACTATCGAATGGTGTAATAATACAGTGTGTTTTTTTTTTCAAAATCAACAGGTTCGATTCCTGGCTAGAAATATTGATTTTTCAAAAATCCAATGATGCAGTTTTAGTTTTCATCAAATTCGAGCCCGCGACTCCTTTCAGTACATTTCGCTAGTCCTCATAGTTTAGAATTTGGCCATCCACGCCCACTTGAAAAATTCACCCTGTATATACCGGGAACAGTTCATATTTTTAGATTTTTAATAGAGGTTTACATGAAGGCAATGGTGGCATATCACAAAGAGCACAGATACATTGTTTTTGGGCTATAAATAGCCTATTTATAAAAACAGAATTCCCCCATAGCACAATTGCGTACTTAATTTTAGAAACTACGTAACCATGATACGCTAAGAGGGCTGGTTTGAGGTTGGCTATTTTACAAAGTCTCCACAAGGCAAAAGCGAAACGATTTATCTTATTTGTTACCTTTAGGTAGTGAGGTTTCCATGTGCAGCCATTGTCCACTGCTATATCAAGAAAAATTGCTTCGTGTGCTTCATTAAATCTTTGATCGGAATAAGTGATCATAAGGTCAGAAACAGATTTTCTATTGTAGAATTGAACGAAGGAGGTTTTATCAATGTTCACTTTTAGATTATTACTACTTAGCCATTTTATAAAAGCATTAACAGTTTCATTAATTTCAGTATTATAATTAAGCATTTTATTCTCCGTAATAACAACCACAATATCATCCGCAAACAGTGAGTAGAAATGTACAATTTGGTAGGCCGTTATTATACATATAACGGAATGAATAACGACCCTGTTACACTACTTTGCGGCACTCCTGTATTGTTGCTCCTAATGTTAGATTTACAAAGTATTTCTTCTTTATTTGGATTTATTTCGGTAATCCCTGTGTATTGAGCCCTATTTGAAAAATAACTTTGCAGCCACTTTAATGCCAGGCCGTGAAAACCGTACATTTCACATTTAGTTAGCAGAATATCGTGGTCAACAAAGTCGAAAGCTTTGCTCATATAAAAAAACACAGTGCAGGTTCGAGTATGTTTATCAACATCATCATCTGCCTAGCCTTTCCCCAACTATGTCGGGGTCGGCTTCCAGTCTAACCGGATGCAGCTGAATACCAGTATTTTACATAGAGCGACTGCCTATTAGACCTCCACAACCCAGTTACTGGGTAATACGATACCCATTAGTAAGACTGATTGTCAGATTTTCGGGCTTCTGACGACCCGTAACGACTGACAAAGATCCACGAATGACAGCCGGGACCAACGGCTTAACGTGCTTTCCGAGGCACGGAGGGATCTTGATATGTAAAGTTGGTCACCCATCCGTGGACCACCCGCGGCCAGCGTAGCTTAACCTGATCGATCGACCCGTGCGGCTGATATGCCTTAGCCACAAATTGTGTATGTTTATCAACATTTTCTGTAATTTTTGACAACAGTTTAAAAGCTGCTAAAGTTGTTGATTTGTCTTTTTGGAATACATTTTGTTCGGTTTTCAGTATTTCATGTTTATTCAAAAATTGAGTCATACGAGAATGCATTATCGTCTCAAATACCTTAGATAAAACTGACATTAACCTTTGGCTTATGTTTAACTTATCACCAGATAAAGTAAAATATAACATCAAAAACACTTTTTACTGCCAAAAATAGTAAATGATCAACAAAACCAAAACTCCATCTTATTGTAAAATGTAATGTAAAGGTATTTGTATTCTCATTTGCTCGCCCTTGTATCCTATGTTGACAGAGCTCGTATTCCTGTGTAAAGGGTTTAGAGTAACCTAACCTCGGGATGCCCAGCTAGAACTATTGTAATTTAAGACTTAATTTTTTGGTGGTCATTACGCCGGATTAATCAAATATTTTCGTGTCCATTTCGCCAAGGTCGTATATTTACGACCAAATGCCACAGCTCGTTTAATCTGCTTTTTTTATTTAATTGGGCTGTATTCTATCAAGTATTTATTTTTCGATTCACTGTGCCGGGCGCTGGGGGCACGACCACGGGTTTGAAGTGGCCCCGGTTAAAAGATAAGGCAATTGGCATTGTTTATATCCGTTACGTCACCTTTTTAACCGACGAAAAAACGGAGGAGGTTATCAATTCGACGCGTATATTTTTTTTTTTTTTTTTATGTATGATCACGCATATCTTTTTACAGAGCAGTCCGATTTTGATATTTCTTTTTCGATTAGGAAGGATATACCCCAAAGGTGGTCCCATATAAATTTGGAAAAAAAAAATCCAACCCTAAGGGTAGGAAAACAGGGGATGATTGATAGTTCACTCACTGATTGTAATGTATGACCACGCATAACTTTTTACAGATTAGTCCGATTTTGATAATTCTTTTTTTAATGGATAGAACATACCTCGAAGTTGGTCCCATGTAAATGAAGCATGCAGTAATAAGTAAATTATAGCCTCAAAAAATTATAAAATAAAAACTTTTTAACAAAAAAATTAAACCTCCGAAAAAACTGAAAAGCAAAAAATAAAAACCTTTTTTATATTACCTTAATAAATAAGTTCTTAAACTAATGCAAGTATACCTAAAAAAATTTGAGTCGGCGCCAAACAATCAATGAACAAAGATCACTAAATTGCCTTAAATTTATAGAAATAGCCAAATCAAATTAATAATGCAACGTGAAATCTCCAGCGCTAAATATTAACATTCCAAACAAAAAATGCGCTCTCCGCACGACCACTCGCAACGATATTAAGTTGCTTGTTTGGCCAACTCAAAATTAGTTAGGTATACTTGCATTAGTTTAAGAACTTATTTATTAAGGTAATATAAAAAAGGTTTTTATTTTTTGCTTTTCAGTTTTTTCGGAGGTTTAATTTTTTTGTTAAAAAGTTTTTTTAAAATCGGTTTAATTACTGAGGTTTTTAATTTATCCGGGAGTGTGCCCTGAGATAATGACATATTATTAAGGTAGGTACGTTAATATTGGAGTAAGGTATTCTGTAAGTCATACCAGCCTTCGAAACGGCAAAAGAAGCTTCCTTAACTGTTTCAACCAGTATAGAACTGTAATGGGCGGACAATAATATCAATTAAGATACCAAATACTTAATTACCGTAAATCTGCACAGTAATTTATTGTTATGTTTGAAATTGTACACTTTTTATACCTTTTTACATGCTCCGGATCATAGCCGGTATCAGGCAACCGGCGACAAAGTGTCCACTTAAGGCGACTATATGACCTAAAGCGCGGTCTTTGTCGGATTGCATAGAAAAGAAAGAGAAGCGCGATGACACAACGCTGGTAATTTATTGCAAAATATTAAGCAATTGTCTATTTACAAAAAATGTTTTTCAACACACTTGCTCGTAAAATGGCTCTTAATGCACCGCTTTTAGGACCATAATGCAGTGTATTACGAACGCGTGCTTTTTCTTTACGTTACGGTACTTGTGCTTTATTTCCACAGATAACTATTTAATTTACTAGTCGGAGGTCGGAGAAGTGCGTTTTTTTTTTTAATCTCTTCAAAGAGACTTCATGCCAAAAGGAATCCGCGAGCCATATTTCACTTTTTTTTTTAATAGCCTTTCGAGTGTCGGCCTCCGTACACGCACATTACGTCAATGTCAACGCTGTTACGAGTAAGGTAATAACATAGTAAAATTAATAGTGAATGAACCATTTTTTTCATATAAATACAGAACATATTGCTACTTGCAACACAACTACAGATATTTAGCGACCAATCCTGACTTAGCCCTTAAGTGTCACTGTCCGACTTAAGACACTTGGAGCATTTTTTCTTATGTCGCACTGTGTAACATAAGACATTCGAGAGGATAGTCTGAATAATAATTGTCTTTGGTCCCAAAATGAACTAAAATGTATTTACCTGAAGATTAATGCGCAGTTGCCGCCCGCGAAATTCAATTTTTCTAACGTTTTTTGCAATTTTTAGGTCAGTGTCAGGTTGTATCTTGATCAAAATATGATTCGCGACTATAACAGGTATGTATTTACAGAATTATAATCATTAGAATCATTAATACATCTTTCTAAGTTAGATTTGTTCCATAAGAACAAATCTCTTATGGATAAATTCTTAGGGAACAAATCTAACTTAAATAGGTATTCTTAGAAACCAGAAGCGGAATATATTGAAAAACAAATTACTAAGTAACCTACAAAGTTATATTTCTTACAAATCATTTTTAAGTAGCAACAAGCACATAGGTAAATAACAAGCGCATGAGAATTATATAACACGACCCCAATCAACACTATAACGTCCCTAGAATACGCCCGTTGCATCCGAAGCCAAACAGCAAGCCGACCCAGCGCCCATTGACAGCACACCATGCCTTTTTCTTATAAGCTGTCACTCGAACCGTGTAGGTTGGAATAAGGAGTATCTAAGACGGCCGTTCCTGATAGCGTGACGTCCTCGACCGCAACACCATTCCCATCAGATCCATCTCTCACGACCTGGCCATCATCATTATGTTGATCATCATCATTATCTGTTAAATACATAAGAGTACATGAGTAATTAAATAACAAAACCACTATGGTTTGAAGCTTATTCAACCTGAAGTGTTTCAAAAGTTAGATTTCACGAATTTGACCAGTGTTTCAGGCGCAAGCGTGCACTCAAGCGCCAGCAACAAAGACCACCAATAGTGACTTTTAAAGTTTGAAACATCTTCAAACCCACGAGATTCAATGCATCGCTAATGATAGAATCCGGATTTCCATCACTCGCCATACTCGTACATTGTTATCGACAGAGGCCCAAACATTCGCTTGTCATTTTCACGAATACATAGTAGAGGCCCAAAGGTTATGCTTACTATGAATTTGTGACACATCGCGTCATTGAGACAGAGGCCCAAAAGTTCTGCATGTCTCCTCGATGACCGCGCAACAACTAGTAACACATCGCGTCATTGAGACAGAGGCCCAAAAGTTCTGCATGTCTCCTCGATGACCGCGCAACAACTAGTAACACATCGCGTCATTGAGACAGAGGCCCAACGGTTCTGCATGTCTCCTCGATGACCGCGCAACAACTAGTAACACATCGCGTCATTGAGACAGAGGCCCAAAAGTTCTGCATGTCTCCTCGATGACCGCGCAACAACTAGTAACACATCGCGTCATTGAGACAGAGGCCCAAAAGTTCTGCATGTCTCCTCGATGACCGCGGAACAGAGCAGAGGCCCAAACGTTAGCATGCTCATAACAAATAACTCGCCACTCTCAAAGAAGGCACTGAGCTCGTATCCGGCGTCCACTCGCCACTCTCAAAGAAGGCACTGAGCACATATCCGGCATCCACTCGCCGCTCTCGGAGAAGGCACTGAGCACGTATCCGGCGTCCACTCGCCACTCTCGAAGAAGGCACTGAGCACGTATCCGCCGTCCACTCGACCAATTCTGACCATTTACGGCTTCTAACTTCTGAAATCAGAAAGCTTTAATCCTCTTCGTATTGTTTTTTACAAAACAATACCTAAATTGACTAAACAAACTTTGATTATCTAATCAAAGCGAAAATCATCAACAAGAGCCATGTAAACAAACTTTGGTTATCTAATCATAGCAAAAATTATCTACCAGAGCCATGTACCATCGTTATCCACATCAACAACCATCTTTTTCACTGAGAGCCATAGACACCGAGAAAATCACACACGAGCAAACCACTCTAACGCCACGGCTCTACAGCCGACCAGCAATCGCATTGCTTTCATACATCCAGCGCATGGATCCATGTGCATCACCCTGTGACTACACACTTTTTACTACGGCTGCTAGAGATCCCCCACTCGCGTGCTTCTCATAATGTAAGCTTGCTCATCACCACTGTGATCACTATCTACTCCGACTGGTACTACATGACCTACTGACATCATTTATAACTTCTCGTTAGCGTATTTAGAAGTACAGTTAAAATTTTAAAGCTTTTAACGTACCTATGGGTATCACCATCCAAAACATCAACTACCATAAATGGACCTCTAAATTTCCAATGATAAGCATCTTGATAATGCTGATTGGCTGTGAAAAGCTCAGAAGCTCGTTGTCTTCTTAGTTAATAAGGCTTCTCTATCGGGATGTGAGTTTTCGAATGCAACATTTCACACCAAGGATCTGACGACGGCGGTAGCCGCGTCTATGCCCACCAGCAGTTGTAGTGGTGAAGTCTGGGTAGTGGCTTGTCTGCAGATGTTGAGAGTGAGCTAAACCTTCCAGAGCACATCTGACCATTGCGAACCTTTGTTGCCGACCTCGATGCGCAGCATTTTAAGAATGGTTCGGTAATATCTTTCCACTTGACCGTTCTCGCGATGCATACCCGGCGTAATAAAGTGTATCAAAGATCCCAATTCAGTGACCCAATTTTGAAATGCACTACTGTCGTACATCCAACCACGGTCACATACTATCATAGATGGGGTACCAAATAGCGATACTGCGTTAGAGAATACATGCTTTAACTCATCAGCATCTCGGCTATATAAAGAGTAAAGTAAAGAATACTTGGAAAAGGCATCAATTACAATTAAAACGTATTTAAAACCATTTAATTCTGGAAGTGGTCCAAGAACATCAGTATGTACAACAGAAAAAGGGATTTCTCGCTTAGACCAGGACTGGATTGCCTGAGAGGGAGCCCTAGGATTCCTTTTATGTGCCAGACATATAAGGCAATGACGTATATACTTCCTCACGAATTGCCGTAGGCTGGTTGAAAAGTTTGCACACAATAATCCCAACACTTTTACTTTAACACCGTTACTGAGTATTTGAATAGATAGCAAAGGGCCTAGAACGCGTGGCGATCCCACTTCTGATCTTAGAAACCAGAAGCGGAATATATTGAAAAACAAATTACTAAGTAACCTACAAAGTTATATTTCTTACAAATCATTTTTAAGTAGCAACAAGCACATAGGTAAATAACAAGCGCATGAGAATTATATAACACGACCCCAATCAACACTATAACGTCCCTAGAATACGCCCGTTGCATCCGAAGCCAAACAGCAAGCCGACCCAGCCAGCCCAGCCTTTTTCTTATAAGCTGTCACTCGAACCGTGTAGGTTGGAATAAGGAGTATCTAAGAGTATATTATATTAATGATTCTAATGACTTTAATTCTGTAAATACATGTCTATTATATATATACATTTTGATCAAGATACCACCTGATACTGACCTGCGAATTGCAAAAAACTTAAGAAAATTCAAATTTCGCGGTCTACCACTGCGCATTCACCTTAGGGTGCATCCACACAGAGCGAGGCATGCGCCGCAAATGATTTTTTTTATATGTATGGTTGCCTCAGGCTGAGGCATCTAACATACAAATAAAGCACTTCTTGCGGCGCATGCCTCGCTCTGTGTGGATGCACCTTATAATATTTGTCCGTGGTCCCTCGCGGAACCAAACGGAAAAGACCATTGGCGTTCTATTATTGCGGATTCTCACTGAATTAATGTATATTTCTGTATGCCAATAGTACTTTCTAATTCCATACTAACTAAACTACAATTTGACATACGACAACACTACGATCAGTTTGTGTTTACTATATTTTTTCTATAGGCTGTTTATCGGTTTGTCTGTGCCTTTAAATAAATAAACGCGCGCCATTACTTACTCTATGGGTAAACCTGCGCGCGCACGCAACAAACCCAGCCCGCCATTATCCATACAAGTTAATATTTAACAATACAAGTCTGTTTCTTTCCTCGCAAGTGTGTTGAAAAACGTCGTATGATACGCGTGTGCATTGATAATTAAACTCTCGACTTCCTTACCGCCTCGAGTTTAATGATCAACATAGCACACATGTATCATAATATACTATTGTTTGGACTAAAAAATTAAAACACTAGTGCTTTAGTATGTTGCTTGTAGAATAATCTGACAAAAAATCATAATGATTGTATGTATATTAGTATGGTTTTTATTGTAAAAAGAACATTTTTAGAGGTATCTTCATGATTTTTTTCTATCCTACCAAATTCGTTGTATTATGTTTTCAACACACTATCTACCTAGTATATATCCTGAAGAATATCATATATTATTCTGATTTTGTTTACTGTAGTCGATCATATACTTTTATCGAATAAGTAGGTAGCAGCTATTTTCTTTGTCAAAACGTCCATTGAGTTAAATAAAACATTAGTTTTACATTAGCCATTGTAAATTTAATTCTCACGCAAAATCCGTGCTCAGGCGTGGAGTTTCGAAAATAAACCTTACAGTTTATACCAAAATCAATTATAATTCTCGATTTATTTCCAGAGTGCATCTTTGCTAAAGCTTTGCCCAAGCATCCAAACCCGAAGATAGACCACCGCACATTCTGCCGCACATACCGATCCCCCATGAGGCTCCACCGATCCCACATGAAGAACCATCAATCTCCCTTGAGGCATCACCGATCCCCCATAAAGCACCACTGATTCCCCATGAGGTACCAACAATCCCGCATAAGGCAACCCCTTGAGGCACCACCGATACCCCATAAAGCGCCACCCATCCCCCATGAGGGACCAGCGATCCCGCATAAGGCAACATTGATATCCCTTGAGGCACCACTGATACCCCACAAAGCGCCACCGATACCCCATAAAGCACCACCGTGCACCGATCCCCCATGAGGCATCCACGATCCCGCATGAGGCAACATCGATACCCCTTTAAGCATCACCGATTCCCCTTGAAGCATCACCAATAGCACATAAAGCACCACCGATCCCCTATGAGACACCGACGTTTCCGCATGAGGCAACATCAGTACCCCTTGAGGCACCACCTCTAAGACGAGCCTTACGATCATGGTATCCCCGACTGGATCCACATTGACGGCGGCGAGAGTGTCTATTGGTAGGTTAGGTCCTAGAACGCGGTTCCACGACTTCCATACAAGATTGATCTGCACATTACTCGGAGGATTGGTTCTTGACTGCCCTTACGAATCTTAGTGCCTAGTGAAGAATGTGTACTGCGAACAGTTATATCCGGCCATCCATTTGAAACATCGAGCTTTTAAAAACGAAAACTTTAACTACATTTAGTATCTTGTCGGCATGATCATGGACAAGCTGGATGGGTCACATTAACGCCCGGGAACTGTATTAGAGAAATATGTTTGTAAGTGATTTTTTACCTAAATAAATAACAACATAAAAAATACTAATTTGTAGACTTGTTTTCCTCTGGAAAATAGGTAGATAAGTTCCGTTATAAAATGTATGAAAATATGAAATCTCAGAAAATAGGTAAGTGTTATATAAAAATAGAAAAACTAAATCAGAACAACCTATTATCGTCCAGTGCTGTGTGCATGCACAGTCAGTGTACAGAGATTGTAAAAATGCATCCAGAGACAAACACTCAGGTAATCCTGCCCGCATACTCAACGAATCACTACGGCGTACCACAAGGGACTGTGCTAGCCCCGATATTGTTTTTAGCATATACAAACGAATTGCCAGAATCAATGGAACAGTATACATAGCATTATTCGTAGATGATACCACTGTTTTAACTAAATAAGCTACTATTGATCAGGCGATAAACGTCACCAATGAAGCTCTAAAGGGTTTTTATGAATTATAAATAATTTAGTAATAAATACCGATAAAACTAAATTCATGAGATATCTGACATAATAACAAAAGAAAAAAGAAGACACTACGAGTATATAGACTTGCCATTAAAATATAATAATAACATCATTGGAGAAGTAAATGAAATAAACTTTCTAGGAATAAATTTAATATTGATAAATAGTTTTGTAACTGGAAATCTCATGTAGATCTTGTTAGTAAAAAAATTCACAAATTTATTAACACACTTCGAAAAATAAAAGAAATAATTAATAAAGAAACAGTATTATTGGTATACCACAGTCGTATGTTCCGTATTGAGGTGAAATAATGAGATGGGGAAACTCTACAGACGCACAGAGAGCTTTTTATAGCCCAGAAAAAATGCATAAAGTCAATTTACAGTCCTAAAGTCGACTGATGTACTGACCAATATTCATTGATAAACGTTTACACTTCCATCCCTATATGTTTTTGAAATGTTGAAATTCGTTAGAAACCACGTATCATTTTTTGAGCAGGATGATAAGGCCTAATTTAAAAGAAAAATAGTACAAAAACCTCTGGTAGTACATCGAAACAGATTAAAGTTATGTAATAGAAACTGCTACATCATGGCGGTTAAAGTTTACAATGAATTACAGGAAAAAATACATAACTTAGAATTTAATAGAACTTTAAACAATTGGCTAATTGGCAATTGGCTTTGTGGCAGATGTTTTTATTCAATAGATGATTATTAAAATTTTAAACAGACATGATGTTTAACTATTATACGAACGAACACTTATTTAAATTATAATTATTGACATTATTTATAAATCTTATCAATAAGTCGATGAACTGCCTTGACTGTGAGAGGATAAGCTAATAAACTAATTTAATATATTTTATAACGTAATGTGCCTAATTAATATTAAAGAAGCAAGACTGTAAATTTTATTACGATGTGTATGACTAAAGACATTGATATAATTTCATGATATTATTATGCATGTACTAGAAATATTTGCACGACTGATAAGGCGAATATAGTGAGACTAAAATTATTTTACTATATTATTATGAAAGTACGTATATTCTGGAAAATAAATAAAATTTTATTTCTAATGAAATAAAATTTTATTTATTTTCCAGAATATACGAACCTGCAAAAATTGCAAATACCTGGCACATATTAACGGCCCTCACAAGGTGGTTGATAACCTTGTGAAGGCCGCAGGAATCCGCTGGATGAGGGAAGCACAGAACCGGTCGAAGTGACGGTGCTTGGGGGAGGCCTATGTCCAGCAGTGGACGTCTTTCGGCTGAAATGATTAACGGTTAAAGATTCGCTTGCATACAAATTCAGAAGTCAGTAAGTGTGTAATATTTATTTATTTACATGCACAACATTACGGAATTTAATCCCAAGGCGTTGTAAAGAGCAATTTACTAACTATGACAGATATACATACTTAAGCAGGTTAGATAAAATACAATTAAAAAGAAAAAAAATGTAAATATTTTTAAACAGATATCGATGTAATCATAACGGGATGCGACGCCGGTAGTATATAAGCCGGACCGGCCAACAGAATGGCACAGTTGACAGCAGTTGTGGCAACCATGAAGACTGTCTTATTCCTTGCGGGGCTCGTCGCCTTGGCGTTGGGCAGTGCCGTCCCTCCGAAACATGAGATCAAACTGAAGACTGGTAAGAACTACTTGAGATTAATTTTTATTTTTTTTTATTTTTGAACGCTTTGTCGATTTAGTGTTTGCAATTGTGACAAGTAGCGTAGGGTTTTTCGTTCGATCCCCGGATGGAAAAGTGTTATTGAGTTTCTATTAGTAAATTCTGAATAGCTGCCGTTGGACTCACCTTCAATGACTTGGTAATGGCGATATGTAAGTCATACTTCTGTGCCCTAACCGATATTCTGATAGGCATAAGACCAGTTGACAGATACCACACTTCTATACGTACCAGCCGTTACCGCGTTGTGTTTTGGAATGACCTCCAATCTGGTAACCCACACATTGGCTAACTGGTAGAAAGAAATTATCCATGTAGCTTAATCACAAACCTCTGTTTCATAATAACAGCCAAAATGTGTTGACCGTTTCTTGCATTTTCAGCAAAGCAAGTTCATGTAAAGGAAATTACTCATGATATGTTTTGTTACAGTTGAAGCTGATTTCGTTAAGTACCAGAAGAAAATTCTGGCGCTTTTCGAACACTCCGAACAACTGGACGTGCACTCCGAGTACTACACACTTGGCAAGGAATACAACATCGAAGCTAACATCGACAACTACACAGTAAGTGTTTTTGATAATTACTTCAACGTAGCTCCTGAAAACTCTTCAGAATATTTTAAGTATTAACGCAATACATTTTTGCAGAACAAACATGCTGTCGAGGAATTCTTGATACTGTACAGAACCGGATTCTTGCCAAAATATCACAAGTTTTCCATCTTCTACGAAAGGATGAGGGATGAAGCCATTGCTCTTTTCCACGTCATGTACTACGCTAAGGACTTCGACACCTTCTACAAAACCGCGGCTTGGGCCAAGGTTTACCTGAACGAAGAACAGTTCTTATATGCCTACTACATTGCCGTAGTCCAACGGGCTGATACTACCGGCATCGTTCTGCCAGCACCTTATGAAGTGTACCCTCAGTTCTTTTTCAACAAGGAGGCTCTGCTCAGGATGTACCGCACCAAGATGCAAAGTGGTTTGTTGGACGCTAAAATTGCTGCCCAATACGGTGTCGTGAAAGAGAACGACTACTACGTATTCTACACCAACTACTCCAGCTCCCTGACTTACCCCAACCAGGAACAGAAGCTGTCATACTTCACCGAAGATATTGGTTTGAACTCCTACTACTACTACTTCCACTCAACCATGCCTTTCTGGTGGAAGTCCGAAAAACTTAATGTAATCAAAGAACGTCTGGGTGAACTTTTCTTCTACTACTACCAGCAACTTCTGGCTCGTTACTCCCTGGAGCGTCTTTCCAACGGCTTGGGCGACATTCCTCAATTCTCTTGGTATTCTAACTTCAAGACTGGATACTATCCCCAATTGACTGGAAACTACTTGCCTTTCGCTCAAAGGAGCAACGACTACAACATTCACACTGAGTGGAACTACGAAAACATTCGCTTCCTGGACACCTATGAGAAGACTTTCTTCCAATTCTTGCAGAAGGGCGAATTCAAGACTGTAAGTATAAATAGAGAAACCCTACTGTTTCAGTTTCATGATGATAACTTTTGCGAAAACTAACGTGGAAATGAATTATTTTCAGCCCGAGAAGGAAATGAACTACGTCGGCAACTACTGGCACAGTAACGAAGACCTGTACTCCGAGCACAGCAAGAAGGACTTACACCAGTACTCTTACGAAATCATCGCTCGCCAAGTACTCGGCGGGAGTCCCAAGCCTGTTGACAAGTGAGTTTTACCATGAACATATCCGTAGCTACTCAAGTCTTTTCTTATTAAAATTAGTAGTGCCAGAACTCTGCGACGAAAGACTATCTGTAATATTTGTTCCATTTGGGCTGGGTATTACTGAAATAAAAGGCCCATTAGAAAAGTTTGTTTCGAAAGTTGGCTACAAATCACGAATCCAATTAGTTACCTTTCCTTAATTGGTCTGACTGACTGAAATATAATTATTAGTAAAAACATCGATTGTCAAACAATAAAACCATTGCTTATTTTTTTCAGATACACTTTCATGCCGACCGCTCTTGATTTCTACCAGACTTCTATGCGTGACCCTGCATTCTACCAGCTCTACCAGAGAGTCGTCGACTACATTGTTGCCTACAAAGACTACGTAAAACCTTACAATCACGATGATCTTCATTTTGTCGGTGTTAAGATCAACGACGTGAAAGTCAGCGAACTGGCCACTTACTTCGATTACTTCGACTTCAATGCCACCAGCAGCGTGTTCTTCAGCCAAGAAGAGCTCAAGTCTTACCCTACTGGTTTCATGATCCGCCAACCTCGCTTGAACCACAAACCATTCACTGTCTCTGTTGACGTTAAGTCAGATGTTGCGTCGGATGCTGTCTTCAAGGTCTTCATCGGACCTAAGTACGATTCCAACGGATACCCAGTTTCTATTGAGGAGGATTGGATGAAATTCTACGAACTGGACTGGTTCGTGCAGAAACTTGTCCCCGGTGAGAACAAGATTGAGCGCAAATCCAGCGAGTTCGTGTTCTTCAAGGATGACTCCATCCCCATCAACCAGATCTACCAGTGGTTAGACCAAGGAAAGGTACCTTATGATATGTCAACTGTGCCCGACAACATGCCTAGGAGACTAATGCTGCCTAAGGGTACCCCCGGTGGATATCCATTCCAAATGGTCGTGTTCGTATACCCATACAACGGCGTGAAGAAGGGAGAAAATGTGTTCGAGAGCTACATTTTGGACAACAAGCCCTTCGGTTATCCATTCGACCGCCCCGTGCGTGAGGCTTTCTTCAGGCAACCCAACATGTATTTCGAGGATGTCGAAATTTACCACAAGGACGCATACTTCCCATACGAGCTGAACGTTCCTTCTTATTTCACCCAAAAGAAACAGTAAGACGATAACTAGTTCTTAATTGTATTTTAGAATTATTTATCATAGATCGAAATGTACAAAGAATACGAGTGAAATAAATTTAAATATTTTAACATATCAATGATTTTAAATGAACCTCTTACATCCTATCCTTCCAACCTCCTACTGGAATATGGTATTATAGAAGTTTGGACATTTCTTAAATATTATGTGCTTTACTACAAGCAAAGTAATGTTGAGTTACTAAAAGAGGCCAACACGCTACTAAAAAGTTTAGGTATCTGACATATAGTTATTGCACAACAATTTATTAAACTTAGTTGCATGCTTTTTGTAAACTAGATGAGGTCGGCGTTTCTTATCTGATTATTCTGAGAAGAAAGGCTGAAACAAACTCAGAGGTCACAGTCTCTTTTAAAGTCCAGACAAAATCTTGGTCAGATCATGTGAAGACCTTGTAGTCTGGTGTCTGAAATGGTATCTCGAGGAAAGAACCACACGTATTGAGCGGACCTGTCCAGTCAGTGCATGCATTTGTCAAAAATCGTGCAGCTCAACTCAAAACTTGAGGAGCTCAACGATTCGACGAACAATACAAAATAAAGGACATTCGGGTACGCCGCGTAAATTACTCAAACTGCCAGATCATGATTAAAACTAACTAAGAAGGAAAACAGAAAAAGAGTAGAGTAAGAGGGTTTACTTTCTGAAAACTTCTCAAAATACATATATGTTGATTGTTGATCCAACATTGGCCGCACTTGGTTATAAGGCCCGCCATGAAGAGGACTACATGACTTGAAGCGCGGTCACTGTCGGACTGCATAGAAAAGAAAGAGAAGCGCGATGACACAACGCTGGTAATTTATTGCAAAATATGAAGCAATTATCTATTTACGAAAAATCTATTGTTTGAACTAAAAAATTAAAACACGAGTTTTAATATGTTGCTTGTAGAATAATCTGACATAAAATCATAATGATTGTATGTATATTAGTATGGTTTTTATTGTAAAAAGAAAGTTTTTAGAGGTATCTTCATGATTTTTTTCTATAATACCAAATAATTTGTATTATGTTTTCAACACACTATTTACCTAGCACATATCCTGGAGAATATCATATATTTTTTAGATTTTTTTTACTGTATTCGATCATATACTTTTATTGTTTCTAAAACTTGCGATTTTTGCGTTTAGGTCCTGTAAGCCCCTGAATGACGGGATTGTACCAGTCGGGATTGCGCACGAATTTACAAGTATCTCCCGGGTCCCCCACTCATGACAATGTAAGGAGCCGGGGGTTTTAGTCAGTAGGAGTCCAACTTCACCTTCCATTCTCTCCAGACGGAAGGTATAGGATTTCAAAAAGAAATAAAAAAGGATAACTACTAAGGGCACTATGTCAAAACGCAGCTTAGTACGCTGCCGGCCAAACGGACAAACTAGAACCGGCTATATGAACGATGGAAGACTAAGCGTTGTGATGTAGGTAACTAGAGCCAGGAAATTATCAAGGTATTATGTAGGTCATGCCAGCCTTCGAAGCGGCAAAGGAAGCTTCCTTAACTGTTTCAACCAGTATAGAAATAATAGAAATGTAATGGGCTGACAATAATCAATCAAGATACCAAATCCTTAATTGCCATAAATCTGCACAGTAGTTATTGTTATTTCTCTAATGGCACGCTTTTTATATCCGTTTTTTCATGCTCCGGATCATAGCTGGCACCAGGCTACCGGCGGCAAAGTCTCTACTTAAATGAATACCAACTTTAGGGTATATACAATGATTAGCTAACTTACTATACAAAAAAATATAAAAACAAAGGACACTTAGGCGTCGAAGTACTCGTCCGTATCGCTGTCATCCGGAAACGTGCCCAGAAGACTGGCAGCATTGCCACGTTGAATGGCAATGCTAATTCTTTGTTCAAAGAACGACCCAGCCCTCTGGTCACGTGAAGTGTCGTCTGTAGTTACCCATAAGGTATTTGAGGTATTTGAGCCGCTTGAGGGTCTCAGCCGCAGCAGTGGCGCCAGCACAGCCCGCCGTGCTAGGAACTTGAGATGGTGCAAGGGTATCGACACACGTTGCGTCGCACACCAGAGGCCTATCCACCTTCTAAGGCAACAACGTCATGCCATCAGCAGGCCAATTCTCGTAATTTAAAACGTTCAAAATCTAGTCGCAGTCTCATCTCGGCGACAAACAAATGTCAAAAACTTGTTAAAATTGTAGGGAAATTAGAGGTATTTTTGACAGGTTGAGACTGAGATCAGACTGTGACCGTGCATCAAATTACGAGAATTACTCTCTGGTCTCTTCCCATCGTCAATACAGTAAAATCGTAAATCGTCGTAAGTACAATTGGTTTCAGAATTATTAGTACTTTTGAAAATGTCATCAATTATATAGTTGTAGCGAAAACTGTATTTTATGTGTGGGTGTTAATGTTGTTTTTCTAAAAACACAATTATTTGTTTACTTGTTTGGAAAAAATCGCAAACCCAGTATATGTAAAAAATGTCTGAGAAGGGAAGTTTTCTAAGAGTCTAACTGAAAGGAATTGATTTATTTTATTATAATATTACAATTCTTCTTTTCTTAAATCCTTCTATTCTCTATCTAGCAGGCGTTGTGTATTTTTATGTATTTTCAAAGGATTTTCCTGAAATCTTATGGCTCGACCGTCTGTGTAGTGGCCAAACTGCTGTGTATTCGTAAAATTCGTGTATATAAAGTGTTTAAAACATGGAAATTGAACAAAGTCCATCTATTAATGAAAAAAGTGACAAAGAAATAGCGAAAGAAAATGAGTTACATTAATTCAATTAATAGTTAATTTATTTCAACGTTAATATTCAAGTTTTCAATTCTGCCGGCACTCCCGGAGTGCAACCCGTCTTTTTTTTAATGTTATTTTTATCAAGTTGTCAGTGTAAATAATTGTTAGTGAACCAAATAAATAAATCACAAAATCAGCCTATACCTAATGTTCCCACTGCTGGGACACAGGCCTTGTCTATTCGAGAGGGAGAGGGCTGTAATCTACTCCGCGGGCCCAGTGCGGGTTGATAGAAAGTATTTTAATAAGTCTAATCTGTGAACAGGAACCCTCTCTTTGTGTAAGCTTTCAAGCATAATTATCCCAAAAGCAGCTTCAAGCGTCAGCTTTTAAGCATTATTATTTTAATGAAAGTTTTGGACCATCGAATAACTAGGTAGTAGCTATTTTCTTTATCAAGACGTCCATTTACATTAGCCGTTGTAAATGTAATTCTCACGCAAAATCCGCACTCAGGCGTGGAGTTCCAGACATAAAACCCTTTATACAGTTTATACCAATAAAAATTGTAACTCTCGTTTTATCTCCACAGTGCATCTTTGCTGGAGCTCTCACCCAAGCATACGATGCCGAAGATAAACCACCGCACATTCCGCCGCATATACCGATCCTCCCTGAGGCACCACCGATAATCCTTGAGGCATCATCGATCCCCCATAAAGCACCACCGATCCCCCATGAGGCACCAACGGTCCCACATCGGCCAACATCGATCCCCCATAAAGCACCACAGATCCCCCATGAGGCACTACCGATCTTGATTGAGGCACCACCAATCCCACCTAAAGCACCACCGATCCACCATGGGGCACCATTAATCCCCCTTGAGGCACCTCCAATTCCGCATAAAAAACCACCGAACCCCCATAAGGCACCATTGATCCCTTTTGAAGTACCACTGATCCCCCATGATGCACCATCGATCCCGCATGAGGCACCATCGATCCCCTTGATCCACCACCGATCCCCCAAGACAAGCCTCACGACCATGGTATCCCCGATTGGATCGACATTGACTCCGGCGTACATTGGGCCCCCTGTGATATCAACGCAGGTCCTAGAACGCGGTGTAACGATTGCCATACAAGATTGATCTGCACATTACTCGGAGGATTGGTTCTAGATTGCGCCTATGAATTCTACTGCAACAACGGATTTTGTTCGCGCCTGCCTAGTGAAGAATGTGTTTAAGTGACAGTTACTGTGAACCACAGATCAGAACAGTTATATCCGGTTGTTAATTTGAAACATCGAGCTTTATAAAAAGTCCGGAATTGTACGGTCGAGGTAGGAAAACCTTAACTATATTTAGAACCTTGTAGACATGGTCATGGACAAGCTGGATGGGCCAGAGAAATGTGTTTATAAGTGATATTTTTACATAAATAAATAATAACATTAATCAATAATAAATACTAATTTGTAGACTTGTTTTCCTCTGGAAAATAGGTAATTAAGGTACGTTATAGGTAATTAAGTGCCTGAACCTATCCTCAGCAGTTACACTTGCAACGACTAGACAAGACAAATGCAACAACCTCATAGCGAAATGTAATATATTCTAGGCATCTTTCAGAATTACAAATTACAATGTTTCTCTTAAATTAGGTATTTAAATAGTTTAGTGACTACGGTAGACACAGTTTATTAGATGATGAGTATACTTGGTGCGATTTAATTGCCTGTGGCATGGGTACCATAAGTTAAAGTAACAATTAATTTTGCATCATCTAAATAAACAGTGTTTGAACGATGCAAGTCATTTGATGCTTCAATTTAATTGTATGCCACAGGCAAGAATGCTGCTGGGGGCACCTGTCCCACAGCCGATGATTAACGAGAAGCGAGTAGAGCTAGCAACTAGAAACGAGTTGGCGAGCAACGAGCAGCGTGTGTGTAGTTCATACAGTTTTGTCGCTGGGCTATGAGCGAGTGCGCGAGTGCGACGAGTAGAATTACTGCCCAATCATTAGCTAGGATGCAAATGTACCAAGCGAGAGTATCTCAAAGAGTATTCTGTTCGCCAAACGAGCGTCTCTGGGCGAGCATTTTCTTTGATAGCTCTTGATCTCTTCTTTGATCCCTTTTACTGATACAAGAACTACATCTTTTGTACATATCTTGAGCGAAAAAATGTCGCTTGCTAGTCGAAGGCACCTGCCTCACCGCTGAAGACGACGATGGCGGTGGTCTGCTTAGACTAGAAGACGATCCCATAGTTGGGGAAACGCTGGCAGATATTGAAAGAAAATAAAAAGCAGTGCCATGTTTAAAAGCGCTGTTAGTTGTTGCGTACCTATAGTAATAAAGGTTGATAGGTCATATATTATTCAAGTTTACGTTGTCGAAATGATAACGATGTATTATCAAAATTATGTAAATATTCGTGATTATATATGAATATTATCACTAGCGATGTTAACTCTTTAACTAACAATTAGGTTTTGTACTAGTCCGTTATCCCATTTCATCATAACAAAGACACAGTAAGAAGGAGGGACGAGCATAAATCACAGACCATCATAAGTTCTCTCACGATGGTAAACTAAGATAAGTACATTTTTGTAATGATAGAAAATGTGCATTCGTTGGTAGAAGGTCATCAACCGAGAAAGGTCACTTCAATCCACAAAGCAACTGAATGCATTGAAACAAATCGTCTTGAAGACCTGGACAAGAAGCGCCAAATATGCAAAAGTCCCCCAAGGCCATTACGTACCTACACATACAATGATGCTGATCAGCTCTTCTGTACACAGTGTGACCGGGTTTTCAAGACCAAATCTGGTTTTGCTAGTCATCAGAGAGCTCACGAAAGAAAAGAAAAGTAGTCAGGGTCGCTGTCGCCGGATACTGTGACCAGGACTATAATCTGGTGATTATAGTCCTGGTCACAGTAGTAGTAGTATTAGTAGTACTTTCACCAGAAAGTACTACTAATACTACTGTCAATATCATCGCCCTTCTCGCAAAGCCCCTCCCCATGTTTTCCCTTTTTACACCATGAAGCTTTCCTTCTGCGAGACGACGGTTTCGCAGAAGGAAACCACCGCGTCCCAGGACTCTTCGCTGCCGACCATCGACTTGCCACGGCCGGCAGCGACAGGTCACTGCCTACTTCTGAGATGAGGGCACGCCGCGGCTCCTCCCAAGCGGCACACTCTGCCAGCGTATGCCATGCCGTGTCCTCCCGGAAAGTAACCTTACCAAACCTAACCTCGGGGTGCCCTTCGCTCGCTCTTGTATCCTACTTCGCCTAAGAATTGGTTTGGCCTTGGCGAAACTAGTTTATTCTAAAATTGGGTTTGGCCGTTAACATTTCATTGATTATGATTTGCGACATAAAACAATGTTACAATAGTTTGTTATGTTTCAGAGAGCAACAGTATATTGACAAACAATGGTATATTGATTTTAAACAAATATTTTCAAATGCTCTACAGTTACCTACTTTTATTTCTCTTGACAACATCTACCAATACAGTACCCTGATAAAGTCAATACCAAAATAAAGATTACGCAACAGATTTTGCTAAAACTGTTTTGATATACGAAAAAGATTGAATCCTGTCAAAGGTTAATACAGTGATAACGATTAATAAATTATAACATTACGATATATACAATATCCAACGATATCCAACTCGGTACTGGGAGACATTGATAGGTCGTGTAAAAAGTGGATCATCAAGCTGTAGGCATTGTCACAGTTGACAGCGGGTGTGACAACGATGAAGACTGTCTTAATCCTAGCGGGGCTCGTCACCCTGGTGATGGGCAGTGCCCTCCCTTACCACCAAAATATCAAGCTGAAGACTGGTAAGAACTTTGCATATTTGATTTGTGCTCCTATTTCTGGTGGGGTTATAATTGTCTCGATTTTTAAGGATCACAATATTGCGGGTTCAAAGTGTTCAAACCTTGAAAATAATGCTGTATGAGGTGGAACATAATATACCTACTGCGTGGCAGTTACAGTCCAAAATTATTTTATGGCGGAAAAATCCAACAAGGTCGACTCAGCGAGACTTAACATTATGTTTCGTTAATCGCGCACGAGCAAAATAATATTCTGGCAAGAAGTTTCTGAATAACTTTTAATAATTTCAAGTTCATTGAAAACTCAATTGATGATAATTATGTTTGATTTACAGTTGAACCTGACTTCATTATACACCAGAAGAGAATTTTGGCGCTTTTCGAGCACTCTGAACAACTGAACGCACACTCCGAGTACTACAAACTTGGCAAGGAATATAACATCAAAGCTAACATCGACAATTACACAGTGAGTATTTTTAATAATGACTTCAACGTAGCTCCTGAAAATTCTTTAGGCTATTTTATGTGTTAACACAATGCATTTTTACAGAACAAAAATGCAGTTGAGGAATTCTTGATACGGTACAGAACCGGATTCCTGCCGAAATATCACAAGTTTTCCATTTTCCACGAAAGGATGCGCAGCGAAGCCATCGCTCTTTTCTGCGTTATGTACTACGCTAAGGACTTCGAAACCTTCTACAAAACCGCGGCTTGGGCCAAAGTTCACCGGAATGAAGAACAGTTCTTATACGCGTACTACATTGCCGTTGTCCAAAGGACTGATACTGATGGCATCGTTCTGCCGGCGCCTTATGAAGCGTACCCTCAGTTCTTCTATAACAAGGAAACTTTGACCAGAATGTACCGCATCAAGATGCAAAGTGGTTTGCTCGACGCTGCACTTGCTGCCCAATACGGCATCGTGAAAGAGTACGACTACTACGTATACTACGCCAACTATTCCAACTCCCTGACTTACCCCAACCAGGAACAGAAGCTGTCATACTTCACCGAAGATATTGGTTTGAACTCCTATTACTACTATTTTCATTCACAAATGCCTTTCTGGTGGAATTCCACCAAATTAGGTGCATTCCAAGAGCATCTGGGTGAATACTTCTTCTATTACTACCAGCAAATTCTGGCTCGTTACTATTTGGAGCGTCTAACTAACGGTTTGGGTGAAATTCTCGAGTTCTCTTGGTACTCTAAATTCAGGACTGGATACTATCCCCAACTAACAGGAAAATACTTACCTTTCGCTCAAAGAAGCAACGACTACGACATCCACACTGAGTGGAACTATGAAAACATTCGCTGTCTGGACACCTATGAGAAGACATTCGGCCAATTCTTGCGGAAGAGCCATTTCAAGGCTGTAAGTATCAATAGAGGAACCCTACTGTTTCAGTTTCATGATGATAACTTTCACGAAACCTAACGTGGGGATGAATTATTTTCAGTACGAGAAGGAAATGAACTACGTTGGCAATTACTGGCACATGAATCAAGACCTGTACTCCGAACACAGCAAGAAAGACTTACACCAGTACTCTTATGAAATCATCGCTCGTCAAGTACTCGGCGCGAGTCCCAAGCCTAATGACAAGTAAGTGTTGTCTATACATATCACCACAAAATGAATAAGTAAATAAATCCAGACAGAACAAAAAGCGAAATTAAATTGCTTTTTTATTAACTTTCAGATACGCCTTTATGCCGTCGGCTCTTGACTTCTACCAGACATCTATGCGTGACCCTGCATTCTACCAGCTCTACCAGAGAATCGTCGGCTACCTTATCGATTACAAGGAGTATGTGAAGCCTTATTCTTACAATGATCTTCGCTTCTTCGGTGTTAAGATCAACGATGTGAAAGTCAGCAAACTGGCCACTTACTTCGATTACTTCGACTTTAATGCCACGAGCAGCATGTTCTTCAGCCAGGAAGAGCTCAAGTCTTACCCTAGTGGTTTTATTATCCGCCAACCTCGCTTGAACCACATACCATTCACTGTTTCTGTTGACGTTAAGTCAGATGTTGCGTCTAATGCCATCTTCAAGGTCTACATCGGACCTAAGTATGATATTAATGGATACCCAATTAGCATTGAGGATGATTGGATGAAATTCTACGAACTGGACTGGTCCGTGCAGAAACTTGTTCCTGGTGAAAACAAGATCAAGCGCAAATCCAGCGAGTTTATGTTTTTCAAAGATGACTCCATCACCATTAACGAGATCTACCAATGGTTAGACCGAGGAAAGGTACCTTATGACATGTCTGTTAAGCCCGAAAGATTGCCTGGAAGACTGATGCTGCCTAAGGGTACCCCCGGTGGATATCCATTCCAGTTGTCCGTGTTCGTGTACCCATTCAACAGCGTTAAGAAGGGAGATGACGCGTACCAGGCCTACATCGTGGACAACAAGCCCTTCGGATATCCATTCGACCGTCCCGTGCGTGAGGCATACAGTCTACCTAACATGATCTTCGAGGATGTACAAATCTACCACAAGGGCGCATACTTCCCTTACGAACTCAACGTTCCTTCTTATTTCCTAAGTCATAAAATATAGTAAGATGTTTTAATTAGTTTAGCTTAATAGTATGTTTAAAAATCGCAATTGTGATCTATCTATTACATATAATAAAATTGTAGAAAAGTGATGTCTGTACAATGGAAATATATAAAAAGAAGTAGCAGGGGTTGTTATTATATCGATGCCGAACCCGAAATTGTAATTAATTTTTTTTTGTTTGTTTGTCGGTTTGTCTGTGGTTTGTGCACGCTAATATCAGAAACGGCTTATTCGATTTAGATGCGGTTTTCACTAATATATTGTAGTAAGCTTCACTTAACATTTACCCCCTTATTCATAAAACTTATCAAACCTATTTTAGTTAAAATGGGGTTTGTCTCTTTCTTACACACAGTGACAATGATGACAACGTGACAGATAAAGACAAACGTTCTGTAAACCTATTTTAGCTAAAATAGAGATAAAATAGGATTATGAATAAGGGGGTTAGTGTTTATTTCACGTCAATCGGTTCATAAATAAAAAAGTTATATCAATTTAAAGAATCACGGCGAACATTTGTTAAGGTATTCTATCAGAGTACGTACACGCCTCGCGCCTAGGCGTCCGTGGCTATATAAAGCGCGCTGAGAGCCGCGCCGCTGACCCCCCCCCCCCGACCCTTGCTCGATGAAGTGCCAGCCCGCGCCGCAGCTGAGCCTGTAGCTTTAAATTCCCGACTGTGACCTCTGAGTTTGTTTCGGCATTTCTTCTCAGAGCAGTCAGATAGGAAATGCCGGCCCCATCAAGCTTAAATAATAAAAATCTGATCCAGCCTGTCCCATGTCAACTACGAGATGACATTTCTAAAAAAAAAAAAAAAACGCGCCGCTGTCATAAGGATTCAGTTAGGGTCCGTGGCTTAGGCCCCCAGTGGTCGAGGCACCTGTGGCCGACGCCCCCGATTCGATTAATTTAATATCTTTATTTTTTTGTGCTTTTCCACTTAGTAGTTTTCCACTTAGTAAATGAGAAAAGTGCTTCACCATAATAATAAAGTATTTTGCCTTGCTAAACAAAAGCTATCTATCAAATAGCAGAGAGAATAGATCGCCACTTAACCTTCTCCTTACACACCTTTTTCTCCATTAAAAGCATATTTATTATGTACAAACATCCAAAAAATCAAAAATAAGTACTTCATATAAAACGTTAGTGAATGTTGTTAATAAACATTTATAATAAATTAGGTACCATTATGGAAATTTTATCTTTCAACTTCAACCAACTCGTCAACTAACTGAGCCAAACCAATTATTGGTAACAATAAAAAGTCCGTCTTTTTGTCCACAAAATTGAAAACAATAAAGAAGTATGAATAAATATTGTATCTATCTCTTTCATACCAGAGTCAAGTTATTGAATATTGCAATATGCAACAGATAAGAAAGTTTAGTGTGTCATCTCACAATTACGAGCGAAGGTCCTTCCCAAGGGCTCGTGCGAAATAATTACAATATAGTTAAAAATAGAATTGGTGAAAAAAATGCTGTGCCTGACAGTACATTTGATCAAAAATTGCTTTGAATTAAATTAATCGAATCGGGGGCGTCGGCCACAGGTGCCTCGACCACTGGGGGCCTAAGCCACGGACCCTTCAGTTATTCGTAGCGAACGCACGTATCCTGGAGAGTATAGGCGAATAGTTGCATTCGATTATTGCGATTCACTTGAATACTGACTGTTTGCATATTTCATTTATTTTTCTCTGTCACGGGTTAGCAATCCTAGGAGCCTGTATGCTTTCATCCCCGATGGCCATACGCCAAATATCGTATACAGAGAAGCATTACTGTAAAGTAAATTTTTAGCTACCCAAACGACGGTATTTGTAATTCAAAATATGCTGCCCGAAAAGTCACTATTCCACGCGGACGAAGTCGCGGGCACAGCTAGTGAAATACTATAATAATTATTTAATTCAATGTTTGTGTTCTTACGGGAGTAATTACAATAGATTAAAACCCTTATACAACCACAAACCTCACAGACAACACCAACCCAAATATGAATCCAACAAGTTTAACATCATACAGGATAACAGAATCTATCGCTGGTATTGAAGACCTCATATCACTGAAACAAACATGATTGCTTAGCCATGTGTGTTTTAGTCAGAAGACTTTCGAAAACTAAAAATTTTAGTATGATTTCTAACACAGCGGTTCTTGGTTGCCTTAATTGGCAAATATAAAATTCATTGACTTAAGGCAGCCTCTTTACTTCAGCACCATCCATGCAAATGAAACTAACACAAATAAAACGAAGTTTTATTATAACAAAAACCTAACAGCTAGTTTACCTATTCTTAATATCTAAATATTAATATTAGATTAATCTAGCTCAGTCAAAAGACGAGATTTTCATTGATATTATTTACTGCAAGTGGGGTGAAAAATATCCATTTTTTGGAACATTATTTTTCTTATGATATACTGTAACATTGTAAAATTTATAATTTGGAGCATCATCATAGTAATCAACAGCTGGTCTATCGAAAGGAAAACCTATAGGTTTATTATCTATATCGTTCATTATTTCTGAAAAGAACTTGTTGGCTGCATAGAAATCATCC
Organism: Amphipoea lucens; assembly: GCA_947508005.1. Lineage (NCBI taxonomy): Eukaryota > Metazoa > Arthropoda > Insecta > Lepidoptera > Noctuidae > Amphipoea > Amphipoea lucens. Next base: position 10,259,259 of record OX382374.1, read on the forward strand.
AAAAACTCATCTCCAGGAGTAATCATAATAAATAAAGTAAGGTTCAACCCTTTCTCAGTGCCTCTAGGTATTATTAAGTTTTCTGGAAACTTAAACAAATTGAAATTATTTGTTCTATCTTTCTGTCCAGCCAATCCTTCCATATTATAATACTCATCACTTGAAAATCTATTTGAAGTCTCTGGTGACCACGTTATGACATTTAATCCTTCATCAAAGGTGTAAGTAAACTTATCAAGTTCAAAGAAATTGTTGTATTCTTCCCAGCAATTGTCAGAACACGGTGGTCCGAGGAACAACCTTACGATACTATTTTTAATGCCGTCACAATCTACTGTAAAATTAAACTCAAACTTAGAATGTTTCAACCTCTTTTGGCGTGCCGTTACAGTCAGTGGTGGTTTTCTTTGTGGGTTACCCTCTTTAATAATAGCTCTGTTAATATTAAACTGGTAATAGCTAAAATAAGTCGTAATTTTTGGAATATCGGCTTCCATGATTTCGCAGCGCTTTTGTACATACTTTTGTAGATTAACTGGTTCAATGGACTCTTTGTATTCAGTAAAGTAGTTAAGAACATACTGAATCATGTACCAGTACAAGGGATCTCTTAATGATGTTTGTGGGTGGTGCATTAGAGATGGCGCTGGATTGTATCTGTAAAAAAACGATAGTAGTTCAAATGAGATGATTAACATTACTATTTTCTTTAATCAACCTATACTTTTCAAGTAATACATAATTATAGCCATGATCATTCTATGCCCCGCCTTTTCGCGACATGTTCGGGTCAGCTTCCAATCAACTATATATAGATGCTACTGAATATCAGTATTTTACTTACAGCGAATGCCCCACATAATAAGCTAGGTACATTTAAATTAGTACGGTAATATGACAAGAAGTATTTTTGAAACAAATCTGATTCATATTTTAATTTTTCATGCACTCTTTCTAGTAGGTATATTGTACTAGTAAAAAATTAGGCCTTACTGGTGAAAGGGATATCCATTTCCACCGTATCCAAACAACGACCTAACGACTTTGGATATCCTCCCTACTTCAAAATTGCCTCGGAATAATCTCGTTAATAATTTGACGTAGTTCTCTTCTGTCAGTCTTATTGGAGATTTATTTTCCTGCAAAGAAGACATTGTATTATTCTGTGAATAAAGTTTGCTGTTTTTTAGAACCGCATTGGAAAGTATGTATTTATACAGGAATACGTTGAGGAGTTCTAAAATAATAGATAACTATGTCCAATTTTCTTGGTTTGGTAAGTTCAATAACGGAATAAACATAAAGAGCTTTTTCCTCACTTTGCACCGAAGTGTTATTAGCATCCCAAGTACTTGGGTAGGAGCACTTACCATGACAATCAGTCCTCTAGACATACACTCTCTAATAGCGATGTCTATTGCTTTAATCTTAGCTCTATCCTCACTCCAATGTCCTATTGTACTTGATCTGCTAGGGAAAGGCAGTCCATTTTCATGAATAAGATACGGATGAAAATCACCAAAGTTATTTTTCTTTGTAGCATTTTCTTCACGTAAATGCTCTTTTTCAAGGCGAAAACGCGCCGCCAGCTGCTGATGAATATAATAGTAATGCTCATCATGTCTAGAATTCAATGCGTACAATCTGTGGCGGAACATCCAATATGGGTGTCTCAGGTGTACACCGTAGTAATAACTGTTTAAAGCTATGTCTTCTCTAAAATAATTCAAAAGCTCTTCACCTCCATTTTCAGGTAGATTCCAACCCGAATAGTTGGTATTAATTGTGAGGGATTCATAGGTCTTGAAATACTGATCTGCATGAGCTTCTTCAGTAATGTCTATGTTATTGTTAATGTAATTACTAAGTTTCAAAGCTTTTACTATTGTTTCACCGTTGACGAAAAAGTTAGGTTTTGTAATAAAGGGTGGTGGGAATGCAGTAATGTCAACGTGTTTGTCCCTGTATAGCCTATTTAGTTGGGTGGCATAAGTTACTAAGTCATCATTTAATTCGTCAAAATTGAATAACTTCTCGGCATTATAGCCTGCATCTTCTGCGCCGTGGAGAAGCTCAAATAAACTGCTGGCTGCTTCTTGCATATTTTCGTCATATACGTTAAATGTAAGACCTTTCTCAGTGGCACCTTTCTTCACAGAATGCTTAAAGATTTTAAAATCATCATTGTACTGAAAATTTTAATCATTCAATTAGTTTATAAAGATACAATTCTATTTATTATCATCATTACACAATAATAAGATGTAAATGATAATGATATCAATAAGAATACTAAGAGGAAGTAAGTAAGTTCTGAAGTAGAAATCTCATGTATAATTTTATTTACCTCCAGCAGCTCATAAAATTCATTCCCAGTTCTCTGTGACCCTTGAGCTTGGTACCCTCCAGGGACGATGCCCATGAGTGGACCATCATCACTCATAGATAACTCTGGAGGAATAATGTGTAGTAGTTGAGTAAAAGCGTTAATATGGTTCAGATTCTAAGTAAGTACTATTAAATCAGACGAGGTAGTAAAATAACAGTTTAGGTCACTTTATAAAGAACGAGGTTTTCATGTGTTAAGTAATGTTTCAGTTGAGAAATAAATCAAGTAAATCGGAAAGCTTTCATTTACTATTGCACATAAGTATGAAGAAAGAGTATTCTATGCAGTATGTATGGGTGACAGGAACATCGACGTGCAACCTGTTACCATGGATTAAGTACATGATTGTGAACCCTCGTGCGTTGAAATTGTTCGTCGGTTATTTAAAAACATAATTTGCTATTCCATACATTTTGACCTGTGATTTTGACCGTGTGGGTATTGCACTCTTCTATGAAACAGTAGATTTTCTTTTTGATAACCGACGAAATATTTGGACGTTACTTGCTACGGGGGTCTAGAATCATGTGCTGAATTCCTGGTATCAGTTTGCGCGTTTATGTCCCTGTCACTCTGTATATTATGATGTCAATATTATGGCTCCCATTAATTAATTTTCCTTACTCCATTTATGATAAGTATCTTAGAATCAACTCACGTCGATCAACGCTACATATGTACACAACAATACAAAATAGAGTATGATCGGCCAATTTATTTCAAAATTCATTGCCAGCTGTGTACAAAGGCTATAAAACCATTACGCCAACCTTGGCACTAGAAACGTTAACTATATTTATAGGATCAGTTTATTTGCTATAAAACACAGTCACATACCTCCTTCGCTGACCAAGCCACGGAATTCGTCCGTGGGTACTGACATGGATATCCCCACAGAAAGTAGCCATAATAGAATGGCAGATCGAAACATCACAATAGCTAACACTGCAGCCAACTAGTGCCGTAAATAGTTAAACATGGCTTATATGCACGCGAGGATTCAAAACGGTATTTCTACTGATCCAATTGAGATCCTGAGGGTCGCTTTAATGGGTACAATTTTCATTGTACACTTGTGGTCACAGTGTTGAGGACTTCACGCCTTGTATTTGTAATTACAATACACACAGAAAGAGAGTGATCTGATTTGATCTTCAGGTACACATGTGACCCTCAAGGGCTTAGGACGAGCACTGATAATGTACATTACCTTACACTAACTGGCACTCATAGTTTGCCCATGCTTATAATGTTTTGGTCAGAATTTGACCTGGCATTAAGAATCCCAGATCATCACAGTTGAGCTAAAAATAAGTTACTTGAGCTGCTTGTTTGCTAATTTTACCTAATCTGGCAATTTAGTTTTCGACCCTGAAATTCATTAACCATTAACATTTACATAAAGCCAATACTGGCCGACCCATTGGTTGTGATAAGTCTTATATTTTTTTTAATTAGATGATTTAAAGGCCTTTATTATGAAGATGACCAGCAGCTGTATCCAGTCTACTAGACTGGTTATAATATCATTCTGTGATCGCAAATCCATATGCTAGAAAACCAATTTACAGTAGTCGTAATTGTTAATGGGCTTTCGGATAAACAATGTTGATACCCGCCACATGCCACCAATGGTATTTTGTAAACAGTTTCATATTTATAAGTAGGTAGAAGAAAATCAGCCGTGGGTTGTTATTCTGTCCTCAGTTGTACAGTACCCACAGGAAACAAAATGCAATTGGACAATTTTTCAATTGCGGGTCTTGGAACACGGCTAATTTTGGTCAAGAGGCAATTCTTCACTCTCGAACACAATTACCGTATAAAACAGAAATATAGAATGTGCCAGTGGAAATATTTATAACTATATGCTTACATAACAGCTGGTCGGGATGTATAAATCATAATAAATCACTAGACACTACCAGTGTGGTATTTCTGTTCCTTTTGATCAACAAGGCTAGTGTGCCCACAACAACGAGTGGTCGCGAACTAACACAAGTTTAGAAGGAATAATTAGGTCAAGGACGAAACAATACACCAATTGAAACAAGAGTAAAAGACTGTCGTTTTGTGTATTGATGTTATAATAATGAAGAAATTTAAAAAGAGTACTTTCAAAATAAAGTGCAATGCGTTATAAATATTAGCATATAATTGTTTGAGAACTCGTTAGGTGTGAATTATTCCGGAAATAATTCTTTGGAACGAACTCAATGATTCCTGGCCTACCCTTGTAGACTATTAATTATAATATTAAGTGCCTATCTATAAGATAGAGTAAAATGTGCAAATAATTAAACAACCATGCTAATACCGCATTTGGTTTTGTACTAGTGTCAAAGTCTTAACTTTTTAAATACAATAAAAATAGCATCTAAATTTAATAATACTATAATATAATAATGTCAGACGAATTGCTTAGTCTCCAGTCATCATCTCCATGAATTCTGAAACAAAACAGATAATAGTTAGCAACTGAAAAACTTAAATTGATTAGGTTACGATTAAGGGAAACGTTTTAATTAAATACAGTAGACCAGAAAATGTTAAAGAATTATCAAGAAGCAGATAAATGTAAAAACGTCTGAATAAATCAATTTATGATTATTACAAAGATGCCTTAATCCTTTATTAACCATCTTTGTGATTTAATGAATAAGTAAAAGAACTTTAATGTAAAATTACTTAAAAGATTTTTGCACAAAAGCCATTCCGTTAGATGCTTTGATCTCTAACCAAAACAAACGGAGAAGTACCAATGAATTAATATTGCAATAAGTGCGTGTACTAGACAACATAAATTTTGACCGTCGCATACCACCCGCCTTGTCGGAGCGCTTGTAATGTTTCGGCATTAGTACGAGTGTTATGTGTTTATGTATGTTGCTATAGTTTATCTTCAAAAGCAGCTGTTGCGCCAACCAGTTAGTAATCGACTTAAAACGGGAATCTGTTTTAGTCTAACAGAAAATTTTAGTCGTTTTATAATATATTGCTGAAGTGACTACCGTGGGTTGATACGTAGCCAAATTGTTATGTTCACGCTTTTGACACTTCTGTCGACGAAATGACATCAGGTAACTGCGTGTTAACTGCGGAGGCCTGTCTTGGCGTCGAGACAAAATGTGGGCAGACCTCCAGCCGATAATCCAATAACATTGAAATAATAATTTGGAACATTAGAGTGATTTAGTCATGTTAAGAATGAATTTAGTTTAATACAAATCATGAATGCTAGAGTAGAAATATTTACCATCGAAGTCGACGGTTCCGGATCCGTCAGTGTCAATCTCAGCGATGATACCGTCCAAGTCGCTCGAGCTGAGCTTGTCGTCAAGGGCACCCAGGATCTCCTTTAGGGTGGAAGTGGTGATGTATCCGTTGCCTTCACGATCGTACAACCTGGAGATTAATTAAATAATGACATTTAACAAATTTCAGGTAGCATGACAATGTGTATTTGTAATAGTCTCAATGAGAGCCAACTGACGTTCCATAATCAAACAAATGCTCACCTGAAAGCTTCTTTCAGTTCCTGTTGCATAGCCTCGGCGTCTTCCTCCTCCAAGAAGTGGGAAGCGATGTTGCAGAAGCCATCGAAGTTAATTTTGCCGGCTTCTAAAATGAAGTAAAAATAACAATTAATTCGAGACTAAAACCAGACCTGCTCTAAACCTTGAGCGCTCTATTTCTTTCATTGAAAACAGACTAGATAAATAAACTTCGGAAACAGAGACATGCATCTTTCAAAGGGACTGGAAGCTCGGATAGAACTACCGTACGGAAATAGCCTCATTAGTTCCCGCGACGAGTAAAAATATTCGAGAATATATTCGAAAAGGTGTCGTAGCCTCGGTACGTGTGAATTCTTGTTAGCGTATTCTGATGATGGATTACTTTTTAACAAGAGATGTTTCCAGCTGTTTATATGACTGCTGTTGTTGTTCCCATTTTTTTTATCTCTACCACATTTGTACTTGGCAACTAGGATTAAAAAAAAACCGAATGAAACATTTTTTCTCTGAGTCGTAGAGCTAACATAATAACCAATAATAAAATTGAAGTACAGCTTAAAGTTTTTACATAAAATATCCATAAAATTGTTTATATGGTATACAAATTCGATGCTGATATAAATATTTACTTTTCTACGAAAGAATCCAGAATCAATGAAAATGTACACAATGTACGAGTAAGTGAGCAAACTCTTATTGATGAATATGACATGCGTGAAGATTTATGGGTAATATAAGATTAAGCCTTGACATCAGATTGAAATACGTTCCACAATATAATTTTGTTTTATAGATTTGAAGAATATTGTCTAGATTGATGAGATTCTTTTGAAAATAAATACCGTTTGGGTCGTTACTGGAAATATCTTCATTTCCAGTAGTAGGAATGTTTGGAACGGATGACTTTGAATTGAAATAAGACCAAGCAACTACTGTGGTTGCATAATTAGATGAATAAATAGGAGAAATACTTACTTTCTGGGTCGTTTTCATCAATCAGAGCGTTCAGCTCAGAGTCATCGAAAAGCTGGCCCATGGTGTTGAGGATGGTTGAGATCTTCAGGACATCGATGTATCCCGACTTGGTGGTGTCAAACATCTGGAAAGCCTTGCGGAGCATGGCCATCTTCTGATCATCGTCAGTGTCCTAAGAAGAGAAGACCAATGTAAGAAATATGTCGTTTAGGTGTGTGGCAATTAGAAAGGAAAAGCGTTTTATTCAACCATGTGCTTAATTTTGTATTGATAGTAAAAAAATGCACGTCTAAGAAAAGTATTGGATATTGAATATGTCAGTAAAATTGTTGAAAACCGTGAAAATGGTATCCTTTTCATAAATATGCAAATATCACTGCTTCGAAATTATGTAAGAATTTTCCAATAGAACGTTCCATATTTTAAATTTTTAAACACTTTCAGATTTGTCACAATTAACTGTCACATTCACGTCCAACGAACATGAGATTTGAAATCCTTGGTATCCTCACCATGGTGTTTGTGTAGGGTTGGCAGTTGTAACAAGAACCGAATCCGAGTGCGAGTGTTGTTACACTAGATTTTACGTCGGTGTGGCACCCTTATTTATAGCATTCCTTCCTCCTCAGACTGGAATACAAAAATAAGTGAAAAAGCTTCTGTCTCACTCTCCACCGTACCCGTTCAGAATAGTGACGTGGTTATTGAGTTCTTCGTCAGCGTGAATTATATCTACGTCAGATGGTGGGAATGTTCAGCAAAACCTGAATTCTGCAGGAAGCGAGCTGTCAGATTTATACAAACTAATTGACATCGACTCACACGTAGGAACATGGATGATGCGTTCCATTTATAGAAATATGATAGTTGTTGACGAAGCTTCCGAATAGCATTATACCAGCACCGTTTTGCGTTTCAGAAACTATGACGTATTTGTTTATTACATTCATTTTAATTTATTAATGGAGGTTTACGCGATTGTTACGTCTAAACTGAATAACATATTTCCTGTTGCAGAAACAAAATTGAAAGTATGAAAATTGTGCTCAATAAGCACAGTAGTTTTTTGGTTTATAGTATTGAGTAAATTGGCATTTGGCCTGATATTTTGCAAGCATTGCGCTGGCACTATCCGTTAACAAGTGCATTTTCTAAAGCACGTGTAGGATTTTATCAGCAGTACAAAGTTTAGTAAATAATGTCATCTCTAAAGATGGTAGAAATGGATATCCTATAAAAGGAGGGATGTTTTATACAGGGATTAGTCGTTCGAGTTCTCGGTTGCAACATGTGAAAATGAACATCTTCAACACGTCCACTTTAAAACGTAGCAGAAACTCTTGCGCATATAAAGCTGTTCCTTGATTAAGAGCAGGAAATTCCTTTGATGCGGCCGCCGATTCACAACAATCCCGACGAGAATATTACGCATAGCGACGTCACTGTCAGGTGTCATCAACTGTGTTTTAATAGATTAGGTTTTATTTTTTATTAGTAATTGAGTTTTCGTTTGCTTATCATTCGATTTTTCGTAATTTATATTTAAAGTTCATTTAGAAGCGAAGCTCTTTACTAATATCAAATGACAACACAATAATTGCTATGTGATTTTCAGTTTTATAGATACTAGGTACGCCATATTGTATCAAATTACAGAAAAAATATATTACGTATTTTAATACAAAATGAGATAATGTACAATATTTGTTGGAATGCCACATAGCATAAACACATCATAAAAATTAAAAAAAAAAAAACACAATATGTAAATTCATATGATCAGAATTAAAATGCATGACGGATTTATGATGTTACAGTTAAATAGAAAGTTACGAAATAAGTACTATAATGATGTATAGCGCGGATGTAAATATTTGAATAATATTGTGAGTAAAATCCAACAGCTAATGTACGGCGTGCCGATGATTGGCGACCACTGGCGCGTGAAACGGGTTATACTGCGGCGCCGGGGCAGATATAGACTGCCGGTGATCGGCTATAATTTTTGTGTTCTCATGTGAATGCCACAATGAGAGAAACATCTAATCTGAGTCGCGCTTTACGAGTCGACCACGTGTAGTTTTAAAACAACAATACATGCCGAAATTAGGTCAGGTTACAAGTTTATTTTTAATCCACTTGGTATTATTGTGACGTTATTTCTGGTCAACGCATTCCTTAGAAAGCTGTAAAATCAATCGTTGACATTTTGTTGAAATATGGTTCAGAATGTATAAGGTAGTTTTTATGAACACCATCATCAGAATAATGTCTCGTCCGTTTAAAGTTTTGTAAATATCCGTATCCGCTGTGTATCCGCTATTGAACTTTAATTGTTTACAAGTATCACGTTAATATTTTTACTTCAATGAAGTGAGCTGTTAATTATTTTATTTTGTAAAACAATTACCCTCATAATGGCGATAACGGTCTTCAATATTTTATGAAACACTACTCTCAGGTTATTTTCGTACTCAATCAAGTCGTGTGTCTTTGTTACACTACGAAGTATTCGGAATAATGAAAACAAATGAGACAAGATAGTCATTGTGTTATGTGACGCGATTCATTTAATACATCGTTAAATAATTCACTCTGTCCGTACGTTAATTTCACGGTAATTTTATTATTTCCTACACAGTTTGTGACATTTTCCCTAGAATATTTGCAAAAGCCTTAATAATATAAAGTATGTTTTGTCTTCCTATTGTTTGTATGTATAGGAATGGGGATAGAAACGATCAGGCCAACCTTGAATTCAGGCATCCTAAAACTATTTCTGAATTGTGAGGATTTATTTATATCGAGAGCTCATCCATCAATGTAATGATCATCTTGTTGGACTATAGCATCATTTTCTAAAGTATTTTGTTATATCCGTCTTATACTAAATAGGAGCGATTTTCTTTCGTTACCAAATTATTTTTTGTTAGTTAGAGTCCTTGTAAGAAATAATATTAGGTATTTTGCATAGACAAGGATTTAAATACGTAACTATTTGAAGTGTTTTCTTTTAAGAGCTAATGCTTATTAAATCACATTTAAACTCACATAATGTTACAATTAAGACCAGATTGACGTATAGTAAAACGACAGTACCTACATAAAATACGAGAAAACACAGAACAGCAGGAAATGAGGTATCGTAAATAAATGCGCCAATAATTTTAATGCCGGCCGCAGTCAGATGCTGCGGCAGGGACTTATTAAATTTATTTGCCGATGCGTAACCGACATCTGACTAATTTACACTGACTTAACATTCCATAATCAAAATAATTGGTAATCATAGCCAAAAGTTTGGACAGAGTTGCCGGCACCGCACCCTGAATCATCAGCGTCAATGGAGTGGAAATATAACTTCATTTTGGCACAGAACACAGGATTTTCCTTGCAGAATTCACCGGCTGATATCTCAGAGCCAAATGTAAATAATTCTTGAAATAGTTCACAGGTAATGTGTCTTTGATTTGCATTTTTTGCGTTTTATTTGTCTTATGTTTTGGACGGTAGTTTTTGAGACGTTTAGCGACTTGCCTGCCAAGGTAAACACTTCATCGTAGATCATTATATCAATCATAGTATAATCCTTGAGGCTAAATAAATTTGTGAAAGCCTAGCTGGCTTTAATAGTCCCGTCAAAACATAGTAGGTCCCAATCGGGATGTTCTTAAGATAGATTCCAATAGTGTAAAATCAAGACCGGTGCTCAAAACTAGCTTTTTGATTATAACTTGTAAAAGGTGCACCCAAGTGAAAAAATCACTACTTTTAGAGACACAGAAAAAATCGGAAACTTTTAGAGAGGCCATGGTGGAGCGAATGAATTTGACTACACTACTTTTTCACTACAAAATGGAGCCAGCTTCAGTTATCTTCTACTTTTCGAGGTGCCTCTGTACCAGTTACCGGCCGCCTAGAGCTTTTGGGCATGGAGTTGACGTCTGATCTCAACTTTGGCTCAACCATCCAGTCAAAAGCACAGACTGCAGCCAAGAAGCTGGGCATCCTAAATAAGGTGAGGTGATATTTAACATTGGCTTAGCAAAATACCAGCTTGCTACACTTGACTCGGTGGAACGCAGATTAAAAAGATCGGTCGGAGAAAGATCGGACATAACATATAATGAACTGGTCATACTCCTCGCTCTTCGCCAATGCTGTTCTCACAACTAGGCAGTATTAGTACAACAAGGTTCCGCTTGTGTTTAAATTAAAGCTAAATATCCACTTTACAACTTCTGCTGTCATTACTTTCCTCGAAGAATGTGTACTTTAACCGATATATCCTGTTCGGAAAAACTACAATTTTGAATTTTTTTCTCGGGTTCTATTGACCTACAGAGCAACTTGTAGCAATTTTGTATAAGTACTTTAAAATTGTAATGATGTTTTTTTTCCGTAGGATGCACTTTTTAGAAGTTATACGTCAAAAACTGAAAGAAGTCCGAACGAGGTTTTTCAAGCACCGCGGGGTTAACACAGGTTTTTCGAAGTTGCAAACTTGGTCTTACACTATTGGTATCTGATCTATTCTAACATCATCGGTAATTGGCCCTTAATCAAATTATGACAAGTAAATCCGTTTAGTTTTAGAACTCTGTTACGGTCTCTATAAACTGATCCACATATTTTACTATAGATAATAATATTGCAGCTTCTCTGAACGCGAAATAGAAAACAGAATTAAGCTTAGCAATGTACTCGTATAATTTTAATTTATGACAGCAATTCTTCCAATATAACGAGGAAATATGATTTGCAAGAATTTATGTATATGTTGTGCGTCGAGAAAATGTATGTACGCTGTTTGACTTTTACGATTTATCATAAAGTTTTGTTTGTGTTTACACCAAATGTAATCAATATTGTTTACCTGATGCTATCAAAATATTATAATACGATACAAGGTTCTGTGCTTCTATTTTTAAGTCAATGTCTGCCCGGATTTCAGTCTCAATACTTACCTGGAATTAATATTCCAGGAATTATTATTGGTTTATTGGTTATTGTATCGTGTTCTGCAGAGACTTTGTAATCGACTGTAAAAGTATTTTCTATTTGTATTCTAGCTGTTGTCACAGTAGTGACCGATGGTTTTTAAATTTTCCGCGATGAAAATAGGGAAAGCGTAACGTCGTTGTAAAATGTTTGGACCGTCTCCAAAAATAATGATAGAAAACCTCGCGAAATAGCAATAATGTGCATTCGTTCCCCTTGTTATATATACGTTTAGTCTGCTTTAATGATCAATGAAAATCAGCCAGACGATGTGCCGCGATCAAAGAGTTTTATTGGTTTAATCGTAAATTTTATGTATTTTAATGTTATATATTTTAAAATACCGTTCTCTCTTACAGGTGATTGTATTTACTACCTGCCTCATTAACAATTTATTTGCTATTTTGTTAATGCTTTTATAATTTAGGTTTTACAATTTATACCTACATTAGTAACGTTTCAGGCAAACAAGAGTTTCGCAAGGAATAGTAAATAAAATGTTTCAGGTAAAATAATTTGATTTATTTAATAAAAACAAAATAATAATGGTACTCGTCTTTGATAATCACAGTAAATTATTAATCTTTTTACAATTATTTAGATTTAATACATGCAATATTTGTTTTATTCATACACCTTAAGCTCAGGGCTATCTTCATACTCAAATGTGTGAAACAAAAAGTCATACACTGTAGGAGTGCGCTTCCTTCCATCAATAGAAAGTGGTTCTAAATCTATCAAATTACTTGCTACAATATCATTATTGAATTCAAATTCTTCGTTGTCATCTACATTTACGTCATTATCTCTAATTTCACTGAGTAAATCTAAATTATTAATATCCTTATCTAATTGAACCCTTGCTAATGCATCTTTAGATTTAGGCTTTGATATTATGGAAGCCGTGGTGACTTCTTCTTCTTTAGCTGTAACAGTACGATATTTGGTGTAGTCTCCCCTTTTTGCAGAATAATCTTTTTTATTAAATTGCGCTTTTTTAGCTTTATAGTCAAATGGTTCTGTTTTTTTAGAGGAATAATCTTTTGAGAATAACTTTGAAGATTTTAGTAGACGTGGCGTATTGACAATTAAATTATCAACATCGTCATTGTCTACTGGGTATTCGTTCATCGGAGTTGTTTTTATAGATGTCGTGGTGACTTCTTCATCGGCTGGCGTTACGGTGCGATACTTACTATAATCTGCCCTTTTTGCAGAATAGTCTTTTTTATCAAACTGCGCTTTTTTTGCTTGGTAGTCAAATGCTTCCCTGCCTTTCGATTTAGAAGAGTAATCATAATTCGCTGCTTTTAGCAGACGAGGTGTATTTGCTATTAAGCTGTCTTGATTTTCAACATCAGAAGCAATTTCTTCGTATATAGTCATGGTAGGGATAGTGTCATCTTCTTTTGACGTTTTACGATATTTTGAATAGTCATCCTTTTTGGCCCAATCATCTTTTTTCTGAATTTTTGCTTTATTCGCCTTGTAATCATAAGCGTCTTTATTAAATTTCATTGAATTTAATGAACGAACCGTTTGAACATCTGTGTTCTCGTCGAATACTGCAAAATTTTCTTTTAGAGGCATCACTGAGTCATAATCGAAGTATTTTTCTGTTGCAGTCGGAGATTCATTTAAAGTATCCACGTTATTACCGGAAGGTCCTTTTTTCGAGTTGTAATCAAAAGATTTCTTATTATTTTGTGAATAATTTGGCCGAGAAGATGGATCGTAACTATTAGTACCGTACCATTGTTTAGTTACTCCAGGACCACCATAATTTTCTACTTTACTATCCCCTTTTTGCGTAACCGTGACATATCTGATCAACGCATTCGGTAACGCAAACAATTGTCTATCTTCTATCATCAAATCAAGCGGATAGCCAGGTGATAAAATTGCAGAATTAAATTCCATGTTATTTGAAGAATATACTGGACTAGCACTAGCTTTAGTAAATGGTGCAACAAAAACAAATATTTGAATAGGCAGACCTTGGGGTAAACCTTTGGGCAATATAAGTCTTGTGGGGTATCCAACTTGAGACTCTATCATTTTTAACGGTAAAGAATCTAACCCAAATTCAGCGTCTTCCATTTTCTTGCGAATAGTTTTGAGCGACATAAAATCGGAAGTAAAGTGTTTCATATCGTCTGATGTTCTAGATATTATATTGGTTCCTAGTTTGAGATTAATCTCGAAAACATCAAGTAAAGTGAAAAGATTCTTTTTATTAGCGAGTTCGCCAGGCATAAGCTTTGGCCCCAAATAAATCTTAACCAAACCTTTTTTCGCGACTAAAGACGAGATGTTAACTTTGACTGTAAACGGCTTATGGTTTAATCTAGGTTGGCCTATTTTAACGTTGAACGTCGACTTACTGTCGTCTAATTTTAGTGCGTCTGTAACATCGAACTCAAAGTAATCGTACGCTGTCATCATCTTTTTTACGTCAATATTTACGACCTCCACTCCAGGAAAGTACAGTTCGTCTCTTGAGTATGTAGGTAACATTTTAAGAGCACTGTCCACGAGGTCAACTATCTTTTTGTTTATCTTCCAAAACATCGGATCACGAAGAGAAGTCATGTAATGCTCTAGTACCGAAACGTGCCTGAAATAGTTATGTGTCATAAATATTGTGCAATTATTTATAAAGCCATCATCAAATACAAATTAATCAATGTGTAAATTACCTGTTGTTGGTAAGATCTCTGCCAAGGAGCTGGCGAGCTAATGTCTCATAACTCCTCTCTCCCGTGACAAGGATTTCCATTAAATGATTCAATATTTCTGTTTTATTATATCCACTCTGGCGCTGAAAGAATTGTTTCTTCAATGATTTATTTTACAAGCTTATTGTCCAAGACAATTATTACGATTTTATTAATTTACAAAAATAGTTATGTATTTTTGTAAAAATATATACATACCATGTGACTAACGACTGTTGCAACGTTATTTTCTATAGTTTGTAGTAATGCTACCTCTTCATTTACTGGAATTTCTAAAGACACAGTTCTGTGACTGAATTCATTTCCATCAGAGTAAACTAACTCAGGATCATATCGTATATCAGGTAATGAATTCCAGTTGAAGCTATCTAACTCCGGCAAGCCATTAGCGTATCTTTCTAAATTATATCTTGCCATAAATTGTTTCATCATCTGATACATATTTTCTCCGTATCTGCTATTAATGTCGTTGTTAAACCATGGCGACAACCTTAGCTTTCTTAAGAAATAATAGGAATTCAAGCCGATATCTTCACGGAAATAGGCTAATTTTGAGTCATCGTCGTTGTCGTAAAACATTGCAGTGTAATTGGCATCTAGATAGTAAGCATTTCCTTCATCGCGAATGCCATCTGTGGGAGTGATTTCTTGCCCAGCAAGAATAGACGAAGCTTTAACTAAAACCTCTTTGCGTACAAAGTAATTTGGTAATACCTCATACGGCGCTGGAATTGATAATCTTCCTGTGTCTCTCCTATTTTGAATGGCCATGTAGATGGCATTCACGTATAGTCCACAGTTTAAGTTTAGACGCGCCCATACAGCTGCTTGATAAAACGCTTCAAAGTTTTTAGCGGAGGACAATAGTTCGTAGATTATTTTCAACTCCTTCATGTGTTCAGGATTATATTCACTGAAAATTTCTCCCTTGGGCAGCAAGCCAGCCGCGATGAGCTTCTCCAAATTAGTAACTGCGTCTGGTTTCTGTAATTAAAGCATAATGTTTGAAAAACGGATTGAAACATTTTGTCAAATGATTAAATTAAAAGTGGGAATAAATATTTACTTACCAAGAAATCTCCTGTTTTTATGGTAATTCCTTGAGATATTAGTAGATTTTTGTTTTCTTCGCAAACGTTTTCGAATAACGGAGTCAACAGTTTTTGAACCTGCAGCCATTGTACTGAAACTAAAATGAAATATGTATTATTTGGTACCTATAGTAAATACTATTATGCGTATAAATATGCAGCTGAATCTCTGAATAGTTTGGCATTCGATACCGTATCATACAAATGAAGGAGAAGACTAATGTGTAACATGGCATTGTAACTAAATGTGATGTCCGTATGAGCTAGCGATTGATATGATTCAATAAAATACTTTGCCAACCTAGACGGTCTTGTTACGGCTTTCACATACATAATTGCATTTACACGTGACAGAACATACATCACTCACGCCTTCTTCCCATGGGGTTAGACAGAAACAACCTGACCTTTCTGGAGAACATCACCAATAAGGTCGCTATGTCCACGGAGGCTAGAAGAACACTTTGCCAAGCTAGACTGTCTTGGTACGGCTTTCACATACATATCGCATGCTTAATGGAATACTGACTTAACTCAAAAAAGACGATTTTTGGGATATCGCAAAAGGAGATCTTGCTGTGAGGACTTATTCTACTTGTTGACGCATAAAATTAAAACTGATTTGATTTGATTATTAATTAATCATGAATGTTTTTATTTTGAACGTCTATGATTAACTATTGATGAGATCTGAGTAAAATAAAATCTGTAACTCAATTCTGACCTATCTACTAATGGGTCAATGTTCCATTAAGCATGCGATATGCATTTACACAAAACATTATGGTGACTAAACAAAATATATAATATAATATATCAATAATACTGGCTTCTGCCCGCGACTTCGTCCGCGTGAATTTTCACCCTCCCCCCATTCATCCTCTTAGAGATGGAATTTCGAAAACCCTTTCCTAGTGGATACCTAATCTTCACAAAGAACACACCCTCCAAATTTCATGTCTTTAGGACCAGCGGTTTAGGCTGTGCGTTGATATATCAGTCAGTAAGGAATTTGTTGAATCCACATTAATATTATAAATGCGAAAGTGTGTCTGTCTGTTACCTCTTCACACTTAAACCGCTGAACCGATTTAGATGAAATTTGGTATAGAGATAGTTTGAGTCTCGGGAAAGCACATAGGATGGTTTTTATTCCGATATTCCCACGGGATCGACACTTATGAGGGTGAAACCGCGGGGCGCTGCTAGTTTTATACCTGCTAGATAGATACTACCTATCGTGAGTAGAAAAGTGGTTCGTTATAGGGCTAAACGAATGCGAATGGTGGCTGAAACACAATTGGTTTAAGTCTCATGTAATAGAAGGTGAGCATACTTCCATTAACCGGGTTAATACTAGCAGTTTCCAAATGGAACACCCTAATAAAACTTTGCCATAACCGAACCCAGAACCCGCCATTAGACCATCAAGGCAGGACAATTTATTATTATTCATATTGAAACTACATGAAGCACGACATCCAGGGTTCGATTCCCATGTCTGGTGAATTGATATTGGGTTTATTCATAAATAATTTTCAGTAGCAGCCCGGGGTCGGAATTTATGCTCGGTTGATGGGAATAGGCTCGCCCTCTCTTACATGGGACTCAGATATCGATGGCAGCAAAGTAGAAACGGACATCTACATTTTTGCGAAAATGCTTGTTTTTGCAAAAATGAGCTTATTTTAACCCTATCTACAAGTCTGTATTAAAATTATTTCAAATTTCCATAATAATTAAGAAAATCTGCCACGTAAATAAGGACAATTTTTAATTAATTTGTACTAAATCAGCTATCCTGTAAAATTGTGATTTTGTACATGTCCGTTTCTACTTTGCTGCCATCGATATTATTCGCAAAATGTCAGTGTACTACTGGTACACCTCTGTCTAACCCTTGAGAAATATAGGCGTAACATTATTTTATGTTTAAACTACAATCATAATGTAGATACAGCATTTAAGATGCTAAGATAACAGTTAGCCACCTATTATAATTATTGTCATGAGCCATTAACGTTGTACGTGCTCTATGTTAATGGCTTAAACATTATTCACGAAATGTACGGTCACCAAAAGAGATAAGTAACCAGGGTCGTCGGATATAGTTGCAAGTTTAGTAAGAAACCGATAAATGTTTTGGAATTAAATTTAATTTGATAAATGAACTGTTTTTTTTTTCTATTAATTAAATAACATTTTATTCGCAAAAAAAATTCATGGGGTTCTTACTGAAGTTCAACTATATCCGACCGACGACCCTGGTGACTTATCTCCTTGGTGATTAGGCGTACTATATGTATTGAGATGGCGGGATGAGCTGGACTCCTTCAATAAGAACTGGTCCATAGCAGCTTTGAACGGAGAAGTGGAAAGAGAGTAGGGAGGCATTTGCCCTGCAGTGCAGAGACATCACAGGCTGATAATAATAAGGTGTACTATAAATTGGTACATTTCTGCCTAACCCTTCGAGAAAAAAAAAGTTGTATTTAAAATGGGCTTGTTTTTAGCTTTTCAGTTAGTTTTAGTATAAGGTTGCAGTCGGGTTTTTTAATTTTTTCAATTACTTTTTTTTATTTCCAGCTTTTTAGTTTACAAATGTGAAGGTTTCGCAGACGATTTAGTTCTTAGTACGTGTTTTTTACGATTTGTCACTTTGAATTACTTTTAACCATAAAAGTTGTGTAGGTATATTTTTGTAATCACCTTCTAAAACCTTTTATTTTGATACCCCACTCGATAGCTTTAGAAAAATAAAAATTATTTTGAAGGCGCCAAAAATTCGCCATTTTGTTTTTTTTTTGTTTTTATATACCCAGTGTCACTCTCACAGTAAATACGAATTTAACGACACCTTTCAAGCAAAAATCCATCGAGCCGTTCAGGCCGCAGAGCGTGCCAAACAATTATACGTACATACATACATACTCTCGAAAAACATAACCCTCCTTCTGGCGCAGTCGGGTAAATACAGGCATGAGATTATATTATACTAGCAGCGCCCCGCGGTTTCGCCCGTATAAGTTTCGATCCCGTGGGAATACCGGGATAAAAAGTATCCTGTGTATAAACTATCTGTTTGACAAATTTCATCCAAATCCGTTCAGTAGTTTTTGCGTGAAAGAGTAACAAACATCCGTCCATCTTCACAAACTTTCGCGTTTCTAATATTAGTAGGATTTAAACTATAATCATAATGAGCTGTAAAACATTTAAGATGCTACGATAATAGTTAGCCACCTTATTACATTTGACGTGAGCCATTAACGTTGAGGATGTATCGAGTGCCAAACATTTATCATAATGACTCTTTTAACTATCTCTGATTGCTCCGAACGAACACGAGATTAGTCATAATATTTTATACTAAATGGCTCCCGTAAATTAAACTAAATCTTTTATATGATTATAATCTTTGTTTTTATTCATATGAAAACTATGTAGAAATGCACTGAAAACATACGCATGTTTAGAGAATTCTATGATTGCCAGTGGATTGCTATGGGCTATTTGGTAGTTTTTTAACACTAAAATATAATTTAGTAAAGTTATAGAAGTAACAAAATGGTGTACCCTACTAACAGCCAGTATGATTGAGCTGTAGTATCGATCGGATGGGGCAGAAGCTTCATACTGTGCAAGATCAGGAACTATCATCTACCTATTGCTGAATGTCTTAGGACATATGGCAATAAAAAGAAGGAGAAAAAAGTCCCGATTGGTCACGCTACGGACTATACGGACAAGTTAGTAGTCAACTTGATTAACAATTTATTACCCAGACTTTACAACCACGACTCTATCAACAAGCTCCCATTGGTTCTAATTCTACTACTTATGATGATTATGTACTATCTTGGAGGTCCATATTTACTCTCATAAAAGCCCAAGCAAAAACAGTAAATGACTGCTCTTGATGGATCACATCCTTTCAAGTCTAGTCACTCCTAGAAACCATTTCAATGCACCCATTTAATGGGTACCCTCGTTTAAATAGAAAAAAAAAAACTTCAATTTTGAAGTTTCTAGCTGAGGCATACAATAAAATTGAAGCACCAATGAACGTATCATCTAAACACTGTTTAGACGGCGCAATTTTTATTGTAGCTTCTACTTGTTATATTCAATAGGAAATTAAATTGCGCCGTGTGAATCAGTCTTTTGTCTTACCAAATTCCTTAGGCTGTTCTGAAGGTTCAGTTGGTACTTGTATCAAGTACCCCGAAATATGTATCACGAGCACAGTAATCACTAACACTGCTGTTAACGTCTTCATTTTGTCTAATTGACTGTGTTTTTGTGTACAAATCTCACCAATTTATAGTGAAAGAATTTTCAAAGTTCATAGACATTTTGTTCTGAGTTCTGATAAGAGTAGTTGAATGCACTAAGAGTTATGACTCTTAATGCAATATGCTAATAACAAGTTCACAGTTCATTGGTCTAATGCCCTAAGTGAATGATTCACTGTATTCTTGTGCAATGTGTAATTGTTGACGGCACAAAGCCCAGGCGTCATTGACATTCTACGTTCTTTTGTAATGCTACTGGTACATTGTCGCGATAACGCGAGGTACATTTCGCTCGCTCTCTGTTGTACAGCGAGGCGTCGAGCGGTGTGTGAGGAAGAGCCCGCCAAGTGTAGGTCGCATTAGCGCGAAAATGTAGCCGTAGCATAAAGCGGAAACACCTTTCTATCTTTCTTTCTTTTAGGGTTCCGTACTTCAAAAGGAAAACTGAACCCTTATAAGATCACTTCGTTGTCTGTCCGTCAGTCAAGACCCTTTTTCTCAGGAACGCGTGGAGTTATCAAATTTAAATTAATATCAAATACTCAGAGCTGCAATCCCTTGAAGCAGTGAAAAAGTCAAACTTCTAAGTCCAAGCAATCAAAAGATACAGGCGTTTATGTTCCGAAATCAAAACCTATAGGGTACTTCCCGTTGACCTAGAATCATGAAATTTGGCAAGAAGCAATGTCATGTAGCACAATTAAAGGAAAAAATCCGAAAACCGTAAATATGTAGTTACATTATAAAAAAAAATTAAAACTATTTACAAAGCGTTTATGCTCACTAGTTCCTTTTTTTTTTATTCTTTTTCTCTTTTTTACCTGGTGAAATGTGGGAGTTATACAGATACACCCCTACGTTTCATGTCATGTGAGTTTTACCAGCAACATAGTCGCCTAAACACAGTAGGTACCCATCTACATTCCAAAGAGATAAGTCTTCGACAGTTAATTGGCCAGTTTCAATAGATCAGCTTAGTTTTGGCAGCTGCACCGTGCGTTGGCTCTGCATACCGACGTCATGGCCTAATGTGTGAAAATTATCTTCGGGAAATGTTTCGTTTATACATTGTCGGCTTTTTATAGTCAATTGTTCAATGAGAATAGAAATGGAGAAAAAACATGAAAAGTGTGCTACAGCTTGTAGACACCTGAAGGCCAATTCTCGTAATTTAAAACGTTTAAAATCTAGTCGCACTCTCATCTCGGCGACAAACAAATGTCAAAACCTTGTCAAAAATTTACGGAAATTAGAGGTATTTTTGACAGATTGAGACTGAGATCAGAAGGCCAATTCTAGTAATTTAAAACGTTCAAAATCTCGTCGCAGTCTCATCTCAGCGACAAACAAATGTCAAAAATTTGTCAAAAATGTACGGAAATTAGAGGTAGGTATTTTTGACAGATTGAGGCAGAGATCAGAGGGGCAATTCTCGTAATTTAAAGCGTTCCAAATCTAGTCGCAGTCTCATCTCAGCGACAAACAAATGTCATAAACTTGTCAAAATGTAGGGAAATTAGTGGTATTTTTGACAGATTGGGACTGAGATCAGAAGACCAATTTTCTTAATTTAAAGCGTTCCAAATCTAGTTGCAGTCTCATCTCAGCGACAAACAAACGTCAAAAACTTGTCAAAATGTAGGGAAATTAGAGGTATTTTTGACAGATTGGGACTGAGATCAGAAGGCCAATTTTCTTAATTTAAAACGTTCAAAATCTAGTCGCAGTGTCTATTCTATTTTTAATTATGGCAAGTAAAGCCGATGTCGACTATTCTGCCAATGACAAAAGTGAATTGGAAAAGCAAGTGTGTAAAAAAAAAATATATTTTCGATGCTACAGTTGAACTTAATGTAGATCTTGTGGGGTTAGTACTGGACTGAAACAAACAAATAGATAAAATTACATATTATATTATAATTGTTAGAACATTAAAATACAAGTATACATAATTATGCCACAGCCAAACATAAATAGAATATTTGAGGAAACAAATTATAATTTTATATTATTGTGGCCGATGAATATCATCAGCGCCACAAGTAAATCTGGAGACGAATATGTTAAAAGAGAGGGAAAATTAATCGGAAGAGGGATCTTAAATTTGGGGAGACGGTTATACAGGTCTAGAGGAGGGAGGTTGTTAGAGCATTCGAAGAATATGTGATCCAAGGTGCCCTCCTCTAACCCGCACTCGTATAGAGAGGAGTCACGGACATGGATTTAGTCGCAGTGTCATCTCGGCGACAAACAAATGTCAAAATGTAGGGACATTTAAGGTATTTTTGACACATTGAGACTGAGATCAGACTGTGAACGTTCTTAAAATTACGAGAATTGCCCCTCTAACTGTGAACGTTTTTAAAATTACGAGAATTTCCCCTCAGGTTTCCTACTGCAAGGCAAGACTTATAAGCAGGCAACTTATTTCTACATCTTTCTTAATGACTTTGCGACTATCCATACTGTTTTTAAAACCATACCTACCTTCTCGCCCCCTATACATGTGACTTATAATACTCGTAAATAGCTGTCAATATGTGTGTGTGAGTAGTGGTGGCCTTACTTAAGGGTTGTAGATCATGGGTTCGAACCCAGGCAGGTGCTTTACTCTGTGTAAATAATTTAATCACCAATGCTCTCAAAACGGTAAAGGAAAACATCGTTAGGAAACCGGTATGTCGTAGAACCAAAAATTCGAAGACCTGTGACATCCACCAAACCGGACTGGGCCCGCGTGGTTGAGTATACCCCACACCCTCTCAAAGAGAGAAGGCCTGTGTCCCAGCAGTGGGAACATTGTAGACTGATTATACGAGTTATTTCGGTCTGATCCCCTGAACCCTACTCCACCCCCCTCCCCTCCTCGATCCCCTGCTAGTTCTTTTTCTGTTCTAAGCTCTGTCTTATCCACTATAAACTTTCTCATTCCGGTCTGTGTACTAAAACCTGCCACACTGCCAACTCCTTCAAGCAATACTAACTAGTAAGAATATCTCAGGATAGGCAGTTACAAAATAAAAATAATACGTGATGTAATATTGCTTTTACCTCAAGTATCATAAATAAAAAACAACGTTATCAGTGCCCCCGATAGTTCGCTGAACTGACCTAAGTCAAAGTCAAATGGTCACGTTTTAATCCACAGAATATTGTTTCATTTAGTTACGGAGCTTATCTATACATGGAGACACAATATTATTAAAAGAAATGGAAATTTAAAGTTACATAACATCGCGGCTGTAATCACCGAAGAATTAGACAGAGGTGTACCTATAATACCCTCACATTTCACCAGTTCTGTTTAAGAGGACAACATGACCTAAAGCGCGGTCAGTGTCCGACTGCTTAGAAAAGAAAGAGGAGCGCGATGACACAACGCTGGTAATTTATTGCAAAATATGATGCAATTATCTATTTACATAAAATCTATTGTTTCGATAAAAAAATTAAAACACTAGTACTTTAGTATGTTGCTTGTAGAATAATCTGACAAAAAATCAGAACTTGTAGAATAATCTGACAAAAAATCAGAAGTTGTGTTTGTATGGTTTTTATTGTAAAAATAAAGTTTTTAGAGGTATCTTCATGATTTTTTTCTATCGTATCAAATTAGTTGTATTATGTTTTCAACACTGGTGTATTGAAAACATGATACAACTAATTTGATACGATAGAAAAAAATAATCTTCAGGATATATGCTAGTTACTTTGTAGTAACTAGCATATATCCTGAAGAATATAATATATTTTTCTGATATTGTTTACTGTAGCCGATCATATACTTATATCGAATAAGTAGGTAGCAGCTATTTTCTTTGTCAAAACGTCCATTGAATTAAATAAAACATTAGTTTTACATTAGCCATTGTAAATTTAATTCTCACGCAAAATCCGTGCTCAGGCGTGGAGTTTTGAAAATAAACCCTAAAGTTTATACCAAAATCAATTATAATTCTCGATTTATCTCCACAGTGCATCTTTGCTAAAGCTCTCACCCAAGCATCCAAACCCAAAGATAGACCGACCATACTTTAAGGCATTATGAAACTTGCGTTTTTTTGCGTTTAGGTCCTGTAGTCCCCTTTAGTCTCATGTAATAGGTGGCGAACCTCATTGCCATCAGCCGGGTACAAATCCAGACTCCGGGCTGCTACTGAGAAATTCTAATAGGAAAGCACAATATCCCGTAAATTTGTTCGACCTAGGAATCGAACCCAAAAACAGGAACCTCATAATCAGCAGTAGCGTTAGCGACCACTAGACTAGGCTAGACGCTAGAGAGAATTATTCATCATCACCTGCCAATTATGTTGGGGTTGGCTTCCAGTCTAACCGTATACAGCTGAATACCAGTATTTTACATGGAGCGACTGCCTATCTGACTTCCACAACACAGTTACTGGGTAATAAGACCCCTTGGTAAGACTGGTTGTCAGACTTACGTCGGGAGGGAGTTACTATTATGTTAATAATTAGGTACTTATAATGTTGTATCTCGTATTAGAGATGTTTTTTTTTATGTGATTACTTTTCGTGGGTCTTTGTTTCGAGCAAAGTACAGTCAACAGCACATCAGTAGTAACACTTGCATTACGAAAATCACCTCTACTCATATCATAATCAATCTTTAACGTCCCCACTACAGGACACAGGCCTCCTCTCATTGAAAGGGCCGTAATTCACCACGCACACACATGTGGCATTTCTTCGAATGTTTTAGTTGTAGGACATGCCGGTTTCCTCACGATGTTTCCATTCACCGTTTTGAGAGCAGTGGTGATCAAATGAAATACACAAAGTAAATTGCTTGCCTGGGTTCGAACTTACGACTACACTGCTCTCCACCCTTACTGTTACGCGCTGTGTCGGTTCGGTTGACTGAGCCTGATTTGAACTTTTCAATTAGGAACATATCAGTAGAATACAAGAGTTTTCTTCGTTATTGTCTGGTGAAACAGCAATAGCCTCGTCCCCTATGACAGGCTCATCTCCTTGAGGGTACAGTACCTACGGGCGGTATATTGTTATTTTATGTTTTACTAAAAGAGAAGATTCGATACTATACAAAGTTAAAATGTCTCTCATGCGTTTGTTTATTCTCCAGCATCCATAATCTCGAAAGAAAAGAGGTAGTCATGAATCGCAAAAACATGAAGTCTTACTAACTCTCAGTGGCGTGCATTGCATAAAGGCATATAAGTAGTGCCTACCTAGATAAATCACCATAAGCCTGTCAATTACATTTTTATGTGTGCCCCACAATTAAGAAACTCACTAAATTATCATACCTAACAAAAAACAAAATCTTCATACAAACATGAGCGGCAGTAGGCAGTCGCCCAACGACGGCCTACTCGGCTCCCGTACTATTCCCATATTGTAATTGGTCTTTACTCATTCAAGTTAATACGACGAAATTAAATATACATTACGTCTCAAGCCTGATACCATGACGTTCGACCTTCGCAATTTATCACCCTTAAGTAGGCATGCCTACTCAAATAACCAACGGAGTATGAATGTTAAAATAATATTTCGTAATTTGGCCGTGACTAGACCTGGCCTAGTGCCTGCCTACCTATTCTGAAAACCAATGTACGCCACTGTTAACTCTAGTTAATTCTGCAGGTCAAAAAAATACTCGTGGGGATCGAACCCGCAACACGAGTAGCACAGCCGTCAACCACTAAGCCACTGTCCCATCAGAGCGTGTTTCTGTGGAGACACGTATCGCCAAAGTCATAAGTAGACAAGACAAAAATGTGAGGTCAGACGGAGTTAAAATAACAGTGATAACGTTCCCTGTTTACTTTTTAATATTTTTACGTAAGTTATTGCCATATGAACTTTCTAGAAATTCTTTCTCGGTCTTTATAAATACACTAACTTCGGCCCGCGACTTCGACGCTGTGAAATTTCTTGTTTCTCCAACCCATCTCAATTACGTACTATTAATTACCTACTTACTTCAGTGCGGCCGACGAGAGAATGCGTTTCTGACACCTGTCAGTGCGACAACTCTAGTAGCTAATAAAGATCAAATTCGCAAAACACGTATTCGTTTGTATGAAACTGACAGATGTCATGGACATATTATTCTCTCCACGGCCGGACTTTAGTTAATTCTGCAGGTCAAAAAAATACTCGTGGGGATCGAACCCGCAACACGTAGCACAGCCGTCAACCACTAAGCCACTGTGCAAACTGTGTGTTTCTGTGGAGACACGTATCGCGAAAGTAAACACGACCTAAGACAAAAATGTGAGGTCAGTTCATTAACTTACGTAAGTAAACAGATTTTCTAGAAAATTCATACTGCATTCTGTATGAACTTTCTAGAAAATCTTTCTCGATGTTTAAAATACCTTTACATAAATAGGTGTGTACCTACAGGTATTTTAAAGATCGAGAAAGATTTTAAAAAGAGTAGGTACCCTTTTAAATTCATGATTTCACGTTTATATCTATAGGGGTAGGTAGGCAGAAAGCACAGCAAACCATGTGTGAAGATTTTTACACAAACATTTATTATTTTTGAAAAACATTTTTGTGCCTGACAGCACATTTGATCAAAAATTGCTTTGAATTAAATTAATCGAATCGGGAGCGTTTTTGGCCACAGGTGCCTTGACCACTGGGGGCCTAAGCCACGGACCCAAAATTATCGCTATAATGTATTTCCATGGTTCATAGTGCAATATTTATAATTGCAACATTTGGCCTATGCACTAGCAAAAGGTTTGTGATCGTAGTTTTTTGTTATCAACAGACAGGAAAAAGTTTCTATTCAAAAGGATTACTCGGATAATAGGTACTCATCATCGCTTTTAATAATGCACAAGCAGGCGGAAAAATGTTCCCATATTATGCATGTTGCAGGGATTGTCATGATGGTTGCTTTCCGTTCATAGTTATTTACCTACCTACCTGTGATTTTGCGTCATTGTCCAAATCACAGTGATCTTTATTCACATTGTTATAAGGTTGCTGTTGAGTTGCTGCCACTAACAAGTCTGTCAAAATCATTGTGATCTTTATTTTCGTTACAATAAGGTTGCTGTTAGGTAGCTGCTGTAAGAGGTAAAAAAAACTGAACGGACTGTATTCCCCCTTGTTTTTTCATTACACAGGACATAATATGAATTACTGCCATCTAGTTAGCATTTACTGAAAGCTGGCAAACTGAGATAAGAGTCCTACTACTGAGTCAAGATTCGTCGAAAATGAATAAAGTACCTACCTACTAGTTAGGTTTTCCTTAAACCGATGTGCTAAAATAATTAAAAGGGACTACGACACCTAAGTCATTTATTTTCAGGAGATGAGTTTCCAGTGGTCCTATTTGAAAAGTCTCGAATCCTAACACTCAGTGCCATCTAGTGGCGCGTGCCTAAACCAATTGGACTGTTTGGAAACTGCAAGTAGATAATTTCGGTGTAGATGTCGGTACTTAACCATTTCACTATGATTTATTAATTTAGTAATAGTAAGTAGAAGTAGTAACAATTTAGACCATTTACCCCTTTATTCATAAACGTTGCTTAAAGTTCAGTAGTGATTAGAGACTGCTTAACCATACATTTTTGACTTTTAAACGTCACTTAACTTTAATTATTGTTTTTAGAACCGTTTCGAAACCGGCGAGATTCTCACAGACTTATATTAACCCTACGTTAGTCGCGTGGTCTACATATGTAATCCATTGATACAAAATTGCAATGGTTCTAAAAACCTAAAGCCGGCTGTACACATGGGGCCAAGGTGTTGGGCCAACGTGTTGGGCCAAGGTGTTGGGCCAACGTGTTGGGCCAAGGTGTTGGGCCAACGTGTTGGGCCAACGTGTAGAGAGCTACCTGGCGGTATGTTGGCTTAATTGGTCTCGTTGGCGCCAACATTGGCAGGCCATCCGAATAGTGTCGGTTTTTTGTGCACACATCAAAGGATCTTGGCGCGCTCCGCAAACAGCGTTCACACGTTGGTGTCTTGTTCAGTTCGTTGTTACTCGTCAGCGGAGACAGTATCGTTGCGCGTGAGTGAAATTTACGTTCCCATGTTCCGATAGCAAAATTATTATCACCCTGTATATCAATAATAACTAATAACACATTTGGGATCCCTTCTTTTCGCATAATGTTCTTTGTCCTAATATACTTCGGCATAACGATTTTGGCACAATTTGTTTTGGCATAATAATACTTCGGCATAATTTTTTTAGGCATACATTTTATGTTGGCATAATCATCTTAAAGACTAATTTGTTTTGGCATAAATTTGATTCGCATAACGTTAGTAGGCCTAATGACTATTAGCATAACGTTAGTAGGCCTAATGACTATTAGCATAATAATATTTAGGCATACAATTAATATAATTTATACATAACATTATGTAACTTAAACGATTTTTCAATCGCGAGATAACTTTTATCTGAAGAATATATTAGATGTTTTGACAGTTTTTGTATAAAAAAATATGTCAATCAGTTAACTTCTATTATGAGAAATAAATATGGCGGTTATTCCTCAGATAGAAGTTAACTGATTGAAACGGGAACACCCAAATACTCCGAAATATTTTATTCCGAATTTCGATGTTCCGATTTTCAAAAGTCCGAATTTCATAATACCTAAGAATCATAATGTCTATTATTAAAAATCACGAAATTTATTTTACCGAAAGTCATAAATGCGACTTGTTTGTTTTCCGATTTTCATATATTCGAAGAATCAAATGCTCGATGGGTTCGCGGTCCGAAAAACGACATTCCGATTTTCAATACTCCGAATTATTTCCGTTACCGTTACCGCACCCGAACTCAACGAACGCAATAGACGACGCAGGATGCAAGAGCGAGCGAAGGGCACTCCGAGGTTCGGTTTGGTTAGGTTACTTTAAACCCTTTACACAGAAATAGGGGCCCCGCGAAGCGGGGCTCCGTCGACATAGGATGCAAGAGCGAGCGCTTGAATGCTGCATGCTTGCTTGCATGCTGCATGCTTGCTTGTTTGCTGCATGCTTGCTTGCATGCTGTAGGTATGCTTGCTTGCTTCATGCTTCCTACAGCGAAAAAATAAAAATATGTTTTAATATCATTATGCGTAAATAAATTTATGCTTTAGGATATTATGCTTAAAAAAGTTATGCTTTAGAACTTTATGCTTAATAAATTTATGCTTTACAATATTATGCTTAATCATTATTATGGTTAGAGAAATTATGCTTAAAAAAATTATGCGTAAGCTGTTATGCGTAATTATATTATGCGAAAATATAATTATGCCAAACAAAATTATGCTAAGTTATATTAGGTCTTAAAATTTTATGCAAATGGATAGGGAACCAACACATTTACCTCGTTCTATTCCGATGAATAGTCACCATCCACCACCTTCTTTTGCGCCATTTCTTTTTAGTCACTCTACTTTGGTGCACATGTACGTAATAATTAAACGCACTGTATAAATAAATTGCCGCGGCTGCAAGAACTTCTACGTCCATTTTTGAAGCGCCAATGCAGAATGATCAGTAAGCCAATGTGTGAACAGCAATCTTGGTTATCCATCATTTTTGCCCAACACGTTGGCCCAACACCTTGGCCCCATGTGTACAGCCGGCTTTATAGTGCCAGTTATTTCATCCTTCGTGTATTCGAAGTTGCATAATTGCCGCATGCGCTCAGTGCAGCGCGAGCATTGGGTGCGCGTGGTTGTGCAACGGGAGCTCCGCAAAACGTCACTTTTAGATACGCGACTACCGCAGGGTTTAAACGACTTGCCAAGACTGGCTAAATATAGTAAAATCTGTTTAGCCATGTCTGTTCGGATATATGTATAATAAAATTCAAAAGTAATTTAAAAGAGTTAGATAGGAGATTGTATAAAAAAGGGGCCCATGGCTAAGTAATAACAGCCGCACAGGTCGATCGATCTGGTTAAGCTACGCTTGCCGCGGTTGGTCTATGGATGGGTGACCGTCTTTATATATCGAGACCCCTCCGTGTCTCGGAAAGCACGTTAAACCGTTAGTGCCGGCTGTCATTCGTGGATCTTTGACAGTCGTTATGTTACGCCGGGTAGTCAGAAGCCCGAAAGTCTGACAACTAGTCTTACCAAGCGGTATCGTATTACCCAGTAAGTGGGTTGTGGAGGTCAGGTAGGCAATCGCTCCATGTAAATACTGGTACCTATTCAGCTGCATCCAGTTAGACTGGAAGCCGACCCCAACATAGTTGGGAGAAGGCTAGGCAGGTGATGATTGTATAATTTGTTGACAGGAAACATTTTGTAATGTAACCTATAATATTCCCATGCTATGATATAAGCAAAACATGTATGCTCTTGTACCTATTTTTAATAAAAGAACTTTAACCCTTCATAATTATACTTAAACGTGGATCCACGTGAGACACAATGGCTTTTTAATTGTGTCTGTAGGTAATTACGGTATTCAACCGGTTACATCCCATTTTTTTTGTCAATAAATATTATTTCTATTTCTTTATATAAACCCCTGTATGGTCTATGGGATAACTAATTACCTTAGTAAGATTCGGTAAGGATAATGTTTTACCCATATTATTAGGTAAGCATAGCAGAAACACGTTCACCAGTTATCAACTTAATCAACTCAATCATTATCTGGGGCTCACTTAAATTAGCTCTCAGTTTTGTTATTTGAGACTTCTGCTAAAACTTTTGTTACTTAGAAGGATTGATGACTCCAATTTATTTTCCAGATGGTTGAATCTCGATATTGTATTAGAGGCCTTAGAATACTATTCAGTCTTATAGATAATTGTATCTACCTAGGTAGCATTGTTTAAGACATCTGAAAAAAGATGATGATCAAAATAAAACTACCTTTTGGAAGGGGCGACCAGAATCTATTTTAGGTGCATCGTCCTCACATGTTATTATATAATTAATGTACCCATGCAAAATATTGTACCTAAAACATTTTAAAAGAGTAACGGTGGAGTTTCTTGCCCATTCTTCTCCATACGAAAACTACCTTTTGGAATGGGCGACTAGAATCAATTCTATTTTAAGATAATTTTTGACGTTCAAAAGTGCCTTTTATGTGCCTATTTGAAATAAATGCTTTGACTTTGAATCAATTCTGTTTTAAGGTAATTTTTGACCTTCAAAAGTGCTTTTTATGTGCCTATTTGAAATAAATGCTTTGACTTTGAAAAAAATTGGTTGGTTTTTCTAGTGCAGATAACTAATATCTAGATACCTCGACCAAGACAAGCGTCCAAAAATGATGTGAGATGTGAGGAACATGCTGTTTGGAGACGAAGGCAGTCAATCGCCTCGGTGTTTAGTCCGGAATGGGCCATCGCGTCGCTTCCCTAGTCGCTACACCAATGGGGGACCATCTGAGTCCCAGTACCTTACCCTAGAGGACCGAGGAGCGAGGACCGTAAGCATATAGAGGTCACGGGCTGCTGCATACCATAAGGTTGTTGGGAAAACAAGCGTTTTCTTTTCCTTTTACAGGAGGAGCACCAGCGCCCTAATTGCGTAACACACTATCGATCTCCATCTGAATCATTATGAATGATATTGCTTCATTATGTTCGAAAAATTTGTATGCTCATGCTCAACAACGCAAACAATGCAAAGAATGTTGTTTAATTGTTAAAATGAGACCTACCTATAGAGGTATGAGGAACAGGGTGTAAAGTTCACTCAACCTCCATAGAAAAGGGAGGATCCTCCGACCAGACGGGTGTTGTGTCTGGTGGGCAACTGCCCAATGATTCATGGGCTGTTGTATCTATGCTAGTTGCGCGATAAACTCTACTTGCGCGATGCAGGATGACGCGTTATTCGCATGTGGCGTTGTTGATACCGCTACACATCAATCGCTATTGATAGTGTGTTACGCAACGGCCAAATAAATGGTTTATCTATCTATCAACGGGGGCAGGTGAATTTAATTTATTTATATAAAGCTAAAAAGCCAACTAAATACATACACAGCAAGTAACCGACTGATTAATGAGCTGCCCGGAGTCCCTGCATGCATAGTATATAACTCACAGTCCTGTGTTACTTAAAAGTGATGTGTTTTTTAAAATGAATTACATATTGTTGCAATTTTCAGTCTCTGTGAAAATTAACCCATGAATCATGTAATCGATGTAATAAATAATCTCTTTGTAGACAGTAGTAGGTGTTTATTATCCGACTGCGCCAGAAGGAGGGTTATATTTTTCGAGAGTATGTATGTATGTATGTTTGTATAATTGTTTAGCACGCTCTGTGGCCTGAACGGCTCTATGGATTTTAGCTTGAGAGGTGTCGTTAGATTCGTATTGACTGTGAGAGTGACACTGGGTATATCAAAATAAAAAAAACAAAGTGGCGGATTTTTGGCGCCATATTAAGCCTTCAAAATTTTCTCAAAACCTATCGAGTGGGGTATTTTTTAGTTTGCAGATGTAAAATTGGAGCTGCACATTGTTGCATAATGGCATGATTTTATTGCTGTGGACAATCCTTTTTTACGGAAACCTTTGTTAATAACATTCATTCTGTAGTTTCTGCCTACCATCATGAGAAGGAGGCGTGAGTTTATGTATGTACTAGCTGCGCCCCGCGGTTTCACCCGCATACGTTTCGATCCCGTGGGAATATCGGGATAAAAACTATCCTATGTCCTTTCCCGGGACTCAAACTATATCTATACCAAATTTCATCTAAATGGTTCAGTAGTTTAGGTGTGAAAAGGTAACATACAGACAGACAGACAGAGTTATTTTCGACTTTATAATATTAGTATGGATTAAGGTCTATTAATGTATGTTACTAATTGTTGGTATTTCAAGTTAAACAAATATCAATTTTATTTTCGTAGTAATTAAGTTGATTTCAGTGACTAACTCTATTTAAAACGTTATAAAAATGTTTGAAGTTGTAGCTTAACCGCTCAAGGACCGCGGGACACCGATCGGTGACCAAACAATAGAAAATCAATTGTGTCTCATTAGCGGAGCTTGACAGATTAAACTGAACTTTATTGTGTGGGTATTAAAGTTATTTTTCCAAATACTCATATTTGTTTTCATGTTTTGCAAATAAATCGCGAACGGTGATAAGATACCCTAACCTTTTGAGTTTCTCCGCAGTTGGGCAAAACTAAAAACCCCGACAGAGCCTCTAAACAAGTTTTTGGTAAGCTTCAGCCAGTAGTAGTACAGTAACTAAGCCATATTTATTAAGTTGTAGTTTACAGTTACTGATTAATATTAAAATATACGTGAATAACAATAACAAATGTTTAGAAAAGAGAAAATTGGTGGCTCTTCTAGTCACTCATACTAGATAAGTGACTAGAAGAGCCATTATTTGTTTACCTAAACCATAAATATAAGTGGATTTAAAAAAAATAAGAGAACGACATATAATTAAAAATAGTTCAATTTAATTTTTTTTTAAGATTTTTTAAAATTGCTTAATAACAGTCGTTGTCATTGTTTTTCAGTCTTCATTCTACAGTTATACATTTACATATCAATAATGTTACGATCGCGGGTAACTTTATAGTCAAGGTCTGTGTCCACGAAGTACGTCGAATCGATGGGCGTCTTGTCCACCAAGTTGTAGTTCTTGAGCACCCAGCGGTTCCACCTGGTCTTCATGTCGCACGTCGTCTTCTTGTGGAAAATCTTTACATCCACACACTTCATGTTAGGTGTGAAGAAGTTTCCAACATCAATGCGACGATCGAAGGGGAAGCCAAGAGGCATCTTGTCCAGAAGGACGGTTGACCTGAAGTCGAGCATGAGATCTTTGCGGTTCATGTCCAAGATATTAATGTCAACGTTGTCGACCAGTTTCAATGGTGTCACAATGACGTAGAACATCATGTCCATACCTCCAGTGAAACCCTTAGGAAGAAGAAGCCTGGTAGGGAAACCGGTGTGGTAGTTTTTCAAGTCCTTGATCAAGAGGTCACGCATGTCGGTGATGGACTCAACCTTCTTCATCAAATCGCGGGTCATCATGCGGTCGTGGACAAGGTTATGCATGTCATAAGAGTTCCTGACGATTGTGTTCTTGCCAGTGGTCAGCTTGTATACGAAGGTATCTAGTTCAACGAAGTTAAGTCGGTTGATGTTGATGTCAATGAGACGGTTCCAGTTGTCCTTTTTCGGTCCGAGGAACATCCTTACAACACAGTCGACTGATTTGTCAGACAATACATCGAGGGTGACCTTAAACGGCTGGTGGTTGAGGCGGCGCTTGCGAACCATGAATTTCATGTCAGATTTGGTCTTCTTCATCTCCTCTTCGGTCAAGTATACGGCGTTGGTCATGTCCATTAGATAGTCATCAAAGTAAGTGACAAGCTTGTCAACCACTACATTGTCGATCTTCACTCCGGGGAAGTAGAGGTCCTCCTTAGTGTACATAGGCAGACGCAGCTTGAACAAGCACACTAAATCAATGATACGTTTCTGCAGCATGTAGAAAACTGGGTCACGGAGAGCCGTCTGGTATGTGTCCAGGATAGAAGGAACAACGAAGTACCTGTAACAAAAGGATGTAATTTTCACAGATGCCAAATACTATAGAACAATCCTGTACGATTAATGATTTATTAACTTACAGCACAAAGCTTAATTCTCAAAAACTCAGGAAACCAAAAAAAAAAGGTTACAAGCCTAGGGGAACAGCTTATAAAATTAAAAATCTCTGACATATTTTATTTGTGAACTATACTCTACTAAATAGTACTATTTTACTTTTTATAATCTCTCTCTCTGTAGTCGGTCTCTCATGTCTGAGGATCGTGGTCAGCTTCGGAGTTGCTTCTGGAGCGGATGATCCACCTCCACCAGTTTCTGTCCAGCGCATCTCTTACCACCGTGTAGAATTTAGAGGACGATGATTCCTTCACCTGATCGGTCCATGGTGTTGATGAACGACCGCGCGATCGTTTGCCTTCGGTGTTCCCAACCACAATCAGTTTTTCCAAACTTTCATCGCCTCTGCGTACTATGTGGCCGAAATAGGAGAGAATGCGTTGTTGACATATGGTCAACAATCGAGTCTTTATTCGAAGCTGGGTTAAGATCGATGCATTGATACGTTTGGCTGTCCATGGTCTACTTTTTATAATACCCTAAGCGCTTTGAGGATAACAGAGTCGTTAGCGATACTTACTTGTCAGAACGGAAGGTGTTAAGACCAAGAGCGGCCTTCATGACGATCAGCAGGTAGCGGTAAGAGTCAACGACCGTTTTGTCAATGTCAAGTTTGTCGATTTTACCAAAGATCAGTTTTCCTAGAACTTCCACGTCTTCAGTCTTGGTCAGTTCAAGTCTTATGCCGTTAATCTGAAAAAAGTATTTCGAATTTTTTAAATTTCTTAAAATTGCCAATATTTCACTATTAGTGGTAGTAGTTGTAAAGAGATTCTTATTCAATTTCCGAGAAAGAGACATTATTGGCATAGTAAGAATACTTACTTCGATGAATCCTTTGATAATAGCCTCCCTAATGATCTTCTCATACTCTTCGCACAAACGGACTACGTCATCGTTGGTGTCGCGAGTAATGACGTAGTTGTTGAACCTTACTGGGAACTCTACACCGGTGTGCAGTTTCAGCCAAGGCCAGTATCCCTTCTTGATGGGCTTGTACCAAGATAAGTCCTTAATCGGGCCTAATCCATTGGACAAACGCTCCATGTAGTATCTAGCAAGGATCTGTTGGTACATGTACACTGTCAGCTCAAAACGCCTCATCTTCAGTTTGTCCATGACTCGGTCCTTCATCCAGAATGGATAGTCAATGTGGAAGTAGTAATAGTAAGTGTTAAGGTCGATATCCTCTGTGAAGTAGCGGAGTTTGTCTTCGTCGCTGAGGAACACACGTTTGTCATAAATGTTCTCGTCGATTATGTAAACATCCTTGTCTGTCTTCTTGATTCCGTAGAAGTCGCACAATTTCGTGTCCAGAAGCCCCTTCTTCATTTTCAATAGGTATGCCTTTTGGATAACATCAGCGCGTACGAAGTAGTATGGGTAGATCTCATACGGAGGAGGCAGGATGATTCCCTTGCAGTCGTCGCGATGCCTGACTGCCACGGTGAGAGCGTAGACGAACATGCCTTCGTTGAGGTAAAGGCGCATCCAGCAGGCGGTCTTGATGAAGGTGGTGAAGTCCTTAGCATAGTACAGCATGTGGAACATGGTGACTACTTCCTTGAGCTGACGGTCAATGTGCAGGGTGAAGATCTCACCGCGTGGCAGAACTCCTACCTTGACCATTTTAATACAGTCCTTTACAACATCGGTTTTCTGAAAAAATAAATCATGTTTTAATAGAAGCACCGTGGCGAAATAATATAAAAATTAACATGTTTGTTGATTTGCACTTACGGTGAAAAGCTCTTTGTTGTCTTCGATTTTGAAGTTCTTGCCAATGTCTTCAAGGTCCTTGTACATCAAGGGATCCATCACATTGTTCAGCAATTTCAAGATGACCATTTGCCGTTGCTTGATGTCCATTGTCACTAGAAATTAAATACAATGTGTAGTACGTGAAACACTATATTACTAACTGGAGTGTATTACATTCTATTCCAGTTAGAAAGCTGCCGACAGAGAATGCGTGGAGGGTTTAATATGGAACTTATCTCCCATAATATTCTAAGACGATAGTAGATAGTAAAGAAAAACTTACCTATAGTGGTATCGTCAACCTCAGGCCTAGCCATGGCCAAGGTGGCCAGGCTCACAATCACTAATAAGACAGCCCTCATCGTGGAGTCGACTCTGCGTGAGTTCAACTGTGCTCCTACTAAAACTGCATCCCCTTTTATACTAAAATCGGATGACAATATTATCTTCCAATATGTTATTCTTTAGTTCTTAATATCTACAATTTAAAGGGCATTACAATGTAAGGAAAGTGTAGGTTATCAACAGCAATATTATTTTTATGTTCGATACTGAGGTTTAATTACTTTAATGTGTTTTCGTATCGGGTCAAGATAGTGCATGACGCCAACAGACTTAAACAATTTCTCCATAGCCAATCTATTCTTTGTTTCCAATTGATGTTATTTCAAGTTAAACAGATCATCATTATCATCTGCCTAGCCTTTTCCCAACTATATTGGGGTCGGCTTCTAGTCTAACCGGATGCAACTGAAACCAACAAATATATAATATTAATATAATATATAAAAATAATAATTGAATACATAATAATAATAATACAAAGCGCCTACCGGTTTTCCGAACAAAAAGTGATATGGACGTGACGCGACATAATTATGATTAGGCCGCGGCTTTGCTGTTAGTCTTTATTATTCCACTGCCGGGCAAAGGTCTCACTCCATAACTTCCAGCTCTAACGATCCAGGACTCGCGTGGACCACTGGACTTTTGTTTTGCCCAAACGTCGCGTCGTTTGTATTGTTTTGTTTTAAGCACACTAGAAAAAATTGCCTCAGAGACAGCTATCAGGGCTTTTTTTTTGCTTTAATTAGGTAAGTATTTTTAGCTCTAAAATCATGAACAACATTGAACTTAAAATTATTAATTTTGATTCTGGGAAAGTTTTACGAAAGGTTGAACGACTAAAGAATATAAAGTCGGAAAGATTTTTCTAAGAAATCTGTCTACCTAGTTTATCTATTGAAAGTTTGACTAGGATAAAAGTAAAATGTTTTGTCAGCGTTATTTCTAAAGACCACATAAACTGAATGAAGAAAAGTAATAAGGAAACAGTAATCTAACTACATTACCTTATTTCCTTTTAGAATCCCTACAGCTTTTAATCGTTAACATTGGGAGTTAAATGAGAGTGCTGTAGAATATCGAAACAGGGATTACTTTCATACATGTATGTAGTTATACACTGCATAGCTACATACATACATGTATGAAAGTAATCCCTGTTTTGATTTAGGCCGCGTCCCACCGTCCCTTCTAACACTATTACCTAAGCTGGAAAGCATTCGCCTAACTTTGCCTCTTGGCAAGATTTCTTAGAGTACCTATTCCTTTTTGGTCGTCAAAGTTTGTAGGTAAAGAGTTATTTTCTAATTATCCAAATTAAATTAGTTGGAATGAAGGGTTTTATGATCTATGAATCTATTTTCCATTTAAGAAGACTTGACCAGTTTATGTTAATGATTTATGTTAGGCAAAATGTTTGTGACTTGGTCCGTCTGTACATACCTACCTTGTACAAACGGACCAAGCCACCACATCATATACCTTGTTCATAAGGTATCCATAAATACATACTCATACTATTGTATCTTTAATAAAACATATTATGAGTTCGATCTGTTGTGTTGTGTTTTTTGTGTAACAATTCGTTAGGCATTCAGTGGATTTGGTACTTCGAAAAATAAAAATATAAATTTAATGATTGTGTAAATGACAGCAAAATGATTATAACAGACAACTAAATTGCGTTTTGGAAAAATATATTTTTATTTTTATCTCATTAATTTGTAGCCGCCGGCGGCGACACTGGCTCTGAAATTATTTAACAAGTTAACAAAAGATTGCATTTTACATTACACATAATTAAATTAGCTAGCTTTCTTATTCTTTTCTAAAGTAAAATTCTAATAGTGAAACCACTTTATTTCTTTAACTTAATTGCCTTTTCTTAAAAATGTTCGCAAATTAATTTGCGTAGAATCGCAAGCTAGCGGCACCAGTGTGAAATTATCTAAACCCACGTCATGCTTAAAAAAAGTCGAGATAAAAATTACTGTTGAATACATTGCACCCATTCAGAGATTCAAGTACCTACAGCATCTCCCACTATTATTACCAAAGAGAAGGCGAAAAGCGATTCCTGAAATCTTCATTAGTTGCACTAATCACTGTGGTTAGTATGCTTATTGCTAGTTTAGTGCACAGTGAGAGGGTGTTAGTCGAGCTTCTAATATAATCCTAGTGTCTACGGCACTAATTTGTAGCAAACACGAACAGTAATGAATCGCAAAGCAGTCTAAAGTAAACAGTACAGTTAGCGGGCTATGCTCGGAGTTTCTTTGATTTTATAATCAAACATAAAATTATCCGGAAAAGAACCGGAGTTCAGCCTGCAGAGTAAGCAAACTGAAGTGGCATTGGGCTGGCCATATGTGTCGAAGGACCAATGGCTGATGGAGAACATGAGTCCTGGAGTGAAGACCGCGTATAGGCTAGCATTGCGTAGGACGCCCCCCGGCTAGATGGACCGCGACGACCTTAAGAAAGTGGCTGGGACAGACTGGATGCGGAGGAGAGGGAGAGGCCTATGTCCAGCAGTGGACTGCGACAGGCTGAGTGGATTAATTGTTTGTTAGATTGTTCTACCAAGCACCATGGTAGAGTTTTTCCAGTTTACAAACGTGCATTTGACTTTTATGTCATTGAAATGTGGTTTAAATTGCAATGAGCACGTGCTCAGTCGTGCGCTTGTTACATGCAAATACTAGCTTTCAAAATGGTTTACATTTATGTAAAGATTATGCGAGACACAGAATTCACAGCCTATAACAAAAGTTAACAAGACTAGTCTTGTTAACTTTTGTTATAGGCCATAGGCGCCTAGGCGCTTGACGCTTGCAGCATACTTGAGTTGATAGTTAGTGAACTAGTTCAAACGTAGAAAATCACGTAGGTACGTGCTTAATTTACAAATACTTGGTAAACTTTGAAGACTTTATCGTAGCTATAACACAGATAATACATATAATACTCTATAATAACCTCGTAACCTTTTCTGACTGCCTTGTTAGTATCATGGTTTTGTCGCAGCTGATGAGGTCCTGAGTTCGATTCCCAGGTTGGTTTAGTAGTTGACGGTGTGATACCCCCGTGCCTCAAAAGGCACGTTAAGACATTGGTCCTGATCTCTCTCCGGTCGTGTCAGATTGCGTGCCGTCCCATCGCAGTATGAGAGCGAGGGAAGAGAGAGTGCACCTGTGTCTACGCAAACACTTGTGCACTATAATATCTCCCGCGCTGAAGGCTAGTCTCTGCTGAAATTGGTCACCATGGCCGACATTCGTTCTGGAGGACTATTATTATTACCTCTTTGTAGAATACAGATGCAAGGTTACATAAGATCTATACAACGTGCGTACATCCCTCTGACCTATCTAGTAACACTATGACATTCAATTACGTACGACGATCCTGCCTTCGACTGGATGGCTGCCCTGACCGCAGTAGGAATGACTAATTGATTCCACACATTTCATCGGGATTGAATTGCTTCTAAGACCACTGGAGCACGATGCTGCACTTCCTTTATGTAACATTGAGACATGGAAATAGATATTAGCCCCTGGCAGCAGATTTTAATCATCTTCAAGAAGATTTGCTTGTGTCGTTAGAAAAAAATGTTACGTTTTTTAACTTGTTAGTGAATTTTAGCCACGGGCCATTGATAGAGGATGTAAGTATTGTCGTTTTTATACACAGTAGGCACACCTAAAAACTACAATTGCAAACTCAAACCCAAAGCATTTATTTCAAATAAACCAATTACAGGCACTTTTGGATTGTCAAGGGGTCGGTCAGTCAGAAAGATGAAGCTAGTTACCCATTCCAAAGCGTAGTAGGTACCTATGGAGAAGAACGGGCAAGAACCTCCATGGAAACTTTCAAAATTATATGGTTACAAAGTCTTGGTTACATCATTCATGTTTAAAATTATGCATGTGAGAACGATGCAGAAAGTTAAAAGCGTCCGTAATGAAATAATAAAAAAAAACATTCAAATATTAAATTCAATTAAAATAAGCTGTGCGGCCAACATGACCAGAGATCGCACAAGACAGGGAGGTTTGGAAGAAAAAAGGGGAGGCCTTTGCCCAGCAGTGGGACACAAAATAGGCTAACAAAAAAAAAGCTGTGGCAGCAAAGAGATGACCAGTCCTTACTGATAGAGCCCGTTCACAAATACGCTTGGATTAGCACCATTCAGCTGAACCATTTTGTAGGGAGCTAAATGATCCAACACATGGATGGTGGGTACACAATTATGTTTTGCTAGGTTCAATCTCGCGAATCGGGTATCTATTTGGTACTTCATTTTTCTTCCCGTTGTCTCTCACCAATAAGGAGTCTGGATTTGTGCGCCCTTAGCAATTGACTCGCCCTCTAGCTATTACGTCAAAATGGTCCTATCATAATTGTATCTTAGCTATTCAAATTAAAACATTTCTTTTGCGAGATATGACCTTTTATTGTTTTCCCTCAGTTATTTCAACTAAAACAATGTTTTCATTTAACAATATTCTAAATAACTAACAATGTAATTTTAACTTTAATAAGCTTTTGCTTATTCACGCCATTGCAAGGAGGATTTGCAAATGTCTAGTCTTCATTAAAATTGTTTGTCCGTCCGTAGGGATAGTACTAAGTTTTATTTAAATATTATTTGAAATACGCGGTTGGTGAGGGTGCATACATAAATAAAGTACTAGGATGTCTCGTGGGCTGGCTAATATGATTGAATGGGTTAATATGAAGGGTTTTTTTTATTTTTTTTATGTATGGGAAATCATCAAATGACCCCTCCCGCTCTGGGTGGAGCGGAAGGGAGTGTCAGACTCTTACTGACTAAAACCCATCCGTGTTCCTTCCTTAGCCCTTTATGTTCCGGGGTAGCGGTAACCCTTTCGGACAATCCCGCACCCCGGACAGGCTTCGGCCCTGGCAGGCCCCTTCCTTTTTGCTGACATCTCTTTGAGGCGCGCGTGGAACACGTACGCGCCGTCCGGCACGGGCCTGGTCCTGATCGGACGGTGAGCTACCCATTACTCTCCGTCCGCAGGCCCAATATGAAGGGTTAAGCTGTGCTTTTCAGCAGTATTATTCAAACTATATAATTGTATAAAATTCAAAGTCCTGACTGACTGATATATGTATCAACGCACAGCCTAAACCGCTGGTCCAAGAGACATCGTGTGTTCTTTGTGAAGAGTAGGTATCCACTAAGAAAGGATTTTTCAAAATTCCACCCCTAAGAGGATGAATGAGGAGAGGGTGAAATCACGCGGACGACGTTGCGGGCAGAAGCTAGTTTAATATAATAGAGTCCTTTCCTTGCTTTGAAGAAGTCGTTGGTTGTAAGTAGTAAGTATCTATATGAAATCTGTTGCCGGTAGTCAGAATCTTGGAAGTGTGACAGTCGCATCATAGGGTATCGGTAGTACCAGACGATTGAGATGTGGAGCTTATTTGGAAGTATCTCAGTGTTAAATAATTATGTTCTGTAGGTAGTTAAGAAAAGGTGGAGCAGATGAAAGTATGATGAATGAAGAATTATGACCTAAAAAGAACGCTCCAAAAGACGGTTTAAAAGAGTTCTATGTTACAATCTTTTTTACAAGAATAATTCGTTTCACTGAGCAATGGAAAATATAAATACAGGGTGGCACGGATATCGTCGCGCAAACTGAAACCATGAATTCAGCACATGATTAGACCCATAGACCCCCCAGCGTAGAAATTTATCGTCAGTTATCAATACAATCTGCTATTGCATAGAAAAGTATAATACCTACGCGGTCAAAATGTATGGAATACCTGTTTTTTTTACCGACGAAAAATTTAGGTAGATAGATAAACTATTTATTTGGCGTACACAAATGACAGCACAACACATAAAAGTACAATATTAGATGATAACCAATTACCCACATGAATATAATATAAAAAACAAGGTGCCGATATAAAAACAAAAGGAAAAACATATATCCAAACTATATATATTATATTATTATTATTTTTATTATCCAAACTATTTATTATTGAAATCGGTTTGTTTTTTACTAAAATTTTCTAAATTATTTGAATTTAAAAACTTAATTAACAAAAATAACAAGATTAAAAACTAACTTAACTAAAACTATACAAAAACTAAAATATAGCGTCGAAAAATTCATCCGCATTGCTGTCGACTGGTAATGTACCCAAGAGACTGGCGGCATTGCCACGTTGTATGGCAATGCTTAGCCTTTGGCCAAGGTAAAAGCCAGCCCTTGGATCACGGGAAGTGTCAACCAGCCGTTTTGAAATTTCTGTAAAAAGACCATGAGCACTCGGACCCCACGGCCCGAGGGTTTCAACCCCAAACGGCTCGAAAATATAATTTCCGATAAGGTTATTATATTTTCGCCGCTTGAGGTTTTCCGCAGCCGCAGCAGCAGCGCCAGCACAGCATGCCGATCCAGGAAGGTGGGATGGCGCAAGAGTATCGACACAAGTTGCGTCCCACACTAAAGGCCTACCCACCTTCCAAGGAAATAGAGACATACCGTCCGGTCTCTTGCCGTCGTCGCGTACCAAGCCATTGGGTTCTAATACAGCTGGAATTATCCAAACTAATATTATAAATGCGAAAGTAACTCTGTCTGTCTGTCTGTCTTTTCTTCACGCCTAAACTACTGAACCGATTTCGATGAAATTTGGTATAGAGATAGTTTGAGTCCCGGGAAAGGACATAGGATACTTTTTATCCCGATATTCCCACGGGATCGACATTTACGCGGGTGAAACCGCGGGGCGCAGCTAGTATTGAAATAAAAGTGACACTATGACGAATATTTTAAATTTTGATAACGAAACATGACATACACAGTGCGGTGTGCGTCTCAAGGTTGCACCAAATGGGAGTCTAGCTCAGCATGTGTCAGGCAAATGTACCTGATGCTGATATTCTGCTGGATCCCTGCAGTGACACAATTTCTACGCTAGGAGTTCAGAATAATGTACTGTATCCATGTTTGGTTGCGCGTCGATGTCTCTGCCACCCTGTATAACTTTTGGTAAACTTTCATAAATCCTAGCACTCAAATAATAAAAAAAATATTTAGGACTAGCTATGCCCCG
Source organism: Amphipoea lucens (assembly GCA_947508005.1). Lineage (NCBI taxonomy): Eukaryota > Metazoa > Arthropoda > Insecta > Lepidoptera > Noctuidae > Amphipoea > Amphipoea lucens. Next base: position 10,303,144 of record OX382374.1, read on the forward strand.
CGGTTTCACTCGCATAAGTCTCGATCCCGTAGGAATATCGGGATAAAAAGTATCCTATGTCCTTTCTCAAGACTCAAACTATCTCTATACCAAATTTCATCTAAATCGGTTCAGCGGTTTAGGCGTGAAAAGGCAACATACAGACAGACAGACAGACAGACTTTACTTTCGAATTTATAATAATTAGAATGAATAACATTCTATGATTCATGAAAGTTAAATAACTATATTATAAAACATCATTCTAATCTAATCTTTTCTTTTCGTCTCAGTAATTCCTGTTTTAATATTCCACGGCCTCTCAGGTAACACCAAAGAGAGACGAGTAAAAGCAGATTTTCTGATAACATTTGAAACTGTATCCCTACGATGCTGTAACTTTATCTGATCTTTCAAATCCGAGCAACAATAACCTAAGTGCTGGGGTGTAGGACTTAAGGACCGATACTAGTTCAGATTGCGAAAATTGCCTTAGCATTAACGGCTGTAGTTCCAACAGTTCTGCAGTTTTCACTTTGAAATTAATATACGATAAAGATGAGGACTACTGCGAGGTGTCATCGGTTGCGAAAACACGATTGCATACAATTTTCTCGATACAAAGAAGTCTCAAAGTTACCTCTAAACCGCAAAATAAAAGGAGAATATTCAATGAAAATTTTCAAATTAGGCCATGAAAATTTGCAAGCTAATCAAACTATGCATAAAGCAGGTGTCATAGGTTCGTTTTTATTTTTTTAATCGTTAAATTTAACGTAAAAAGATGAGATCCGAAATATCCAGCTTTATAACCACTCATACCTTGAACCGCTCTGCCGCCCGGCCCCCGACAGGACCCCGATTCAGTACTTGTCAGTACCGCTTCGGCTATCAGACGGGGAACCCGTGTCACTTTGCTTGCGCTCAAAAGACCCGATTGACAACGTTTTATGTTCTGAAGAAATTATGTAATAAAGTAAAATGAAATATAGATGTAAAATATAAGGCCTCGTATTTTTATTTTTTCCAAATTTTGTAGTTTTCATTCATAAAATAATTTTTTAAATGGTTTAAAATCGTAATCTCATGTCAATGTCAAAACATTGTCAAAAATTTAGGGAGGTAAACGTACCTATTTTAGACAGTTCCCAATGTGTAATGGTGTTTTCAATATATTCAGTAAAACTATTTTTATAAATAATTTTATCTATTTATTGATACAGGGTGTAAAAAGACTTTAGCCGTCGTACATCAAACTAAGTAACATTGCACAAAAGATCTGTGACAAAAGTAATTGCTGGAAATCGACTTTAATTTTTGGTGTAAACATTTGCTGTATGCGCACTACCACAAACAGTAAATTTTGCACCGGCATGTAACTATACAGGGGTCCTGGAGGTATTTAAAGTTGTGTTATAATATCAAAACTTGTTTTCGTAAAAAATATTAGTGAAAGTTGTAATTTTGACCTTAATAATAATATCTCCGTAACCAGAAAGTTTCTAGTACAAAGAAATGATTACAATAATGGGGAGTACAAGTGACTCTCGGCTCGTTGTGTCTTTTTAAACTCGTTATGTTGTAATAGGAGACCAGAAACTATGATCTGCATTAACTAATTTGGAAAAAAAAATACAGTCGGCATAAAATTAGCCAATTTACACAAAACCTTTATATTCTCTACGGTTTTCATTCATCGCAAGTAATCACAAATTACCACTGACAGATTTTGAGAATTAATTATGTACAGACGCCAGCACATCAAGCTACTACAACCTGTCATATTTCTTTAATAGATTTTCAGCTTTATCGCTAAAACATATTGTTCAAAATTGATTGGGAAAATTTAAAAGTTTCGGCTAGCTTGATGTGTTGGCTGTGCTTGATACATGTAATTTTTTTTGGTTTAAGTTAATACATTTTTGATCAATATTCAGCCCGGAGGCTGAGTTGTGCCTCTTTTCGTCTTCAGCCTCCGAGTTGACGTAGATGCTAAACGATCTTGGCACGGCAAGCCTAGAGGTTGGACTTCAGATGAATATGTCAAAGACCAAGTTGATGACGAACAGTGCGCATCGCAGGATCACTGTGACGGGTGTGGAGGTCGAATACGTTGATGAGTATCTCTATCTCGGGCAAATAGTCTCTTTCCAGGCAAGACAAAACAAAGAATTTGCAAGACGCACCGAAAATGCCTGGATGAGCTAATGGGCCATGAAAGATATAATGAAGGGTGATCTTCCTTTGTCCCTTAAGAGAAGACTCATTGACGTGTGCATACTTCCCATCCTCACATACGGTGGTCAAACGTGGTCTTTGACAAATCAGCAGAGGTCCACGCTCGACGTTTGCCAGAGGGCTATGGAACGGAGTATTCTGGGTATCAAACTAACGGATCGGATAAGGAATACGACCATCCGTTCCATCATAAAGATAACTAATGTCACTTGCAACTCCAAAACAGACCAGAGCCCTGATTCACAACCATACGACAGGCTATCGTATCGAAAACCTGACATTTCGATAACCTGATTTGACTTCCCCTCAACAGCAAATAGCTGTTGGAAGAATAGTGGGCGTCTATTTGATTTAAACTGACAAAATTTTCGGGTTTTGGACTTGTGAACAGCGTTGAGAAGACTCCTGCGATAACAATGATTCATGTTCGATACGATACGGAAGCATATCGAGTGTTTGTGAATAAGGGGGCTGGTCTCGATAAAGTCAGAAGCTTGCTCATAGACCACAAACGTAAGACAAAGGGGCCGGTTATACTCTTCGGATTTCTGTATAATTTTTGGCACTGTATGGATGTGGTCTATTGTGCTGTATCTTCCTCGAAAGCCGTCTGATCCGGTGGCTAAAACTCGGTAGAGTACAGTTCTTCGCGCTAGAAGATTCGTGACGATGCTTGAAAACAATTTATAGACACGTTACTAAAAAGTTTTTTGCCACCGCCTTCCGAAATTAAAGTTATTTTACACTGTGGATTTTTTGGAAGTCGTTTTTTTTTTGTTAAAACTTTTTACTTCTCGCTTTTTAGTGGGTCTGCTTATAACTTATCTAAGCATAAATTGCTTCGCAACCAAAATTCCAAAATTCCTATGGGATTTTTCGCTTACAAACTGTTTTGAATTTAGCGACCGCATAAATAATAATAAACCTACTCAGGCTACAAAAATAAAGTAAGTACGGTATTTTTGCTGTCAATTTTTGTCAAATTGACACAGTGATTAGAAATAGAGTGAGCGTAAATACGAAAAATTTTAACTCGAGCAGCAACAATGGGTAATAAGCGAAAAGCGATGCAGAAGAAGATTGGTTGGCGTAAAAAAACGGTCAAGTATATGAACGAAGCTATGAAGTAAGTACCTAGCTTTTTATAAAATATAACTAAAGCTAAAGGTACGATTCCAAAGATAGGTCTTTGCTAGGTACGTACGTACTTAATGTTAAAATAGAGCCTTGTGGTCTTTTTATTGATAAAGAGTTACCTTTTGCTAGGTGCAACTCCGGACGGAGTTGTGCAGGGAGAAGACACAATAGTAGAAATAAAGTGTCCAATTTCTGCATTCAGGACTTCGTTGGACGATGCAATAGATAAAAAAAAAATAAGGTTTTGGAGGAAAACGAAAGATGGACTTTCCATAAATTTGAAACATCCTTGGTACATTCAGGTGCAGGGACAACTACACATAACTGGGAGAAATACATGTATTTTTGGCGTATGGTCGGGATGCAAAAATCATATCAAAACTGAAATTATACAGAAAGACGATCATTATTGGGCACAATTCATGGAACCTAAATTAACAAATTTTTACTTATCATACATGTTACCAGAGTTATGTGATCCCAGACATACACGGAATATGGAAATTAGGGATTTCACATAAATGTTCTTGCTTTCGTCATTCTCCTCCTCTTGATTCCTTTTTTTTTTAATTTAAATGTTTTCATTAATAACAACTTATTTTAAAATTCGTTCTATTCTCCTCCTCCTCAAGTCGTACTCCTCATTACTGAGGGTCGTGATCCTCCCTTGAAAACAACTTTTCCCTGACGATGTTTCGCCATCTCTGTCTATCCTTGGCCAAGTGAAGCGCATCATGAAATTTCGTGTCAAGAGAAGAGCTTATCTGGTCAGACCATCGCAATGGGCTGCGACCTCTTGGTCGTTTACCATCCACCTTGCCGGTAACCATCAGTTGTTCGAGGTTATTGTGTTCTATTCTAAACCATCGTTAAAGCCAAAATGTATGAAACTTTCTAATCTTAATAAGCCGACTTATATGTACCAGCCGTTTGGGGCTGAAACACTACGGCCACAGGGTCCGAGTGCCCACTTAATTATTAGAGAAATCGCCAAGCGATTGGTCGACTCTTCACGTGACCAGAGGACTAGCCTATTTTTTGGCCAAAGAATCAGCAAAAAGAAAGTAATTTTAAGGCCGGCGCTCACTGACGGCATGGCACGGCGTGTCATGGCAGAGAATATTATTACTAATCAAGTTATTTTAAATCTTATTTCAATGAGTTTAGAATTCATGTTACTTTATTTCGATACCACGATGCCGGGAAATGACGCTACGTGCCGCGGGACGCTGCGGCATGACGCGACGCGCCGAGGGACGCTGCGGCATGACGTGTTATGCCGTTTCATTCCACGTAATGCCGCGGCGCGCCATTGCATCCCGCGGGACGTGTGGGTCACTTTGTGTCGAGGAATTATGACTGCTAAGCTGGTTGAAATAAGGTTGAAAGTTGTGCAGCGGTCATTTCGGTTAATGGGGCGCAGTCCAGTCAGGGCGGGCTTTCAGCAGGATTCCACGGAACGCCGCGGGATGCCGCAGCACAACCTGCCGTGCCACGCCGTCAGTGAGTGAGCAATGGTCTTTGGTCGGTCATAGAACACTAATGCAGTAGGTATATTGCGGATTTCGCGGTAAACTTTGCTTGCGTGATGTAGGTTGTGATGTCAAACAAAAGATTGGTGTAGTTCGTTTGTAGACGTCGCTACTCAAATATTATGTATAAATAACTTTGTCTTTGCTTTGTATTTGCTATGCGAATGATGAGCGTCCCATGTTTTTTTTGTTATTATATTATTATTTACCTGTCCATTTAAAAGAATTTTATATATACTGCACATACAATGTGAAAGCTAATTTTTATGTGAATGTAATAAATGAATGTTAAGTTTAATCATTTTATTTCTTGACATCCTTCCAACAATAGTACAGTTCACCCTAACTGAATCAGTATGTCAGTGCGAGTGGGATAGAATGATACATAGCGCGGGGAAGTGGGGGCAAAATCTGAATTTGAGCTGAACTATTACAAGCCCTTAAGATCAAACCCTGCCTACCCACTCACATTTGACTTAGCTGTAGGTTCATACATCGTTGGAATGCTATACAATATTAGACAGTGTGTGTGTGTATTCGTAAGTGAATTAGACTATTCTAACCTTTGGAAATAAATCTTGTATGGAAGCTGATGGAATAACTTAAAAGGTTGGTATTTATGAGGCAGATTTATTGTTAGAAAAATGCTCAACCGCCTCATTGTACCTAATAGGGTCAAAAACCCTATTTTTGAAAGTTATTCGGGGAAACAAACATATTTTATTAAGATCAAGTAAGTATGATCCTGAAATAAAACGATTTTTTCCAAACTTTTATTTTTGTCTTCTCTTTCGCTTAGGATTTCTCATCTCAATGTTTTGTAATTTTTTTAAGACTTTAGGAAGATTATTATGCTACAAAAATCTTTGTTTATCTGGGGCTTACTGATATTATAGCGATTCTCTCGAATGGGTTGGCTACCGGTTCTTATCTGTACTTACCTACTCAATTTTATTTTCTTATCTTTATGGCCACACCTTCAATTCTGTACAATGGTTTGCTAAGAAAATTAAGCTATGGTACTGCTCTAGTGTTCATCCAGTTTCATCCTTCTTTAGCGTGGATTTATGCCATATATAATATCAAGTAAATTGCTACCAATGTTTTCATAACCTGTGCTTTCTTCATTAATAAGTTCAAATACATAAGATAAAGTTATAAAAACAGTGAATGCAGTGATTAGCGCAGATAATATTAATGTCCTAGAGAGTTGGCATAAACATTGTTTTGCCTATACGGTCATTACATTGTAACGCCCTTTATTGAAAAAATAACAATGAACATATTCTTCCAGATTACTGTAATCAGAACGTATAAAAGGGGATGCAGTTTTAGTAGCAGTACAGTTGATCTCACACCGAGTCGACTCCACGATGAGGGCTGTCTTATTAGTGATTGTGAGCCTGGCCACTGTGGCCATGGCTAAGACAGATGTCGACGACACCACTATTGGTAAGTACTTTTACCTATTCATTCGTTGCTGTCTCTGATCATTTTCTGATAAAAATCCTGGCTAAACTGCTGGTCAAGTAGCAGCTTTTTTAGGCGTTCTGAAGAGTTAAATTTTTACGTCGCCCCTTTTGTCACCATTATAATATCATTTTATCAAAAACAGCAATTTTATTCGGCCCAACATCTCTCAAAATGATTTTGTGAAATATGGTTGTCTGATTCTTAGCTTTGAATGTCCTTTTTGCTTACTTTAAAAAAACTGACGTAGAAGGTGGTATTTCATGTCTTAAGTGTTTTTATAGTTCTCTTTTGGATTTCCAATTTTCAGAAATCCCATTGTAGATTTTATCGGTGCAATATGAAGGGTTCAAAAAAAAAACGTACTGCATTGTTTGAAATGTTCACTTATTATTATTATTCATTTTTCTATTTTAGTGACAATGGACATCAAGCAACGGCAACTCGTCATCTTGAAATTACTGAACCACGTGATGGAACCTCTGATGTACAAGGACCTTGAGGACCTTGGCAAGAACTTCAAAATTGAAGAAAACACAGACCTGTTCGTCGTAAGTAGAAAATAAGTTATTTTCGAATAATACAGAAAATCAAGCTAGTTCTATCTTTAACCGTATATTTTTTAAGTCCTTTACTGTGTTTATTTAGTTTCACGATCAGTTAAACTTGTTATACTGTAAAATGTCTATATTTGTTACAGAAAACCGATGTTGTCAAGACATGTGTCAAGATGATCAAGGTAGGAGTTCTGCCACGCGGTGAGATCTTTACCCTGCACGTTGACCGTCAGCTCAAAGAAGTAGTCACCATGTTCCACATGCTGTACTATGCTAAGGACTTCACCACCTTCATCAAGACCGCATGCTGGATGCGCCTTTACCTCAACGAAGGCATGTTCGTCTACGCTCTCACCGTGGCAGTCAGGCATCGCGACGACTGCAAGGGAATCATCCTGCCTCCTCCCTATGAGATCTACCCATACTACTTCGTACGCGCTGATGTTATCCAAAAGGCATACCTACTGAAAATGAAGAAGGGGCTTTTGGACACGAAACTGTGCGACTTCTACGGAATCAAGAAGACAGACAAGGATGTTTACATAATCGATGAGAACGTCTACGACAAACGTGTCTGCCTCAACGATGAAGACAAACTCCGCTACTTCACAGAGGATATCGACCTTAACACTTACTTCTATTACTTCCACATTGACTATCCATTCTGGATGAAGGGCAGATTAATGGACAAACTGAAGATGAGGCGTTTTGAGCTGACAGTGTACATGTACCAACAGATCCTTGCCAGGTACTACATGGAGCGTTTATCCAATGGATTAGGTAAGGTTAAGGACTTCTCGTGGAACAAAACTATTAAGAAGGGATACTGGCCTTGGATGAAACTGCACAACGGTGTAGAAATCCCAGTAAGGTTCGACAACTACGTTATTACTCGCGACACCAACCTTGACGTCATCCGTTTGTGCGACGAGTATGAGAAGATCATCAGAACGGCTATTATTAAGGGATTCATCGAAGTGAGTATTTTCAACAACTGCAAATGGGATATAAAATTCGTAAAAAGCAAGAAAAAATTGAGACTAACCAAAATAACTTTCATTTTTAGATCAACGGTTTGAGGCTTGAACTGACCAAGACTGAAGATATAGAAGTTCTAGGAAAACTCATCTTCGGTAAAATCGACAAGCTGGATATGGACAAGACCGTCGTTGACTCTTACCGCTACCTGCTGATCGTCATGAAGGCCGCTCTTGGTCTTGACACTATGTATTCTGACAAGTAAGTATCGACTTTATTTTACAAAATAGAGTGAAGTTTTTCTAGATTTACAAAATTAAAACTTTTTATTACTTTTTACAGGTACTTCGTTGTTCCTTCTATCCTGGACACATACCAGACGGCTCTCCGTGACCCAGTTTTCTACATGCTGCAGAAACGTATCATCGACTTGGTGTGCTTGTTCAAGCTGCGTCTGCCTGTGTACACTAAAGAGGACCTTTACTTCACCGGTGTGAAGATCGACAATGTAGTGGTTGACAAGCTCGTCACTTACTTTGATGACTATCTGATGGACATGACCAACGCCGTGTTTATGACTGAAGAGGAAATTAAAAAGACCAAAACTGACATGAAATTCATGGTTCGCAAGCGCCGCCTCAATCACCAGCCGTTCAAGGTCACCATCGATGTAACATCTGACAAGACAGTCGACTGTGTCGTAAGGGTGTTCCTCGGACCGAAGAAGGACAAGATGGGCCGTCTTATTGATATCAACATCAACCGCCTTAACTTCGTTGAATTAGATACCTTCCTATACAAACTGACAACTGGCAAGAACACAATCGTCAGGAAGTCCAATGACATGCACAACCTTGTCAACGACCGCATGATGACCCGCGATTTGATGAAGAAGGTTGAGTCCATCACCGATGTGCGTGACTTATTAATCAAAGACTTGAGAAACTATCACACCGGTTTCCCCACCAGGCTTCTGCTTCCTAAGGGTTGGGTTGGAGGTATGGACATGATGGTCTACGTCATTGTGACACCATTGAAACTGGTCGACAACGTTGACATCAACATCTTAGACGTGAACCGCAAAGATCTTATGGTCGACTTCAGATCAACCGTCCTTCTGGACAAGATGCCTCTTGGCTTCCCCTTCGATCGTCGCATTGATGTTGGAAACTTCTTCACACCTAACATGAAGTTTGTGGATGTAAAGATTTTCCACAAGAAGACGACGTGCGACATGAAGACCAGATGGGACCGCTGGGTGCTGAAGAACTACAACTGGATGGAGTGGACGCCCATCGAGGCGGACACGTACTTCGTGGACACCGACCTTAACATGAAAGTTGACCGCGACATTAACCTGATTGATGTTTAAATGTGTAACTGACAACGGACCTAAATAGGCAAGATTCACTGTAATTAATGCAATCAAAAAACAAAAAAATATAATTTTCAAGTATTTAAAATTTAACCTGTCTCTTATTTCTAACAATCCTGTTTCGACGATTCATACTACTCTTTAAAACTAACTTTCTACCAGTTACCGTTAGTGTACTAATAGTTTATAAACTAAAAACAATACAATAGTCGCCTTTGCCTCTGGGAAAAAAACTAACACCCCTGTGTAGTGGAAAATCAACCATCATGCTTCAATAATAAACTTTACGTAATATCATGGACGTGCTACCTTGGTTTATAAATAAACCCAGGAATATTTTATTTTCATAAAAAAAAACTTCTAGGTATTCTGGACATCTGAAATTTCCACATTGCCTACTTTGCTATAACCTCTGGGGACCCAGTAGGTACCAACCCTTATTTAATTTCGAGATATTAATATGGCAAAATGGGACTCCCAAAAGCTCAAGACAATTAAAGGGTCTTTATTTGTTCTTTGCCTCAAAAAATAAAGTGTGTGTCTCGAGTTAAGCTGCTATTGTCGAGGGAATATTTTTGGAGAGATATCTATACTAAAAAAGTTGAAGAGTTTGTTTGTTTTGTTTGTTTGAAAGCATCTCTGGAATTGAAAAAGAGAATATTTTTGCATTTGATAGGCCAATTTTTGAGAAAGGCTAATAGGCTAATTGACAACACGCTCGGACCCTTAGGAGCCGAGCAATAAGAAAAAAAATCTGAAAGAATGCTAAGCAAAAATTAAGTAATAGTGCGGGCAAGTGATGCGATGCGACGGGGTGGATCGGGGGAACAAGCAGTATCACGCGGACGAAGTCGCGGTCAGAAGCTTGTTTAATTAAGATAATTGCTCTACAACTTCACGATTACATGGCCTATCACTACTGACTACTATCAGATTTTTACTTTAGTGTGAATCTTATGAGTTTAATTAGTATTTAAATGATATTGAATTAAAACGAAAAATAAGCACGTGTGTTATTGTAATGATGCATACTATTTCATACTGAGCAGTGGTGGCCTAAATGAGAAAGCTTAGGTATAGTGGATAAAATAAAGTTTAAAACAGAAGACGAACTAGCAGGGGATCAAGGAGAGGGGAGGGGTGGAGGGGGGGGGGGGGGTTCAGGTATCAGACCGGGAATAAATCGTCTAGTGGTAACGGCCGCAACTTACGAGTTGTAGGTCGTAAGTTCGAACCCATACAGGCGCTTTACTTTGTGTAACTTATTTCACCACCACTTCTCAAAACGGTGAAGAAAACATTAAGGAAACTGGCATTTCCTGGAACCAAAAACTCGGAGACATGTGTCATCTACCAACCAGGACTGGGCCCGCGTGGTGGATTACGGCCTATATCTCACAGAGAGGAGGCCTGTTTCCCAGCAGTGGGAACATTATAGACTGATCATGCATACTTTATCATAAACGCCATATTTCTTAAGCAGCAAATATACACGTTTAGTTTAACAAAATTTTGGTGCTAAAACAAATTCTGTTAAAAAGCTTGAAATCTTAAATGTTTATAAACACGAGTTCAAACAGAATCGATAGAGGTAACTGTCTTAGTATCAGAAAAGTGAAGTCTACTCAGCTTCGATTCCATTTACCTGGAAACCACAAGACCACGTCCTAACCAAAGCGATCGTCACTGTCACACCACAGTCCGGTTCTCTTTGTTTGTTGACCGCGTGGTCGCGCTGACAGACGTAGCCTTCCGGTTTTCCGAACAAATGTGATACATAAACGCAACAATTAAAAAAAACGTATTCGCGCGACCGCTCGCTTTAGTTAGGATGCAGGGTAACACTTCGCTTTGAAAAAAAAATAAGTTTGATTGAATTAAATAATTAAAACAATAGGTTTAAATAAATCTTTTGGTAAGATTTTGTAAAAGGATCATAACTTAGAAGATTCAATTTAAAAATTCTGAAACACTGTTTTCTATTTAATAATGAATAACACTAAGTAATCCAACACTAACTTTCTCACAGAAAGCTTTCTTTGAATATAAAGCTATTTTCCTGTTCTAAGCTATTTCTTTTGATGAATATTAAATACCACCATTACTTACTTGAAATGGGATTTTAATATTTTAGTCGTATTTAATACAGCCAGCCTCAAGTGGGAGTGGACCGGTCATATCTCACGAATACACCCGGACAGATGGGCAAAGATCGTCACTCACTGGATGCCTGAAGGGAGGACATCGCCGTCGAGGTAGACCACGGCGAAGATGGTGTAATGATCTGATAGCGTTTGCAGGGCCAATATGGCTGGCGATCTCTGGAGATCGCACAAGACGGGAGGTTTGGCAGAAAAAAGGAAGGCCTTTGGCCAGCAGTCGGACACAATACTTATAGGCTACCAAAAAAAAGGCGTATTTATGCATTGATTAACAGCGTACACATAATGATTTCTATTTAAAATAGAATCTGTTGTTGACGTGTATCTGTTACAGCCAAACTAATAAATCCGGATATTATATTATCTAGCCATTATTTATAATGTCTACTCAATTTAGATAACGTGATAATTGACACAGTATTAATCACATTAACTAGCAATTTTATATACTATCTTGGAAGACTTGGATAATGTAATAAAACAAGTAGGCATAGGTAAAGATTATAAACTTATATTTCAATTTGCCTTAACTTTTTAAACGCCAGAGTATAAACGTATCGCCGTACCCCTGACACCAGGCCACTTTAACAAAACAATACACACACACACACTTAAAACAACAAATTTCTTAAACTTTTAAATTGTATAAATAAAAACACACAAAAGTAATGATTAAATTGTTTATTTTATAATATGATGCGACCCGTGCGACGTGTATTTTGTCATATATTTGTGACGTTGGCGTTCAGGGTAAGATTTCGTTTGTCACATACAAATGTGACAAACGAAATCTATGTGACAATGGCGTTCAAAAGGTTAAGCATACCTAACTATATGTGTCGCAATATTAACTGTTATTTGAAAAGTAATAATTATAATGTTTATTTTAAGAATTAAAATAACATTGTCATAGATAATAATTCTACGTTAAATAACATTGTTATAAAGTTATTTAACTTTAATTTATAAGGTAAATTTAAAGCTCACTAGCCATAAAACAAAATTTATTGCAGAGCGGGAGGGGCAACAAGTCAGTTAGACTGTATTTATTACTTTGGCTAACTTTGACCCGCTATTATGAATAATATCCGGATAAAGTGATTAATTATTCACATTGTCTAGTCAATTTTGCTATTATATATAATGACCAGTCATTATGTATAATAGCTATTTAATCACTATGACTGTAACATATCCAAGTCGTTCAACTCAGTACCTACTTAATTTATTAGGTATTTTTTTATCTATATCTATAATAATCTATATCTATACTTCTTATATATATATATATATTATATAATTATATTATAAAGAGGAAAGATTTGTATTTTTGTATGTAACAAATAAACTTAAAAACTACTGGACCGATTTCAAAAATTCTTTTGCCGTTAGATAGCTACATTATCACTGAGTAACATAGGCTATATTTAGTACTAGAAAAAATTAGAGATCCTTAGAAATTTCTACTAAAACCAACCCAAGGTGTAAAAAATTTGCCATAAAATGTCTTTCATCGCATGCGCTGCGGAAAGTATTGATGATAGAACAAAAAGATGTTCTACAATATTATAGAACATATCAATATATACAAAAAACTTCGCGAGACCATATGTCCAACTATTGTAGTTATGTCACTATAACTACTTTTTTACATTTTAAAAGTTGATAGAAATGCCGATCAAAATCAGACCATGTTATCCATACCTTGGTATTAATCCTTATCCAAATAAGTTGTTTCTTATCCAAGACTGTACCAATACCTGTTGATTACTTTTTGAACTATTGAAATCGGACATTCCATTCAAAAGATATTACGAAATTAAAAATGTCAAAATAAACAAAAAATACACGCCGACATGCCGGTGTGGCTCCACGCAGAGCGCAGCGATAAAATTCTCGTGTCACAGTGTTGGTAACGAAACTCCTCCGCAACGGCTTGACCGATTCTTATGAAATTTTGTGTGTATATTCAGTAGGTCTGAGTATAGGACGTAAACTATTTTAATTTTAAAACTATTGATCGTGTAGGGTAGGGGTAAGGTAGGAGTAGGGTAGGGGTACAGTTGGAGTAAGGGTAGGAGTAGAGTAGAGGAGTAGGGTAGGGGTACGGTAGGAGTAGGGTCGCGGTAGGGTAGGAGTAGAGTAGGAGTAGGGTAGGGGATCGGTAGGAGTATGGTCGAGGTAGGGTAGGAGTAGGGTAGGGGTACGGTAGGAGTAGGGTAGGAATACGGAAGGGGTATGGTAGGAGTAAGGTAGGAGAGGGGTACGGTAGGAGTAGGGAAGGGCTACCCTTTCCCTACTCCTTCCCTACTCCTACCGTACCCCTCTCCTACCTTACTACCCTACGGTAGGAGTGTGGTAGGAGAGGGGTACAATAGGAGTAGGGTAGGAGCAGGGGAGGGGTAGGGTAGGAGTAAGGTAGGAGTAGGGTAGGGGTAGGATTAGGGCAGGAGTAGGGTAGGGGAAGAAGTAGGACACCACGCGAACGAAGTCGCGCCGGGCAGCTAGTTGTTATAATATCTACGTAAGTGATGATACTAAAACCTCGTAATGGCTGTCTGAACATTGTAGTTATCATTAGGTATCAATATCTATAAATCAAAGGTCATAAGTGAACGCACTGTCAGGTTTATATCTAGAGAATGACATTCAGGTGACTATGTACTGTATTAGCCATTATAGGAATTGGCGCACGGGGAGGTGGGACCCGCTGAAGAACAGCGGGTCGAGGCCAGCTGGGGGAGCGGTGAATGCTCATGCGAATCCCGCACCCCCGGCCATAGGTAGAGGTGGAACACCGCGGTCAGAGTAAGAGTCCGGCATGCTCCTCTGTCACCTCCACGATAGAACAAGTCCATGAGGATCTCCACCGCGAGAAAAAAAAAGGTATAATCAGCCGTGTTTATGAACAAGTCGCGTTTGGTTTTGTTATGACTTATGCATCAAAACAAAAATATATGAAGTTGCACTACAGTCTCTCCAAACTCTGTTCTGTGAGAATTAATAAAAATAAAAGAGGGTTGTGTTGATTTTAATCGTCATAATTCTATAAATACATATTTGTTACGGTCGCGAATCATATTTTGTTCAACATACAAAGAGGGGCCTATGGCTAAATAATAACAGCTGCACAGGTTGATCGATCAGGTTAAGCTACGCTTGCCGCGGTTGGTCTGTGGATGGGTCGCCATCTTTACATACCGAGACCCCTCCGTGCCTCGGAAAGCACGTTAAGCCGTTGGCCCCGGCTGTCATTCGTAAATCTTTGACAGTCGTTACGGGTAGTCAGAAGCCCGAAAGTCTAACAACCAGTCTTACCAAGGGGTATTGTATTACCCAGTAACTGGGTTATGGAGGTCAGACAGAAAGTCACTCCATGTAAAATACTGGTATTCAGCTGCATCCGGTTAGACTGGAAGCTGACCCCAACATAGTTGGGAAAGGGCTAGGCAGATGATGATGATACAACCTGAAAGAAATTGAAATGAATTTAAAAAAAAAACTTAGAAAATTTGAATTTCACGGATTTCCCTGTAGCTTCCCTCTCAATGACAGCAGAAAGCTTTCACATTTTATAAAAATTATTTTAGGTGAACTCATTAAAAGTTAATGTACATGAAAATGAGAATAATTAAGTATTAATTACGTTCACGGTCATGTAACAAGAGTTATTTACATAAAGGATAATTATGTGGCATAATTACGGCAGCCATTAAAGTACGACACTGGATCCGTTTCGCGTCTTTTTCCCGCGTAATAAAATAACTTTTTAACTTCATCCAATGTAATGGCCTAGTTATTTTCAGACTTGTCTGGCAACTGGAAAATGTAAAGGAAACATGAGTCTCATTGTAATTACATCCAAGACCAGGTCTGGAAAGAGATTGGTTTCAAGCGGAATTTTAAGGTACAGACGCCAGCAAATCAAGCTACCAGAAACTGTCAAATTTTACCAATCCACTTTGAACCTTATGCTTTAGCAATAAAGTTGAAAATTTATTAAAGAGAGAAGATAAAAGAGATTTTTGACAGATTCTAGTAGCTTGATGTGCTGGCGTCTGTACCTATTATGAAATAAAGTGTTTTATTTTTAAGTCCAAGATCGGCACAAAAAACCGTTGTAGCTCAAAACATTATCCTCCAGGGGGGCCCCAATTCTGTATTATTCCCTGTGAAATCTTACGTCATGGAAACCACGTCAATAACGTGTCTTGTTAAAGGCAAAGGAATCGAAATGTCAACCGTACGGACAATCTACAATTCAAACCACGCCATTTTGTCATAGAGAATACGTTAATAGCAGATGTCGTGATTAACTAAGGAAATGACGTGGTTGCGAAGTATAGAATTAGGACCTAGGAGTAATTGGATACAAATTCCGGAAATATCAGATAAGTAAACAGACTTTTGTCAAAGATGATCAATATTTTTGAATAAACAGAAGGTTTCTTGACCTCCTACTCCATCTTCTTAACGAACTTTAGTTCTGAATATATGACATAAAACAACTACTGATTTGTATGGCTAAAAGCTTCTAGAAAACTATCGAGAAAAGACCTGTTTAACTCTTGCTTATTGCTGTGGTTGCATATGTTTTATCTAACACGCGTCTAATGTGAGTTCTTAGTTGTTAATCTCACAAGTTTTATTACAAGCCCTGTTCCAAGAAGGAGGGTAGTTTTCAACAAGTAGCACCCTTATTTATTTTATTGGCCCTGGGGAAATCGGAATATGTCCTGGTAATAAAAATAAGATGGGAAAAGTCTAACGGAGTGAGCACTGAACTATTTCAAGTTTTGATTAAATTGAGTGTTTTTTTAATTACTTTAACGAATTTAGTCAGCCAATGCTGAATCTAGGCCTCCCCTTAGTAATTTTGGATAGTTCTAAGCTTCATGCACGTAATAAGTAGGTACTAACCAACTTAACCAATAGCGCTCTAGTAGTGGACATCCATAAAAATAATAGGCACCACTACACCATATCAGCCGTAGACCGTGTTCTTGAATAGGGACCGCGAACCGGCAATCGTTACGTATGACCGTGTTCCGTAGGTCAGCTGGATGAGAGTAACCGAGAATCAAAGTGAATGGTGTGCAATTGGAGAGGCCTATGTCCAGCAGTGGACTGCTGTATGTTGATGATGATGAGGCACCACTAAGGAAGTTAAAAAAAAGCTTAAGAACACCACTTCACGGCTATATTTCACCCAAGGTGATGATGATTTTATAATTTTCGATAAGCATTAAAATAATAAAGGAGATATATGAAATATTGAATATTATTATCGCCAACACGAAACGCAAACCTACTATAGGCTGACCGCTTAACTGAGACGCTGCCTGAGGTAGCTGCGCGGTGCGGGAGGGGTGGTAGTTGTCACAAGTTGATGAATTACTGAGCTCTCGCATCACGTCACCACACCCTTCCCGCACCGCGCTGCTATTTCAGGCAACGTCTCAGTTAAGCGGTCGGCCTATAACATACGTCATTGTGACGTCAATGCTTAAAACTGGCAACTGTCAATTGCAATAAACTGTTGGGATGGGAGAAATAAAACGTTTCATAAAACGTTCTTTAGAATTTGTTTGTTATCATTTCATTGTCGAGGCAATGGCGTGCTCGTGACAGTTAAAGGAATGAGAAAAAGTTGGGTACTTGAGTACGGAATCGCAATTTAAACTACGAGAATATTCAACGACTCGGTATTGCACGACTCATTTAGAATGCTTTACGATAGAATTTTTTTTGCCTCCTTTCTGCAACTGTTTCTATTGTTATTACTCCTGCTAGTACACAGAACCTACTTAATGTATATTCTGTACTTTAAAAAAATTGATTTAATGCAGTAGAAACGAAAAAAAAAACATCAAAATATTTCTAAAAAAATTCCCGTGAATCTAGTGTGAAACCTGAAAACATTGTAGCTTGCGAAAAAATCAATTAATTGGGTCAATTTTGTTAATAGATTTGTTTCACACATAAGAAGAACCCTATTGAAAATGGCTCTTTTATTCTAGCTAATAAAGTGTGCATAGTATGTTTTCGAATATTCAGTAGGTAATATTTTTTTGGGAAATCGTAAACGGTTTTATACCTTAAGCACTTAACAGGCAACGACTTCAGACTTCAAGTTATTTTAAAAGGAAGGAAAACTTTATTAATTTGTTGAACCCAAATTAAAAACTTTCGAGGGTTTTCTAAGAAACAACGAAATGTACAAATAAGGAAATAAAACGAATTTATCATTAACATCATCGGTTTAGGAGGTGTGAACTATGAAAAGGACATAGTTAGACACTGGACGGAGATAGTAGGTGTATTATGAATGACTTAATAAGTGTAGGTGGTCGGTTAGCCTGTAATTGCCTTGTTTAATTGAACCTAGATTTCAACATAAGTGTTCAATGATGCTCAAGAGAATTTACTTAACTATTATTGAGTGGAAGTTATGTGACCGAGGGTTGCATTACCAATAACTTGAGAGTATAAAAAGTAAAATGGGAGATAAAATAATTTACGGTAAGTGTACATGCTTTTAAAAGGTGGTATACTCTCACACTTTTCATGGGTTTTTTATAGGCCGATAATGTATTGAATATTGCGATGGGCGTGGTAAAAAGGACCGAATCCTTTTATAAGATCAGCCTCGCTCGTTTCATTTTGTGTAATAATAAATACCTACGAGGTTCCTCTTTCTGGAGTTCTGACCGTCGGCAGCTTGGACCCTGTTCCCGATACCGGTGAGCTACTAAGTATTTTTTATAATTTTTCCTTAGAAAAATATTTAAAAATGTAAGTTATAAGTATTTAAATAAATTAAATACCTACTTAGTTGAAATATGTTATTATATCTCAATCTGTGTCTTATCTTAGCGTTGATATACTTACCTTACACAAAAGGTGTATTAGGACTACCCACGTTGTCGACATTCGAAAATTCTCCGGGAGTGCCAAATTAAATGGCGCGCAAAATCCTTCAAGTTTGCAGCAAATTTACCTATTTGTACAACTTGTACAAACTTGGGTTAATGGCATGAACGCCTACGCTTGGGGAAATATTTGGGCATTAGACTCATAATGTTTCTGGATATAAAACAACGTTAAATGCTGTGTGAAATTGTGCGGGTTGGGTTCTACTGACCGTAAATGTTTCGCCTGCGGTGAAGTATAAACATTCCCGTTAGTAAAAAACAAACAGATTAGGTTCCTACAGGTTCCTACTGTTTGTTTTTCAATAACGGTAGTAGTAATTCCTAGAAATAACGCTTATGCGAATAAGAGAAACACAGTAACTGCAGTTCAGTAGAGTTAAATGAATAAATGGGTTTATATAACGTTTTCATTGGTATACAATTTGTTTTGAGATGCTTGTGGATAAATGATTACAGTCACACAGGCAGCACATCAAGCTACTACAATAGAATCTGTCAAATTTCTTTAATAGATTTTAAACTTTATCGCCAAAGCATAAGGTTCAAAGTTGATTGGGAAAATGTGACAGTTTCGCGGGTAGCTTGATGTGCTGGCGTCTGTACGTTGCTTCGGAAAGCACGTTAAACCATTGATCCCGGCTATCATTCGTAAAACTTTGACAGTCATAACGCGTAGTCAGAAACCCAAAAGTCTGACAACGAGTTTTATTTGGTAAAACTGGTTGTCAGCCTTTTGGATATCGTCGTGTTACCCAGTTACTAGGCTGTGGAGGTTAGATAGGCAGTCGCTCCATATAAAATACTGCTATTCATCATCATCTGATTAGACTTGAAGCTGCGAGTACCTCCAACATAGTTGGGAAAAGGCTAGACATTTTTGTTGTACTCTTTAATACGCTTCTTTAATGGTTGTTTTCACACTATTTGAAGTTCTAGAATAAAATAATCTATTCCACCAACAGATTAGGTGAAAAGATTGTATTGCGAAGTTGGTTAAGTTGTTGGTTAAATGATGATGATGATGATACCAATGTGGTCAAGTATTCTTGGCCACATTGGTATCATCATCATTTCAGCCTGTGATTTCAGCCTGGAATCACCCCCCCTCTCCCCTCTCTTCTGCCTTACTTTCCGGTTCCTTGCATCTCTCATCCAGGTGTTTCCCACGACTTTGACGATAATCATTAACCCAATGCTCTTTCGGACAGCCCTGGTTTCTTTGATCTAACCTTGGCCACCATTTGGTCATAGCTCTGCCCCATCGGCCATCACCTTATTTAACTAGAAGTCCTACCCAACTCCACTTGAGGCGCATCGTCCTGACCCCGACGTCGTAGACTTTCTCCAGACGACGGATTTCGGTGTTAAGTAATCGGTATAGTAGGGTTTGCCAGTTTTGCCACATTGGTATAATTATCAGTTATCACAACAGTTACCATACCAACCATACTATGCAAACATTAGATTTATTTATAGTACATCAGAAGAACATTGACAATGTTTTACAAGAAGCTCATGTGTAAAGGATGACTTCATATATCTGTCGGAGCATTTGTAAAGTATGTTTCTATGCTCATTACCTGTAATAGGTATTGGTGATTCTCATTAGTCTCTTGAGCCACTCACGGAAAAGATATCCTTTCTCGTATACCTCAACTCAAACTCAAAGCATTTATTTCAATTAAACCATTACAGGCACTTTTGAATTGTCAAAATTAAGGCAATTACCAAAAGGCAATTCACTCCCTCGTATTGAACTTTGATGTAAATTGTAAATACCTACGCACAACCATTATAACAAAGTTTCATCCGCCAGGTATACATGACTTCAAGTAGGTATTCCGCACTAAGCACTAACAGGTTCTAAATTATACCAACTTTGTTTAAACTTTGTATCCACGTTGCACGAGTATTTTTACCCGACTGCGCGACGCAAAGGAGTGGTAATGTGTTTATCAGCCTATGTATGTAAGTATGTATGTATGTATGTTTGTATGTTCCTTTGAAGCACTATACAGACCAAACGCCTGGGCCGATTTTTATGATTCACACGTCAATCGATTCCTCTTAGTCCGGCGAGTGTCACTAAAGACATGACGTTAATGAAAATTCAATATGGCGACTACTAGACGCCATATTGTGAAAATGAAAAAAATGAAAGTCAAGAAACTATGTCAAGTGGGGTATCGTTGGATAGGTCTTTCAAAAATATCAGTGGTTTGGGAAGACCGTTTTTTGATTAAGTAAACCGTTCGTGACTTATCAAGCTTTGAAGTACCAATTTTCGTTAGAATCAAGTGTCGGGGGGCCCTCTACCAACTAAACGCGGCAGTAGTACCTATATATTACGAAGTTTAAAGGGAAACTATCACACTTAAGTGGGATGTACAACTCATAACTAAAAAGAATAAAATAAAAAAAATAAATTTAAAAAATCAAAAAACCCGACTGCGGTAAAAAACTTAAGTTAAAAAAAAACTGAAAAGCTAAAAACAAGCCCATTTTAAATTAAATAAAAGTTGGAAGCAGGCGGGACCCATACCATTTTTCTATTTTCAAACTCAAATGGGTCCCGCCTGCTTCCAACTTTTATTTAATTTAAAATGGGCTTGTTTTTAGCTTTTCAGTTTTTTTTTAACTTAAGTTTTTTACCGCAGTCGGGTTTTTTGATTTTTTAAATTTATATACTTAGCGCCTCAGATGGAATCTAATGCTCTAATTTTTCTTCATGATTAAGTTTAGAAAATGTGCTAAAAGGCTGGAGACAGTAGGTAATAAAGACCCGCTTTTTAAGCTTCGGGTTGAGAATTTAAAACCTTACCAAAAATTAGACAAACCATGTCATCATCAATCATGTCATGCCATATTACGAGTATCTTACAAAAATTATGACTTATGCGTCCTGAGGGAGTCGTATTACGTCCATTAAGCGTAACGTCCGTTTATGGCCCTATTGTACCTATGCTTGAAGGTGACTTTTTCTTGAATCAGTCGCGTTACAGCCGTTCTACCTAAAAGTACACTCAACGTTAGAAGAAAATAACACACATACCATATTAACATTTTATGAATCATGGTACTACTAGGCGAGCACACTTATCAGAAGATACTTTTTGTCACCCACACAAACACGCACATTTTTAGGTATATCTATTATGTATGTTTGTCCACGCATGTTTCCGAAACTATTCATCGGATCGGACGTAACGCGACTCCGTCGAAATTCTGAATTTATTGGGTTTGGAATTCCCTTGACACCGTGAATATAGTGATCAATGTTTCTTCCTTCTTTACTTTGAAACTATGTATTTCTTGTTTGTTTCAACATAATCTGAAAAAAGGGTTGTGAGAAAATAATTTAGCCCCAAGATGGTGATTTACACTTTTTGGGTCAAAAACGCATGTAGGCGTAATGGTGTAATGGCGTGGTGGTGGTGGCGTGATGGCGTGGTGGTGGTGGTGGTGGTTAAACCAACTGACACTTTAGGGTAACCACGCAAATTATAGAAAACATTGAAATTACAGCACTTAAAATATGTCCAGACTGCTAATTAATTAGGCCTTGGTTCTGAGAATTGTACAGCTGATATGATAAATTATCATGAATAATAAAAAAAACTTCACGAAAATAAGTAATTTTATTAACTGAATGAATGATGCTTTCGGTAGGTATATTCCTGTCTAATATTTTATCTTAGGTTTGTACCTATATTCCTGTTAATTTTATGATAAATAAATATTAGGTACGCTGCAAACTCGTTTGTCGACTGTACGTCAAGATCATTGAATTATCCTGCAGCACAGCCAAACAAAGCCTTAGCCAGTTTAACTATTTTTTTTTAATTAGAAATGGGTTCGCTCTTGACTCCAGTCTAGGTCAAAGGTGACAGAGACAAAGTCGACGATGGAGCGAGCTTACCCAGAAGAAGCCTGTTCACTCTCACTGTAAAGAGATTCGGGTTGTATGCGCTCGGAAAAACAGACGCAGGTAGAGAGTTCCACTCTTTTGCTGTGTTCATTCCAACAATAGCAAAGCGCTTTAATTTGAACCGTAAAATCGTAGAACATCAAGTTTAATAACTCCTTATAGGGTAATACTATAATAGTGATGCTTTCAGTTACAAACTTGTAGGTATGGTTTTGTTTCACTTCGGGGTCCCATTACAAACTTTTGCCATTGCCATTTGGGGCTTCTTGCGAGTAATGTGGGTAGACACTTACAGGATAGTGCTACTTAGGTATATTTCTGTTGTATGAGATCTGGTACTCTCGAGTCACCAAATGAGTACGTACGTGTAGGAGATGAAGAAAGTCTTATTTCGATGTTTCGTTGTCTTGCAACGGTAGATGAAATTATCCAAAGGTACTAATATTATAAATTCGAAAGTAACTCTGTCTGTCTGTCTGTATGTTACCTTTTCACGCCTAAACCGCTGAATCGATTTAGATGAAACTTGGCAGAGAGATAGATTGCATCCCGGGGTAGGAAATACGTATCGTACGTGTATCCCAGAAATTATCCTTTAAGGGGGTGAAAAGGGGGGTGAAAGTTTGTATGGGGAATCAATAACCGCTGAACGGATTCAGATGAAATTTGGTTTGGAGATAGTTTGAGTTGTGGGGAAGGATATAGAAAAGTTTTTATCCCCGATATTATCCCTTAAGGGTGTAAAAAGGGGGTGGAGATTTGTAAAGGGAATCAATAAAAAAGGACTATAATAATTTTATCGCGGGTGAAACCGCGGGGCACAGCTAGTATAATATATTTAATTTAGATGTAGGTGCATCGTCAAGTCCGCGTGCTAGTGAAAAAATATTTTTATGTTGTTCGCATTGAACCCATGGTACACGTACAGTCGTACACGTACAGTTTACGTAATTCCTAGCGTATTACTTTTCACTCGTGAATTGAATATTTCGAAGCTATTGTCATACTCAGACATCATAAAACCCGACTACTAAAAAGGATGAAACAAGAAAGTACCTTCCCGTGGTCGCATGCCGCTGTACTAACATATTGTAAGCTAATGGTAGCATGCGACCACGGGAAGCTACTTTCTTGTTTATTCCTTTTCAGCATTCAGGTTCTAGTTTTTAAACTTATTTCTTATTTTATATTTTTGAAATGTGCTAATTAAGCCCTTTCATTTGGTACCCAACAAGATATGACTAAAAAAAAAATGTTTTTTTAATTATGACTTTACGTCCGCTAGAGGGCGCCATATTCAATTTATTGTGACGTCACATAGCGGACAATTAAGACGCTTTCAACGATACATCATTTGTCTAATTATGACAAGCAGTTTAGAAGTTATGAGGGAACAGATGAACATACATAGGTACATACATACCGGTCAAAATCATAACCCTCCTTTTTGCTTCGCCGTAGTCGGGTAAAAATACATCATCATCATCATTTCAGCCGAAAGACGTCCACTGCTGGACATAGGCCTCCCCCAAGCACCTCCACTTCGACCGGTTTTGTGCTTCTCGCATCCAACGAGTTCCTGCGGCCTTCACAAGGTCGTCGGTCCACCTTGTGGGAGGCCTTCCAACGCTACGCCTTCCGGTACGCGGTCGCCACTCCAGAACCTTTCGGCCCCATCGGCCATCTGTTCTGCGAGCAATGTGCCCTGCCCACTGCCACTTAAGTTAAAAATACATACAAAGAAAAAATACCTACGTATATAACGGCGCAGGATAGCTTATACCAGAAGTGGTCATAGTTTTAGTTGTTCAGCGGCTTGGATATCATCAGGATTGTGCCAGGATATAACAGTTCGTCATGGACGTGGTACGGTAGCGGCTCCCATCACATTATCATCAGGAAACAGCCGCCATGCAACCTCAGATGCGACGCTTTGCAAAATGACAGTAATCAGTCACTCTTATCCGACCTTTTCAGAGATTCTAGTAACGTCGTAACAAAACTAGAAGGTTCCACAAATACTCACTGATACTATGTGGTTGTCTAAGTATGTACGATTTGCCCTAGATAATAAGTTTCTCTTGAAGCTTGGATGCTCTTCAAACTCTGCCAAGTTTCGCCAAACTTTACCACAAGACATTATAAGACTATCCACATGCACCCAAGTTATTCGATAATCCAATACAAAGGTTTAATAGCTGCTTTCGTGTTGGAAATACGTTCCAGTAGAACTTTGAAATAAATGACATTAATGTGAATTTGTTGAACAAAAAAGCGGCCAAATACCTCGCAAGCCTATCGCACACAAAGGGTTCCATACCACTAGGCAGAAAAGGTCGAAAAAAACACGTTCTTGTGTGACCCAGTTTAACTTATAAGTATACTAGCCGTTGCCTGCGACTTCGATTGCAATCCAGAATGAAAAGAGTTTATTTCCTTCTCCAGGTCATGGGCTATCCATTTGCAAAATTTCATCTAAATTCGTTCAGCCGTTTTAGCGTGAAAGCGTAACAAACAAACTTACTTTCGCATTTATAATATTAGTTAGGATTTTACTTGTTGTTATAGCGGCCATAGTAGTATACACTCTGTGAAAATGTCAAGTGTCTAACTATTACGGTTCAAAAGATATATATAGCCTTGGGTACGGAACGCTAAAAGTATTCTATGTTTTTGAGGTTCAGAATACCGGAATGAAGCCCCAATTAAGGCAAGAAACAAATTAATGCTTTAAGTTTGAAGCAGCTGTTGCATTGTTTTGTCAAGCCATAAGTATTTTGGAATAGTTCGTTTTTTGATAACCACCTTATAAGCACAGTTCATTCACAGTTATTTTACCTCTGATTTTGCATCACTGTCCAAATCGCAATGATCTTCATTCTCATTCTTATAAGGTTGCGGTTGGATTGCTGCCATTGACAAGTCTGTCACAATAAGGTTGCTGCTTACAAAGGTAAAATAACTGCGGACGGACTGTAGGTATTACATATTTTTATCAAAATACCGAAATATTGATTATGTACCCAAGCGTCAAGTAGATATCGATCGGCTTCAGCACCCTCGAGAACCACGAAAAGGACACCCATGAAGAAAAATTTAAAAATTCTTGCAGCCGTCATCTTAGATTTTCATTTTGACCACACTATCGGCTTCAGCATCCTTGAAAACGATGAAAACGAAACCCATAAAGAAACGTTTTGTAGTCGCCATCTTGGATTTTCTTTTTGACCTCGCTATTGGCTTCAGCATCCTCTACAACCATGAAAACTATTTCTCTGTCTCCTTTTCTATTACATAACTAGCGGCCCGCCCCAGCTTCGCACGGGTGCAATTTTTTTTTTCGAATTTCCAAAATTTTCTTTCATACAAACCTTGTCCCGGCAATACCGATCACAACAAAAAAAGAATTAGCGAAATCGGTCAAGCCGTTTTCATGTCAAGTCGTGACAACGGAAAACGGGTTTCATTTTTATATATATAGATATATAATAAAAAGTCGCATGGAGGGGGCATAACGCTTTTTCGTTACGTGACGATTTTTACCAGTTTACTCCTACCGCAAGCTCCATAAAAGAACTTCGTTATAAAAAAAACAATCTAAGAAATCGCCATGCAACCAAAAACATCAACAAACAAAAACTTCAATACTGCAGAGTGCCAACGTAAAACTCCCTAACATTGAAAGTACGAGTATCAAATGACTACGGAATAAAAACGCGAGTCGTTCTCCACAAAGGGATCGTTTGCAAAGATTGGTCGGCCGATAAATGAGAGAGCTGGATAAAGGTCGCTCTCACTGAGACAACAGTAATTCTTTCAGATACAGATGTTGCGTAGGCGCCTAATCGCTGCCATAAAATATCATGATGAATCTCATGTTTTATCACGAAGAGAATTTGTTCAAAAATTATACCTATTAGTAAGGAGAATTTGTAGGTACATATATGTACTTAATCACTATATTGGTTGGACCTGCTATTTAAACATATTTATGTAATTTCCTGTGTTTTGCATTGCTGCGTAGGTTTTTTTAGGACTTTACTTATATATTAGTGATATGTACTACATCCTACAAGCCATCTGAAAAAGGTACCTACCTACTAACTACCAAGTAACCATGAAAATATTACGATATAAGAGGTTATATTATAGTAATCATGAACAGCACTCGTTCTTTTTAAAAAGTTAAAAAAATAAATGAGAAAAGTCGTCTGTAAAGGGAATTTCTTGACTTTATTAACACAAGTTCTCGTTGTTTGATGGAAGTGATGCTCTTGAGTGTTTAATTATTCTTTATAGACTTTTCGTTCTAAGATTTTGTTTTCTACTAGGATTTGTTTAGGTCGCAATATAATTTGCTGTAACATTGAAAGTCAAATAACCGTACAAAAATTGTAGTTAATAACACTTACATAATAGTATCACACGATTGTTTAAACATCGTGAGGAAACCGACATATCCTAGAACCAAAAATTCGAAGACATGTGTCATCTAACAACCCGCACTAGGCCCGCGTGGTTGATTACGGCCCACCCCCTGTCACAGAGGAGGCCTGTGTCCCAGCAGTGGGAACATTATAGGTTTAGTATGTATGTATGTATTGTTTAATACCTAGTTATGAATAGTTTCATACAGTACACACACATATAAACAGACAATAATTTTATGAATACACAATAAATAATAACGTAAATATGGCGCCCAAAGCCAAAATTATACCGTGGGGATAGGCCGCCACAGTAGCGTCCACCGCACATGACAGAATGGCCTTAGCACACCTCCACCGCGAAAATAATGATGGGAACCTGCTTATTTATAGCCCTTAGGATGCATTTATTGTAGATACATTAACCATACCATCAATAGATAGATAGATAGATAGATAAACCATTTATTTAGCGCACACAAAAGACAGCACACACACAAAAGTACAACATTAGATGAAACCAATTACCCACATGAACATAATATAAAAACAAGGTGCCGATACAAAAACAAAAAAAGGAAAAACATACATTCCTAAATAAAAGTGACACTACGAGTCTATGACGAATATTTAAAATAAAATTAGCAACGAAACACAGTGCGGTGTGCGTCTCAAGGTTGCACCAAATGGGAGTCCAGCTCAGCATGTGCCAGGCAAATGTACCTGACGCTGATATTCTGCTGGATCCCTGCAGTGACATACGGACGTTGAGCAGACGAGATAAATTGGTGTTGTGAAAGGTGTTAAGTGCAGACAGAAGTTTTGTAAGTATACCCGACACTTTAATCATGTAATCTACAGTAAGTTTTGCATTGGGAAACGTTCTTGTTCGCAGGTGTATTTGAATCGTGTTTTGATTACCTGAATCTTACATTATATATAAAGTTATATTATGCAGTATAATGTGTAAATGAGTAATACTATAATTATAGTTGCGTAGGTGCGAATAAAATAAAACAATTTGACAAGAATAAAATTAAAATTAAATGCGTTTACAATAAATAAATATAGGTAAGTAACATGTGTAAGAATTATAACTATTATCCAACAAAAGATCCACAAACTACTCAATCACTATACCTTTGTTCACAGGTTGTAACCACGTGATACGCTACACAGACAGATTGGTTCGGGAACGACACGAGAGCCAGTTATATAATGGACGTGTTCGAAGCAGTCATCCCTAGACTCTTCTGCGAGGCGATAAGAAACTGCCGTAGTCGAACTCTGAAGGTACCAAGAGATTCAATCAATCTATCAACTCAGCCTATCGCAGTCCACTGCTGGACATAGGCCTCTCACAGACTGAGCCACAACACCCTGTCCTCCGCCTTCCGCATCCAGTCTACCCCAACCACTTTCTTTAGGTCGTCCGTCCATCTAGCCATATCATACCACAGAATGTATAATAGTATAAGCACATACATGAAGCATTTTTTTCTACCCACAGATATGCAGATACTATGTACCTTTACATAATGTTACTTTTATCTAGCTAGGTGGGTACTTTCAGCACATGAAACAACCATTTGGAACCGTGCACCTAGCTTCTAACGTTTCATAAGTGCCCATGTAGGTTTATGTGAAATAAAATATTTTGATTTTGACCATACCTACAATCATACATAGGTATGTATATGTAGCTATTTTCTCTGCAACGAAGGTCAAGGATTACGAAGAAGACATAACTTGCTCTTTAGCCGGCTAGCTTATTATCTAATCTCGTGAAAGCATATTCTTAACTAACTGAGCATTATGCAGAACTAAGTAAGCGTTGACTTTGTATGAATTTAAATTCCATTCTGAAAGCGGTGCATGTTGGAAAATCTGAATATTAAAGTCCGTTTTCAGCGCAAGAGTGCTGTAACTATGTATTTAAGTTTCATCTTTGGATAAGATCAGCTTTAACGAGGAAAATGAATATGTACAAAAGGTTGTAGGTACGTAACGTCGGGAGAGTTAGAAATTGACTACCAACTTAATATGCAAACCACATTTGTCAATCTTTAACAGCTCAATGAAATTACTATATGCAGGCGAATTGACTTAGGGAATCATCAATTAGCTAAACAATTAATTTCCCTGACCGTACTTAGGATTTTGATGCCAATGTTTGCCAGGTTGACTGGTTGAAAATGCCTATGGCATTAAGTCCGCCTCTGTACATTTATGTGCTTGAAGTATTAAATAAATAAATGTGTTCACCTTAGGTGGAAATTAAAAAAAATTCATTGCATAACGCTACACGAAGCACTAATCAACTTCCTCAAATGGCACTCAAAAGATACTGCAATGAATGTGACTAGCCTTTTATTTAAACACGGAAATGAGAAAGCCGTTTTAAGTCAGCTACCACACGTAAGTCGTAGGGATTAACTGTACCGAATCGAGTTACAAGTTAACGTTATATAAACGTAACGTAGACGAGAAAGGAATAAGAAACCTGTCTCCTGTTTTTTCTATACTTTCTATACCTACGTGACTACAAGTTGCGCCATCTATTTTTACCCGACTACCTACGGCGAAGCAAAAAGGAGGGTTATGATTCTGACCGGTATGTATGTACGTATGTTCATCTGTTCCCTCATAACTTCTAAACTACTTGTCATAATTGGACATATGAGGTATCGTTAGAAGCGTCTTGATCATCGGCTGGTGATAGGCTATGTGACGTCACATTAAATTGAACATGGCGCTCTCTAGCGGACATAAACTCATGATAAAAAAAAAAAAAATTGACATGCCGTGTTTGGTATCAAATGAAAGGGCTTAATTAGCACATTTCAAAAATATAAATATTACTGAAATAAACCCCAAAATAATAAAAAAAAAATAAGTTTAAAAACTAAAACCCGACTACTGAAAAGGATGAAACAAGAAAGTACCTTCCCGTGGTCGCATGCTACCATAGCTTATAATATATTAGTACAGCGGCATGCGACCACGGGAAGGTACTTTCATGTTTCATCCTTTTCAGTAGTCGAGTTTTAGTTTTTTTAGGTTCATTATTTGCCTGATGGTGTCAAGTAGAGTATTTTTTCCAACATGTCTTATTAGGTGAACAATCATGATACGAAAATCACATTTTTTTTTTATTTTTTTTTTTTTTATTGCTAAATGGGCGCACTCTTGACCCCGATCACGCCTGATGGAAAGCGATAGATGAGGTCTATGATGGATCGAGCGTGCCCAGAAGATGCCTGTTCACTCTTGATTTGAAGGCAGACGGGTTAAATGTGGGAGGGAACACAGATGCCGGCAGAGAGTTCCACACTTTGGCTGTGCGCATAATAAAAGTGAAGGAGAAGCGCCGAGTACGACTCATCGGGATATCAACCAAGTGCGGATGGTACGCTGCAGTACGTCTGGTTGTCCGGTGGTAAAAGGGCGATGGTGGGATCAGGTCGTGGAGCTCCTGCGCACACTCTCCGTAGTACAGTCTATAGAAGACCGTCAGGCAAGCGACATTACGCCGATGAGCCAGGCTGGGAAGCGTAGCTACCAACGTCTCGTCGCCTATAAGCTTTCTAGCTCTGCGTTCCACCGAGTCAAGTGCAGCAAGCTGGTATTTTGCTGAGCCATCCCACAAGTGGCTGCAATACTCCATACAGGAACGGACCTGAGCTTTGTACAAACTTAAAAGCTGTCCTGGTGTGAAGTATCGCCTCACCTTATTTAGGATGCCCAGCTTCTTGGCTGCGGTCTGAGCTTTTGACTCGATGGTTGAGCCGAAGTTGAGATCTGATGTCAACTCCATGCCCAAAAGCTGAAGGTGGTTGGTAACCGGTACAGATGCACCTCGGAAAGCAGGGCATAACTGGAACTGGCTCCTTTTCGCAGTGAAAAGACACGCCTGTGTTTTTAAGGCGTTGAATTTGACCAGATTGTCGTCACCCCACTGGGAAACGAGATTTAAGGACAAATTCATTCGTTCCACCATGGCCTCTCTAAGAGTAGCCGTTTCCTCTCTGCTGGCTTTTGCACTGGACAGGTATCTTTCTGCGACTGTGCTGTCATCTGCGTACCCGATTGCACCAAGCTGAAGCAGGTCGTTGATGTGCAGCAGAAATAAAGTTGCAGAAAGAACAGACCCCTGAGGAACACCGGCATCAATGCCCATATGTTTCGATGAGCAGCCATCAATGACCACTCTGATCGATCGATCACTCAGGAAGTCTGAAATCCAGTTGCAAAAGTCAGCAGAGAGGCCAAAAGCGGGAAGCTTGCCCAGCAGACTGGCGTGCCAGACCCTGTCAAAGGCCTTTGAGATATCAAGCGACACAGCAAGGGCTTCGCCGTGTCTCTCAATGGCCTCGCCCCAGCAATGCGTAACATACACAAGAAGATCCCCAGTTGAACGACCATGACGGAAGCCATACTGGTGGTCACTGAGGAGCTCATTGTCTTCGAGGTATGCCAGCAGCTTTTTGTTAAGTACCCTTTCCATCACTTTGCACAGTATGGAGGTTATGGCGATTGGTCTATAATTGACAGGATCGGCACGGTTACCCTTTTTGGGCACCGGCTGCACATTAGCAAGCTTCCAGGACTCCGGCACCACTCCGGTTTTTAGAGAGAGGCGAAACAAACGCGTCAAGACAGGAGACAACTCTGGAGCACAGTTTTTCAGTACTCTTGCGGGTATTCCGTCAGGTCCGCTGGCTTTATTCACGTCCAGATTGCTAAGGACCCTACGGACCTCTTTGAGATGGATCGAGATCTCCGGCATTGTAGAGCCACAGTGCGGTATCTTAGG
Source organism: Amphipoea lucens (assembly GCA_947508005.1). Lineage (NCBI taxonomy): Eukaryota > Metazoa > Arthropoda > Insecta > Lepidoptera > Noctuidae > Amphipoea > Amphipoea lucens. Next base: position 10,334,678 of record OX382374.1, read on the forward strand.
TGGTATGTTAGAGGCCGTATCAAGGCGTGAATTTTCCGAATTAATCATGCAAAAGAAACACTGGGAACAGTATTATTTACCTACACCAAACACGGCTTTGAATTATCCATTTACACATAATTTCCTCTTGTGATCTCAGTAGGTACACTTAATTTGTTAACCAAATATCACAGTAGGTACCCACAGACGTACCAAAAGAAGAATACGTTTTATAAATAGATTACTCTCCTTTGCGTCGCGCAGTCGGGTAATAAATAGATCATAATCGACGTTCAGGTAGGTAGTACTCGCAACCGACGTGGGTGAATGACCAGATGTATGAGCGTAAACGAGGCAAAAGAAGTATACAGGGTGTAGCGTAAATAGTAGTCCACCGTTAAGGATTCGATATACCAGATAATTTACTATAACATAATTATTACAATTTTAACCATATTTACCCAAAGGTTCCGAAAATATACTATTTTGTTTTTTATTTACCTTTTGTTACAAATTTGGTTGTAGTTGGAACAAAAAACATTATTTTTTCATTTTGATTTCTGTTAATTATTGCTGAATATTAGACCTATCGTAATGGGGCAGGATTTTAATGCAGTGGAATCTGCCCCACTATTTCGATTTAGTGGGGCAGATTCCACTGCAAAATTTTTGACATTCCACTTTGCCCCACCAGTGGGGCGGCCGGTGGGGCAAAGTGGAATAATCCTGTAAAATTATGTTTATTTATGTAAATTTAGAGCTTTTGAAGAAAAAGTTAGTTCTTCTCTATTCTTTATATATTATTATCTTCATAATCGTGCCAATTTAAGAGCGATTTCTGTAAAAAAATGGTACTACTAAAATGGTTAAAATTGTAATATGTTAGAGTAAATTATCTGAAGTATCGAATCCTTCACGGTGGAACACTATTTACGCCATACCCTGTATAAAGTTTGTAGCAGGTGGCCTTCTGTAGGTTTTGCCTGCCTATTGGAAGTAGGTGTGGGTTTATGTATGTGTGTATGTATAATTGACTTTCGATGACCTGTCAAAACTTTCCGACAAAAATCAAGAGCTTTTCCCAATTTAGGTATATATTTTCCTTTGATTTGTATTGTACTTCGTCGTAATTAATTGATCAACGCAAATCGAGCAAATCGGCAGTCACCAAATAACGTTAGGGTGCTACTTCTGTATTTAATTACTGTACTCTCTAAGGGGTAATTTTATTTACTCGGTAGATATACTGCGGGTCGCTCTTGGTATTCGTTTTACCGACTTTCGCCTCAGTAGCTTTAAAAGGAGGTTCATTTGATTTCGTATAATTGTATTTCCTCGTACATCTTAAATTTTAGAGGTCATTAAATGCTCGCAGTCTCATTCTCGTGTTCGCAAAGAGGTCGGATATTAATTGATTTTATGAACGTCATTTAATTACTTATGTTTATTCATAGCTCTTAAACAATTTTATTAGTGTAGCTATGTAGGTAGGTACCATTTTAATGAAGGTTTGGTAATCATTTGTCTTGTAAGTGAAATCTGTAACTTGGAACACGGCAAGTAACTTCGTGAAAATTTATAAGCAATTATTAGTTACTTGTTTGTTTAGTATAATTGAAATAAGTTTTTTTACTTTGATATTTTATCTCGGTTCAAATTTATTTTAGCCTTACCTTAGCCTTTACTTTCAGAAGTTACTACGTTATCGTAACTACTAAGTATTCTCACTTTTCTAACTATTCTTATGTTTAAAAAGTTGTGTACGAAAACGTTGTACTTACGAGCACCTACATTATCTTAGGAAAACGAACATAAACGCTAAGTTTAAGCAAACATGATTAAAAACACCTATCACCTCCCGCCACAGAGTAGGTTAGATGTATCTAAGCGAGTTAAGTTACTATAATAGTGCTTAAGGCGATAGCTTAGCCTTCTCTACTTAACTACTTATGCATCAAAGCGGCGTTTAATCCAACAAAGGTGGCTTGAGGCGAATGTGAGGAACAGTATCCTTGAGCTACACAACATATGCAATAGCAGTATGTAGCTACGGTTTCTTTGGAAACTAGATGAAGTAGGTTAGGGTAGGGTAGGTGGGCACTATCTATATTATTTTTAATCGAGATTATCTATCTAAAATTATATTATAAAGAGAAAAGATTGGATTTTTTGTTTGTTACATGTTCACGCAAAAACGGCTGAACGGATTTGGATGAAATTTGATAAATGGAGAAACGATGACCTGGTTTAGGATATAGAATATTTTTATCCCGATATGATAACGGGATCGGGACTTATGCGGGTGAAACCTCGGGGCGCAGCTAGTTGTCTATAAGTAAAGTAGTGAAACCCAAAGTAATCATTTTCAGTGCCATAAGGTATAGCTTAACCGGTCGAACGCCGTAATTACAGACACAATTAAAAAGCCATTGTGTCTCGCGTGGATCCGCGTTTAAGCATACGAAGGGTTAAAGTTTCACAGTTCACAGAATTTTCTTTCAATTAGGTTATACGTAGTTCTGAGAAGTTATTAGTGTTTAGTGGCGTCTTGTTAAGATTTGTGAAGACTACGCGGTCACTCAGGGACTCAGGTACAATGCAAAAAAATGTGAGTTATTGGTATTCAAGGCGGGCACCAAATGTTACTCTAACGTGCCAGATGTGACCATAAACAATACTTCGTTATCTAGAGTAACATTTAAGTACCTGGGTCACTGGGTCACTCAAGACTTGAATGATGACCTGGACATAGAGAGGGAACGCAGGGCGATGGCTGTCCGAGGTAATATGCTGATCCGCAGATTTGCACGTTGTACGACGCAAGTCAAAATTACCCTTTTCAGAGCATACCTACTGCCAGTCTTTTTACACGTGCAGTCTGTGGGTCAGGTATACGCTGAGGGCATACAACGCCCTGCGTGTCCAGTATAACAATGTATTCAGGATGCTGTTGGGTCTACCACGCTTTTGTAGCGCTTCCGGAATGTTCGCCGTGGCCAGGGTTGATGGTTTTCATGCCATTATACGGAAACGATGCGCTTCCATTCTCGGTAGATTGCGTGCTAGCTCCCACAGGATCTTGAGTGTACTGTGTGATAGGTGGGATAGTCCCATGCTGGCTCACTGGATACGGCTGCACACTTAGGTGTCAATCGTTTCAATTTGCATTTCTCAATTTTGTGGTTTTTGTGTTTTTTACTAACATTAGGTTAAGACTTTTACTAACAACATATGGATTTTTAATCTGAAATAAATGTGTTATTATTTCCTTTATTTAACTATATACATATAAATTATATTTTTAAATATTAGTATAAAAAATATATAAAAACATTTAAAAATATAAAAAATAGTAGCCCATTATTAAATAAGCAAAGATTCAAAAATATATTTAACATTTTTCTCCGTTAATCTTGTCAGATTTTACACCCACGAAAATCAAATTACACGTACCTGTAAATCAAAATAACGATCCATTTAACATACATACAGTTCACAAACAAGCATCCATTAAAAAAATACCTGAAAGAAACGTGATCGGCTTTTTCGCCGGTCCGGCTACGCTTTGGGTGTGGCAATAATGTCAATTACAGTCGGATTTCAGAGGGTAAAGGCATTGACCCATTGCCCGTCAGTGGCAAGTTAATAGGCTTACATTGTGCCGTTTCCCTAATTGAGAATAATTATTGGTTGTCTCAGCCGGTCAGTCGTTTCCAAACAATGTACCGTGCCCCGCTGCCGCCACTGAAATGGATGTGAACGACGCTATCTAAAATGTATTCATGGATTAAATATGATTAGCAACTTAAAGGTTTAGTTTAACTTGCACCTTATTGCTTTCCCGACTACATATTGTCAATATTTTAAATGAAAATGACAGTTCGAAAAGGTGACATGCTTGTGGGAATAGAATTTGTTTTTCGCTCCTTGACGCACCTGCGGCAATGGATTAACATTTAAGGGCTCGTACACATATAAGTCCGTTTTTACCAGATCCGTTTTAACGGATCAGAATTGGCCGGAGTGACATGATTACTGAATCCAGAATACTATTTTGTGTGTGAACTTGCTTATACAACTACATACGCCATTAAATAACGGATCGCTATGTGTACGAGCCCTTAGATGTTCCAAGCAGCATGGCAGGGCTTTAAGTACGGGACCTTTAATTGTGATAAAATATTTCTTGCGATTTTGGACGAAACAACACTAGCGCGAGCTTTGTCTTTGTTGTGACAAAGGCAAACGTGACAAAAGTGCAGTAGCGTCCAGCAAAAATGGCGCTCAAGATTATGTTATAGTGTTGAGAAAACTAACCAAAGGCATGCAATGGAAACAACTCTTTTAGCGTTTTTTTAAACGTTTCTTCTTGTTCAATCTATTTTCAGTCACCTACGACTGGCTATGGTTTATCCGTAAATAAACGTATAGGTACAGACGCCAGCACATCAAGCTACTACAACCTGTCAAATTTATTTAATACATTTTCAACTTTATCGTTAAAGCATAAGGTTCAAAGTTGTTTGGGAAAATTTGACAGTTTCGGGTAGCTTCATGTGCTGGCGTCTGTACTATAGCATAATCAGCATATAATGTTCCCACTGCTGGGATACAGACCTCCTCTCGGGAGGGAGTGGGCTGTCTACCACACGGACCCAGTGCTGTTTAGTACTCGTAGATGTCACAAATGTCTTCGATTTTTTGGTTCTAGGACATGCCGTTTACTATGCTCATAATATAATAATATGTTGATTCTTTCATTGTTATAGAGTTCCATAAGTACGGGGTAGCGTTAACTTTGACGGAGATTCAATTAGAACGGTACAAAATGAAATGAGTATAGGGCTGCTAAAACAAATTTGTATTGAGTTGTGTTACGTCCCTAAATTACGGGTACTTAAATAAGTTAGTGATATTACATGAGGAGGCATTTTAACTTAGGTTTCAAATTTTCTTGTTAACTTATTTAAAGTGCTAATTAGTCTCATTCGATACTTATGCAGATTACTGCAGACTAAAGACTAATAGAATGCTTGAATTTCTTGTAATAATTTATAACAAGCTTCTACTTAATAATAATAAAAAGCTGAGAGACAACGCACCGCCTAAACCTAAACATTTTGACACTTCTAACGAGGGTTGAACACTTATAAGGACGGATTTTTGCAAACTCATCCCCTAAGCCACTTTAATAGGGGATTATAGTATTTATGGAAGTTCGTCACTTTTGCCGATGCGAAATCCCATTGGGCACACGGCTTGTAGATATGGCAATGGAATACTGAATAGGACGTACGTCAGTGAGGTCAGCTGATCCTTCTCAGGATTGAATTGCATAAAGACAGATATTCATAAGACAGGCATAGTACAGCTGTTGTCATGCTCGGAAAATTTACAGTAAAGGCCTTTGTCCTTGACTGGACATATTAGCTCCTAGAAATAATAGATGGATGGATTTGATATTTTGGTGTTCTAGGCGGGTTATATATGTATATGAATTCTTTTTTTAAGGGATTTATTTATAGGAATATCAATACAATCTTAAACGATTAACTTTTTTCCGTCTTTAACATGATTGAAAAAAAAAATAATATTTAATCTACTTAGGGCTGAATTTTCAATCGACAGTGTTGTGTAGGTTAGGGTTCAATTTGGTTTGGCGAGTAGACTCAGGGAAACAAGCGTCTGTCTTTGATGGTGTTTTTGGCAAGTAACTTAAAAAATATCCTTACATAATCTTTAATACGGTCGGCGGCTAGCTACTTACTACATATAATTAAACGTGGACTGTATGTTTGTTTGTAACCTTTTGAAATGAGCTTCAACAGACAGATAATTTTTATTTGTGGAATAAATTTGACGCCTGACAGTTATTGTATGGAAGAATTATTGTCAAAAACTCAAAATTCTTCCTCCAATAAAATTATCTGGCGTTGGAAAAATCAGCCCTTAATAAAAATCTTAAATTCATTCACAGACAGATAACGCATGTGACTAAAAAAGAGATGAATATAAATGCGGATGAAAAGGGAGCGGAATGCTAAAGAAAATATGGATGGATTGTGCAAGGAATGATATGAAAGAAAAGGGAGTGAATGATAACGTAACGGGATGGAGAAAACGTGTTGCGCCAGCCCCAAATAACATGGGTCAAGGGTAGGAAGGTGATGACGATGATGACAAGCGGACAACGTTACGCACAACCTAAACCGCTGAGTCTGGAAGCATGAAATTTTACACAAGTTCTTAATATAAAAAAGGTACTAAACTAAGGAAGGATGGAATTTTGGGATGCATGAAGAAGCCTCCTCGTATAGCGCAGTTTGTTCCGCCAGTTATTCAACTGAACCGAGCACTCGGTGCATCCTGGACAGCCACACCCAACACCTTATTTGACTGGCCAATTCTTACCTTGCAGTGATAGGGCTAACGCCCGCCTGGTTTGCGACCCCCTCCCACCGGAGTCCGGCGTCAAGCAGCCTGCTGTGTTTCGAAAACGCGTGGGAGTTCCAGTGCCGTAGGCATCTTCTGAGCACGCTCGTTCCATCATAGACCTCATCCATCGCAATATATATATATTTTTTTTATAAATTAGACAACCCGAATAAAGGGAATTTAAATAAAAGGTCGGTGACAATGTATGTAGTTTACAGTAAAATGGCGTGAAGTAGCTGAATTACTAGCACTTTAAACTGGTTTCTATACATAGATTTACACTATACACAGACTGTGCACTGGGTGCTTAATCACTATTCATAGTGTTTATCTCGCCCACAACAATGTGTTGAAAACCACGCAACTGTAACTAAATTTGTTAGGTATACCAACTTCCTGCTGAAACAAATGCCTTTCTATGGCATTAACCTCTGTAACTCAAACATGGGACTAATTTGACCCTACCCAACAGTTTGTGTTTGGTCTATTTACATTCATCCCCTTTCTCCAAAGCTTATCCCATCCGCAGATGTTCTATAGAAATCCCACAATTTTGCTAAGCCAGGCCTATATACCGTAAATGTAATCTAAAAAAAAACAGCTTTTAGTGTACGTACAGACGATGCCACTTCTATGTTCGTACATTACAGTTTTCTGACAGTATAGGTATTTGAAGTTGACGGAGTCTGTACGAGTCCTAACTTAACTTAATGAAAGGAACATGCGCAGTACGAACTTGGAGCAACTTTGGCGGTGGGATTTCGTCCAGTGGCTTGTCGGTACTTTTGACCACCGTACGTGTACTGAGCTGAGCGGAATCACGCTCGCACTTATTTCCCCAAGTAAAACCATCCGGTGTTTTATGTAAGCATTATTACAAACAGTAGAAAAGCATGTCTATGTGTGTTTAGAAAGTTCGAAATTCCCCTTGAAAATTAGGTGTACCTGTGATTTATTTGTAAAACGGTAAGTAATTAATTCCTGTAGTTTCCCTGTGATTTACTAATCACGCTTAATGAATGAATAGTTTGTTATTTGCATGACAAATTAACCTTCTCTACTATGTAACTTTGTCGTGTAAGAATTAGAATTGGTTTGTGTTGAAATCAATCAAAATGACTTTAAGATTCATGTTATGTGTGTTATAGTTTAAAACCGTTACGAAATATGAAAAGTTTTAAGTTGATGGAGGTAAGTACGACGACACTATTTATTATTACTTTTAATGTATTCTATGGGAAAAGATCTGTTTTATATAATTCTTCTATGTTTGGATCACATTTTAATTTCAGTTGAAGGATTTTTAATACCAATGCGTTTTGGTTGCGTGAAACTTGTTTTTTAGGGTATCTGTTTATGATTTAAGATTTTTTATTATTAATAAACATGGCACAAAACCTCTTAAATAATTTTTAACAAAAATATTGTGTTAAAGTACGTTTATTTTGAACTTTTTACATTTCTTGATTCCGGATTCTAATAGATTATACTGATTGTAGAACAATAGCCAAGTGTCTATTACCTATTGTCTACTATTACAACTTTATTTTGGGCGGGTTGCGTTTCTATGACACAAACCAAGCACAGGCATTAACGTGGGCGTTATTGGACAATAGGAATTATCGACATCTGTCAAACATTAATTACTAGCGCTAAAACCTAAATACAATAATTATGATAGGTCATCCTTTAATAAACATCTATACTTAGCGGCTTTTATGCAAAACGAGAAACTGATTACCGACCCGACCGACGGATTTATCTGGTGTATATAATATAGAGTATTCTATTCTATTCTGGGTTCGATTTTCAGGTCTGGCATAGTATTATTGGGTTTTTCTACTAGCCATTTTTCAGTAGCAGCCCGGAGTTTGGAATTATGCACGGTTGATGGCAATAGGCTCGCAGCTCGCACCTTGTTACATGGGACTTAAACGTCATAATCAGCCTATAATGTTCCCACTGCTGGGACACAGGCCTCCTCTCAGTGAGAGGGAGTGGACCTTAATCCACCACGCGGGCCCAGTGCGTGTTGGCAGATGTCACATGCCTTCGAATTTTAGGTTCTAGGACATGCCGGTTTCCTCACGATGTTTTCCTTCACCGTTTTGAGAGCAGTGATGATGAAATAATTTACATAAAGTAAAGCGCCTGTCTGGGTTCGAACATATGACCTACAACTCGTAAGTCGCGGCCGTTACCACTTGGCCACCACTACTCTCTTAAACATAACTGGCGAAATGTGGCTGTACCATAGGTACACCTCTGCCTAACCCTTCGGAAATATCCGATATATCGAAAATATCCCCTTGGAAATATCTGCCTGTAATAACTGGCGTGATGTTATGTTGTTGAAATTGTCCCTCAGGTGTCCAGTTTTGTTACTAGACATCTGAGAAGCAATTCCCGTATTGTTAAGAATGGTCGCATCCTAATCGTCTCAATCTATTGAAAACACCTCAGCCGGTGTATTCTGTAGAAATCTTACCGAGAAATCTTGGGTGAAGTGAGCTCGAAGTGAGATGTCATTCCACCCCATGCTAGGGATTGACACTATTGACACCTCACTGCGCCTAAGTTTTCATATTGAGATTTTTACAAAATAGCTCTGCTGGTTTACCTTCAGTTTTGACAAGTTTTCGATATTGATTGTCGCTGAGATGAGATTGCGACTAGATTTTGAACGTTTTGAAATACTGGAATCAGCCTTCTGATATTAGGCCTGTATTACAAAACGTCACTCAATATTCAAGCGTTACTTAAAACTAGATTAGAGCCATTTGATTGATGCTTGAGTATTGAGTGACATTCTGTAATACGGGACTTAGTCTTGTTGTTAAGGTAAGGACATACAGATTATACTTAATCATTTCGGCATAATATAAATAGATTCTATTACAGTAAAATCATACTTTAGAAAAAGTGAGTGTAAGCGGACGCCCGTCGAAACCAATTTGCGTCATGACTTGTAAATGAAACGGTTGCCAAGTGGAAACTGAAGAACTAATGATACCGACATCTTGAGACCCATACGATGCAGCTGTCTGCAAATTGATATACGAGTAGGCTGAATGTCGTGAATGAAATAAATAGGTTTTCTCTCTTTTTAGGGTTCCGTACCAAAAAGGTGCCAAAGAACCCTATTTATTACTATGGCTCCGCTGTCCGTCCGTCTGTCTGTCTGTCAGCGGGCTGTCTCATGAACCGTAATAGGTAGACAGCTGAAATTTTCACAAAGAGTGTTCTATTGCCGGTATCATACAAGAAACATGTTTTTTTTGCAGTGTTAAATATTGTACGGTGGTAAGGATCTCTTCGCGTGCGAGTGATTCGCACTTGGTCGGTTTTTTCAGGATTGAAACTGATTTTCTAGGAACACGTAAACTGGTTTGCTACCAAAACAATAGTAGTGTTTTGGTAGCAAACCAGTATGAAGTGATTCGTGTTCTCGGAAATTGTCTAGGTATTAACAATTGGTTTCTTTTTATTTCTACTTTCTTTTAAAAACATAAATGATTTCGTTTTTTCTGGTATTTTATGGAATTAGGTACCTACCTACTTAATAATAATAATCAGCCTGTATGTCCCACTGCAGGGCAAAGGCCTCCTTTTCCTTTTTCCAATCGATCCTGAGACAATATGGACCAATCCCTCAAATTGGCGTCAAGTTTGTCCCGCCATCTACACTTGGTTACTTTCGCGATGCCGTTAGACGTTTTCAGGGTCTCATACTGTGGTGGTCTTGGCCCACAATGCATTCGACATGCCGCAAACGTGTCCGTTTCAGTCCCGATCAATTAAGTACGGTCGAACAAGCTATTTGGTATACAGGCAAAATAATTCATCTTTCCACTACACAATCAATATTAAGTTTTTTAGGTTATGCCATCCTAAATTAAACAGAGTGGTATAAAATAATTGAATAACAGCACACCATTGTTTAAAAGTAGTTGAAAGTTAGCTGCCTGTATACCAAATAGCTTGTTCGACCGTACTAAGGTATTAAAAATAAAAAATAAAATAATCTAAACCATGACTGGGTTTTTGATGAAATTGTCACCGTTTGGAGACATTAAAACATTTTGTATTTACTAAACATCGATTGACGTATTTTTTAACTCGGATAACCTTACCTTGAATTTAATTAAGACCAACTAACGATAATAATATTAATTCCTAGACTACGTTTCATAAATAATTAATTTTAAATGCGTCATCGTACCTTCAACAAACAAACGTCGAATTTGAACGAAGAAAATCCTTATGGAGTTTACTTATTACTTTGCTTCATTCAAATATACTTTTTTACTACTACGCTCGATTCTTATTGAGACTAAAGTTAAGTCTTTTATTTTTTTTATTAACTTTTTGCAACGTCATCTGGAAACTTGAAAGACATAAACAAAATTAGATTTATGTGGGGTTTTGAATATTATGCTGAAAAAAAAAATAACGTATTCAGTTATTCACTATGGAATGATAAAACCGCGCTACGATCGCGCCATGGTGTACACAAATACGCCATATTACCTGAAAAACAATATGTTATCACGATATGACGTCACACAATGCGTGAAGGGAGAGCAAATATTCTTTTGAAATGGAATTTATATAATATTCGTAAAAAAGGGTTGATTTCAGCGGTAATTCGATTTCTGAAATAACAAAGACCAACATACATAACTCTCGCACGCCTTCATCCCACGGGGGCCTACAGAATGCTATCTAATACGATTCTTCAATACTCCTTTCGCTTCGTTTATGTTCGTAAACGATGTTTATTAAAATCCAACATTTTCCTTAAGTTTGCCCTATGTCATTACTTCCCAGAATTCGATCCTTATTAGCGACACTATTCGAATGGTGTAATAATACAGTGTGCGTGTTTTTCTTCAAAATCAACGGGTTCGATTCCAGGCTAGAAATATTGATTTTTTCAAAAATCCAATGATGCAGTTTTAGTTTTCATCAAAATTGAGCCCGTGACTCCTTTGAGTAATTTTCGCTATACCTCATAGTTTCGGATTTGGCCATCCACGCCCAGTTGAAAAATTCAGCCTGTATATACATATATAATCGGAATCGGTTTCATTTTGACAGTTCAACAAAATTGATTGCGTTATTTATGTGTTGTGCAGACAAATTTTTCAAACTTATGAAGCAATGGATTAGCAATTTGCTTCAAAATGATTCAGATTCCGATTGATAGTGTGTTACGCAATTTGGGTGCTGGTCATACACGCACGCCGATTGCAAGTACTAAGCACCAGACTTTCCTGAAGAACATCACCTATAAAGTCACTATATGTCCTGTCCTGTGAATAAAAAAGATACCTATTAAATCTGCACATAACGTTGTAAGTTAGCAGTTTCGTAATTTCCTTTGACGTCTCCCCTTCACTGAAGTACTTATTTAATTAAGCGAGGCTTTGTCCTTTTCAAGATGCCTAAAGTATTTATATTTGCTTTTAAATATTATATTAAAATAGTATTAATACTTACTGTTGTCATATTAAAACCAGGATTTTTTTATGGCATATTAAAATAAATACGTACTGCATGGCAATTATTATATACAACCATCAGCCAAATAATACTCAAGATTTGCCATTGCCGTTCTTCAAAAGGTCATTGTTCAGACTACTATTAGAAAAAAATTATTACAATGTTCAAGAATATTTAGAGGATAAGTCGTTAATAATATAACAAAATAAAGATAGCCTTTATTCTACCGCATGCAACAATTACATAATTCATTATTACAACAATTTCAATCTTTATTAATTAACTATTATAGATTCATATTTTATTTTCATAAATATTAATAGGCTAGTAAAATAATCCTTGTTTTTTTTTATAATAGATATATTTGTACGCCATATTATGGCAGGATATGCTGAAACCAATATTGTAACGTCTATTGTACCATATTCTAACAAATAAACATTTTTGATTTGATTTGATTTAAAGACGATGCTGCTGTCAGATCGCTTCCTCTGGATTTCACGCATAATAATGTCCATGATAAACACGTCCGTCTTCCATCAATTTTGTCGCGATTACGATGTTGACCCCATGGAGGAAGTTGTACAGTTTGGTGGCCTGTAATACTACACCTTTCTGATACAATCATGATGTACAGACGCCAGCACATCAAGCTACTACAATCTGTCAAATATCTTACTTGTAAGAGACTGCCTTTCATCTCCAATCAGGAAACTTATAGTGCATCCACTGCCATTAGTTTCTATCTTTATTAAACAATATATTAGACTTTGTCCGTTTTTATTCGGAATATTTTGTTTTATTTGAATAGTTTGTAGCAAATGTAATAGTTGGTCTATTTATTGGTATAATTTTGCAATTTCTGCCTTCATCTACGTAAAAATGCGTTTCTTATCCCACGTAATTAATTTCTGCCGCTGACAATTATTAGCATTTTATTGATTACAAACAAATAGGCACTAAATATAAATGAAAACAATTGAATAATAACATTTTCTTCACCTTACATGTAAGTCGTTTTTATATCCTTTACATACAAAAATATCTCGTTCATACGATTGCATCTGAACTTTGTGTTAAGTACGATTAGAGATAAAAGGATTGCACTGTCGCTACGGCGTAGCTGACATGATAATATCACTGCTACGCCAACTGCTCTGTCGTAGCTCGTAGCTGATAATCGATTCGCTACGCAGTTATTCTTGGAACATTATTGTTGAGCGTAGCCCGTGTATGTTGTCTCTTCGTCATATTCTAAAAGCCTGATCTGTAAAATGACATTATGTTAGCTGATGTAATTGGGTGATCAAAATAGCGAAATCCAATCTGACTATACATAGATCAAAATGAATAAGCTTTCATTGTACTGAAAGGTCATCCTATTGATTTGACTGTTTTAGGATAAAGACAGAGTGCTATTCAACGTTAAAATCAATTATTTATAGTCAAACTCCTCCTTTAAAAGGTATGCACTACATAAGATTTATCTTCACTCACCTCCTCGCTAATTCAATTAACCCTTCCATCAGCGATACAGCTACTTAAGTTTACAAGTTTAATGCCTTCTACAATATGTTTGCCTGGTAGCTCATTAGCTGTGATGTGAAGCTGAAGTGGTTAATAATACAGCACTCAGCGGCAAAAGTACGTACAGTCAACAAAAGACATAAATATGCAGGATCGTCGGATATAGTTAAAGTTTAGTAAGAAACCGATGGATGTTCTTGAATAAAATTCTATTTATTTATAGAAAACAAACAGCTCATTTATCAAATTAAATTTCAGTCGACAACATCCATCGGTTTCTTACTAAACTTCAACTATATCCGACGATCCTGAATACTTATCTCTTTTGTTGACTGTACATTAGTGAGCAATGGGTACATGTATATATTAGTTGATGCACGGTCGAGATGTTTCATTTAGAATTCGTAATATTTCTGATAGTAGAAGGGTAACTGGAACTTTGGTCTGATATTACTAAATGACGAAAACCTTGTTTTTTTTTAAAAATCATGTTTTTTGAAGACTTTTTATGGGTTCAATCAATCTACCTAGCCTTTTCCCAACTATGATAGGGTCGGCTTACAGTCTAACCGGATGCAGCTGAATACCAGTATTTTACATGGAGCGACTGCCTACCTGACCTTCACAACCCAGTTACTGGGTAACACGATACCTCTTAGTAAGACTGTTTGTCAGACTTACGGGCTTCTGACGACCCGTAACGACTGTCAAAGATCCAAGAATGACACCCGGGACCAACGGCTTAACGTGCTTTCCAAGGCACGGAGCGGTCTCGGTATGTAAAGATAGTCACCCATCCACGGACAGACCGTGGCAAGCGTAGCTTAACCTGATCAATCGACTCGTGCGGCTGTTAATAATTAGCAACGAACCCCTTTAAAAATAAAAAATGTTTTACTGTATTTTTTTTTAATTTGGCCTGCAATAAAACTCGATATTTATGTATTTTACATTTATTACTAGCTGCGCCCCGCGGTTTCACCCGCATAAGTGTCGAACCCGTGGGAATATTGGCATAAAAACTATCCTATGTCCTTCCCCGAGATGTAATCTATCTCTCTGCTAAATTTTATCGAAATCCGTTCAGTGGTTTAGGCGTGAAAAGGTAACATATAGACAGACAGACAGAGTTACTTTCGAATTTATAATATTAAATATATTAATATATAATATGGATGTCGATTTTGCGGTTCATCCGAAGGTTTGTTTATAATGTTTATGTTTATTTCACAATGTAGGAAGCTATATATATCACGGGTATATATGCTGCTAAATGAACGAAACAACATCAACATGATTATAAACACAATAAATCAAATGTAACGCGTGATTGAATCAATTATTCATTCTAAAAAAAGAACGTAAATGCGTTTAAAATAAATTTTGTGTCGGGTTCAGAATTTTGTATTTTATTTTATCTCAAACGTGACTTAATTTATGTTCCAGCTGGTAATGAAAATTTATGATACTGTCTTGTTAATTAAACATTGAAGAATAATTAGTTCGTTCTTTGTTGCACGGGGTTTAGCTCGACGAATTTTTTTTTTTTTAATGCTTATTATTATGAGGCGAGACAGAGAGTATGAACCTACTAGGAGTATCAAGCTACTGATCTTTACCAGAAAAATCAGAAAAGGGAAGGTACCTCATCATCATTCTCCCATCGTTCCTTTGATCTTGCCCCTAGGGTAAATAGGATTTATGATAATTATTGTTTGAGTATTTAATGAGCAATTAATATGTAACTAGAGCAACACTTAGGGGATCATCCTAATCGCAGATTATGATCTATCTAACCTAATAAATTGCCTTCACTAAGCGTTTGACCTGAATAGCGTTATGAGGGCTGTGCTAACAAGCAGTAACGTAGGAAAACGGGGTTACCGTAACAATGAAGAATTTTATAGAACGCATGTGTTCCCGGAAGGGATTGGTTAAGGTGTGTTTCTGTACACCCTCATATCACCTATAACGATGGTCAGCGGGCTTGTCCGAAAGGGTTACCGTTGCCCCGGAACACAAAGGGCTAAGGAAGGAACACGGGTGTGTTTTAGTCAGTAAGAGTCTGACACTCCCTTCCGCTCCACCCAGAGCGGGAGGGGTCATTTGATGATTTTCCATCCACAAAAAAAAATCACCTATAACGATTGATGTGTTCAAGAAAGAGTTCATTGTCCTTTCCAGAGTAAATGTAATTTATGAAAAAAACACCTGTAACGCTTCGGAAGTTTTAGCTGTTGTTAAAAATAGGCTAATAAACAATCTTTGCTGAAGGGAAATTAACCTAAGTTTTCTTCACTTAAGTTAATTTTAGTAAGCCCATGTCGTCCATTTCTGGGAAATGGTTTTCCTAAATTCTTCCTCACTCCTGTTTGTTATGGAGAATAAGAATAATTTATTTGTAAAACATAGGTAATTTCATACAAAGATCTTAAAAATTGGTAGTGCAAGTGCTTTGCCAATATTGACATACAGTGATGAATGTTGTAATTTTGATTAAAACAATTAAATGAGTGATTACTATTAGATTACAATAATTAATTTATTACAATATAATATTGTAAATATTTCAGTACCTAATTGTATTAGTGCATGCATGCAAATTAAATTTTATTACAGTTCATACTCAATTTCATTTCATGTCAGAATTTAATGTCAATTAAATTCATGGATAATTCAAACTCCATCGATGCTTGAAATGGAAGGCCACCACAAGCGGTACAATAACAGCATGATAATGAAGACCTTGACGTATCCTGAATGTGACAAAAGCGAATACCGTCACTAATTGAGTGTGGGAATTCTGGGAATGCAAATTTTCGTAATTTGATTAGGCCAAATGACCTTTAAGAGGAAGTTGAAATTATATCAGGAAGATATGTAAGTACTGTGTGTGTGCATAGTAATGGCTGACGTACAATTTGGCGGGTCGCGCCGTTTCAATAATCCCCCTACATCGTGAATCGCCTTCGTATTTTGTATGAACCAACCCACTCTACAAAATCAAAAGTCATTTATTCAAATTAGGCTGAGAGTCAGCACTTTTCGAACGTCAAAATGACATAAGACAGTCCCCCGAAACGCCCGCCCTTCACCACTTTCTAGTGCTTTTGCTGGGAAGAAGAAGTGGCGCAACCAACTCCCTAGCAGCACAGGCGGACCGCACCGCGCTATTTTGGGCTACAGCCTGATATGGCTATAATATGCCTTAACCCTGTGTTTTTCTTAGCAGCAACTTCATTTGCAATAATAATAAACAGTCTCTCTTCATACCAAAAAAATATTAAAAAAGTATTAAGCATTTTCAAAGTTAAAGCTTGTGAGCTGAAATTTTGTACAGAGATTTTAGACCAGATACACTCTTCAACCCGTTTGTATTGATATACCCTTTCCGTAACACCCTGTATAACGCTAAACCCTTATACGTGTGCGACTGTGTGCGTGTGTAGATTTATAATGTGACCAAAATTTTCTCCCACAATCAGTATAACTAATTTAATAAATAAACAATGTTTTATACATAATAGTAAAACTTCAGTGCATGAATTATGATTATAACATAATATTCTAACTGGGGTGCTTGAAAGTGTTATGTTGTATAAGAACTTTGCTTACCTTGACTGATATCGTGCCCCTAATGCAGAATGATATTGTACACGTCTTGAAAAGGTAAAAACTCTTCACTGCAAAAGGATAAACTAAACGCAAGAATACGAGTCGATCTCTATGCACGATTTGTGTAATTCAACAATGACATACTCGTACATGGCAATACCAATTTGTTTGCGCTCATAATAATAAAGCAAGGACGTGGAACGATTTCGTAAGCCACCCGTATCTCCATGAATTTTCTAGCAGTTTACGCCGTTCGAGCAAACGTTCGCTTTTGTTGATGTTTTTCTTCGTATTCCTTGTTTTATAAACGGCTTTGTTTGAGATGCTTGCAATTAAATTGCTACTATAGGTCCCGATCGTATCTTGCGATTAACATAACGTATCATTATGCTTGTAATCGCCGAAGGATAAGGCAGAGGTGTATCTATGTACACTCACATTTCTCCAATTATGTTAGGTCCCATGTAATAGCAGGCGAGCCTATTGCCATCAACCGGACATAAATGGTCTGGATTTGTGCCCAGGCTGCAACTGAAAAATTATAGATGGAAAAACCCGATACCGTTTTTCCCAGCTTGGGAATAGAAGCAGTAGCACTTGCGTGTTGCAACCACTGGAGCAACGAGGCAGTCAACCTTGCGGTTACCTTTGAATATTTAGGTACCTACATTGTGCGCTTTTATAATTTCTAACGTGACGATATTATTGTGGACATACGACCATGTCACGGCATAATGATAACACTGGGAAGTAAAATCTATAGAAACATGAAGACGTTCCATAAATTTAAAGGACGTCAACTTCTGCGATAATATCGTCACGTTAGAAATGATATAAAACGCACAATAGTACTTTGTGAATATTGTTTGGCAACTTGTCTGACCCTTATTTTATAATTCTTTTAAATTTTATTTATTTGATCAAAGTAAATAAAATATAAAAGAATGATAAAATTTTATCGATTCGTATTCCAAAAAAATCTCAACCATTTATTCAATGGTGGGTCAGCTAATTGCTACAACTGACTGTACTTTAGGATACTTTGTTACTAAATTGAGTCATGATCTTATCTCGTTCGTGAATAATTTATAACCTAAGGTCGGAAAGCGAGCTACGAGCTTTAAAAAAATATGATTTTAACCAAGCAATTTTCTTTCACTAAACTTATAAAAAATGGATGTAATTTTCTTTTTAAATTTTTGCAATTTTAGAGGTTCACTGAGCTGTACTCGTATAAAATATTTTGTTTGTTGCAGAGATGTAGGTTCCTTTTTTCACACCTTGCTACTCGATGACCGGTGCTAGTACCCGGTAAGCAAAGTATAGGTAAACGGGCGAAGTGTCGAGGAATGTGTTTGAAAGCTTTCATACTTACCCTACACTTTCATACTATCCATAGCACAGATCGGAGTTTTCGTGACGCCTTTATAGAATTGTTAAAGGAAATCCTAATAGCGTCGTGTGTTTGGCACTTAATTGATTTCGACGCTAAGGTTAAGCAAATGTTTGGGAAGGGGCTCCTGGCTAAATCAAAACAGCCGCAAGGTTAGCTCAAAGGCTAAGCCACGTTTGCCGCGGTCTGTTTGTTGGTCCCGCCTGTCATTTGTAGGTCTTTGACAGTCGTTACAGGTAGTCAGAAGCCCAAAAAAGTCTGACAACCGGGAAATGGTTTCATGAACTTGTATTTACCTTCCGGACTAGCTTCGAGTTGTACGAAAGCTGGCTATCGAAATACACCATGTACACCCATTTATTCATACTAGAGGCATTGTAAAATTGTACACTTTTCTATATGATATTTCAATAAAAAATCTCTACCTACTTATGTACATAGAAATAAATAAAATTGAAGTGTCTGTTTGTAATGTCAAAACAACAACAAAAGCTTTTTACTAAATGCATATGAACGTATGTATATACGGTACTCATATGCCAACTTGTATGCCAAGTTATATTTGGTCTTAAAATTTTATGCAAATGCATACGGAACCACACAACTACAATACGTAACAGAAATACCTCTAGTTTCGAGAAAAATAGCAGCATTTCCATTAGAAAATCGAACGCCTACTCAACAAAATAAGTATTTTCGGATTCCAGAGTTCATACTGAAAATTGTTTATATTTATGAGTGCTTCCCACCCTAAAGAATTGCTTCACGGGACGCCGATCAGGTGAAAAGGCAAACCTTTTATCGGGTAAACCATTCCAAACTCCGGGCTGTGGTAAAGAGTTTCTTAACTGAAAAAACTTAATAACACCTTTTGCTTGAACTAGGAAAGGAAGGTAAGAACTTACCTGAATGAAACCTATTCAGAAATATTATATTAAACGAAATATCGATGAATTTCAATAAGTTGGTACTGCGTATTAAGTGTTTTATTTTATTTAAAAAAAAAAAACTCCATGACATGTGACATTACCAACCCGCACTGAGACCGCGTGATGGATTACGGCCCCCTCCTTCTCCCAGAGAGGAGGCCTGAGTCCCAGCTGTGGGAATATTATAGACTGATTATAATATTATTATACTTTATTTTATTTATGTAAGGGAAAACAAACAGAAGTAGGTATATTAAAAATAAACAGATATAACTTAACAAATATACTACCCAATAAATTTTCCACAGATTACAACTTAAATATTTACAAACTAATTTCAAAACCGTCACCGTAGTCAAAGCAAAATTAATTATATGAACAAAATAAACTAAAAATAACAAAACAAAACTCTTGTTTGTGTACTGTATCCTGCGGGTCCTAAGTATACAGGGTTACTGGTAACTCGACGTATTCCTTGCAGGACGTCATAGTAGGGTGAAAATGTAACAAATTAAGCCACCAAATGTTCTACCGAAGTTCAATAGTTTTTGAGTTAGTAAGATTTTTTTTTTTTATGAAAAATTCCAGATTGAATCATTTGAAGCTAATTTAAAAATTATCTGCGGAACGACTGTACTCAAATTTATGTTATTATCATAGTTGATGCCGTAGCCAATCTATGTTAGTAATAAAAAGTTCAAAAATGCCTAAAACCTTGGCAAATATCACTAATCAAACATTGAATTTTTTGTAATTTTTGCCATTACTTCATACAAAATGTTGTCTTAGTAAAAGAAAAAAATACTACGCCAGATGTACAAATTATTAGTAAAATATCCTTGTCTTATCAGCTATTCGGGAAAGGTATAAGGAATACGTCGAGTTACCAGTAACCCTGTATAGATAATGATAATTTGCTAAAGCATACGGAGTCTACTGCTGATCATTCAGATTTTTTTTAATCTATTATATTTCGTGCTATAAACTATCTGGTAATAAGAGGTTCTTGATATAGCAGTTTACGTCAATCCCTTTCTTTAGAAAATTGTTAATAATGCACATTTCTAGGTAGTCTGTAAGCTTCGCCGTATTAGCACTGGATAATAAATAGGTAATACATATTCTTCTATACTTAAAAGGCAGGTATAAGAGGTAGTAATAGACTTATTTTTCTAAGGCTTCGATTGCACGGATTATAGTAGTAGATTTTTATGATTTGTGCCATAATCTGGATTGAATATTCTTTCATATAATAATAATGTCATGTAAGTTTCGATAATTTTCTAATCATAGGAAAGTATTATTTTGAGGGGCCTGGCTAAATAATAACAGCCGCACAGGTCGATCGATCAGGTTAAGCTACGCTTGCCGCGGTTGGTCTGTAGATGGGTGACCATCTTTACATACCAAGACGCCTCCATGCCTCGGAAAGCACGTTAAGCCGTTGGTCACGGCTGTCAACCAGTCTTACCAAGTGGTATCGTATTATCCAGTAACTGGGTTGTGGAGGTCAGATAGGCAGTCGCTCCATGTAAAATACTGGTATTCAGAAGCATCCAGTTAGACTGGAAGCCGACCCCAAAAAGTATTATTTTGTTAAGGTAGTATTTAAAGAAGATGCGCTAAGTTAGCCCGCGAAATTCAAAACTTACGTTTTTTGCAATTTTCAGGTCAGAATCAGGTTGTATGGTGAAGTATGATCGCGACCGTAACAGTGAAACGAATACAAACAAACAACAAAAACATAACAAACATAAACACGCAACAAACATGGCTATATAGAATTATAATCATTAGAATCAGCAAAACAACTCGACCGGCGGAGCATGCGTAGTTCATACAAACGTAATACCAAAATAATTTTTAAATCAAACATATTCTTAAGGTAGTGTGTATTTATTCCGATTGGATTACAGAACATCTAGGTTCCCATTTTATATTTTGAATGGACCCTGATTTAAAGACGACTTATGAGAAAAATAAGTTTTCTGTAGGAAATTCCTCATATCTCGTCTTTATATCAGAGTCCTTTCAAAATATATTTTTGGGAACCTATATAAGCTGTAATCCAAGCGGAATAAATACACACTACCTTAAGAATATGTTTGGTTTACAAATTATTTTGGTATTACGTTTGTATGAACAACGCATTAGCATGCGTAGTTCGCCGGCCCGTTTAGCTAGAATTGGCCTCCAATGGCATGGTTTCATAGAGTAAAATGAACTTAAAGAGATGTATTGATGATTTTTATGACAATGATGCTTTAAATAAGTATTTGTTACGACTGCGAATCTTATTTAGGTCATCATACAACGTGATACTGATCTGCGAATGGCAAAAAACGTAAGAAAATTTGTATTTTCCGGGTTACCCTGACGCATTCGCTTTTACTTAAGTAATAACATAAAAATTCAAATTATAAGATACGAATGCTTTCTATACCTTACCTTATATTTACCAGCTTTTACTTATAGCTCCATTAAAACACAGTCTTAGAAGCAAAGTTACAATGGAGTTGTAAAATGGATTCTCGCAGTTTTCTTCCGTAGGGAAAAGCAAATTAGAACTGAGCACCTAAACCTTGACATTTTATAAACATTTACGGTATGATTTTCATGGAAATACAAATATTTTTATGTTTAAGCGGTCAAGGCCTGCGCGTACTACATGTGGCACGATACAATAGAAAATCAATTGTGTCTCATTAGCGGGGATCAAGCGATTAAAAAGGCCAAAGCTTAAAATACATCTTTCCTATACATAAAAATCAAGCGCCATTCGTTAGTCTCGCAAAAACTCGAAAATGGCTCGACCGATTGTGATGAAACTTTAGTAAGATTTTTGCTGTTGTTTGCGCGCCGGAGAAGGCCATTTTAAAAAAGGGTAAGTATTGCAACGCGCAACGCTGGACAGTATCTAGTACCAAATAAATAATTATTTGTCAATTTATTACCATAAAACAAAAGTTTGTTTGTCTAATGAACAGGTAGGTATTCTAAATATACCTACCTTTCTCTATGATATTATTTTGATAAACAACAGAAGCAATCTGTATGGACATACGCTGTTTATCTTTCATTTGAAGATCGCCTCCAGAATATTCTGTACCTCATCTGAACCCCTCTTATAAAAGCATAAATAATAATTCAATACTTCAACGTCTATCGACACCGGGCTTGGGTAAAGCCTATAAATACCACTTTAGATGGGACCGCAAGATAAATAGATTACATAGGCAAAGCAAACTATTGAGGTAGTAGGTAGGACCTATAGGTCGAACACCCTTCGTAACCGCACAACCCGTGGGCAGATAATTGATTTAGAGGCCAATCAAAATGATCCTTTGTCAATAAAAAATAATTACGTAAACGAACCCTTCGGTTTCATCAACGTTTTGGTAAAGATGAAGTTTGGTGGTAGATCCCGCAAAGAGTTTCAGCGGAAAGGCTAATTGCATAGATTCGTAATGGTATAGAAATAAATATTTCAATGTTGAGGAACAGTATGCAATATAGCAATGTTACGTTGTCGATCTGAAGGCTAATTCACGTAATTAAAAACGTTCAAAATCTAGTCACAATCATCTCAGCGAAAATCAATGCCAAAAGATTGACAAAAATGTAGGGAAATTTGAGGTATTTTTGACAGATTGAGACTGAGATCAGACTGTGCAATTGCCCCTAAGACTTATTGTTTTATTCGAATAGCATACCTACTTTCTTTGCAGCAATGTGGTTTGTTCCTAACTTATACCCAGCTTTGCTCGTAGTCAGCTGTAAGCGTGTGTGTTAAGGATAGTACTCACCGCGAGCATTCCCTTTGCGAATTGGCTTTGCAAACATTCGCTGCGCCAGTTTTTGTTAAGCACGTTTTCTCTTAGTTTTGTACGCGCGGTAAATGAAAACAATGTTTTAATTTTTATATTTTTGTATGTTGGCATACCTTGTTTTTATATATTCATATCATTTATTATCATTTAATTGTGCTTTTGTGTGTTCTGCTATGTCTTTTGTGTGCACTAAATAAATGGTTTATTTTTCTATACAGGGTGAAATTAAATTCATGGGCATCCTTTTAAGGGGTCATTGTAATCATCATTATGAACAACTTTTACTATGAGACGAAACCTGAAATCGCGAAAAAAATCACCTCTTCCCTACATTTTGACGAATTATGTGAACATAAATGCAAGGATTTTTATTTTTATTTCATTTGTTGATCTTAGTTTTCCCTTAATTATTAAAATCTTGTACCATTGTAATGGTGCCCAAGACACAGGCTGTGCCTAGTTTGGGACCAACAATACCTCGACATTGTAATTTTAAAATATGGAATAAACGATTTTACTTTACTTTTTTACTTTACTTTTACTAGGAACCGCTGATTTTTTTTTCGCGATTTTTGGTTTAGTCCCATAGTAAAAGTTGTTCATAATGATGAGTACAATGACCCCTTAAAAGGATGCCCATGAATTTAATTTCACCCTGTATATAAGCATCTAAAGATCCAGCAACAAATTTATCAACGAAATTATTTAGACCGAAAAAACGTTCAGTCATAGCCATATTTCCATGAGTAGCCTGCGGATATTTTGTATAATGTCTGCAGCTTTGTTTTTGATTCGCGTTTGTAATAGCACCTGCACCACAGGGAGTTACAGTGTACTGTGTAGAGCCAAAATTGTGAACGTTCTACCGAGCCAATTTACTCACTCGTGTGCTATGTGTAGTCTACAGTTTTGTTGACTATTATGTGCTAGGATCTTTCTAAAACAGTGTTAATGCAAAAAAAAAAAAACAGTGGCACTCCGGGTGTGCCAACAGAAGTGAAAACTTGAACAATTACGTGTGTATTTTTTGAATCGTCATATAAACAAAACACAAACAGAATACTTCGCCATCACTCACTGACAATCGGAAATTCATTAAAACCGAGGACAGCCGAATACATCCGAATGTAGCGCGGTGTCGGTAACAGTGTCACGAGTTCAATGGTTTTTCCCATCTCAAAAAATGCCCAACGCGCCTAAAGAAGTTTTCACTTCAAAAAACATTTCATTTAAATTAGTTACATTTCTGTGGGTTTGGCAAAAAAAGGTGGTAAAAACGTCAAATGGCAGAAAAACCAACCTGATTTCTTTAAAAAAAATTGTTTTACACATGCGAAGATTTAGTTTAGTTTTCGTTTCTCAACAAAAACTTTGAATTAGAGTCCTTCAACGCTTTCTTACTGCCTTAAAAGGTCTTCAACTAACACGAAAACAAAAATCTTTCGTAAAGAAAACCTGTTGTTTTGGGAGAAAGTTTTAACCACAAATCAAAATCTTATTTGATCGGTAGAATGTTTGCGGTAACTCGTATTGAGTACGAAGTTTCAAACAATATCAAGTAGGGTTTTTGAGACACTATAATGGTCATCTATGTTTGTATTTAAAAGTATAATAGTAGTAATAGTAATAATGATATAGCTTTTCTGTATTAAGAAATATTATTTGAAAAAGTCGGGAGATGTCGTGGGATTCCCGGTCGGAACTAAGTATCTTTCGCTGAAGGTACGCTTGATCAAGAAATCTCCTAGAGATCGGTAACAAAAGAAAAACTAATAGTGTCTCACTAGTGACAGTTGAGCTAATATTATACTTGTATATTAAATAACAAGCACAATAAAAGAAATTAACAACGTTTGAGAGTAACTAAGTGAAAAAAAAATGACGGTCAATATGTTACCTACACGTATTCGGTCTGGCTCTCATTTACAAGTGTACAGAGATAACGTACGTACGATAAGGAACTTCATTCCAACTAGAAATAGGCATCAGAACTTAATAATGATGTACACATAACACATAGTCAGCCTATAATGTTCCCACTACTGGGACGCAGGCCTCCTCTCTGTGAGAGGGAGTGGAATAATGATGTACCAGATAAGTATTGCTACTATTTTCCTAAATTAGACCAAATAATTATAGGTAACTAAGGTAAAAACTACAATAGGCAAAGTTTACAACACTACGGTCAGGAATAATAATTTTCATTCTGTACAAAATAAACCAAAATAATAAAGTAATTAATTTAGGTCTAGAGTCGACAAACCTGCGTTTAATTAAATTAAAAATAATACCGTGTTTCCACAAGTTTCCATTACCTACGAATGAATGTTAAATAAACATATAGTTTCATTATTAAATATATAACTTACAAACAGAAAAACGTAACAATGTATAATTTTGTAGCTATTACCCGCGTTTTTATTCGTAGCTACTACTTTCATTAGATTCGCTTAGCTTTGCCCTGCTATGAAACATGATTTCGTTCTTCATTATGTACTTACCTATGTTCTCCATAACATCTCCAATAAGGCACCTGGACCACCGGCAACGAGGAAGCGACTATCTATCGCGATTTCCTCGTTCAAGAAACGTACGAAAGATTGTGGGTCCCGACTCCCGTGTAAGAAAAAGAGCGCAGGAGTACTCGTTTATCGCAACGACAAGAGCTATCAAAGAGAGTACTTGCTCAGCAACGCTCGCTTGGCTGGCAGAGCACTCGCTGAGAGACACACTTGGTGGCATCGCCGCGCACTTGCTGCTCGTTCCTCGCCAATTCGTATTGTTTTTAGTTAATAATTATAATTCTTTATTGATATAATAGGTTACAGAAACTTGTTTGAAGCTCCTGACTCCTGAACTAGGTGTCGGTACCTGTATTTCAAGAGTCAGCGCCCTCTCCCATTTTATTGGCTTAGGTACTAATGTCAAAATAGGAATAAACAAACATGTGTGCAACAAAAAGACATTTTAAAAGAAGTAAAAACAAAATAAAATACAATAACAGAAATAAAAAACAAAATTTATTCTTAAATTATATCGTGCTGTGTGTGTGTGGGACACCAAAACGGGAACCCACCCACACACACAGGCGTGTGGGTGGGTTTCCGTTTTGGTTTTAATTGCTAGCTGTAATCATCATCAGCCTACATCATTTTCAGCCTAGTTGTCAGCCTGTTTTTAGTTGGTATCAGTGGGATAGTTGCTCTGATAGTCTCTCTGTTGATCTGCTTCATTTATAGTAATTATAGATCCTATGCTGAGCTGTAGACAGGTCAGCGGGATCTACAGCTGGTTTTATAACACCGAACAGAATCAAACCCTATGTCGGAACCCTTGAAACTCTGTTACATTTTCCGAAATTGTGCGACCTTAATTTCAAACTCGATATAAATAAAATCTAATTTATCGAAGTGCAAAAATGTAAAATATTCTTTAATAAAGACTGGGTTCAATATAGCTATTTATTTTTATGTACATTTAGTAGATATTATTTATGAAGAAATAATATTAATAGTGCTGTATAAAAGTATTGTATTTTTTATTTACTGGGTATAAACTCAATGTAATTGCAATGATATCTCTCCAATTATTTTTTATGGCAACCAGCTACTCGTAAATCATTGAACTTTTTATGTCTTACATTATTATTTTTTATTACACTGTTTTATCAGTTGCAATGGAAATATTTATACTTAACCGGTTGAATGCCGTAATTACAGACACAATTAAAAAGCCATTGTGTCTCGCGTGGATCTACGAAAGGTTAAAGGTAATTTTTATATTTTTGGCCAATGGAACCATTTTAACAACGATTTAATTCTTAAATCCGATATACCTCGTTTTGATTTCTTTGACAAACTATCGAGTGTTATTGCTTTTTTATGAGATAAAACTCTAAAGCTAAGCTCTAAACTGCAAAGTACCCAATGATCCTAAGAGATTACTTGGTGCTATCGGTACACGTGGAAGATGCGAAATTTGGGTTACTATAGCTAAACCTCTCTACTACCTTACATTTCGGGGAACACAGGCGTGATGTTATTTTATTAAGGAAGATTCCACCTGCACCCTAATTGCGTAACACACTACATCATTTTAAAGGATATTGCTCAACCATTGCTTCGTATGTTGGAAAAATGTGTCTGCTCAGCAACGTAAATAACGCAATGAATGCTGTGGAACTGTCAAAATGAAACCCTTTGCTACTGATAGTGTGTTATGCAATTACCTAGACTAGTCATTTATTTTTGTAATATGAGTAAACACATACCTACCTAGACAGTTGAAAGCGGCTTATGGAAATATTTTAATCACCAAATCTTTTACAGTATTTTTATCTTACGAAGCGACACGCGCTTTACATGTGGTAACCAAGAGTAAAAACACGCTGTGTAGCTGTGTAGGCGTACAATGTCCTTCCATACCTATTCACTTTGTAATTTGAAAACATTGTAAAAGCCAGTTTTATTTTAAATAACTTTTTATTGCCGGCTGTTTTCGATAGGAAACGACCAATTGGAACCGTGCATCTAGCTTCTGACGTTTCTAGGTTTATGTGAAATAAAATATCTTTATTTCGTTTTTTTTACTGCGTACTCAGCTGCATCCAGTTAGACTGGAAGCCGACCGCAACATAGTTGGGAAAAGGCTAGGCAGATGATGATGTTTTAGACTGCTCTGGCAGTCATCCCCGCTTATAACCGTGCTGACTGACTACAGCGCGAGATTTTTCTATAAGCGTCAACCAGATTAGAGATACAACTATGGTTCACTTTTTTCACCAAGCTACAGGTTGTCCGAAACGTAAACCGATTTTTTTAGAGGCTTTGTTACTTTACGGATTGATGAATTGATTTTTATAGCTGCGGTCTCATTTCCCATTCGAATTAGCCATAGATATATGAAAATAGGAGATATGCCCGGTAGTTGAAAATGTATTAGAACCCGATGTCGCTAGGTTGGCCCCTCCACCGCGCCACTACTACAGATGTAGTTTAGTAAAAGCAATAGATACAAAGTCGCGCACACTCTTGCAATTCATAAATCAGAACGTACTACACAATCAATTATAAACCTTAACTCATCAAACACAGCGTGCATTTTACCATGCACCGTACAACTCACTCACACAAAAACATCTATCGCTATCGTTGTGCTGTGCAAAAGCAATTTATTATACACATACGCTAGTGATTGACTAAATCGGAAAGTTATCGACTCTTTAATTCATTATTGTACTAAGAAAAATAAAGGGTCTTGAAAATAAAATAAATAAAAAACTATATGTCCAGAACATATTATTATGTTATAAATCAATAAAAAGTAGCTAAAAAAATTATTGAAGTTAATAAAAAAAATTAACATTATTTTTCATTTTCTCAAGGGCCTTCCAACCATTTAAACGTCATCTTTTCAGGTCTTCTATAAACCGGGTTAAAATGGTTGACAAATTGAAAAATTAACTATAATAGCAATATATTCGTTGAGCAATCGACGTTGTTGTCGATAGCCTACGTTAGTGGACATTCATAACCACATCACTATCTCGCCGCAAGACACAGCGGCTGTACTGTGCGACGCTCGGCGACAATGAAGTATCGTTTTGTAATTTTTACATTGCTTGCTGTTCACTTAACGACATACTGAGTGGCTAGTGGTTAAGAAGCAATGTATTTGCTGCAAAAATAGTACAGCCGCTGCGATATTGAAAACAAAAATAACGTAGTAAAAGCAAGAAATATTTTACGCTTTGTTGTTTTTCATGATTTTAAAGACAAATACAGTAAAATACTTTTACTTATATATGGTAAGTGATTCCACGAGATACGAGGATTTTATTTTGACTTCGTTTTTTACAGGAAACCACTGAACAACTCGGCATTTTTATATTTTATCACGATCACAGTCAAAAGCGCACTAGTTCGCGGAGACGGCCATTCGCCTAGTACAAGCGCATGTTGCTCATGACGCGTGGACACAGACACGCCCCCTTGCCACTTCTCCTGTTTTTTACATTTCTATGGAATTAGCACATAAATATTGAACTACATTGAATGAACGCGACGAATCTGTTACCTTTATATTATGTAGGTATATTCAATCACTTGGCAAAAGATTCGTCGCCCAAATATTTTTTCTCGTAGAATTCAGATTACAATATATTTTCGCATATTCTATCTTTCTCCTTTGAATAGAAAATCAAATCGAATACGCATAGAAATATTTTAGCCCATGGTACAATATTTCGCTGCAAACAAAGTTTGGGAATGAAATTGGAGTACGTACCTATAATTTAATTTTTGTTTCACAAGATCCTCTCTACACAAAACAGAAAACCGAAACAAAAGTAAAATGTAGTAATTCGATTTTGTAGACTTCAAAGAAAACCTAGTGTGTACCTAATAAAATATTTCTTGTAAGACCTTTTGGCTTGTTATGCATATTAGGGACAGTTTCGTTCATTTCGGTCTAAGTAAAATAAGCAAGTAATAAAGTAAAGTCAGACGGAAAGAAAGGTTGTCTTTAAAAGATCGCTTTTAGCGATAAGACCGCCCATTATGACACCCCTTGTAAAATTCCTACATTTATTATCTGTAATTTTTATGGTGTACATAACAAAGAGATCTATCTATTTAATTGACTTTCCAAGATTCGAATCCTGCTTTCGTATTTGTGGGATGGGTGTGTGATATCCTGATATCCGATCGTTGTATAGGCCAACCGTTTAACTGAGAAGTGGCCTGAGGTAGCTGTGCGGTGCGGGAGGGGTGATAGTTGACACAAGTTGACGACTCACTGAGCTCCCGCATTACGTCACCACTGTCACACATCCCCCGCACCGCACTGCTACCTTAGGCAACGTCTCAGTTATTCGGTCGGCCTATAGACATGAAAGATTATTGTATGAATGTATCCGAACTGATGGAATGTGGCTACACAAGATTC
The DNA here is from genome assembly GCA_947508005.1 of Amphipoea lucens. Classification (NCBI taxonomy): domain Eukaryota; kingdom Metazoa; phylum Arthropoda; class Insecta; order Lepidoptera; family Noctuidae; genus Amphipoea; species Amphipoea lucens. The sequence continues at coordinate 10,364,836 of OX382374.1, forward strand.
AAAGTAGAAAACAATTGAACGGTAAAAAGAAAGACCCCAATTGCGTAACACACTTTTAATCACGATCTGAATCATTTTGAAGGATATTGCTAATCAGAAAATAAATGGCAGAGGAGTTGCACCAAACACACACTTCACATGGTAACTGTCAACCCACATAGCTTTCCTAGCAAAATTCCTACCTATAATAACTACTTTATTGCTTGTTTATTTCAATCGAATCCATACATTATTATTATCTTACAACATCAAATTCTTACTTTACTGAACTTTAATCTGTGAATATAAGACACATACTTAATAGTAGATTGTACAACTAAGGCATAAAAGAAGCTATTTTACCCCGAGACGTTTATATCCATGCGAGCCGCAGGCGAGGGTGGATAGTTAAGTCGAGGGGTAAAATGGCTCGTTTATGCCTGAGTTATACACTCTGCTTTTCACTTCGATTGCGAGAAAATGAAACAGGCAATGAACAGGCATAAAGTATACAGTACATAATTAATCAAAAATGTTGCAAAGCATAGCTAATTCCCGCCACCACAGATAATACCGCCACGAAACTTTTTAAAAGTTTTTTTTTTTTAATTTCAACATTTGTCATTCGACTTGTGTACTTCATACTGCCAAGTCATAAAAACGTTTCTTTGCGTTTTTAAATAATAATATTGACAACTATTTTACCTGATTTTATTAAATTAACGATAGAAAACACGGAAGTGGTATAAATTAAAGAAAATGAAATAAATCACGACTTTAATCTGCAAAGTTTTATTGTGCGTGTGGCTGTTGGGCCTGATTACCTTAGTCTCAGAAAAAAAAAATTACTTTATGCACTAGAACATAAAAAGCGATTTTATGTCGCCTAAGCACAACATAAAGACGAACTTTTAGAGCATGAGAAGTGAAATAGTAGATTGTACAACTAAGGCATAAAAGAAGCTATTTTACCCCGAGACGTTTATATCCACGCAAGCCACAGGCGAGGGTGGATAGTTAAGTCGAGGGGTAAAATGGCTCGTTTATGCCTGAGTTATACACTCTGCTTTTCACTTCGATTGCGAGAAAATGAAACAGGCAATGAACAGGCATAAAGTATACAGTACATAATTAATCAAAAATGTTGCAAAGCATAGCTAATTCCCGCCACCACAGATAATACCGCCACGAAACTTTTTAAAAGTTTTTTTTTTTAATTTCAACATTTGTCATTCGACTTGTGTACTTCATACTGCCAAGTCATAAAAACGTTTCTTTGCGTTTTTAAATAATAATATTGACAACTATTTTACCTGATTTTATTAAATTAACGATAGAAAACACGGAAGTGGTATAAATTAAAGAAAATGAAATAAATCACGACTTTAATCTGCAAAGTTTTATTGTGCGTGTGGCTGTTGGGCCTGATTACCTTAGTCTCAGAAAAAAAAATTACTTTATGCACTAGAACATAAAAAGCGATTTTATGTCGCCTAAGCACAACATAAAGACGAACTTTTAGAGCATGAGAAGTGAAATAGTAGATTGTACAACTAAGGCATAAAAGAAGCTATTTTACCCCGAGACGTTTATATCCACGCGAGCCACAGGCGAGGGTGGATAGTTAAGTCGAGGGGTAAAATGGCTCGTTTATGCCTGAGTTATACACTCTGCTTTTCACTTCGATTGCGAGAAAATGAAACAGGCAATGAACAGGCATAAAGTATACAGTACATAATGAATCAAAAATGTTGCAAAGCATAGCTAATTCCCGCCACCACAGATAATACCGCCACGAAACTTTTTAAAAGTTTTTTTTTTAATTTCAACATTTGTCATTCGACTTGTGTACTTCATACTGCCAAGTCATAAAAACGTTTCTTTGCGTTTTTAAATAATAATTGACAACTATTTTACCTGATTTTATTAAATTAACGATAGAAAACACGGAAGTGGTATAAATTAAAGAAAATGAAATAAATCACGACTTTAATCTGCGAAGTTTTATTGTGCGTGTGGCTGTTGGGCCTGATTACCTTAGTCTCAGAAAAAAAATTACTTTATGCACTAGAACATAAAAAGCGATTTTATGTCGCCTAAGCACAACATAAAGACGAACTTTTAGAGCATGAGAAGTGAAATAGTTATTTATGCATCTGTTGTATAACACTCATGTGATACTATTATAATTTATCACACTCGACTTCGCCTCGTGTGATAAACCCACATTCGTGTTTTAATACCTAATTATGTACAGTTGCATACGACTTACCAACTGAATTTCGAAACTCCTACAAGACTTTATCTACACCCATGATATGAATCCTCTATACAAGGTTCTGAAACAGTTTTTTGCAATACTACAAGTAATATCGAACAAAAATTTCGGCTGGCGGAATACGACGTGAATTTGAATAAACTATAAGTTTTTTATTTTTTATTACGGCGCACAGTATTTCGTCTAGTACAAGCTAGCGGGACAAAATTCATGACGTCATTTCCAGGAATCCGTGATAAGAACTTGTAAACAACCCTTCCCAGGTAAGGAATTCAAAAAAATAATTTGTTTGTCACCTCATTAAGTAATTTTGTGGAGAGGTCAATGTTAATTAAAAAGGAAGTGCAATTTTCATTCGCAAATTAGTTGAATTTTTAACACACTTTTGACAACATCTCCTAAAATTGATAGCAAAGTGAAACGATTTTTTTGTGATGGATTCTACTGTTGAAGGTATGTACTTACTTTTTTGACCTGTTTTTAAAAAAATACATGCATATTTTTGCTGTAATTTGAGTTTATAAGTATGTTAAAATAATCCCACCTATTTTTCCTTAATTTTAAACTTTCAAGGGTTGCAACTTTTTGTATCCACATGTATCCAGCTTGATTCTTCTGTATGTTATAAATACAACATTCAGGCATAGCTACATACATATTGTGGCGCCCGAAAATGCCCGCAAGTAAAATTATTTACTTTGTTTCAGAACGAGTCGTAACTATGACAAAATTGGAGTTTTTCGAAGAATGGTTAAAAACTGAAAGAACAAGTCGCATTTTTGATTGTGTATGTGTACAACATAATATATAGGATGCTTTTGAAGAATCTCAGATAGAAAATTTCGAGCCTTTCATCAAAATTGAAAAAGTGGACATCTTCTAAGTGTTCGAAGGATAAATTTCTCATCAAACATAAAAATTGGTTAGAAGGATCCAGAATCGAAATTTTGCAGTTGATTGTCCCACATTCATTACTATCCCAATCAACATCAGTTCGCGAATTTAGTGATGGGGATTATTCGTTATCAGAAGATTCTAGCGAATTGGAGAGTGGTGATGAGGAATCTTCTCATGATGACTATTAGATTCGACTTGATAGAATTATATTTTATTGTGAATATGTTTACCTATTTTGTTATATAGTCATTTCTTATAATATTTTAGGTTTAATTTTCTTATATTACATAAACTTAACATGACTGTAGTTAAATAATTTTTATTTTGTATTATGAGTTCTTTTATATGTATAGATAACTGTTTCTATTCTTGGACTATTATTGCATGTTATTTGATAGATTGAACAAATAAATACCTATTTAACACATATTTATGATTTTAATTTTAAAGGCGAAAGTTTGTGAGTGTGTGTGTATGTGTGTTTATATGTTTGTTACTTCTTCACGCTCAAACGGCTGGACCAATTTTGATAAAATTTTGTATGGAGGTAGCTGACATCCTAGATTAACATATATGTTACTTTTTAACCCGATATTCCCACGGGATCGACATTTGCGCGGGTGAAACCGCGGGGCGCAGCTAGTATTATATATATAGTACCTTACAGGCATAATAAGTAGGTAGACACAGCTAATTAGAGCAATCAGAGATAACAGTAAACAAAAATGTAAAATCAGGAGACTACTTCCATCTTGCATCCACACCATTTGACATATACGCATACAAAACACAGAAATCCCCTCTATTTCTCTGTAAAACAGCGTAAGACACACGGATATCGAGTAAGACACCTTAAATATACATAAGCAATTAAAATAAGTAAAAAAATAATTTTGTCTCGCTAGCTTGTACTAGACGAAACACTGTGCGGCGCTGTGGTAGTGAAACGCGCGTGCATGACAATGTTTTTTTTTTACCCGACTGCGCCAGAAGGAGGGTTATGTTTTTCGAGAGTATGTATGTATGTTTGTTTGTATAATTGTTTGGCACGCTCTGTGGCCTGAACGGCTCGATGGATTTTAGCTTGAAAGGTGTCGTTAGATTCGTATTGACTGTGAAAGTGACACTGGGTATATCAAAATAAAAAAAAACCAAAATGGCGGAGTTTTGGCGCCATATTATGCCTACAAAAAAATTTTTTTTTTTCTCAAAACCTATCGAGTGGGGTATCAAAATAAAGGGTTTAAAAAGGTGATTACAACCACACACATGACGCTGATGATGACCCATTTGAGTTTGAAATTATAAGGGTATCATTTAAGCTATCACCAATTTAATTAATTAGTTTTGTGTTTCTTAAATAATAGGGTTTGTCCTCCAAATAGTAGATCTGTCACCAAAATGTAGTCACCAAACAATGCAAGTGACCTAACCAAACCGAACCTCGGGGTGCCCTTCGCTCGCTCTTGCATCCTATGTCGACGGAGCCCCGCTTCGCGGGGCCCCTATTTCTGTGTAAAGGGTTTAAAGTAACCTAACCAAACCGAACCTCGGGGTGCCCTTCGCTCGTTCTTGCATCCTATGTCGACGGAGCCCCGCTATCTGAGAACGAAAATATTTCGTGGCGATAGATCTATTTATTAGGTGATACAACTTGATGACAAATATAAATTTTGGTGATAGAAAATATAGTTCCCAAATTATAATAATGGTATGGGGACCGCCTGCTTGCAACTTTTATTTAATTTAAAATGGGCTTGTTTTTAGCTTTTCAGTTAGTTTTAGTATCAGGTTGCGGTCGGGTTTTTAATTTTTTTAATTACTTTTTTTTTTTTAAACGAGTTGCATAATGAAATTTAGTACAACATTATAACACTCGTTTGGATGACATTATGGTTACTATGACACTGGTTGTTTTAATGTTGGCAGTAAGCTGTTTCAGAAACTTTTATAAAGGATTTATAGCATGGGTGTAGATAATCTAAAAAAGAACTTATTCGAATTCATGTCGTATCCCGCCAGCCGCCATTTGTCAGAACCTTTTATAGAGAATTCATATCTTGGGTGTAGATAAAGTCTTATGTGCAACTGTACATAATTAGGTATTAAATAAAACACTCATGTGATAAACCTACATTCGTGTTTTAATACCCCTTATTATACAATAGTTGCATAAATAACTATTGTATTCAATCATGGAACAATAGAAACAAATGAGAATCTTAGTCACGTCCGTCACGTCCTTTGGGCGTAGCGTTTCCAGACGAAGCGGGCGTTGTGCACATTGCAATATAGTGGAAGTAAATAACTAACATTGTTTGAACTCGATAGAATTTTAAACGGTTTCCTTCTGTCACAGGCAAACTGGAAATTGCGTTAGTCTCTAAAAATGTTTATTTTATTTCAGAAAATAGACAGAAGTTTCTTGGACAGGATGCGTTGTATTTTCATGTTGTCGTTTTGCTTTGCGGAAAAATGAAGAATACATTTTAAAAATATATAATTATTTAGGTATTAGTAGACAGTCTTGATATGTTATAACAAAAATACACTGCGATTACCAAAACTCAAATTCGTTAAACAAACGACCGTGCTTGACTGTTTATTGTAGGTAAACTAAACATCGATATTGTTCAACGTTGACCCCAAATACCTAACCACTATAACACCACCACTTTAGTCAATGTTTAGCATGAGCAGGTTAATAGCGAGCTCGTAGTGATAAAAGTAAAAATTTATATCAGTATTTATGTAGTAAATCGCATAAAATTAAGGCTCAAGACAAACGGAAACAAACAGAAAGCTGTGCTGCTAGGGAGTTTAAAAAATAAATAAAATAAAATAAAGTTTATTTGGAACAACTTTTTTTTTCTTGGATGGGCTTGGTCTAATTTAAATAAATGATTTTTATTTTGAATCTTTCTCATTTTACTTACTTGTCTCTCAATTGAAGTTCGTGTTTAACAGCGGAAATTTAATAGCTCAAAAATTACGCGTAATATTCCTCAATATTCTCTTATCAACTGTGACAAATGCCAATTAAAAGGTTCATCTACAAAGACAGATCATTTTAACTGTTGGATTTATAAGTAGCTCCTAAATTGAACTCATTTGTGTAGCTATAAACATTTTACGAAGTAATTAAGGTGAATAAAATTAAAATAGTCTGAATTTCTCTGTGCGTTGTAGCTTTGAAGGAGCCAATTTAAATACTTTTGTTAACCTGAAACAGATTGTAAATAGGAATACAAAAGCTCGAGTGCTATTATTACACTTAAGCAGTATAATTCCTCACCTGGGCCCTTATATTTATTATTTATTTATAAATACTTTATTATACACCAGAAAAAAACATAACAAAAAAAACGATTATTAATATATAACATACAATGGGCGACCTTATCGCTTTCTGCTTTAGGTATACTTATAACTATGACAAGACAGACAAGTGGACAAGTCACAATGAAAGTTATTTTTTGTATTTAGATTGAATACAAAGACTTGAGAGAGATAAGGAGATTTTTTTTAAATGAAATCTTCTTTAGGCGCCCTTTATGGTCTTTCTGAACAGTGATCGAAACTGAATCGTCACGCTCGGGTCGGTGACGCTGAATCAGGTATACTTCGCCACTTCGCCTTTGTCACCGTATGATTGTGAACACAGTTCAGAATCTATCTTGGGAGATTAACTGTCAATAATTTGTGAACTGTACTATACTGCTCTGAATAGTGGCCAAGGATAGGCCAAGGAAACCAGGGTCCGAAAGTGCGTTGGATTGGCGACATTGTCAAAGTCGCGGGAAACACCTGGATAAGAGACGCACGCAACCGGGAAGTATGGCAGAAGAACGGCCTAAACCCAGCAGTGGGTGATTCTGAAATGATGACGATACTACTCACAATTATTAAAACATATTAATTTTTCAAAATTTATAGTCTCAGGAGATAGATTATAAACTAACGATGTTTATAATTATACGGTGAGATAAATATATGTACTTTAAAATTAGAAAATCATATAATTTTTCACTTCTATCGTGTGTGCATATTTTTTATAACCCTTAGAAACTAAATAATTAGATCTTCTACAGTAGATGGAAACCAATTTATTGACATACTTGCAAAGCAGAGAAAAACGAATTGATAGACGTAGAATGTGAATTCTAATGAAGAAATAATACGTGCCCTCTTTATGATATTTTCGTTTTCTTTACCGTTAACCCCTGGAGATACTAGGAACACAGAAACAATTATGTTCCACGATGATGAATGGATCTCTGAGTTTGTTCTGGCAGTGACACGGTTTTGATGGCTATCTAGATGGTAGAAGCGTTTCTTATATTATATACTTACCTAACTAAAATATAGCGTCGAAAAATTCATCCGCATCGCTGTCGACTGGTAATGTACCCAAGAGACTGGCGGCATTACCACGTTGTATGGCAATGCTTAGCCTCTGGCCAAAGTAAAAGCCAGCCCTTGGGCCCTTGGGTCACGGGAAATGTCGAGCAGCCGTTTCGAAATTTCCTTAAAAAGACCATGAGCACTCAACTTTGGCATTTTTATATGGGACAAGCTTTTGCCATTTAGTACTTACTAGCTGCGCCCCGCGGTTTCACCCGCATAAGACTCGATCCCGTGGGAATATTGGGATAAAAACTATCCTATGTCCTTCCCCGGGACTCAAACTATCTCTATACCAAATTTCATCTAAATCGGTTCAGTAGTTTAGGCGTGAAGAAAAGACAGACAGACAGACAGAGTTACTTTCGCATTTATAATATTAGTTTGGATGGAACAGAATTTGTTCCAAAATAAAAAAAAAAACTACAAAACATATGTAGTATATATATCAATATATCTAGTTTTAGTTTTCATATCAAATGTGAGTAATGTAATCATTTGTACAGTACCTAATACTCAGGGTAAGGCTGTATTTTATGTTAATTTGCCTAGGTATAGTCCGTCTTCGTCCAATTTGATGTGGTTTTTCATGTGGTGGACAGAAAGTGCCCTGTGGTTTCCAATCAGGATAAACAACACAACACACGTGTGTGTTTTAAGGAAATTTGGCATTTAATGCACTATGACATTAAAAACTGCTGCCCAAATGTGGGCAGTAGTTTTTAATTTATTTAAAGGAAATTAAATTAAAATATACAGGACCTACGCTTTTAAAATGCAGAGTGCGTTTAAAAAACGTAGTTATATTATTGAGAGCCACTCGTTTATTGATAAGTAAGAGTAACATATGTATGAAAAATTCCGAAGTGCTAGATATAGAAATAAAGTTCAGACTGTACCCTCCAGAACTTAATGGGTTCCAGTGTATATTGCATGACATCCAAGATTTATAATAAATTGCCATGTTGTATTACAGACATTGACAACTTACACAATATTTAAGCGGAAGCTAAAGGAATTTCTAACTGATAAAGCGTACTACAGTGTGAAAGAGTATCTAAAAGGGAATCCTTATGGCCAATAATATTAATTAGATATTCTATGATAGAAATGACATGTGTAACTCACAGTTATTATTTGTTTAGGACTTTTATTTAATTATTCACCATTTACTACGACATTTTACTATTTATTATGACATTTTACTATTTATTATGACATTTTACTATTTACTACGACATTTTACTATTTATTATGACATTTTACTATTTATTATGACATTTTACTATTTACTACGACATTTTACTATTTATTATGACATTTTACTATTTATTATGACATTTTACTATTTACTACGACATTTTACTATTTATTATGACATTTTACTATTTACTACGACATTTTAGTTATTGACTACTGGATACTCCTTGACATTGGAAAATTAAAAATAAAATGGTTAAAATGATTTTCTTAATAACTTTGTAATATTTATTGTTGTAATGTATGTGTAAATTTTGCATGCCCAAGTGACGGCAGAGCATGGAGAACATTACCAAAACATGACTGTATAACATCTATACCCCTACCCATGTTGGCAAGAAATAAATGATTTGATTTGATTTGATAAGTATAGAAAATTCATTCATGGTTTATGCAGATTGATACAAAAAACAAACAGACATGCGAGTTAAATAAAAAAAATAACTTGTAAAAAAAAAACTATGCCATAGTGAAGTTTAGGATTTCATGCCATGCCATGGAAGTGCCTTATCAAAAATCATTAATATTTATTATTTATATATTGTCTACGCCTTCTCATCTGTCTGCATATCCATTTCTCTGTCTATATTTTTATCCAATTATTTCTAATAATATTAATAATATATAATAATATTTGATTTCGCTCAGTTCATACATGGGTAGCAGAGCACATAAATAAAAACCATAAACCGTTAATTTAGCACACATGATACTAGACTAAAAAATAAATTGGCTGTTTCATAAAAAATTGCAATACCTACGCGGTCCAAATGTATGCAACAGTATTTTTAGGGTTCCGTATCTCAAAAGGAAAAACGGAACCCTTATAAGATCACTTCGTTGTCCGTCTGTCTATCCGTCGGTCAAGACCCTTTTTCTCGGGAACGCGTAGAGTTATTAAGTTCAAATTAATATCAAATACTCAGGGCTACGAGTACAATCCCTTGAAGCAGTGAACGTTCAGAATCATTTATTGAATCCATGGTAATAAGTTGCGCGTTGGTGTCCCTGCCATCCTGTATATTTTATGAGTCATCCAGTTCAAACTACCACACGATGTGTGATGTCGAAGCATATATGTTATCAATACCAAAAACATAAAGACCACACAGACATATTATTCTCCCTTAGTTACCACTGGTACTCATATTACGTATTCTAAATTAGTTGACGAGCCCGCCTTCAAAGCTATAAGGCTAATGCACATATAGTGCGAGAGCCGGCTGCAAAAATACCTACCTCATCGGCTACCCCAATAGACTATATTTAGATCGTTACCCGACACTTAAACACGTAAAAAAAATCAGGTCTGCCAGAGCCGATCCTGCCGGGTCATAGAAATAATCGAAATTTTTTGACGTAATTTTTTAGTAAAAATTACGTCATAAGATACCCGAATGAAAGTGCTGGCAGCAGTTAACCATTGATTAGTAATGTAAAAAAAAGTGGGTCTGCCATTGCGCACCCTGCCGGAAATACCTGGCAGACCCCTAAAATATGCCCTTCTGACACACTAAACCTACCTCATCGAGTACCCGGATGGGACCAACGCTAAATAATAACCAAGATGCCCCTGATAATGGATCAAAAGGTCTGCCAGGTCTAAGTTTGCCGGAACTTAGTGTTCAAAGCATTTGAAGTTGATAGGGAGCATACTTTCACCTGAAGTCAAAACAACATTATTTTGTTTCTAAATTTATACAAATTTATGAATATTAACTGCTTTTCTTATCACAACATGAAATAATAATAAATAGACCAAGAAAACCAAATAGGTACGGTCAGCATCAAAAGTTGATTAACACTTCAGTTTTTTTAATCTTAGTTATTGAGCAAAATATTTGTTCAAAATTGCAGCAGAAGAAATTTTTTTAGAATATATACTCTTGTCTATTATGTGAAAAGCTAAAAATCAGTTTATTGAAAAAAGTTGTTGTCAATTTAATAACACTTAAAAATGATAGTGTTAATCGACTTTTGATGCTGACTGTACATAAAAACCATCGCGCGAAAACGAGACAGCTATACTGCCGCCTTAACCAAAAAAGCCACAACTGCGCAAAAAAATGCAAAGAAAAATAAGCCTTAGTAGATACGCCTTTTTTAGTTATAGCACCACTGAGTGCGGGCCCACTAGAGGACATGGATACCTCATCTTCCCAGCCCTGAAAGTCCTTCAGTGCAACCTGAACCACTGCTGCAATGCGCAAAATCTTTTTCTGCAGACTATTGCGGAGTGGTCGGTTGCCTTGGCGGTGGTAGCAGAGCCCTACGGTCCGGGATCATCCTCGCTGGTTCCGGGACACCTTGGACTCTGTTGCTGTTTACTGGGCTGGTGGAGGCAGTGGGCCTCACTGCACCCTGCTCGATAGAGAGCAGGGATATGTCGCAGTCGAATGAGGACATCTGGCCGTAGTGGGCTGCTACATGTCTCCCAACATTTCCCGAGGGAAATGCAACCCCATCCAGGTATCCCTCAAATTGGGCTCGCCCAATTTGAGGGATACCTGGATGGGGTTGCGAACTGCATTCGAAAGAAATGCTCACCCCGTCCAGTGCTTGTCCTGGGTGACTTCAATGCTCACTCCAGAGCATGGGGTAACACCCGGGATAGGCCGAGGGGACACGCAGTGCAGGACTGGGCGGTTTCGCTTGACCTTCGATTATTGAATCGAGGGTCCGTTACCACATGCGTTCGATGGCAAGGGGAGTCAAACGTGGATCTCTCATGGGCGACTCCTTCTGTAGCCCGCATGGTGTCGGAATAGAGAGTAGCGGAGGAGATGGTCACTCTTTCTGACCATCGCCACATCGTTTTTGATGTGGCACTCCGTCGTTCCGGCGCACAGTGGTTCGAAATCGACGCTCCGTGGACATTGAAATCAAAATTTCTTTAGACGAGAAATAAAAATCGGAATGGCTTTATTTCAGTATTATTTATAATATTTGGTAATATGACAGCTATAGACAGCACCATCTCCGAAAAAAAAAATATTTAATATTTTTTTGTATGAAGAAAAACACAAAAGTCGTTTTTTCTCATAACTTAATAAAACTTAAAGCCTGCGGCTTACATGGGGTGTTGTCCTACATGAGGCGATTCCGAAATGCTATAACACGCACACCCATGCGCGCCGCTTCACTCACAGCAGAGTGTTGAATTTCGAGAAATTCAGTTAGAGATTTTTACGTTGATTTATGTGTGATCTTGAAAATATACAAAGTAATTGACTTTAGTTTGCTAATTTGATTAGTTATAATGAGAAATAATGGAATATACAATATAAAAATACTAAAAAAAACACTCAAATTGAGACTCATTTACAATATAAATAGATTTTGCAATCTTTCTTATAATAATTTAATTCGGTGTTAGTAGATACACAGTTTGACTTCTTAATTCACATTAAAAAAAAAAGTACAAAAACTTATAACTAATACAGAAAAATACTAAGAATAAGCAATTGTATAATTGAGAAATATATAAAATTTACACAAAAACATCAAACATTAAAATTTTGTCTACTGAGTTTCGTCATCGCTATCAAAGAATTCAAAATCAGAATCCATCATACTTGGCACCTCAACAAATTCAATGTTTTCCTTATCCATGGTATCCGGGTCAATTAAAAGAAGAGACTTCATTTCTTCAGTTAAATCATTTCTACTCTTATTTGTCAGTTTAGGTCGAATGCTTGACAAATATGGGTCTGAGGATACGATGAAACCATTAAAGATGTCATGGTTTGTCGCTCTGCGACAAAATTTCCGCGTATGATGTTCCCTGAGTTTTCTAAAATCTTTGTTTCGGGCCTCAGATGCCTCTTCTGATAGCTTTCCTATAGGCAAAATGTTGAAATGTTTTATTATTTCAGCTCCATGCAGCAGAAGTTTGTGGATACTGGAAGGCATGAAATACCAGCCATACAGTTCCACATACAGCTGCGCAGTTTCGTCGAGATAATTGGCAAACAAATCAATATTAATAGACTGTCCTGATGATACAACACGGAGAATAGTTGCGAATTTTTGGATGAGCTCCTGACTCAATCCAGTGATATTTGCAGTCTTCTCAGGACACTGGAAAAATTTTCTAGCCGTGTTGCCATCATTCGTGGTCCCAGCACCTTTATATAAAAAATACTGATATGAGAACATTATAAGATAAGTTTTATAGTATTACACTAACTAAAAAACCCTTTGATATTATACAAAATAAATAAATCAACTAACCTTGTTTTACGATATCCACCAGGAGTCCCATTTCCTCTCGAAATTTTCGCTGTATCGTCTGTTTGCGACTTTTCAAAGCTGCTTTACTAGCTTCATCTCTGGCTTGCCATTTTTTAAAATCTAATCGGTAAGCGATATGCAGCAGGCATTCCATGGATCTGATCCATGCATGCAAAGTCGACAAACCGTACTTGTAAATATCAGATGATACAGATTTCCTAAAATATGAATAAAAAGGTTAAAAGTGTTTTTCAATAAGAAAAAAAAAAAAAATTAACATACATTTCCAATATTCAACTTACATGTGAATCTTCTCCAAATCATTCATTTCACTTGGTACAGCTTTACAGATGTCACATGTTTGCATAGAGGTTTGTGACAGGTGAGACGTTATTTTGCCATCTATCATGGTCATTAACATTGAATGTTTAACTTGTATATTATTTTCAATGATAGATGGCTTCAATGCTTTAATTTCAGCATCGATCAAACCCATTTCCTCCTTCATGTCCAACTTATTTTCGCTGACAAACTTGAAATAAATTGGTCTGCAAAGCATTGTAGAAGAAGGTTTTGGGTTTTCCCAGACCAAATCCTCACCACACATCAATTGCAAGGGTACAAAAGAGCTCATAAAAACACTAGAGTCGTCTTCATCTGCATTCATGCATTGCTTGTAGTTGCTTTGATTTGACGCACCATCGAAGCCCCATTTGCAGATTAAGATCAGTTCTTTATCTTGCAAATGGTCCAAGTTTAATGTTTTGGCAAGTCGAGTGACAGTGATGTCCAAAATAGCTTGAAGTTTTACTTTAACTCCTCGTTCGGTCACTTCAATATCGCTCTCAGGAGGATAGCATGCCTTCTTGGCATTTAAAACCGAATAATATGATGGGTACAAATCTACACCACTTTCTTTCGCAGTTTCCCTTAAAGTTATATACTGCCACTTCGACAATTTCAAAGAAATAAATATACCCAACGCTTTCTCTGCTGAATATTTGTTAGTAGTTGTCTTGCCTTTCAAAAAATTCTTGATCTCTGCTGCTTTTTCAGGATGCTCGGTAATATATTTTATTAAATCTTTCACGTCCGGGTCCTCATTCTCCTCACCACATCTCACTGCAGTAGCATATGCAAGTTCCTGAGAGTCGTGCGTTAAAAGTTCTTCTATTCTTCTCTTCTTCTGTTTTTGGCATAATTCTGAGAAAGGTTTTCTTGGGCTCCTTTTTAGTGTTGTAGTGCTAACAGTACATGTAGTTACTTTGGATGTGGATGCACCATCATTTATACCACTAGCACTTGAGGTTGAAGGTTCAACAGTATCAGTAACAGAGTCGATTGATACCAATCCAATTTCTTCACTTTGTACAAATCTGTCTTTAATGAAGTTGGGCCATTTGATCTCTTTTTCTAGCCATGTCTCATACTTCTTGACAAATGTATGCATTGTTCGATTACACGATTTCCAATTTCTATGCAAAACACACATATACACTTGACAAAACTGTTTTAATTTTTTTTGTTCTTCGTCAGACAAATTTGTCGCTTTGGTTAGAAGTGCTTCTAACAAAATACTAGGCTGCGAAAAGCAACTTTTTGTTTTCACAAATATGAATATGTCCAAATTTGTATAAAATCCTTCCATGATAATAAGTAAGTACGTAAGCAAGAAGTTAATGTTATAGCGCGAACAGTTGCTGACAAAAACTAATGATTTTGACGATGTTGTCCCTATTTATATAAAAGTACCCTCTTAATCGTATCTTAATTAATAGTAGTTAGTTAAACACTTCGTAAAAATAGCCCTTAACTAATGTATCTTAACTCGTTAACAATATTTGCAACATGCACTAATGAGATGAGACTAAATTACCATCATAAGTTAATTAGCATGCATTAAGCATTGATTTCCTGCTAAACTTGAGATTACGAACAGCTTACATCAAACAATCATTACTATGTAATTATCGTTGCCCATTGGTATGTGCACCTATCCCAAAGATATCAAATAATATAGTATTAAATTCCTTCGAGAAATCCACTGAATTTCTTGAAGTTCATTACTCTGCTCTGAGTGAAGTGGTGAAATAATATATGTCTCAATTATACAATTGCTTATTCTTAGTATTTTTCTGTATTAGTTATAAGTTTTTGTACTTTTTTTTTTAATGTGAATTAAGAAGTCAAACTGTGTATCTACTAACACCGAATTAAATTATTATAAGAAAGATTGCAAAATCTATTTATATTGTAAATGAGTCTCAATTTGAGTGTTTTTTTTAGTATTTTTATATTGTATATTCCATTATTTCTCATTATAACTAATCAAATTAGCAAACTAAAGTCAATTACTTTGTATATTTTCAAGATCACACATAAATCAACGTAAAAATCTCTAACTGAATTTCTCGAAATTCAACACTCTGCTGTGAGTGAAGCGGCGCGCATGGGTGTGCGTGTTATAGCATTTCGGAATCGCCTCATGTAGGACAACACCCCATGTAAGCCGCAGGCTTTAAGTTTTATTAAGTTATGAGAAAAAACGACTTTTGTGTTTTTCTTCATACAAAAAAATATTAAATATTTTTTTTTTCGGAGATGGTGCTGTCTATAGCTGTCATATTACCAAATATTATAAATAATACTGAAATAAAGCCATTCCGATTTTTATTTCTCGTCTAAAGAAATTTTGATTTCAATGTCCACGGAGCGTCGATTTCGAACCACTGTGCGGCGGCCCGAGCCGTCCAGGCTCAAGTCCACCGGCGCGTCGTTGGGCCCTCAAACAGCTCAATCGAGATTTGCTCGTCGCAGCTGCCAACGTCACGGCGTGGATGATGGTGGATCCCAGGGGATCTCGCTCGATCCAGAAGAGGCGGCGATCTGGTTCCGGTACATAATGACGTCAATTTGCGACGCTGCCATGCCCTGGGTCAGCTGCGCCTAGCGACCTGGTGCGGTTTACTGGTGGTCGGAAGACATCGCGCAGTTGCGGACTGTCTGTCTTAAAACCCGGCGCCAGTTTCAGCGCACCCGGCGCAGAAGGCAGCCGAGAGCAACGGAGGAAGAGATAGCCAGAGTTTATAGAGCTCACCGAGTAGCGACTATGGCGCTTCAACACGCTATCGCGGATGCGAGCTTCTCGAGGGGCTGGACAGGGATCCGTGGGGGAAACCATATAGGATGGTCATGGGCAAATTACGACCATGGGTCGGCCCATCACGGAGACCATGGATCCGGGTCTGCTGGAGAGAGTCGTCAACACACTCTTTCCAGTAGCCAGGGACAGTCTTCGCCGCCCCTGTCATTGTCAGACTGGTCTGACGAGTTAGGGGTGACGGAAGGGGAGCTCGATCGAGCCGTGAAGCGCTTGGGGGCTCGCAACACCGCGCCAGGTCCGGATGGTATCCCTGGCCGGGCGTGGGTTCTTACTCTGGCTGCTTTGGGTGACCGCCTGAGACGGTTATTTAATAGTTGTCTCCGTGCAGGTGTTTTCCCCTCTAGTTGGAAGGAAGCTGGATTGGTTTTATTGAAGAAGGAAGGCAGGGCCGCAGAGTCTCCCTCTACATACCGTCCCATATGCCTGCTCGACGAGTCTTCCAAGCTCTTTGAAAGAGTGGTTGCTGAAAGGCTCGTCGAGCACCTGTCGCGGGTTGGTCCCGAACTTGCTGATAGCCAGTATGGCTTCCGGCAGCGGCGTTCTACCATAGATGCGATTCTTCGCGTCCGCGCGCTGTCAGACCAGGTAGTGTCCCGGGGTAGAGTGGCGCTGGCGATAAGTTTGGATATCGTCAACGCGTTCGACTCTTTACCCTGGCGTGCAATTAGGGAGGCACTGGTACATCATGAGGTGCCTCCCTACCTGCAAGGCATTGTCGAGTCATACCTACGCGACCGGCACATTCGCTATGTGGGCCGGGATGGTAACGTTCAGCGGAGGGAGATTACGTGTGGGGTTCCGCAGGGGTCGGTTTTAGGTCCTCTCTTGAGGAACCTAGCATACGACGTAGTCCTGCGTGTCGTTCTCCCCGTCGGCGTTAATATCGTTTGCTACGCAGACGATACTCTGGTGTTGGCCGGCGGGGACACCTTCGAGGAAACCATTCAGCTTGCCGAGCTCGAGGTGGCAAAAGTCGTGGCGGCAATCCGCGGGCTGGGTCTGGAGATAGCGCCTCAGAAGACTGAGGCATTATGGTTCCATAAACTGCCGAGGAGCAGGGAGCCACCCAGCACGTTGGTCCATGTCGGAGATGCGCAAGTCCAGGTGGGGCGATACATAAAGTATCTTGGCCTCACCCTGGACGGTCGGTGGGGCTTCGAAGAGCACTTCGAGCGCCTGGTTCCGAGGATCGAGAAGGCAGTGGGTGCTTTGCATAGACTGCTGCCCAATATCGGGGGACCTCGGGAAGAAGTTCGCCGCCTCTATGCGGGTGTCGTGCGATCGATGGTGCTTTACGGGGCGCCTGTTTGGTCTGGTAGACTGTCAGGTATCCGACGCTGCAGGACTAAAGTCAACAGACTGCAGCGGAAAATGGAAATTCGCATTGCACGAGAATACCGAACGATATCCTTTGAAGCGGCAACTCTCCTGTCGCGCTTTCCGCCGCTGGACATACTGGCGGATATGGACGCGAAGGTCTATGACCAGATTCGCGATATCCGCCAAAGCGGGAATAGTGTTCCAGGAAACGCATTCATAAGGCTGAGGCGGCGGGAGCGGCGACACGCGCTCGAGCGGTGGCGCAAGTGACTATAGCAACCGCAATATTCGCGCAAGCGCGTTGTCGAAGTCGTTCTGCCGCACTTCGAAGCCTGGCTGAAAAGAGGTGAGCGCATCTCCTTCAGGCGCACCCAGGTGCTCACCGGACACGGTTGCTTCGGTGAGTACCTGAACAGAATTGGGCGAGAGGCCACGGCAAATTGCCACCACTGCGGAGGCAGCCTGGATTCCGCACAACACACGCTCGAGGAGTGCCCTGAGTGGGCCTCCGAGCGGCGGGTCCTAGTTGCCAGGATCGGGCGAGACCTGTCTCTGCCAGCAGTAGTGAGGGCTATGCTGGCAGAGACAGAAAATTGGACGGAAGTAGCCTCCTTCTGTGAGACCGTGATGGTCAAGAAGGAGGCCGCCGAGCGGGATCGGGAGAGGGCTGATCCTGCTTGGAGAAGGAGGCGTCGGGGTGGCAATCGCCTTGGCGCCTAATACGCCGAAACCCGCTTACCAAATAAGGTAGGTGGACCTTTAGGGTCGCGGGCGAACCGAGTGGGGACTCTGTCCGCCCACAAAGTGACCCCAGGGCAGACGGTGGCACAGCGGTCACGTGCTGCCATGCTTATCGAGCCTCAGGGGAGGCCCCCTTACAGTCTCCCCAGGGATGTGCCTTACAGGCGTTGCACGGGGGGGTTCCGGAATTGGTCTTTTAAGAGGACCCAGGACCGCCCCTATGTGCTGATGGTGATCACCGGGGTGGTTTTAGTAAGGCAAAAATCCCACACCCCCCGACCTCCCTCCCCGGAGGTCAGGTGCCTTCTGAAGGTTTCCCCCCGACAACACAAAAAAAAAAGGTGAAAGTATGCTCCCTATCAACTTCAAATGCTTTGAACACTAAGTTCCGGCAAGCTTAGACCTGGCAGACCTTTTGATCCATTATCAGGGGCATCTTGGTTATTATTTAGCGTTGGTCCCATCCGGGTACTCGATGAGGTAGGTTTAGTGTGTCAGAAGGGCATATTTTAGGGGTCTGCCAAGTACTTCCGGCAGGGTGCGCAATGGCAGACCCACTTTTTTTTACATAACTAACCAATGGTTAACTGCTGCCAGCACTTTCATTCGGGTATCTTATGACGTAATGATTCCAAAAAAATTACGTCAAAAAATTTCGATTATTTCTATGACCCGGCAGGATCGGCTCTGGCAGACCTGATTTTTTTTACGTGTTTAAGTGTCGGTTAACGATCTAAATATAGCCTATTGGGGTAGCCGATGAGGTAGGTATTTTTGCAGCCGGCTCTCGGACTAATAGTAATAAGATTACTTTATACAATTGCACTCGGTCCGATGACTGTCCTTAATTATTCCTCTACGGAACCACTTCCACGCTCCATAAAATTCTTAATGATAGTCTGGAGACACGCAGTGAATTGAGTTTTTTTTTTCCTCGCTGCAGTTTACGCATTAATAGCTTGTGATTATTTAGGGAAAGAGTAATTTGCAATTACCTACTTCAGATAAATTAAAATAATTATAGATGGATAAAATTGGTGTAATGTAAAACGATTTTAATAATAAACAGACCAAAATCTATCTATACTTATTAATAAAAAAACAGTGGTACTCCGGGAGTGCCGACAGAAGTGAAAACAGAATACTTTGCCATCACTCACTGACATATTATTGGATATACATTAAAATCGAGTAATCCCTGGAACTACCAGTAGGTTTTGAAACATTCTTTTTGCATTTGAAAGTCCAACTCTTGAGGAAGACTCTAGGCCATTTCACACAGGACTCTTAGGGACCGAGCAAAAAAAAAGTATGATAGATCGCTAAGCAGAAACGAAGTAATAGCGCGGGCAGGTAGGGTGGATCGGGGAAACAAGAAATTTCGCGGGAAGAAGTAAGTAATATTGAAATTCATTCATTTTCAAATAATGACAAACCGGGACTTTTTGTATGGATAACAATTTTGGTCACCTATTGGAACAGTAGGTACTATGACTAGGTACACAAAAGCCATATTTGATTGCGCGGGAACCGCAAAAGCAAAATGAGGTCGGCGCAATGCCTGAGTGGCATCAATTCATTACCTACTTTTAAAAAGGTCTCGCTATTAAAATATACTTTACTCTTTCATTTCGGCCCGTGAATATTCCTTGATGAAAATGGATTCCATAAACGGAGCAACGCGTGACGATTAAAAATGTTTTTTTTTTAATTCATCCATGAAAGTCGGCTGGAGCACGGTCGGCAAGAAAAGTACAATTCGCAAGAGTTAACTTGAGACTTCGCTCGGATGACATAAGCACGTGGAACTGAGGCGTCGATGGCGAGAGCGGTAACAGCGCGGGGGTCGGGAGGGGCCGCTCGGGTAAGTTGATCAACACTAGCAGTGTTAATCAACTTATCGCCTTCTTTTTCACATCATCTAAATTGACACAAAATTATTCACATTGTATTTCAACATTTTATAGTTAAGAGTTAGTATTAATTTTTTCAGAAAAATACTTTGGTTTAAAGAATATTCTTGTAATAAAAAGTCCAAATTAAAACTTACTCCCAAGTCCATTCTTATAACGGAGAGCACTTATAGAAGGCGTAGTGAAACATGCTTATTTACCGCCCACGGGGTGGAAGGGCAGAATATACCGGGGCTATTATGTGCCTTTTGTTATAGAAAAGGTATCACAATAAATTGTTGTTACATTTCTTGGTACATTGGGTGGGGATTTAAAATCAAGTTAAGAAAAAAAGTAACGTGATAGAAAAGAGGACATATCGTGCCTGCTAATTTGGTGAGCAGTAAAACTAGACACTTTAAGTATAATTTAAAACTGTTTTTTTACATAGCTAAGAAGCAAACTGAAAAGGAAGGATTGTGAATGAATTTCTAAGTCATGTTTAACGTGGGTGAGCCGTACCTGCCAGTTAAACTGAACACTTTATTTAATTTTATCCTACTGTTGTTTTAATCAATTGAAACTGGAAAGAAAGAATAAGAAAAATACTTTCTAAATCATGATTGTTATAGTTTGCGGAAAAAACCTCTGAGAGTTATTCTGCTATTATTATAATAGGACCTACTTATGCAGGACGGAACAAAAATTCGAAGACATGCGACATCTGCCAACCTGCACTGGGCCCGCGTGGTGGATTACGGCCCACTCCCTCTCACAGAGAGGAGGCCTGTGTCCCAGCAGTGGGAACGTTATAGGCTGATTATGTTTATGTTATGTATGCAGGACGGAACCAATCCACACGCATGCCAAAATCGAGATAAGTATACAGAAAGCTTTCAAAATGCACCTTCTATAAAATGATCTGACTGAATTGATTGTTTTGTCTGAATTGTCAAATCATTTTGATCTTTACAGGGTCGTCGGTAGAAGATGCATTTCGAAAGTTTTCTGTATACTTATCTCGATTTTGGCATGTGTGTGGATTGGTTCCGTCTTGCATAAGTAGGGGCTAAGCCTACCCACTGACAATAATATAATATTTAACTCATTTTTTTCTCTAGTAGGGAGGTACCTATAAAGATAAATGAAACAAACTAATTTCGAGAAGTGGCATGCCCAGAATTTAGTTTTCACCTCTTTAGTAAGTACGCAACCCACGTCATGTAAAGCATACGTAAGGTGTTCAAAAACGCCTGCAATATCTTTGCCAAAGCATTATTCAGATAGTGGCCAAAAGCTGCCAATTTCTGAAAGGTCCGGGGTCACAGCGTTTTTTTGTATTTCTGTTTGAGTTGCTTCGAAAGAGTTACGGCGTCCATTTGGCTGGGCCGGCAGTATCTTACATGACTAGATAAAAGGGAACGTAGCAAATGCTTTTAAAGTTTGCCTACGTTTTAATTTACAGAATTATCCAGTTTATCTGAACAAACGACTCTTTAACCCTTTCACCCCGAAACGAGTAGTGGCAACTTTAAGGTCGATGTTATCGATTAAAATTTAACCTTAAAGTTACACTAGTCGGGTGGTTACAGGTGCTGTACAAATTTCATACTAACTTGCCCTTTACCCTTTAAAAGTCATCGAGATACATAAAATTAAAATTGGTGAATATTTTAATGAATGAACACTCAATTAGGCTATTGGCTAATCTGTTGGTTTCGGTGCTAAAGGTGCAATTTTTTTACGCTGTTTTCTCCAACTGCTGTCCGTAAAAATATCCTTGTTGTGAAAGATTGCCTCGTATGAAAAAAAGTATTTTAAAGCAATACAATCCCAAGGCTGATAGTAAGCGGTCTGAAAGCAACAATTACGCCTACAGTAAAATAAACGTTGCGTTTTTATCTACTTCTTGGAAACTGCAGACATCTCCGAGCATTTATTTATAGTGTGATAAAATGCAAAAAAAGACAAAATAATGTTCAAAATGTTGTAGCGAAACTGTTATTATTTCTACTGGGAAACTGCTCAAGAAAAATAGTAAATAGTGGTAGGTAATAGACATTTACCAAAGAGATATTTGAATGGCATTGTTAATTATTTTATTGTGTTTTCTTTGCCGGATCAGTGAAAATTTGAAGTCTTTCACTTCTTATTTTGAACACGGTATGTTCAGTGGGTAGTGCTCGGGCATTAATTTATTTGAAATCGCGATGTTAATATTTCATTAGTAAAAAAGTTTAAGAGACGCAACAAGAACAAACAAATACCTATATACTTGCTCGTAAATAAAAGGTGTTTTCATTAATTTTACAATTACCGCTGCATTTTCGGGGCTTCAGTTATGCGGTTACAATAAAAAAAAAACGAAAAATATGAAGCGGTCTAACAAAGGGTATAAAATTCTATAGCGAAAATGTTTATGAAAAATATACAAAATCTTTATATGCAAATACTGCGTAAGCAAGGTTTTGTTTTCATTGAAAGATTTCCTGAATTCCGAGAAAGCCCTTGTGTAACGCAATTCAATACACGAAATAAAGTAACGTCCAAACCTTTTCTTTTTGCAAAGATGTTATACGAAATATCCGATAAATGATTCTTGAGACAGATGCGTAATTTGAATAATATTTCGGAATGGATTCAGTCGCAATGCCGCACATGTTATTACGCCGTTAGGCTAACAGTTATTAAGTCCTTTGTACACGGTACAGTTTCTTTACGATACGCTATGGTAGAAAAAACGTATTAAGTCATAAGTTATTTATTTTGTAACAAAAACACATTGTGTTGAAAATATAGCGCACCTTTAAA
The DNA here is from genome assembly GCA_947508005.1 of Amphipoea lucens. NCBI lineage: Eukaryota > Metazoa > Arthropoda > Insecta > Lepidoptera > Noctuidae > Amphipoea > Amphipoea lucens. The sequence continues at coordinate 10,387,814 of OX382374.1, forward strand.
GTAAAATCGTTACTAAAAGAGATTATAAAATTTTACAGGAGAGCCAATATTAGAAGGAAGTCACTATTTTTTGTCAATAAAATCTGAGTGCAGGGTTCTTTAAGATATTTAATGAGGTCTTATTATAGATCTCTGTTAGTCATGTCATAGTTTATGTTGCAGTTTACGTATATTTTAAATAGATATTATATTTTATTGATAACTCAATTCATAAAAATTGTCGTTTAGTAACGGTTTTACTTTAAAAGTGCGATATTATGATAATAATAGTGATGATAAATAAAATAATAATAACCAACAAAAATAAAAAAAAGACGGGTTGCACTCCGGGAGTGCCGGCAGAAGTGAAAACTTGAATATTAACGTTGTGCATCTTTGATATTTTTCATTAATAGATGCACTATATTCAATTTCCATATTTTAAACACTTTGTATACACGAATTTTACGAATACACAGCATTGTGGCCACTACACAGACGGTCGAGCCATCAGCTGTCACCATCCATGGATGCGCGTGACACGCTGTAACATAAACACACACGAACATTCGCGCAAGCGCCCTGCGCCGCCTAAACGAAACAGCAGGCATACATTTTTGCCGCGCCGCAGAAAGAGAGGGGGATACTTCCTCTCCTACGTCGCGCCGGCTGTCTACTCTCCATCCGTCTTACGAATTTTCGATCAGGTCACGTGTCCTGACGCGATGTCCTGACGTGAGTTTAACATTTTTTACATATTACAAAAAAAGTGTACAACGCCGCTAAAGAAGTTTTCACTACAAAAAAACATTAACTACGTTTATATTTAAAATTCAGTACGTAACAATAACATCATGCGTCCATAGCGATCCATACAACATTGACAAGCCGTACTTACACACGGTGTATAAACCGCGCCGTAGAAAAAACGTGTCCATCAACAAGCTTCCATAGTGACCCTTAAAACACTCACGACCGTGCCTACACACAGCGAATAAATCGTAGTTTTTCACGGCAAGAAAAACGTGAGTATTAATATAAAGGGCCATAAGTGATTTGGCAGGATTCGGAAAATTTCGATTTTAGCGTGATTTTTGTGAAATAAGTTCGTAAATTCTGAGCGTCATTAGTTTTTATTACTCAACTTCCTTGTGATATTGTACAAATTTTTTACAAGTCACGATGTAATTTTTCGTGATTGCTGTATTTGATTCTTATACAAAAGTTTTACAGTGTGGACGCTGCTTTAGGCGGTAAGGCCGTCCTTGTACTGTCTTTGTCATTTCTTTTCAATGTTTTTTTTTGTATTAACATACAATAAAGAGTATTGTAGCGACAATGCTTTGTGTAACGGTTAGGCATATTATGTAAACATAATATAAAATACAAACAATAAACATTGAACAAACAAGCCTTTTTACCTCTTCGAAGTTTATCTCGGGTTTATAAAATATGTTAGATTTTACCACGAAAAAAAAACATACAGAAGAACATAGAACCTCCTCTTTTTTTGAAGTCGGTTAAATATACAAAATCTGTGGAATCATCTATTTGGGCCTAAGTCACATGTAAAGATTGTGAACTGAGGCTTTTATAAATTCATTTAAACCCGAAAACTTCTACAGCTGATCATGAATTTTCCAACGTACGTGTATTATGTGTGGGGAAAATGACAATGTTCAAGCTTGTAATTATTATTATTATGGTGCAGCATGCGGTTTGGTATGTAACTAATAGCTCAGTACTACGATTAATTGTTAATCATAATCAGCCTATAATGTTCCCACTGCTGGGACACAGGGCTCCTCTCGGTGAGAGGGAGTGGGCCGTAATCCACCACGCGGGTCCAGTGCAGGTTGGCAGATGTCGCATGTCTTCGAATTTTTGGTTCTAGGACATGCCAGCTTCCCCACGATTTTTTCCTTCACCGTTTTGAAAGCAGTGATGATGAACTAATTTACACAAAGTAAAGGACCTGTCTGGGTTCGAACCTACGACCTACAACTCGTAGGTCGCGGCCGTTACCACTTGACCACCGCTGCTCTAGGATTAATTGCGAATACGAAAATGTTTTACTTAATTTTATTTTATTGAATGGGTTCAACAAACAGCAAAATAAAAACATATTGTTTTTATTTTGCTGTTTGTTTGTAAAATAAAAACAATATTTATGGAACAAACAGAAAAAATACGAGTAGCGTATGTAATATGTAATGTAGCCCACAGCGCTGTTCACATAAACAAAACTTTTAAGTCTCTGGGACGTGAACTGTTCATGCATGACGGTTACACTATTACAAAAACAAAAATAAAAGTAATTAAAACAACAACAAACAATTTGTCTGAGAGCTCAAGTGTCTCATACAAGTTTTTCATAATTTTTCGTTCTTTCACTAGTAAGAAAATTCCTTATAAGAATTATAATATAGGTCAAAGGTTTATTTGGTTTTCGTTTCTCACATTGCGACCGAGTGTAGTCGCACTTCACTCAATATGTAAAACATTTCAAAGAGAATTCACCTTCGTGGATCGCTTCTGGTTTCTATTTTGTTTGTGGTTTATTTTAAAAAGGTCAGACTGGTGCGTAGTAGTAAAGTAATAAGAATTCATCTACTATGGACGAGTATAAAAAGGGAGTAGACTTAAGGATAAAATAAAAGAACCTATGTAGTGTTCGCCGATAAGTAATAAGGTATGAAAAAAGGGTGTGAATTTTAATGGTTCTAGTTTTTTTTTTATATTGAAAAAACTTTTTTACAAAAAAAAAACAACCGACTTTCATAAAAGACAGTACAAAGTGAAAAATAAATTTAATTTCGGAAGTCGGTGTCGTTGGGTTCACATTTTCGTTGTTTGTCACGTAGTATCAACCCTAGTATGAAAATTTGCATGTTCGTGGAACAGACATAAAAAGGCTTTTAGCTTATGTACAAGTAGCATATTGTACTTTCAATCATGTTTTAAATCAAATGGCGTAAAATCACCATAGATCATCATTATCATCAAAATCACTTGTCCTAAGACACGGCATGATTTAACAATGTATCTCAAACATACGATTAAAGGTATCATGGTTTTTATAATGTTGTTTTACCCCATGATTATGTATAAGACCTACATTTAGGTACATCCCGTGTATATGCATAATTTAACTTCTTCCAGAAAAGCCGTTGTTACAACACGTACCTATGTATAAACTTAGGTCCCACCGTATATGCTTCAGTTAACCTCTTGATCTACAAAAATAGACGTAGCCCACTATTCAGATGGCTGCATTTAGGTATCACTGGTTCTAGTATTATTATAGCTATTGTTTTAGACTAGATTCAGGTTAAAGTGTCATATTCTGCCTACTTCAACCTTAAAATGTTAAAATGTATTGCGGTTCTTAAAACTTAGCGTGCTAGACTAAATTGTTTGGGGTATCATTTAAGCTATCACCAATTTAATTAGTTTTGTGTTTCTTAAATAATAGGGTTTGTCCTCCAAATAGTAGATCTGTCACCAAAATGTAGTCACCAAACAATGCAAGTGACCTAACCAAACCGAACCTCGGGGTGCCCTTCGCTCGTTCTTGCATCCTATGTCGACGGAGCCCCGCTATCTGAGAACGAAAATATTTCGTGGCGATAGATCTATTTATTAGGTGATACAAATATTTCGTGGCGATAGATCTATTTATTAGGTGATACAACTTGATGACAAATATAAATTTTGGTGATAGAAAATATAGTTCCCAATTGTTTGTTATAGCGATAAATTGTCATTTAAACTTCAAATGACAGCAGTCAAAACCGACAATATGTGTGTCGTATTATGTCTTACTCCCTCTCTTTTTTTTATGAATTCAGTAACTTGGCAATCTGTGTTAACACAATAAGCCATTCAGATGTGGTATCTTGTTCTATATCTTGTTAGCGGAAGGAATTCCTATGAATCCCTTTCATCTGGTGTCACCAAATCTCACGGTAAGTGTAGAGACACTATGCCGTTTCAATCGGGAATGTGTAGTATGTACTTCCTGTGCCTTCTAGTTTAATAATAATATATAATATTGTTTATTCGGTATTAAAATTGATAAAATTATTACAAAAAGTCTTAGAAATTAATTACATAGGTATAATAAAGTTAGATGCCTGTACTAGGATAAACCTGTATCACAGGCGGCATGAGCATACTATATGGTAATTGTAGGACAATAAAATCAAGTTTGGATGCCAGTTCATTGACGTGAGTTGATATTCTCGTCTGATAGCTTTCACTATATATAGCGATCTCTTGTTTGACGGTAGTGATCTTTAGGTCCTCGTGTATGTATTTGTTTTTTACATAGTAGGGTATATCTAGCATGGCTCTTAGTGTCTTGCTTTGAAATCTTTCAAGAATCTCTATGTTGCTATTACTAGCAGTACCCCACAGCTGGATTCCGTAAGTCCAGATTGGTTTAAGGATGGTCTTGTAAATAGCTATCTTACTTTCATGTGACAGGCTTGATTTGCGACCTGAATGCCAGTACATTGATCTGACTTTCGTATTCAGCTGTTTACGCTTGGTCCAGATATGCTTTCTCCAGGTGAGTCTTCGATCCAGATGCATACCTAAATATCTGGCATCTTCAGCTTGAGGAACTTCTTCATTATGAAGTCTTATTGGGGGACAAGTCTGCCTTCTCAGGGTGAAGGTCACATGGACAGATTTTCCTTGATTAATCCTAATACGCCATTTATATAACCACTTTTCCACTTCATGGATGTGGGTTTGTATGTTGGGATGCTATAGCAGGATCCACATGTACCGACAAAAGGGCTGTATCATCCGCGTAGGTGGCAGTTATAGTTGTACTCCCTCTCTGTATGTAATTTTATGAATAAATTATTGGTTGTGAAAAAGGCGTGGTTGTACACATTTGTGTATGCAAATACGATGTTTTTGTTTTCCGAGCTGTTTGGAAAACATTCCCGGCTTGGGTTAAGGGATAGTTTTATTTTCAACCGCGGCGCGCATAACGTACATCTAATCACATCACATCTGCACATCGGATCGTATATAAGTAAAAATGATTCTTCAAAATCGGTTTCAGAAACACGAAAGAAATTGCCTAATCCAAATCGGTCATCAATCCGTAGCTCTTGGTAAATGTAAAAGTTTCGAAGTCATAAATAATCTGTTTTCTACGGTACTTGATATTGAGTTTATAGTTGCTTAAACTTATAGCAGGTCTTTCTAGTCGAAACTCATTACGACATTTACACAAAATGTGTTATTAATCTAAAAATATTTGCATTCGCAGGAGACAGCTTGTGTATGTTTATGTGTAAGGATTTTTGTGTAATGTTTTGAAAAAACATGCGCAGAAGACATGGCTTTAGTCAAATGAGATTTGCTAGATGTTGTCAAAATAAATGTTCTTTGTAATGTCCGAGTAATCTTTTGTATTTTCTCCATTTCTTTCGTTTCGTTTAGTTTTGTTATTGAAACCGAAATTGAACTAAGTTTTATTTTCCACAGGTATCATCAGATGTTTAGAGATGTTAAACCTGTCACCATCGAGTTACCGCAACGTTGACGCGAGCGAACGGACGGTTAATACCAAGAAAGTGTACTCGCGGAGGCCTTGGTACGCTCCGCCGATAGACCCGGCGGAGATATTGAGATATACGCCAGGTAACATTCCTTTTTATTTTGTTAGTCCATACTGCCTCACTGCTGAGCATAGATCTCCCCCAAATCCTTCCAGGATTTTTTTCCCGCGCTACCCCGGACCAGCCCTCGCAGTACGCGTCTGTCGTCTCGCAATCTCGTAATATTCTTTATATTACCGAAAATATTGTAGTAATTATGTACAGGTTTTACAACACAAAAAGGGTTGGTACAAAACCTGTCGAAGTGGAGGTACTTGGGGGAGGCCTATGTCCAGCAGTGGACGTCTTTCGGCTGAAATTATGTAGTGTAAGGACTTATTTCAACACCTACAATTAACTTTCAGTGAACTGACTTGACAGCTAATTTCAAGCAAATTCTGTTCTATTTTTTATGTATCCTAATATTGAGTAATTGGCTATTTGGATATCGTGAAAAAAACACAGACAAAATAATCAATTTTGATATTGAACGAAAAAGTATTTACCTGCAATCCTATTACGTATTATATCATTAATATTTTTCCTACTTTCCAAAGAACTTCTTACTCACACAAATTGCGTCACAAAATTTATTTTTAATCTTATTTCTTGTATTGTTTCTTCATTTGTGTGCTTTTTTTTTACATTGTTCTCACATATAGAAGCAACAAGAATAATGTACTCAGGATTTTGTAATATCTTGATTTAAAAGAGTGTCCATGGAGTTTCTTGCCCGTTCTTCTCCATAGAGATCTACGCTTTGGAATGGGCGACTAGCTTCAACTTTCTGACTAACTGACCGACTACTTAATTTTGACAATTCAAAAGTACCTGTAATGGTTTAATTGAAATAAATGCTTTGAGTTTGAGTTTGAGTTTGCGTATTTTCCTCCAACTTTTCTCTGCGTCATGTTTCGCAAATAAACGTACTTTTTTTTTCTTTCATTTCACTTAAAATTACTCATCTATGGACACACCCTGTCTGTTAATTAAGTTTATTTTGTAATGTCTCATCAGCCAGTATTTTTAAAGGCAACCAATTATTGAACCCGTAATCAGCAGTCCTGCTTGGTCCCAGAAATAAATACGGTAGTAATTTCCTGCATGACCTATTTTACTAGTAGCTCTATTACATTACATTTCATTTTTGTTAAAGCCCTTTCATTTAAAAAGAAGAAAAAACGCTACTATTCGTTTAATTTTGCTATAGTTGTAATAATCCCGGCTTTAAATCTCATCTCTGAGGCTCCAGGTTCTAATCCCAGTCGGATAAAAAATGTGATTGGTTTTAAAATTAAATTATTCGAAGGAAGAGTGGTGTATAGTGAAAAAAAACTATGCCTGTTTCTTTGATTACTTTTTGCGAGCTCTTATTTAGTTTCACTGGTTTAACTATAAAATAGTTACATTGTATTTAGGTCCCTATGCCCTATAGTTGAATTAAATTTTACTTCAGACTTTGGTCTGAAGTAAAATTTAATTCAACTATATTCAGGCCTTTGCCCTGCAGTGGGACGTCAGAGGCTAATAATAAATATTCAGGATTATTGTTGCCAGTGGTTGATGGCACTGAAACGTGGTCGCTTACAATGGGCCTTATGGAGAGAGCTATGCTTGGATTTCCCTACGTGATCGAATCAGAAATGAGGAGATCCGCAAGAGAACCAAGGTAGCCGACATAGACCGAGGAATTGCCAAACTTAAGTGGCAGTATTGCTCGTTCTGGTGTGGCGACCGCGTACCGGAAAAAGTATAGTAGATCGATGACCTCACGAAGGCCGCAGGAATCCGCTGGATGCAAGAAGCACAGAACTGGTCGAAGTAGCGGTGCCTATGTCCAGCAATGGATGTCTGTCAGCTGAAATAATGATGATGATGATAATAATATCTATATAAATTATTAGACTTACAACTACCTTCAGAATCTAACAGTCCTTCGTACGTATCATTATGTAAAACAAACAATAGCTTTGTGGGAATAGAATAATTAGGACCGTCAATAACATACATTAGCTAGACTCAGACAAGCGTTAGTAAGCGACATAGACACAACCGACTGACGTAATCCCTAATCCCTACATAGGGAATTGTTTATTACAATTTTGTACAGACTGTGCACATAAATTACCTATGAACAACTAATTCAAGTCCGCACAACGTAAAGGCGGAAACGGACGTACACACCACGTTACGCGACATCAATGAAGCTTACTCATCGGCCACATTTTTCATCTCGTTGAGCTATTTTCGTCATTTGGCCAATAAGTAAGCGTGGGATGGCGTCCGGTGTTACAAGTGTGCTGCGGCCTTAACATCGTTACGTTCGCTCCACTCCTACCTAATTAACTACACGTAAGGCACAAATCGGTGCAATTAGAGATTACAAGTAAATGTTCAAGTACATAAACAAATTACAGGCTATTAAAACATCGCCTACAGGCTACACCACCACCACTACCTAAGCCTGTTTGTGACGTCACAATTTTGGTACACCTACTGAAATTGTTACGTACCTACGTTGGTAGGCGCGTCATGAACGTGTGTATTCAAAAGGGGCTTATGTGAAACCAATTTTAGACAAACGAAGCTATTGTTCGCAGCGATGGAGTAGTTAATTGAGTGAAGCACTGAATATGCAAGGGCGTTAATTTGTGAATATTGTCATCATCGAATGTGGGCTTGATAGTGGTGGCTATTTTAGACTAGTTTTAGTGTGATGGATAGTTCTAAATTACTTTTTGTTAGGTCTCACAAGTGTGGGTGCTTCAATAAAACTCTACAGTTTCTATTATTATGGCACGCGCCCGCTCGGCATGACACTTATCGGCGCGTCCGGAATGAGAAAGTTTATAGTGGACAGAGATTAAAACATAAGAATAACTAGCAGGGGATCCAGGGGGTGGGGTGGGCTTCGGAGGTTCAGGGGATCAGACACAAATAACTCTGTTTGCCGATGAGTGTCATGAGAATATGATAATTATTAAATGGCTATATATACATCATACTTTTGATGATGTTCAGAACAGGTCAATCAACCTAATCTATCGCAGTACACTGCCGGACATAGGTCTCTCTTAACTTGAGCAAACACTCCTGGTATTTACTTCCAGTCTGACCCAAGCAACTTTTAATGGTCGTGGGTCCATTTAGCTACTTATTACATCGTTATATAGCATTAACCTTTCTTTAAATTATCAGTTACGTAGGTATCCTCACTGTTATTTAAAGAAAAGTGACTTATGGTAAAGAAAATCGATGTGAGCCTGTATGGCGGTCTTCAATTCTTGTTCTTCAAGTTGTTCTTTTTCTGAACGCGATCTGATACGGTCTATAAACGCTTGATATTATAAGTATTCAATTTATTATCATATTTTTGTATTGTTTTGTCTAAACTAATTATTATAAAGTGAAAGATTTGATTTTTTGTATTTTTGCTTGTTACGGTACGCGGTATGACGCTAAAATGGCTGAACGGATTTGGATGAAATTTGGCATATAGAGAAGACTATAACCTGGATTAGCACATAGGTATTTTTTATCCCGATATTCCCACGGTATCGAGAATTATGCTCGGGAAACCGCGGGGCGCAGCTAGTAAGTAAATAAGGTGGATCATTTAGTTTTTTAATATTACCTAGGTTTTAATTAGTTGAAAGCTTCAATATTGAGTAGAATTTTATCAAATGTGATATAAAAAATCAACGGTTATATTCGTATTTTAACGATATGTATGTCTCAGACAACTGGTTAAATTAGCCGTTTAGTTAACCGCCTGGCCTTTGGAAGTAGTGCTTGCCCCGCTTCGCTCTCTCGGCTCGCACGCGGTTGATCACAATTCTAACCTAACCCGTTTGGTCGGGGTGCCCTGGCTTAGTTACTGCAACCAACGGCTCGTGCGTGATTGGTTACAGTTTCAACCTAAACTGTATTATACATAACTCTAGTAGAGTATAAAGTTTCTCCCCTCTTTAGTTGTAGCACATGTACCTACTCTTTAGATAATTGACTAACGAACACAAGTGTTTTCTTAGAATAATACACTACTTATATTGAACACAAAACTCTCTAATTTTGTGCTTCTGAATTGAGTTAGAAACTGAACTAAAAGTTTTTTGAGAAGGCGGTCTGAAAGCTTCGTAATTTCGTGTCTAGTTTGTTTACACCTAATCTCCACACAGTATACTCACGTTTAATGAATAGGGTAGACTGTTCAGAGTTTACGATCACAGAACCTTTTTTACTCAACCTCGTTTTTTTTGTGTTTCCGAGACCAATATTGACCTTTTTTCAAGAGCGATCCATCTTCAACCGAAATGAGAGACTTTCACCCGACTCCCGTGTTCAAAATTAAATCGAATTCATTATCAATAATCTAGCATCCATTACACCTACAAAAAAAAAAAATGAAATAAATAAAATTATCCGTTAAAAAAATTTAACTAAATTAATTGGTCCGTTGAAAGGAACTAGTAGACAATTATGAGTATTTACGCTGCTAAAGCATAAAAAGTATCTCCTGTAAAAACTTATACGTAATGTAGTTTGTGTTTAATAGTGATTTATTTAATACAAACTTAACAATACATCACACCTGTAACCCAAGGGTTAGCCAGAAGTGTACCTATAGTACAACCACATTTCGCCAGTTATGTATAAGTCCCATGTAACAGGGACGAGCCAATTGCCATCAACCGGCCATAGACGGGGTGAATTTTCCAAGTGGACGGGGTTGGCCAAATCCGAAACTATGAGGAATAGCGAAAAGTACTCAAAGGTGTCACAGGCTCGATTTTGATGAAAACTAAAACTGCATCATTGGATTTTTGAAAAATTAATATTTCTAGCCAGGAATCGAACCCGTTGATTTTGAAAAAAAAACACACTTTATTATTACACCATTCGATAGTTTCCCTAATAAGGATCGAATTCTGGGAAGTAATGACATACGGCAAACTAAAGGAACTTTCCTCCTGCCCCTGGACTGGTCATGTGGTTGACACATGAAAAGTTTCTTAAGGCGAGGGCAATTTGATTTTTGATTGAATCCTACTAATATTATAAATGCGAAAGTTTGTGAGGATGGATGTATGTTTGTTACTCTTTCACGAAAAAACTACTGAACGGATTTGGATGAAACTTTACAGTAATATAGGTTATTCATCAGAATAACACATAGGCTACAATTTATAATGATTTTATGTAGTTTTGGTCATAATATAACGATACGTGTCAATTAAGTCGGAAAAAAATCTTCCATCTGAGAGCTATCTTGGCGTGCGCTGCCTAAACCAATGGAGTTACATAAAGATGATTTACCGCAGGATTGTTTGTCTTAAGTAGATCTAAATAAAAGTCCGCGACAGCATATATCTACCTTTTATGTGCAAGCGAGTACAACCAAAATTGTGAACCATAAATCTAATTAAATTTGGTACTATTTTACAATGCACATTTAGTATATAATTATCAAACTCTTATCAAAATGAATACATTTCTCGCATTAAGTATTTAATGTAGATAAACTTTGTCTTTCACACTAAGTAATTTGGCCGAATAGTTTAAAAGTTATCACGATATGATTGACTTCAACGGAGCGCCTAACGCGGAACGCCGCGGCGGCGGCCGCAGCACGGGCGGAGCGCGATGCGGCGTCGCAGTCGCGGGGGAGGCCACAATTTTAACTGGAGAAGCTAAGGGTGAAAATGTTCTTATTCCACGCATCCCAATAATACCCAATAACTTACCCTTTAATTTCAAACGTTTACAGTTTCCACTTAAAGTTGCATTTTCTATGACCATCAATAAATCGCAAGGGCAAACTTTGAAAGTAGCGGGGATACATTTAGGCACGCCCTGTTTTTCCCATGGGCAGCTTTACGTAGCTTGCTCACGTGTTTCTAAATCCCAAAATCTTCTTATTTACGCTGAACAAAAAAAATCAAATAACATAGTACCTATACAGGAGTATATTGCAGTAAAAACACAGATAAATTAACACAGATGTTCACCTATTCCAATTACGTACCACATAATTCTTTAGTTATTACAAAATCTATTAAAAAAAACCGGCCAAGTGCGAGTCGGACTCGCGCACGAAGGGTTCCGTACCATTGTCTATAAAAAACGGCGAAAATAACACGTTTATTGTATGGGAGCCCCCCTTAATATGTACTTAATTCTTATTCGTATTTGTTGTTATAGCGGCAACAGAAATACATCATTTGTGAAAATTTCAGCTTTCTAGCTATCACGGTTTATGAGATACAGCCTGGAGACAGACAGACAGACGACGGAGGCTTAGTAATAGGGTCCCGTTTTACCCCTTGGGTACGGAACCCTAAAAACCGCAGCAAAATCCGTTGCGTAGTTTTAAAAAATTTCAGCATTCATAGGGAAAAAGAAAGCTTCTTTGTTTTATACTATGTAGTGATTAAATGCAAGTAACATTGGTCCGACCTGTTTAGTTGTCAGTGTTTAGTAATCCGTTTGTGCTGGATAGGATAATTTCAAGCCTACTTTTTATAAACACACCATACAGGTAAAGATTGATGAAGAAACCACTGGACTTAGCATTTTGAAATTTGCAGAGTTCTATTATAGCTTAAAATAATGAGCACTTAGAAAGGAATTCAGATAATTCCACCCTCAAGAGATACCCTCTAAATATTAGGTATAGGAGTTCAAAGATTGTATGGAAACTAATTTTGAAGTTAGAAATCTGGGATGTACGACGTGAAGGTACATTAAAAAAATATCAGTATTTAAAAAAAATGTCACGTAGCTTAATGTGGCAGACCAAATTCTACGCGAGCGAAGCCGCGGGTAAAAGCTAGTCTTTTCTAAATGTGAGTTCTTTCAAAATCCACACATACACATGAAAGATTAAGCGAAATTTAATATTTTCTTCTAGCCGAGTTCGCATTTAAAAAAGTACTGCCTTAGTTACCAGTGAACATGAATTAGCTAGCTGCTTAAAAAACAAAACCAGAAGAACGAACAACAACAAATACAACCGAAAATGTTGTATGAAATACATCCAGAAGTGCAGAAGTGAGTGAAGGGCTTCAACGTAAACTAAGGTCAATGTCAGAGTTAATAAATCTCGTACAAGTTAATCACTACTATTAGCTAATTAGAATTGCAACCGGATTCGTTTTGACCTTTCTATATCGAATATATTTGAATTGTATTATACAGGTACATCCACACATTCCAATATTATTAATAGGCAGACTTAGTCCTTAATTATTGGCTATAAATAATTAATAAACAGTCTCAAACTCAAACTCAACTCAAACTCAAAGCATTTATTTCAATTAAACCATTACAGGCACTTTTGAATTGTCAAATTTAAGTAGTCGGTCAGTTGGTCAGAAAGTTGAAGCTAGATGCCCATTCCAAAGCGTAGATCTCTATGGAGAAGAACGGGCAAGAAACTCCATGGACACTCTTTTTAAATCAAGATATTACAAAATCCTGGGTACATTATTCTTGTTGCTTCTATATGTGAGAACAATGTAAAAAAAACACACAAATGAAGAAACAATACAAGAAATAAGATTAAAAATAAGCCTTGGCAGTTAAGAGATGACCAGTCTCAACCGACGGCGTCCGTTCACGAACATGACGCATGGATCAGCACCATCCAGCTCAAACATTTTGTAGGGAACCGAATGATCCAACACACGCGCCACCATCAATGAGACATTTAAGTGAGCATGACACATTCTCAACTGCCATGCTCTTTCAAGTCAACATCAAAAAATCATAATAAACGGATCCATGGTTCTACATTTACAAAATTGAAAAAATGCTTCTAAATGATACAAAACTATAGATTGCAATTTATTTAAGAGATGAATAAAATTTTTAATACCAAACAGGAAAAGGTGTTTAGTATTGCAGCATTAACAATTAAAACATGATTGAATAAAATAAAAATAAATATTAAGATCGTAATGTCAGAAACACTAAAAAAGAAAAAGGGAAGCACCTCTTCCAAATCTTGAAATTTTAACTAGTGAGCTCAAGTGCCTGTGGAGCAGGACCAGCATTTAGCCAAGCATTTTTATCTGCAATATAATCATCCAACTTATAATATGCTTGTCTACATAGTGTGCGTTTAATGCATGTTTTAAATTTCTTCTCATTTAGTTGAAGAATATTGAGTGGTATTTTATTATAACATTTTACACAGTAACCCATAAAAGAAGTTTTTACTTTAGACAATCTGAAACGCGGTTGATCTAATTTGTTCCTATTTCTTGTGTTAAAATTATGCCTGTCACTTATCTTACTAAAAAGATGTAGATTTTTTCGAACGTACATAATGTTTTCATATATATATTGACAAGGAACCGTCATGATGTTAATTTTTTTAAACAGTTCCCTTAGAGAATCACGCCTGCTGAGCTTGTATATGGCTCTGAGCTTGTATATGGCTCTGATGCCGGCAGTATGATGGGGGTAAAGATGTGCTATCAAACTTTGCCCGTTGACAATCGTACTTAACTAAGTTTGAGAAGGTTCGAAAAGGAGAAGCCTTATAAGCACGGCCTGGTAAATAGTCAAGACATCACGTATGAATTCATACTTGCGAGCTTTTTAAGATCAAATCAAATCAAAATCGTTTATTTGCATAAAATGTGGTACAAAAGATGATAATGTAAGATTGTAGTGCAAAGACACATTCCACCATGTAATGATGGTATGCAAATATTTAATACATGAAGTAGGTATTAACAACATGCAGTAACATAATAATAACGTACAGTTAATTAAATTAGCAAAGGAACATAAATAATTAAAAATATATTACAACGCATTTCTGAAGTGGTAGGACTGACAAGATTTTCGAAGTGAAACTTCTTTACGCACGCTTGACTTGGGGAGTAAGCTTGCGAACGCATGACGTAAGCGTTACGAAAAGTGTGATCGGGCGAGGCGAACGGGAGTTGAGTGGGGGATATAAGCAAGAGAAAGCAGTGCGCGCGCACATTTTCTTTCTCTCTTCCTCTCATAGCCAAATACGTTTGAAGTTTCACTTCAGTCGTGTGGTCATAAGCACACTCGGTTTCTTTTATTAGATAATTAGTTTTTTTTTTTTCTGAAATTCTCCGACAGAATAAAAACTAGGCGATATCAACCGCTTTTTCAAAACCACTCAGAACTTTTTGTAAGGAAGTTCTGTTATTCAAGATAAAAAGATCGCTTTAAAAATTATATTATCATCATAGTATTATAACGTCTACTGTCATTCAACTTACATACAATACTTAGATTTAATCATTTATGTAACGTATCATACATTTTTCATGCCTCATTATTCTCCCGCCTTTGTCCCAAATTCGTTGGAGTCGGTGCAACATGTCTTTTTCTTCCATATTTCTTACTAGCAGCGCTCCGCGGTTTCACCCGCATAAGTGTCGATCCCATGGGTATATTGGGATAAAATTTATCCTATGTCCTTTCCCGGGACTCAAACTATCTCTATACCAAATTTCATCTAAATCGGTTCAGCGGTTTGAGCGTGAAGAAGTAACAAACATATAAACACACACACACACACACTTACAAACTTTCGCCTTTATAATATTAGTGTGATTAAGTATGGATTTCTCTTCATCTCGATAGTCACTCCCTTTCTAGCCATGTCATCTTTCATCAGACATTTTTCATGCCTATTAGTGTTTAGGTAATCCTAACTTCCTAACTAATATTATAAATGTGAAAGTAAGTTTGTTTGTTACGCTTTCACGCTAAAACGACTGAATGGATTTGGATGACATTTGGCACACAGATAGACCATGGCCTGGATATGGACATACTTATCACATTATTTAAAGATGAAAGCCTTCATCATAAAGAAAAACAAATGTTATCTGTGGTCCACTCGTTGGCGCGATCTCCTGACATCTGTCAATCATGTAGGCTACTTTCATCCTAAATCGCGGACGAAGTCGCGCAACAGCTAGTCCTCTATAACATCAGTAATTATGCGTGCCTGATTGGCCTATAGCGCCACATACATAGGTTGCTCTACAAACAGTAATTAATTAAATGACCCGATAGACTTGACCCGACTACCTCGACATTGATTTAATGAAGGGTAAAATAATTAATGACTTTGTTCTCTTCTTGTTAACGGGGTAATGAGTCAAAAGCAGAAAGTAGAATTCATGAAATGGAATTTGATTTTCACTTAATTGAGTACACAACTCAATTAATTGAAAATCAACTTCCACTTCAAGAATTCTACTTTTGTTTTGTTAAATTCTTAAGTTTGTGATCAAACACTCAAATATTTTTTATTTTTATTGCTGAATGGGCCTGCTCCTGACCTCGATCACGCCGGATGGAAAGCGATGGATGAGGTCTATGATGGAATGAGCGTGTCCAGAAGATGCCTAAGGCACTGGAACTCCCACGCATCGACGAAACACATGAGGTTAATATGAGGTTTAATATCGACGCAGATGGCGACTGAGATGTCATGAACTCGCCTATAATTATATATTCTCCATTAAACGATTACCCAATCATATTTGATTTATTTTGAGAGATTCACATAAATATTATTTATAGCAATGCACCATTTAAACACTCACATACCTACCTATCTAAAATTAGGTAGTTCTAAGATACAAGTGCTATGGTGGTCAACGATTTCACCTTTCTAGACCAACTGTGTCTTGCAACTACATTTAGCGTTAATAACAAGAAACTGAAATCCTACGAAACAGCAAGTAGGTACTCCCAGTCAGAGCAAACTGCGATAATTAAATTCTATGCTAATCCGGATAAGTATATTATGTAAGCCGAGAATATACAATGGCGTGCAAGTTTGTCATTTTGCCATAACAACTACTTACTTATTAGTGACAATGACATATCACCTCGTTGAATGACATTGTTTACGTAGGCATCTGTATTCGCAGCTTTAAGCTCACGATTGAGAACGTGAACGTGGAGGTTCCATATAATCACTAGAAAACAAAATATTGCCAAAGCCGTGAGAGCTTTGCGGTATATACCTAATGTCACCAAAATAACTTAACAGCGAAGGTTGTTTTATCTTTGAATATATTATGTGGTTTTTGCGAGCCGAATTACGTGTAGACAAACATACAGACGGCTTTCCCAACAAATCCGGCTGGATATATGGGTATCCAGCCGGATTTGGTTAGATGTATACAGAAGCTATTTTTGTTGGGAAAGCCGTCTGTATTTGTTTTTTTGTATAAAATATGGATTTCACATGATGCGACCTCTATAACTTACAGATATTGGTAGTACTACAGATATATATAGATTAGATCAGTTGTTAAACCATGACAGCTTTTTAACATAACATCTCGCCTGTAATCCCAGAAGGGGTTATGCAGAATTGTACCAATAGTACACCCACATTTAGTCTTCTACTATTTTAGGTCGCTTGTAATAGAGGGCGAGCCTACTGCCATCAACCGGGCATAAATCCAGTCTCCGGGCTGCTACTCAGAAATTCTTGATGGAAAAACCCAATACTTTACCCGGTCTTTTTTTTTTGGATGGGAAATCATCCAATGACCCCTCCTGCTCTGGGTGGAGTGTCAGACTTTTACTGACTAAAACCCATCCGTGTTCCGTCCTAGGGTTACCGCTACCCCGCAGCATAAAGGGCTACCTTTATGCTGCGGGGTAGCGGTAACCCCTTCGAATAATCCCGCACCCCCGGCAGGCTTCGGCCCTGACAGGTCCTTTCCTTTATGCTGACAACTTTAGGTACCCGGTCTAAGAATCAAAACCAGAACTTTATGCTCAGCAGTAGCGCTTTCTACCAGTAGCGCTTTCTACCAATAGATCAACCAGGCAGTTGTCAAAGCGTTTTTCCTACTCTTAAACACATTTACGAATCTTTAAGCAAACTAAACTAACAATTTGTCATAATTATGTAGATATTTATATGGTTGGAAATGACATCTTACTTCTCATCAACAGATTACGACTCGGACTACGACCCGGACACAGTCGAGGAGCCGCAAGAGAAACAAAACGGTGACTACTATGACCGGCCAAGGGAGTATGAGGACCCAGTGACGTCACGCCACGTCGAAGGTTTGAGCCAGATCGAGACCGCTCCCCCGAAATCGAACAGCTTTGAACAGTCGCCAACCTCTGCTTCGGTATCGGAGTTCTCTATTGCGAATGCTGTGAATTTGAGAGGTTTGTTTTTCAATACATTAATTTTAGTAATTATGCGCGTTATTTTGTGTTATTCTTAATTTTGTGTTTTAATGTGTTATTATTCTTTTCACATTAATTAATTACACTTAAGAAAAAAAGACAAAATAAAAAAAATAAAAGAGAAATAATATATGCACCAGCAAAGACACATAATAATAAAAAAGGTTGCACTCCGGGAGTGCCGGCAGAAGTGAAAACTTGAATATATTAACGTTGAAATAAATCAATTATTAATTGAATTAATATAACTAAGTTTTTTTCACTATTTCTGCGTCACTTTTTTCATTAATCGATGCACTTTGTTCAATTTCCATTTTTTGAAACACTTTATATACACGAATTTTACGAATACACAGCAGTGTGGCTACTACACAGACGGTCGAGCCATCAGCTGTCCATCCACGTCCACGTCCGCGTCCGCGTCCGCGTCCACCATCACCATCACATCACATCACATCGCCATCGCCATCACCATCGCCATCACCATCGCCATCATCATCGCCATCGCCATCACCATCGCCATCACCATCACCATCGCCATCACCATCATCATCCATCGATCCATCCATCCATCCATCATCGTGGTTCACTTCGGTTGGCGCCGCCGTAGAAAGAGATGGGGGGGGGGAATCTCTCCTGACGGTCACGTGTCCTGACGCGATGCCCTGACGCGAGTTTAACATTTTTTACCCATTACAAAAAGTGTTCAACGCCGCTAAAGAAGTTTTCACTTCAAAAATTGTGGACTAGAATGTGAAATGAATTTAAATGGCGTCAACCTGAACGTATTTCACAGTACACTACACAATTCAGTTCAGTTCCTCAAATTCACTTATAAAAATAAAAAAATATCATATACACTTAACTGTTTGAAAATCATCTAAACATAGTTTGAACAAAAATAATTCTAAATTAGAAAACTCGAAACTTCGGAATCCCTCAGCAAATTGGCAGTATCGTATGGCAAATGTTTGATTAGACGAAAACGTGTACCTACATAATATCCCATTTCTAGACAACGTCTATCGAAAATATTGGTAAACCGATACTACTACGCCAAGGTCAAAGCGGAATCTAATGTAAACTGAATGCTGATACAAAATTTATCGTATGCGAGAGGAAAACAGAGTAACACCCTCTGTAAATCTTCCGACGTAAATCGGATCAGGGAAATCGGACTGTAACCTACTTAGGTAGTGGGTTCGAAGGGTATCGGTAACTTTTCACTGTTCACTTTATTGCAACCTTTAAACCGGATGGTGATCTATTTTGTTTTAAACAAGGTGTCGAGGTTTTTTGTATAGGTATGCCTTGAGCTTTTGCCATTTGACCTTGTTTTTTACTGTTACCTTTAATTATTAACTTTAAATTTTAATACGCATTGTTTAGTTTCTTTGTGTATCTGGTTGTCGTATCAAGGGAGGCAAAATTAGAAGATGTTACTGTACTACAAAGTTTGTGTGTCTTAATACAATTTAGACATTAGTTGAAACATTTTAACTTCTAAGTGTATTACACGCTCATTCCCTATTAATTAGTTTAGGACAATGCTTAGTACTAGGTACTTTTAGATACAGTTAACAGTTTTTAAGAGTACCTACATAAAAATGTAGATACCTCTTGAGGTAATTTTCCTTTGACATAGGAAAAGTACCTACATCCAAAATTCTTGAAATAGTTTAAAAAATGGTTAAAATCCTTTTGTGTCGTTGTCAAACATTTGATTGGATTTAATAAGACAAATGGCGTTTTTTACTGATTTTAATTAAACTCTGAACTTAGAGGTTCAATCAAGCAATCACAAAACACTGGATCTATTATTCACGCTTCCATTTCTAAAAAGCCGAACGCTTGATGTGTATTTATTTTACCTATTTTATCCTTGCACTGGATTTGGGACCAAGCGAAAGTGTTAACCAAAAATCTAGATATAGTTATGTTCGTTCATATTTTTGTTTCCCTGCGGGATCGAATCAGAAATGAAGAGATCCGCAGGAGAACCAAGGTAACCGACATAGCCCAAAGAATTGCCAAACTAAAGTGGCAGTGGGCAGGGCACATTGCTCGCAGAACAGATGGCCGATGGGGCCGAAAGGTTCTGGAGTGGCGACCGCGTACCGGAAGGCGTAGCGTTGGAAGGCCTCCCACAAGGTGGACCGACGACCTTGTGAAGGCCGCAGGAACTCGTTGGATGCGAGAAGCACAAAACCGGTCGAAGTGGAGGTGCTTGGGGGAGGCCTATGTCCAGCAGTGGACGTCTTTCGGCTGAAATGATGATGATGATGATGATGATATTTTTATGATTAATCTAGTTGAATCATCTATCATGCCCTCATGAGCGATTAAAGTATAGATCGTGTCACGCGTTGAAGTTTGCCAGTCTGCAAGGTGGAGGAGGTAATTGCCAGGTATGCCAGACGTACCTACCTACTTAATTATCGTCAGTCGAGCTTCTTTGAATGCACTCCAAGCAATCTATTAACATCCATACTATACTATACTTATAATATTATAAATTCGAAAGTAAATCTGTCTGTATGTTACCTTTTCACGCGTAAACCGCTGAACCGATTTAGATGATATTTGGTACAGAGATAGCTTGAGTCCCGGAAAAGGACATAGGATACTTTTTATCCCGATATTCCCACGGGATCGAAACTTATGCGGGTGAAACCGCGGGGCGCAGCTAGTACGTTGATGATGATGATGATGGGGCTCCCTTTTCCGCACTTAGACTCCCATTTGGTCCGTTGTGCGTAGGGATTCTGGCTAACAGAGCCAGCCTAGCTCCGTTCAGAAGCACAAAAGTTTCCTGGGAGCTTCGCAGGCTTTACGGAGCGACCTCACTGTTCCGAGGATTTTTTCGCGTTGAGAAGCTACAGACTCGCATTCCAGGATGACGTGGGCGGCTGATTCCTCGGCGTCAAGGCAGCCCCTGCAAAGGGGGCTGTCCGTGGCGTCTATGTTAAAAAGATGTTTGTTAAGAGGGTTATGGCCCGTAATTGTAACTATTATTATTCTGAGGTTATTCTACTTAGGCTAAGAAGTTTTTTAGTTAATCGCAAGTGTATCATTGGTAAAGCCAATTTTGACTGTCTACAGTCTGTTACCCGTGACCATCTGTTGTTATGGAGTTCGGTCGATCTTTGGCGAATCCATGCACGAAATTGTGAGAAAGGCAGAGGGAGAAGTGGGTACGGGCCTAGCACCTTCATGTCAGAGCCTCTCTTCGCAAGTTCATCTGCAGCATCATTGCCCAAGGATCCACTATGCCCTTTGATCCACTGGAGGGTAATTCGATTGAACGTCGATAGACTCTCCAGGGCTACATGGCACTCATAAATTAGCTTGTTGTTAGTTTGTTTGCTCTCTAAAGCCTTGAGTACAGATAGGCTGTCGGATACGAATTTAATGCCGTAGTTCCGGATGCCTAAGCGCTTTACTGCTATTACGGCTTGTGTTAAGGCAACACATTCACATTGAAATATCGAACTGTGTGTGCCTAGTGGTATGTGAAAGTTGATATTAAGGTCAAGGGAGTGAACGCCAGCACCTGAACCGTTTTGTGTTTTTGAGCCGTCTGTGTAGATGCGCACTTCATTGGCTCCTGACTGGTCCCTGTCTTCCTGAACTGTTTGTATAAAGTAGTTTTTGTTGAACATCGGTTGGTTTGGTGTTCTATCACACGGGGCAGCGATGAGAGGCTGGTACTCTATCGCCCGGTCCAGGATTTTGGCGTGTGGACTGGTAAGGTTTTTGCCCCATATGCCCAGATGCATTAGCCTGATGGCAGCTAGCGCTGCCTCCTGCTGTATGTACAGGTCAAGGGGAGTTAGTTGAAGGGCTATCTCCATGGCTGCTGTTGGGGTGGTTCTCATACAGCCAGTGATAGCTGAACAGGCCAGTCGTTGGAAACGCTGTAGTCTGGTAATGGTGGTCGAGAGTTCGGTCCTCGTCCACCAAACCAGAGCGCCATAAGCCAACATTGGCCTGATCAGCTAGTACGTTATAAAATACATTATTAAGTCGCAGAGGTTAAATGTCAAGTAGCACTTTAGGGTACCTACTTTAATGTGTTGGCTACTAAATAAAATTGTCTTGGATTAACTATAAGCCTAAGTCGAGTAATTAAGGCTTAAATTATGATCAATATAAACAAAATAAACACCGTTTTACTTTAATGTCTCCATCAACTTTATTACCTTTTTAATTAGTTTACCCAAAAGTAGCAAATGTTCCACAAAATTACCGTTCATTTTTATGTAGCACGTCTATTTCTAACGTTAACGACAGTATTATGTCCTTTTCATTGTTGTCACAGTTTATGTACCAACGTAATATACAACATAATGCTTACTTTAATGAGCCCTATAAAATTATTCATGGTTTCATATGATATTTTCTGGCGTACGCTGTAATCTGCCCGAATTCAACACCCACAGTCGCACGTATTATGTTGGTATATGGAACAAAATATAGGGGAGCTGTCGTTACGTGTTACTGTTGTGTTTCTTCAATATAAGCTAGCTTTAGCCCCTTGAGATATTGAAAACGTAAAAGTTCACGAATGACGTCAGGCATAAACCTTTCAGATTTTCCTTCTGGTTATCTTTGTTTACGGACATAACCTTAGGCCAAAAAATTATGTTTCAGAATTCAGTTTGTAAGAAACAAGACGACCAATTCGTGTTTTACAAAATAATAATATTTTCAACACACTTTTTAGGACAATGGATAAAACATGTATTATTAATTTAACTTACCCTGAAGGCATTCTACTTTGGAGCAAACATTCTAGGAACATACTTTTTAAAAGTATTATTTTAAATGTATTGTGTAAGCAATTGTTGGCTAACCTAAATAAATAAATAAAACTAGTATCATAAAGCTGCGATGTAATACAAATACAGTCAAATTTTTGTTGTTGTTTGTATTATTATTGTATTCAAATTTACGTTCTGTGCGCTCTGGGCAGTTATCCCTGTTACCACCTGACTATCTAGCTAATATTTTTCCTACGACATAAGCTACGTTTTGGAACTTGATTATTTAGGGACGAATTTAATACTACTGGTGCAGTCTAGCTCGAACTAAGGTCAAGGGCCAATATAAGAGAAAAGGAGTAATATGTTTATCCTAATATACTGTGTTTTATCCACAGAGGCAGCGTTGGTAGCGTTGGGCGGCGCGAGCGCAGCTCTAGTGTTGTTGATCGTGATGGCGGGCGTGTTCGTGGCGCGCAGACGCAAGAACAGCCCTTCCCCTGTGCCGTCCCCCCCGATCCTCGTGTACCCCCCTCATGATATCTCCGCGCCGTGCTATATGTAAGTACCTATTGTAAAAATGCTTTCAGCTTACTAAGATTTATTTATTTAGTTTTACTTTAACAGAAAACGGCAATCTGCCAGTTAAATTAGCTAAAGATAAAATTGGACAAAAAATTGAAACACTTATCTCACAGAAGTCCAGTCATACCGACATGATCGTCTTCTTACATAGATAGAAAGTTTTAGTAAGTTAGGGTCAGGACACATTGATCGACGGCGTTCGACGGTTTGTCCATACAAAAAGAGAGCAAAGTATGGAACGACGTACGCATCATTTCGCATCGACGCGACGAACGCGCTCCGGCGTAGTGTGCTTCTTTTCAATCGGTAAAGTGCGAAAGGCCGTCGATCAATGTGTCCTGACCCTTAAACGGTATGTTACAGTCGGCCAGTATATTTCTGGTGATTCCGTTTATTTTGTCTAATGTGTGAATATAAATAGCACCACTACCAGATTTAAGAACGTAAACGAAGCAAAAGGAGTGTGTAAGTGTCGTAGCAGGTAACGTCCCGTAGTTTCTGCCTATCCCCATGGGAGGAAGGTGTGAGTTCATATAGTGTATAAATACAATACAAGGCCTCTGCAATTGCACGCCATTCAGTTCGATTCTTGGCAACTCTCATCCAGCTACCAGACACCAGATCGTCGCTCTACCTAGCTCGAGGGCGTCTTACCTTACGTTTGCCGATTTGCGATTACACTCTTACCTTCATCTATATATATATAAAATTCAAAGTCCTGACTGACTGATATATCAACGCACAGCCTACACCGCTGGTCCTAGAGACATGAAATTTGGAGGATGTGTTCTTTGTGAAGAGTACGAGTAGGTATCCAACTATCCACTAAGAAAGGATTCTTAGAAATTCCACCCCTAATGAGAATGGGGGGAGGGTGAAATTTCACGCAAACGAAGTTGTGGGCAAAAGCTAGTAATATTATAATAAAGCAGAATTTTTTTTTTAATCGACCTTAAATCGAAACATATCACCGACAAACGGATATACAGGAAACTTCAATTTTCTTACCAAGAACTTATGAAGGACACTAACGTAATGCTACTATTCCCATGTATTCCCATGCTTAACTCTTTCTGAATACACTTCCGTATAATCCTTTGAGAGTTCCATTGCTTCTCATAGAATAAAAACATGACAGATAATGCTATTGATACGAATACGTCCAAAAAAATTAATAAATTATAAAACAGATTATTGTGGTGTCCGTTAACGACAGGTTATCAATCGTGATTTTGTCACCCGATACGCAACACGTGGTTTTGGATGATACCGATCTATTGTTGATTGATTGCTTCTCTCTTTACTAGAAAAATAATGGAAACACCTACATATAAAAATTTCCCGAAATAAACCTACCAATTTATTAAATAAAGTTATTTTTAACTGAAGGCAATGTTCGAAATGAGGTTGAAAATAGAACAATCGAAGCACATACGTAAATTCTAATAAGAGTTTTTTTTTGTTTGAAGTGAGCTGTATGCACCCTCCCACACACAGAAGCATTAACTCACTTTTTCCTAAAGTAAACCTTGTGGTAGGTAGGGTAGGTAGGAATTACAAAAACGCAACGGAAAATGGATTATATTGTATAGCGTAACGTTTTTGGAATATTCACGTGATCATCAAAAATACTATTGTACAGGGTGGCTGGGACATCTACGTGCAAACTATAACAATGAATTCTCCACGTGCTTCTTGACCCTTGACTTGAATATTTTGACGGTTACCAATTAAAAAAAAATTGAACTGTTTCATAAAAAAGTGCAATACCTACGCGGTCAAAATGTATGGAGTAGATTTTTTTGTTTAATAACCGGCGAAATATTTCAGACAAGGGTGTTCAGAATCATGCACTGAATCCAGGGTAACAGGTTGCGCGTCAATGTCCCTACCACCCTTTATATGCTACTAATGACTGTACCAATTTTATCACAAGTGTTCATTAGATTCAATTAAAGGATGATTTCTACCAAACGGCTCGCATAATTTGAATACAACATCTTAAAACTACCAAACAGAAAAACCCAATATTATCGTAAAAATATCACAAAAAGAAAAGCCGAATTATTTTATAATAAAAATATTCCCTTCTGCTAGTACAAAACAAAGTTACTACCTAATGCAAAGCGCTTTTGGAAACCACAATAAACTCTCAAAACTGTAAAATGTCAATCAAGCGGAACAAACCGACTGACAATAGAGTTGTGGAGGTACATATAGACAATGGATGTCATTCATGTTCGGTTTCGTTGTTAATGATTTTCAACGTAGAGCCTTTATACAATAGTGCGATTGACTATCTACACAGACTATCTATAGAAGTTGTTAGAAACTGTTGACATAATTTTCCATTGTAAAATTATAACGTCAATCAAAACTTTATTGTACCACAATATCAATCGGCCCAGCCTTTTCCAAACTATGTTGAGATAGGCTTCCAGTCTGACCGGATGCAGCTGAATACCAGCATTTAAAATGAAGCGACTGCCATACCTGACCTCCACAACCCAGTTAAGTACTGTCTAACTAATACACAGATATAGATAGACCTAGATAACGAAGGTATCACGATCTGTACGAAAACCAAGTGTGCCATTTTTTGACTACCTATTATGACGTCACAAGCACTATTTAGTTTAATACCAAAAATAATCGTCAATTACTAAAAATCCTTGTAATATCGTTTATCGTCAGCTCCATAAAAAAAGAAAACAGAAAATCGTAATTGAAACAATGAAATGAAACAATAAAAATAAGAAACATATTTTTCGCCGTCGGCTATTAAGTTACATGAATAGACTAGAATAGAGTAGAATACTCTTTCTAAAAAACACAATATCAACCCACACAAAAAAACACAAATAAATATACACAATATTGCTCTTTTTCTAATCAGGTAAGTACACAAAAATAGCATGCGTGTCAAAATGATTGGCCTGTCAGCATGATACGTACCTAGTATTTAATTTAAAAGCAAAAAAAGCCTTTTACGTTCTCGTTCCTGACAAACAATATGTAGACGTTTATCATTTCATGCAAAATAATCTTTCGAATAAAATATTCCTGCAACGAAGTTATCTTTCGTTGAATTTTAAAAGATAATTAATGTAATCAATGTAAATTAATGCAAAGCCGACTAAGATTAATGCTTTGTACACTGTGAAGGTTTGTTTTGGGACGGCTGGATAAAGGACGTGCCTCCTTTTGATGGGGCAGCGGAGGAAGCCCGAAATATAACACATTTATCTTATACTTGTCGTGTACAATCATAAAAACAACCATCTACGAGTTCACGATCACGAGTCTACGAGTTTTCATGGAATACGTTTCGTTTTCATTTCGTATCTTGTCCTCAACATGGCGCTTCTGTTTTGTGACTCACATCCTTAAAAACACAAAGACGGAAGGCAGAGACATATTTCAATCTACCCGCAAAAAACAAATGACAGCACATCTATTATGCATAAATAATAATGAAATGAGCTTCGTTGGTGGCGCATTACTTTGGATCGGCTGAACCGATTTGGCTATTTTATATTTTAAAATGTTCGTAATAGCCCGAATTAGGTTTTTATAAAAAGAAAAATTTGAAAAAATCCCAGAAAATGCTTTTTCTGAATGAACTATTGGGATAGGACATATCTGTAAATAAAAAACTTAAGTACTTACCTACTTCCAAATTCAAGTATGTTCTAGCGTAGTTGTTAAGTACATATTATGCAAAACAATATTTCACATGCCTCAAAACTTTTGGTCCTATCGTGTCGACGGTTCTTAATTAAAATAATATGTCGCCAACTAGGTGACTTTGATTCATTAGACTAAATTATGTGTGAATTTTAACTAGTTGGTACCCGGATTCGTATATGTAGGTACAAAATGTTTGCAATTGTACGCACACCAATGAAAGAGTGCCAATTGCGCTCTGTTTGTTACAAAGTAGTTAATAATATTATTTAAAAAAAACCGGTCAAGTGCGAGTCGAACTCGCGCACCGAGGGTTCCGTACAAAGTAGGTATGTAACTACCAGTTTTTCCTTTACTTGTGCTACATGACATTGCTTCTTGCCAAATTTCATAATTCTAGGTCAACGGGAAGTACTTATAAATTTTGATTGTCTTGAGTGTCAAAATATATGTTTTTTGCTTCATAAACGGCCGTATCTTTTTGTTACGTTAACTTAGAAGTTTGATTTTTTCACAGCTTCAAGAGACTGTAAACCTGAGTTCATGTTTTTAATTTCAACTCGATACCTCCACGCGTTCCTGAGATAAAGGGTCATGACAGACAGACAGACAGACAGACAGACGGACAACAAAGTGATCCAATAAGGGTTCCGTCTTTTCCTTTTAAGGTACGCAACCTTAAAAAGAAACGAGCTCAAGATCGTATCAATTTATTTTATTTATATTTTTTATTATTTTTTTTTAATTTGTCTAGTCATATTCATCATTATCTGATGATAATGATGAATATGACTAGACAAATTATGATGATTCATTGGCAGACTAATGCTGAGTATAGGCCTCCTCCCTTTTGTGCAATACTTCCCAGGTCCGTGCGAGTCTCAAACTCAAAAAACTCAAACTGAAAGCATTTATTTCAATTAAACCATCTCATCCAGTCTCATCCAGGTCTTCTCCGCAATCTTTTGAAGGTCGTCCACCTGGCTATTCGTCTGCCAACACTCCTTCCGGGCTTTCTCAGCAACCATTCCGTTACGCTTCTGCTTCACCTGCCATCACCACGTCTAGCCAAGTGTCCTGTCCACCTCAATTTCGGAGTCGCTAATGTTATTATTTCATCTAAAAACAATATAGAAGTTATGTAAAGAGTCTTTGGTCAACTGGACCCACTCGAAAGCTCTAACACCATAACACGATTGTTTTCAAATGTAATGTCTAGACCACGGATATCGAACTAGGTAGTTCACAATATAATAATGACGCAATGGAACTTGTCATCATAATATCTAAATGTTAATAGCCTCCCGACCGATTTCGGTGACGGTGGCCAATCTCAACGGAGATTAGCCAGGTACACTCACTGTTCCTTTACTGACATAGTCCGATTGGACGGCAATTCGACACGACCGGGGAGAGATCAGGCGCAGGACCAACGGCTTAACGTGCTTTCCGAGGCACGGGGGTATTACACCGCCAACTTCCAAACTCCGGGCTGTTACTAAGAAATACCTAATGGAAAATCTCAGTGACACTTTGCCCGACCCGGAAATCGAACCCAGGACCCCACGCTCAGCAGTCGCGCTTGCGACAACAAGACCAACGGGGCAGTTATTTCTAATTAAAAATGTGACTAAAGTTTCAAATATTTATAAAATAGATAAATATGTTTACCATGGGATGAAAGCCAAGCATACACCTTTATTATACCTACTTACTTACCGAAATTAAAAAGTTCATAAACATGTATTTAATTTTTTTTCTGCCTGATCCCATCATATTTGGAACTCACTCATACATTTTGTAAAAATTAATTTACGTAATGTATGAACAGACTTTGAAAGCGTATTTAATTATCACAAAATCTATAGGCACTTAACATTAAGGTGATTACAGTCTCATCATTCAAAAGCCTCACTAACACTACTACGGAAATTGATAGTTAATTAAAAAATAAATTGCTCTAGTCAGGCGATAATCCAGTTTAACTTTTACCGATATTAGATCCCAGGAAGGTCTTAACTCAAAGGCTAATAATTAACTTAGATCTAGAATTCTAGAAGAAACTACAGCAAGGTCTGAGTGTTGTATCCCTGTTAAACTTTTCTTTCACTTCATTTCTTATTTACTGTGAAAAAGAGAAAACTTTTCTCCTTCTGTGATCGTATATACAGGTGATGCTGTTTTCTTTTCATTCTATTGCTCATAATATTATTATGATTTCCCGGATTTTCAATCTAAAAATCTCGCTATGTTTGTTTTATAAGTCTAGATAAAAAGAGGGGCCCGTGGCTAAATAATAACAGCCGCACAGGTCGATCAATTAGGTTAAGCTACGGTTGCCGCGGTTGGTCTGTGGATGGGTGATCATTTTTACATACCGAGACCCCTCCGTGCCTCGGAAAGCACGTTAAGCCGATGGTCCCGGTTGTCATTGTTATGGGTAGTCAGAAGCCCGAAAGTCTGACAATCAGTCTTACCAAGTGGTATCGTATTACCCAGTAACTGGGTTGTGGAGGTCAGATAGGCAGTCGCTCTATGTAAAATACTGGTATTCAGCTGCATTTGGTTAGACTGGAAGCCGACCCCAACATAGTTGGGAAAAGGCTAGGCAGGTGAAATAAACACAAGTCTTACATAATTGAAAAAAAAATGAAAAAAGGGTTTTCTTATTATTGGTAGAGAGATTTTGGTAGTGGGTCTAGAATCTTAAATCTTAAAGTGGTCCGGTCAAAGGCTTCTGACACCCTTATCGACTGTCTTCGGCAGTTGACATAAGTGTCATTAATTATAGCCCGTAAACCTCCGTAATTTGTCAACATACATAAATACCAGTTGTATCGTAATGCCTCAAGGTAATAATTGATATACGTATACGTATATAATACTTCCCAGAATTTGATCCTTATTAGGGACACTATCGAATGGTGTAATAAGTGTGTGTTTTTTTTTTCAAAATCAACAGGTTCGATTCCTGGCTAGAAATATTGATTTTTCAAAAATCCAATGACGCAGTTTTAGTTTTTATCAAAATCGAGCCCGCGACTCCTTTGAGTACTTTTCGCTATTCCTCATAGTTTAGAATTTGGCCATCCACGCCCACTTGGAAAATTCACCCTGTATAACGTTCCAGAACATTTCAAATTAGGTACGTCATTAATAAATGCGGGAAAATTCGCAGAAGACCGCCATTACACAGTCATTTGTATTTCGAACGTTCCACCTTTATTTTTATGTCTTAATTCACGAGCGAATCGCTCTCTACGTTTATGTGCGAAACGGCAACTTCTGTTCGAATAAAAAGGTTCCTTTGATACTAGACGCAATTCCACTCCACTCGTCAAAATTCTGGAGAATTTTCAAGCTGGTTTATTCTTTTGTTTGCGATTGTTTTGTTATAGGACGAAAGAGGTGAATTTTTCGCTTCCTACGCTCCGTTCGTCATCGCTCGGTGAACTTCGGGATGTCGTCAGTGTCAGCAGCCTTGGCAGTGACGTGCTATGCCCACCTATGCCCACGCAACTGCGATCAAACTCATTCAGTAAGTAACCCACACTTTTTTCTAGAAAGTTATGATTTATATAACTCTGATTTAGCTTAAGTAGATTGTATTGTTATTTGTCAGACTAAATATTACTTTGGGGAGTAGTGAGGATATTGTGCCGCCACGAGAATTTTCTGATTGGACGAGTGACTTCATTTAATTTTGGCTATTTTAACCGGCTTTTAGGCTATTAAGTTTAGTTCCGCCCCGACCCTTGCTCGAGCCAGCCCACGCCGCTGAGCCTGTAGTCTTAAATTCGTCCCCAATTAATACCGATCCAGCCTGTCCCTTGCTGCCTTCTCCCAGCGACGCCCTCAGCTGAGGTCCGAACCCCACAGGGGGTGCCCTTAGCGGGTAGTCGCTTAGTTTTTTAAGTTTTTAAGCCCTGGCCGGAGGCCTTAACTTTTGAGGCATCCACAGGCAAGCCCGGTTAAGCAGACGTCAATCTCATAGGTTGAACTGCGAGATGCCACGCCCCAAAACTGAAAAAAAAAAAGTTTAGTTACGCAACTTTCACTTCTAAACTTAGGTGTTAGCGATGTTTTTAGTAAGTTATAGTAGTTTTGCATTACATGCTTTTAAGATAGTATACTGTATTTGGTTTAATCATGTGCACATTTTGTGTCTGACCCGACTAGCGTGGGTTCGATCCCTTGGAGCCTTATTTGGCAGTTTAAATACGACCTTTTTGGATCTCTCTGAAGCTACGTACATCTTATATAAAATGTGAGAAAAGCCGCACCTATCCTTTATTTTATACCTACACATTTACGAAGCTGAAGATTTTCACGGGAAGATATTTAAAGTAAGCTCGTTGGATATAATATTTTAATATTACCACACATGTGACGAAATATTTTCATTTCACAGTTCAATAGCTGGAATACGCATACCTACATTTATTTTAAAGGTGCCTTACGCCTACGCCCAATCCTTACGTATCTAATTCAGTTACGAAATGCTAGAAATTTCGGGTCAATTTCACGTATGGCTGTATACCCAAAATGTACCTAATTCTATCTGGATAGGGTACTATGTCGACGCCGACCGTAAGAGAGATCGAGACCGTCGAGAACCTAACTTTGTTGTATTGAATTGTTGATCTTGTTAACTCAGCCCCAGATGTCGGTCAGCTGTTTTCGTAATGGCTTTTCACGTTTGTATAAACAGGCTATAAAGTTGGACTTGACATTTGGGCTTAAGTATTAACTTTAATTAAGTGTTACTTGGGCCTACCACGCAATATAATTGTAGCGGTATCTACAACGCCACATGTGAAATACGCGTCATACTGACATCATGCAAAATCCTGCATCTCGCAAGCAGAGTTTACCGCGAAACTAACACATATACAACGGCCCGATATGAAACATTCGCCGTTTTCCAACTACTTATGTCGGGGTCGGTTTCCAGTCTTACCGGTTGCAGCTGAATACCAGTTTTTTACACATAACGACTGCCTGTCTGATACAACAACCCAGTTACTGGGTAACACGATACCCCTTGGTAATACTGATTGTCAGACTTTTGGGATTCAGCTGCAACTGCTGTTGTGCAGAAGTAACATTAAAGAGTATAAAAGGTAATGCGGTCGAAAAAGTTTCATGAACAACTAAAATCAAAACCGCAGTGAGTTAAGCTCACAATGAAATAATAGTTTTGGTTATGAAACTTTTGATTGTGTAAACTACAAAGTCAGTTTATTTTAAACACATTTGGAAGTTCAGACTTGGTAATTTGTACATGAATTGCAGATTACATTTTGTAGAGGCGAGCAGAAGTTGCATGCTGGTTCTATTTAGGCGAGATCGTAGAATGTTTACTGATGGTTCCAAATGGAAAATAGATTCCTTTGCTTTCTGATTAAATAAAGTGCTTATCTCGTATTTTGCAAAGATTTTTTAGACTTTCAAATGACAAAAATATCTTAAATGATACGCTGTCCTGCTTGCGAATACGAACAGTTGGTACGAACAGAACTCTTAATCAATCGCTCAGGCCGTGGTAAAATATAAGCCAGTCAATGCGGTGTAACCAGTTTGATCTTCCAATGCCCAGTGTGCGTAGCTCTAAAAAATTAAGCTTGAATATTTACAAACATAAGAGAGTGTTACATTTAGCCATTTTTGAAGTGAAACTTCTTTAGGCGCGCTTGACTTGGGGAGTAAACTGGCGAATGCGTTACGAAAACGTGTGATCGGGCGAGTAGGGAAGGTACGTATTTATGCAACCGGGTTTTTACACCAGGTATTTGCTTCCAAGTACGCACACCAGGTACCGATTGAAAATACTTGCAAGACTATAAAGTATCTCATACGGCTACTCGCTCAAATACGTAGGTACTCAACCAAAAATTTTGATTGTCTAACTAAATCTGACTATTTTTAATCGTGATTAAAAAGGTGTGGAATAAAATTAGTTTCTATGCAGATAGAAAATACTTGAAAGTATCTCGCTCCGTCGTGGCTCAGCGCTCGAGTACGTAGGTACTCAAATAGTTCAACAATCGCGTTTGTTTTCGCAAATGCGATCATGCTCCTTATCAGTAAGAGCACAGAATACTTAATAGTACCACAGAATACTTAAAGTACTACGTACAGAAAGGACACTCCCTTCCCCGCACTAACATCAGTTACCGCACCTCACCCCGCACTTCGAGGTTACCGTCGCAGTTCTTTAACAAGAGCGCTCGCAAACACAAGTACCTCACGCACACACTAATACGTATACAAACGTCATTTTTTAATGTAGTAGTAGAAGTTATTTATTTTCGAGCGTTGTATGGAGTGTCCGGGGTGTGATAGTACTACGTACAGAAAGGACTCTCCCTTCCTCGCCCTCATATCAGATACCGCACCTCACCCCGCACTTCGAGGTATTCGTCGCCGACTCTTTAGCAAGGGCGCTCGCGAACCGCAGCGCTGTATTGCTGACACGAACACACAATTATGCGATTTAAAAGTTTTATTTGAGTTTTAATCACGATGGATGGATATTGTGATGCTTTTCCGAATTCGTATTTACATAAACTGTTTGTAAGATTTCGCATTTTTAATAACATGCGATTTAATAACCGATTATTTACAGATAAGTCATTTAAACTAAACTATTTCAGTGTTTTTATTTCATTACGAACCCGACTATATAAATAAACAATTGAACTACATGGTCACTTCATAATAATGCACACGTTCGGGCAGCGCCGCCGCCGTCGTCCTTCGCGCCATTTTTTTTACGCTACTAGATTTCACGCACACATTTGCACGTATACAAACGTCATTTGTTTATGTAGTAGTAATAGGTAATTATTTTACGAGCGTTGTATGGAGTGTCCGAGGTGTGGTAAGAGTCTACGGAACAATTTCGTATGCAAGTATTTTTACTTTCATGGTTTGTAAAAGTATTTATTTGTAAACGCGATTGTGCTCCTTATTTATAGGAATTCTCGGGTCAATTTCCTATGCAAGTACTTTTTACTTCCAACAGGGCTTTTGTTTGATTACGCGATTGTACTTCTTATTTGTATTAAGTTATGGATCAATTTTCGATGCAGATAGAAAATACTTGAAAGTATCTCGAGCCCTGGTTTTAGGCCCTGGTTTCTTAAGGTGGACGTATTTGGAAGCCCTGGTACTCGATTTTGCAAGTACGACCCATGTCTACGGGCTACGGGCGAGGCGAACGGGAGTTGAGTGTGGGATATAAGCAAGAGAAAGCAGTGCGCGCGCACATTTTCTTTCTCTCTTCCTCTCATAGCCAAATACGTTTGAAGTTTCACTTCAGTCGTGTGGTCATAAGCACACTCGGTTTTTTTTTTTTAATAGTAAATTAATTTATTTCACGCTTAAGACATTGACTGCCACCGCGGTCACACGGTGACCGCCAACAATAGTTTTTCTATTGTGTCTGATTTCTAAGAGTCAACATGTTAAAAAGTACAACAAAAACATTCTATGAAGTACTCGTAAAACTTATAAAGATGTTTGATAGTTGTACAGTAGCACTTATGAGATGATCTACCAACTACTAAACTAAGTTAAGCTTGTATTTTGGGAGTTATTTAGAATTGTCGGTAGGTTACAGGAATAGTTCAGATGGGCAATTCACGTAATTTTAAGAATGTTCACAGTCTGATCTCAGTCTCAATTTATCAAAAATACCTCTAAAATCCCTACATTTTTGGCAAGTTTTTGACATTGTCGCTGAGATGAGTCTGCGATTTTGATTTTATACGATGATTTTTAACATTTTTAATTACGGGATTTGGCCTTCAGGTCACGACTGCACCTCTCATACGTTTGCCCGCCTACCTGTCGAAACACCTGACGCGTCGGAGTAGTTGAATGGGTGCAGTAAACGATGACACTTTTGTGTACACTTGGTGTACCGTTGACGTTTCGAGCACTTTCTCTTATTTACACTTGGTGTACACTTGACGCTTGAGGGGTTTAAGATTACAATTATTAATAATACACTCCCGACCAATTAATTTCACCCGCATCAAATGAAAGCGGTGAGACGTAAATTATTATCAGCCGCCCTCGATTATTGCCCGGTATTGTGTGTAAGGAAAATAGGTCTGGCGGGAATTGAAATATGAATAGATAGTGTCGGTCGATACGATAACTATTGGAAAGTTCCGTGTTAACATTTCCATTGAGGCCTATATTCGTACACCACTAAATTGCGTTTAGCCTGAAGTATAAATTAATATAATTATAATAGGACGGTTTTAGTCATTGTTTATTTTAGAATACCTACATAGAACCATTTACAATGGGCATATTACATATGTCCAAGCTATTTTAAACACACGTATCAGCTAATCAGCTGCTAATGTGTCCCAGTAGTAATGGAGTTGTAGGTCGAAGGTTCGAACCCAGCCAGGTGCTTTACTTTGTGTAAATTATAATAATAATAAGACAATAAAAAGTTTATTTCGGAACAACAATAACACAAGACTAGTACAACAAGTAAAACGATGATGGCTGCAAAAGTATAAACTGTAGCGCAGCTAACAACGTCCTTCTCCAGATACAGAATGGAATTATGTTCCATGCAGAAAGTGCTTAAAAGGTAATTATATTAATTTAATTAATCTGGATTGAGTTAAGTAATTAATAAGAAAAACAAAAAATAAGACAAGGATAAACGGTACGGTGGGACGTATTTTGACGTTTAGTTAATGTGGTGAGTGCAGGGTGACTGGGTATGTATGTGAGTGTTAATGAGGTGTGTGTGTGGTGTTTGTGGCATGTGTGTTGTGTGTGGTTATATATAATTATTTCATTACCACTGCTTTCAAAACCATGAAGGAAAATATCGTGAGGAAACTGGCATGACCTACTTGAACCAAAAATTCGAAGACATGACACATCTACCAACCCGCATTGGGCCTGCGTGGTGGATTACGGCCCACTCCCTCTCACCGAGAGGAGGCCTGTGTCCCAGCTGTGAGAACGTTATAGGCTGATTATGCTTGTGTCTTATCAAATAAATAACAATTATTTGTTTCCTGTGACAAGACAATCGAAAATGGTTAAAAGCGGATCATTAAAAGAGGATTAGCTACATGAATATTATTAGAAATAATTGTGCTAACACCTCACTTTGTGTTTATTCATCCTAGCCGAAACTCGGAGATCTCTCATTAAATATTTAAATCAAAATTACCTTAAGTCAATTGTAGACCATTATACCTTATTATCATAACAGAGTGCTTTGAAAACGAAGACTTACTTACGTATGTAGGTATTAGGTTCAAGCTTTAGTCCTGAACGATCACGTAATACTGTGCTAAGCGAACTGTCTGGGTAAATTAAGAAAAGCTGTTACAAAAAGGCTCATTTGCAATAAGATTACGCGCCTTTTATTCTGGCATTTTATCCTACTGTCGTCTTTGGAAACAGTTTACTGGACGATCTTTATCAGCACGAAAATAAGAATTTTCTGTATCAAAACGCTTTTGATATACTTTAGAACCCTTCGAGGTGTCTTCATGATTCCTCAGGGCTGCTACATCAATATTCGGGTCGACCATGATCAATGACTATACAACCTCAATTCTCTTTGACCATGATTTTAGCTGGGCGGCAATTATTATTATTTATTTATTTATTCACTTCGGACTTCAATATAGTCCATTTTGTTAGTAAAATATCTTATAACTAGTGTTAGTAGTACATAAAACAAGGAGCAATATCGAATATAATTTAGATAAATGTTCGAGAATAAGTCGTTCGATTTACCTCGAATTGTGCGGAGCCGACCAGAAAATGATTAAGCGAGGGTAGATGTCGAATGAAAATCGAATATCATCATCATCATCTGCCTAGCCTTTTCCCAACTATGTCGGGGTCGGCTATGAAAATCGAATATATTGTATTATCATACATATGTAGATTCGTGTCTGCTTTGTTGTTCAACTTTGAATACCTACTGCCGAATCGCATGTGCTGACCCATACAATTGTCGCATCTCTAAGCCTACGTTTAACGCTTTTGTCATACATTGCCGGAAGTGAGAATGTCATAGGTCATAACTACACATGTTTAAATTTACGACCTTTTGGTTATAGCGAAGCGGTTGTATGTAACTCCGAAATTCCCTGCAGAGAACTCTGTGCTAAAGTAGTGTTTACCGCATTGGTTGGAATTCCCCTTTCGGTTCAAACTGTTTTTGCTAATGGTCTAATTGGTCGGGTTTCTGTGTTTTCAGAGGGGCTTCCACTGCTTTTGATATTATACTGACAATGTGTGCTTTTATAATTTCTAACGTGACGATTATTATCGTGGATCTCCGTCCACGATCACGCCACGGCATCAGGGAAGTAATATGTTTGAAAATATATGAAGACGCTTTTAAATTTTCATCCACGATAACGTTATGTACACGTATAACGTGCACGTCCTCGGTAAAATCATCACGTTTGAAATTATGAAAGCGCATAATATACTTAAGTGACCATACGTCTATTTCCCTTCTGTCATCTATACCAAGCTGTGTAGTGTGTAAGCGTGTTGTTGACGGTTTTACTTCGACTTCGTTTTACTGCTATACAGCAGTGCTGTTTAGTATCATTGAGTTAAAACGGTTTTTTTTTTCTCAAAACCCTCTTTTTTTCTCGAGGGAAAATCTGTCCGTTTCGGGATATTGGAGGTC
Organism: Amphipoea lucens; assembly: GCA_947508005.1. Lineage (NCBI taxonomy): Eukaryota > Metazoa > Arthropoda > Insecta > Lepidoptera > Noctuidae > Amphipoea > Amphipoea lucens. The sequence continues at coordinate 10,425,376 of OX382374.1, forward strand.
ATGACAGTCTCCGGCCGAGTAGAAACCTCAGGGTAAGAGATTTAGTCGCGTAAGTTTTCTGTATACCCAGGACTGGTTATCAAAATAGATGTTTTAAGTTTTTGTTGAGTTTGTGTTGTTTAGTCTATTAAAAAGGTTTCGCCATTTATATTTTGAAGTTAACAAAATACCTGAGCTTACGTACTTTTACTTGCTCGTAGGGATTGAAGTTTATGTCGAGCTTTTACTGAGGCATTGTTTCTACAATGTTCCTAAGTAATTTAACTGTAGTAAAACAGCCTTACACGAGAAACTTGTTAATGTTTTTAATGGATACAAAATGAGATTTTAAGGAGACAGGTCAACTCGTTTTCTAGGCGTGGGCTGCGTTGTAAATACAAGTTAAGGGGGATGCGCTGAGGGAGCCCGTTATCAAATTTACTTACATTTTTTGCAATTTGCAGGACAGTATCGGGTTGTACGTTGATTAAAATATGATTCGCGATCGTAACAAATATGGCTTCAGAATTATAATCTTTTGAATCTGCAATACAACTCCTCATGTTAGAATTAATTAATTCATTCATTCATTCATTTAATTTTCAAGTAACAAGGACTCATTAATACACATAAATTAAATATAACACAAATCTTACACTAGAACACACTGAATACATTATACATTACATTACAATAGGTACAACACAAAACAACAACCACACATAACATTTTTATATTGGCAGCCGACGACTGTAGGTGACGTGCAAGTCACTGCAGCGTCTGATATATGGACAGTCGAGCCTGCCAGCTATCATCACCAGCACGCTGTTGGAGCTGCAGCGAACTCTGCGTACCAGGGACGCGCTTCGCTTACGCATCGTTGCATAGAAGCAGTCGACGCTAGCGACGGCGAACATGCCCGAGGCACTACAATGTCGCGGCAGAATTGGCCTTATATCAAATGTCATGATTTAATGTAATCATGATATCCATTTAGATAACTATATTGATGATTTTTATGATTATAATTATACGAATAAATCGATGGTCCCTATTAACAATGTCGGTTCTGCAAAACGCCTACTGGTTCAGCAGAGCAGTTCAAAGTTTGTTTTGGCCATTCTGTATTTTGTTTTTCAGTACATAGTAAACAATACATAAAACATCAGTGCAAAGGGGTTTGAAGGTTTTGGCCCTAAAATCAGCCGCCATTTTCATTTTTTTTTTCAGAATCGCGGTGCACAACAAAAGTTATGTATTTAGATAGAGGACACGTATACAAACAAAAAATGTAACATTACATAATATCCTAAGCGTCAGGTTTCGGAATTATTCACCAAAACATAAGTCGAAAATAACAAGGACTCTTTGTTTTTGAAGTGAAAACTTCTTTAGCGGCGTTGCACACTTTTTGTAATGGGGAAAAAATGTTAAACTCGCGTCAGGACATCGCGTCAGGACACGTGACCGTCAGGAGAGATTCCCCCCCCCCCCCCTCTTTCTACGGCGGCGCCAACCGAAGTGAACCAAGTGAGACACGATAATGGATGGATGGATGGCTGGACGGACGGACGGACGGACGGACGGTGACGGTGACGGTGACGGTGACGGGGACGGGGACGGTGACGGTGACGTGGACGGTGACGGTGACGGTGACGGTGACGGGGACGGGGACGGTGACGGTGACGGGGACGGTGACGGTGATGGTAGACGTGGATGTGGATGGATGGATGGACAGCTGATGGCTCGACCGTCTGTGTAGTAGCCACACTGCTGTGTATTCGTAAAATTCGTGTATATAAAGTGTTTAAAATATGGAAATTGAACGAAGTGCATCTATTAATGAAAAAAGTGACGCAGAAATAGTGAAAAAAAATTAGTTATATTAATTCAATTCATAATTGATTTATTTCAACGTTAATATTCAAGTTTTCACTTCTGCCGGCACTCCCGGAGTGCAACCAGTCTTTTTTTTTTTCCCTCCAGGTAAGCCTAATGAACTATTGAGGTAATAGAAACGTTATGAAACCTTTATGGAGAAGAAAAAAATGAAGAATAGACATTTTTTATATAAATAATTAAACACGGCAATTTATAGTTCGTTTTTTAATCCCAGAGAGTAATCTGACAAGTGTAATGTCATACTTCTATACTAAAAAAAAAACGAAAACACAAAAGACTTAAATGTCAGATTAGTCTCTGGGATTAAAAAACGAACTATTTATTTGTCGTGTTTAATTATTTATTTAAAAAATGTCTATTCTTCATTTGTTTCTTCTCCATAAAGCTTTTTCATAACGTTTCTATGTATTACCTCAATAGTTCAATATGCTTACCTGGAGGAAAAAAAAACAAAAAAATCCTTGTTGTGTCGACTTATATTTCGGTGAATAACTCCGAAACCTGACGCTTTAGGATATTATGTTACATTACATTTTTTGTTTGTATAAGTGTCCTCTATCTAAATATATAACTTTTGTTGTGCACCACGATTCTGAAAAAAAATCAAAATGGCGGCCGACCTTAGGGCCACCCTCAATACAAAAATCTTCAAACCCCTTTGAAAATCCAGTGTTATAATTTTTGAAGTGTAAACTTCTTTAGCGGCGTTGCATACTTTTAGTAATGGGTAAAAAATGTTAAACTCGCGTCAGGACATCGCGTCAGGACACGTGACCGTCAGGAGAGATTTCCCCTCCTCTCTTTCTACGGCGTCGCCAACCGAAGTGAAGTGACACACGGACACAATGGATGGATGGATGGTGATATATGATCTGTGGTGATGGAAGTGGAAGTGGAACTGTGGAAGTGGAAGGTGAAGTGGAAGTGGAAGTGGTAGTGGAAGTGGAAGTGGAAGAGGAAGTGGAAGTCGAAGTCGAAGTCGAAGTGGAAGTCGAAGTGGAAGTCGAAAACTAAGTCTAAGTCGAAGTGGAAAAGTCGAAGTGGAAAAGTCGAAGTGGAAGTAGAAGTCGAAGTCGAAGTCGAAGTCGAAGTGGAAGTCGAAGTGGAAGTCTAAGTCAAAGTGGAAGTAGAAGTAGAAGTCGAAGTCGAAGTGGAAGTAGAAGTGAAAGTCGAAGTGGAAGTCGAAGTGGAAGTCGAAGTGGAAGTCGAAGTGGAAGTGGAAGTGGATGGATGGATGGATGGACAGCTGATGGCTCGACCGTCTGTGTAGTAGCCACACTGCTGTGTATTCGTAAAATTCGTGTATATAAAGTGTTTAAAATATGGAAATTGAACAAAGGTGACGCAGAAATAGTGAAAAAAAATGAGTTACATTAATTAAATTAATAATTGATTTATTTCAACGTTAATATTCAAGTTTTCACTTCTGCCGGCACTCCCGGAGTGCAACCCGTCTTTTTTTTTTATTTTAATTTTGATTTTTTTTTATACTTCGAACTGCTCTACTGAACAGTAGTTTTTTGCGGAACCAACATTGTCAATAGGGACCATCGAAATATTTATTACGTCCATTAATCATATTAAGATCAACATACAACCTGATAGGTACTAACCTGCAAATTGCAAAAAAAGTTAGATTTGAATTTCGCAGGCTATCCTGACGCTTTCGCTTTAATTAAAATGCTCCTATACGTATCTATAGGTTTACAATTTACAGATTACGTAGTGTTTCCTGTCTTTTTCTAACTTAGTATGTTTGTTTACCAAAGTCAAAGCATTTATTCCAAATAGGCACATAAAAGGCACTTTTGAACGTCAAAAATTACATTAAAATAGAATTGATTCTAGTCACCCCTTCCATAAGGTACGAGTAGTTTTCGTATGGAGAAGAATGGGCAAGAAACTCCACAGCAGCAGCAACAGGCTTTTTAACAAACTTAGGGCTTCATTAAAACAAAATTAATAAAATAATTGGCCTCATTTCCTGTACCTGTGTCTTATACTTTTAGCGAATGAGTTAGAGCTACTAACAACTTTTCTACTAAAAGAATAAACTAGCCGCGACAAAAAAAAACTGAGCTATCAAAAAACCAACCTATTACACATTTCCATTTAAGTTGTTTTTAGGCTCTTTCATCGTGTTGTAATGTTTGTTCTGTTATTGAATGGCTGTTGTAAGCGCAAACGATTTGTACCGATCACGGGCACCATTCAAGGGCTGCCAAGTGTACAAGAATAGAAAACCGTTCTTCATTGTTTTACACTGGCTTTTGTTTTACCGTATCTTTCCGGGAAAATAGACAATTAACAGCTGCTAGAGAATAATATTTTAACAACGTTGAGAAATCTGTTTCTTTTTTATTAACTCTCCGAGATTATGCTGTGAAATTCTTTCGTAATCCCAAAAGGAAACTTATCTTGGTTTTTGTTGAAGATTCTAGACAAACTACGTTTTCGGTTTATGTAATTTATTTTATTTCAAAGTAACATTAAAAATTTAGAGTATATTTTACTAAACTCATCATCATCATCTATCAAGCCTATTCCCAACTATGTTGGGGTCGGCTTCCAGTGTAACTGGGTGCAGCTGAATACCAGTATTTTACATGAAACGACTGCCTATCTGACCTCCACAACTCAGTTCATCATCATAATCATTTCCGCCGAAAGGTCCACTGCTGGACATAGGCCTCCCCCAAGCACCTCCACTTCGACTTGTTTTGTGCTTCTCGCATCCAACGAGATCCTGCGGCCTTCATAAGGTCGTTGGTCCACCTTGTGGGAGGCCTTCCAATGCTATGTCTTCCGGTACGCGGTTGCCACTCCAGAATCTTTCGGCCCCATCGGCCATCTGCTCTGCGAGCAACCCAGTTACTGGGTTATAATACGATACCCTTGGTTAGACTGGTACATTTAGCTAAACCGTTATAATCTATCCTCGCATGAGTAATTTATATTTCATGACAGTTAATTCATGTGTGAGTTCACTCCTAAAAATACTTCATATCTGAATAAATCGATTAAATATATTATTAATTCTACTGGTTTGGCCTTTCAATATTAAACTCTTCGCTTTATTAACATATATACCGAACATTTTATATGACCTACATAAGTGTTTACCTATACAACATTATATAATTTGTATTATCGATCATTTTAGGCTCATAGCTAAATATAGATGTTAGGTATCGGCCCTAGAAGGAGTGAATGCTTTGAACTACGATCAAATCGATTTATCTCAACAGATAAAGTCTCTTTTTGTTTCTTATTGAGCCTAAGCCGTTGTTATCTCATCTTAAGTGCTTATTAAGCTACCTATTATTACACGTGTCAAGTAAAATGATCCTCTGATATTTGGGTTAATTAATATGAATATACTCGTATATATATTGTTATATCTTACAACCGTATTCAATATAATTCAGATACTTTTCTTTTGACTTATTTTATCCCACTTCTGGGCAAAGGTCTCCCCCATCAGTCAAGAACGAGTCTAGGTCGTCGCGCCAGTATATCGTAGTCCTGCCTAGGTAACGACGCCCGTCTTCAGGCAGCCACCCACACAATTTTTAAGTTAAATGAATGTTAAACAAACAAAAAATGTAAGGTTCCCCTAGGACTAATATCTCTCTGCTTATAAGGCAAATAGCAACATAAATCGTGACCCTACAAACTTATCTCACAATTTTCAGACCCTTGCCCTACCTAAGGGTGAATTTGCAGTGATAAATTACAGAACCCGCAAGCCTCCGTCTACAAAAACAAAACCTATGTGAAAAAACCTTAGGCACATATAAAAAAATCGTTGCCATCAATTAGGTAACTTTACTAGTGGTAATTCTATGACCATTATTTCTAGGAAATAACATGTTTTCGAATGACTCACAAGCCTCTGGGAGTCTGTGGCAATATATCACGCCTAATTCATTGTAGTTTTCCTACATAATGAGAAAGTTTATAGTGGATAAGACAGAGATTAAAACAGAAAAATAACAGAGGATCAGACCGGAATCCTACTATAATATTATACAGGGTGTTACGGAAAGGGTATATCAATACAAACGGGTTGAAGAGTGTATCTGGTCTAGAATCTCTGTACAAAATTTCAGCTCAAAAGCAGTAACTTTGAAAATGCTTAATATTTTTTTATTTCGATAGTTTATTAAATTGAAATCATAACAAACGTGTCACCGCACTACGAGGGTCTTTATCCATTATCTGTAGTGTGTCTGTGCGCCTAGTACACGCTCATCACGCCGCCGCGCGCCAGTGCAGCGCCGTGATGTCAAAATAAAAAAATATTTAGCATTTTCAAAGTTTGTATTGATATACCCTTTCCGTAACACCCTGTAAATGTGAAAGTTTGTGAAGATGTTTGGATGTTTATTACTCAAACACGCAAAAACTACTAAACGGATTTGGATGATATTTGGCACACATATAGATTATAGCCGGATTTAACATATATGATACTTTTTATTCCGATATTCCCACGGGATCGACCCCTATGCGGGTGAAACCGTGGGGCGCTGCTAGTAATTCATAAAACATAGTTAAACTATCCACTTCGACGAATATCATTAATGTAGTAATTGAATTAAACGGCTAAATGTTTTACACATGATTCTTGTGTACATTGTTGCGGCCTAATAAAATACTAAAATGTATTCTTGAAGTATTATACTGCGTTTTTACGCTCTACTCGTTTTACGTCAGTAAGCGTTTTACAAAGTGATGTATTCTTCGTTGTTACAAAAGACATAAATAACGTCGATGAGCTTGAAATATTCTTCAATTTATGGCGAGAAAAATCGGAGCGGAAAAATGATACATCATGTATTTTTTTGAGAGCGAAGAAAGGAAGTACAATTTTTTAGCTTACGGAAGTCTGGATAATTTAAACAGACTGAGTTTCTAAAATATAGGTAAACTTTTCTTTGTTTACTGAAATATAATTTTGGTTCGTCATTTCATGTTTTTAAAGTACGTTTCGCTTTTGTTTCGACGAAAATCTCACGCGATTACGTTTAGATCGATACACAATAGAATACTTGATGTCGTAGTTTTTTATTTTTAAATAAAGATAGTACCAAACCATTAAGAACATAATAAGGCGAAGGGCGGGCGTTTTGGGGGACTGTCTTTTGTAATTTTGACGTTCGAAAAGTGCTGATTCTCAGCCTAGTTTGAATAAATGACTTTTGATTTTTGATTTTGATTTTGAATATATCTAATACACAAAACCCGCGAGGTAATTGCGTTATACACATAACACAGCAGTCGATCGCAATGCCTTTTTTTTGACAGTTCAACCACGTACATTGCGTTATTTACGTTGTTGAGCAGACCAATTTTTAAAATCTATAAAGCAATGGATGACAAAATTAAAGGCATTGCGATCGGTCGCAATTTTATGCACTTTACGCAATTGCCTCGAAAGTTAAGTAGGAATTTTTGCATGAAATAAGTGCTGAAAGCATTTTTAGCATTGTTGTCTTCATAGCAACGTACATCCCTGCTGTATTTAAGTAGGGTATTACTTTGCTTCTTTACGTTTAGTATTGTGAAAATGTCACAGAAAAGCGAATGTTGGTGGAGTTCAATTGTTTCAGTACATAAGTTAGACGCACGAATAGTCTGGAATCTAGCGTAGTTCTAGCCAGCGTTAATTAGCCTTGGCGAATAAAGTTTACTGATTATGTTCGTAGATTGAAGAGTACGTCAAAATGAGGCTAGAGGCACTTTTATTGTCAAAATTTTGATTGGATTATAATAGTTGGATAATTAGAAGCAATTACTAAAGATATTTACTATAAAATTTTTAATATCGGCGTATACAGCTATCTTTTGCGTATCCCTTTGTAATAAGTAAAATAATGATCACTGTAATGTTCTAATTTCTCTACTTTCAACGCTATACAAGTATCCATACTATACCTACATACTATCATTATAATATTATCATAAATGCGAAGATACTCTGACTCTCTGTAACCTTTTCGCGATTTAACGGGAGAACCGATTTGGTTTAATTTGGCAAACGGACATACCATAACCTAGATTAGGGTATTATGATACTTTTTATTCCGGCAGTACGATCCCGTTGGATAATTTTCGGCCTCCACGCGGGCGAAGCCACAGGCAGATGCTAGTAAGTAATTTATATTTTTTTTCTGAATAAATTCAGCATCAATATTATTATAACATACTACATGAAAAAAATGCAAACATTTTCGTTTTAAACTTCAATTTAGTAGATATTTATAAGCTAAATTGAAGTTTAAAACGAAAATGTGTCTATGAAAACTTCGTAATTTGATCACTGAGACCCGTGCACGTCAGTTTATTTTTAAATAAATAGAATATTTTAGGTACGTAATGAACGGCGTTAAGCCCACGCAGTTCAAACCATTGACAAAATATAATTTTTCTATCGTTTCTTTCAACTTAGCATTATTGTGTAAAATCAACTTAGCATTAATTTTCAAATTGAATGATAAAAAAAATGCTTGTTTTTTATGCACTGTATACCATAAACATCTATCGATCGTCCTTTGTCTAGTTAGATAGCATGGATGTGCTATTTTAGAAGACCCAGAATAAACTGAACAACATACCTACGTCAACGGATGCTTAAATAAAGCCTAGAATCGGTCTAGGTTTTATTTAAGCAGCCGTTGTCGTCATCCAATCATCAAGTAAATAATGAACAGAACCAGACTCAACATATTGTGAATGAAAATAGCGGCGATCGTACTTTTCGAAACCCCAGACCAACCATTTAGAATTTTGTACCAAAATATTCAAAGCATTTATAACAAGCAACACCTTCTAGAGGCTTTCATCAACGATCAACCCACCTACAAAGCAATATGCATGTGCGAGACCTGGCTTACCAAAGATAAATTAGAAACTGTGCAATTTACTGGTTATAAAACTGCAGCATCATATTGTCGCCGCTCTAGAAGCGGTGGCGGAGTCTGTATTATTTTAGAGGATAGTGTAGAATGTATAGAGTGTTATGATATTAGAGATATGAGTATTGAATATTGTATAGAAGTATGTGCATGTAAGCTACTAAAGCAAAACCTGTTAATAGTCACAATGTACTGGAATAGAAGAGAGGAAGAAAATTTTATTAGCCAGCTAAAACAAATATTGCAATATATAAACAATAAATACCAAAAACTTAACGTAATAATAGGAGGAGATCTTAATATAAATACCTTAGAAAATAGCGTAAAAACAAACCTATTGATCGATCTCATGCTAGAGTTTAAATTTGAACAACATATAAAAGAACCTACACGCATATCACAAACCACATCAACGTGCTTAGATTTGATTTTTACAAACTTTAATGATAATAAAATGTACACGACGGTAGAAGAATTGGGTTTTTCAGACCACTGCGGAACAATAATACATATGATACTGGAACAACAAAGTAAACAATCCATTTGGTTTGCTAATAAAAGACTATTTAATAGGAATAACATTCAAAAATTCAAATCTAAACTAAACACACTAAACTGGAACGATATTATACAGCCGAATAAAAACGTTGATGAGAACTATCAGTCGTTCCATAAAACTCTGATAGATATCTTGGATGCATGTATCCCTAAACGTAGACTTAAACTAAAAACAAAACGTAATAATTTCTGGCTAACCGTTGGTATTAAACAATCTTGTAAAAATAAAAGACTGCTAAAAGTTTTTTCATCTAAAATTAATAATTCAATATTTACGAAACACTATAAAAAATATGAAAAAATCTTGAAAAAATCTGTAACAGCGGCAAAAAAATTACATTATATAAATAAAATGAATAAATCTTCAAATAAAGTTAAAACTATGTGGAATATTGTAAGGGAACGGACAAACAAGAAAACCAAAAAAGAGAAACAAAATATAACACTACAAACAACAAGCCTAGTAAATGAACCAAAACAAGTAGCTAACGTTTTCAATAACTTTTTCGCATCCATTGGGGAAAATACCACCCACACATCCGGCAGTGTACAGACAGAAACATCAGTGATTAACCTTACTGAAAATACCATGTTTCTTACCCCAGTCGACGGATACGAAGTAAATCAGATCTTAAAGAACCTCAAAAATAAAAATAGTCACGGCATAGACGAACTCCCACCGACTCTGATCAGACAGTGCGCTGATGAACTAACCTTACCGTTCTATAAATTAATAAATCAATCCTTCGAAGAGGGCACTTTCCCTAATCAACTAAAAAAAGCATTAATAAAACCTATCCATAAAAAGAACGCAAAAACAGACCCAAGTAACTATAGACCAATTTCCCTTCTTCCTACAGCATCCAAAGTCTTCGAAAGAGCAATGTGTGATCGTGTATATTCATTTTGTGAAAAATATAAGATTTTCGATGACTGCCAAAATGGATTTCGCAAAAACAGATCTACAACGCTAGCTGTTTATAAATACATGCAAGAAGCATTAAATATTATAAATAATAAACAATATGCAATAGGGATATTACTCGATATGACCAAAGCCTACGACAAAGTGCAATTTAAAATATTATTAAATAAGCTATACGGTATAGGAATACGCGGAAAAGCCCATGACTGGTTCGCATCATATTTAAAAGATAGAGAGCAATTAGTTGAGATTGAATATTTCAATCAAAAAACAAAACAAGTACAGCTCATTAGATCTGATGTTAAATCAATACATGCTTCAATTCCCCAGGGAAGTGTTATTGGTTGCCTCCTTTTCCTCATCTACATAAATGACCTCCCCAAAACCATAGACGGGCCATGTGTACTTTTTGCGGATGACATTTCGATCCTGACTTCATGCCAAACAAATGCTAATTTAAATGAAAAACTTACTACTATTCTCGAAAAAACTGTAAACTGGATGAGCGACCATAATCTCGAAATAAATTTTACCAAAACCAAATTAATAGCGTTTAACCCCTGGCAGAAAAAGCAAATAAATATAGATTTTACATTTAATCAACATAAATTAGAAACAGTTAACAACTTTACTCTCCTAGGTTTAACAATAGATACTCATATTAACTGGAAAACATATATACAGACAGTAAAATCAAAAATTTCAAGGTTTTCATATGCTCTCCGCGAAATAAAGAAGACTACAAACCTACAAACCGCACTAGTCACATACTACGCGTATGCCCACGCTTGGTTTAACTATGGCATCATCTTATGGGGAAATAGCACAGACGCTCCCTCCCTATTTACCCTTCAAAAAAAACTAGTACGAATAATTACCAATATAGAACCGACAGATAGTTGCAAGCCTTACTTTCAGAAACACAAGATCCTCACCTTAGTTGGTATTTATATCTTAGAATTATGTAAACTAGTCCGTAAATATCCAGATTCTTACAGCACACGGGGAGACATACAAACAAATTATTCGTTGCGCCATAAAAATAGACTAAACTTGCCCCCCTCCCGCCTTAAACTACATTCATCTAGTCCATATTCAATGTCAATAAAAATATATAATAAATTACCAGAAGACATAAAACAACAAAATAAAACCAGTATATTTTTAAATAAACTAAAGCAATTCTTAATTAAAAAAAGCTATTACACAATACAAGAATATCTAATGGATAAATTCAATAATAACTAAGAATAACAGACATATTTTAATAAGTAAAATAAAAGTAAATTATACTATAACACCTAATAATTAATTACAATAATAACAACGAACAATTATTAAGCGAGTAAAGAAATAAGGAATATTAAATACAATGAAATAATAAATTAATAGATAGACCTGCATATAAATATTAATAGAATAAGTAAATAAATGGAAATATAAATACATCTAAGATAATAGAATGTAAAATATTTTTTATAGTTAAACTTAATAATAAATAATTATGAATAACAGATATATATTAATAAGTAAAATAACAAAAATAAATGATAACATAACACTAATTAATTATACTACATTAGAATATAATGAACAAATCTTAAGTGAGTAAAGAAATGAGCAATATTAAATAATAAATATAATATATATAATAAGGAAATTTAATAAAGCGCTCTTCCTCTCTCTTACCTATATACCTATATAAAAAATTGCTGTGCCCGACAGGGTCCATAATTGTTTCCATTATTTTTTTATTTACCACCATTGTACATTATGGATTGCAATAAACGATTTGAGATTTGATTTGAGATTTGAAAATCAAGACAGTAAAGCTATGTTTCAAAGGATTAGTACAGATAGCGCCATACACGTAGACGCGCTTCACTCTTCTTCCTAATCGCTCAGTACAAGTGTGCAACATTCTGCTAGTCTTTTAGTTTTATCGATACACAGTAAAAACTAAAAAACTATCATATCAAAAAACTAAAACACTTGCAGAATTATATAGTGATAACCACTAGTGATTAGTGAGAAGAGTGGGGCGCGTCTTCGTGGATGCAATAGCACTATCTACGAGTATAACTCAAACAAAAAAAATATAGCTGCTATGTAATAATGTATCGACGTAAGCTTCTGTTGCAAATTAATAATCTTCACTCATCCATTTTTATTACAATACTAGCTGCGCCCCGCGGTTTCACCCGCATAAGTCTCGATCCCGTGGGAATATCGGGATAAAAAGTATCTTATGTCCTTTCCCGGGACTCAAACTATCTCTATACCAAATTTCATCTAAATCGGTTCAGCGGTTTAAGCGTGAAAAGGTAACATACAGACAGACAGACAGAGTTACTTTCGAATTTATAACATTAGCATGGATAGTATGGATGTTAGACTTCTAATCATTTAATAGCATAAAGCTGTTTGCAGCGGTAATACTGGAATTATATGAAATTACGTTTCGCTTCGTAGTAATTCTCGGCTTGTATTATATTCCCGCATCATATACGTGCCTATTCTACAATGCAGGGGTTCTCGCCATTTTATATGCATAGTTATGCTTTCCTAGTACCTACTATGGCGTATGCCTTGTCAGCTAAGTCACGGTTAATTAAGTTTATAATGTGCAGTTAGTTAGCCCACGTTCGCACGGACTTAAAAATATCGCAGTGGGATTTTATCGCGTACAGGATTTTCAACCCTCGGTGCTAAGCCAAGCATTGAGAATCCAATAGAGCGCATCCCAGTGCGTCAAACAAAACACACTGTTGGAATTTAAACTCTCGGCGCTAAGCAGTATGTTGAAAATATAGTGCGCGAAAAAAAATCGCGAACCTGCGAGTTTAGAGTTAGTGGCGTAATGAACTAGAATTTTATTGTTACCTTAAGGTTACCTTGTTGGTTGTGTTACAATTTACCGTATAAAAAAGTCTTTGAAAATTATTATTGTAGCGAGATTTTATAAAAGTGATGAGTCACGCCTCAGGATAGGTAAATAAATGATTCAGAATGTTTAAAAAGAATGGTAGTAGTGTTGTCAGCATTTTATCAGCCGTATTCACCCAAAGGGCGTTTTCGCACTACATCCGATCAGAATCCGAGAAATAGTCCATAGTACTATTTGTTCGGATCTAGTGCGCAACCCCTAATACAACAAATAGGACAATGGTCACTTCGGACCGGCATTTCTCGGATTCGGATCGGATGTAGTGCGCTCTAAGAGTGTTTGATCGTTTTAGATTTTCTTTTATCAAGCATGAGAATGGCATCAAATAAAAGTAGGTAAGTACTTATTAGAGATGAAAAGCCTAAAAATCTTAAAAAATAAAGTTCAAAACCCACTGGAGTTGGTACTTTTGGTACTTCACGATCTTCTTTTACGTTTCCCTAACAGACTGAAGTTCGAAATCGTTTTATTGGAATCAAGCGTCTGTAATAAGAGAGGTTTAATCGTCAGATGCTACTCACTGATTCGGAAATTGGATTTTACTTAAGAAATGGAGGGAACTCCAATGTTTTCTTTATGAAAAAAATGACTTTCTTTGGCGAACTTGCTTATGGGCGTCAGCGAGTTTGAAGCATGAAGCGATAAATGTTCACTGCTTGTCTTACAGTATCATGTTGGTAAGCCTTAGTCAACAAAGTCCAAAATATATTGTATTTGTAACATAACATAACATCTCAGCTATAGTATTGCCGAGGGTTCGTTAGAGGTGTACCTATAGTACACCCATATTTTACCAGTTATTTTTGTGTGTTGTTATGTTTTTTGTTTGTAATAGGGAGCGATCCTATTGCCAGCAACAAGGCACGAATCCAGTCTCCGGGACAACTGAGAAATTCTAGATGAAAAATGCAATAACACTTTTCTTGACCCGTAAAAACCCATGACCTCATACAGTAGCGCTAACGACCAGTAACCAACGACGTAGTAATACTTAGTTACGTAATTACTTACGTAGTTTACTGTATTTGTAAGTTTATAGTAATATCAGCTAGGCATTCACTTTAGCTTTTTTCCATTCACAAGCTGGAAAAATACCACCTCATTATGCTCAATACCGAATAAAATACCGATACCATCGTTGGTGTGAGTTTGCAATATGAACATTCTACAGTCAGTTTAAAAGCAGTCAGCTTCAATAATCCCCTACACTTTTCACATTTCTAACTATTCAGGAGAACTTTATCCCGTTCATTGACTGTATTACACCTACTCCTAACAATAATTAAAAAGCAATCTGTACGTTTTCAACATCGGTACTGGTACCAACCTGTAATTCCCTACTTCTGAACAAAAGCCTCTTTTCGTACCTATAGACAATTAAAGAGCATTGATAACATCCTACGTATTGCGTGTTATGGCGCTCAACGATCAGTCAGTGATATAATAGATTATCTTAGATAGTACGTAATTAATTTTCATCTTGCCCTTAATTACAGGCCTGATGGTCTAGTGGTTAGTGACCCTGACTGCTATGCCGGAGGTCGTGGGTTCGATTCCCACCCAGGACAAATGTTTGTGTGATGAGCACGATCATTTGTTCTGTGTCTGGGTGTAATTTATCTATAATATGTATGTATTTAGAAATATACATATAAGTATGTTTATCAGTTGTCTAGTACCAATAACACAAGCTCTGCTTAGCTTGGGACTAGATGGCGTTGTGTGATAGTTGTGGAATATTATTATTAATTTATTATTAATTAATTATCATACTTCCTGGCAACACCAGTTTATGATTAGTCTAATTTGTCGGTCGGCTCGGTGCAGCTCAATATAATTTTTTCTTCCATACATCTCTTTAAACCGTCGCCGTATTGTCTCGGTATACATTCTCGTTTCTAGTCATATAATCTTTTAAACACACTCAGAAAGTACATTAAAAATAGATAGAAAAATAACACACTAAAGAAAACAAAAAACAGTGAAAACCTTGTTGTATCTTGTAAATTGCATTCCTAAACCTACACTGCCTTGGCTTCGCCTTTATTCTTGAAAAATAAAGAAGGTTTAAGCTAAAAAGTTCAGCTATGCAGTCTTATTTTTTCACCATCATGCAAGATAATATATTTCCCGGCGGCGTTAAGCGATAATATAAAACTGAAGAGCTTTTTACCTGCGCTATGTATCTAGGACATTGTTTGAACTTTTACGGACAAAATAGCATAACGCCTTGGTACCCCGAAAGGTTGGGTAGAGGTGTAGGTACTTATAGTACATCCAAATTTCGCCAGTCATGTTTAAATCCCATGTACTGCGGGTGAAGCCTATTGTCATAAACCGGGAAAAAGTGATAAAACAATTTTTGAAGATAATTGCATGCATTAAACAATTTTGTCTTGCCTATTTTTATGATAAAACTTACCGTTTAGCTGAAAAATGCGAAAAACCGATTTTTGCAACATTTGACCTTGAATATTTTTTTTGCACACGTCGGATCGATGGGGACTTTTGACAATTTATTTTTTATGGTGTTCCCAAGATTCATACCAATTTTCAGCTTTATGCGAATTAATGTAACCTTGAATGTCTATTTTGACCGGGCTATTTACAGTCTTATATCTTGGTAAATAATATACAATTAGTGGTTACAGTTGCTATTTTTAAGCTTCTACAAAATAAAAACCTTGAACCTAAAGTTAAAAAAAGACACAAGACAAAATTTAACTCTGCTTAAATAAATAACTCAAGAGTAAAATTAAATAATCTAGAAGATAATATAACAAAACAGAGACTAGAAATGTATGTAAAAATACAAAAACAGACACCTGACGACAGAAAAAATAGGGCAACGATATTCTAGAATACTAGAAGTAACGAGGAAATACCTAAAGACAATAACCTAGGTGTCACCTTATCAAGCTGTCAGTCCTTCGCTGTACTGTGTACAGGTATTCGCTATCTCACGCACCATCGGTGCTACATCTGGAACAAACTGATCCTGACATAAGACGAATTGGGACAGTAATTTATTGAGACGGGGCACTTGTAGGTGAGACGTCATTCTCAGGGTTTTACTTCTTATCTAACTTGACATAGAAGTTTTTTTTTAGCAATCACCAGGAGGTTGCTAAAAATATCATGATGGAAACCAGTCATCCTCAACAACCTGCAACCTGATTGGGAGTTATATAATATGTTTGAGCCGTTTGGGGTTGAAATACTAGGGCGATGGGGTCCGAGTACCCACTTGGTTTTTAGAGATATCGCCAAGCGGTTAGTCGACTCTTCACGTGACCAGAGGGCTGGCCTATTTTTTGGCCAAAGAATTAGCATTGCCATACAACGTATCAATGCTGCCAGCCTTTTGGGCACTGTTCCTGTTGACAGCGATGCGGATGAATTCTTTGATGCCCTATGATTATTTTGTTTATTTTTTTCAAATAAATGTACATATTATTATAGTTTATTATATGTTAGCTAATATTATGTTAGATTAAATCTTGTTATCCTCATAATTATCTATTACGTAACATAACGTTACGCCTGTAATCCCCTGAGGGTTAGGCAGAGCTGAACTTATAGTATAATGTGGCCTATCTCCAGCAAAATGTCTCGAGCAGTGGACAGTCACGAGCACCAATATGTCAACACTTGGCAACTTTCAATTGGGATTTTTTCGTGAAATAACGAATGCAACGTTGAAATACGACACTTTACATAAACCTATGGGTTCGAAAATACTATGTTCGTAATAACATAAAATTTCATTCAAAAATAAAGGAGAGAATTGCCTTTGAATAAAGCCAAGTGTATACATACTTATAGACGTGACTGGACGTCTTTCGGCTGAAATGATGATGATGATATTTTAAAATCAAACATTCATAAAAATCACTTGGTGAAATGGTGAAATCCGGAAACACATTTACACACATAGCACCGGTTCTTTGAATAGGCAGTACATTTTTTTTTTTCATTGTAACATAGTACGCATGTTTGGTTAACTGGAAAAAATAACCGACCAAGTGCGTGTCGGATTACGTACAATGAAGAGTTTCGTAGTTGGAATGCATTTATCCCAAAACAAATTTAACTTTGTAGTTGAAAAAATGTTCTCCCATACATCGATATACGTCACGGTCAATTCTCCAACTGCAAATGTAAGTTTTTCATCGCATTTTTTTATGTGATAAAACTACTAATTAACTTGTCCTGTGAGACCTTGCTTCTTGGCTTTCTTGATTCTATACGTAAGTACTCTACAGGTTTTGATTTATTTACCAGTATCAGAATCTGTCGCATAAATGGCCGTTTTTATTTACTACACACTGCACAATTTACATGCCAATCTTGACACTAGCTCCTGTACTTCAATGACATATTACTACTAATACTCCACGGTGTCCTAACCGTGACAAATTAGTCGCGCCATCCGACCCTAGTAACATGACGAACAATCCCTGCATAGACATGAAGATTGATGGTCTTTGAAAATGAAAAGAAAGTGTTAGATGGAGAATAATGGAACATCATCTGTTCATACCTGAAAAAGGAAGGGTAAATGATGGTGATAGTACCCTTCTTAGCAAAAATGCGGAAGACAAAGGAAGTAAAAGAGGGGTGCAGCTCCTCGCCTACGTTGTAATAATTTAGGCATTTCATGATAATAGTTGGTATAATAGTAGTTCTATCATCGTACCCACTTTTATACAATACAATACGATTATTCAATTATAATAATTGGACCCTGTTGAGCAGAAAAGATCAAACCAGCAATTTGTCGAAAATCGAGTTTTATAATTCACTCCTAAACTTCAAATCGTATTTACTCAAAAGTAACAAAATGTTGGTTGGATCTTTTCTGCTTAACAGGGTTCAATTAAGAACGGACTTTCCTTATCCTTTAACTAATATCGAAAAATAATGTGATTATGTGATATGCAACGGAAACGTAGAAAAAAACAAAAGAAAAGCGTAATCCCATACATCGTTGTCGCGGGAATGTTTACCTCTACACGTTCTATTTTCTTTAATAAAGAATGTCAGCTGATGCAGCCAAAAAGCAATAAAAACGGTGAGAGTGTTACGTTATATTGACATCCAAATTAATATTATAAATGCGAAAGTAACTCTGTCTGTCTGTCTGTCTTTTCTTCACGCCTAAACTACTGAACCGATTTCGATAAAATTTGGTATAGAGATAGTTTGAGTCCCGGGAAAGGACATAGGATAGTTTTTATCCCGATATTCCCACGGGATCGAAACTTACGCGGGTGAAACCGCGGGGTGCAACTAGTTATTTATAACTAAACTAGGTCAAAATGTGCTTGCAAGATTTAATTACCAACAAGTGAACGGGCAGATGATCTCGTTCATTTGAAGCTTTCTGCATTTTAATCTTGTTTAAAAGAATATACAAGAGCATGGGCATATGGGCAACCACACCATTTTCATAGGTAGTTTAAAAACCTAAATACCATCACCATTCCGATTGCACATGAAATTACTATTTAGTAGGTACATTATAACAGATTTGCCAACAGATATTTCAGTGCTGATATTAATGTAAAAAGTAAAAGTTCTAGTGATAATCTGGAGTTCGTGCAAGTGCACCAAGTTATAATGGGTGTCAGTAATTAATTACACACAGTCAGCCCACGCTCTGGAAACTTTTAATTCATTTTACTTATTAATGAGGAAAATAACTGATCTAATCTGTCGGAAAAAGTTTTTATTGCACTTGTTTGTTATCGTACGTACAAAGTACTCGTACGTTGGGTTAAGCTCAGCTTTTACTTTTTTCGTTTTTATCAGTGCAGAATTACCAACCGCTCTGAGAGCTCCTTTGATACTCGCCGCTCGGTTTATCTACGTTTTTTTGCTCTTAGGTAAATCCGTTGTTTCAACATTTTTGAAGAGCTATATATACACCAAGGGCAATCTAACTTGCAAATACGCGGTGAACTTTATTTCTTTTCAAAGTTTTGAATATGTTTTAGACTGAAGATAAAGTTGAAAGTTGTTGAGTTGTTGAAGTTTTCGATGTCGTATACGTATTTAATAAGTTTGTTGTGAAAACTCTTTCCCCCTTATTCATAAAACTTATCAAACCTATTTTAGTTAAAATGGGGTTTGTCTCTTTCTTACGCACAGAAATGACAACGTGACAGATAAAGACAAACGTTCTATAAACCTATTTTAGCTAAAATAGAGATAAAATAGGATTATGAATAAGGGGGTAAGTCTTTAATCAAGAATCCAACATAAGTGAAAGAAAATAAATAAATATCTATCGATATACTTATAACAAAACTGAAAAGTTTATTTATTTTAAAGTGCTAATCTTTGGAAGTACTAGTCAGAGTTCTTACGGAAGGTTGAGAAAGGATAAATAATATTAAACGGCAAAAAAAAAGTCGTAAAGAGCGTAGCGAATACGAATTAATAGCGCGGGTAGGCAATGCGATGCGACGGGATGGGTCGGGGGAACAAGATATTTCACGCGGACGAAGTCGAGGGCAGGACCTAATCTATGATAAATAGGTGGCAATGCTCCTTCAGCATTGCCGCCAACTTGACGCTGAATACACTTTAAACAATTTCACAAATTAAGGTATTTATTCAATTATAGACAGATTAATCAAATAATCAAGAGGGGCTTGTGGCTAAGTAATAACAGCCACACGGGTCGATCGATCAGGTTAAGCTATATTACCAAGGGTTATCGTATTTTCCAGTAACTGGGTCGTGGCGGTAAGATAGGTAGTCACTCCATGTAAAATACTGGTATTCAGCTGCATCTGGTTAGACTGGAAGCCGACCCCAACATAGTTGTGAAAAGGCTAGGCAGATGATGAGACAAATTAATCAATTTAGACCTCATACAGTCTTTTTTGAACCCTAAATGGATTATCCTAATAACGGCTGAGTACCGGATAATAAACATAAATGCCAGGGTTCCTGAATGTTTAATTAAAATAATCAACGCCGACCTGTTCCCACGTAAAAACCGCAATAGGTTAACCAAAAGATCCAATTTAAAGATTTAGCCACATTCCACCCACCTTAGATTCTAATGAACAGAGGTATTTAACCTTCTTGCTATGTGAAAGATTAACAGAGATTATTTATTTTTAATCTGTAATAAAGGTATAACAGTAAGTTGTGATGTGAAGTCTATTTGTTTATGGACAGTGGTAGTACTCGTATATTGGTTTATTTATTATTCAATCATATAAAACAAACTCGGGTTAGTTACACCATTTATAACTCAAGAATGGCTGGACCGATTTTAATGATCTTTTATTTGTTGAATTTGTCTTCGCCCCGTATAGCAAAATAACTATAAAAACATGGGAAAAATTCACGAAAAAAAAATTATGAAGATACCTAGGTAATTCATTTTCTCATACATTCGTTCTTAAGTTCCTTCAAAGGAACTAGTAGGTACATACATACGCTGTTAGTAAATGTTTTATTTTAATTGCCGATATAGTAATAACAGCTGTATTTGTTTAAATAATTTCACATAATTAGAAAAAAGAAAGATGAATTTATTGGGACTCGCACCGGAATACCACACAAACTAAACTAAACACATAAAAAATAAAACAAAAGTAAAATGAAAATAAAAACGGAAAGTCCTATACGAGGCCAAAAACCCCCTATCTCAGCATGATGCTGCGACATTTAAAAATAAGTGTCGCAGATCTGGTATTCTTCTAATAAATTAAATAAAATCAAATTTTGTAAAACATGTGTAAAGTAAAAGTTGAGTCTTCAAGCCTGTTAGATATAATACTATTGTTTTTGTTTATTTAGAATAGGTATAATATTATGGTAGATAAGTAACCATATCGAACAAAGAGATTTTTACCAATTACGTATTTTCCTGGCATGAAGCCTGTTTTTCAATGTGCATATTATAATAATACTATTAATACTCGATATCTAAAAGTTGTTCAGTATTAAAATAAATGGGTCAAAGGTAAATCGTACAAAGAA
The DNA here is from genome assembly GCA_947508005.1 of Amphipoea lucens. Taxonomy (NCBI): domain Eukaryota; kingdom Metazoa; phylum Arthropoda; class Insecta; order Lepidoptera; family Noctuidae; genus Amphipoea; species Amphipoea lucens. The sequence goes on from OX382374.1 coordinate 10,446,611, forward strand.
TTAATTCTACACGTCTGATTGAGTTCGAAGCCCGCTCGACAGCGGATTGAGTTTAAATTAACTGTCAAAACTATCGAATATTGGTGTCCATTCAACCAAGTACTGGCACGTTACTGGGTCGAAGGATATTACTTTCACATAGCTACGTTTACATGATCTATATCTCTGTGTTCACACAACATTTTTTTTTCTTTAGCCTGTACTGTCCCACTGCTGGGCAAAGGTCTCCCCCCTATTCCTCCACATTTCCTTGTACTGTACCTTCTCCGTCCAGTCGGTTAGGAATGAGTCTAAACAACAAGTTTTCAAAAATCTAGGTATACATTTTTTCATTCTAAACCATCTTGGTTTCAATTAGTGGGTGCTTATCTTTTTACCAAGTGGATGAGTTTAATAAAGTTTATACTTAAATATTTATATTACTGAACAAAGTGATTACAGTTCATTGCAGCTTCCGCCTAAGCCAAATAATAAAAATCTATGTACTAATAATAAAGCTAAAGAGTTTGTTTGTTTGAACGCACTAATCTCTGGAACTACCGGTCGGATTTGAAAAACTCATGTTGTATTTGATAGCCCAATGAGGAAGGCTATAGGCTATTTAACATCACGCTAGGACCTTTAAGAGCCAATGAAAAAGAAAAAGTCACAAAATACGCGAAGCAAAGATGAAGTAATAACACGGGCAGGCGATGCGATGTCACGGGGTCGGTCGGGGTAACAAGGTATTTCACGCGGACAAAATCGCGGGCATAAGCTATTATTACTAGCAGCGTCCCGCGGTTTCACCCGCATAAGTTTCGATCACGTGGGAATATCGGGATAAAAAATATCCTATGTCCTTTCCCGGGACTCAAACTATCTCTATACCAAATTTTATCTAAATCGGTTCGGCGGTTTAAGCGTGAAGAGGTAACAGACAGACAGACACACTTTCACGTTTATAATATTAGTATGGATAACAAACAAAAATATTATTTTAAATAATCTGAAGGTTATTTGACGGAAAGCCCAAGAAACGCTCTGATTACGTACTTATTCAAAAAACCATTCAAAAACATAACTCGAAACCCCCATCTTTAAAAATAAAGATTCCGACAGTTGGTTGTTTGGTGATGTCGAAAACAAAAGACTGTCCGGTCGTCAAAGCCAATTACGTTGTTTATAATGAAGATGGATAGCTCACGAAAATTAATATGTGTTTACTACAAACTGGTTATGTATTCAGTGGAATTACGTCGTCCTCACTAATGGGACCTGGCATGTTATCAACTATGATGGAGTTTAGTTAGTAATATAATATTTAGGAGGAACCTAATTGATTGTCGGCGAAACAATGGGGATTATAAAGATCAAACACGTGGGGATTTATTAATATTACCAGGTACCTGTTTAATCTACTGTGTGGTATGTTTTTTTTTATTTCTGAATGGGCCACTCTTGACCTCGATCACGCCTAATGGAAAGCGATGGATGAGGTCTATGATGGAACGAACGTGCCCAGAAGATGCCTAAGGCACTGGAACTCCCACGCATCGACGAAATACAGCAGGCTGCTTGACGTCAGACTCCGGTAGGAGGGTGGTCGCAAACCAGGCGGGTGTTAGCCGTACCACCGCAAGGGAAAAATTGGCCAGTCAAATAAGGGGTTGGTTGTGACTGTCCAAGATGCGCCAAACGCTCGGTTCAGTTGAGTAACTGGCGGAACAAACTGCGCTACATGAGAAGGCTTCTTCGTGCATCCCAAAAATGGTTAGAAAGGGGGAGACTATCGAGATGACGACTAATAGAGAAGTATGGAAGAAAAAGACATGTTGCGCCGACCCCAAATAAATTAGGATAAGTTGTTTGACATCTGTGTCAAGAAATAACAAAACTGCCACATTTTCACGACAAATCCCGTTTCAAAAATCACTAAACCTACCCATTAAACTTCGGTTCGTCGGTTTTATTAAATAGTCCATTGATTCTTATAGTTCTAATTATAGTTTATTCTAACGAACTATAAAAAAATAGGTCATGCCTGGTTAAAAATACTATCCAGTCTGTGTTGATAGCGTAGATGCCTGCTCAGCCCGCGCCGGGCTCATTTTTAGGGTTCCGTAGCCAAATGGCAAAAACGGAACCCTTATGGATTCGTCATGTCTGTCTGTCTGTCTGTCTGTCTGTCTGTCTGTCTGTCTGTCTGTCCGTCCGTCCGTATGTCACAGCCACTTTTTTCCGAAACTATAAGAACTATACTGTTGAAACTTGGTAAGTAGATGTATTCTGTGAACCGCAGTAAGATTTTCACACAAAAATAGAAAAAAAACAATAAATTTTGGGGTTCCCCATACTTACAACTGAAACTCCAAAAATTTTTTTTCATCAAACCTGTATGTGTGGGGTATCTATGGATAGGTCTTCAAAAATGATATTGAGGTTTCTAATATCATTTTTTTCTGAACTGAATAGTTTGCGCGAGAGACACTTCCAAAGTGGTAAAATGTGTGTCCCCCCCCCCTCTAAATTCTAAAATAAGAGAATGATAAAATTAAAAAAATGTATATAATGTACATCACCATGTAAACTTCCACCGAAAATTGGTTTGAACGAGATCTAGTAAGTAGTTTTTTTTTAATACGTCATAAATCGAAAACCGCAATTTACCTTTCACAAAGTTACAACGAACTACAAGAACTTTTATATTATGTTACTTGCTGCTACGGAACCCTTCATGGGCGAGTCCGACTCGCACTTGGCCGGTTTTTTCAGAATAGCTAAACTTGGAGGCTATTTTCAATGCAGTAACTGTAACTGAATCCGATTCAGTCTTCTGAAAATAAAAGATTCTTTCGATCTCTATTTTAGATAAGGCCAATTATTTCTAAATTAACATTCATTTCGATTTATATACTCAGTTCAATGAAATGTAGACCTAAATGCATTACAAGGATTCCTAATGACCTATCTCATAACTCCCCCCCCTTTTCTCCTATCTAAGTAACTTCAAGGCATAATTAATTGCTCTTTATCTAATACACTTAAGAAGAGACACGAGACTTTTAAGCAGCATTAAGAATTGATGTTGCTAATGTATTTTCAGCGACACCCGCCTTGCGAGTGGCTCTAGGGAATGGTTCCGAACGTTATTTCAGTTTGCTTTCTCAAGTTATTTACCTATACATCCTTTACAGGCATATACGAGAGTACTTAAATTCGTTTATGTTCTCTGTATTAGTTTAGTATACCTACCTAAAAAACACTGAACTAAAAATGTATTCATTAACACAATTAATAATTGTGACTTTTGATGTGATCGATCAATTTTTTTTTTTGGTACGCGGAATTTCCACTAAAAGTGCTGCAGAATTTAGATTAAGCTCTGAACTATAAAGAATAAGTAGACACAAAAAATGTTTTGACAACTTATTAATAAAACAAAACAAAAAAACTTGTTACACGTCAAACGTAAAACAAAATACGCCACGAGTTGGTTTTTTTTCTGTTTTAATAAGAACTGAAGTTTTTAGTAATTGATTAAAATCTAGCCTAATAGACTTATAAGCAATTTAACTCTAACTTAATATTTTACGAAACAGATTATAAGTATAAATAAGAATAGTGTCAATTTGCACTTTCTTAGGAGCGTGCTGATGTCACAGACATTAAATCTCTATTTATAAGATTCGATTTATGTCGTAAAGGTAACGTTCCACGTGTCTGCTGATACTAAGAATGAGAATACCGCTCAAAGCTTATATTATTAATCTTTTTCTTTTACATATTTTTACCACTTAGACTTTCTATCCTCAACAATTCGTTCATAATTGATAAAACTTGCCGTTTCTATTTCTTTTGCTAATAAAAATAGATCATCATCATCTGCCTAGCCTCTTCCCAACTATGTTGGGATTGGCTTGCAGTCTAACCGGATGCAGCTGAATACCAGTATTTTACATGGAGCGACTGCTTATCTGACCTACCCAACCCAGTTACTGGGTAAAAGGATACCCATTTTAAAGTCTGGTTGTCAGACGACTGTCAAATAGCAATGAATGACAGTCGGGACCCGCTTTCCGAGGCACGGAGGAGTCTCGGTATGTAATGGAAGGGCAACCATCCACGGACTGACCTTGGCAAGCGTAGCTTAATTTTTGATCGACCCGTACTCGACCCGCCTTTATTGAGGTTTATATACAGACGCCAGCACATCAATCTCAAAAATCAATCAACAATCAGTCAAATTTCTTTGATAGATTTTCAACATTATCGCTAAAGTTTTAAGGTTCAAAGTTCAATAGGAAAATTTGACAGTTTCGAGTAGCTTGATGTGCTGGCGTCTGTACAAAGGTTGATTTGATAAGTATTTGTGTGGGTGTAATAATAAATTGGTAAAAAGTTTTCTAAAGCTCTTGATAACATAAATGATATAGAGTAAACAGTTCCATTGACACAGCATGCATTTTCATGAGGTTGAATCCTTGTGAAGTTATCCGAACCAACTACTTTAAATTAATTAAATATTACCTTTAATTATCTCTGACAAACATTGAAGAACTTTGTCTTTAGGTCCACAACCTATAATTTGCAGCGACAAAAGTGGCATCCTCATTCAAAACGAGAAGTTGAAACCAACATGAACTTACGCTCTGTAATAGAAAAATCATAAAGATAACAAACAAATGAATGTGACATACATTTTTTTTATGTCACATACCATATTATGGAACTTTCTTCTCGTATATTTCAGAGTTTTTTTTTTTTTGCTTTCATTAGACATGTTTGTTTTTTAAAAAGGGTTTAGACTATTAGAATTCGAATAAGCAAAGTCGCGTTTAATAAATGATGCTAAAAATTGTTTGAATCAAAATAAATATATTATCAAACGATGAACGTTAAAATAAACCTTGGACGCTATGTTATTTTCTGTATAGAGGTGACCTTAGTACAAAAGATAATTTAATAAATGTATTTGAATAAAATAATAGAATTGCTTTAAACAAAATACGTTATACCCTTTTTGATATAAAAATAGAACATATAAATCGCCACGAAGCACCGCACTATTCCTATTTTATTTTATTTATCGTTTAGGTTTACTACAAAAACTATTTCATATTTATTTATTATGGGACAATAAACAGCTGCAATATAAAATGTTTACAAATAACAATAATATAGGCTCATAAGTTGTATTATAGGCCGACCGCTTAACTGAGAAGTTGCCTGAGTGAGTGAGTGTGATGATGTGATGCGAGAGGTCAGTGATTCGTCAACTTGTGACAACTATCACCCCTCCCGCACCGCGTAGCTACCTCAGGCAACGTCTCAGTTAAGCGGTCGGTTTATAACAATAATGGAATATTATTGTATTGTAATTTTTTTGTATTGTATTGTTATTGGTTTGTTTTATTTTTATTTTTTGGGTTAATTTCTCTATTATATCAGCGAATAAATATTTATGTTCCTAAGCCCTAATTGAGTTTTTAGAGCTGGCTGAACAGATAATATTTCTCTCTTATAATATTTATCCGCAAAACGTTTAGCGGTATTCTCAAAATCCCTGGCTTCCTGTATAATATTAAGTATCACTTGCCAAAGCAAAAACATACTAAAATATTGTTCACACAATATAAATTACTCGTTCAGTATAGTGTCAATTTAACAAATTGCTTTTCCAAAAGCGATATTGTAAATCGAGAGCCCTTAGAAAAATCGTAGACGTCGCCTACGCGCTACGCCGTAGTCTACACGCGCTACGCCGCAGACTGCGTCTACGTGACGAGACTTTTACATAAACTCGTGGGTGTCAAAAGATAAACCATTTCGCGCTACTATGATATGTGGGTTGATTGGTATTCATTAGTATCGGGATAAAAATATTGTGGAACCGGAATTTGACAAGCACAAAGGGCAGTTTTATTTAAATATTATTAGGTACTTGTTACAAAAAAAAAACGATTATAACGATCTGATAACGTTTGCAGGGCCAGACACACACAAAAAAAGTAATTGGTACATGTTAAATTATTTTCAAGGTTTTATTGACAAATAAACACGTTGATTATAAATCGAAAAATTATAAATCGGAGTCCCGTCAAGTCTCATAATTAAAACAATGAAGGCTTGTTATAAATTCAATCACAATGTATTAATTTTGTGTGTAAAATGGAAACACGTGATTTAAGGTATTATAAAATATATTGGAAAATATTACCTAAGGTAGATATTATCGTTGGTTTAGATAAAATATATGTGCCTAAAGCTAAACTAGAACTGAATATAATTGGTTAATTAATACGTTAAGAAGATTATTCGAGGTAAACTTAATTATGAATTCTTGTCTGTTTACGCAAAGATAATATAACATCTGGCTTTTAAATCTGAATGAGATTGGTAGTTCATAATGAATGTTCCCTTTCATAATAAAGTTAACAAAATTAGCGACTTATCAAAATGAATACTTAAACCACCTGAAGGGCAATTCTCTTAATTTTAAGAACGTTCACAGTCTGATCTTAGACTGGATCTGTCAAAAATACCTATAATTTCTATACATTTTTGACATGTTGTTGACATTGATTGTCACTGAAATGAGATTCCGACTTGATTTTTAACGTTTTTAACCGGTCAAGCGGCGCGCGTCGCCCATTGGCGACGAAATAATAGAAAATCAATTGTGTCTTATTAGCGGAGCTTGACAGATTAATTACGGGAATTGGACTACAAGTGGTTTTTATTCATTTGTAAAGTCCGGGAAATTAATTGTTCATCAAATTGAGTACCAACTTAAATTGTACGTTTATTCAAATCGCAATTTTCATACTTTGACAGTTAGTGCGTCAATTTGATGAACAATCATCATCCCAGACCCTACTCAATAGTCACCAATTTATAATATATTTTTGAAGTGTAAACTTCTTTAGCGGCGTTGCACACTTTTTTGTAATTGGTAAAAAATGTTAAACTCGCGTCAGGACATCGCGTCAGGAGTTCAGGACACGTGACCGTCAGGAGAGACTACACAGGGGAGAACTACTACTCCTAACTACTAAGTATCCCCCTCTCTTATGGATGGATGGATGGATGGATGGGTGTGGGTGTGGGTGTGGGCGTGGGCGTGGGTGTGGGCGTGGGCGTGGGCGTGGGTGTGGGTGTGGGCGTGGGCGTGGGCGTGGGTGTGGGTGTGGGTGTGTGTGTGGGTGTGGGTGTGGGCGTGGGTGTGGGCGTGGGTGTGGGTGTGGGTGTAGTACCTACACTGCTGTGTATTCGTAAAATTCGTGTATATAGTGTTTAAAAAATGGAAATTGAACAAAGTGCATCTATTAATGAAAAAAGTGACGCAGAAATAGTGAAAAAAAAAATTAATTATATTAATTCAATTAATAATTGATTTATTTCTACATTAATATTCAAGTTTTCACTTCTGCCGGCACTCCCGGAGTGCAACCCGCCTTTTTTTTTGCTACATAGCTTGTCACAATTTTTTAATAGTTTAACTAAAACATAAGTAAAAAGGTAAATTCTAAAGAACTATTTTTCTCATGTTTTAATATAGTAGTTTAAAATAAGTTATAATTATGAAGTTATCTGGCACTTTGTATTAAAACTACTACCACCAAATTTCTGTACCAAAAGCTCGGTTCAATAATCAAAATATTGGCATTTTGTGACTTCCTGGCCTTTGATGTCTATACAAGCATTTCCGGGGAGAATTGAATGAATGGTCCTGTGTTGTGTTCTTGTAAATGCCAATCATGTGACAGCAGAGTTGAAATGTTTGGGAATGTTTGTGAATATAGCCGATATTTCCTGTTGATGGTTTATGACAGATAAATTAAAAGAGAAAATTTAGTTTTGCAAAATTACATTTTTAGAGTTATTATTGCGTAGAGGGGCCCGTGGCTAAATAATTACAGCCGTGCAGGTCGGTCGATCAGGTTAAGCTACGCTTGCCGCGGTTGGTCCTCTCCGCGGAGACCTCTCCGTGACTCGGAAAGCACGTTAAGCCGTTGGTCCCGGCTGACATTCGTGAATCTTTGACAATCGTTACGGGTCGTCAGAAGCCCGAAAGTCTGACAACCAGTCTTACCAAGAGGTATCGTAATACCCAGTAACTGGGTTGTGAAGGTCAGATAGGCAGTCACTTCATGTAAAATACTGGTATTTAGCTGCATCCGGTTAGACTGGAAGCCGACCCCAATATAATTGCGTAAAGGCTACGCAGATGATGAAATTAAAAGAGAAAATCTGGTTTTGCTAAATTACATTTTTATAGTTATAATTGCGTACTATACGGTATTGCCTTTTGACTCCTTAAGTTGATTCAATAAACCACAGTTATATTTATATTCATTCACAGTTCGTTACTTTTAATTAATTTTCGTAAAACTCTTTAAAGGGGACTGGGCCAAAGTGCTCTATGGTCTAGATTTTAATGCTCCTTTGCACATAGATGAGGTTTCTCTACACAAATATCAAGACCGCACCGCTATTCATCCATAAACCACTTAATTCCCATACATATTCAAAAAGTCTCCTTTAAATACGATTTGTGTCTAGCCATCTAAATGATAAGATGATAAATGATTTTATTTCTGTAAAATAGGTTTGTACAAACACGTCAATCATACATATTTTTTAAAGCTAGATGAGGTTGGCGTTTTCTATCTGACTACTCTGAGAAGAAAGGCCGAAACAAACTCAGAGGTCACGGTCTCTTTTAAAGTCCACATATAAACTTGGTCAAATCATGTGAAGACCATGTAGATTGGTGTCTGAAATGGTCTTTTGAGGAAAAAACACACAGATTGAGTGGACTTGTCCAGTCAGTGCACGTATTTGTCAGTAATCATGCAGCTCAACTCAAAACTTAAGGAGCTCAACGATTCGACGAACAATACCAAAGAAAGGACATTTGGGTAGGCCGCATAAATTCTCAAACTGCCAGACCACGACTAACTGAGGGAAAAAACAGAAAAGACAAAAGAAAATTAACCCACATCTAGTATTCCATTTTTTTTGTTGTTTGTCTAAGAAAAACTATGTTCTGTTAGTCATTCTAGATTCTTTAATTGACATTTGTTTGCTAATAGAAGGTTTTTCATTTCAATTTCTTTTTAGAAAAATTGTTTTTCGTTATAATTTTCTGTAGAAAATGTTCTTATTTTCTTTGGTAAGTGTTGGAGTTTCTCACTTGTTTGTAATTATCTAGCTATCTTACTAATAAAATATACCTCCATCAACAATTCTCTTTTTCTATATTAATTATTTATCTATGTATACTAATATTGAGGGCCCGTGGCTAAGTAATATCAGCCGCACGGGTCGATCGATCAGATTAAGCTACGCTTTCCGCGGTTGGTCTGTGGATGGGTCCCTCCTGATCAGAAGGTCTAAGTAGCAAAATGTCCAACAGCGCGAAATGTCTAATGAGCAGTAAGTCTAATTAGCAAAATGTCCATGTAGCAAAACGTCCAACTATCAAATGGTCTGTATAGCAGAACGTCTATTTAGCAAAAAGTCATTTTTAAAATGTGTACACTCATGATAGAAAGTAAAAGTCATTTGTAAATTAGAGTAAATTTATTTGTTAAAAAAAATATCAGGGTTAAGACCCCTCCGTGTCTCGGAAAGTACGTTAAGCCGTTGGTCCCGGCTGTCATCCGTGGATCTTTGACAGTCGTTACGGGTCCTCAGAAGCCCGAAAATCTGACAACCAATCTCACCTAGGGGTACCGTATTGTCCAGTAACTGGGTTATGGAGGTCAGATAGGCAGTCGCTCCATGTAAAATAATGGTATTCAGCTGCATCCGGTTAGACTGGAAGCCGACCCCAACATACTTGGGAAAAGGCTAGGCAGATGAAGTAGGTATACTAATATTATAAAGAAGTAAAACTGAGATTGTATGTAGCGGGTAATCTTCAGAACTCCTGATCCGATTCCAAAAACTCATTCACTGATAGCAAGCTACAGTATTGCCGAATGACAAAGAAAGAAAAAATTGTTTATCCTGCAAAAACATAACGCACATTACAACAAAAAAAAAACATAAAATACAAACATACAAAGTAGCCAAAAGCCTCGTACTCGAGCAATTAAAGAAACACACAAAGAAAATAAAAACTCACAAAAGTGGTAGTAGTAATAAAAGGCTAACAACTTTGTTCATTGCTTGATGTCTGGGCCAGGGACCAAAGACAATAAACATCAGCGTTGCCAGAATGTAACTAAAAGGAGGAAGGAAAAGTGAAGATAAATAAGAAAATAAAGAAAGAAAGTATATATTTTACGTTAAAACAAGAAATTTACCCGGTCGAAATCAAAGAAGGTAATATCCAAATAAATTTACAAACTTAACTTATATTTACCAGCCACAGTACAATTTTCTGTGATTGTATTTGTATTTGATTTATCTGATTCCGTAATCGATCTGATATTCCTTTGGAAATTGAAATTATGTTTACTCTCCATGAAATGTGTAAACGCTCGTGTTTTGCCGGCGTTCATCCTATTTTGTGAATTCTCGTTACACGGGTATTTGAAGGCTTGTCAACGGTATTCAACCTTCTTCAACTTGGGAGAAGCAAATTGAAAGATACCTATTTGGTATGTTTCAATTCAGTAAATACCTACCTTTACTGTGTTGTAATGAATATTTTTAGAAAATCATTTGTGGAATTTTTTTTCAGTTGTTTGAAGCAAAAACCTTCTTTTTTTTTAATGTTTTCGTTGTCTTCTTAAAATCAGCGTATCTAATTAATACGAGGTTCACTGTGTAAAGTTTTTTTCTATAGAATCTACGAACAATAGTATTTTGGTAAATCAACGGTTGACAACTTCAAAGGTTCGATGAGAGACTGCATGTATGTTATTTATGGCCACTAAAATTACAACTGGTTTTCACTTATCTAACTATACATATTATACCTATATAAAGTAGCTTTTCCTGTCTGATGCGTGTGTGTGGGCGCGTTGTTCTTCTAAACTACGCAATAGATTTTAATGCGGTTCTCATTATCATTTAGACAATTAATTCCTTCTTTAATAGATGCATGTGTATTTTTTTTTCTTTTAATCTATGTTGTCCTACTGCTGGGCAAAGGTCACTCCCATATTTTTCCACTATTTTTGTACTGTTGTTGTCAAGTAGTATAAACGGTGGGATGATGGGGCGGGTCGCTAGCACTTAATAAATCCGGACCCAGGTTGGCCGAAGCAAGGTAAACCTGTTCAGGCGGAGATTCATAGACGACTCCACCTTGGAGTGTAAATGTGGTACTGTTCTACAAACGATGGGACACTAAATACCTTGTCCTGCATGTCCTGTAAGCTGCACGTTACAGGAACTGATGGAAACTGTTGATGGCGCCAAACAAGTAGCCCAATTCTGGGGTGAGTCCATTTAGATTGCTATCGACACTCTAAGAAGAAGAAGAATAAATAAAAGAATATTAATGCTTTGCAACATCACATGACACAATTTATGGAAAAACATAATCTAACATGAAACGACCGGCAACCAGCGTAAAATTAAAAGGGCTTATTATAAATTATATTGCGTGGGTTATTATAAGCTTGTTTTATTAATTAGAATTTCTAAGGAAAATAAAGTGAAATGAAATGCAATTTTCTCTCTATAAATACATACGGTGTAATTACATTTTGATGCACGACCACTGAACTTTACTACATCACACGTCGTCGTGCGCATTACATGTAGGTAGATGAATAGAATAGAACTTCTCTACTCGACAAATAGAAGCAGACATAAAACTTTCATAAATTATTATGATTCGTACGAATTTGAACTTGGTTTATTTTCTTTGAATTTATACACACACATACAAACAAAGAACCTGCTGGGACATAGGAATTCTCTCTTCGAGTGGGAGTGGGCCGTAATCTACCACACGGGCATAGTGAGGGTTCGTAGATCTTGGCTTCCAATTTTTGGTTTATACATGCCGGTTTCCTCACGATGTTTTCCTTCACCGTTTTTAGAGCAGTGGTAATGAAATTACACAAAGTAAAGAGCCTGTCTGGGTTCGAACCGACCTACACTCGTAAGTCGGGGCCGTAACTTAACTGTAACTTTAACTGTAATTTATGCTGCTTAGTTATAATAATTAGAAAATTATTTGACTTTTTATCCATTTCCTCAATATTTAAATCACACAAGACGATTTGGGAGTACTTTCTAAATAAAATAAATCTGTTTCCACAGTAGGACACTCAATAATTCAATCGCTCATTCTCGTGTGTAATTGAATGGCTTCTCCGAATCATTGCATTGAATATTTGATTAATCATTATCACAGCATCCGATATAAGCACGAACTTATAAGCGAATTTAGTTAATTGGATCGGAAGCTAAATCTTTTGGAAAAGCTCATTAGTGAACATTTAATTAACAGCCAGGTGGATCAATATTAACTGGGAGGTTAAGCTCTGCGCTTACCGCGGCCTGCTCGTGGGTGGGTAAACGATTTTTTTTACATCTTGTCTCTCAGCAAAGCCACAGTATTTGATTAATGTCCACATATTGGGGTCATAATAATGTACAGTCAGCATCAAAAGTCGATTAACACTATCATTTTTACATGTTATTAAATTGACAACAACTTTTTCAATAAACTGATTTTTAGCTTTTCACATAATAGACAAGAGTATATATTCTAAAAAAATTCTTCTGCTGCAATTTTGAACAAATATTTTGCTTAATAACTAAGATTAAAAAAACTGAAGTGTTAATCAATTTTTGATGCTGACCGTACACTGTGAACCGATTAGGTAGTAAGTGCTTCAGAGAGCACGGACAACTGTTGTTCATATTTCTTGTAATCTACTAGCTATGCCCGCGACTTCGTTCGCATGCATGTCGATGTAATTTTTTGCATGGAACTCTAATTCTCTTTCTGAAATAAAAACAGCCTATGTTACTCTTGATAACATCAACTATATGCGAGTGAGAGTCCCGTCAAATCGGTCCAGCCGTTTCGGAGATTAGGCGGACGGAACGGACAATCATTTTTTGTTTTGTTATTGATCCCGTATAATTACTGTACGGTATCTCGACATTTCAAAGACACTTTAATTTTAATTATTTGTATAGATGGCAATAGTTACGGGCATTCTGAAGCCGGAAAGTTTGACAATCAGTCTCGGCGAAGTACAGACGCCAGCACATCAAGCTATCCAAAACTGTCAAATTTTCCCTATCAACTTTGCAACTTATGCTTTAGCGATAAAGTTGAAAATCTATTATATAATTTGACAAATTGTGGTAGCTTGATGTGCTAACGTCGGAATGTTGAATAGATAGAGGTGTGATGACAGTATCCCATGTAAAATATTGATAATCAACTGAATCTTGTAAATAGTAAACCTAGTTAGAAGAAAAATTTGGCGATTTATTGAACAATGCTAATTTCTTTGTTACAGCAAACACGGCAGATCTAGGAGTACTGGACCCGTCCCTGTACAAGTCTGACTGTCTTGACGAAGATCTTATGTGGCCAGAAGGACACGTGGTAAGTAAACTTAATTAGGTATATTTACAAACGTTGCATTAAGTTAAGAGACATTTAAATGTCAACAATAAATGGTTAAACAGTCGCTAATCATTACTTATCTGTTAGTAACGTTTAGAAATAAAGATGTAGATTATTAAGTAAGTATTAGCTGTCACGTAGCAGTCGCGGGGGTGAATCGGTTCGCACACTAACTGTACCACCCCCACATTGACGCATTATTAAATTGGAAGGTAGAGACACTGTCTGTAACTAAGTCTGTTAGCTCTGCATGCTATGCAATCAGAACCCTGAGAGAAGAACTAACTTTACCTCAACTTAGGGGGGTTTATTTCGCTTTGGTTGAGTCTAGGCTCAGATATAGTATTGAGTTTTGGGGCAACAGTTACAAATATAATGTTCAGTCAGCATTTATAATTCAGAAAAGAGCTTTAAGGACAATGCTTCGCATGAGACAGGTAGAATCGTGCAAGGAACACTTCATAAAATTAAAAATTCTAACAGTGCCATGTCTTTATATTCTTGTGTTGCTAACCAACTTCGTTAGGAATTTGCACAAATTTGAAACGGAAGAGCAACGACAAGCTAGACATAGTACTCGTAGAAAAGACTTGCCCTATACAATTCAACCAAAATTAAAAGTGGTTCGACATAGTCCCAGATATCAATCCGTCTTGTTATACAACAAGTTGCCGTTAGAATTTAAAACCATAACTAGTGCAAATTTATTCAAAAACAAATTAAGGACATATTTATTGAGGAAGGGCTATTATAGTATTGAAGAGTTCATGAGTTGACATATGACAATAATGTATATAATGTATTTAAGTTTTATTTTATTTTTTAATGTGATAATTATTTACATTTTATTCAGAATTTTAATTTTAAGATTAAGTGACTATTAATTTTATTATTTTCATCTTGACATTATTATTTATTTTTTTAAGATTATTATTATTATTTTTTATTTTTATTGTAAAAGTTAGTTATTGTTATTATTATTTTTTCTTTATTTTAGCATCATAATTTTTCTACACAATGAATTTTGTTAAGAAATAAATTACTTATGACTTATGACTTATGTGACCTTTAAGAAACATCTCGTCGACCTAATTGTAATAAAGCGCAAGTAAAAATTTGGACCACCAACGGTTTTTTGCGAGTGTTAGTAGTAGTTAGGTAGAGTGATCAGAACTCTTCAATATCTGTATGGGAAAAAAAAATAGGACATAGGACGTTTGAAACAATACAATTCTTGTAATTTTCATGTTTCTATTTTCAGTAGCACTGCGTTGTCTGTCGGTTAAGTAGACACTGATGGAACCACTTTACGTAATAAAGATGGATATTTAGGACAGAAAGACTTCTCCGTGCCTCGGTGGTCCTGGCCGTCATTCGTCGATCTTTGACAGCCGTTACGGGTCGTCAGAAACCGAAAATTTGACAACAAATCTTAGCATATTAACTGGGTTGTGGAAGTCAGATAAGCAGTCGCTCCATGTAAAATAATTCTACTCAGCTGCATCTGGTTAGACTGGAAGCCGACCCCAACATAGATGGGACAAGGCTAGGCAGATGATGATATAGGATAGAAAGAAACCTTTTATAAACTTTTCTATGCAATGCTATGCACCAAAATAAAACAAAAGTCAATATTTTCGATTTCTTAAAATTTAGCTCAGACTTGGTGCAGTGGAGATTATAAGGAAAATCGTTCTCATTTTTTAGATGGAAAGGATTTTGATCTCACATAAAAGTAGATTGAACGCTACATTAACCTTTAGATCTTAATGCGGAAACGTGAATCCTTTGATGAAAATCTTTCTGTGATGTTAGGTAATAGGCAATACAGGATGGTGTCCGCAACTCCACGTCAATGTGCGTATTTTGCGTACGGGTGGGAAAATCAATTATTCGATCTACCCCAGCTCCTCAAGGAAGACCAGCAACGCCTTGATGTTACTGACCGTCTCACGTAGATATTATGATAACTATGTGATGTTACTTTAATGATATTGACTTTGAGCGAATTCAGAATAATCTGAATCTCAAACCAAATACGCTAATTACATGCCAGAGCTTTTTTTATGACAAAACCGTGAACACGGAAGCTAAGAATCGTGGCTTAATACTCGTACATACATACTACCCGTCCGACTTAACTGTGCACTTCGCTGGAATGTGTTTATGCGCGAAATGTTTATATTGACCTATTATATTTATCATTACGATAAAAACTATACCTATACATGTTGAAAAAAAAAATCGTAATAAATATTTTTACGAAGTTAACTTTTTTTTTTCAAACAGTACGACAGAGTAACGTCACAGCGCCATGTGCACAGTTAAATCGGACGGGTTGTACATTCACATCTTCTTCCCATGGGGGTAGACAAAAACTACCTGCAACGATCCTTACATACTGCTTTTGAATTTCTAGTCTCACCTACCTTGTAAATA
Source organism: Amphipoea lucens (assembly GCA_947508005.1). Classification (NCBI taxonomy): domain Eukaryota; kingdom Metazoa; phylum Arthropoda; class Insecta; order Lepidoptera; family Noctuidae; genus Amphipoea; species Amphipoea lucens. The sequence goes on from OX382374.1 coordinate 10,462,587, forward strand.
TTTTTTGATAGTCGCCTTTCACTCAGCCCCACAACATGACCAAACCATCTAAGCATACTCTTTTAAATTTTTGACACTTCATCTTTGGCTATTTTCGTAAAAAAAAAACCAGGGACATTAACGAAAACAATAGCAAGGATCAGCTTAGGTTACATGCAACGAAACGAAAAAATGAAAGGAAGATTATTCGAAAGCTTCTAATTCAATTCGACATTCAGTCTGCAACCCTAACAAGCGCTTCATTATAATCCCCTTTTCTCCGAGCCCTGTAATAAAAGCGTTCCCTTACTGCATTATGCATTAATTTAGTATATTCAAGCCTGTCAGAAACGGGCGTCATTTGCCCAATCGTCCTCTATTAACCTCTTATAACCTGAACTAGACTACAAACATTGACCAGTCCGTGTTAACATTCGAGCCGTAAAATGAAACGTGTTGGTTGAATCAATTTTAAAATTATGTCGATAGCGAGGACAGTAAATAAAAGCTTTTTAAAAACTCTTTGTAAAGGAGCTTGACCAGAAAAGACAACAAAGACAATATACTTACCTATTTCTGCCACCAAACACCGTGTTCTAATTCGTTCTGAAGACTAGTGGTTCTGGTACAGGGGCATTAGGCCGTCAGTGGAGCAGTGGTGGCCCAGCGAGTAATTGTGGCCCAAGGACTAACGAGTTGTAGGCCGTGAGTTCGAACCCAGGCAGGCACTTTACCTTGTGTATTTAATTTCATCACCACTGCTCTCAAAACGTTGGAGGAAAACATCGTGAGAAAACTGGCATGTCCTAGAACCAAAAAATTCGAAGACATGTGACGACTTACCAACTGAACTTCGACAAACTTTACTACGACAAGATTTTAATTCGACACTACGGAACTCCGACACGTCTTCATTTCGACAATACTTTAGTTCGAAATGCCTTATGTCCGACACTACTGTACTCCGATAAAGCGTTTCTTCGACATGACTTAACTAGGAAACGATGCGACTTCCACCAACCCGCACTGGGCCCGCGTGGTGTTTTATGGCCCACTCTACTGTGATTGTTTTATTTGAAATAAATGCTTTGAACATTCTAATTTTGTCCTTTAGAAGGCTATGCCCCTGTGATACCTACCTTTGAAGATGTCTGTAGGCGGTGGTGAGAATGAATACCTTCAGGTTGGTCACCTACTTTCACAAAGACATTACAAAGACAACGTCATTGTTTTCATGTCTACTGTCGCCTACGATCTAAGAAAAATCTTAGAAAATATACCACATATTTCATAAATAATTATATCCTTCGTACAATTCCTATCCCGCAGCGAAGACGTATCATATAATACCATATAGTCTCCTTTATAACTCGGTGCAACTCCGCGGGGTGCCGTAGTCGCTAACTTTGTGAAATGCTGATTAGTTCACCGCTAAATTATATTATCTACGTTATGCCTGGATTGTGAATACCGTGAATGAGGTAAATGAAAATAACAATCTCGCCGCTTTCACTGATTTACTACTTTTTGTTCACAGTTAATTTGCAATACTTGCACGAAATTGCATTTATAATGAGCCATGCTTAGTGGTTAGGTCTACACGCGAAGCTATGTACCCAGACTAGAAAATAGAGGATGGTTATAATGTAGGTACCTGTTTTATCAATATATTATAAAACATTTTAATAGAGTAACGGCGGGGTCCTTGCCCATTCTTCTCCATACGAAACTACCTCTTGGAAGGGGCGAATAGAATCAATTCTATTTTAATGTAAATGTTGACTTTTAAAAGTGCCTTTTATGTATGTGCCTATCACACTAATATTATAAAGGCGAAAGTTTGTGAGTGTGTGTGTGTGTTTATATGTTTGTTACTTCTTCACGCCTAAACCACTGAACCGATTTAGATGAAATTTGGTATAGAGATAGTTTGAGTCCCGGAAAAGGACATATGATAGTTTTTATCCCGATATTCCTACGGGATCGACATTTACGCGGGTGAAACCGCGGGGCGCAGCTAGTTTGAAATAAATGCTTTGATTTTTAGAGTACAAAGCACATCTTCAAATTACAACATTTGCTTCAATTCTAAAGTAAGAAAAAAAGATGGTATCACAGTAGGTATCCCTATAAAAAAATCCTGCGGGTCCACCGTTACGTCTTTTAATAGAAAGTTCCATAAACCACAAATACCTACGTGGTAAAAGTCAACGCCCCTATCAGTTACTCGTGTATCATGAAAACTGATAATGTCATCAGTAAACCAAACTTCCGACATAATGCTATTCATAGAAAATTGCCATTTAAAACTTACAACACCGCTAATTATGGAAATCACGGAAGTATAAGTCGGTACAAACGCATAAAAATGTTAAAAAATACAGAATAACTTACAAATGACCTTTTAAGTAAACGTCTAACTTTGGACTTGGCAAAAAGTGTTCATAATAAGCGATCCATAATATTAGCAGTGCAAACGTTCCCCCGACCGCAGACGAAATCACAACTTTGCATGAATATTTATCTACTTCGCGTTCAACTTTTATTGTTGTTTTCGCCCCATTCTTATAGGAATAACATTAAAATTTATAGCCTTGGGCTATAAAGATTTACTACCTTTGAACGCGACAAGGGCTATAACGAAGTGATTTTTGTTCAACAAGAGGGATTTTACGTCAAATCTTATTATTTCACTTGAATATAACTTTAACATCTCGATTAAGTCGTGGGCTGGGCATGATTGATCTAATATTGTTAAGTATTATTGTCCTCTACACATATTACATTAGCTCTATAAACAGACTGAACTTACAGATAAATACATTACTAAGCAATATTCTATTTGTACAACAAGACGAACCAACATTAATTAAATCTACTCAAATCATTTCTGTAAATAAACCAACCTCGAGAATTCAAGGATTAGGCCATATTCTCAGAATTGAGTAGTGTTTCGTTCATCGGCATTAAAATTAAGGTGGATTATTTCGAAAGTGCTCTTAATAATCCTTAATGTTAAACCTAAATATACCTAATGCCAGCTTTTCTAAGGCTCTTCCCACACGTTCAGGCTATTGGCTAGCCAGATAAGTACCTATGACCGCTTTTACACGTACGGGCAGATTTCAAATCAATTCAAATCTGCCCGTACGTTTACCCATTATATTCGTTGCGTAGGATGTGACAGCCTATACATGTGAGTCTTACATCTAATAAATAATTTAAATGTATTTCAACGTTGGTCGATAAGTATACGCCCACACGATTTAATTTCGCGTAAAAGTGACACGTTTTTACGACGTATGTGATAGCTTCGCGTGGAAAACGAAAATTGTATGTTACATACGGGTTCTATCGTCGGTAAACTTTTCTCATACGCCGCTCCGAATTACTCGTCTCGATCCGAATGAAAGTTATTTCTTATCTTGTACAAAGTTTTGTTTAAGTACGGAGTTCTGTCAGCAGAAAACAATTTAATCTCATCAAAGAGAAAGGCTCTTCCATGTTGTTGAAAAAGTTAATTCAATAAAGGCTCTTCAAATATTTTCAATAATTAATTAAATAGATTCAATCCCGACATGAGCACGAATTATTAATTAGTGCGTATTGAAAGTGAAGGGACAGTCGAACAAGCGATTTGGTATACAGGCAACTACTTTGCAACCACTTTTAAACAATGTTATGAGAGTGGTGTCTAGTTAATTCGTAACAAAACAATACTCTCTTTAGTGAGCTATAAGCTTAAAAATATATTATAAATACAAAAATTAATATTAGCAGAGTAGTGGAAAGATATTTTTTCCAAATGGCTTGTTCGACAGAACATCGTAAAATAAAAAAGTTAATCGACACGACGCTGAACGTCGCGTAAATCGCGAGACTCATAGATATTATGACGTGCTGCCATAACTGACCATCTATTTTAATTTCCCTAGGGTCGAGTATGGTTCACTCTGAAATACGAGGCGGGGACTGAAAGGCTACAGGTGCATATTATAAAAGCGAAGCACCTGCCTTCACGCACCCCCGCGTTGGCCAACGCATGCGACCCTTACATCAAGTAAGTGATTGTTACTAATGTAATTAAAATGTAATTAATGTTACGCCCCGCCAACGTTTTTAAACAACGCTGACATAAATGTATGGAGCTGATTTTTCAGTATTTAGTAAACAACAAAGCCTACATTTAAGGCAACCTAAAAATACTCCTACACAAATAGAGTCACACAGAAGTAAATTGCGACTGAATAATAAATTGATTAAACTCTGTTATAAAATCATTCAAATCACGTATCAGAAAGATTAACCGAACCGATATTTCAGCGTGGAAGTTTTTTCAGCACCCATCATTCAGTTTCAGAATTCATGAATAATTTATTTTTTGTGTTATTTGAAGTCGACACTTATACATACAGGGATATTTTTTATCACCATCCAAATTTTTACAGGGTGTTCTACTCATGAATATGAACTACTTTCACTATGGGACCAACTCTGAAATCACGAAAAAAAAATCAGCTGTTTCATACAAAAGTTCAATACCTACTTGACCAAAATGTATAAAACTGCTGATTTTTTTTTCGTGATTTCACAGTTGGTCCCATAGTGAAAGTTGTTCATATTCATGGGTAGAACAACCTGTAAAAATTTAGATGGTGATAAAAAATCTTCCTGTATATTGTCGTTTATGAGTTTGTCAACTTAATTTAGGTCCTTGTTTTAAGTCAATAAGCTAACTAAAACTTGTTTAGCCGTTTGTTCGGACGGAGTTTATTGTTCTGGAGTTAATGCAAGTTAAACTCCTCAGGATCCAATTGATGCCAGACGAGAGGCGAGTGCTTCAGACCAAACAAAAGAAGAAGACTTGCAACCCCTTCTTTGACGAAACCTTTGTTTACCAAGTAAGTACTTACACCTACGTGTTAGGTATTGTGATCAACTTTTAGGCAAGTATTTTAAAAGGTTTCTTTTTATTTTACCCAACTGCTTTTTTACTCAATGCTTTGTTTTCAATCCACCTTTCATTAAATTGAGATTGAAAAGAAACGAAACAAAAGGCTCTTTATTGTAACATATTGTGAAATAAAACATATTTTTTAGTTATTGTAACTGTTATTATTAAAATACAGGTAACGTAACTTGTAGGTACTAAAATAAAATAAAATTTCGTATTCAAAAAACTTTTTCATCAATTTGCAAAATTGAAATATTAAGTTAATTCATTGTTATAAAACAAACCACTAGGGTTTTTACTCGGTTACTTTATTTACTTTTCTTTTCAAACACTGCTGGGTTCTACAACATACAATACAACAATACTGTTACTGGTCTATAGCCCACATCATCCCATTACTGGGCAAAAGCCTCTACCCATGTCTTCCAGCTCTTTCGATCCATGACTAAAGTGGACCATAGGTCGTTTATTTTCTCCAGCTTGTCCCGTCATCTACTACGGGATTTGCCGGCTCTGCCGCTACGCCTTCTGACTGTGTATGGACTTCACGTAGTATCAGGGGTCCACAATACATAATTTTACATAAAAGGGTATATTGTGTAACTCAACGCCTAGATTATTTTATTCAATACACGGAACGGTACTTACGTACGGTATTTATTTAGGTTTCTGTGAATTTTTCTAACTACGCCCAAATGCCAGCAGAAATCTATACATACAAATAAATAAAATTGGAGTGTTTGTTTGTAATATTAAAGTAACCGCTTTTTACTAAATGCATATGGATGTATACACGGTACATATACCAAAATAACATTTTTTAACAATTTTTGTCTGTCTGTCTATCTGTTTGTTCCAGCTAATCTCTGACGTATACGGTGTGATAAGATAAGCTTACCGGAGGGTAAGATATACCATAGGGTTTAACTGGTCTTTTTTCCTGACAGATCCCGCCTGGTAAGATTGAGAGCCTAACACTGAAACTGTCACTCCTGGACATAGGCAGGGTCGGCAAGGGAAAGCAGCTGATTGGCCACATCATTCTGCCTCTGACTGAGCTGGATGGTGTTGCCCCTGATGAGGAGCCACAGTTGTATAAGCTTGATATTGAGAAGGTCAGTACTATTCATTCTTATAATACAATGAACAGCTGCAAAATTGTTAATACTACTGTAAACCAAGTAGCAAAAATGTCTTATAATAAAATCTTTATCTCAAAAACATCCCGTAAGAATTGTATACAGATGTTATTGGTGACCTCCTGCTGTATAAAAGTTATAAAAGCATGATGTTTTAGCTCTATAAGCTACACAGCTACAGTCAAATTAAATATTCTTTAGTAAATTGAATTGTTACTTCTATTGCACGCTATTGAACGATAATAGTTTTCAAATACCTGCTGCTACACATGTTTTCAAATAACTACTGAAGCTAAATTACTAAAACTTGCTAGTGGATTAGGTGCCTTAGCCAATGTAGGTTCGTTATTCTTAAGTAAGAAGACCAGTAATCCTCAACCCACGTTCGCACGGCCTTAAAAACAATTCGGCGGGATTATATCGCGCACTGGATTTTCAACTCTTGGTTTTGAGCGGAGCATTGAAAATCCAACAGAGCGCATCCCAACAAAAAAAAAAAGACGGGTTGCACTCCGGGAGTGCCGGCAGAAGTGAAAACTTTAATATTAACGTTGTGCATCTTTGATATTTTGGAATGGTTAGGGAATAATTTTGCACGAATTGCTTTAATTATCAGTATAAAAGTACTATCATTTATGTGGTAGTATACAATATTTGTTTATTGCGCTATCGTACACAAACATGACAATTAAAGTAAAGTAGCTATTTTTTTGTTTTATAACAATTTTACGAATACACAGCAGCGTGGCCACTACACAGACGGTCGAGCCATCAGCTGTCACCATCCATGGATGCGCGTGACACGCTGTAACATAAACACACACGAACATTCGCGCAAGCGCTCTGCGCCGGCTAAACGAAACAGGAGGCATACATTTTCGCCGCGCCGTAGAAAAAGAGGGGGATAATTCCTCTCCTACGCCGCGCCGGCTGTCTACTCTCCATCCGTCTTACGAATTTTCGATCAGTGTCACGTGTCCTGACGCAAGTTTAACATTTTTTACCCGTTACAAAAAAAGTGTACAACGCCGCTAAAGAAGTTTTCACTTCAAAAATACACTGTTGGATTTTCAACTCTCGGCGCTAACCGGCGGTGCGTTGAAAATCCAGTGCGTGAAAAAATATCGCCGCGGGATAAACACCCGTGCCAACTTGCGCTTATGGCATCATATAATGCTAATAATATTAATAAAGACTAGTGAATATAGGCATGAATTCTTATCTATGGGCACAAAAGCCTAATTCGCAATAAGAAAATGGAACGTGAACTATAGACATGTCACGTACGTCTGTCTATTGTTTTTTCCTTTCAGAATATTTCTCAGAAATATTATGTTTATTATTCACGTGCGATCTTCTTTGTATGAAACGTGCCTTATTAATGGTGCAATTTTATTAACAAGCATGAAACGGATGATAGCACTTTATCTTTTTTATATAGAATATAGTTATTAATTAATTATTTCATAAGACTAATACGCATTTTATTTTATTATGCAAATTGACATAAATATGTTAGCTGCGTGGTGTTGGAAAATACTTGTTTTTCCCATAGCAGCGTTCAAACTAATTGAATAATCCGGTATAAAAAAATTCTAGCGATGTATTTTAAATACAAATTCCTGTCATCCAATATGAATACCGGAGTATATAATTATACGTTTTACGATTGTATCTAATTAATCTGCCATCTTCATTCATATTTTATCACCAAATGTGTTTGTAGGTAGATAAGACTTTTTGGACGTAAAACTCAACCACAGTATAATATTTTATTAAAATTTAGACTACCCAATTTGCGCAGTATGATCCAGGACGTGTGCTAAATATTCTGCACTAATGAAACGGGCTCTGTATAACTCACAAGGGACAGACATTAGCAAACAGAATAAGAACGACTGAGGCGAGATGTCTGCAGAATGTTTATTTAAATATTCCCGGCTGTTTATTTTTAGTTTACCTCGTTTGCGCTCTAAATTTTAAAATATGAGGTGGGTCAAAATTGTTGAACTCAAGTTTTGAAAATTAATTACAGTATTTATAGTTAACTGCTTCACCAGCTAATGGCCTTTATGCATAGATTTAGAAGTCCAGCTAACATTGAAAAATTAATTACCTACTCTAAAGTCCTAAATATCTACTAACTTTCAAAGAGCTTACATTGGGCAAGCAAATGTCTACAACAGCCTAGATTTAATACCGTTTATATCACCATCATTCTCTTGCACTTATCCCATTTTATTTGGGGTCAGCAGCATAGTTATATTTCTTCATACTTCTCTATTTAATACCGTTAACGAAATCAGTAATTCTTGATATTTTTCGCAGGATCTTCAAGAGCCAACATCAGATCTAGGCGAGATCCTGGTCTCGTTACTATACAATGAAAATCTACACAGACTTACAGTCACCGTAATAGAAGCTCGAGGACTGAAGGTAAGCCAGTCTATAACTAAATAGTGTAAAACACGGTTATTTTTCGTGTATGTCTGTTTGTTTGATAACTAATCAGACATTGGATTTTGATGCAATTTTCACCATAATAAAGCATTTATTTCAGAAGGTTCATTTATTATAAAACTCAAACTCAAACTCAAACTCAAAGCATTTATTTCAATTAAACCATTTACAGGCACTTTTGAATTGTCAAGAAGTCAGTCAGTCAAAAAAAAAAATGAAGCTAGTTGCCCATTCCAAAGCGTAGGTACCTATGGAGAAGAACGGTATTATTTATGTAGGTACACACAGTAGGTAAAATGGATAAAGATACGACATATAGTATTGAGTACAAAAGTACTGCTTATTTCTTAAGAAATTTCTTCCAGCTGACCTGCGAAAGGAAAGATTATAATTTAAAAAAAAAATCGTTATTTAATTTTGTAAAACATGAAATTTTATTTTTTCTTGACTGTACAAAAAGAGTAAGGAGATCAGACCTAGATAAAGTGGATAAGACAGAAGAATAACTAGCAGGGGATCCAGCCCCCCCCCCGGATCCCCTGCTAGGTATTCTTCTGTTTTGGGGTTTTTTGGGGGTCTTCTGTGTTGGGGATTCAGGAGATCAGACCGGAGTAAATCTTTATGTGATATATTAACATTGACATTTAACTTAATATCTTTTTATTTCGTTAGTTTATTAAATTGAAATCATAACAAACGTGTCACCGCACTACTAGGGTCATTATCCATTATCTGTAGTGTGTCTGTGAGACTAGTACACGCACATCATGCCGCCGCGCGCCAGTGCAGCGCCGTGATGTCGAAATAAAAAAAAATTAGGCATTTTCAAAGTTAATGCTTTTGAGCTGAAATTTTGTACAGAGATTCTAGACCAGATACACTCTTCAACCCGTTTGTATTGATATACCCTTTCTGTAACACCCTGTATATATATATAGCACAGATAACTCGATGTTTTGATATACTCGTATCATCGTCGCACTCATGCAAAGCGGAAGTGAGTCGCTAGCTCAACTCGCTCCCTTACTAAGAAACTAGGTCTGGTAGGTATATGCAAAACAGTTAGAACTACTCGTAGAATATGCAATTTTCAATAGGTATTCGAGCGTAGTTGAATAAGATAGCACTGCTCTCCGGACGGAAATACCAATTTGAATTTGAATTGGACTGAAGTCCGGTTTTCAAATGTGTAACGTGTTTACAATAAGTAGGTATTCTATTCGAGTGTTAGACTTTTAGAGTTACGTACATCATTAAGTTGAATTTAAGTTTATCTCCTTTATTCCTAGTTTAAATTATGATAGCGTTCTGGACGTGATGGGTGTCAATATCTAAACATGATAAAATAAAAATTAAAAAGATTTGATGTTTTTTTTTTTGGGTTTAACGACCGCTGGTTTTGTTGTTACTTACTTGTAATATGAGTTGAGGAAATCTGTTTTTCATTTCTCATACTCGGAAAGTAGTGTTTGTTTGATCCAAATAGCGGGTGGAAGACGCTGCTTCCCACCACAGGGCGGGAAAGACTCATAGTAATTACTTCCCTCTTTAGGGTGGGAATGAATTTTAAAAATAGAACTGTAGTCAGCTACGATTTTTTTACATAAATTAAGAAAAATGCTGCAGTCTTGTGAGCGTATAAACAGCCAGTGTGAATTAAAAAAAACCTAGCCCGCGGCGATGACGCAGTGTGTTCCATATTTAAAATAAAAAAAGACAATAGTATTACTTGGCGGGATACTAACCCTGTAAGCTGTTCCGAAATTCAAAAACTTTGCATGTTATTGTTATCAATAAATATTTTTAAAAACTACTACTTTTTACTTTCCTTATATTCGAAATGAAAAGTAGAGTGTTTAACACGGGTGAAAGTCATCAATTCCTACTCGGGTTATAGCCGCCCTCGCTGCGCTCGGGCGTCTAAATGCCTCGTATAGGAATTGATTCCTTTCGACCCTTGCATAACAATCTACTATTCTTTTGTTTTATCGTTTAGATATATCAATACCCATCAAAGGGATATTTCTCGTAATTTTAATAACGTTCACAGTCTGATCTCAGTCTCAATCTGTCAAATATTCCTCCAATTTCCCTACATTTTTGACAAGTTTTTGACATTAATAAGTCGCTGAGATGAGATTGCGACTAGAGTTTGAGGCCGATTCCCGTAACGGCCTGAGGGCCTGTGAAGTTTTCACAATAAAAAGCTAATTTTGAAACTCATATTTAACGTAACTAGACTTACTGCGGTCGATAACCCCATAAAAAATCGTCTTTGTTTCTTTTTTGTTTTATCGTGTTTAGACATCGACACGCATCACCTCAGCGGAGTTTCGCTACTAAATTAATTAGACCCTATATTATGTGTATTCAGCTTTAGCTTTCAACCAGACTGTATTTACAGACACAATTAAAAGGCCATTGTGTCTCGCGTGGATCCACGTTTAAGCATACATACTCAGCCTATAATGTTCCCACTGCTGGGACACAGGCCTCCTCTCTGTGAGAGGGAGCGGGCCGTAATCTACCACGCGGGCCCAGTGCGGGTTGGTAGATGTCACATGTCTTCGAATTTTTGGTTCTAGGACATGCCGGTTTCCTCACGATGTTTTCCTTCACCGTTTTGAGAGCAGTGGTAATGAAATAATTTACACAAAGTAAAGCGCCTGTCTGGGTTCGAACCTACGACCTACAACTCGTAAGTCGTGACCTTTACCACTGGGCCGCCACTGCTCTCTCTCGTTTAAGCATACGAAGGGTTAAATAAAGTTAACCTAGTTTTCAGATAGTTGATTGAATAAAATAATAAAATAACTGAAAGGTATTGCAGGAATTTATTATGACAGTAATCTGCACAAAGCTTTTGTTTCATCGTAACTCTCCCAAATTCCTGGAAACTGTGGAACGCGCTGTCCACGATATTTTCATTTTTATACGAATTCCCGAAACCAGGGGTTGTATGAATACAAGCTAGAGAAGTGCTACTAACTTAGTTTTAAGCTATATTTAGTAACACAAGTTCAGTTTTTATTCTTTAGCCCCCTTACTAATAAACGTTAAATAGCGTCTGTATAGTTACACAACGCTTTGTCTTCTTATTTCGAAAGTCAAATTACTGACGACTGAAAGAGAGAAATCGGTGTGTAACTATTCATCTGATATGATACGTTTATTAGTAAGGGGGTATATATGTAACTTTGTAAGGTAGGTAAAATACATATTTATTTCACATTTCATAACATTTATTTCAGGCTACAATGGCCCATAGACATCTATGGGCCATTGTAGCCTGAAATAAATGTTTTATATAATATTAATCTAGCCTCTGGTTGTCCAATCTTCCGGTTCTTGTAGTCTGGCTTCTGGTTCATTGCAGTCGGGGGACGGTTCCATGGAACAGTTCTTTACAGGTCCCCCGACTTCGCTAAAAATATTGGTTTTCAGTTTTCCACTTTTGCGCACAATGGCGGTTTAATTGCACAGTAAATATTATAATCTATTTAGTACTCACTTTGTGCCAATTCAACACTAAAATCATATAGCTTGATTTAATTTTTGAGTTCAATATTTTAACCGGTCAAGCGGTGCGGTTTGCCGATCGGCGACGAAACAATAGAAAATCAATTGTGTCTCATTAGCGGAGCTTGACAGATTACAGTACCCGGCGATAAATATTGCACATCGATCTTTGGAAAGAGACAATCGGCTAATTTCGGCTTCGTAGAGCGTTATCTCTGTCGCACGAAATACAAACAGTCCGGTATCTATTAGGAGCTGTTAAAACAATTATGATTTGCTTCTTTTGATAATTCTTTTTATTCTTTGTATAAAATACACCAATTTTTATTCTATAAATGATTGCTTTAGGTTGGGGTAAAATAAAAAGGTTCCCCTATTTTTCCTAAAAATGCCATAGTACAACTTTAAATTATTTAAATTTGGGGGTGTTAACAACTCTAGATATATATTTTGAACTGGACGCGACCGCACTCTACCGCACTTGAACAACGACTGACAAAACGTCAGTTAACGTCACATAGGTAGTGTGCGACAGAGATAACGCACTACGAAGCCGAAATTAGCCGATTGTTTCTTTCCAAAGGTCGATGTGCAATATTTATCGCCGGGTACTGTAATTCACTTTTTGACAAGGCAGGCGTGGTAACCTAGAACTTACGTCAAACAAACTTAAATGCAAGAATTCATCAGATGTTTTATTCCCAGTTGGATCCAACATCAAGCAAGAAAGAGATGGTGGTAAGAGTGACGCAAGAGCGTGCCTGTCGCGGAGTGCGCGCGCGCCGCACGGCCGCAGTCGACGTGGCTGACGACGGCAGTGCCTTCGTCTCCGAGTGCTTCCACTTCAGGCTGAGGGCTGATGAACTGCACACCACCAGCGTCACGATACAGGCCTTGCAGCCGCACTCCGTTTATGCCAAAGGTGAGGGATGTTTTTTGTATATCATAATCATCACTATTTAAGATCCTAATACATAATCAGACATTTTGACACGCAAAGCATTATCAAACATTTAAAAAGCAGCGCTAGTGTGTATTATTCATCAATTTTACAATACATTCAATATTAACTATCGTCACATTAATTTATTCACGGATGTTCTCGGTGATGTCCTTCAAAAAGTTTGAATAGGCCAGCATTGTGCTCAGTTTCGGGCTAATTTTGAATTTGCTAGTTAAAAATAATCTTTATTAGAGTTTCAATGAAATCCATTCAATCCTTTAGACATATCTCAGACAATGGCTCTAGACTTTATTAAAAAAGGCAATCGAGTGTCATCAATAATTCACGTGACCTTCTTTTTGTGGAATATGAATAGTCATGAAAAAACCCGTCCCAAGTATTTTATGGTATTTTTATTTTGGGGGCGAATACGTAATCTATAAGAGGAAATAAAGAAGTCTTATATAGGTCGTATACAATTTACGAATAATCAATAAAATATTAATCAAGATAAGTGGATATGACTTCACATAACCATATGTCATGACCCAGACTTCGCTTAAGTGCCTTCGTTGGCTATCTGATGTAAAACTAAACGGAGTTTAACCGGTCAAGGACCGCGGGACACCGATCGGTGACCAAACAATAGAAAATCAATTGTGTCTCATTAGCGGAGCTTGACAGATTAAAGCTAATTATTGTTAAAGTTCCGTTAGTTATTAATACTCGCAGTAGCGGGTCAGACCGAATTAAAAGAAAAAGACAAAATAAAAAAACAAAAGACTGACGTACCGCGTATACATTCACAGGAACCATCTCAGATTGATTATACGACCATTATACTTAGGAAGAAACAATTATAACTCGTTTCTTGTTACAGACCGACTGCTTGGCAAGTTCGTGTTAGGATCATACATGTTCGCAAGGGGTCGCGCCTTACAACACTGGAACTCATCCCTCGCCGCGCCCATGGAACAAGTCAAACAATGGCACCCGCTGACCAATTAATGACAACCCGGCCAAACTGCGAACACCCGACGACCACCGACCCCACCTTGCTGTGAGTGTATCTCAATCCGGACGTATTATATCCCATAGGAACGTATTTATCAAGAACCCGTTCCTGACAACTGATTTATCCGTAATCTCGTTTTTATTCCCACAACGTACGAACCGTACCTATTTGTGTATAAACTTAGGTTAGATATAATATAAGAAAATTATGAAAATATTCTATTTGTATTGAATATCATGAAAATAATTTCGAAATATTATCTAAAATGAATTTAATCATATTTTTGTAACTCCAATTTACACTATCTTCCAAATATTATATATGAAAGTTCTTGTTTCCTGTCACGCCGATTTACGTAGTAATGTTTATTTGCAACAATATTAATAAATGGAGTTCAAATTATCATATTGCCTCTTTAAATTCAATGATAATGTCTTTTCAAATTTTCCCAAATTCGTGTCTCAAATACTTTTATTCTACCTAGATACTTACTGAAAACAATTTATTGCTCTGAATAGATAATAATTTTATAAAATAAGTGTATTGCATATTCAGCATATTTCAATATAAGCTACACCTTGTACTATCAATATACTTATTTATAAATGTTTAATAATATAAAATATTGCCAATATACACGTATTGTAGTAGGATATAATTTCAACAAATGTGCAAAATCAATGAAATAAAATGATGTAACGCCAAATTGGCGAAAATTGTTGTATTTCATTTCTTAAATCCAATTTTGTCAGGGGGAAAATTTATTTATTTATTTATCAGGACTAGAGTTATCTATTATATACCTAAATTAACAAAAATAACAAAATTAAAACCTAACTTAACTAAAACTATACAAAAACTAAAATATAGCGTCGAAAAATTCATCCGCATCGCTGTCGACTGGCAATGTACCCAAGAGACTGGCGGCATTGCCACGTTGTATGGCAATGCTTAGCCTCTGGCCAAGGTAAAAGCCAGCCCTTGGGTCACGGGAAGTGTCAACCAGCCGTTTTGAAATTTCTTTAAAAAGACCATGAGCACTCGGACCCCACGGCCCGAGGGTTTCAACCCCAAACGGCTCGAAAATATAATTTCCGATAAGGTTATTATATTTTCGCCGCTTGAGGTTTTCCGCAGCCGCAGCAGCAGCGCCAGCACAGCATGCCGATCCAGGAAGGTGAGATGGCGCAAGAGTATCGACACAAGTTGCGTCCTACACTAAAGACCTACCCACCTTCCAAGGAAATAGAGACATACCGTCCGGTCTCTTGCCATCGTCGCGTACCAAGCCATTGGGTTCTAATACAGCTGGAACGCCGACGGTAACAAGAGCTCGTCGGATGATGTCATTAATGTTCGCATGGCGCGCTAAGCGACCCGCACTTCGGCTGCAAGACAGGCCGTGGTGTCCGAGGCTGTTGACAACTTCGCCACAGTGACAGCGATGAGGGGAACAGCAAGGAGTGCCTAGTCGCAGGGAAGCAGCGAGGCGAAAAGTAGTGTCGTCGAACAAAGTGCCTATGTTCGACGAAGGTAGTGCATGAAGCCAAAGTCCCGACTCCCATCTACCCACAGCCAGCAGGCGCGCACGTTCCGCAGAAGTAGCAGACGAGTCAAGTAAATTGTTCTGTACTACTCTGCAGAGCGGCTCATCCCACCGTCTCTGGGAAGATGGATTGTCGGGTGGATCTGTATTCGGGCAAGCGAGTCTCCAGGCATCCATAGCCTCGGTGAAACACGGCACATCAGAATTAATCAGTGTGGAGGCTAAGATTTTCCTAATTAATTTATCAGTGCCGTGGACCGAGGATATGAAAGCCGGTAAACTAATACTAGAAATTTTGCGGACACCGAGGCCCCCCATACGAATGGGAAGAGTAGCTTGTGCCCAAGCTCGGTCGTCCATGGCCACATTTAAAATAGATGTTAATGTATGCCTGATAATTTGGTCCATTTGGTCTAAAAGGTGAGTGTGCTTCCATAAATGTGAAGCGCGAAGAAAATATGTTAATTTAGGGCCGAAACAGCAGTAACGGATTAAAGTTATGGCCGAATGCATATTAATTTGGAACAATCTTTCCGAAACGTCATTGAAATTTTGAATTTTTTCCTGAATAAAAACGGGAAAGGAATTGTCAAAGATTGGAGACCCAAGAAGACAAAGAGAGCTTTTTTCAATAATTTTGATTTCTGGAGCTATTGCGTTAAATTTGGGAAGTGTCAGGTGTCTGTCAGTACTGTCCGCTAGGTATAGTTCACATTTCGAAAGATTGAGATCAAGGCCAATGGAATGAAGTTCATTTTTTAAAAATTGAAGGTCGTGTAGTACAGTTTCTGCATCGCCTCCCAAGGTTCCATCATCGAGATACCAAACGTTAAATTTGGAATTTAGCTGTCGAATAATTGGGTGAATGGCTAAACTAAAAATCACTGGCCCGAGGGGGTCACCTTGTTGACAGCCAACAGCAGATTCCAAAAGGTTGTCCCGATACAGTAATTTAGAAGGGTTTCTGTAACATTGCCAAATGAAACTATAAATTTGGGGTATTTCTTTTCTAGTTTCTGTCAGCAAAGTGTCCCTATTAACAGAATTGAAGGCATTCTTTATGTCAACCTTCAGGATGACCTCTCCTTTTCCAGAATTTAGGTAGGTCGACAGGGCGTGTACGGCAGCCTCACAGCCCCCTTTGGAGCCGTAACCTAGCTGCAGGGGCTGAAATTTTTCCGAAACAACCTCACCATAAAATTTACAGCAAATTTTGGCTGCTATACGGCGGTAAGTAGTGCCCACGGCAATGGGCCGAATGCCGCCATCCCTCTTACGCAGGGCGCATAAATTGGCCCCGTACAGAACGTCGATGACGGCCTCGTTCACCTTGCCGGAGAGCATAAGGTTAATCAAAGCCGTAAGCTCCTTCAAGAGCAACTCACCAGCTGCCCCGGCGCCTGAACAAATAAGGTCCTTGAGGTGCTGAGGACTCAGGCCGTCAAGGCCGCCAGCGGAGCCGTTCCTGAAGGAGCAAACGGCTGTGACCAACTCTCGACCTGTAATGGTGAGGGAGTGGTTATCAGGATCAGGAGGGTCAGGAAAAGAAAGGCCATCCGCTGCGGCAGGGTGTTTGCTCTCCAGAGCTGCGAGTGTTTCTGGAGAACACGGTGCCACCACATCACTACTAAATAGAATCCTGGCTGCTCCGCTGATGTCACCTTCCCCTAACTTAGTTTCTACGAGATGGGATATACCTCTTGATGAGGTATATCTCTGTGTCTGTAATTTAGAATCTAAATTATGAATCGAAATATTACAGTTTTCTTTAATTTGTGCAGTTAATGTCTTTTTTGTTGCCAAATTCTTTTCAACATGTAGAATTCTGTAAGGGAAGGTGAGTAGCTGTTCCCAAGCACTTAACGAGTTCTCGCGGGCGGCAAGACGAACGCAACCTGCTAGGTGTTGCGCCACTAGAGGTCTAGCGCCACGGGGAACTCGCTTTAAAACAGGAACAGAGTTTTTGAATTTGGACAGGGTTTTCCAAAACGGGTCAAAAGTGGATGTAGCTGGAGTTGTAGGAGTGGTTGTTGAGGCAGGGTCTGAGATGAGCACATTTGGTGATCTGTGCACCTTTCCAATGTGCACATTCAAACCCCGCTTACCTTTAAAAAACCGTGCCTGGGTACACAGCGGACATCTCTCCAGGATGCTCAGCGATGTCGAAGGTTGACAAGCACTGTTATCCACCACATCGCTGCTGCCACTAAGCATTTAATTTTACTTATTAAAACTAATTAAAATAACAACAATGCAATAAAATAACAAATAAAAACACTAAAAAGTCTATGTGACACTTGAATGACAGAGACGGGAGCTGTGACGGGACCGACGTAGTCACGCAGGCGGCCTAGGGCGCCGCGCCGCCGATGCATTACGGCGCAGCCCTGGCAACCGTTGCCTGGTGACAAGTGTGACAACGAACTGGCGTCACGTCCTCAGCGGCGCGATGGAAAAATACAGCCTCATGGAATTCACTTCATTTTCATTTTGGGAATTTATATAATTTATTTATATCTGATTGAAAATATATTAAAGTTTGACAGATTGTAGTAGCTTGATGTGCTGATTTTCGAAATATTTGTTACTCTTTATTATGTACACCATATAAATAACAGACATAAATATATAAACTTTACAATGGGTGACACAATTAAATGTTTGGTATTTAATGCATAAAATAATTTTATTTCAATTTCTGAGTATCGATTTCCGACATGTTTTCTTATATTTATTTATATTTATACACATCCAATTTTTATATTCCCGTTGCCTACATTCAACATATATGCAGGCATAAACTCACGCCTTTTTTCATGAGGATAGGCAGAAACTACAAAAAGGCACCTTCTACGATCCTTACATACTCCCACCTAGCAAAAAATATTGTAAAAACGTTGACCTACATAATATTTAATTTTGTATTACCCCACACAAAAAAAATTGAATGTTTAAAAATGTTTTGTGTAAATAATTATACAAAGTACTGAGTAAACAAGTAACTACTGTAATCATATGATTCATAATAATATATTCATATACATATTTACTACCCGCTAGGTAAAGGTGGGAGCGCTGACAGCACTCGTCATAACATAACTCTTCCATTTTCATTATGTTGCAGCAGGTAAGAACGTAAGTACTAGTACAATTTAAACTTCAGTGCTAAGTCCCACCGGAGCTAAAGTGTTCTGACTGCAATAAACTGTAACAATTTCTGATGCACGGGGACCATCGTAAAAGCACGAACTTTTACGATCATTAAACCGAGAATCCGACATTCATATTTCAAAGCCGTAAGTTTTAGAAACTTTAGGTATGCTTATATCAATAATATTATTTTACAACCTGTTTGAGTTAACTAGACATCTGGCGATGTGACGTCACTCGTACAATACTGTTCAGTAACAGCATACTGTTACTGACCAGTATTGTAAGAGTGACCCATCGTAATGGGGCCATCTTCCAGCCAGGTGAGGCCTAATTAATTCGTACGGTACAGTGTTAGTACCTCTGCGGTTAAAACCTTTTTGTCCAAATAATGACTGGTCATTAATGGTTTTTTAAACGGAATTCGTATTTCGTCGACATGACAAGCAAATATGATCAAAATTTTCTTTAGTTACGTGACAATTGTTCATCTGGTTTTACCTGAAATAATTTTAATATTCCTGGTAATCTATTCCCAAATTGCTAATATTGTATAAGCATGCACGGATCCCCCCGCCAGCGTGCGATGTCTAAACTCTTGATGTTGAGCTTCGCATCTTAGGTTGACCACTGACTGATATATGAAATTCTTCAAATCTGGTATGTTGTTCTTCTAATTTCCGGCCTTTTTCTCCCTCAGCGAACTTTTCCCTTTTTTCTCTAGCGTGACACCTTATTTTATTTGTCGTAGGTGTAGAGCCAGTCAAAAAGGGCGCTTACTTGACCCTTTTTACCCCGGATACCTCATCATCTAACTGGCTTGCGAGTCCAAGTTGTTGCATTCATCAACCTAGCTGCAGAGTATTTCTGTGCTTAGAGTCCCGCACGACTGTATTCCACGGGGCTGCTAAACTTCGTGGTCACCTCCACCTGTGTCCAGGAAACTATGATCTCAAACTAAGTTTGTGAACACTTAAGCTTTCTGGCCTTTTTTTATCTCAGGACAACTTAGCTAATGTATTTTAGATTAAATTCCTTTTAAAATGTGTGCAAATTAGTTCTTACGAGCCTAAAATAAAAACCGATTGCAATCGATTCGATAGTTCGTGAACATAACATAATCAGCCTATAGATAATGTTCCCACTCTTGGGACACAGGCCTCCTCTCTGTGAGAGGGAGTGGGCCGTAATCCACCACGCGGGCCCAGTGCGGACTTAGAAATTTCGGTTCTAGGACATGCCGGTTTCCTCACGATGTTTTACTTCACCGTTTTTTAGAGCAGTGGTGATGAAATAATTTACACAAAGTAAAGCCCCTGTCTGGGTTCGAACCTACGACCTACAACTCATAAGTCGCGGCTGTTACCACCGGGCCATCACTGTGAAATTCGTTATAAAATTTTATCCTAAAAGATACTCTGAAATTGATACACTCTTACGATTTCTCGTCTGCTTATATATTAGTAGGGGAGTATATAAGTCTGAAACCGTCAATCCGTCTTGAGCAAGGGTCTTGATCAATGCTCGTGCCTACTCTGTATGAGGCTTTTGCCCTGCAGTGGGTCAAAGGCTGGTATTATTATTATAAACCAATATTTTAGGTTTTTACGCAAAATAGAAATCAACATGATTTCGTGAGCTGACTGAACATCGAATTTAAAAACATGGAATAACTATTCTACGCGCATATTCTGCCCAAAAAAGGATGCCTATAGGTACTCGATACCAGTCTAAAAGTAGACAAACAAAACGGTAGGATTGGCTGAAAAATATAACGGGTATCTGGTGATATTCAAATAAAAACTAGTGTCGAAATAGGCTCTGAATATTTTTTGAGCCTTTCCAATTGAAAAGGTTTCGAATGAAAAAAGGTTAGCATCTCGTTTTTCATGTCGGTTGGCAAAATAAAAACGTATGGTAGACTTCTAAGTACATTTTAGCTAGACCTTGATATTGTGCTAAAATAAAGACGATACTTAAACATACATCAGAATTATGTCTGGCATACCTACACTGGGCAGTCAGCCCCTGAATGCTGTCTAAACTTTTATCACGGTCAAGGTAAGAGCAGTTTTATTACAACGCCAATTACAAGGGAAGTAGCAATAAAAGAGTAAGCTCAATCTTTGGTCTATTCCAAAAGTATCTGATGAAAGTATATAATTATGTTAGAGCTAATAACACAACGTATTCCGTATTTTAACGGTAACATATATAAACACACTGACTGAAGGAAATTAGTAACATATTCATCTGTATGAATGGAGGGTTCAGGTTGTTCCATGAAAGTTTTGCAAATATGAAACAGTAAAGTTAACTTAGCCAGTGCCTTTGGGAAAAGTGTCATATTATTATTTGCTAATTACTACAACCTACTATTAGTCCATCCAATAAATCACCCATAAGGAGTTGTAGAGTGCGTGAGTTAGGCCCTAAGTGATTTCTTCAGAAAATTGTTCAGGGTACTTAGGGAATAAACATACTAAAAATCCTGACGTCTAGGGGGTGAGGCGGAGTGGGGGGAGGGGGTTAAAGTTCCCATTTTGCAGTTTTTCGCTAATATCTTTCAAACGGTATGTTTTAGAGAAAAGCCGTTTTCTGCGTAATGAAAGCTTATAAAATTTCCTACAACTTTAGTCTTATACACTTTTTCGAATTACTACCCATTTTTTACATATACATTCTCAAATAGTGAAAATTTTCGAAAAAACTACTTTTATGAATGTCTACCTGTTGTTCTCTACATGGCGTTTCCGATTGCCGCACACTTTCTCTTCGTTTCGTTTACTCTTTTTGTCTTCGACAATAGAAGGCCTTCGAAAAAAAAGGTCAAAGATTGAGGCAGTGTACCAGGATTCTTCAGAAAATCGTCGCTGGATGGATAAGTATCTGTGCTATACACTTGACTCTGAATGTCTTGCCGTATGATTTCCACAGCTTTAGCCACAATCCTTAATCTCTCCTCTTCTTCATTTTTGGCTCTGTTTTCGTACCATGCTTGGTTGATTATTTTATACCCGGTGTCTCTAAAACACACTACGGGCAATTTGAATCTGTTGACCCCTTTTTTTTTTTTTTTTTTTTATGGATGGGAAATCATCAAATGACCCCTCCCGCTCTGGGTGGAGCGAAGGGAGTGTCAGACTCTTACTGACTAAAACCCATCCGTGTTCCTTCCTTAGCCCTTTATGTTCCGGGGTAGCGGTAACCCTTTCGGACAATCCCGCACCCCCGGCAGGCTTCGGCCCTGGCAGGCCCCTTCCTTTATGCTGACATCTCTTTGAGGCGCGCGTGGAACACGTACGCGCCGTCCGGCACGGGCCTGGTCCTGATCGGACGGTGAGCTACCCATTACTCTCCGTCCGCAGGCGCGCGCCTACGGTGGCCGGGAGTCGTCACGCGGCTCCCGACGCCCGGAGCGTCTACCGCGGCGGCTGGGGTGTGAGGCTCTCTCCCTCAGCCGTTCCGCCACCTCCTTCGCTAGCATGACTGCTTCGCAGAAGGAGGTGACCGCCTCCCACTCCCTCTCGCCCCGGACCATGGCTTGAACCAGGGCCGGACGCGAGAGGTCGCCGCCGCTGTCGATCGCCTCTACGAGGGCACGGCGGTGCTCCGCCCATGCGGGGCAGACCTCCACCGTATGCTCCACCGTGTCCTCTGGGCGATCCTCGCAGTGGTGACACCCGGGCGTCTCCTCCCGCCTGATGATGTGCAGGAACCTCCCAAAACATCCGTGTCCGGTGAGGACCTGCGTCAGGCGATAGGTGAGGACGCCGTGACGCCTCTCTAGCCACTCCTCAAAGAGGGGTCTTATCGCCACTATCGTGGCGTGCCCTGCGCTGGGTTGCGAAAGTCGCTCCTTCCATGCCACCATGAGATCGCGCCGGAGGTCTGTCCGCTCCGCCGCGATTTGCCGCGGAAGCGGAGTTTCCCCCCGGCTCAGTGCCTCCGCGCGCCACTCATACAGGCGCGCTAGGACTATCGCCTCCAGATCCCATGGCGGCAGTCCGGCAAGGAGGCTTGCCGCCTCGCCCGAGATCGTGCGGTACCCCCGGATCAGCCTTACGGCTACCACCTTTTGGGGCGCGTTCAGATAGTGGGCGGCTCGCCGCCGCAGAGAACGCGCCCACACCGGGGCCCCGTATAGGGCCATGGACCGCACGACCCCCGCGTAAAGCCTCCGGCAGGAGGTGTTTGGCCCCCCCAGGTTGGGCAGGAGCCGCTTGAAGGCGGCCCCGGTCCTTTCCAGTTTGGGGGCCAAACGTCGGAAGTGTTCGACGAAGTTCCACCGGCTGTCGAGGACGAGACCCAGGTATCTCATCGTTGCCTCGACGCCGATGTGAACCCCTCCCACCGTTAGTTGGGATCCCGATGGTGGCCCGTTCCGAGGCCCATGGAAAGACATGGCCTCGGACTTGTGCAATGCCACCTCGAGACCCAACCGCCGGATTCTTTCCACGACTATCGCAACCCCGCGTGTCATCGCGTCGGCCGCCGCCTGATGCGACCTCCCTTGCGCCAGGACTAGCGTGTCGTCAGCGTAGCAAACCACGCTGACGCCATCAGGGAGGTCGGCTCGCAGCACCCAGTCGTAACCGATGTCCCACAGGAGCGGCCCCAGAACCGATCCCTGTGGGACACCGCACGACATCTCTCGCCGGTTCCATTCCCCGTTGCGACCAGGGTAGATGACGGCTCTGTCCGTCAAATACGCCCCAACTACTCGACGGAGGTAGGTCGGCACCCGGTGATACCGGAGTGCCTCCCCAATACAGCTCCAGGGCAGGGTGTTAAACGCGTTGGCGATGTCGAGTGACACCGCCACGACGACCCCACCCCGGGTCACCGCGTCCCCCGTCGTGAGGGCTCTCACGCGCATGATGGCGTCCACTGTCGAGCGCCCCTTGCGGAAGCCAAACTGGCTATCCGCAAGATCCGGCCCCGTCCTCACTAGGTGCCCGACGAGGCGGCCTGCAATCACTCTCTCAAAGAGCTTGCCGACCTCGTCGAGCAGCACTATGGGCCGGTATGCGGACGGAGAGTCCGCAGGGCGCCCTGGCTTCTGAATGAGGACCAGCTTCCCCGTCTTCCAACGGAGTGGAAACTGGCCCCTCTCCATGCATGCGCTTAAGAGCGCCTCTAGTCGAGGCCCGAGAGCCCTCGAGGCCAGGACCCAGACTTTACCCGGCAAGCCGTCGGGTCCTGGGGCGGTATTTTTGGCCTTCAGCCTGCCTACCGCCGCTCTCAGATCTACCCCGGTCACTTCAGGGATGTCGTCGTCGTCGTCTTCATGGTCCGCTTCGGGCACCGCAAGTGGCGGAGCCATGGGCGGGGGAGTATGCTCCCCCCGTGAAGGGAACAGAGTGCTCACCACCTCCTCCACGAGCTGTGGGCGGAGACTCTGCGTCAGCGGGGGGGCCCAGGTGCGGAGTTTATTCCGCACCATTTTGTAAGGGCGCCCCCATGGATCTCTGTTCAGAGTCTCCACCATCTCTTCGCGGGCCGTATCCTTGGCCCGCTGGACAGCCCCTTGGAGGGCGGTCTTCGCCGCTCTGTACCCCTCGTACAGCTCCGCCTCCGTGGCTTCCGCATCCGGAGGGCGGATGCGGAGCCTGCGGTGCCTGGTGTACCGGTGTCGCGCGTCGACGCACGCCTTGCGTAGCGACTCCACCTCCTGCGACCACCAGTACACCCGACGTCGGGCGCACCCTGGCCGGACTCGGGGCATTGCCACGTCACATATATCGGACATGGCCTCCTGGAGCCATTCCGCCTCATTGTCAATATCGGCAGGCCTGTCCGGTGATGACACCCAGGCCTGCACGATCGAGGCTTCCAGGAGGAGCTCCCGGTCCAGCTGCTTCAGCGCCCACCGCGGACCACTCGGGGCCTGCTGGACAAGCGCGCTAGAGGTCTGGGTGGAGACGTCGAACCGGATATACCGGTGGTCGGAGTAGGTCTCCACCTCCTCCATGACGCGCCAGTCACTGACACGCTGTGACAGAGCGGGGCTGGCGAACGAGATGTCCACTACGGACTCGCCCCGCATCCGCACACACGTAGGGACAGAACCCCGATTTAGGACGACCAGGCCTGTTTCCAGGGCCCAGTCCTCCACCATCCTGCCCCGCACATCCGTGTAGCGGGAACCCCAGGCCAAATTCTTGGCGTTGAAGTCCCCGACCACTAGCACGGAGAAGGAATGGTTTCCGGCGACGACGACACTCAACTCTGTTAAAGAGTTCTGGAACTCGGCGAGAGTTCGGTTCGGAGAGAAGTACACTCCCACTACTACGATCTCTCCGAACCGTGCCGCTACGCACCCCTGTCCCTTTGTGACACCTTCGAGGGACGGGGTACCGGCGGCAGCCGACGAAATTATGGTCACTGAGCCGCTCAGGTCCTCCACCCAGTTATCCCTGGGCGGGACAAAGTACGGCTCAGCGACCACGGCGATGTTAATCGACCACTGCGCCATGCTCTGGAGCAGCAGGTCCTGAGCGCAGGCGCAGTGGTTGATGTTCGCCTGGAGGAGGCGCAATGGAGCCATTACTCCTCCATTTCAGCCCCCTCCCGGGCCCTTTGTGAGGGCCCCCCGGCGGTGGCGGCGGCGGCGGCGACAGCAGCAGCGGCGGCGACGGTGGGGGTGGCGACGGCGGCGGAGGGCCTGCCTTTTCTCCTGGTCCCGGTGGGTGGAGCGCAGGACTTGCTCCCCGCCCGGTGATCGGCCGGCTTGCCAGCAGCCGCACATGCGACGCAGTGCGGCGCGGCGCTGCACGAGCCAGCCGTATGTCCGGGCTGACCGCAGCGGAAGCACAGAGTGCTGCGGTCCTCCGAAGTGCACTGGACGCCAACGTGGTGCCCCACATGGCATCGGAAGCACCTCAGAGGCCTGGGTTCCAGCAGTTTAACCTGCGCTGATACCCAGCCCACCAGGAGTCTTCGGCCCTCGACGATTGTTCTGGCCGCCGTCACGGGGCAGCTTACCGTCACAGTTCGCATGCCCGCGAAACCAGGACGAATGGTGCCCGCCTTCACCTGGTCGGCCAGACACCCGCCCGCCCTGGCGACGGCGGCCACCACCTCTCCCTCCGTTACGGAGTCATCCAGGCCCAGGATACGCATGTCTGCGCACTTGACGGGCCTGGAGACTCGAGCTTCGTCCGCGTTGAGGGACGCCCTTAGCTTCTCAGCCAGGGCGTCAGCGGTCGGGCCACTCGTCGCACCGGGGATCTCCAGCATGCGGGCGCCAGTAGCGGTCACCCTATGCCGAAGGCCCCCGGTGATCCCCAGCTCCTGGAGGTCCACCGTCTCTCGTGCCTTGGTGAGCACGTCGCAGTACGTCACTCCCCTCTTAGCCGCTTCCGGCTGTAGCGTTATAACTACAGCCGCGGTCTTTGGGGAGCGAAGCCTAGCCGCGACGGCTCGTTCCTTGCGACGCCTCCTTTGCGCCTTTTTTCTGGCCGCCTTGGCCGCCTTCTTCTTCTCCCCGACCACCTGCCACTCGGCGTCGGTCGTGGGAGATTTTTGGGGGCGGGGCGTAGGCTCTGGGGCCTTTCCCTCCCGAGTCGTCCTGCCGGTCGGCGCCGGGGTTTTGCCGGCAGGCGTCGGTTTTGCCGGCGCCGGGGTTTTGTCGGCAGGCGCCGGTTTTACCGGCGCCGGGGCTCCGCCAGCGGACGCCGGTTTCGCCGGCGCCGGGGCACCGCGACCCGACGCCGATTTGGCCGGCGCCTGGGCCCGGCCAGACGGCCCGGGTTCAGGGGCGGCAGCTGCCGCAGCGGCCGCGTACGAGGCCGCCTTCGGCCCCGGGGCCGTCCTGCCCGCCAGGGGGGGGCGCAGGACTATACCCTCCAGAGCGGAGAACCGCGCCTGGAAGGTTGCCAGCTCCTGCCGAACCAGGTTTAGGACCTGGTTCTCCACCGGGACGGGCTGGCTTGCCGGTTCTGCCTGCACGCCGCCGGCGACCCTCAGGCCGGCCAGGTCTGCTCGGAGCTTCCCGTTCTCCTCTTGGAGAAGCTCCATGGCGGCCTTCAGGCGGGCGACCTCCGCCCGCAATTCGGCCACTTCGCTGGCTGAAGGACCAGCATAGTTGGCCGCCTCCGCTGCCGCCATGATGGAGGCCTGTGCCGAGAGTATGGCCCTGTTCTTAGAAGCTTGTAGCTTCTTCAGGGACACATCCCGGATCGCGGCCTCCACGACCGCCGCAAACCTGAGCTTGCGGTCCGCATCGGGGCCGCCAGCCTCACTCGCCTCGTCACTTGAGGGCCCCGAAGCGACCGCGCGACCGGTCCCCCCCTCCTTTGCGGGCTCCTCCGCTCGCTCTGCCGCCTCCCGGGCAGTGAGTCCCCTCCCCTTGCCTCGCTCTCTGACTCCTCCCCGCCTACTGGTGGGGATTTTTCTGGCCGAGGCCAGCTCCCCGTCAGTGGACGACCCCTGGCCGTCCTCTGACCTTGGCCGCTTGCTGTGGACCTTCGTCGTCGCAGCGGCCGTCTCCTTGGCACGGCGGCTCTCTGAGCCTCCCGTGCTTGCGTCTCCTGATGCAGCGTCGGACTCCGACCCCGCATCACTCCTCCCCTCTTCTGTTTGCTTCGTTTTACAATTTTCCATATTTGTTCCCACGAGTAATTTTCATGTTTTATTGACTCAAAATAATCGGTTCGCACTAGCGACTAAATCAAGCTACCCACTAGCCAAGCTTGCAACCTCCCTCACGGTGCGCCGCCGCTTGGAGGTTTGGGGAATTTTTTATAGAGGTTAATCTTCCTCGCGGTCCGGGCGGTTAAGCCAAGACCCTCGACCCCCTTCAACAGCCAGAGACATGACCTTACGGGGCGCCACCCACACGAGCCAGAGCCGAGGCTGCAGCTCGTGCGGGCGACGCCCCTAACTGTCTCCGGGGCTACGAGATTAACGGTGGCAGGGGGGGGTTACCCCTTCTGCCTGCCCGGCGGCAGGGTAAGTGCACACCGGGCCCGCTCTCACTCCACCACAACTGCCGCTCTGCTACTCAGAGCGACATGTTTGGAGCGATCCTCTTGGCAGAACATTAGCATGCGGACAGCGGCATCCCACTGGGAAATAATCCCAATGGGAAATCGCTGCCCGCACCCCAGGGTGCACCGGCCCGAACACTGGTCTTCCCCCCGGACGTATCCAGAAGGGAACTCCAGTCCCCGGGCAAACGTGGAGGTTTTCTGCCCAGGCACCCCATCTGTTGACCCCTGGAGTGATCAATATTCGGTCCCCATATTTCCTTTCCAACTCAGCCTTGATGGTTCGCCACTGAGGTTTCACCCCTGTTCACACAGGACACTTATTATTATTAGCACTCATGATGGATAATCCAATTGCGTAACTAATGACGATTACAAAGCAAAGAACTGTTCTGGCTGCTCCCCTGCGTTACCGCCCAACAAACAAATTGGTTATATAAAACATATCTTACGCGACTTTCGGTTATATAACTGTTGAATAGACGTTATTAGACAACTACGACGTTGTGTAACCGTTATTTCTACAACGATTCAGTCCCTGTAACTAAAAGGTCCTATTAAATAGTTGAGTGAACGTTTTAACGACCACTTTATACAACGTCGTATAATGGTACAAAAAATAGGTTAGGTAAACGTTATTACAACTATATAATGCAACGTCGTATAGTGGTACAAGTGTATAGGTTAGGTAAACGTTTTGATGACTTCTTTATATAACGTCGTATAATTTTGCCAGTGAATAAGTTACGTAAACGTTTTTACGACTGCTTTATACAACGTCGTATACTGTAGGTTGGGTAAACGTTTACCCAACTAAATAATACGATGTTATATAACAGTTAGATAAAAGGGTTCATTTAACCAGCGTTGTAGTCTACGTAACCTTAACACGACTTTTATGTAATCAAACCGTCGCCAAAAGTTTATTTTTAGACCTAAATATAACGAAGTATTTTAGTGGTGAATTACGAATCATTATACGACTTAAGCGTTATTTTGTAACCGTTACAGAACTTTAAGCAGACCTTAAAATTATATAAAGGTCCAAAAGGGCCTTTTTTAAAAACTAACTTCCATTTTGTCAGCTAAACAAACGTTGTTACAATATTTACAAAAATATGAATCTAGATCAATGGAAAAAGCTTAAACAAAGTGGGGCTTTCAAGCGGAAAGTAAGAAAAACTTTTGAATCACTGAAAACTGGCCCGTCATCTGCGAATTTTGTACCTCATCAAAGCCTCAACAACAAAAATGGTTCCGTATAAATTTTATTTTTATTAGAAGTATTTCTATTACTTGTTTTTTATTTATTATTATAATTCTATTATAAATGACATTTTTTAAATATTCCAGATAAAACTTATGAGGCAATATCAAAAATTAAAAGTTCATCTGGTGGCATTGACATACAACAAAAGAATATTGTACCAGAAATAAACAGTAAGTTTATACTTTAAGATAATCACCATATATTATAACTATTTACAATGTCTCAAGTTGATTTAATTATTTTAGGTGACTCCGTTGATGATTATTTGGAGTATTTAGAGCCCTCTGAAGGACTATCTTCCGATACTTCAAGCTTATCTGCTGACAAAGATATCGAATTTCAGGAAGATATATTAATACTTGGCAAGTATTTAGATGATTGCATCGATGCATTTGAAAAGCCCATGAAATCTTCTCTACTCAACATATTTATATGTAATATCAATAATGTGACCAAAAGAGAGATAACATGTACAGTTTTAGATATTAAATGCAAATTGGTGTGTACAGTGCTTAACGAGCACATGTATTTTGTACCTTTAGTGCATAAAAACTGAAAGAAGTGAAGTGAAGTGGTAACTGAAAAATAAAAATACTGAAAAAACTGTTTATATCTTTTTATTTACCAAGTTAAGTCATGCAAAATCACAGTACTTAAGTACAATGTCACAACTGTGACAGTTATAGCAATTGCTTGACAATATAAAATGAGTTC
This sequence comes from Amphipoea lucens, assembly GCA_947508005.1. Classification (NCBI taxonomy): domain Eukaryota; kingdom Metazoa; phylum Arthropoda; class Insecta; order Lepidoptera; family Noctuidae; genus Amphipoea; species Amphipoea lucens. The sequence goes on from OX382374.1 coordinate 10,492,269, forward strand.
TTCTCCAAGGCCACTTGCGCCTTTTGAGGTTTTTCAAATCATTCCGTGTTATAAATTTATCGACATCCAAAAACACTACCATAATTTATTGATGTCCACTGTCCACACACACTACTTCACCTGAAAAATGATAAAAAATGTTAATTTTCGGTCATTTCATGGAACGTGGGTCCGGAAGTAATAATTATAATAAAAAAGTCACATTTGTATAATGAATGTGTCATTGATGACTTGTTTATATTATGTATGACCCATGTTCTTTGGTGAATTTTATTTGATATATTGTTAACTATTAATTTAAGATGTAGGTACATGTTGGTATTATATTAGAACTACGAATTATTATGGCCGTGTGGGCCCGCGCGCCCCGTCGTATCCACGCTCGTCACGTGCAGCGTGTGGTGTCAAAAAATTGCGTGCCATATTGGTGCCATATCTCAGGGGTGAATTCAGTGTCAATAAAGGAACTCAAGAAATTAAACAAATAATCACAAGATGCACCTATTTAGTATGTTATGGTCGAACAGAAAAAGTACAGGACACTGCGCTCAATAATACGTAGGTAATTAATTAGATAACGCGTTTTTTTATAAAATATTACACCGTGTATTATTTTGCAAAGTAGGTAAATACAACACAAGCATAGTAATATAATTTTAATTGAGTCATTAAAATCAAGTACATTCAATAAAATTAATGTCATTTGTAATGTGATCATCATTCTGTGTTCATAATGTTTATTATCTCACAGAACTCTAAAATCGTTCATAATGGCCGGCTATCTTGGTCGCAAGAAACCGCATTATTGACCTTTTCTTTCTATAATTGTTGTATAGAAGTCACTTTTTAACTTTGACAAGATGGCTGGTATTCAATATAAAAAAATAAATTAAATAATAATCAACAATAGTTAATTTTTAACGAATTCGAGGGGGGCGCAAAAAATTTCCCAACAACACACCTATATTTCATCATAAAACTAAAGGTCCCATAAGAATTAGGTGCACTCTGTTCGCGTATATCATAAACCTTGTAAAGTAAATGTAAATTTAGTTATGATAATTTATAACTTACCTTTTATATTCCAGCAAATATCAGGAACGAATGAGGATTAATGGAATGGACTGAATGAATACTATAAACGTCGATGTTAAACACTTGTGTGACATTTCAGTCATCTTCTAATGTCTATATAACCCTTATGGGGACTTCAGTGGTTCCATAACAGTCGAGATATAACCATTATCTAACCAAAAAGTCGGTCGGAAACTTTTATTTAACATTTAAGCAACGTTAAAATAGTTCTCCACTAACTTTTATGTAACTTTTAAATAACAATAATGTTGTATAATTTGGGCCTATTTCGCGTTGTATAAACGTCTACAACTACGTTTATACAACCCACCTCATAGAACCAACAGTAAATGAAAAACGTTTACTCAACTATTATACAACGTAAATTTGTTACTTGGGCGGGTAGGCTACCGTGCCAAAGAGGTTGAAATCATAAACGACAACAATAACATAAGCCCGAAGGCATGGATGATTATGGGAGTTTTAGCCAGTGAGATCTCGTTTTCTACGACAGGAAATATGGAATGAAAAGTGACTACCCGCTTCTGCTCCATTACCACTGGTAGAAAACGAGATTTCAAACTGTTACCGCCTTCACCGCTTGGAGGTACTCCCAGCTTATGTTATCAATAAAATACCTAATTTATATACTAGCTCATATTTAACATTCGGTAATGCTTGTCACATCACACTATGAACTCCATTTTCACTTTCTTCGGAGCACGATACTCGAACACTGGTGAAAATTTGGAAAAAGTGTATAAGACAAGTGTAGATAAAAGTTTTGATATCCCAACGGCTGTACAGATTTGGATAAAATTTAGTAAATTGATATAGTAGGAGTTGATTTAAGATATAAGATACTTTTTATCCCCAAATAACGTGAAGGAAGTAGTATACAAAAGGTAGTGTTCAATTCAAGTAGTTTTTTTTTCAATTTTCACTTTTCCGGAATGTGTAGTTCGAAAATAGGTAGGAATGTGAAAAAGTGTATAAGATAAAAGTTGTACATAATTTTATAAGCTTTCATTGCGTAGAAGACTTCTTATCTCTATGATGCACCGTTTAAAAGATATTAGCGAAAAACTGAAAAATGGGAACTTTAACCCCCTCCCCCCACTCCGCCTCACCCCCTAGATGTCAGGACTTTTAGTATGTTAACTCTCTAAGCACCCTGAACAATTTTCTGAAGTAATTGCTTAGGGCCTTGCTCACGCACTCTACAATCTCTTTGTTGGATGGACTACTATGTAATTCTAGTGAATTAATTTGTGACGTCAAATTGCCAGTCTACAATTACTAATGGCTGTTTCATGTTTCTATAGGCCGACCGCTTAACTGAGACGTTACCTGAGGTAGCTGTGCGGTCCCATTCAGATAAGCGGTTATATTTAGGTATAATTAGGATCTGCTTTTAATGACGACTACCCACTAGTACTCACCTAATGTTGTTGCGGATTTGTGAATATTTCATATGAGTTTTTTTTATACATATAGGTACCCATTAATTTTCACTATAATGAGTAGAAAACTAAAATTCCTTGATCCTATAATATGTAGGTACTTAGATATTACTACACTTAATCACTTTGATTTTTGTTCGAAATAAATATTATTTATTAATAATGTTCTATTGAACAGAATACTTTTATTTGCATTCAATCATGGTACAATCATAACAATAAGACCAAAACTAACCGGGGGTTGTCCTTGGGTGCACTTATGCGTACAGGAACAGAAATAATCATCTAAAGTCTAAAAGCGTCTAACGAGCCTCTGCGAGTTGGCTTTTGGCTTCGTCCCCTCGTACGCCTTCCTAAGGTCCGGGATCCCATGGTCCCAAGATAAATGTTAACATAAAAAATAATAAGACTGTACAATAATAATAGGACTTATGATTTACCATGTCTCTTGTAAGTATACAGGGTGAATTTTTCAAGAGGGCGTGGATGGCCAAAACCGAAACTAAGAGGACTAGCGAAAAGTAGCATCCGGTTAGAATGGAAGCCGACCCCAACATAGTTGGAAAAAGGCTAGGCAGATGATGATGAGGTAGGTAACATAAGAAAAAAAAAAAGTATTTTGTTAAAAATGAGCTCTTTCCTTTAGTTTGCCGTATGTCATTACTTCCCAGAATTTGATCCCTATTAGGGACACTATCGAATGGTGTAATAATACAGCATGTGTTTTTTTTTTTTCAAAATCAACAGGGTCGATTCCTGGCTAGAAATATTGATTTTTCAAAAATCCAATGATGCAGTTTTAGTTTTCATCAAAATCGAGCCCGCAACTCCTTTCAGTACTTTTCGCTATTCCTCATAGTTTAGAATTTGGCCATTCACGCCCACTTGGAAAATTCACCCTGTATATTAAAGTTGAAGGTAGTTTCATTGGAGTCAAATTATTTGGTCCTTGAACAAAATTAGGCATCGCTCTTCAAAGGAATCGACCGCCTACAGGGTGGCAGGTACAGTACACTTTGGTGTTATGTACAAGTCTTGTGAGCGGTCGATTCCTTTTTGGAATTTGATACGTAAATTAAATAATAGGTAATCTTGATTACTATTCAGTAAAGGCTTAGGTTTTTGATAGCATTTCAATTGTCTTTCTTGTCTTATCGTTGATGGCAGTTACTTAGAAGTTGGGTAGGCCTTTCTTGAAAATAGGTCAAGCTGATCGGTTTAAAATTTGCCAAAATGTTCATTGTCATTTTATTACAAAGAAGGCAGAAAAACAATTGAATGTGAACGTTAAAGTATATAAGTGCTTAGCCCGCGTTGGTGAGTGTTTCATGAATTGTGTAATTTAGTTGATATTGGTGCTTCCCACATGTGGAAGATTATAGAGAAAAACACTTTTTTTTTTTCTAAGACTTTTATACCGCACAACTGCATTGTTTCAATCAAACGACGACTGGTTTTGCACTACATTTTACCATTTTAAAATGACTTTTGCCCCACCCAGAAATAACGATAATATACTGTTATTTCTAAGTGTTGCCAAAGTAGAATAATTTCAGCTGCCATTATGAAAATACATCTAAAAGTTTATTAAGATATTAATCATAATTTATACTTTGACAGCGTTACCACTATGAATATTATAATTCGGTATTAAAATATTTTTTTTTTTAATTAAAGAAAAAATATATATTTTTTTTAATTAAAGAAAAAATATATATTTTTTTAATTAAAGAAATCACAACAAGGTGATTAATACAAAATAACGAAAAAAGTAGGTACGCAAGCATATGGATTATTACTATTTTTACTATCAATACAGCAAACAAATGGTAAAATCAATCAACAGTTCAACAGTCATAAAGAAGAAAGCGGGTCGTTAACATGGGTTTTTTATAACTATAACATGTGGGCATATTTTTCACTTTCACTCACGAACCCTTTGTTTTATGACAAGTAGTAATTTTTAGTGTTTTACGATTGAACATAAAATTATGACAGCATACCTATTATTTTTTTATGAAAATATATATGGGTTATTTTATTACTGTTACTGTCTGGTTAGGATTATCAAATAAAATATAATTTAACTAGCTTCTGCCCGCGACTTCGTCTGCGTGAAATTTCACCCTCCCCCATTCACTCTCTTAGAGGTGGAATTTCGAAAAACCCTTTCTTAGTGGATACCTACTCTTCACAAAGAACACACCCTCCAAATTTCATGTCTCTAGGACCAGCGGTTTAGGCTGTGCGTTGATATATCAGTCAGGACTTTGAAATTTATAATATCTATTATAGATGATATTTTATTGCATACCTTCTATCGGCTTTTTAGAAGAATAATTATTTAGGATACCAACAATGATGTAGGCTCTGTTGTCGTTTCAACAGAACCTACTCTTGCATAAATCTAAACAAAATGTACAACTCGAACATAGTCTACATGATTCTGTAAAATTGTTTTATGATGCCGACTCTGCTTCGGTAATCTCCGAGGTGAACAACGCTTGCACGCAAATGAAACATAAATTTTAATTACTGTCATTTTTACGCAACGGGTCGCTCGCGGATATGACCCGGAAAACGGTTTGGTGGTCATTATGCAAATTATATAAAAATGGAAAATAATTTGCACAGGAACAAACAATAAAATAATTGCACTTGACATTATTGTTCTTTGTACGTCTAATTTGTGTAGAATAAACAATTTTTCTTTATTTTCTTTCCTTTAAGTACTCAAAAAGGATTATCAAAAGGTACTTCTTTTAATGTAGTATTTTTATTTTAAAGTCAGTAGAAAGCTATGCTATCGAAATTGGGATCTAAGCACTAGGTATGAACACGCGCGTGTGCGACTTTTATTAACAAAGTTGGAATGTATGAGTCATTAAAAATAATAAAACTTCATGCCAGTCCACATGCAAGTCTAGAACAAAGTTTATTTCTGTTCCACGCTGGTAATATTCTTTTAATTCTATCTAGCCATAAATACTTTTACGTGAGAATTAACCTGAGGCTATTCTCACAACTTTCTATGTCACGTTTCACTGTAAATGGTTGAAATAAGAGCACCGGGGCAGATCTGACGTCATGTTATAATATCATAGGTAAAATAAATAAATGATAAAAATAAATAAAATTGTATTAAATAAACTAATAACCTTTTCAAGTAAAAATATAATATCCTAATCTAACCAAAATATGGCGTCGAAAAATTCTTCCGCAGCGCTGTCGACTGGTAATGAACTCAAGAGAGTGGCGGCATTGCCATGTTTTATGGCAATACTTAGCCTCTGGCCAAGGTAAAAACTAGCCCTTGGGTCACGGTTACATATTCTGTCAATATAATATCATTATGTTCACCGAATCTGTTACTGGCAAACACGTTAGAAAAAACTGGATCAATGAACAATTTAAGTAACTCCTTTTGAAGTGCAAATAAAATACTTTTGTACAAACCCAAGTTGCAAAGCAGCATTTCGAAATGCTACTATACTGAAATGTTACCGCAGGGTTCACTACCTAAGACTGAAGATAATGTTTTAAAATCACAAGACTCCCCGACATACGATGCGAGACCCTAGCTCTTCGCCTAGAAAATAAAATAGACTAATATAAAGAGATTTAATCTTGACATTTACGTTAAAATGTATCGTCTATCTGACCAAACTTTTACTTATTTTTTTCCTTAAAAAACTTACATAAAAATAGGTACAAAAGACAATCTTTCAAAATCACAAGACTACGACTTACAATGCGAGATCTAGATCTCGAATCCTTTTCACATCTATATCTTCTATACATGAAATAAATAGTAACGAAGAATTTTTGGGTACATATTTGAATGTCGAACATTAAAATACCTACGTGTAAAATGTCAACGTTCAAAACATCGAAAATTTAAATATCGGTTATATCATAATATCGAAAATTGTTATACCTAAGCATAAAATGTCTAACATTGAAATGCCGAGTTATAAAAATATCTAATGATTAAAAACATCGATAGTCATTATACCTAAGTTCACAATGTCAACATTCAATACACTTTAGTTCATTATATTTACGTTAAAAATACCTACTAGTTAAAATATCGAACTTGCAGGCAGGCATGGTTGCAGGATGCAAGACAGAGCGAAGGACACCCCGGTGTTAGGTTAGGTTAGGTTACTTTCCCCCCCGGTGGGTTCCCGCATTCTCGAGGCGGGGGGGCTCAGTAGCCGTGGCTTGGACACCGTTTTGTTTGCGGAAATTTTTAATATCATAGTTCTTTTTTTAGCACTTTCTTCAAAGAAAAATCTTTTTCATATCTTTATCACCGTTCATTCTTGCCTCCAAAGGACGCTTTCAATGCTTTTCTTTCGTAAAGGTTTACACCATAGAGTACTCAAAAATGTAATTTTCATCATTAATTAATTAATTTTTTTTTGTAATGTATTTTTCATTTTTGAGTGATAGTGATGATATATGATAATAATATGTTTATGCTAATAGTTGATGCAAAACTATGTAATTAAATAAATACATTTCTTTAATAAATGTAGGTAAGTATCTAAATACATTCATACTAATGTTATAAATGCGAAAGTGTGGCTGTCTGATACCTCGTTAAACCGATTTAGATGAAAGAACGATGACCATATTTGTATGAGACCCGTCCCCCCCCTTCAACAGAACTTTTGTATATATTAGTAGGTTCACAAAGGTCTATAAAAAGACTAGCAACCAGTTTTAATTTCAAAATCCATGGGGTTTAAAAATAAAATAAAAATTAAAAAATCGTTTTATTAATTTTTCCTAATTCGCTAGGCCCGTCCCCCGCCCTGCAACAGATCTTTTGTGTTTTATCAGGTTCATAAAGATCTATAAAATACTAGCAACCAGTTTTAACTCCAAAATCCATGGGGTTTAGAAATAAAATAAAAAATCGTTTTATTTATTTTGGGATAAAGTAGTGTCTTGTTGTCGCGGGCGCTATTTTGAATCCTGAACGCAACGAAGGATTCTAGGTTTGAGTTGACTCCTGAGCGAAGCGAGGGAGTCAAGACTTGAATCCTGAGTGCAGTGAGGGATTCAAGCTCGCCCAAGACGAAGACACCCGCGTCTCCGTCGTGGACGAGCATATGGCAGTTGTGGGACAACTAGTAGCGAGTCCTCGCCGGCAGTGTGAACAGTCAGCGATCAACTGTTAATATATGCATCTCTTTTGTTTACATGGAATGTATATCTATTATACGTTTCTTGAGCGAGAAAACAGCCGACAGTTAGTCGCTTCCTCGCCGGCGGCGGTGGGACAACTGCCTGCCTATAGGAATAGAAAAAATTGGACGAGTAACGAATGAGGTTTTCTGTTTTTTTAAATGGCATCTCTTAATTAATCTTGAGATGTTTGAAATCAAAGAAAATCAAAGAATATGGTTTACTTACAAACTCTTATTTTTTGCCAAAAATATTAACATTAAAACATGATTTTTCTCGGAATATCCTGCACTTTTGAGAGATGTCGTCATAGTAAAAAATGATCACCTTGCTAAGGCGGTTCGAATGAAATACGTTTTAAGTTTGTTGGTCAATGTAAGGGTTGGGGGGACGTTGTGACGAAATTAACACTAAGACATGATTTTCTCGGAATATCCCGCACTTTTGAGAGATGTCGTCATAGTAAAAAATGACCACCTTGCTAAGGCGGTTCGAATGAGATACGTTTTAGGTCTGTTGGTCAATGTAAGGGTTGGGGGGACGTTGTGACGAAATTAACACTAAAACATGATTTTCTCGGAATATCCCGCACTTTTGAGAGATGTCGTCATAGTAAAAATTGATCAGCTTGCTAAGGCGGTTCGAATGAGATACATTTTAAGTCTGTTGGTCAATGTAAGGGTTGGGGGGACGTTGTGACAATATTAACACTAAAACATGATTTTCTCGGAATATCCCGCACTTTTGAGAGATGTCGTCATAGTAAAAATTGATCAGCTTGCTATGGCGGTTCGAATGAGATACATTTTAAGTCTGTTGGTCAATGTAAGGTTGGGGGGACGTTCTGACTCATCGTCCTTTGGTATAGAGATAGTTTAAGTCCCGGAAAAGGACATACTTATTATTCCGATATTCCCACAAGATCGACACTTATGCGGGTGAAACCGCGGGGCGCTGCTAGTAGTTTATATACCTCATAATCAGCATATTATATTCCCACTGCTGAAACACAGGCCTCTTCTTGGTGAGAGGGAGTGGGCCGTAAAATTCGAATACGCGTGGCAGATACCACGCCGGCCCAGTGCGGGTTAATTCCCGTGGGAATATCGGAATAAAAAGTATCCTATGTCCTTTTCCACGTCTCAAACTATCTCTCTACCAAATTTTATCTAAATTTGTTCAGCGGTTTAAGTGTGACACACTTTCGCATTTATAATATTGTAGAATGGATTCCCATGACTGAGGCCGAGATCTATAAACTTTACTTCTACCACGTTACTACTGTCATACAACCGTCAAACTTTAAGTGAAAGATAGAGACGAGAATATGTCTAAGTCTAAAATCTGGGCCTAAGTGATTGACTGACTGACTGACAATGCCCATTGTTGAAGGCAACATCGGATGTTCAATAAGTATGGAAGTAACTTAGAATCTGCAACCTCATAGCAGGGTCGAAAAACCACGAAAGAAGCAGAGATATCATCATAATCAAATATCAAAATCGGAGACAATTCGGATATCTATGAAGACAATTGCCTGAATAAAACAGCAAGTTTATTGTATTCCTACCTAATCTCTACTATGTATACTTGCTATAATACTAAATATTTATAAGATCGTAATAGTACCAGCTTTATAAAAACAAAATTTTAGATACCGTTTGCATAAGTAGCAATTCCAGTGTGTTTGAAATCCACGGATGTTGGCAAAATTGATTGAAAATATGTAAAAGGGCTTTGCTACGACGTGAACAGAATATTACGAATATCCCTAGTTAGGTGTAGCAACTCATGGTTCCTTTGAATAGAACCGATGAGGTAGCAGAATTATAATAATTTTAACATTTAAAAGTAAAACTTTATTGAAATTGGCATCGGTGATAGTTTAACGCAGTAGACAGCACGTTCGTGGTAACTGTTTGACCTTGAACTGGCCTAGCGTGGTAAGGAGTTTCAACAGAATAAGAGGCCTGCATATGAAACTGCATCCTAATTGCCTAACACACTTTCAATCACAATCTGAATAATTTTGAAAGAAATTGCTAATCCATTGCTTCATATATTCGAAAAAATTGTCTGCTCAACAAAGTAAACAACGCGATGAATGTTGTTGAACTGTCAAAATTAAAACCCTTGCTACTGCCCCGCTGTTTGTATTTTTTTTTATAACACCACGTTCAGATTAAAGGACGCTGTATACTGTACGGTGTTAGGACATCGACCTGTATACAGAGACCTTTAATCTCCTTATTGTAACACATTGGATTGTAATACGACATTAGCTTATCTTCTGCCAGCAACCGCGTAGGTAATCCTTGCATTTGACGATAAGCGTCTTATATACTCTTACGTTTATTTGATCCCTCTAAGAGTATTGTCATGTGATTTCCAATTGGGTCTCAGAATAAAATAATTAAACTAACGCAAATACCTAAAGAAATAAGGGCAATGAATACTGCCTTATTTAAGAAAACTCTAAAGAGCCTTTTAGGTAACAAATGTTACTATAACTTGAACGAATTCTTAAACGATAATTTGTCAAAACTTAAGACCTCACAGTGACATCAAGTAATAACAATTTGTGATTGTGCATGTATCTTTAAATATTGTAATAATACCAGGAATGACATTAAAAAACTTTAAATATTACTATTATTAAATTAATAATCTGTATGACATTGCATTAATTTCGTAACTGAAAATATTTTTATGATTGTTTTTATTTATTTGTTGACTGAATTTTATAATTTTAATTTTTAATTTTATGATTGTATACATTTTGCATACCTTACGGTAGAATCACTTGAAACATTTATATTTTTTTAACACCATTGAAACAGTGTTTTCTGCAAAAATAAATGATTTGATTTGATTTGGTTTGATTTGAACGCGCACACGTTTGCGTTTGCGTTTTCGTTTGCGCGCCCCTGAAGGGGTGAACGTGGACAACATTCAGGGGTCCAACATGGCTGAGGTCAGAGATTGTGAAGGTTCAACATGGACTAAACCTTTGGAACGCTGCAATTCGACTTGGGTACTTCATACTGCCAAGTCATAAAAACGTTTTTTTGAGTTTTTAAATAATAAATGACAACTATTTTATCTAGTTTTATTAAATTAACTATAGAAAACACGGAAGTGATACAAATTAAAGCAAATGAAATAAAATAACGACTTTAACCTGCTACGTATTATTGTGCGTGTGGCTTTTAGGACTAATTGATTTATGTTAATCTTACAAAAAAAAAAACTAAAAAATAAAAAAAAAAGTAAAAAAAAAAAGTAAAGTAAGTAAAGTATAAAGTTTTTTTTTTTGGTAAAAAGCGACGAAGCGACGAAGTCGCTTTTTATAAAAAGCGACTTCAAGTCGCCTACGCACAACTTAAAGACAAACTTTTAGAGCATGAGAAGTGAAAAATATATTATCAACCTGTTATTTTATCGTACGTATTTAATTGAATCTCAAATAATTCATTTTTTTTCTTTTCTAAAAATATTATCGAACACTTTAATATAATGATTCCACCTATTTTTGTGAACCTCAAATAATTTCTTTAGGGTGCTAAAATACTAAATAGCCAAGTTTCTGTTTTCTGTTTCAGCTTCGATGGTCACAGTTCTTACCTAATCTAACCTTTTTGGCCAGGGTAACCTAGCTTAATTACTGCGACCAACTACGAAAAAGCGGCTCAATAATTAAAAAAAGTGTTTATCATTAGATATCAATTAGAGGATCAGTTAAATATTTCCCTTATTTTATAACATAATTTAATCATTTATTTAATTCGGGAAGACAAACAGTTACACAAACATCGTAATAAGCAGGTAGTAAAAAAAAAGACATTAGGTATATCTATGTGTAGCTCACGACGTTATCCACATCTTAAATACTACAAAATTATTATGAAACCATTTGCACACAAGTAAAACTTAATAGGTAAAATCTTAAGATAATTTTTAAATGAAAAGAAAAGATAAACACAAAGTCTTAATGCCAATGTTATAAATTATGATAACACGAATAATATGGCATAGATACGTTTTGTTTAATTAATAAAGGAATAATAGGCCACCACCACCACCACCAATACCACTCTATACCCAACTACCTACCCGAAAAGGTCTTCAATTATTACCCTCCCGAGAATAGAACAAAGATAAAGTTCCGTTAGAAAGACATCATTATTCCATATAATTCCCACTCACACAGAAATCGTAAAATCTATCTTGTCTAGAACCCAGTTTTATTCGTTGTGTAAAAGAACAATTTATTTCACGCAAGCTTTTTGTTGAATAAACCTTTATTAAAATTCCAAATATTTCTGTGTATTGGTGTTTAATGTTCTAAAAATAAAATGAGAAGGGTAACACCGTATGTGCAAATTGTTCCTTTTGTATTAAATTTCTTGCGTACCTTTTTGTGAAATAGGTCTTTTACATACCTAAATTGTTTATTCTCTCTCTCTCTCTCTCTTTAAGCCGTGTCCATCCAATGCTGAGTGTAGGTCTCCTTCATTTCAGTCAACTTTATCCGCGCGGTAATTGCGTACGAGCACACTAACCTCCTTACTAATAATATCGTTGCATAGCGTCTGTATAGTTTGTGACGTTGCAAAACTAATACTAGCGACACCTGTCGTGGAATAGCGATTGACATGGTGGTTTACGTTACGCAAAGACGGTTTTTTGTGTTTAATAAATTAATTACAGTTTAACAGTTAATTAAAACAAATAAACAAACATACATAATTCACCATAATTTTAATTAAAAAACAATGTCGAATGTATTAAAGATAAAAATCGATAATAATCTTATATAGTCTGTGGAAGATTATTCGAGAAACTGTCAGATTGGTTTGGAAAAAAACGGTGTTCCGTGTCCGGTCTTTTACGACCAAGAACACGAGCCTGGGGGCTGTTTGAGAGGGACTTTATATCCTGAGAGGAACGGGATGTGCCCAAATAACCCAATGGGGTTTTAATATAAATCCAGAAAGAGCAGAATCCTGTGAGTATTCAACCATTTGCTTTATTCTTGCTGGTTAGCCTATAGCCCAGGTCTCTTGCATGTGTGTTCTGACACGAGGACGTTGTTACAGGTCTGGCTTGTTATGCTAGCCTTCTTTTGATTGGTGCTATGCGCAGCTAAATTGATGCCTGGATGTTGCGCCGTTGTGTGATGATTTGGAATTCATCAGAGCGCAGGCGGCTTTAAGGTTATCCCTTGCGGTGTGGTCATCCGACGTTCAGGAAGGCCTTACTTAGCCGGTTCCCGGTTATGAGGGAAGTACGCCACTCCAGGTAACGAAAGCGTCACCATCTCGTCCGTAGGCCGCGTTCGCGTGTGCTCACAGGAACCTCCTGTGAGCGAAGCCAAGGACCGACGATCCGTCAACTGACTGAGAGACTTCAACTGACTGAGGTCAGAACTTTTAACTGATTGGTATTAACTGAGTTCAAAACTGAGAGGTTATTGTGTAAGAGTATAATTTAACCTATGAGAGAGTTAGGCCTTTTGTAAAAAGGCTAGGTGTTAAGACCAGTTGTTCGTAAAGATATTGTGTCTCGGGTTTGCTTCCCCATATGAGCACAGTCCAAATAGGTCGACACATGTACGTGAGCTAGTAAGGTTATTGATCTATTCCCTCGCGGACTCGCATAGCGACTCTGAGAAACTGCTATTTGTCTCATGCAGGTTTTCACCCATACCACTAGGTACGGAGACTAGTTGTGTGGGTGAATGCCATATGTAGCAGGGAAAGAGGCATTATTTTAGTGGCTCGCCACTTTGTTTGTATGTGTGCCTTAATTTTGGTATTAATTCCAATAAACTTGTATTGTGTAAGAAGGTACTTGTTTAATTGAATCTTTCCCTAGCAGAATATACCCTATAAATTTACTTTAGCACGGTGGTGAGTAGTATAGTTCAAATAGAAACCATCATCAGCTTGTTTCCAATTAATTTCTGTAAACTACGCACGGGCCAGTGTTACAAGTTACACAACGCTTTGTCTTCTTCTTTCGAAAGTCAAATTACCGACGACTGAAAGAGAAAAATCGGTATGTAACTATTCATCTGATATAATACGTTTATTAGTAAGGGGGTTTACAGTAGGAATGGCTTTCATTGTGGCAGTTCAACAACATTCATTATGTTATTTTCGTTGTTGAGTAGACAAATTTTTGGGACGTATGAAGCAATGGATTAACAATATCCTTCAAAATGATTCAGATTGTGAAGGTGTAACCTTGTAACGTTCCATTTTTTTATACTTAATATATAAACATAGAATAAAGATTAATTTAACGTCTATTCAACGCAATGCGCGTGACCATGGGGTCGCCATGGGAAACCCTGTTCCCTCTCTCCTGTCACGCCCCGCGGCAGACCCGCTGGAGCCCTGCGCGGCATCCCACGCGCCAGGGACAAGGCACACCTCACACCTTCCCATGCTGGCATGATGGGCACACATACATATTCGCGTCGCTCTTATTCAGCAGCATGACATTCATGCTTATTACGTATGTCCCAGTCCTCAGCTACGGTTTTCGCTATGCTATGCACGCTGTGCTATACGAACTATGATATGGACGCTGTGCTATGCTATGCTATGCATGCTGTGCTATGCACGCTATGCTATGCATGCTATGCTATGCACGTAATGCTATGCAGGCTAAGCTTGCATGCTGTGCTATGCATGCTATTCGATGCATGCAAAACAAGCGACTATCTAATCGCAAAAAGAAGCGACGCTGTAATCGCGAAAAGAAGCGACCATCTAATCGTAAAAGCAAGCGACCACCTAATCGCCAAAAACAACTACTTACTACTAAATCTCCAAAAACAGCGACCATCTAATCGCCAAAAAAAGTGACCCAGTAATCGTTAAAAGAAGCGACCAACTAATCGTCAAAAGAAGCGATCTTGTAATCGTTCGTCTTGTGTTCGTCGTATCCTGATCAGGACCAGGACACAGACATTCTACCGACGTAAAATTTTAACGCCCAACGCATCGCGTTCCCGCGCTGTTACTGTCTTTTTGCTTAGCGATTTTTCTGACTACTTTTCTTTTTGTTCTGCTTCTAATGATCATAGCGACATGTTATATAACCTTTTTCAAGAATTCGGTTATCAAATGCAAAAGGATTTTTTGAAATCCGTCCCAGAGCGCGTTCAAACAAAAAGACAAACCCTTCAGATATCGTTTTTATAGTCATTATCATGCCCCTATAGGTAGGTAGGTAACAATATCTTCCTTTAATATCCGCATTGTGTATTTGTTTCTCTATTCTTTCCTCTGCATTCTATAAGACGTCACGTATGACATGTCCAAGCCATTTCGAAAGTTCAAATCCTTTTATATTTCATACTGGCTTTTATGAAAGAATGAGCACAGCTTCACCAAGGCGTAAAGGTGCTTGCTTCGATAATGGATTTACGTTATTTAGAAAATTATGTGGGGCTATATTTTTATATGAAATGTAATAGGAATGAAGTGGGGGTAATATTTTTAAAAGATAATCCAGCACCCCTATTGTGTAACACACTTTTCAACACACTTGCTCGTGAAATGGCTCTTAATGCACAGCTTTTAGATCCATAATGCAGTGTATTACAAACGCGTGCTTTTTCTTTACGTTACGGTACTTGTGCTTTATTTCCACAGATAACTATTTAATTTACTAGCCGACGGAGAAGTGCGTGTTTTTTTAATCTCTTCAAAGAGACTTCATGCCAAAAAGAATCCGCGAGCCATATTTTACTTTTTTTTTTTAAATAGTCTGAATTGTCCTTGGTCCCAAGATGAGCTAAAATTTATTTACCTTAAGATGAATGCGCAGTTGTAGCCCACGAAATTAAATTTTTCTAACGTTTTTTGCAATTTTCAGGTCAGTGTCAGGTTGTATCTTGATCAAAATATGATTCGCGACTATAACAGATACGTATTTACAGAATTATAATCATTAGAATCATTAAATACATCTTTCTAAGTTAGATTTGTTCCATAAGAACAAATCTCTTTTGGAAAAGTTCTTAGGGAACAAATCTAACTTAAATATGTATATTAATGATTCTAATGGCTATAATTCTTTAAATACATATCTATTATATAAATATACATTTTGATCAAGATACAACCTGATACTGACCTGCGAATTGCAAAAAACTTAAAAAAAAAAATTTCGCGGTCTACCACTGCGCATTCACCTAAGGGTGCATCCACACATAGCGAGGCATGTGACGCAAATGATTTTTTTATATGTACGGTTGCCTCAGGCTGAGGCATCTAACATACAAAAAAAGCACTTGCGGCGCATGGCTCGCTCTGTCTGGATGCACCTTATAATTTTCCGTCGTCCCTCCCGTAACCAAACGGAAAAGACCACTAGCGTTCTATTATTGCGGATTCTCAATGAATTAATGTATATTTCTCTATGCAAATAGTACTTTCTAATTCCATACTAACTAAACTACAATTTGACATACGACAACACTACGATCAGTCTTAACATTATTTTGTGTTTATTATATTTTTTCTATAGGCTGTATATCGGCTTTGTCTTTGCCTTTAAGTAAATAAACGCGCGCCGCGCTAGCAAAGCGCGCGCAGGTGTAGGAATGACCATTACTTACTCTATGGGTAAACCTGCGCGCGCACGTCAGCGCGGCGCGCGGAATGACAAACCAAGCCCGCCATTATCCATACAAGTAAATATTTAACAATACAAGTCTGTTTTTTTCCTCGCAAGTGTGTTGAAAAACGTCGTATGATACGCGTGTGCACATGTATCATAGCTCACATGTATCATAATGTACTATTTTGTCACAATCCGTGGGGGTTTGAAGGAAATTCCTAATAATAATAATAATAATAATAATAATAATAATTCTTTATTTGCCAAAATGTAGGTGTACAAAGTAGTATGATCTTATTATAGATGTGGCCCATTTACATTCTACCATTACATGTGGTGTGCAAATACTTAATTACAGAATACATTAAATTATTAAAAATGTTACAAAATGTCTGATTAAATAAATAAATTGCAAATATTTAATTTAAGAATACATTACATACTTAATTGAAACATGTCATAACACTCATCTGCTACCAATATGATTGTTATAAAATGTCAGATTTTATATAATAATAGAAATGTCCATAAATATTGTTAGAATGTCAAAATACAAATAATAAATGTCAAATTAAAAATAAATAAAATATAGTTATTGTACAAACCAAATTTATTGACATTATTTTCTTACTTCGACATGTGACATAAATTCATTAACCGTGTAAAAACATTTTTCCTTAAGCCACTGAATCAGTTTTTTTTTAAACATAAGCAAAGGTAGTTCTTTAAAGGCGTTTGGTAATTTATTGTATACCTTAATAGCCATTATATATGAATTTCTTTTATATAAATCGAGCTTGCATTGTGGCAAGCAGAGCCTATGTTTATCTCTAGAGGCAACATTCCTTTTGGTTACATCTCTATGCTTAATGAAATTTTCTGGATGTTGTCGTACTAAAAGGCATAATTCTTTAATATACATGCATGCCAACGGTAAAATGTTGTACTTTTTAAACAGTGGCTTACAGCTATCCATGTACCCCGCTCCACAGATTGCCCGCACACATTTTTTTTGAATTATAAACGCTCTATTGACATCCACCGAATTACCCCACAACAAGAGCCCGTATGAGAGAACGGCGGAAACATATCCGTGATATGCACAAAGAGCCGCTTCAGTTGATACCGTGGCTCTTAATCTTCTAAGTGCATAGATAAATCTGTCAAGTTTGTCACATACATAGTCGACATGCTTTTTCCAGTCGCAATTTTGATCTAATTGTATGCCCAGAAATGCCGCACGTACTACTTGTTCTATAGAAATGTCATTATATTTGATATTCAGCGTTAATGGGTTTCTCCTGTATGTTTGAAATTGCATCATTTTCGTTTTTTCCATATTAATTTGTAGGTTATTGGAGTTCAACCAGTGGATTATATTTTTGATGGCTTCATTAATCTCATACTCGTAGGTGTCGACTCTTTCACACTTCACGACAAGGGTCGTGTCATCAGCAAATAAAATCACTGTGTGGCGAGTGATATTTGGGAGGTCATTGATGTAAAGAAGGAATAAAAAAGGCCCTAATACACTGCCCTGCGGCACTCCGAAACTATTTTTCAGATAGTCGCTTCTATATGACCCCTTTTCACCATTATGGATTCTGGAGATTTCCACACATTGTTGCCGGTTTTTTAAATAGTTTCTTAACCAGTCATTCGCTTTTCCTCTTATTCCGTATTTTTCTAACTTGTGTAAGAGCAATTCGTGATCTACAAAGTCGAACGCCTTGCTCATATCTAAGAGGATTGCCGAAACTGGTAAGCCTTCATTTATCGCCTGGGTGACATTCTTCATCAAATTGAAACAAGCCAAAGACGTGGTACTATTTTTCCTAAAACCAAATTGCTCGTCTTTAAGTATACGATGACTAATCGCAAATTCTTGGAGCCTTCTCAGCATGATTTTCTCCAAGATTTTTGACATGATTGGTATCAGAGTCACTGGCCTATAGTTCTTCATGTCAGATGTATTACCTTTTTTAAAAAGTGGCTTCACTATTGATTTTTTTAAAGTCTCCGGGAACGTACCTTCCTCAAAAGAAAAGTTTATTAAATAACTTAACGGTTGACAAATACATGAAGCGACTAATTTAATTACCTTTGTTGTTATGTCATCCGGTCCTACTGCACTTGTATTTTTAAGATTTTGTATAATTCTAAATACTTCCGTAGCATCAGTAGGGTTAATAAATAGTGTGTGTTCATTATTACCATCGATAGTCTTGTTTATCTCGTCAACATTGTATTTAAAATTAGACTTATTGGTCGATTGTATGTAGAATTGATTAAATATGTCACTTATTTCCTTAGGGTCAAGAATTGTCCGGTTATCTTTAGTTATTACGTCAATTTGCGTTTTAGCGTTTAAATCCTCAATATTTTCATTAATCACCGCCCATGTGGCCTTACACTTATTTTTATTATTGGCAATATACTTCTTACTTTGTAGCTGTCTAGATTTATATATACACTTTTTGAGAATGTCACTATATGATTTATATTTTTTGTTTAGTTTTTGCCTCTTCGTTTTATTGTGTTGTTGACTAAGATAAAGAAGCCTTTTTTTTACGCACGATTTTTTTATGCCTTTTGTCATCCATTTGTGGTTTTCTTTATGAGATGACATCTTTTTTGAATATATTGGAAAGCACAATTCAAAAAACAATTTAATAAGCCCATGAAATTCCTCAAACGCTTCCTGAAAACCATGTTTTTCGTATACGCTTGAAAAAGTGAGAGATGATATGCAACTATAGAACTTGTCCATGTTTTCCTGACTAAAATCTCTGACCTTCTCATACCAAGTGCATATTTCGTACGTTTTATTAGTCTTCATCGAAAGCGTCTGTCCCGTTTCATGATCGGACAAGGCCAGATGATGCACCTCCGATTTAGCTTGCTTGACGTTGCTTGCTATCTGATCTAAGCATGACATCTGTCTTGTGGGCGTTTTAATATGCAAATCGATATTAAAATTTTTCAAAATGCTTTTCAGGCTTTCACAGCTCTTGTTTGGCTTTAAGATGTCCAAATTCCAATCCCCGCATAAAATAATTTTTTTATGCTTTCTCGTCAATCTTATTAGTAACTGTTCTAGATTTCCGAGAAATATTTGAGGATTACTATTTGGCGTTCTATATAAACAAACAATAATAGTATTATTTATTTCTACGCCACAACATTCAAAATTAAAATTACATGTCAAGTCGTTAATATTACTCAATTTTTTATATTTCATATTATTATTAAGCAGTATGCATACCCCTCCTCGTTTATTGTCACGTGAGTATGATGCAACTAATTGGTACCCAGGAATTCTTAAAAGCATCTCTGTACCTTTTTTAATAAAAGTTTCCGTCAGACACACTACGTTTACTTTCGGCCCTTGTTGCGATAGCTCGTGGATTGCAAATGTTAATTCTTCTGATTTGTTTATCGCGCCGGCAATATTCTGGTGAAATATTCTGAAGTTAAAATCCGAATTAGAGACGAAAACATTTCTGTGTTGGCAAAGGTAACTTTTTGTCGGATTGCATAGTTAAACACGGTGTAATTTTTTTAAAATAATACGGAATAGTTCCCTTCTTGTGGGTGTCGGTGTTTATCATTACGTGTTTACTCAAAGAGGCAGTATTCGAGTTAATATTTTGATCAGTATCGCTTGAATGCGAATTCTTATTACGTTGAAAGTAGAATGGAATAGTGCCTTTCTTAGGAACAGTTGTGCATTTTTTTTTGGCCTTCGCTGTATTCATTAGTAACTTAATATTTTTGAAACATAAAAACGTCCTGTCATAATAACTCGAGTCAATGTTAAAGTTAATTTTTTTACATACCTCTGATAAATAGTAGTCCTTCTTGTACTGGTAATTACCTTTTATATTCACAAATGAACAATTTTTAAAGTTGCCACATAACATTTTTATGTTGTTATTTAACAAACTACAATTCAAATATTTGTTTTGCAAAACATTAAATACAATCACGTTAAGTTTTTGAAAGGATTTTAGCAACGATCCCAATTCCAATAGTATTTTATTGGGATTGGAATCATTTTCCCCTATACATATAACTAGATAATTATCTTCCAAATCTTCCAGTTTGTAGATAGGCTTGAGAATCTCTTCTGTGGTGGCGTATGGTTTCGTATTAGAAGAAATATGGTAATTCTTGTACTTAGTATTGCTTCTAGATTGTATAAGTAGTGTAGCCAATCCTGTGAATTGCTGTCCTCCAAATATAATTAACTGAGAATTTGATTCGCTTGTGTCGCATTTAGTTACTACTTGATTGTTTATTAAATTCACTTCATGAAGATTTAGCAAAGCGCCATCTAGCTTGTTTTGATCGTACTTCTTCAAATCGGTGTTACTCTCTTGGGGCAACCCACTAATCATCACTCGACCGTCAGCGCCATCTGTTGCACTTTCTTCGCACAATTTGCTTTCTTGATCGATTAAACTCATATCAAGTTTCTTCTTGTACAATAAATCTAGATTCTGTACCTTACTATTCCTTTTTTTAGAATTGGAGTATTTTGTGATACTATTTGTTGGTTCGCTACATAAGTTTTTTAATTGGGTTATGACATTTTGCTGTTCTACTGTTTGTTTCTTCAAAGTGCTGTTTTCAATGATTAAGTTGTCTATTTCATTATTAGCGGCATTTAACTGCATTCTCAGCTGATTAATTTCTTCATTTAGTCTTTCAACTTCTTCGTAACTTAAGCCAGTAGACAATTGCGGTAAACTTTTTGAAAGAAAGTCAGAATTTGTGGATTCGAATGACGAATTAAGTGAGGTAATTGTTGTTTTATTTCTTCGAAGAGTTACATTTTCAAAATCCATATTTGCCAGACTTCCTTGTTTGTAGAAAACAAAAGTAATAAAATGATCTTCAAAAAATACAAAAAGTGTGCTTAGGTGCGAACCGAACTTGCTGCTTGTAGCTTTAGCGAATACATTTACTAGCTGCGGCCACGGCTACTAAGTGTTATTGTTCCAAATTTGGGATCTTCTTCTAATTACATAAATTTTTGAATCAAACAAAGTCGTTAAGATGACTCATTAGTAAAAAATTTTTTCCACATTTTTGCACTCGCTTCACAACACTTTTGTTATTTAGCTTTTTAATGTTGAGCACCAGGCGCACTGATTAAGGATGGATTTACTTTCGATTACTGCACATGAAATGTTGTTTATTTGTTAGAAACTTAGACGTAAAGTCGTTTTGTCACTGGTTCGTGTCAATGTTTTTTATTTGCGTTTCGGGATCTTATTTGAAAGATTTAACATTGGATAACACTTTCACTAGTACTTTGGAGCTTTAGGAACAATATTTATCACTTTAAAGTTTATAAGTCGTTTGTTTATATTTTTATAAATTATATTATTACGGAGCCGATCTTAACGTGACAGCTAGCGCCATCTATTCCATTCCTTTATAGGTTTGAACAAATTAATCTGCTCAACACCGTAAATAACGCAATGAGCTGTCAAAATGAAATGCAGAGAAATCGATTGCCATTGTATGAGTGCTACGCAATTGCCCGGTTCATCACGTTAACTTTTAGTATAATTAGGTATCAATATGATAACTTATTAATATAATAATAGTGAATTATCAATAACATTTTTACAAGAGTTTTCAAGGTAAGTTGATAACTAAAGACGTTTGAACTTAGTACCCTAATTACGTAACACGTGTTACGTAATTAGGGTGTAAAAGTGCGCATTAAACAAAATATCAACTTTATTTCAATAAGTTGATTTCAGAGTGACTGGCACTATTGAAAAAGTTATAAAAATGTTTGAAGTTGTATCGTAAACCGAATTTGTGAAGGAATTAACGTTATTTTCCATTAATTCGTTTATTTGTTTACATTTTTGGCAAATAAATCGCAAACGCAGATTAGAAAAATTGTTCTGGATAATACCGTGTTTTATTATACGATACCGTTAAGTTTCACAACCTTCCCACAAACTTCATTAATACTTAGTTAACTAACTACCTAATTGTTCACTAATTAACTAACAGAACGTATGATCGATTTGAACCCATTTCTCGGAAACTAAAAGCTGATTCATGTTCGACTCGTGTAGCTGATAATAATATTACATAACAAAACATCACAACTGTATTCTCTCAAGGGTTATGCAGAGGTCTACCTATAGAACACCCACAGTTCGCCAGTTTGGTTTATGTCCCATGAAATAGGGGGCGAGCTTTTCGCCACCAACCGGGCACAAATTGAGACTCTGGGCTGCTACTGAGAAATTCCAGACAGAAAAATCCAATAACACTTTGCCTGACTCGGGAATCGAACCCAGGACTGGCTCAGCAGTAGCGCTTGCGACAGCTAGATTAACGCGGCAGTAAACGAGGAGATAATATTATTATGTTGTTTATCGAAACTGATAATTTAGACGGAAAGTCCGCGTAAAATGAGTTACAGCAACAACACAACAAAAATGATGATTTATACAATGTGGCGTTTTTAGCTGTTTGGGCAATTTTCCTGTACCTATCAACTCTTCACGGGTCCAGAAGGCTTGCTTCGTAAAATGATTTACAATATTAAAACAACAACAATGATGATATTATATAACGTGGCAATGCTGCCAGCCGTTTGGGCAGTTTTCCTGTGTCAACTCTTCACGTGACCAGAGGGCCGATTTATTTTTTGGTCAAAGAATCAGCATCACTATACAATGTGGCAATGCTGCCAGCCTTTTGGGCACTTTGCCTGTTGACAGCAATGCGGTCGAATTTTTTTATACATTTTGATTATTTGCCCTCCTTTTTATATACTTTGTACATGTACATAATATTATTATTTTAGCCTGCTAGCTTTTTAAGCTATGTATGTAATAGAACTATGTAATGGAATAAATATCGTTAAAAAAATCATATTACAATTACACTACACTTTAATACGGTCAAGGAAATTAATTAGTTATCAAATTGACACACTTCGGCAATTTGCCGTGTTATAGCCATTCCATAATAACTGTCAAAGAAGTCTATTTGATAAACAATTAATTTCCTTAACTCAATTTTACCTTTATTAACGAAAACTATTTAAACAACTTTACGATCACTTTCAGTGCAATAAAATTCCCTGGAACTAAACTCTTTTAAATTATTTCCATTGCAGAGAAAGTCAGGAGTCGCGAACCTGTTGCTTCAGTCTAATTATCGCTCTCAAAACGAAATATTTCAAGTAAAGAAAATAGAATTTCCTAATACCTACATTGGCAGTTGTCCCACCGGCGGCGATGAACGAGTAGCGAGTAGAACTAGCAACTGAAAACGAGTTGGCGAGCAGTGAGCAGCGTGTGTGTAGTTCCGATAGTTTTGCCGCTGGGCTATCAGCGAGTGTCCGAGTGTGACGGGCGATTACTCGCGATCCGCACTCTAGATAGAAATGACCGCGTGTTGGTCTCGAGCGATTATTATCTTTGATAGCTCTTGTCGTTCGGCGACAAATCAGTAGAGCGAGTCCTTGCCGGCAATGTGAACAGTCACACTGCCGGCAGTACAACTCTGATAACCATAACAACTGAAATGACAGGTATTACGGTTTAGTCGGTTTGTTTTGTTTAGCGTAGTTAAATTCATTCAAAACATTGTTACGTTTCCATTCAAAATGCCTAATTGTATTATAAAATAACTTCGTTAAAAGTGCGTGTGAATATGCTTTCCTCGTTTTTTTTTTTTTTTTGTTTACCTTTAGTTAAGGCATTGACTGCCACCGCGGTCAACGGTGACCGCGAACGATAGATTTTCTATTGTGACTGTTGTGTTGCAGTCAATGTGTACTACCTAAACCAACGGAGTATAGTTGTCGTTTTAAAAACTGCCTCGTTGGTCTTGTGGGTGCTAGCGCTACTGTTGATTGAGATTGGGTTCGATTCGAAGGTCGTAGTACAGCAAAGTGTTATTTGTGTCTGGTTGATGGCTATAGGCTCGGCCTCTATTACATGTATAGAGGTATGAGGAACAAGGTGTAATATTCACTCATCCTCCATAGAAAAGGGAGGATCCTCCAACCAGACGGGTATAGTGTCTGGCGGGTAACTGTCCAACGATTCATGTCGGGCCCTTGTAGCTATGCTAGTTGCGCAGTAAACTCTGCTTGCGAGATGCAGGATTTTGCGCGTTGTCAGTATGACGCGTTGTTCATATGTGGCGTTGTAGATACCGCTACACATGGGACTTAAGAGCCTTTACTACCTCAGCTAAAATTCACTCTTTATCTCGCTCATACGATACTACTCGCTGACTGAATGAGAGCGAGACAGAGTGCGGTGCTGGGCGGCAGGCAGCGCCAATAGTTTAGGTATTTGCTTTTTACAGTGAAAATAATGGTAATTATAAAAAAGTAAATAACATAAGACCTGCTTTAAAGTAAGTTCAGTTAGTATGCAAAGTTTCATGATCTAATTTGAAGTATTTTTTGAATACCAGCGGTTTATTGTTCGGGTTAGAGGGAACTTTGGATTTATTTTCTATCGAGAAAATTTTATGGAATCGTGTTTTCGTCTAACATAAGTCTTAGCATTAATCCTCAACTTTACCACATATTTATTTCAAAATTAATAGTGCAGTATTTTCGACATAGCGGAGGATCACGTTAAGCCATTTGAGGTAGTATAGGCTCTTAAACGTAATTGGCGAAATGTGAAAACCTCTGCCCAACCCTTCCGGCAAACAAAGCATGATCTTACGTTTTACAAAATAAAATTGCAGTTTAAAACTTTGTAGACACCTTTCAGATAACTCCGTCACTTCGTCTTTGTGATGGCAACTTTCCTACATACCACTTTGGTAACCTGATTTTATCACTCAGTGGATTCTGTTAAATGAAACATGAATATTTTTCGAATACCTACTTAGGGTACCGTACTCTCATTTGAAATATTAATCTAAGTACCATGCCCTTTTATTTGACAGTATACATATAAATACGAGCACATGTATCAAATAAACAAAAGAGACTACGTACATTATTTCTAAGGGAGTCCTAAAACAATTTTAGATTAAAGCAAAAATTGGTATAACTATGTCATTCTAAGTGTCGTGTGTGTGTGAATTAGTTAATATTATTTAGTTTAGTCAAATAGAACTGTAATTACGTGGAAAGCTCAATATAGGTAATTACCTGAGGGGACTTAGCACACATATTAAAGGTCTTTGCATATGTTACGTTTTTTAACGCGGACGGGACGGGACGAGAATTTTTGGTAACATCGTTTCATCGAAAATGTATACGAAACAGCATACGTTACGGATGCACGTAGGGGACGGCGTCGTGACTTGGCTCCCGAGAGACGGGAAAAATATCTTCGGTGACCATGTTAAGCACGTCCTGTCCCGCGCGCATCAGGTCCCAGTTGTGGTTCCGCTGCGTTTACACAGTCGCTTTGGTTGCAGTCCAGTCCATCTTTTTCTTTTTTGCACTCTAGCACGTTAGTATCGCGTCACTGTCACGGTGCGTATGCATTAAACACCCGTCCCTGTTTTCATAACACCACGTTCTGTCTCCGCTCCGTCCTTATCCTAACGCCGACCAGTATGTAGCGTCCTTTACTCTGCACGCAAAACTGTTTGAGATAATATGTGTTACTTTAATTAATTAGCAGAGTGTGTTGCTTTGCCTAACTTAAAAGATGTTCTACTTCTATACATCTATAAAATATTATGGGTAGTCCTTATACTTGTCTGTATGTGTGACCGCGTTGTTCTTCTAAACCGTGCAACGGAGTTTGATGCGGTTTTCACCATCATCAAAAAAATTGATTCCAGAAAGTTTATGTATAGGTAATACATTTACATTAAACTTACTTAAAAAATAAATCTTGATATTTTGTCAAATCGTAAAAACCATGCTAAGCACGGGCGGCTCGCTAGTTATTATTAAAAACTTAACTTGCAAAATATAAATATGCGTAAAGTCCGAAGCGGATTTTACTCCTTTTAGGAAATTCACTTCAAAATTGTTTTGCAAACGTGCGTTTTAAACAAGATGACTGATAACAGATAATATCGCTATGAGATTTTTAGTCATCAGTGTCATTGGTAAAAACTCTTGTTTTTCTTTCTTCTCTTGTTTTTTTTTTTTGCGCGCTTCAGAGAGTTTTTCTTCGAAGAAGTAAGCTTCTTCGAAGAAAAACTCTCTGAAGCGCGCTTGAGGTGGTATGGCCATATAATGAAAAGGTCAGAAGAACACATGACTCAACATGAATTCAGGTCCAAAGAAGCGAGGTAGGCCCCTTTCCACTTGGATGTCTGTAGCCAACAACGACCTGAAGCAAGCCCAAGTGAATGACTCAACAACCCAGAACCGAAACATCTGGCGAAGAATGACGAGGAGAGCCGACCCCAAATAAAATGGGATAAGGCTAGGCAAATAGAGAGAGCGGCAATGGTGAAATACAGGAAAAAAACATCAACAACTGGTTTACGTTGTGGTTGTTTATTGCAACAAAAATACTTCGCAAACAAAAATAACTTAAATTTAGTTTTCCCTACATTTGGGAGGACATTTTCAGCGCGCCAATGTCACTTGCACGCGGTAATTGTGTGCAAATACGTCGGAAGCTGTCAAACGCTCATTTGCCGCTGAATTACGCTGGTTTACGCTGGAATAGGCTCTTATTTGACTGACGTACACCACCGGACCCCCCTCTCACAGAGAGGAGGCCTGTGTCCCAGCAGTGGGAACGTTATAGGCTGATTATGTACACCACCGGACGGCACATACTGACGTGTGGACATACAAAAAACATGGTCATCATTCTCGGAATATGTATGAACTTTCTAATAATATTTCGCAATACCCTTGAAGTTGCCTCAACTTCATGATTTGAAAATGGTTGAAAGTTCAGTGTGGTTGATAGAATATTCAGAACCAGGCGTTGCTTTTAGGCTATACCTTTGAGTTCCGTGACCTTTGCATGCTCAAAGCGAGTGTTAATTATATTTGACATGCAGAATAGAGGATGTTTGGCATATACTCACGGTTAATTTGCAGAACTGTTTTGATAATACGTTGTTGTTTAGAAAAGGGAAATTGTGGGTTACTACAGAATAGTTCGGAATTCCGAAATAGCAGCATTTTGCATTGATTTTGGATTCTCTTTGATGTTAGTAAGCCGTTTATGCACTTTCAATCACAAACATTGATCAAGAGTGTTCGGATCCTTTGTATGGATATATCTACCTATATTAGCAAATAGTATGCGGACATAGTTTAACCAGTATTCGTGAACAACCGCTTTATTACTGTAAGTGGCCATACTAACCATAGCTCAGCCGTTAGAAGTGATTTGTTCGAACAGTGTTCAAAATTCTGCGAACACAACAAAACGAAAAGATAGCCGCGAATAATTTCGATGATGCTTTATAAGACGATAAAATAATGCAAAGCCGACTTTCGAAACTGCGTACGCGTCTGTACCAAGCTTTAGCTACTTGCACACAAACCTGACCTTTGTATGTCTCCGTCGCATATCGCTTCGAGCGAATGCAATATACTTTATCTTTGTAGCAAAAAGAATTGTGTTCAATATCTAAGAGCAACGGAACCCGGTATGTAATGCACTATCAAAGCAAAGATTTTAAAGAATCTTGGGGAAAAATCCTCGTTTGTTGTCTATGCGCACTCACAATGGTTGGTATTTCAAAGGAATAATCGTAAAGAAAGGTGCATATATACTTCTTTCGGTACCTCCTTCAAATTCACTTCAAAAGAACTGCCTTCATTTTTAAAATGCAAGGATTATTCCCTATACAATAGAATAGAACCTTTCAGTCGGTGAAATCTAGAGGAAAACTTGAACAAGATGTAATTGTTTAACTTTTTCCGAATCTAAATATTTTCAAATGTGACAAAGGAGTGGACAGAAAAGCCAACTACGTACATATATGAACTCACGCCCTTTTCCCATAGAAGGCAACTCTTCTAAATTAAATAACATTTGAAAACTCCACGGGAAAAAAATGAGTAAGAGAAAAACAAGTTTAAATAGTTCCAAAGTCTGCATTTCTTTAATTTTATGTCCTTTTTTTAAAATAAGTATATATTGAAACAACTTATTTATAAATATAGTATTATATGACTTTAATTAAAAAATTTGCTTTTGTTTTATTATTTTCTTTATTTCATTATTTACATATAAATTATATTTTTAAATATTAGGATATAAAAACATTTAAAAATAGAAAAAATAGTAGTCCGCCGGTGTCGGGAGCAGGGTCCAAGCTACCGGTGGTTAGGGCTCCAGAGACAGGAACCTCCTCACAATGCAAGCCGTATCGAGGAGTACTGCCTTCTGAATCAGGTCCTTGATCCAACCGCCTAACGAGAGCCTCGATAGATGTTGATGTTGTTATTATTTTAATTATTATAGCAAAAAGACTGAAATTAGTGACTAAACTCCATAGTATAAACAATCTAAGTCATTGCCATTCCTGGTTTTTTCATTACATTGACATATTATTACAACTCGATTTTGAAAGTAGCTTATCATAATTAACATGTTGAACCTATCACCTGTTTAAACTTATTATAATGACTTATATTAAACTTAATTTTGTAGGTTAGGTTAGGAAAAACGCACAGCGCAGCCCGCATGTCAAATGTCATATTGACAACGACGGTTTTTGATGTTCAGCGCGCGGAGATTGCTATTTCTTGCGATGGATGAACAGATACAAATTGAACAATTACTACTATGGATTTACCCAATAGTGATTTTTGTGTAAAAATATTACACCAAAAGCTAACAGATGGCATTAAAAAGTCAATTTCAC
Source organism: Amphipoea lucens (assembly GCA_947508005.1). Classification (NCBI taxonomy): domain Eukaryota; kingdom Metazoa; phylum Arthropoda; class Insecta; order Lepidoptera; family Noctuidae; genus Amphipoea; species Amphipoea lucens. The sequence goes on from OX382374.1 coordinate 10,521,458, forward strand.
AACAAAAGTTATATTCATTGTTTTTCCCGTGGAGTCTTCATTTGTGGTCGGGCTGGGTCAGGTTATTGAGCAGGTTTCCATTGAGGGTTAAACCTTTATATTGTTTGCTACACATTTCAAAACATAAGGTGCCCATGTCGGGGCCTCTTGGCATGTTCAAATCATAAGTGTCAATCTGTCACGTTAGTGACAGTCTGTCACAGAGGTCTGTTAGTATGGAGGAGTTCATACACCGCAATACATTTTATTTAAAAACCTTGATTGGTTTAATTTCAGATTATATTTTACCGATTTGCGCGGTACCATAGCATGTGGTATGACATTTTAAATTACTTACTGTATTTTTAAACGGAAATACAGTTGCTGCATCTGTACCAAATTACCAAAATAAAGAACAGACCTCGAGTGTCCTCTGAGACGGCCATTACAAACAATGCAACGTTGCCGTTATTACGTCGGATGCAAGGGCATCCAATTTCACCAAATGACGTCATTAAGTCCGCTCCAGCAAGACGACACGTGCAAGATCGAAAATAAATACGTCACTAAGTAAGTATAGATACGTGTCATAATTAGAATAATTTACCTACACATAATAATTATAGTACTCGCAACCGGCGCGCGTCTATGATCAGATGTATGAACAATAGAGCCTCCTCCCCACGGAAATAAGTGAATTTATGTATGTTTGTATGTATCATTATATGAACTGTTGTAGCACTCCGAAAGTATGATAAAAGTTCTGCACTGAATGTCTGAGTGTCTTTGAATTTAAAAAAATATCAAAAATGGTCGCTGCAGGACGTGGTAGGTTTTAGCTATTCTAAACAAGTTCGAACCCCCGACCCGACCCGACCCGACCCGATGGAAGTCCCTGAACCGTCTCCGGATACAAGTGGCAAGATGTAAGTCCAACCTGATAAAGGGCTACTACAATGGGACGGCAGTAGGGGTGCCAGCCATACGAACAAGAAGTTAAATATAGCGTTATATACAGGATGTTCAGCAGAACGGTGAACACACGAAAATGGCAGATAGGTGGGGTCGTCTTCTACCTACCCAGCCTAAAAAAAGAATACTTAGGCCCCATAGTTTTTTTTATTTTTATAGCCGATTTTTAGCCGAAAATCTCTATCCACGCCCTGTCCAAAGGAAAAATAAAAGAAATTTTACCATACAGAATTCTCACTCATCCCATCTACGCCTCGCCTCGCCGGCCGCCCACCTTTATATAGGGTGGCAGTTTAGTCACCTGCATCCGTCAAGGGGGTGATTCTGCCCGTCATTTTAAACTACTTTCGCTAAGAAACTGTTACCTGATTCGTGAAGAAAAAAAACACAAATTCCTATACAATAGTAGACAGACTATTTCGAAGCATGTATGGTTTATTTATTTTACAATTCGGGCAGACATAATTATGTTTAATTGCGAAAGTTGTTTAGAATGACGGGATCCAGGTGATTAAATCGGCAACCTGTATCTCGTTATGTTGCTATTATATAAAGTTGGGAACATAATGTGTTAATAATTAATTTTACCATATGAACCAAAACCTATTAGTTATTCCGTGCCAAAACTAACAACTTAGATCGACGTCCTGTGAGAGTCTAAAAAGATTAGAATTATTTGCTACGATATTGAAGTCCCAACAAGAAGGCGAAATGCTTCAAATGCGATCTTCCTTTACCCTTTTTATATGAGCCAAACATTTAGGATGCCTGCTTTTTTGCTTTTTGTAATTTATATTTTAGACATGTTGTTTTTTTATAGAATTAGAGTCACCAATTATTTAAGTTTTATTTATAAGTACACATTTTTGCATGACAAATGTTAGAATGTATCTGGAACCAAACATTTTAATGCCTTCATTCTATGCAAATAAACATTTTCTATTCTATTCTATTCTATTCAATATTTTATTCCATAATAATATACTTTATAGAATAGAAAATGTTTATTAGATTTGAGTAGGTTCTCAAAATATTTTGAAGAATACCTGAAAATATTTTGTAATTATTATTCTGAGAACAATATTAAAGCTAGAAATTTTTAAAAGTTTTTGTTTGACATCTTATCATATAGAAAAACTACCATTCATCTTTATCCATCCTCGAAGTGTTCGCTATAAAGTTTTGACATTACTGAAGAAACTTGGGTTATTTACAATATTGGCCACGAAACGAACATAGAGGATGCGATGGAGAAGAAAGTTATTGCTTACACATAAACTATTCGCTCGATGACCTTTTTGACCTACAAACTGTTAAACTTTCCGCAGATTTTTACCAACCCAAGTCTACATTAGGGACTTTAAAAAATGAGTGGGTTTGTTTTTATTAAAATACTAGCTTCTGCCCGCGACATCATTCGCGTGGAAATCGTAAGACACAATATACTAAAATAATTGCCGCATTTTCATAAAATTGCTCTGTATACTACGTTTGTAGTTTTGATCTCAGCAGCCAAAATATGAAAATAGTCACGACTGGCGTCGCCGTAGCAAGCGACGCGTACAGTTGTCTTAAATAAAAACTTAATAAATTGTCAAACATTTTGCCAATCTCTTGCTGGGCAAAAGCTTTTCTCTGAACTAAACCACGGTGTATTTATATACTTACCTGTCATTAGACAAAGCGCTATATTCTCATTCGTCACACTCCTCTAGGCTCTACCACCAACCCGCACTGGGCCCGCGTGGTAGATTATGACCCACTCCCTCTCACAGAAAGAGGAGGCCTGTGTCCCAGTAGTGGGAAAATGAGGCTGATTATACACACCTCTGATCTCTCGACCCGCGAGGCAATTGCGTAACACATTATCAATCGGAATCGGTTTCATTTTGACAGTTCAACAACATTCATTGCGTTATTTACGTGTTGAACAGACAAATTTTTCCAACTTATGAAGCAATGAATTAGCAATTTGCTTCAAAATGATTCAGATTCCGATTGATAGTGTGTTGCGCAATTAGGGTGCTGAACTGTCTTGTTCTACGAAATTATTCACCTCGAGTACAGAACTGTTGACTCAGCGGAGACGTATCAATTACCCGGAACTAACCCTTGCATCAATATTCATGAGGACACATCGTTGGGACGTAATTCTGAATGATGCGAGACCATTACTTGCAGTAGGCAGCACCTACCTAACTTAATGGGAGTTTGGCCTGTTGTTACAGGACCTAGAACTTACCAAGCTTTATTGGTTCGATGACTTTAGTAGTTGGCTGCCACTGTAGGTAAAGCTTAAAGGAGTTGCAATGGTTGGGCGGTATGACGAGGTATAAACACTTTTTTCTAGTTTAACCAGCCTTTACTATTCCCACTGCTGGAACACAGGCCTTCTTTCTGTAAGAGGGAGCAGGCGATAATCCACCACACGGGCCCGGCGCGAATTTTTGGTTCTAGAACATGTTTGGTTTCCTCACGATGTGTTTCTTCACCGTTTTAAGAGCAGTGGTGATGAAATTAAATACACAAAGTGCCTGTCTGGGTTCGAACTCACGACTTACAATTCGTATGTCGAGGCCACCACTACTCTTCTTTATGACGAGCATGAAACGAAAATCTCTCCGACAATCTTGAGTTTTGGACTAACGACAAAGCCATCAATAGAATACACGTATGTTTACGAAATGCATTGCACTAAAGTCGGAAACGCGGTTATCAACTTTCTACCTTATTACTAAGGACATTGGGGTGAAAAAAGATCAACCGGCAACTTTTTCGAGGTTATCTATGTGTGACGTGTTTCCTTGTTGAGTTTCAGGTGTACCCACCTACAACTGATGATAATGGTTTGAGATAGTGGGCTCATAAACAAAACCGCAAGATGTAAGAGCGAGAATGGTTACCAATATATCTTCGACATACGTGTGTGTTAAGATTATTCACACGCATAGATGGTGAAGTATATGAAAGATACTAAGGGTGGATGTTTTGGAAATTGTCTTAAGTAATTTTGACGTCCAAAAAGTGCTAATTCTCAGCCTAATTTTAACAAATGACTTTTTGTAGCTATCGTACATACGGTTTCCAAACTCTTATTCCACTAGTAGTAAATCCAGTTTTTTTTATTTTTCACGTTGATTTAATTTCTGAGCCATTAGTGGCTAGATGATACATAGTATATTAGACCTCGTAATTTCTTTACCACTTTTGACAGCAATTCACAGTTATTTTAAACTTCAATAGTTATAAGGTTGTAACTATCTAACTGTGACACAGACAAATCAACCTTGTCGTTTTATGTCGTGCAAGTGAAATTCAACCTTAGGACCACCAGCTATTACGACGTTGACTATGTGATCTACCTACTAGCAATTTATAACCCGTATCTATCAAAGTTTCAACTCCAGGAACTATCAGTTCGACCCTGTTATCCGGTAGATGTAACTTATTTATTACCCAGGAGGTTAAACATATCCGACGGCTAATAACAACGCTACATAATTATTCTTGACTTATGTAATTACCAGCGTAAAGTTTGCGAATACTTATCTATACTAATATATAGTTAATATCAAGGTAAGTATCACGCAACGCTACTCTTGTGAAATAAACCTTCTCAAACTTTTATGTACATCAAAATAATTTGCAGGCATGGGCCAAAAATTCGTTTATGTTCGGTATTCGGCATATTCGGCTGTTTACGGAAGATTCGTATTCGGCCAATTATTTGCCGAATAATATTTTATTCAAATTCAAATATTTATTTCGGATAAATCCATATAGTGTTAGTATAACTTAGCCTAATGTTAGTATTACTTAATTTAACACACCAGCTTATTTAGACAAGTGTGTTTGGACTCTTAACTACCTTCGTAAGAGGGGAGTGTCCCACCGGTCTGAAAACACATTCAGGATGCCATTGGAGGAGGAGCGCAAGCGCGCCATCATGGAAGCGCATCGCTTCCGCATGATCGCAGTGAACCCGTCGACGCACGCCTCTGCGAACATCCCTGACGCGCTACACCGCCACGGCAACCCCAATAACACCCTGAATGCGTTATTGTACTGTACACACATGTCGCTGTATGCCCGCTGGATATAATTGGTCCACAGGCTGCACGTGTAAAACGACTGGCAGAAGGCCTTAAAAAGCGTTATCTTTACAGAATCAGGACAGCGTGCAAACCTGCGGGCCAGCATGTTGCAACGGACAGCTAACGACCTGCGCTCCCTGTCTATGTCTACGTTGTCTCTTAAGTCATCATTGACCCAGTGACCCAAATACTTAAACGTCGAAACCCTACCTAAAGGAGACCCAGAGAGTGAGAGTTCAGGCAGCTGTTTGTAAGTTAAAGTACCCGATTTAAAAACCATTCACTCTTACCGATATTGTATTTAAGCCCATGAGCCACTGCATAACTTTCACAAATTTTAAGAATCCTTCTCAATGCACCGATAAATGGGCTCAGCAGCACCATGTCATCAGCTTAGCGTATTGTTCACGCAAACACCAGTTGCATCTATAAGTCTGTACTGAAGCATATTATGAAGTTGCATAATTACATAATTGTATTGTATCCATATCAAGTGTGTCTGATATAAATGATAATTTATTCTGCCTATGTAAAGAGATACTTACATAGTAATAATCTTACAATGCTTCGATTATAAGTAGTTTTGATCTAATAGAAGAAATAAAAGTTGTAGATTTGTATTGCGAAAAAAAAATTTGACCTCTTCCTTCTACTCATTGGCGCGCCAAATCCTGCCAAATATTCGTAATTTTGTTTACCGAACATTCATCCGATTATTTGTATTCGGTAAAACCCGTATTTGACCCATCACTACTTTCCATCGCCTACGAAACTAATTCTATAATTCTGTATTGTACCTACTCTCAGCACAGTTCAGACATTTTTCTTTTTTTCTGTGTTGTTGTGAAAATTTCCCACAGATTTTCGAACAAATTGTTTCGCACGTTCAGTAATAACTGTGACAAATGGTTCGCCTACCCGATTTAAAACTTAATGCGTTTTCAAATTGAGAGCTCACTGAATATTGTGACGTCATAGTGTAGCTACACACCTACACACAGCGTATGAATTGTAGGGATGTTTGGCACATGTCAAACATACGCATGAACTACGTGGTATACGCGTGGTGTGCTATCGCCTAATCACAACCCTCTGTTTCCATTTCTCTGTTTCTGTACCAAATAGTTAGCTAGAATACTCTAGATTTTTGGAACGAAGTTCTTTAATGCATTAAAGAAATTCGTTCGCTTGCGGTAGGAGTAAACAGGTAGAAATCGTAATGTAACAAAAAAGCGTTATACCTCCTTGTGACTTACTCTCTCTGAGATCTCGAATAGTGTTAGCTTTCATGGTTTCAGAGGGTGCTGAAGCCAATAGTGAAGTACAAAAATGAACATCCAAGATTTCGGCATATTTTTGAGAGCTTCTAAAAAGTTATACTAGACTAGCTTCTGCCCGGGACTTCGTCCACGTGAAATTACACCTTCTATCCATTCACTCTCTTAGGGGTGGAATTTCGAAAAACCCTTTCTTAGTGGATACCTACTCTTCACAAAGAACACACCCTCCAAATTTCATGTCTCTAGGACCAGCGGTTTAGGCTGTGCGTTGATCAGTCAATCAGAACTTTGAAGATTAAAAAAGAATGGCTCTGTATTAAAAATTTCTCTTTCTCTGTCTGTCTGTGAGAGTATCGCGTAAGGAACTTCGTTCCTGACGGGCGTGCCCTGACCGCACACGTTTTTTTATTAAACACGTCTAACACAGGACGATGCATAAATAATGCCTGTGAAAATACCCTTAACCAAGCCGAGTACAACTTGTTCTTCCCGTTATTATGATAATGTTTTTGCACAGGACTATACTTGCGAACCGTCTGGTTACTGTGATATTGATGGTCAAAGTTCCAACATTTATTGGTGTTTTTTTTTTTTTACGAAAACAGATTTTAAATGTTTTATCTTGACTTTTAAATACTTCCACGATTCCTGTACAGTTGCATGCACCCACGTGCACAACACGTGCGTTACGTTGCACACTATCGTAAACATATAATATGACTCCTTCGGAAAGGGTGTGTTATTACAATCTGTATAGTTAAACCACGCTGCCAACCGCTTCGAAGTAAAAAAGGACAGTACCTACACTCGCTTGGCAAACTTCAATGCTTATTAACTTTTTTATTACCGATCAAAGTATAATTTTTTATAACCCTAAAATATTAAACACGCTCAAATAATTTAGCTTTGAATTTGTTCAAAAGTTTTTTAGTTAAAATTATTATAAGTATCAATTTTTCAAATAATAAAAAGTTTTCGTTCAATTTCATTAGTTCATTAAAGAAATCCTTTGAAACATAATTTAAATAATATCAAAAAGAGCTTTGAAGGTCCGTGGCATATACCTACCAGTCCGCCATTTTGATTTTTTTTTTTTCAATCATATAAGCAACAAGATGTACCTACTTACGCAAGTTCAAAAAAAAATGGACGTCACATGATCAACTTTGAACGTTTATATCTCGGGAACGTGACGCTTTATAGGGTTTAATCCTATTAGGTAGGTATGTTTTCTTTTTTCATATCAATTTATATAGATTTCATGCGTGACCGCCATTTTGAAAAAAAGTAACTTGGCGGACAGGTAGGTAGGTATACCAGGCTCCATATAAAAATCTTCCATCCCTTTTCCAAGTAATTATTAACATCCTGATGATAACTTCTTTGAAGTCTGAAAAATGTCTGGAGATCTGAAAAAGTTGGAAAATAACAGAGAATTTATTAGGAAGGACATTCCAGTAGTAAATTACTTTGAATTGATTTTTATATAAATAAGTGTATAAATAATACATAATTAATCAAGTTAATAGTAAAAAGTAGCAACCATTTTGATACAAATAGTTAGTAGCTACTAATGACAATATCACATGACCTCTAACTTAAAACATAACCAAAATTAAAATTATATTTACGTAAATAACAACGAATGCCTCATCAATGAGTGAAAATAACAAAATCATATCCCAACTTATCTAAAAATATTCACAAACTAAAATATAGCGTCGAAAAATTCATTCGTATTGCTGTCGACATAACGTAACATAACCCACATAAAATCAACATGGCAGGTATATTAGAGCAATGGTGGCCCAGTAGATACCTTCCGTTAATTTTTCTATGTAACATGCGAAAAAAACGGAAAAAAACCACAATTTGTTTTTTTTTTTTCGTGAAAAAAACAAATGTAGTCGCTTAGTTAATAAGTTTTGTACCCTGTCTGAAGGCTTTATTTATAAGGCATCCTCGGGATAGCCCGGGCTGCCGACAACCTCATAGGTTGATCTACGAGATGCCGCTCCCAAAATAATAATAATAATATACACCTTTGTGACGATATAGCTAGAAGACAAATGTTGCGCCGTTCCCAAATAAATTGTTATAAAGGCAGGAGAATGATAATGCCCTTTGTATATTACCTACTTAGCTCACAATATTTTTCCCAGCACCATACATACTCATCGTTCAGACAAAGGCATTTTGTGTCAATTACTCCCTGCATCGATAAAATCGCGTTAAATGTGCAACATGCTATAACTTCGTTACGCTGCAAATTGAGGGGATGTTTATGCCGAGATTTTTTTTTTCATAAATATTTTTTTATTAATGGTTTTGCGGCCATATTTTCATTTACAGTACAGTATTTATTACTTGAAGGTAAACTAGAAACAGCTTTGACTTCATTTGCTTTGAAAATTACGTGAAATAGAATTTGAAAACCATGACAGTATATTCCTAAAAAGCCGAAAACCGTAAATTCTGAAATTATCCGGAAAAGAACCAGAGTTACTGACAGCTTGCAGAGTAAGCAACCTGAGGTGGTAGTGGGCTGGCAGATGATCGGTGCAGCAGAAACATCCTGGAGTGGAGACTGCGTATCGAAAAGTGTATTGTGGCACGCCCTCCAGATAAGTGGACCGACGATTTTAAAAAAGGTGGCGGGTACAGACAAACGGCCAGTTTCTTCATCAATAGTAACAGCCAAAGAAACGTCACAAAAGTCAAAATAACGGTTGTTTGTTTCTTCACTATTTTAGCTGTTACTTGAATGACGAAACGCATGTGCTGTAGTATCAGTAAAGGTCAAGTAAAAGTCAACAGTAAAAGTCAGTTTGACTGATTACTTTAGTTGTTGATGAAGAAACTGGCCGATGCACAAGGCGGAGGACAGAGTGTTGTGGCCCAACCAGGGTGAGGCCTATGTCCAGCAGTGGAATGCGTTAGGCCGAGTTCATTGAAACATTCTTAAAAAAGCAAAGTATCTATGGGTGTTTGCCAAACAACCGTAGATAATAATACTCTTGACGTTATTGTTGTATTCATCAGTCCAGCCGTTAGCGACAGTGCGCCTTCTGTTGCAATAATTGCACGCCTATGTCAGTTTTTAAAGCCCCTTTGGCAACCGGTCTAAGTATACAGAGAAGCCGTAAGTTTTTCGAAGCTCTCGCACGTTCGGTCGATCCTGTCCTAACCAAACCAGGAAATGGACAGTAAAAATAATATCCGGCAACAAATCAAGTAATATTTACTTTTCTCATTCATTACGAAGAAGTGACAAAAGAAATTTCTTCCTTTTACTTATTTCGTTTCTTTGTATTGACATAGAAAGAGGGATAAAACTTCTGATCGCTCCGTGAAAGCCGACGGACACTTAATGTCCCCCAAGTTATTTAATTTAGAAGTTTTGTTTGAAATACTTCCCTAGCGGTGGCACGTTCTCTAGGTGATGTATATGTCGCAGCATCAACACTGATCCGTCTTTATTTTTGATTATTAGTAAAGTATTCGGAAATGTGAAGCAGTGCACCTGGGTGAAGTCGATATAGGAAAAAAAAAGACGGGTTGCACTCCGGGAGTGCCGGCAGAAGTGAAAACTTGAATATTAACGTTGAAATAAATCAATTATTAATTGAATTAATATAACTCATTTTTTTTCACTATTTCTGCGTCCCTTTTTTCATTAATAGATGCACTTTGTTCAATTTCCATATTTTAAACACTTTATATACACGAATGTTACGAATACACAGCAGTGTGTCCACGTCCGACTCCGACTCCGACTTTGACTTTGACTTCGACTCCGACTTTGACTTTGACTTCGACTCCGACTTCGATTCCGACTTTGACTTCGACTTCGACTTTGACTTTGACTTTGACTTCGACTTCGACTTCGACTTCGACTTCCACTTCCACTTCCGCTTCCACTTCCGCTTCCACTTCCACTCCATCCAATCCATCCATCCATCCATTGTCGTGTGTCACTAAACTTGGTTCACTTCGGTTGGCGCCGCCGTAGAAAGAGAGGCGGGGGGGGGGGAATCTCTCCTGACGGTCACGTGTCCTGACGCGAGTTTAACATTTTTTACCCATTACAAAAAGTGCTCAACGCCGCTCAAGAAGTTTTCACTTCAAAAAACGTAACAAACTAAATAGTAATGGGCCCACTATGGATTTTGCCAATCTTTGACTTGCTATAGTGACTATATTTGGTTGAATTCTTGTATGCAGAATGTCATTCGAACGATGTTTAATTGACTTGACATTTTGTTTTTATTTGATGTATGTATCTGGTGTATTGTGTCTTTTAGTCTGTGCTAAATAAATGTATTTTCTTTCTATTCTTTCTTAATTTAATGTCGTGACGGGTCGGCTGGGTTGACGGCTGACTTGTCAGTGGATATTTTTGAGGTTTGTGAACATTAATGTTAGGTTAGAGCTGACGGAGCTCATTTTTGGTGTCGGAACGCACTTGCGAAAGGTTGTCTTGCCATCCTATGTAGAATTCACTGCGTTTCCATATTGTAATGTGAATGTATCTGCCTAATCAAGTGATATTTTTGTAATAAGTGAAGTTTAGTACATATAAAGACGTCGGTACTTAGTGTTTTGACTATTATTTCGGTTACCTATACTATCATATCCGACCATGCTGATAACGAAAAAATTGAAATCACCTTCGTCACTAGCTGCGCCTTGCGGTTTCACCTGCATAAGTTTCGATCCCTTGGGAATATCGGAATAAAAACTATCCTGTGTCCTTTCTCGGGACTCAAACTATCTCTGTACCCATATAAATCGGTTCAGCGGTTTAAGCGTGGAGAGGTAACAGGCACACTTTTACATGTAGCGGTTTATAATATTAGTATGGATTGTATGGTTTCTAAACGTTGTAAAAGGGTCAATCGTGTAAATAGGATCAGTGAGATTTGGTTTAAAATTATACAAATAACATCAGAGTACCTAATGAATATGGGTGTGTCTGTGGCCTGAATCTAATTAATTTTGTCTCGGATTAGATCAATAACCATCTAATGTAATCTCGAAAAAATTAAAATGATAATTCATAGGTTATGTTTTGCTTTCGTTATTTGGGTAGTTCTTCAGGGACAAAATTTTCGATGTCTATGCGTTTATTTCTGTAACCAACTAACAAAACGGCATGTAATTTTTTTTTTGTACAGTTTAGTTTTATGCCTTACTAGGACAAATTATATTTTTTAAATAATTGCTGTCTAGGTATAAAATAAAAATATTTGAAGTTGGTTCTTCTGATTCATATAACGCGTCCGTTTGCCATTTTCCGGAACAAAATGGTCGATGTCGCGTTTTCCCTTTGATACATCAATATAAATTAGAATTATATCGAAAGCAAATGAGTTGTCCTTTTACAAAAAAAATGTGTATTGGTTATAACTACGTTAGTTTGTTTATAAATAAGTAAATAAGGAGTGTCCGGCGTATAATACTGATTAATGTGGCGTAAGCTTCACTTGACCGTACTTGGTCGGGTAATAATAATGAGAGCCTGGCTTCCCGCGTAGGGGGAAGCCAGTCGTGCAACGGACGAGTTAGAAGGTGGACCTGCGGCTGGTTGGCTTAGATCCCGGTGTTACGAAGGAAAATATCTGATTCACCTGTGTTTGGTTCAGGTGGCATTATGATTACAATGCCTACTTTATAAAATTTATTTTATTGTTTTAAAACTTCAATCTGTGTTTCGTGTGATGCTTTTGGGTTATGGAATCGTGTAGAAAAATGACAATAATGAAGTCTGTATGTATGATGAGTTATGCATGATTGTAGGCAAAATTCTGATTCGACTGTGCCTGATTCGTATGGTCAAAACCCCCATATGACTAATGAAATAAATTAGATTTCCCCTCTCCAGCACGAAAGGAGTGCTTTTGTTACATTATAATGTCCAATGTTTGACCGTGTACAAGTCAGTAGTTCTAGTCTTATTTATTATTATTTTCTTAGCTATAACCTTTTGAATAATTAAAAAGTGACAGGAGTATAAAACTGTTCTAAATATGACACTTTTGATATGTCTTAGTCTTAGTTAAGAATGAATAATTATTGTTTAGAATTATCAATCATAACTAACGGTGTATTTATTACTTTTTATTTCTGTTTCTGATTCATCTGGGCACAAAATATTCGAACGTCGATATCTTGAAAACTACTTTATAAAAACGAGTCCCTCATACAAACATATGTTATTTGGTATGTCTATTTTCATATGAACATGTGTTACAGAGCTGAAAGTGAAATTAAAATTTGGCCATATGGATCAGTCGAAGAATCAAATTTTGAAGAACTACCCATTTTCACTTCTTCTTCTTTTATTGGTAATAACTTTTCTAAAAAATACCTTCTAAATTCGGCCTCTTTTAGCATAGGTAGTTTATTTTACTAAAATAATTATGAGTTAATGACTAACAATCATCATTATCGTCTGCCTAGCCTTTTCCCAACAATGTTGGGGTCGGCTTCCAGTCTAACCGGATGCATCTGAAAACCAGTATTTTACACGGAGCAACTGCCTATCTGAACTCCACAACCCAGTTACTGGGTAATACGATACCCCTTGGTAAGACTGGTTGTCAGATTTTCGGGCTTCTGACGACCCGTAACGACCATCAAAAATCCACGAATGACAGCCGGGACCAACGGCTTAACGTGCTTTCCGAGGCACGGAAGGGTCTTGGTATGTAAAGATGGTCACCCATCCACGGATCAACCGTGGCAAGCGTAGCTTAACCTGACCGATCCACCCTTGCGGCTGATATTACTTAGCCACAAGCCCCATTAATGACTAACAATATTGTACCCAATTGGCCAATAATTCGACTTGCGTGTTGGTATGACCAGATGTATGAACGTAAACAGCAAAAGAATTATGTAAGGATTGAAGCAGGTGGCGTTCTGTAGTCTCTGTCTATCCCATGGAAAGAAAGCGTGAGTTTCCGTATGTATGTAAGTCATATTATACCTACTTCGAACTTCAAACATACCGTTCCGATACTCGTTCTTTAAGGGCCAAAGCACACACGCTACTTTTTGCATCGGCGATCGGCGATTTTGCGGCTGTATCGATGCTGCATCGCGTTTTGGCGACTCTCTGCGTTCGAACGCGGTATCGGAATCGCGCGTTTTAGCGACTGCTCCGATGCTGCATCGCGTTTTGGCGACTCTCTGCGTTCGGACGTGGTATCGGAAGCGCGCGTTTCAGCAACTGCTCTGATGCTGGCGCAAATGCCAAATCGCTGCGACCGGCATCCGAAAGTGTGCAGAGTGCAGCGTTCAGCCGCTGTATCGAGCTTCCGAAAAGCGACTGAATCGCCGATCGCCGATGCAAAAAACAGCGTGTGTGCTTTGGCCCTAAGGAACGTTTATATGTATGCAACCAGTGTTTCTCATTCTAAGTGAATAATAAAATTGTATTCTGTTTTTTAAAAAAATAAATGTATACGCCTTTACTAATAAACGTATTATATCAAATGAATAGTTACACACCGATTTCTCTCTTTCAGTCGTCAGTAATTTGACTTTAGAAAGAAGAAGACAAAGCGTTGTAACTATCCAGACGCTATACAACGTTTATTAGTAAGGGCGAAATAGTATAACTATCACTAAACATTACTATACATAACTCAAACATTGACATCCCATTTCTCGCTCCGTTGCTCCTCGGTCTATGAATTAACATCACGTGCGAGAAATACCTCGAGTCTTCATAAAGCTATTAGTCACAATTATGTAAGCAATAACCATCTTTATTAACACCGAATAACGGTCATTGTAGTGTGTGCGTATGTAATAATATTATTGCATAAATATTTTGGACGTATTTCTACCGAATTCCCTCGCATCACTTCGGTTTACCAATTCCGTTTGTAATAGGAGTTTTCCAATATCAAAGTCCTTTTATGTGCTTACATTTACAAAAAATATCACTTTCTATTTTCAATATTCACACAACATTTTGGTGACAAAAATATCGTAAGAGGATTTGCACGAAAAAAATCCGGTTAAAAATAAACTTACCGAATGGCTGATTGTTTTTTTTTATTCGAAGAAACTGAGCGATGGCAATTGAAAAAAAAATTCAGTAGTAAAGTAAAACTAATGTTTTAATCAAACCACTGAATATATGAACTTACTCGACTGTTTGCTCATCTTACAGAAAATCAGATTATTAGCTAAGAATAGTAAAACTAAACCACATAATGATAACACATGTGCACATAAGAAATGAGATACTAAATCCAATTTGTTTCGCGAGGATGGTTCTAACGAGAGAAATATTTCTCACAGAGATAATGCAATAAGATATAGAAGATATTGCACCTAACTGAGATACAACAGCTTCAGCTATATTAATGGTTTTTTTAGGCGCTCCACACACTGCACCGCGCTCCGTCGCGGTGAGCAGATTTTTACATACAAATTCAACTCCTGCGCTCACGCGCGTGTGTTGAATTTGTATGTAAAAAATCACGCGCGGGGGCGCGTTATCTGCTCACCGCGACGGAGCGCGGTGCAGTGTGTGGAGCGCCTTAATTCCAACGAGAAGTTAAAAATGAGCTCTTTTCTTTAGTTTCCCGTATGTCATTACTTCCCAGAATTCGATCCTTATTAGCTTACACATAGTTTTTTTTTTTTTTTTTTCAAAATCAACGGGTTCGATTCCTGGCTAGAAATATTGATTTTTCAAAAATCCAATGATGCAGTTTTAGTTTTCATCAAAATCGAGCCCATGACTCCTTTGAGTACTTTTCGCTATTCCTCATAGTTTCGGATTTGGCCATCCTGTCACCCTGTATAGTAAATTCTAAATTCGCAATAATTTTATCACCTGATTGCGGCAAAGCCAAAGGAAGGTTATGATTTAACCGACTATGCGTGTAATGTTTATTTATTTATGTTCATATAATTGAGACATGAGAACTGTGTTAGTTTTGGTTGATTTAGATTCATAGTACCTATCGTTAATCGAAGTTTTATTGAAGCCAGACAATTTACAATTCAAAACAATGAAAACATTATTTAATTTGGGAATACCTACTTGAGTGCGAAAACCGTATCATCGAATTTTGTTTCTTCGAAAACCTTTCAACGACATCTCTATACTGCGACGCCTTGCTAAATCGACGTCTTGTTACTGCGATATTTCGTTACATCGAAAAACTGTACTGCGAACGATTTTACTGCGTAAATATCATACTGCGAAGCCTTGTTCAATCGACGTCTCGTTACTGCGATGTTATATGTTACTTAGGAAAACTTAATTCGGACTACCTTACGGCGACAACCAAGTACTTACATCGATTTTCTTTATCAAAATAATACCTACATTTCTTTAACATTTCCTTAAAAGCATTGAGCCTGTACAAAATTCGTCAGTAGTAAAGGAATGCGAAGGTTTTTTTTTCCAAAATAATTAATGTATCATTCGCTTGAGGTTGCTGGGGTTCTATGAACAATATGTGGGTAGATTAAAAATTGTAATGACAAGAAATATAATGAACTATAATTGCATTTGTATACTGTTAGTCGTTTAGTGTTATAGAAGAGTTCACTGTTAATTGTTTATTGTTAAAATGACTGACTCTGTTATCATAGAAAAATCGAAGCGCGGAAATGACAAACTGATTATTAGTGGATATGAGTTTTGTTTGAACAAAAATGAGAATGACAAATTTTATTGGTGTTGTGTGCTTAAGCAAAGGAAGCAGTGTTCAAGTACTGTGACGACCGAATTTTGTACAGGTAACGGGCATTCCGTAATTAAAAATATGACTGAACACTCTCACGCTCCTAATGCTTCATTGTTGCAAACAATATCATTTAGAAACAAGTTAAAACAAGCAGCGGAAATATCAGAAAGTATCTTGATATTTTGTTTAGTGCAAAATAACAGCAAGCGGTTTTTATCACCGAATTTAGTGTCACGAGCAAAAAATCGTCCTCCATCGACGAAAGCATATGCAGACGGTATTTCAATTTCATCTCTAGTTTGCGGTTCTTTAGGCTTATGTTTCCTTCTGACACGATGAATTATTTGCCTCAAAGCATTTTTATTTGGCAGACTAGATGCACTTGTACTGGGAACAGCCTCCAAATTAGCTTGAATGATCTGTACAGGTGTCATTGAAGTGGCAGCCGCTGCTTGTTTTAACTTGTTTTTAAATGATATTGATTGCAACAATGAAGCATTAGGAGCGTGAGAGTGTTCAGTCATATTTTTAATTACGGAATGCCCGTTACCTGTACAAAATTCGGTCGTCACAGTACTTGAACACTGCTTCCTTTGCTTAAGCACACAACACCAATAAAATTTGTCATTCTCATTTTTGTTCAAACAAAACTCATATCCACTAATAATCAGTTTGTCATTTCCGCGCTTCGATTTTTCTATGATAACAGAGTCAGTCATTTTAACAATAAACAATTAACAGTGAACTCTTCTATAACACTAAACGACTAACAGTATACAAATGCAATTATAGTTCATTATATTTCTTGTCATTACAATTTTTAATCTACCCACATATTGTTCATAGAACCCCAGCAACCTCAAGCGAATGATACATTAATTATTTTGGAAAAAAAAACCTTCGCATTCCTTTACTACTGACGAATTTTGTACAGGCTCAATGCTTTTAAGGAAATGTTAAAGAAATGTAGGTATTATTTTGATAAAGAAAATCGATGTAAGTACTTGGTTGTCGCCGTAAGGTAGTCCGAATTAAGTTTTCCTAAGTAACATATAACATCGCAGTAACGAGACGTCGATTGAACAAGGCTTCGCAGTATGATATTTACGCAGTAAAATCGTTCGCAGTACAGTTTTTCGATGTAACGAAATATCGCAGTAACAAGACGTCGATTTAGCAAGGCGTCGCAGTATAGAGATGTCGTTGAAAGGTTTTCGAAGAAACAAAATTCGATGATACGGTTTTCGCACTCAAGTAGGTATTCCTTTAATTTGTATGCTTATCATTCTGTATTTTTGACCTATTCTCTGAATAATTTCGAAAACGGACCAAGTTTCTCACGGATTTATAGATTTCCGGAATTAGCCATTTTGACATGATGCTAATTAAAGAAGGTATCTGATAACGTTGGAACGTTGCTTTAAAAATGGATATGATAACAATAATATGATAGGTTAAGAAGATAATAGATATGATAGGTAGACCGACACATTTTCATTTTATAAAAAAAAAAACCGATGAAAACTAGGTAATCCCGCGACTAGGATGCTATCACAATATTTTTAAATATTATGACTGACCTTTATATTTAAAAATATTATGACCACGCTGGCTTCAACCAATACAAAGCTGGCGAGTTTTAACATTTGCATTTTTTAAATGAACTTTTATGAACTAGATGCAGCCACGCATTTTTTATTTATATTTTGTAATCGCTATAGCTAATCAATTATCAAAATGCAATATTAGATATTTGTATTTATTCTTACATTCTAGTATCTAAGTGAATATTATAACAAGTACGAAGGTAGTTTTTAAAGAAATATTATTTTCATGTCTTTCAAATTATTAAATCAGAACAAAAGCGTAACAATTTTAATACAGACATAGAATGTATTACTCGCGAAGCCGTATTTTTGAAATTCGGCTAGCTGGAGTAAATATTGAGCTAGTTAGTACAAACTAACTAACTCAATATTTACTTATAATCTCTCTCTAGCTCTTTATTCATTTAATAATAGCACATAGGTACAAACGTACTATTATTCTAGCTAATTAGTCTGCTTTGCTTGTATTCTATCGAAATATAAGAAAATCTTAACTAACGATGAAAGGTTAGAGGTTTCTTTCTTTCTTTCTTAGATACGTTGTTTCTGTGCTAAGGATGTTTATATATTTAATGAAGAAAATCAACAGCATATACACGTTCTGTCCTGCCCACGACTGGTGTTGAAAATACCACGCATTTGTCAAACTCAAACTCAAAGCATTTATTTCAATTAAACCAATTACAGGCACTTTTGAATTGTCAAGGCAAAAGTCACAAGTATAAAGTCGCGTGACCTATACAAGTTCGTGGATTTAGTTTGGTCCGTTCTGAATTCAAAAGTCACCTCCACAGAGAAACCTTCTTGGTGTACAGGGAACGTTTTAAACATTTGCTCAAAGACTCGTTTTTCAATTATTTCATTAATTTGAACAATAGCTGACCGCAACTCGTGTAGAAAGCTAGGTAAACAATAATAATACGAGTACCTCTAAACTAATTAGATTTTCTATTGTTTTATTAGAAGGTACCTATTATATCTCGGATTCAGTACAATATTACATACCTTTGTCATATTTCTATCATGTAAGTCTTTATGAGCTAATGAACACCACGGGTAGTCCCTAAAGTTATATTCATAGGATTATTACATTAGGGAGTAACCCCAGGGCTCAACGTAACATTTC
Source organism: Amphipoea lucens (assembly GCA_947508005.1). Classification (NCBI taxonomy): domain Eukaryota; kingdom Metazoa; phylum Arthropoda; class Insecta; order Lepidoptera; family Noctuidae; genus Amphipoea; species Amphipoea lucens. The sequence goes on from OX382374.1 coordinate 10,540,235, forward strand.
TCGCGTAACTTCTAGGTAATATTGCATTGGGTATAATAAAGAAAATTATTTTAATTATAATATACACCATGTATTACAAATACTTTAAAACTGAACAACTTTCTCTTTGGTACTAACAGCGAAATCGCGAAAAAATAATCTCAAGTAGTTGATCCCATGGAGAAAACTGTTTAGTGGTCAGTACCACACCTTTCTGGTATCTATATGCTGTATTTATCCTATTCCAAATAGTTAGTGCCTACAAAATATTATTTGAGGAGTGTGATAAGAGTTATGTATAAAAATTTTGTCATTTAGGCAACCAAACCAAAAGGTTTAATTTTTTTTTAAGTTATATTGTAATGAAAATAAATACTATTAACGAAAAATATCAATAAGTTCTCCAGCCAAAATAAAACCGGCTTGTTGTGTAGGAGAACGTTGTATAAATAGTATAAACACTTTTGTTGCTTCCGACGCCGGTACTCGAATTCGAGAACTCCCATTTTGACAATTACGACAAAAAGCCCATTAATTAATTTATAATCTCCATTCATTATCATTATGACTGGAGTATGTATCTGCAATCTTTTGTTCAGTTGTTATTGTTGGCTGGCTATATGTAAACTGTTAGCTCCCATTTGCCTTAGATAAAAAATATTAGACTACAAGGAGGTTAATACTCTTAAATCAGCCCTTGCATTTAGACGATCAATTATTTTCAAGCAATAACATGACGGCCTATGAGTTTCAATGCTTTCGCATGAGCAAGGCCTTCCAACAGTTTAGTAAAATAATGCGTAATATTGATCCTACACGGTGCAATGGAAAAAATTAGGTACATTAAAAATTAAACTCATTCAAACTTTTGTTCAATCATTGCGCAATCTTCAATACGAACCCTAAACAGTCAAAATCGTTGCGCAATTCGTGATATTGTGCAATATACCGGCGATCACTTTCAGATTCATTCGTTCCGGCATTTGCCACAAAATACTTTTTTAGATTATATATTTTTTTTCTAACTAGATGGGAACTACTACATGAACTGAAGTCCCGTGTGTAAAATCTCTACTTCAAAAACAGCTCTCCGCACCAACCGAATGCAAAAGCTAATCACAAAGTGTAGCAGCGGCACTATTTCCTGCTAGAGGAAGCCCGCCCGGAACGTACGGAACTATCTACAAACTATTAAAGTTTTATGTCACGGAAATTGACGTAGCAACAGCGAAAATTCTCAAGCGAATACCCGAGTGGGAAGTGCTCTGTGTGGTATTGGATATATTTTTCATATTGAAACTGGTTTTATGCCTCTGATTCTAGACAAGGGAGCTGTTCCAAAGACGAGACGTGGGTATCGAAATATTTTAACGGTTTCTGCCTTGAATTTTTTTACTTGACGTAGCAGCCGCTACGACAGTGCTACGCCGTAGCGGCCTGTGGAGTAAAATTTTGGATGGACTAAACAGATGTGCTTGTGTATTTTTGACTATGCTGATGCTACATTTTGCATTAGTTAAGTACCGACCTTTGCCCAGCAGTGGGACAGTACACGTTAATAGAAGGACCGATATGAGTCCATGGACGTCTATCCGTGACACTTCACAATGTAAAATTGACACTTATGGAATGACGTTTTGTCACATCTTGCTACTTGAACTAAACTCGCTACATACTCGTAACGTACATAATCTGCCTATATGTTCTCACTGCTGAGACAGACACTTCCTCTCGGTGAGAGGGAGTGGGCCGTAATCCACCACGCTGGCTCAGTGCGGGTTGGTGGATGTCCGGCTGGGACATGCCGGTTTCCTCACGATGTTTTCCTTCACCATTTTGAGAGCAGTGAAGATGAAATAATTTACGAACAAAAAGTAAAGCGCCTGTCTGGGTTCGAACCCACGACCTACTCGTACGTACCGGCTACTTAACTAATGCAAATGTAAATTGGGCATTAATAAAAGTAAATCAAGCGTGGTGATCGGTGCTCCTGCCTTCTCTATATGAGAGACTTCTGCCCCGCACTGGGACAATTGTAGGCTGGTATTATTATTTTATAATTATGCTAGCTGCGCCCCGCGGTTTCACCCGCATACGTTTCGATCCCGAGGGAATATCCGAAAAAAAAGTATCCTATGTGTTATTCTGTGTTATATTACTGTAAAGTTTCATCAAAATCCGTGCAGTAGTTTTTCCGTGAAAGAGTAACAAACATCCTCACAAACTTTCTCATTTATAATTATTAGTAGGATAGGAAGTAGGATAAAAGTAAATGTAATTAAGGCCAAATTTACGACCCATTTATAATATTTGTTTAGCTGTGTTTACGGAAAAAAACGCGTAACTTTGTGCTCAAACACATACTGTCCTGGAAACCGGAATAAAAAGTATTAATTTTGTTTTTTTCTCATCTCTATTAATTCATCTTCATCTGCTTCACATAATTTAGGTATTCTAATACTAAATTCTGCCTTGCTTGTAAGTGGACCAAAATGTTTATTAGTCGTGTTCAAAAGTCCTACAGAATAAGCACTATAACCGCGCTTATCATTTTTATTTACATTATTACTCACTGGTTTATTTATGAGCCGTTAAAAGCCTCATTTACGCATACCATCGTAAAATTGTAGGTACCATCTGGAAATAATTTTGTTTAGACTTGCTAAATAGAGGTTTTTGAGTATTGAATCTCTTAAGTAGGTCAGAGATACATTATGTTTCCAAATCAAGAAATAAAACTGTGATCAGAAATTGTTAATGAGATATTGTGATCGTGAAATCGTTGGACTGAGTACCTGTAGCTTTATTATATTGCTCTCAATTTCTCTAATAAAGATTTATACTGTCAGTGTTTGCAGCAGAAAACAAAATTGCTTGGCGCTTTGTGCCACCACTGGAACCTTTTATGGGTGGTGCCTGGGAAAGGCTCATCCGTTCCGTGAAGACTACTATTTTGTTAAAGAACGTTATTGGAGAATTTTCATTATATTTAGCATTGTCCCAGTTACTAATTCTCTCTAAGTCATAAAGAGACGTATGTGAATCATAATAACGACTTTCTTATTTTGTCCTGCGTTATATTTTATGCACGCAACATAGCCAACGTCTTACAATAGCACAAAATAAAACGAGGTATTCCACTCAGAGCACTGATTTGAACTGCACAGCCTCTACCCACGTCTTTTGCATACCAAACAGACAGGCAATCGGAAAAGATTAATAAGTAAATATTAAATATATTATGTCCTCTTCCCAGAACCATTTCAAATATTCAAAGAGACTTTGACGTACATCATTTAATATTTCTTCTGAAAAGTGATCCCATAAAACAGTTGAATACAATTACCATAAAAAGAGTCTCATTTCATAAGTATGTGTACTTGTCCGTTATATTTTTATGAGCAGACATTTGTATGCATAAGGAGACGACTGTTATTGCCCAAAATAGACCTCTTATGAAAAGGTCAACAATATTTCTTGATACAAACACTGTCACGAGAGAGGTATAATAATTTATGTTCAGTTGTAAATCAAAAGTTTTGTACACAAATCTCTTTGACACATAAATATTTCGGCGACATTATCTTACACGAAGCAACAAGTTGTGACAATAATAAATAAGAAACTCAAAATAATGTTGTGGAATAAAAATCAATGTTTGACAGGCCTGATGGTCTAGTGGTTAGTGACCCTGACTGCTATGCCGGAGGTCGTGGGTTCGATTCCCACCCAGGACAAATGTTTGTGTGATGAGCACGATCATTTGTTCTGTGTCTGGGTGTAATTTATCTATAATATGTATGTATTTAGAAATATATAAGTATGTTTATCAGTTGTATAGTACCCATAACACAAGCTCTGCTTAGCTTGGGACTAGATGGCGTTGTGTGATAGTTGTGGAATATTATATTATTTAATGTTTGTATGTTTGTCCTCTATGCGTTCCGAAACCATTGGTCAGATTGTGATGAAACTTTGGTAGGGTGTTCTGGGGATGCCCGTGAATTCCTAATTATTAAAACATGGGAAAAAATAACAAAAAAAAATCTGAGGCGGTACAAAGTTCGCCGGGTCAGCTAGTGTTTTATAAAATATTGTACTTTCACTGCTTGGTTGTATTTCACACGCAATCAATCAATTTAGCCTATGGCAGTCCACTGCTGCAAATGGGCGTCTCCAGGCTGCGCCATAACACCCTGGAGTGCTTAGTTTTTATTAGAGTAACAATAAGTATGATTTTGGCTCACAGTCCTTACGAGAAGCCAGTAGTACTCAGAAGCCAGTCTTACCAGCAAAGAGTATTAACCCAGTAATTGGATTATGGGGGTCAAGGTACTATTCAAAGAAAATCATCATCTGCCTAGCCTTTTCCCAACTATGTTAGGGTCGACTTCCAGTCTAACCGGATGCAGCTGAATACCAGCATTTTTCATGGAGCGACTGCCTATCTGACCTCCACAACCCAGTTACTGGGTAATACGATACCCCTTGGTAAGACTGGTTGTAAGACTTTCGGGCTTCGGGCAAAGATCCACGAATAACAGCCGGGATCAACGACTTAACGTGCTTTCCGAGGCAAGACCCCTCGTCTTGGTATGTGAAGATGGTCACCCATACAAGGAACAACCGCGGCTAGCGTAGCTTAACCTGATCGATCGACCCATGCGGCTGTTATTACTTAGCCACAAGCCCCTTTATTTAACAAAGTAACGAAAACTAAAGAAAATTCATTCATATAAAAAAACGTACACTGGATTGTCTTGAATTTTCTCTACATGCATCGTCCACAAAGCTACATGAATTTTGTACAAGGAACCCTTATGAATTATTCAATTATTTCGTTACAAAACCGAACTAATCTAGGTAATTTGTAAGGTAGAAAACGTTTCCTTATTTCAAGGATCATCTTAATTAACTAACACTTTTCTCAAGCAAGTATAAAACACGACGACGACGATGATGACGTCACGGAGTAAGGTGCGTGCGAACGGAAAATGAAATACTGCTATCATAACAAAATCGAGAATCAAATATTGTAAACTCATTTAAATTAATTTTAAATAATAACAGTCACAACAACACGTCAAATAACACGCCCCTAATAAATCAAATAATCATCATCATATCAGCCAAAAGACGTCCACTGCTGGACATAGGCCTCCCCCAAGCACCTCGACTTCGACCGGTTCTGTGCTTCTCACATCCAACAGGTTCCTGCGGCCTTCACAAGGTCGTCGGTCCACCTTGTGGGAGGCCTTCCAACGCTACTACGTCTTCCGATACGCGGTCGCCACTCCAGAACCTTTCAGTTCTACTGGCCATCTGTTCTGCGAACAATGTGCCATGCCCACTGCCACTTAAGTTTGGCAATTTTTCTGGCTATGTCGGTTACCTTGGTTCTCCTGTGGATCTCCTCATTTCTGATTCAGTCACGCAGGGAAACTCCAAGCATAGCCCTCTCCATTGCCCTTTGGGTGACTTTTAGCCTTCTAACAAGGCCCATTGTGAGCGACCACGTTTCATATGCCATATGTCATCACTGGCAACACGCACTGGTCAAAGACTTTCATCTTGAGACACTGCGGTATGTGGGATGAGAAGATATCAAATAATATTTTCGGTAAAATACCATTCTATAACATGCCGCGATTATAATTATGTTAGTAATCAATTAACTTTCGAGCTTGTTATCTGACTTCGAAATTCATGAAATTCTTGAATTCTTGGCCTGATGGTCTAGTGGTTAGTGACCCTGACTGCTATGCCGGAGGTCGTGGGTTCGATTCCCACCCAGTACAAATGTTTGTGTGATGAGCACGATCATTTGTTCTGTGTCTGGGTGTAATTTATCTATAATATGTATGTATTTAGAAATATATAAGTATGTTTATCAGTTGTCTAGTACCCATAACACAAGCTCTGCTTAGCTTGGGACTAGATGGCGTTGTGTGATAGTTGTGGAATATTATTATTATTATGTTTATTTTTTTTTCTCGGCCTAGCCGGATAGAACTGATGGCACGGGCCTAAGCCAAGTGTCCAGCAGTGGGGTTAAGTGTGGGAGTAATATTTTAAGTAGACTGCGTGGTAGACGAAACAATATTTGAGTGGGAGTATTGGTGTAAGTTGTCCGACTCACACTGAAGAAATTTTCTAACTAGCCTACATGTGTTAAGAATCACTGCCTTTTGCATCAGGTGGTAGGTGTTAGGTGGCAGGTTGAGGGAACTAAGGGACTGATGAAGCTGTTTTGGAATTACTCCTGTTGTAGATAGCACTATGGGGACTATTGTGACTTTTTGAAGATGCCAGATTCGGGTTATTTCATCTTTTAGTTCGGTGTATTTGGATAATTTTTCGGCTATTGTAGTCTGTAGGTTATGCGTATTTGGCACCGCAATGTCTATAAGGAACCCAGTTTTATTTATTTTATCAATTAATGTGATGTCGGGTCTATTAAAGTGAATTGTGCGGTCTGTGAGTATGGCTCGGTCGAAGTACAGTTTTGTTGTGGGGTTCTCTAATACCGTTTCAGGGTTGTATTTGTAATAAGGTACTATAGTGTCTATAAGTTTGTATTTATGGGCTAGTTTTTGGTGTATGACGTTGACTACTTGATCGTGTCGATGTTTGTAGTCTGTCTGGGCTATTGATTTGCAGGCGCCGGTAATATGTTGGATTGTTTCTGGAGAACTGTTGCATTTTCTACAAATATCGGTTGCTAAATTCTTTATAATGTGTTTTCTGTAGTTCTTGGTCTCAATTACTTGGTCCTGAATTGCAAGCATGAACCCTTCAGTCTCCGGGAATAGTTCGCCTCGATTCAACCACGCGTTCGACGCATCTTTGTCGACATTTAATTGGCATAAATCTTGGCGATGTCTCCCGTGTAGAGACTTCTGGGTCCACTCTTGACACTCGGTTCTGTCGTCAGTCACTTTCTCGTTTTTTTGTTCTGTAGTGTCTTTTAAATTAAGAGGTGTTAAGTGTTGGTCGTTGTGTGCTATTTGTTTGTGGAGTGGGGAAGATTCAGTTTTGGCAAAGAAGTATTGCCTAAGAGCTGTGATCTGTCTGTTGTGTAAATTTAGGATATCTATAAGTCCTCTGCCTCCTTCCTTTCTCGGTAACGTTAACCTTTGTATATAAGATCTTGGGTGATGTTTGCGAAATTTAGTCATTGTGGTGTTTATTTTTCGTTGTAAGTTTTTTAACTCAGTTTTGGTCCAATTTATTATCCCGAATGAATAGGTGAGAACAGGTATAGCAAAGGTGTTGATTGCTTTTATAGTGTTTCGTGAATAGAGCTGTGTTTTTAGTATTGTATTAATTCGGTGTTGGAATTGTTGTTTAAGTTTTTGTTTAGTATCTTTGTAGTGTATCTGACGAGATTGATTGTACCCTAAGTATTTATAAGTGTCTAGTTCATCCAATGGTTCTATTTGTTCTCCTGTACCTAAGGTGTATTGGTGTTGGTAGTTCTGTCCTGCTCTGACTGAATTTATTTTACATTTATCTATGCCGAACTCCATTTTAATGTCATTTGTGAATGTTTCTGTTAGGTTAGCCAGCTCGTAAAGTTGACTCTCGGTTTCTGCATATAGCTTAATATCATCCATGTACAGTAAATGATTTAAAACGTCTTTCTGTGGGTCAGTCTGTCGGTTGGTAGTTGAAGAATTTAAAGGGATTCCTAATGAGGTAGCATTTAATATTTTAGATAAGGGGTATAGAGCAAGGCAGAACCACAGTGGGCTCAGTGCATCTCCCTGGAAGATTCCTCTCTGTATTTTAATTGGGCTAGTATCTATTGTTTCTGTTGGGGTAGTTAGTCTTAATACTGTACACCAAGTTGTCATCATAGTCTTCAAAAATGTAACTATTGTTGGGTTTATTTTGTAAATTTCTAACACTTGTAATAACCATGAATGGGGGACAGAATCATACGCTTTTTTGTAATCAATATACATGGTGAATAAATCAGTTTTACATTTTTGAACTCTTTTTAAGATAACGGAATCTATGATTAATTGCTCTTTGCAGCCTTGACTATATTTTCGGCATCCTTTTTGCTGTTCGGCTAGGATGTTATTGGCCTCAATGTGTTCGTATATCATTTCAGATATGCAGGATGTGATGATCTTATACAAGGTCTGTAAGCATGTAATGGGTCTATATTTAGCTGGGTTAGAAAGGTCATTGCGATCTTTCGGTATCATGTAAGTTGTGCCTGACGTTATATAAGAAGGTATCATATTGGGATCTTTGATGAAGCTGTTTATAAAATTATATAAATAACAATGAAGTGCTGTGAATTTTTTGTACCACTATGAATTTGAATTTCAACTATGAATTTGGTCTGACCCAGGTGCTTTCCAATTATGCAGGGGAGATAGAACTTTATGAAATATCTGTGGGGAGATGTGCTCAGAAGCCATTGTCTGAATGTTTGTGTTATTTGATAGTTCTGCTTGTATCCAATCGGCTTGGGCGTTATGATGAATAGGTTGTTCCCATATTTCTGCCCAGAAGTTTTGTAATGCCTCTGGGTTAGGAGCGTTAAGCTGATCTTCACTTGGATTATTATTCTGAACATTTGTTGTTGTTCGTTTTATATTACGATAAAAAAGTTTTTCATTATGGCTGAGTGCATGCTTTATATCTTTGGAGTCGGCCTGTTACTACTGAGAGTTTTTGTTTAAGTGTGTCTAGTGTGTGTGCTGCTTGTGTGTTTGGTTCTTCGTGTACGGTGTGAATTCTATATAGTTTTATGATCTTTTTTACATGTTTCTTTAATTTTCTACTTCTACTGCCGTTAGTAAATTGTGTCATTCTACCTATTTTTGACCGTAAATCTTTTAATTTTCGTTCTAGTCGTCTTTGCCATTTTGGTTTATATTCTGTTTTTGTACCATGGCGGTTTATTTCTCTTGGTTCGAGTGTTATCTTGGCTCCGTTGACCTTATTATTTTTGTTTTTGATTCTTTAATTACCAGTCACACATATGATTATTCCCCTCAGGCTAATTATGTACTTGTTGTAATAAATAATCAGACGTTTTGCCAAATATGGTGTTCCAATGTAAGCTGTGTTGGCCCAGTGCAGCAGTGGTAACAGACCCGCATTACGAGTTGTAGGTCGTGGGTTCGGACTCAGACAGGCGCTTTGTGTAATTTATTTCATCACCATTGCTCTCAAAACGGTGAAGGAAAACCTCGTGAGGAAACCGGCATGTCCTAGAGCCAAAATTCGAAGACATGTGACATCCAGCAACCAGCACTGGGCTCGCGCTGTGGATTATGGTCCTCTCACAGAGAGGAGGCCTGTGTCCCAGCAGTGGGAACATGTGGTGTTCCAGTGCCTTGTAGGTTGTATTGCCTATTGTTTTATCAGGCACGAACCCAAATCTCGGACTGTTATTAGGAATCTCGAGAAAGTTGGTCAGCAGCCTAATTGCGGAACGCCAAATCGTCAAATGATTCTGATCAGTTGGCTTCATTTCTATCACAATTGGCTTCATTTTACGATTTTCGAATTGCGAAACTCTAGTTTATTATGAAACCAATTATGAACGTTAAGGCCCTGCGCAGAAACTAGAGTTTCGCAATTCGAAAATCGTAAAATGAAGCCAATTGTGATAGAAATGAAGCCAACTGATCAGAATCATTTGACGATTTGGCGTTCCGCAATTAGGCTGCTGTTCTAATAAGAACAGACCAACTTTCTGTTCGATGTAAATATTATTAAACAATTTTGTTACATTAAACAAATTAACTCACAGACAGCTCGGAAAGCATTTTATTTCGACGTACGGAACCCAAAGAATGATTAACAAAATTACATATTCGCTGTAATTCGTATTACGAAACATCGTTCTCAACATTTAAATGTCACGTTAAATTATTACGGACTGCTTTCAACTCTGGAGATTTCGTATGCATCATTCTCCAATGAGTTCGTTTGATATGTAAATATAAAGATAATGCAATTAGGCTCCTGTCAAAATTTAGGTACGCCAAATTACTGTAACATTTCTGAATAATATAACCAATGTCTCATATTTGTTGTATATAAGGTGCTATACAATTATCTATCTGCCACGGCTTCAATGGGAGACAGTATTCTGTACATAGATTACAATAATAAAGATACTGATTTAATTCGACCCTGTATAATATTCTTTGCCCAACAGTGCGGTTATAGAAATTGTAGAATTGAGCCACCTATGTCAAACGCAAGCAGTAATTTCTGCACAGAATGTTACAAACTTACTAAACCTTGTTGGTCACGTCCAATGTACGTGCCCTACTATTGCATTATGCTCATCGCCCAGAGACAATTGTTCAAAAGTCTGAGGAGCTTCTTTTGTTGGAACATAGCACAGCTGCAAAACAGTAGAAATAGGATTTGTCTATGCTTAGCGTGTCCGATTTTTGAGGTTCTCAAATGTTTATTTGAGAACGTCACCACCAACCACCACCAGAAGAATTACTTCGTCGAATCAATCGTTAAGGATTCGACGAAGTTATTCTATAGAAATCTCACCAATAGATTTATCGAGTAGATAAACTCCGCTTTGAAATATTCGGAAATGAAGATCCGGGAAAAGTTCGAAACTACCTAATTTTATCTGGCAGTAGTTGCCAATAAGCTAAAATTATTTGCGCAAATATTCGTGTACAATTTTATCTTCGGCTTCCCTCGCCTCATCTTTTTTATGTACCGAACAAATAAAAGGTTTCCACTGTACCTCCCGCGTTTATTGTTCTCTCCTTTATTATGTAACGGTTTATCTCCACTGTTAGTCGATATTTTATTATATGCGTTAGTCCCTGGAAACAGATACATGTGCTTCATACAATAGTATTCCTAAATTAGACATAAAGGAATCCTAAGCAGTTGGGATAGTCTTACTAGTACGTGGGGAGGTCATAATATTGGTGCCGGGGGAATACAAATCTTTTAAGAGGCTTGGAACACGCTAGATTGTCCTTAATACTAAGGTTAATGTCAGATAGAGGCAGTGTTTTCTGTAAGTAGGTACGGATTTCCACTTAAGCTTAGCAATTGTTCGGGCTTTGTCGGTTCCCCGGGTTTTCCTACGTATCTCTTTATTTCTGATTCGATCACGTAGGGAAACTTCAAGCTTAGCCCTCTCCATTGCTCTTTAGGTGACTCAGCTTTCTACCGAGGCCCATTCTGAATGACCACGTTTCAGTGCCATAGGTCATCACTAGCAACACGCACTGGACAAAGATTTTCGTCTTGAAACACTGTGGTATATAAGACGATAAGATACACATTGCTCGCAGAACAGATGGCCGATGGGGCCGAAAGGTTCTGTAGTGGCGACCGCGTAGCGTATCGGAAGACGTAGCATATTGGAAGGCCTCCCACAAGATGGAACGATCACCTTGTGCAGGCTGCAGCAATCCGCCGAAAAGTACATAACCTGTCGAAGTGGCGGTTCTTGGGGAAGCCCTATGTCCAGCAGTGAACTTGTTTCGGCTAAAATGATGATATGAGATATAGATTGAAATAAAAAGTTTCTCTTCGGTTCACATTAATTTTATTCATATTATTTAAAATGTTACTGCAGAAGAATATTTTTCCGGACCCGTAAGTGTATTTATAGAATCTAAAAACACAGGGCTTTCTTGCATATTGCATTGCACTTTCATACCTCCACTTTCAGCGAATCCAATTTAAAATTCACTTCTTGCATAAGATTTTCCTTTGACGGATACGATATGGAGAACCACAAACTTTGACTTGCATTTTACCGGTTTTCTAGAGTTCCGTACTAATATATTAAACCTTTTTGGTGAGCTTTTAGAAGTAAACAAGAATGTAGTTCAATTTAGGGATCAATTTGCACTTTAAAAGCTAAACTTGATCCAAATCAAGTTAAGGCTACAATACCCGATAATTTCAAACAAAGTTTCTTAACCGATTTTAGATTTTCCATCAAGCCTTAGAAACATTTTAACTACATTTAAATAGAATTTCAATTTTCCGAGTAATCTCAAGCAATTTGATTGGCTTAGTTAGCGTCGAAAGCTACAAATAATTGCATCACTAAGTGGCGAGGAAGAGAAGGGTTGACGTCGAGACAGTCCCATCCCGGAAGAGATAAGGACTTTTATAAGTTAGATAATTATGTTCGTTGACAATAAATAAAGCTGGATTTTATGCAGAAAAGTATTTTTGAAGTGACAACTTCTTTAAGCGCGTTGGGCATTTTTTGAAATGGTAAAAAACCATTGAATTCGCGCCACTGTTACCGTAACCGATACCGCTTCGGATGTGTTCGGCTGCCCTCAGGATGTACTCGGTTTTAATGTATATCGATATCCGTGGTATATCCGATATGTGAGTGAGTGATGGCAAAGTGTTCTGTTTGTGTTTTGTTTTCACTTCTGTCCGCACTCCCGGAGTGCCACTGTTTTTTTTTTAGATACTTTTATTCTTCTACCTCTTTTTAATTCTCATCGAGAATAAGCTCACGAACTATAACAGCCTGTTACTGCCCCACTGCATGGCAAAGGCCTCTTCTCATATAGAGAAAGCACGACTATTGATCACTACTCTTGCTCAAGACGGGTTGGTGATTTCAGACTTATATTAACTATGCATAAGTCCAGATTTCCTCAAGATGATTTTCCTTTACTGATATCAGTTATGTCTTAGACAAACTCAGAAAGTATATAAGGATTGAAAAGTCATAGTTGTGCTTGCTTGGTAAACTCATGCTGTAATAAAAAAGTAGGCAATCAGGAAAACACAACAAGAAATAACAATAACAAGATTTAACAAACGAAACTCGAAAAAAGAGAACTTCGTGAAATTCACGGGCACTTCCAACAACTCTGGTAGTGGACTACAGGGTGCGCCAGATGCATTAAGTATCGTATCGCCACTTGTAGAAATGTGAAGGCTACTTCAATAATACACCCCTTCTTTAATTGGTATAATGTACCCTACTTTTAACCCTTGAATACATGTTAATTAAAATTAATAGCTGTGTTTACGCCAATTACTGGACTTATTTGCATAAAACGGTATTTTAAAAATATAGGTCGGTTTTTATTTTGTCTCTTGGGGCATTGGGCTTTTATAAATGGCTGTTTTGATAAAAGTACACAGCAGGCGGGCGACATAAACTCTTAATTAACCGTATAAAGTTTTTGCTAGCAAAAATCTTTGATGTAATTTGAAAAAAAAATCTAGTCCGTACCCTATGGGTTGTAAGTCGTAAATTTATTAAAATAAAGTTATTATAATATCATAATTACCTGAATAATTTTAAAATTATAAATTGCAATAGCTTCGTAGAGTAAGTACCGACTGTCAAGAAATACTCGTAAATAACAATTATAGTTATTTTTGTATGAAAATAGACCCTCCCGTGGCGGAAAATTTTCTGACAGCGTGCTGTAGCACATTTTAAATTTATCGCAGCACAAAGCTGAACATAAAACCAACTTTACATTTATTTTCTGACACAAATAAAAGAGCAATTCAAAATGGCACACTTCGTGGCTAGTTCCATCATACAAGTTTTACTAAGCGGGTCGTTTCTCACATGAAACATGAACGCATCGAAAAACTGTTCGCAACAATATGTTAAAACTATGCATCGCTGCAATTCATCATGGAACTTTTTAAGTATGCTTTGTTGATTTCCACCGGGACTAGCAACTACTCGATGTTTATTAAATATTTTATCACTATTCGTTATTACTTAACTAGAATAATTAACACACAGTATCAATTCTAAAATCATTTTGTGAATTCTAAATAAGTTTAGGCTTAGTGTTTCCAATCTTTATAAAGACAACAACAAAGATTAGTACAGCCCACAGATATAGATACACCTAGATAACGCAAGAGCAACTAAATCGCGTGCCAAAAATCGCACTAGCTTACGTTCAAAAATCGTAAGCCGCCACTTTCGCGCTCAGTCCAGTGTACTGCTGGCTGGGTGAGCGTGAGCGAGAGCGCGAGCTTGTGACGTCATAGTAGGTAGTCAAAAAATGGCACGCTTGGTTTTCACACAGTTCGTGATACTTGCGTTATCTAATGTCTATCTATATCTGTGGTAGAGCCAGTCTTAAGTATGTTTGTGAAAGGCTACGTGAGAAACGACGATAATAAATTATTAACAAAGTTAAAATCCACAGCTAAATTAAATTCTCTCAAGTTAGTTGCCAGTTTGTTAGAGAGACACTTGCGTAAATGTCGCTCACAGCTTTGCTAGCTTTCTGTTTATTGTTCAGACTCGGCGCCTGGTGTAAGGTGAAGTAGCTTTAAGGCAACAAAGGGACTATAATATCTGAAATATGAATTGTAGCTATCTTCACATGCGTGCTACTGCAGCATTCTACCATAGGGTAGAATGCTGCAGATCTCTGAATCTGTTTATAGAAACAAGCGTGCACATACAAATCATAATTCTCATGAACATAATACAGTAGTTTCTTAAGCTGGTTACAGAATAAAGTTAATCTTTAAAACTCAAAAAACAACCTTGTAACAACAACCCTAATATTAATAAGGTTGAAAACAGTTGTTTTTCTCGACCACTTCTATCATGAAAACGTGTTATGCCATCCATAGTAATAACATTAAATAAATAACGCCCTCTACGCGGTATTTTTGTGAATTCGCTCAATCAATCAACTCGCGAACGCGTACTCGCGTGACGATCGCATTTGGTTAGGACACGGGGATAGGCCCGCGTGCACCATAAATCACTAAATACGTATACCGCTAAACGAATTTCTATCATCTTTCTATTTCTGTCAATCATTCGAAGACTACAGAGACAGATAGATGTTTCAAACTACTTATCTATCTGTGCGTACTTTGTGCAATAATTGAAGATAAAATTCATGAACAATTTTTTTTACATTTGACTCTATTGTCCTGTAAAAGATTTCTCCTTGTATTGATTAAGTTAAAACTAGTATCCAGAGAGTAGCAAAGGGTTCAAGCTGACCCAACCTTGCTCCCCGAGGAGAATAGGTACTCTACTTTTCGCACCTACTGCGAGGTAACAAATTGGTTCAAAAAACGTCAATATTAAATTATTTTTGAGTTCGGTGTTTTCTAACTGACTATTCTGAGAACACAGACCAAAACAAACCCAGAGGATAATGCAAGTTATCTTAAAAATCTATAACGGAATGATCTCTAAAATATTGAGAATATTGATATTTGGAAAATAGTTAGGAAAAGGCTAGGCAGATGATGAAATAATGACATTATTTAGTTTTACCTTTCTTACGATCATGAACTGTGGACATATGAGTGACGAAGGATTCGACTAATTCGGTAGCTCTATTATTCCAATTAAATTCACTGGTATTTGCCGAAACAACGAAGGGATCATTCAACTGATATAATCTAATAATTTCAAAAGGAATGTAAGCATCTACTCGTGTTTGATATTAATAATAATAATATTCCACAACTATCACACAACGCCATCTAGTCCCAAGCTAAGCAGAGCTTGTGTTATGGGTACTAGACAACTGATAAACATACTTATATATTTCTAAATACATACATATTATAGATAAATTACACCCAGACACAGAACAAATGATCGTGCTCATCACACAAACATTTGTCCTGGGTGGGAATCGAACCCACGACCTCCGGCATAGCAGTCAGGGTCACTAACCACTAGACCATCAGGCCTGTCGATATTGCGCAAAGTATAATGTTTCGGCTGTTGATAGTAGATTATTCACTAAGGGGATCAAATCCGCAACACGTCTTTCAAATAATGCAGATCAAACAAAGCCCTTATTTCACGAATCGCTTGCAAGCAGAATTTTCTTTTTATCTATTTACAATAATTACTATAATAACTAGTTAGCTTGTCTGCGTCTTAGGTACAAACCGTAACAAAAACTGAAAAAATAGTTATAACAACATCAGCTCGTTCTTTAAAAAATAACGGCGAAGTGAAGCTTAGCAAAGACGACGGAGCTAATTGGACTTTTTAATCAAATAAGAAATTGTTTGATATTTTTCTTTCACTTGACTGATCCAATTAGCTGGGAATAAAAAAATTGCGTAATGTTTTCAATATCTACTGCCCTTTTGTTTATCTTGTCTGCGTTCTATGCATTTGTTAATACCTACTCTGCATCTATTAGCTGTCGCGTTTTAGCATGGCAATAGCGGTCCTTAAATCACCTACATTTTCAAGCATTTTTTATTTCTAAAACAGAAATCGAGTCCGGAATCAAACTCAAACACAAACTCAAAGCATTTATCTTATATATCGATCAATATTTTATAAATGCAGATAGAATAATGATGTTATAAGTTTTTGCATCTGTTTTGTTGTGAGTTAAGGAATTCGATGGTATGCATACCTCAAATATTTAGACTTTAGAGTTAGCTCTCTTTAGATCTAGGTGTGCGGTATATACCTAGGTATATAAAATAAAATCGGGTTAGTTACACCATATAACTCAAGAACGACTGAACCGATTTTTATGTTCTTTGATTTGTTGGATTTGTCTCCGCCCCGAATAGCAGATTAACTATGAACACATGGGAAAAATTCACGAAAAAAAATATGAAAATAATTAATTTTCTGATACATTCGTTCTTATTCTGAGGCGGTACGAAGTTCGCCGGGTCATTAGTTTCAATTTAAACGAATTACAGGCACTTTTGAATTGTCAAGGGGTCGGTCAGTCAGAAAGATGAAGCTAGTTGCAATATCTATCGTGTTCTTCAACGTGTCCCAATAATGAAAAACCATACACAGTTTATTGTTTGGGTTCCTATGGAGAAACATTAGGGAAAGGGCAATGATTGCTATTGCCATGTTAAAACGCGACAACTTTAGACTAGAACAATCCATTGACTTTTTTTTTCTTTTTTTAAAAGTAACTTGCTTTTAGGCCCGTATTGTCAATCAGTAGGTAATGTTAACGCGAGAGTTTTGGGCAATCGTACAACAATGCATGAACGCTTTCTTACAGAAATACTTCTATTTACTGTTATTTAATTTACCATTTTTTGTTTCAGCTCTGAAGTAAGTAATTACTTACAGATTTGAAGTCTTATCCATAATAATCCGTCTTTGAAAACTGACAGTTAATAATGGATACTAAGTGTTGTTACGATGATAAATTATTAACTATCTAAAAACGGCTTTCAATAGATTCGTAAAATATTGCTTTATTCTACAATTAGGTACTGTTTTATGCAAATATTTTTTCAGTAAGTGATCTATCACGCAATAAATGAATAAACGTTGGATAAAGTTAACATACGCAGTAATTTATTTTTATGGCTATTCTCGGTAAACTTGAAAATACTCACGTATTTAGTACATATGTTTTACATACATAATTATGTATATTTCGTGACTGTTCACGTTGATAAAGTAGGTACGCAAATGCATTGCAAATACCGCATTATTACTTTTATTTTACTTATTGTTTATTTTATGAATCTCATTCCAACACATATTTCATCAATTTTGTTCATTAAAGTTCTCAAATAAATTACAATTTATTATGAATTTAATAGAGTTATACAAATATGTTATATATATAATAGAATACTATAGTTTATTCTAAGCTTTTTTTTTGACACATAATTTCTAATACTTACGTACCTATATTTATTATGGTTTTGAGTTGAAAATATTAATAACATCTCGGTTTAGAACTCCCTGGCATTGACGTATGTATAGCCCTTTTATAAAAAAAATAAACGTTACATCCAACATCGGGATATATCAGCTCTATGAGAGTGAATGAGAGTAAACAGAATTTGGTGAAATGGATTCAATTTATACAACATTACTTGAAAGCTTTTATGAAAGAAAATAGATCCAAAATGAGATTGGGATTTTGGGATTTCCTAAAAAAATGTTATTCATACAGTAAACAAATATGTTCTTAAGTGTACGTTGATTTATGGTTAGATTAATGGGTTTATTATTCATATTACTATGTTGCTACTTGAACTGTGCCCGATTTAGTTGGTAGATAGATAGGTCCTTCTCGGAAAAACGCGTTTAGCTGTTTCAGCAGGATTATCTAAACTTTTGTTCGTTTTAGCTGGGATGGATTTTCTTATGTTTTCCATGTTATATTCTGACTGGACTGGACTGGACAAGATATCAACGTGAACGACAAATACATCTCACACCTTCGCTTTGCTGATGTTATCATCATAATGGCAGAGACGCAGGAAAAGTTAGACCAGCCTAAATGATGCTGCACAGCCTAAATGGAGCAGCTCGGCGTATCGGCCTCGGCATGAATTTGGACAAAACGAAAATTATATACAATTCACACGTCTTGCCGTCTCCTGGAGTGAATATCACATATCGGCGAACGTAGTGTGGGACGCCCTCCAGCTAGATAGACAGGCGACCTTAAAAAGGTGTCTGGAACAGACTAGATGCGGTAGGCGGAGGACACGGTGTTGTTGCGCAGCCTGGGAGAGCACTATGCCTAACAATGGATTGCGATAGGCTGAGTTGATTTATTCTCCCTGGGATGTCATGACAATATATAGTAGACAAACGAAAATTTAATTCTGCGAATTGAGTTTTAAATTCGGTAGAAATATTCGAAAAAATTGTGTTTTTTGGTACCCTTGTTAGTGTTAGCGATTTAACAAAAACATCGTAATAACTAGGTATTTATAAACCCATTATAAAGGTTTATAAATACCTAGTTATTACGATGTTGTTTATTCGTGATTAGTAATATCTATACAGAATACATTAATACTAGAAATTTAATTATCGTAATTTCACATCGTTAAACATCGCCCTTACATATTATCTAGAAAATGTGTACGGCCATGTACCTAATGCTGAAACGAAATAATTAATACCTTAGGTATATGAAATTGTATTAAATTGGTGCAAAACTCAGTAAGCTTATTGTTTAAGCTTTGTTATTTTTATGTAATCAGTTATTTAAATGTAGATTTCATTATTTGGTGAATTACCTAACATAGGAGACTATGTTTTATGTTTCAATCAATATAAAAAAATACATAGGTACCCATTAAGTCCTTGTACTAGTGAGTACATATTTTCGAATTAAATATTAAATTAACAGGACATATCCAACCAGCTATGCATTGAAAGCTTCCCGCTTAAAGATAAATCAGTCTTTTGTACCTCACAAGAATTTATTTCTATAATGAGTACCTACGTAGGTATAAATCAGAATTCTTCCATATAATAGGATCTCGAAAACGGCTTATAGCCTTTAAAACGTCTCGTTAATCTCATTATTTTGTTAAATATTCATTCAAAGATGTTGAATAAGTAAGTACAAAGGTATACCTACTTATCTGAGTCAAGGATTAGACCACAGATATAGATAGACCTAGATAACGCAAGTATCACGAACTGTATGAAAACTAAGCGTGCAACTTTTTGACTACCTACTATGACGTCACAAGCTCGCGCTCTCTCGCTCACGCTCACCCAGCCAGCAGTACGCAGGACTGAGCGCGAAAGTGGCGGCTTATGATTTTCGACCGTAAGCTGGTGCGATTTTTGGCACGCGAAGTAGTTGCTCTTGCGTTATCTAGGTGTATCTATATCTGTGGATTAGACAGATTGAATAAGAGTTCTTAGTATCCTATTCAGCTATTCAGTTAAAGAGAATGTTACGTTTAATTTTAAATGAAAAGCTGTACCTACCTACCTTGGCTGGAAATCATGCTTCTTCTTTCTTGTATTTGTTATTTCTGTTCTATTCTGTTCTTCTCTAGGTATTCTTCATCGTATACTTTACTTATGTAGAGAACCGCTGACGCACACCATTTGTAGTGGGTTAAAGTTACATATGGATCGAGCCTCAGTTGAATAAATTTATTTTGATAAAGGTTAATATTTAGAAATATATATTTTCATCCAAACGTAAGTATGTATATATATGTCAAAAATACTTTATTTTGATAAAGGTTAATATTCAAAAATATATATTTTCATCCAAACGTAGGTAACGTAATACTTTTTAATACTTAGATACATAAAATAAATATTAAAAGATAAAATATAAAAGATAGGAATATGATGTCGCGGACTTTTTTGTAGAATTATTTAAGGCGGACCAGATGGCCATACACTGTTTTTAACTATATAAAACTGTTTAGGCAGCGCATGCAAATAATTCTGATTTAAGAGGTATTTCTTTCCGACTGGCTAGACAAAAGTTGTGATGGCTTAGCTAAAATGCAAGATATAAATATAATTTATAGCCTCTAGCACTCGGGAATAATGAAGCTTGCTACCAGAGAATAAAAGAAAATAGAATTAGATCATTAGCTCTGGAGATTACCCCCCCCCCCCGCCCCTACTTACATATAAACAAAAAAACAAACATGCCTCTTTATAACAGGTATTAATATTATAGAAGATATAGATAAATTAAAATAATTACTATGAATACCCTTGTTTCCTAGACTTTGTTGAGTAGTGTACAGACGCCAGCACATCCAAGCTACCCAAAACTGTCTTTCCCAAACAACTTTGAACCTTATTTTATAACGATAAAGTTGAAAATCTGTTGAAGAAATTTGACAGATTATAGTAGATTGATGTGCTGGCGTCTGTACTTTGTATTAGTTAGAATTAATAAATATTAAAATAACTTTCCACGTTTCACATTCCTAAACATACTTAAAACTAAACCTTTAAAAATGGTGAGCAAAGCGGAACTTTGCTCATTATAATCAGCCTATAATGTTCTCACTGTTGGGAAACAGGCCTCATCTCTACTCTACGAGGAGTGAGCTGTAATCTACCACGCGGGCCCAGTGCGGGTTGGTAGATGTCACACGTCTTCTAATTTGGTTCTAGGTTTCACGCTGTTTTCTTCCGCCATTTTGAGAGTAGTGGTGATGAAATTATTTACACAAATTAAAACCCCTGCCTGGGTTCGAACTCGCGACCTACATCTCGTAATCTTCGGGGTCGTTACCTCTGGGCTACCACTGCTTCGCTGACCTTCGCTCACCATACATCAAATACCCGACTTCTTGATGAAATTTTTTTTTTACTGTTCCAAACTAGGTCAAAAAGTAGGCAATGTCAAGAAAAGTTAACCGAAATTTTAATTACCTAACATTCTTTTACGACACAAAATCGCTAGAAAGCTGTACCGTCTACAAAGTTTATTTCAGTTATGGTAAACTTTTTTAAAGCAATTAGCCGCAAATTGCGACAAAAGAGAATAATTGATAGAACGGGAACAAACGCGTCCTGTCTGTGAACGCTGGGACCGTAACTCAATAACCATGACGAGGACCGACACCGAAGAAGGTATTATTCAGTTATAGAAGTACTACAATTGTCCCTAATCTTTTCAAATTGCAAGTAAAGCGTAGGGTAAGCAATTTCGACCTTAAATAACCAGTTTTTTTTTTTCATAGTCCGGGCTCTTGCCAAGAAAAGAATAGAATGATACGAAAGAAAAGGCGGAAATGACGATGATGCTCTATTAAAAATCAACTTGAGAAATTAAGTAGAAACTTATTGGTATGTATTCATATTTTCAGTTAGAAAGAACGTAGGTACTGTATACTGTTACAATCAATAACATCTCTCACGATTCGTTATCTTTATATGTATAACTTTACCTATTACCCCTAGGTAGCAAAATAAAACCATAAACAGTAAGTTTCGCAAGTAACCCGTTACTTTGGAAAGTACCTATCTCAGGTGAGCTAACAACTTAGCTCAGTAACCTTTAAACTTAATGTCTTGACTGTATGCAAAGTGGTTCAACAAGGTGGAGTGCCTATTCGGAGCTGTCTGACCCTAAGTATGTATTTTAGAAATGGGGCACTGTTTCAGTATTTATTTGGTTACCTAATAATAGTAGTAACATTTCATGTTTAGATGGCAATTTTGAGTTACCTTTTGATTTCGATGTGTGTATGACCTATAAGGAATCATGGCTAAGCCGCACATAGATCGGAGCTCTGTTTCGGAAAACACGTTAAGCCGTTAGTCCCGGCTCATTCGTAGATCTTTGACAGTCGTTACGAGTAGTCGGGAGCCCAAAAGTCGTAACAAGCAATATCTTACCAAAGGGATCGTGTTGCCCAGTAATTGGATTGTCGATAGGCAGTCGCTCCATGTAAAGTACTCAGCTGTGTCCGGTTAGACTGGAAGCCGACCCCAACAAATTTGAGAAAAAGCTAGGCAGATTGATTGATTTCGGTGTTGAAAAATTTTTCTTAAAGAAAAAAACGCACATTTTATAGAGTGAACTGTTCAGTATGTAAAATGTAAAGATATATACACAACAACCTAAACTATCAGTAAAACCGTTTTAATGTACCCATGTGTTTAAAAATGCGTAGGTAACATTTTCATATAGTCAGTGTGCAAATAAACTAAAAACTGAATGAGCTTTTCAGACTTTGTAAGATTATCCTCTACCCATCCTACCAAAACTTCCATTGGTGCTGCGGCTGTAAACTACGCTTAACTGTCATTATTACATTAACAAAACACAGATGGCGCTATTTAGCAGTATATTATTGCTGAAATAGCGCCATCTTAATGTATCGTGAATTTTGATGTAGAAAATGCGAAGTGGGTAAATAGGTAGACATCTCAGTACTTAGTTGGGTATTTTCATAAAATCGGCAGAGATGTCGTTGCTACAAACTTATCGGAACTGTAATCCTGGTTTCTAACTGAATGCGACTCGCGAATACGAGCGGTAGTAGGTATTGAGTATTGGGTACATGATTACGCGATCGTTTACGTGAAAAATTACGAAGGTACAGACGCCAACACATCAAGCTACTACAATCTGTCAAATTTTTTTGATAGATTTTCAACTTTATCGCTACAGTAATAAGCTTAAAGGTTGATTGGGAAAATTTTACAATTTCATGTAGCTTGATGTGCTGGCGTCTGTACATCAGCATAATCAGCCTATAACGTTCCTACGGCTGGGACACAGGCCTCCACTATGATAGTGGGAGTGGGCCGTTATCCACCATGCGGGCCCAGTGCGGATTGGTAGATGTCATGTGTTTGAATTTGGTTCTAGGACATGCCGGTTTCTTCACGATGTTTTCTTCCACCTTTTTGAGAGAAGTGGTGAAGAAATTATTTACACAAAGTAAAACGCCTGCATGAGTTCGAACCCACGACGGAACGGACGAAGGTACATACGTTACTTTATTGATCGCGCGAGTATTTCATAACCCGCGTACTAATCAAAATGATCATCCGCGTAAATATTACTTTTTGTTCAGTAAAACTCGATGGTGTCACGGTGCGAACATGCGATAGGGTTCACCGAAAAAAATTAACGCGACGGTTACGTGTTCACGAGACATCTCTTTAGTTAGGACGCGGCCATATTTATGTAAACGGGCGTACCACACTCAGGCGACTATTACTTCCGGTTATGACGCAACCTAACGTAAGCAACAAAGCGACACAACATTGTGTGTCTAATTTCCCTAGACACCCCTATATTATATCATCAATTTTTTTTTGTGGATGGGAAATCATCAAATGACCCCTTCCGCTCTGGGTAGAGCGGAAGGGAGTGTCAGACTTACTGACTAAAACCCACCCGTGTTCCTTCCTTAGTCCTTTATGTTCCGGGGTAGCCGTAACCCTTTCGGACAATCCCGCTACCCCGGACAATCCCGCTACCCCGGACAATCCCGCTATCCCGGGCAATCCCGCTATCCCGGATTATATCATCACTTAGGTTAACTTGATTTCGATTCCATTTTTCATCCAGTCCCTGTAAGAAAGGTCCTTCAAAGGATTTTGGAATAAAACTACAATATTTATTTAGTATTAACTATTCATATATTTCGATAGGTATCTTTTATAATTATAATCTATTTCCTCTAACGCTCCGCGCTCAATATTTGGTTTAAGTCTAAGTGAAGACGAATCAACAGTTGGTTTCAATCAACTTATAATAATCAACAGTCGAACAAAAATCTAAATGATTACATTTAATAGAAAAGTTTAAATGTAAACTTAGAAGTATGTTAGCGTGCTCCGTCAGTTGAAACGTTACAAATACTGGTTCACTTTAAGGTAATAATTATATAAAAACTCTAAACTATTTAGTGGGGAATGTTAACTTTGGTATAAAATATTAATTATAAACAACAAAACATTATTCAACCTCAATGCACTCGAGAAACGAAACTTATATCGAAGCATAAATTAAAAGAAATACTGTTTAATCAAATAGCCTAAGACCAGTTTAGAATATATTTACATTAACTGGCGAACTTAAATTTGTAAACTAATAAGGAATAGCCTTACTTACATCGCTCATACAGTAAGTTACAGAAATATGTTTGTCTTTTTCTAAAATTCTAGATCGACCTGAGTAGACAAGGATGGCAGAATAGCAAACAGTTTTTATTAGAGTGATTAGTATAGTAAGGCTATCGATGTTATAAAGCGAATCGGAACTTAAAGATAGATAAAATTGCACTGTGCAGTAGGAACGCTACATACAAAATCAAACTGTACTGGGATATTTTTATACAAATTCAAATATCTAACGTATTATAAGAATCGTTTTATATTTTTTCTCTAATGCACCATAATTATGTATAGGCTTTCTACTAGGTAATTCAAGGCTTAATTTAGTAGGTACCGTTATTTTTTCATCTAATTCCTAGTATGTAGAATTCCGTTTAATGTTGCTAAGAACATTGAAGAAATAATATTATATCAGTCTATGAATGCTCCTCAACTTAAATCAAAGTCGTTTGATTAATATTTTTTATACAATAATCCCTTTGACTATGCATTCATTTATTAATCAAATGTGATGTAATTTAATCACATTAACTTATGATCAAAAATTAACTATAATTGTAACTTTTATTTAATCAAAGGGTTTTTAAGGGTTTCAAAAAGAAGCACTCAAGACTGTGAACAAGATTCTAAGAGATATATCTCTACAATTATTTACTAATGGAAAAGTAAATAATGATTTTGCGCGAGAAACAATTCTCTAAAGAACACATACGGTATGCTCTACCCGAAATAAATACAGCCATGGAAATGCATTGTTTATCAAATTGACACACTACGTCAATTTAATATGTAATAGCCGAATGGCTATAACATATTAAATTTGACAGTTGTAAGTTTGACATTGACAGTTATATAGAATTATACAACTTTCAATGAATGACAGTTGTGATTTGAACACTCCTGCGCACAATTTGAGTTGGTATTCAAATCGAGTTAGTAGCCAATTTGATTTGGTATTCAATTTGAGTTGGTAGACAATTTGAGAAATAATGATTTCCCTGACTTTACATACATTTGTGTGAAACACAATAATATAAAATGGTTTTAGAACTATTTATGTCTCGAATAAGCTAGGTTATCACAACATTTACAAAAAGCGAGTAGCCTAACATTAGACATTAACAATTCAGTTTTGGTATAACAACATATAAAAAGATTCGAATCATATTCTCTCTAATTAACTATAGAATCGTTATATTATGTCGAAGTTTTAGCATTTCTCATTAATAGTCAGTCAAGCCACGACCTAAGAAGTAATTTAATATTACTAATATATGAAACTGGGACATCTATACGTAAATAAATATAAGGAATCGTTTTGCTACTATACATTATCAATATCTGTATTGCAAAGGACTGTCCAATTCCAAAACTGTGTAAGTAGCATTATTCAATACGAAGAATTGTCTACAGTAAAAATTTAACAATTAAACAATGCTGTTTACCGTATTTGAAATTGCACAGTCGTTTATATTAAGAACACAATATTGCACATAAATGGTTCTCGCTAAAATGTTTATAGTAAAGAGAGCAACATACATAAATATAGAGTAGCGACATTGATAACTACTACTAAAACATTCGTTTAGCAAAACCTCCTAATCCCAGATTACCTTACTTGGTCATTTCTAAAAATCAGATCTCTTCCACAGCAGTCATCAAACAGTTGCGTACACAAGTACAGGACCTTATTAAAAGGCCATAAAAGTTCAAGATACGTTAAAGCGGTGGAGTCATGTGAATGTCGTACGTGTGTACTTTAAATAGGACCTTATTACAATCCGACAGGATTTATTTTTAAGCGGTGGAATCATGTGTTGAAGGGTTGGGGATGGTGGTGACCTGTTGCTCCCGAAGCCTCCGCATTTCTCTGGACATAGAGTTCAGTTCTGCTTGTAGCGACATTTCCTTTTCACGTAGACATTTGATCTCATTTTGCCATGTCTGTAAAATAATAATAATATTATGATCAGAAATGTTTTACATTTTTATCTGACAACAAGGTAAGTACCTATCATTATTTGCTTAACATAAATAAATAATATGATAGAAAAATACTATGAAAATCCAGTTACTAATTAGATAGTTTTAACCGGTTGAATGCCGTAATTACAGAAACATTTAAAAATCTATTGTGTCTCGCGTGGATCCACGTTCATCCACGAAGGGTTAATGACTACCCAAGATCAATCATCATAGGGATTGAATGTTAAGTGTTGAGATAGTGAAAATTAATTAAGCTTTAGTTTAAAACAGGCCTCTTGTATGTTAGCACTTAAACCTCAAGCGGTCCGACGAAGCCAGCTGGACCGACTGATATTGGTTACTAAAGCTCCGTATTTATGGTAAATAAGAGTTTCGCAAAATTATTTCAGCAACATCATTTTGTGTTGCCGGCAGCATCTTTTACACTCAACCCGAGACGTACTTCCCGCATCACAAAAATGTGGCTGCAACAATGTTGTGCAACTTTTGTTTCCCATGAATACGGGGATTAAAGGTGAAGCACATAATATAATAGCAAAAATCAAGAGAACCAGAGTACCCGCATTACTAGATAAGATTGAGATCAAGTCTATGGATCCTTACAATATTCTGCTTGAGCAGGTCGAGCTTGTCGTTCTTGAGCCGGCACACTTCCTGCCGCAGCATCTCCGCGTCGCGCGGCGTGACCTCGCCGCGCCCCCCGCCGGCCGCGCACCCCCCGCACGCGGCCGCCTCGGCCGAGGACATGGACTCCAGCCCCGTGTCACTGTCCACGTACACTCCGCCTGGACACACAAAGGCTATTGTTAGTATTGTACTACACTGCTCGTCCTTACGCGTGTCAAAGTTAATTATAAACTTATAAATAAATTGGTAGATACTGTGTTTTTGTTTAAGTAGGTATAGTAAAAAAATGTGCTTGAAAAATTAATAATTATGACGATTACTTTTTATTTTATTTATTTATATTTTAGCCTGTATTGAGAGATTATTAATTATTTTATTTTTTTTTGCGAAACGAAATAATGTGCAAGAATGTAATTAACAATAATAAGCAGTGTCGTATTTTACAGCATTTTCACAAAATAACCAGAAAAGTAAAAACAAAATAAAAAAACTACAAACGCAGGTAACGAACTATAACCAAATAACATTCATTTTATAATATAAGACATTCATTTACTATAAAATATTTAAAAAATACGCATAATATTTACTAACAAAAACCTATGAATACAACAACATGCCTCTATAAAGACGACGCGTGAAAAAAAAAAAAATTCACGTACAGAGTGCTACACTACAGGACTAACCTGTTGCACTTTTACCACAACTCAGCCAGTCCTTGTCGTCTAATTGGAAGAAATCACACTATTACTTCACCAAAACTATACCATAACTATAGTATGTCGATATGAGATGATGACGTCACCAACATGCTTTGTTTTGGGCATTTCATTGAAGGGCCTGGGGTTGCTTATGACGAGCGACTAATGGTTGTACGTATTTTATGTAAATTCTACATGAATAGTTATGTATGGTAACTTCCTACATGATATCAAATCATAACTGACAGTCTGGTCAGAATGGTCAATCAATGATAAACGCTATATAAAGGTGATTAATAAAATTGCCTATTCTGAGGGTTTAACTTTACTGAAAATATGTGCCAATTTCATACAAAAATGTTGCGGTCTCAATCAAAAACAGCACACTGAATATTATTAATAAGATTTTCACAAAAATTACATTTTACTTTTCTAAACTCGCAATAGCGACTCTTAAACTCACTCGAATAAAAAAGCTATTCGAACATGTAACAGGTATCACTCAAGTTCCAAAATAGACCCAGATACTCACACCCATCAAATTACAAAAGATAAAAGATTTTTTTTTCTATTAAATACCTAATTTGGCCATCAGTCATCCATCCTAATCATCTGCCTAGCCTTTTCCCAACTATGTTGAGTTCGGTTTCCAGACTAACCGGATGCAACTGAATACCAGTATTTTACATGGATCGATTGCCTATCTGACCTCCACAACCCAGTTACTGGGTAATACGATACCCCTTGGTAAGACTGGTTGTCAGACTTTTGGACTTTTTTTTTTATTCGTTTGGCCATCAGTACCAACTTAAATTGGCAACCTATTCATATAAATAACTCCTAAATTAACCTGTCAAGCGTTGAATAATGAAGAAAATTCATTATCTGTTGCGGGACTCCGGAGAGCTAACGCGCATCAACTGATAAATAAGCTTCTAATAAAATAAATACTAACCTAGCGGATCCAAATCCACAGAGTTCAAACTGGAGTCATCACTGTGGTCGGTGAGCGGCGGGCGCGGTGGCGCGGCGCGTGACGTCACGTCGGGGCTGGACTCGCCCGACGCGTGCGACGCGCCCGAGCCGCCCGCCGAGCGCACCGACACTGCTGATGCGGAGGAGGACGCCACGGATGACTTGGAGCGGGCGCTCTGGAAGCGACAAGGTAACATCCAATTAGTAAAGAGGAAAGACACTATTGACAGTTTCTTTGGTCCAACGCTTCGTTGGTCCCGTAACAGTCTCCCCAGAAAACAACGTAAAAAATAAATGATATTTATTTTTTTCTAGAAAAAAAAATCACCATATCATCACCCTGAAATCTAAATTTTGTCTGGTAACTATTCCATGAGCTCCATTTGGCTATGGCTATTTGGCTATTTGGCTTTGTCTGAATAACATTAGCAGTTTTAATTTAGGTCAATCGATCACACACAACAGTCAATAATAAATTATGAGATTCATAAATACTTTTACTGATCAGCAGATGGCTTGTATTTCAATAGATATTGTTTTAATTATTACTTCATTTTCCAGGTTTTCTTATGTGAGAGTGTACTCTTACATAAGAATATCTTTCTTGAAGGCCGCTTTGAAAATAATTATCCTCAACTAAACTTTGATCCCAATCCCGAGACCTTATTTTCTGCGCAGCCTATCCTATCAGATCAACATGATGGGTAGCTATCATTCCTAGTTCCTTTTAATTTCATAAATGTATTGTTGTATGCATAGATAACAGTTGCCATAACCGGTGAACACAGGTGGAAGTCCATTTAGGAATAGTCATGCTGCGTGATGCATAGAATTTTAAGCAGCACTTATGCGAAGCACATTGTCTCGCAATCATTATAATAATAATCAATGTTTTGATAGAAATATCAGCTTTCTTTGTGATGTCATCGGATGGAAGCAAAATATTATTGTAAGTAAAGGATATGAGGACTTACATTAGGAGTATGAGTTTCATTCGGAACAAACTTGTTCTTATTTAGAGGATTCTTGTTGCTATCGCCTGAGAGATTCGTGTCTACACTTGGTGATCTGAAAAGGCAAGAAAATGAAACGTTATACACACTACAAAAAAAAAAACAATTATTTCGAAGGCGGCTACCTACAGCTGCATTTTGTTTAACTTGAATTTTAATATCTGTTTGCAAAACTGTGTTTGCTTGACTTCGCTGCATGAAGTATGTAATCTAACTACTATGACTGTTTAGCTAGGAAAAAAATAATATTGCATTAAATCCTGTGGCCAAAACATACCTGACTTTAGAGATAAGGGCCTTCTTCACAGTATCAATAAACCGTGCCCCAGGTCCATCTTGCTTCGGAGTACCATCAGGTTGCGGGGACACCGCACCAGGTTCCAATCTCACACCCGCTCCTAAGAACTCAGTAGTCTTCGTCTTCAAGTCATTCACCAAGTTCTGCAGCAATGACGCTCTGGTTCTTAACTCCAGTTGAGCAAACTTCTCTGCTTTGTAGCACGCGTTTTCGGCGTTTATGAGTTTCGTAAGGAGGAATTCTTTGAACTCTCGCCCCTTGCGGAACACGGACGGCTGAGGGAGAGTCGGCCCGAAGAATGGTACGTCATCACGAGCGGTGACGGCCACTTTGTACCTGGAAAAGGAATGGAAATAAGGATTTATTTATTTATTTAACCATCATGTACAGTCATCATCATCATCATTTCAGACAGATGACGTCCACTGCTGGACATAGGCCTCCCCCAAGCACTGTCACTTCGACCGGTCCTGCGCTAGTCGCATCCAGCGGATTCCTGCGGCCTTCACAAGGTCATCGGTCCAACGATTATGTTTAGTACACACATAAGACAATGAAAATCACACACCTGTAAGATATTCTCTTGTGATCTTGAATGACATAACTCAAATAGGTCCTAAAACTAATTCACTGCTACTTGATACCTATCATCAAATAAGTAATTAAATCTAGTGTGGTTGAAAATAGATTAACCGCAATGAAGAAACTAGTTCATTCATTCGAATACTTATCGTGGGTACCTAGGTACCTACGAATATCAACTTAAGTGTGCTCTAATCAATCAATCTTTGATTAATCAAAGCAATCAATCTATTTTCATCCAATCTATAAAAGCACTACTTGATTAAACTCCCACAAAAGATTTCTCAAGACCTTTATCACAGGCCACGACATCTGTACCTGACAGCTCCTTACCTACCCACAAGGTTTTATACTATTTGCCTTAATGAAGCTATTCCTAAGATTCCATTACATTTAACCTTTAACAAATCTGAGAAACATTAAGACGTTCACTGACTCGTCCAGCTAGTGTTTGTTCACATAAAAAGCTTCTAATTACAGAGTCTGGATTCGTTTGCATATAAATTACTGAGAAAATTTCCATTCTACTTTCCGAGCCATTTTCTCGACTTGCTATGCAAATAATGCCACTGTGCCTTGTCGAGAAACAACACAAACTTTATGTTAAACAAGTCACTTGACAAGTAGGAAAAAAGTTACACAAACTGAAGTTGGATTAAAAATAGAAGACATTCGACGGCATGAATAAAATTAAATAGAAATAAAGTTCTATAGACATTCGAGTGAATTTATATAACATGTTTGAATTTTATTTCTCAAAGGAACTGGCGCGTAGCTCTGAGACGAGAATAGACGCTTTGAGAGTGATACATGTCATGATGGTGGTCGATAAAATGCATAGACGTCTCGTAAAAGTTATGTTCATAGCCTTAATTGTCTCACATCATCGTAAAGAAACTAAAATAATGATTTCCTACGAAGGGAAATATCTGAGATTTATAGAACAAAACAATTGTAAGTTAAAGAATTTATAATTACCTGGTCTCCCCACCGACAGATTCCAAATGTGTGACCACGATAAACGCGTGGAGGAAGTGTGATGCTATCATGTCAGGCGTGAAAGGTGTTGCCTTCTCCTGTAAATGGAAGCAATTGGAACTTGTTAGCCACACTAAGTTTAGTTTCGTAGAGTAGACTACATAAGCCGGCTTCCCAGTGTATTGAAACTCCATACCACGCTAGGCCAGCTCAAGGTGAAACTGTTATAACCGGCGACGTCCAGTCTACTCTACTAAAGAAGAATAAAAATAATTTATTCATATAGAACATAATCATAATAATAATAATTTTTGTAAATTTAAATTATAATTAGTATTGTTCTCAAGTAATTGACATGTTATGTTTTCATTGAGAATAAAGTTTCTTTAAACCTAAACCTAATCGAGACTTAAACTGCGGAAAGTTTCGGACTCTGTTTTCGGGTTATAGGTACCTTAGTAATCGTCGAATTTTAACAACATCGGTTTGGCAATGTAAACATAAACAAATTGCAAATAGACTGACAGACAAACAACGTTTATAGGGCTATAGTCATAGAGATTATTGAAATGGAATAGATCTCATTGCATTGTGCAATAAAAGATTTAGCATCGGCCGTTTGTTAGTTTCTTGTAACTACTTACGCAAACTGTACTATAAAGTCGTTAAGTTATTGCAGTACTTCGCATAATACAGTCATAAATAATCTACAATGAAAAGCATTTCGGCATTTCTGTTATGTGGCCGAGTCCTGACTTCACAATAGAATAACATATTTCGTATCCACGCAACTTACATTATTACGGTACTTAATTATATTATTTCGAAAAGAGGCATATCATAGATAAGATAATAATACAGATAGAGTGAGAGATGAAAAAGAGATAGAAACTGACAAAAAGGCTGATAGATGTATCCAAGAACAAGACGTGGGTATCGGTGCAGAAAACAGTTGGAGTAAGAACGGGAAGATGTTGACAGAGATGATATTGCCTTGAAAGTAATCATGACAGCTGGCAGTATGCAGAAGTGTTCATAATCTCAGACAACTCACATTCCATCCACTTTAAATTAGTTAAATGTATTCTAAGTTAATTTTTGAGTGACCAGTGAAAAAGGTCCTAGTAAATTTTTGGTTGCAATGGAATTTGAACTTTGTTAAGTATGACATTCATTTCTTCCATCCATCTTCATTTCTTTACTCTTCTATTAGTCGTCATCTCGGTAGTCACCCCTTTTCTAACTATATCATCATTCACACATTTTACAATATTCTTACCTGAAAAACAATCGCCACGATATCGTTGCCGACGTGTCTCTTCCTCTGCAGTTGCTGAGCGTCGCCGGCAGTGTGTGGCAGTAAGGGTGCCACGTGGAACATGATCTCACGGTTATGGTATGTTTCGTAGACGGCTTCTGTTCCCGTGTGGCCGTTTATTATGTCCAGACCGCCCCGGTATCCTGGTGGAGAGATTTTTGGTTAGGGAATCAGGGTGTTGAAAGAAGTAGACTATTAGATAGGACCTTTGATTTACTATTGATGAGGAAGGCCAATTAGACCTAAACTAATCATAGTTTAGGTGCGAGCTACGCTATGACATAGTAAAGCAAAAATATTCAGTCTGACACATAATAAATTAAACCTAAATTAATATAATGTTTCATTCAGATGTAAAACATTTCAAAATAACCAAATTAGATTAAACGTGAAACAACGCGCAATGCAGCTAGCTCCCTACATTTAAATATATGCATCCTCGAAATTCATATTATTTCCATCCAACTGGTATGGCCGCTCTTGGCATGGAATTAAGTCCGGAGCGCCGAAATCCTAGGGTTAGGATGTAGGCACGATGCCAGCGGATATACGCTAGGTCCAAAAATGCATTGCCAAAGAAAACTAACCTTTATGGTCCTTCAATTTGATCTTCTGACCAAGCATGTCTAGGAACTCCTCGAAGGCTGGTGATATTTCGTTGTTGCCGAACAGCTGTTCCTCTGTCGTCTGCCCATGAGTCTGGTATAGAACTCCAAACTTGAAGCAGTTCACTAAAACATGTTCGTCGTACGCCGCTATCAGGGATGACGCGTTGAGACACATGACCGCCGTGAAGTTGTCGATGTTTACTTGTTCGTTCAGCATTTTTGCCATTTTGAGAGGCGGTGGCATTAGTCCTGATCCTGGAAAAACATGGTGTTCAATTGTTTATTCTGCGTAATTCAACTTTTCCGGACCAAACGAAAAAGTGGCAAACTCAGCAAAAAATATACCTTTTTTGCTTTTATAAGATTCTGGGTCAGCCATGCAATCATTCCCAGTTGTAATATTATATCGTAAAATGTTAACTCACTAGTGGTGGGTATAAGTCCGTGCATGGTTTCCGTGCGAAGCCTCAACAATATCCTAGTGTGGTCCTGACTAGCCATGTGCTCGTTCTTGAGGGACATCACTACTGGGCCGAGATTCTCGTCAGATCCAACCAAATTGATGTGTTCCTGTGAATAAACGAAATCAATATTTTAATATAGTAAAAGAGTTTCGTATAATTATCATGTCATGTTTCGAGTGATGCGCATTTATATAAAAGTGGAATATAATTGCATTGAATGGAATATAATATTCATCGGAAACCCTCGAACATAATCTTTCGTAGAATAACAGACATCATTGTGGCTTTACGTAAACACACACCAGGCATCGTTTGAAGCGAAATTAATTCAGACCATGAATACGAATTATTGTGTGTTTCTGGTAAATATCAAATAATGTGGGATTCAAACAAAGCCAACGTAGTAATAGGATTAAAACGAGTTTTGACAAACAAACGGAGTGAGTATATGCTAAATATGATAATGCAACTGGGATAATGTAACAGGAAAAGTATAGTACACAGTTAAATCAATACCTACATCTGCACGATAACCAGTTTGGTTTTCGGCCAGGACTCTCCACAGAAAGTGCTATATTGTGTCTCAAGCATGCCGTCAGGTACTATACGGACAGGCATACTCCTGTGTACGCGTGCTTCCTCGACTTTTCCAGGGCTTTTGATCTGGTCTCTTATGACATTCTTTGGAAGAAGTTGAAAGAGATCAACTTTCCCAAAGAACTTATAAACTTATTTAAATGTTGGTATGGAGGCCAGGTTAATAGTGTTAAGTGGGCCGGGTCGCTGTCGGAACCTTATGGGTTGGAGTGCGGGGTGAGGCAGGGGGGGTTGAGCTCCCCCGCACTTTTTAACCTATATGTGAACGCTCTGATTGTTGCTCTCAGCAGTCATCATGTCGGCTGTCATATTGATGGAGTTTGCCTAAATAATCTTAGCTATGCGGACGACATGGTGCTGCTGAGCGCTTCGGTTTGTGGCATGAGAACATTGTTACAGATTTGTGAGGCATATGCTCGAGAACATGGTCTTAAATATAATGTGGCGAAAAGTCAGTTCATGGTCTTTGAGGCCGGCTCTAAATGTCCTATAGCAGTACCTCCCATCAAATTATACGGGGTTCCCTTGGTCAGAGTGGACCATTTCAAATACTTGGGGCATGTAGTAACATCCGGTCTCAGAGATGATGCTGATATCGAGAGGGAGCGGAGGGCCTTGGCTGTAAGAGGTAACATGATAGCTCGCAGGTTTGCGCGTTGTTCAGGGTCGGTCAAGCAGACCCTTTTCAGGGCTTATTGTACCTCTCTGTATACGTGCAGCCTGTGGGTGAATCACACTCAAAAAGCATACGAAGCCCTCCGCATCCAATATAACAACGCATTCAGAGCGCTGATGGGGCTGCCGCGACATTGTAGTGCCTCGGGCATGTTCGCCGTCGCTAGCGTCGACTGCTTCTATGCAACGATGCGTAAGCGAAGCGCGTCCCTGGTACGCAGAGTTCGCGGCAGCTCCAACAGCGTGCTGGTGATGATAGCTGGCAGGCTCGACTGTCCATATATCAGACGCTGCAGTGACTTGCACGTCACCTACAGTCGTCGGCTGCCAATATAAAAAAAAATGTTATGTGTGGTTATTGTTTTGTGTTGTACCTATTGTAATGTAATGTATAAGTAATGTATTCAGTGTTTTAGATTTGTGTTATACACTCAGCGGCACGGAATCTTGGCCAAGCGCTTATCTCGCGATAGCAAAAGTTTTAAGTGTTTCTGATGAATGTTTGTTGTGCAGGTATGTCAAAAAATGTTTACTTTTAGTTCAAGAGGGTAATCCATTATGTTTAACTGCACCAAGACGAAACTTTTAATTTACAGTTGAATCGGGTCATTTGAGCGACTAAGTTCACGTTTAAAATTTGTGTGTTGTGTAAAGTTTACTGTTCGGTTTTTGAATTATTGTGATTTTATGCTTTTAATTCAATATGTAAAGGTGCTTTAAAAGCAATAAAAATGCCTCTAACACCAGCACAGGTTTCACAAGCCGTTGCGTTAATTAACCAAGGGCTGACACAGCGTGAAGTTGCTATTGCTCTTAACGTACCACGGTCATCAATGCAGTATGCCCTTAAAAGATACCAGGAGACAGGCCAGTACACCCACAGGACAGGCAATGGAGGCGTAAGGTGCACATCGGCCCGAGACGACCGCTTTATTGTCCTGGAGATTTTGAGAAACCGCTACCTGACCGCTGTTGAGATACGCCAGCGGCTCCAAATTGTGAGAGGCGTTAATGTTAGTGAGCGTACGGTGAGAAGACGAATGGAGGAAGTCAATTTAAAAGCTTGTAGACCAGCACGAGGTCCAGAACTTCTCAGAGAGCACCGAGTAGCTCGACTTCACTTCGCACGAGAACACGTTAACTGGACCCACAAGCAATGGGCTAGAGTACTGTTCACAGACGAGTGTCGAATAGCTTTACGTTCTCCAGATGGTCGAGAACGAGTGTGGCGAAGAAGAGAAGAGCGGTTTTTACCCATTACTACCACTCAAACAGTGAGTTTCCATGGAGGCTCAATAATGGTATGGGGAGGTATAAGTTCCGACACACGTACAGAGTTGGTTATCGTCGATAATCGGCTAACAGCTGTTCGATACATCGAGGAAGTTCTTCAGGAACACGTAAAGCCATATTCGGGGTTCATTGGACACGACCAATTCCTCCCAATGCACGATAATGCACGCCCACACGTTGCACATTGCGTTGAAGAATATCTGGAAGAGGTTGTCATACAAAAATTACAATGGCCAGCTCGTAGCCCAGACTTAAACCCAATTGAGCATATCTGGGACAAGCTCAAAAGAAAGATAAAGTCCAGCTCCAACCCGCCGGAAACTCTAAACCAGCTCCGAACTGCAGCGATGGCCGCTTGGCGCAGTATACTGCAAGTTGATGTCCGAAACATCATCCAAAGTATGCCAGATCGAATGCAGACAGTTATCAGGACTAGAGGAGGAAACACCCGATATTAAAACGTATAGACAATAACAAAAAAGACCTTAGTTTTTATTTTGTAGTGTTTTTAAATGTATAGTGAAAAATTCCTAATTTCAGTGAAAGTGCGTGATTTTAAAAACTGATTTATTGGTGAGGTAATCTTTTAATTTCTAAGTTCTTAAAGCATAAGAGACACGTATTAAAGCCACTTACCCTTAATTTATTGTCATAAATGCAAATGCAAATTTTTTTATGCAAATAATCAGCAAAATCACGAGTGGCCAAGTTTCCGTGCCGGTGAGTGTATTTAATTTATGTGTATTTAATGAGTCCTTGTTACTTGAAATAAAATGAATTATTATTAGGATAATATATATTCCATCACGCCTATATTTTAAAAAAGAGATAGGCAGATAATGTTATTTTATTGGTAACCTATATTTTATGGATACCTAACGGTAAAAGTATACAGGAGGCGACAGACTAGAGCTAGCCATGAAGTGCAGAAAATTGGCTGTAACTAAGAATATTCTAACAAAAAACCTGAAAACATTGTGTCCGATCGACAGATTCCGAACTTCATCTTCCGAAGCAACGCTAGCAATAGTTTTATCAATGGGGTAGTCAAAAACTAATGTAATAAAACCAATAGCGGCTTTCAAATCATTACTAAAATAGCCATCAGTCACAACCGCACCCCATGGAATACTATAGAAAGGGAATGTTTATAGTAGTTATTTTAGGGGTAATGATTCGGCTCGTTAATGGATTTTTTATGTCCCTTTGTCAATATGTGATCAGAACTCAGAATGTTATTACTTCTATTATCTTGGACGTAAACTTTATCGAAGTAGTGCTAATGGACGTCTACATTTAGCTCTAGTCTAGAAACTTAAGTAATTAATTACTTTAGTGTTTTAGAACGATCTTGAGTATCTTGACGACTGTAGGGAGATGCTTATAGAATGAGGTAAATACACTAGGTAGGTATCCAAAGACAAATGTATGAAATATAAATATATACAATATAGAGATTACATAGGAGAAAAATACATTATCAAAGGTATGAAAAGCAGCCAAGAGGCTATAAAAAGCAAAAAAAAATTGTATAAAGCAAACTATTTCTGTAACACGATGTGCCACAATATACATACTAGAAATGAATGAGTGTATGAGGTGTAGGTGATATAAATCGTGTTTATAAATGGAGGGCCCTAGTGACCTAATATACTCTTGATTGAGACGACACCGAAGACGAAGTTGATCTAATGACATCTGACTTGATGGTGCTCTCCGCAATTATTGGCTGAATCAGAGCATTAGCGATGATGTCATGATCAACGTGCTATGAACTGATTTTCCACACCCACAAGGAAAGAAGAATGAGGTAGTTACACAAACAACGCATATATTAATAATTTTATAACCAGATTCCATGTAATATAAGTAAACAAATAGGTTTAAATTCAAAACAGACGATAACAGGTTATTGTAGGTAGCGTAATTAGTTCATGTTATTTGTTTGAATATTTTCGAATATAGGAAAATTTATAATAATGTCGTTTAATTAGTCCATGTGTGGTTACAGAACTTTTAATTAACATAACACGAGAACGAATTGTAATGTAAACATCACGCAACAATACTTTATAATGAAACTGAGAACTATAACAATGTAAACATAGAATTACAAAAGTTCACGCAACATAAAACACTATATTTAAACCGACTCAAGGTCTGAACAAAAGCTTCTTATTCCATGGGAGATGTTAATTAAACTACAATACAGTGTCACCATTAACCTTGTCAGACCCTATTTTTTATTCCCAAGCATACAACCTTTACGAAGGATAAACACCATTGTCAATAAAACAATGCTCTGTCTCAATGAAAACAGTAAAAAATACACAGTACTTTATATAAGTTACGACATAGACTGTATTAATTAAAGAAAAACTAGTCGACATAATAAGATTTAAAGAAAATCTTCTCATCGTGCAGTGTCCTTTGTTAAGTACAATTTCGTTATCAACGTCCTAAGTTAGGGGCAGACTGTAAATATGTTTCCAAAACCAGTGGAAGATTTACGATAGCTGGATTAATCTTCTGAAACTAATTTTGGATTAAAAATAACTCCTAATTGCCAGCAGTCGCACACACTGCAATAGTTCAATGTAACACGTAAACAGCAGTCAAGGGACACAGATCATTGACTGGATCAACCGCTAGAAAGAAGTCTTCAATCATATTATACTTTTTGCACGCAATTTTGAAAACACTTTTGGTAACCTTTTCAAATAAAAATGCAAAACGTTGTTTGATTACACGCCTCTGTGTGATTATAATAATCATTAAGCTCCCATCGTTCAAATGCGCGTTCGTCCATTTTTTGAAATATCTCGAATTTATTGCATGGCCTTTTTCACGTTGCCACAAAGAAGCAAATTGAAAGCTGAAGATGGTAATTGAAGGGACGAGGGGTTAATGCCCCTTTTCGAACTCGCTGATGGATCACGTCATCTGAGATGGAATCTAACAGTTTTTTTTTACTTCAATTTGTTGGAAAGTGTGCCTATTCACGGTTCGATTTTGCAGAGAAAAAATATTCTTAAATTGCAAGAGAACTAGCACAGTGATGAAAGGTTTGAAATAAATTACTTAATTTGAACTCTTGGCTCTTTTTGCCCTCACTTTTGAGCTTAGATTGACTTTAGCGTCAAGTTGTAAGGACTTATTAAACTATTTGTCATTATTCTTCGAATGCAGTGTATTCTTGGCCAAATAGACTCTATTTTTAACTAATTGATACTTATGTGTGTGTACTCAAATTCACAAGTAAATAAGTACAGAACATGTACTTAGTTTGTTTAAATGAACAAACCAAGTACATGTTATGTAGTTATGTTTGAATCATCAATGATTCAATCAAAAATAATCTTAAATAGGACAATTATGATGGGGGCTATTTATGATCTACCAATGAGTGTACCAAAATATTTACCAAGAAAGTATGTTTAAAAAGCTCACAACGAAATCTCTTCGTCTAGGAAGCTATTATGCTCGCGCTTTTGTACTCGATTCTCACTGAATCAATTTCACATACCTAACAGATTTTGCCCGAAAATTTCCGAATCAATAAAATGAGCCAATATACCGTTGGAGTCCGTCCAGCTGTTCACCTCAACCGTACTAAAAAAGATTTTTCGTTTTCACCGTCTTTCAATTCGCACAGGGTACCTAACCTAAAACCGTAATAATTTTTGTGCCCCATCATTTCTTCCCAGAATGAATTGTACCCAAACCAATTTTGCGTTATGAAAGAAGACATTTGCTTATTTCTTCCATTTTTCTTTTGTCCCGGGCATCTGTCATTGTCACTGATTTGAACGAATGGACTGGCGAGCAAATTATCATTTAACGATAATTATGTTATTAACGATTTCTTTTCCATTTTCTACTACCGTATTGGCAGTTAATATTAATCAAACATTTTACGTTAAACGTTCTATGCTAACAAAATTCTCCGAATTTTAAATCTGGCTTGTCATTGCCAAACTATGAATGTAAATATAATAACTCCTTCAATTCAAGGAAAAGATGAATGAAAGTGTTTTCATGATTGATTTAAATTGTCTCTTTTTCCAGGACTGTTTTTTTTATATCTGCTATTAGGGTGGTTTAGCTATACGAAAATCTTTAAAATAATTTTGAAACGTGTTTGTCGATTACGTTTTCACGATGGGCATAACATTTTATATTGCCGGTGTTAACCCTCTATAGGTTTTATGGCAGGTAGGGATTGCAATCGAATATTCGAATATTCGAATTATTCGAATATTCGAATTATTCGAATATACATTTGAAATTCGTATTCGAATAGTAAATTATAAAATATTCGAACATTCGAATATTACCACAGCAATTTTATTAAAGTTACAACATTATATTCTTAATTACGAACGCGACATCTAACGCGTGGTCGTCAAATTTCTGAATAGATCGGCACTGCTCGGATTGACGGCCATTCGACCAATCAACGGCCTCCATTCTTCTGCTGACTGCAACTCGCCGGGCGCTAGCCGCCATTTTGAGTTTACTTCACAATCACAAGTACAGCACAACAGACGCGTAGTTTTTTACAACAGAGTGGTGCATTTTGTTATTTTGTGCTGACGGTATAAACATAAGTGTATACGGATTACCCAATTAAATGTAAGTATAATTTTTGTTAAAATATGCTGTGCAATTTAACACTAAAGATTCTTGCTACTGAAAGATGCAATTTTAAAAGCACTAATTGACTTGAAAGACAAAACTATGTTCAGCACCTATGAGCTTGCTTTTTTGCAGGATTTATCTACGTCTCTCACTATCGTCAAAACTACTGTGGAAGCGATATGTCAAGAAAAGGCCACTTTATTAACTGCGGACACAGCCCTACAGTTCATGGTTACCAAACTACGAGAGACCAATGGGTTTATCAGTGGTAAACTTCTTCAGGCTCTGAAAACAAGGATTGCTGAACGACGACAAACAGACCTGGTTTGTACACTGAAGTACTTGCACAACCCAAACAAATACTACCAGGAGCCGAGTTCTTCTATCTTCCCTAAAGTAGGAAATGATGTTATCACCAAAGTCATAGTTGACATTCAAAAAAAATATTTTAAGCAAAGACCTGCGACAACTAACACTGGCGTTTCTGATGACGAAGATAACATTGCTATATTAGACCTTCAGCGTTATCAAAATGAAGAAGCGTCAAGAATCTCAAATATGTCAATGAAAGAACAGCTGCAGAAAAAGATAGAGGACGAAATGTATGCAGTGCCTTCCACATCCACAGCAAATCTTGAACATCATGATCTAGAAACATCAATAAAAATGCATATGGCTCTATATGATACAGGTACGCCAAGACAAATACACCTAAGTCAGGCCTATGACGTGCTAATTTGCATTCCACCAACTAGCGTAGAATGCGAAAGGGTATTTTCTTCTACAAAATATATCTGCAATCATCTCAGATGTAAATTGAATGATGATTCCATTGACTCTTTAAGTTTTCTAAGGTCCCACTTTCAAAGGATCCGTAAATAAGTATAATTGTATCCTTTGCCTATACGATGGCATTTATTTAATTACTAGCTGCGCCCCGCGGTTTTACCCGCGTAAATGTCGATCCCGTGGGAATATCGGGATAAAAACTATCCTATGTCCTTTTCCGGGACTCAAACTATCTCTATACCAAATTTCATCGAAATCAGTTCAGCGGTTTGAGCGTGAAGAAGTAACAAACATATAAACACACACACACACTCACAAACTTTCGCCTTTATAATATTAGTGTGATAATTGTTACTTACCGCGTTGGATCATAATTTTCAATTTTAGTTGTTGCGTGCACTTGCAATTTGCATATCTCTTTAGATGCTAGTTATCCGCGCAGTGCATTCTTATTGTGACTTTGATCTCGTTTCTTTTTAGTTATCCTTAATAAATTGATAGTACAATATCTATAATATACTTTTTTGTTTCTTACTTTTACTTGTGTTGTATAAAGTTTATTAACATGTTATTTGATTTTGCTAGTGAGATTTTAATTGTGTTTCCTACTTAATAGTTTTCCTATAATTGTTTAAGAATTAATATTTTTTATTTCAAATTTTCGTAGTCGAAGTTCCTATTACATCTAACTTTATTAAAAATTTGTTAATTATTTTATTTGATTAAAAGTTTTGTTTAAATATTGGTTCTGTCTGATTGGGATGTTTCCCTACTTACATGAAAAATATGTTACTAGTTTCTAAGGCAATAAAACGTGAGAAATTATATAAATATTTTTTTTTTCTGAAATATTCGAATATTATTCGAATAATTCGAATAAGGCTGAAAAAGTATTTGAACATTCGAATACCAAAAATATCGAATATTTGCAATCCCTAATGGCAGGACATGATGGTCCCTGGCAGGACGTATTTACACGTCAGCGTGGTACTGGTATCGGCTTAGTTATCGGAGCATCGCATTCATCTAGCCTAACCCTTGCGGTGTCACAATGGCCCATCAGCTTTGCCGGGTTGACGTGTAACGATTGCAATATTTTATGCAAATTGTACGAGGTACGCACTTTGGCCTTAAGCTAAATTATGTTTAAGCGTATTTATTTAATACGTGTTGTAAATATTTTATTGTTTTAGCATCTAATGTAACTTTAAATATATTAAATGTCACCGTGAGAGGCAGCGATTTCATTGCAAAATACAACTTTAACGATACTGTTGCGTACCTGTGTTGGGAGTTACGGCCGTCACAATTGGGTTAGTTAGGTCTTTATCTATTTCGACTGTTAGTGACAATGAAAGTTGATTCAAACTGTGGGAACCAAGTAATTTGCAAGTTGCGTTATGTCCATTTTTCTTTGTATAATAAAAAGTAACCCTAGCATTAACCAGAGCGCAATGTTATAAAAATCCTTAGCCTGAATGTAAAGTATTACATTAACAGTGGCATGCATTGCATATAATCAGTGCCTACCTCGATATATCAACATAAGCCTGTCAATTACATTTTAGTGTATGCCCCACAAAATTATCATACCTAACAAAAACAAAATCTCCATACAAAAAGCGAGGCAGTAGGCAGTCGCCGGACGGCCTACTCGGCTCCCGTACTATTCGCACATTGTCATTGGTCTTTACTCGTTCAAGTTAATACGACAAAATTAAAAATACGTAAGTCTCACGCGTAATACCATGACGTTCCACCTTCGCAATTTATCACCCTTATGTAGGCATGCCTACTCAAATAACCACATTTTTGACCTCATTTTTTTTTTTCTGATTAGTGACCGCGTTTGCCTAGACTAGACCCGGCCTAGTGCCTACCTATTCTGAAAACCAATGCACGCCCACTGTACATTAACGATACTTCTCCTAAGGCTACCAAGCAATAACTCAAGAAAGAATTCAAATTACTACATGGTAAACAACAAAACTGAGTTTGTGTCAGTACATAATTAAATTTAAATTAGGCATGTATAAAAGATAAGTCAAACGAATATTCTCAAAATTCTGTAACGAGACGTCTGTTAAGATTCGTACGCATGATAAGGCCGCGTATACACGCGGGTTGAGACTTAAATAATTGCTCTACAATGCCGTAATCGGCGCAATCTACGTGTAGCTGAGAACTTGGCTCACTGGGCGTGAAGCCAAACCGTTCCGCGTTGGTGAGCCCAGACGCTTTTTCCCACTATCGTTCGCAGGTTTTATTAATGTAATGAGTGTGGTTGGACCCTTAATCGGTGGTTGGTGATGCATTTGTTTTTAATTGGTGGACACAGTTTTTTACTCTCATTTGCAGCATATTTTCTCTCACACATATATCATGGCTTCACCAGTTCTTACAGATGAATGAAAAACTTTTTATATTGAACAGCCAAGCGTTTCCACTTAGCTGATATAAACTTCATTGTAGTCAAGAAAGTTACATGCTTGACCAGTTGGTAATAGAAAGAGCACGTCTTATATTATTTTATTAGACGCACTATTTTTAGTTTTATGAAGGTACTCGCATTGAAACATAAAATGTAGCTATTACGACTAATATATTTCGCAATTTCTAAATACATTACGTCTGCGATAAACTATCTCAGTAGCAATAAAACTTAGTTCACTTAGAGCGAGATAATTTTGTAAAATGCTGAAGTAACTGCATAGCTATCAAACAGTTTTAAAAGAATTTTATGCTAAAAGTTTCGAAACAGAATAAAAATACGTCAAAACGCGCCAAGCTCCGCCATCTTTATTGTTTACATGTTTTGCAAAATTACGTGGCACCTACTATATAGGCGCTGTTAGTCATGTAACTACATGAGTAGACGAAGTGTCGCCTGTACCCATATCGGCTGTGGTCACCAACTTTCCCGACTAACATTATGCACTTACACGACTTGCACTCTAATGTACTGCGTTGTTCTATCATACATGTATGTAAGTACATACTTATAGAGGCAGCCAATATACTTCGACATCAACGTCGGTTAGTCTCTTGCGGTTTCGTTATTGCATGATTTTACTTGCAGAAAGTACCGACAAAATG
Source organism: Amphipoea lucens (assembly GCA_947508005.1). Classification (NCBI taxonomy): domain Eukaryota; kingdom Metazoa; phylum Arthropoda; class Insecta; order Lepidoptera; family Noctuidae; genus Amphipoea; species Amphipoea lucens. The sequence continues at coordinate 10,585,186 of OX382374.1, forward strand.
TCGCCACATGTCAACTACCTTGGTTCGGTTGCATGTATTTATTTCCCATGCTGTTTACTAATGCCATCGTCCTATTCATATACCTACTGACTATTGGGTAAGCTGTAGGTACTGTGGTTTTACTAAGATATTGCAATTAGTCTTTTTGCATGTTCTGCCCAATCAAAATTAATTACACTTGTCACGACAGTAACTATAAGAGTTGTTTCATCTCTTCAAGACCAATGAGGACTCGAAAAAATATGTAGGTACTGATGCCCATTATGGTTTTAAAGTGTGGGAAAAATCTAGAAATAGAAATGAAAGCCAGGGACACATTATTTCGAAAAAAACTTGACAATGAAGGCAAGATATCCATGGGAGAACTATAAAAGAGTAGGTATTGAAAAGACATAAAGGCTAATAATTATTTTATTGATCAAAAGAATATAAAACGAAAAGTGTCGCATGTTCGAAAGGTAGCAATTATGAAGATTCGAAACGTTACAAAAACAGTACAAAAAGTGAGCCTATGGGCGTGGGTATGGGAAAGTTCACACGTGGCAGTAACTGTACCGATGTGGTACGCGTTATGGTTTAGACTGCGGGTAGAGTGAAGAAGAGCGGATGAAGATAATAGCGAGTTTGATGAAGTTATTATTTGCATATCAGAAATGGACAGCAAAATGTTGTCGTGGTCAAGGGTGCAATATAAGAAAATTTAATTATAAATACTTGGGCTGAAATATTATCTAGGTAATACTGGAAGGGTAACTAAAGCGATAACTAATTAATTCGATAAACGCACTAGAGCTTTTGAAAAACGGAAAAGTGTGTATTATTAATCCTAGTGAGTAAATACAAGTTTGATTTATTATGAACTTGCATGTAATAAGACATTATTTACATGATTGGTAAGGTTAATTTGTGATGTACCCTACACGAGTAGTTTGTTTGTTTTTGTATTTGTTTTAATAAGAAACATATTACATTTTTCTAAATAATACGATACTTTAAAAAAAATGACTGCTACGTATTAAAAAAAAACACTTACGATCAAAAGGGCACAAGCTTTTATATCAAAACATGTCCGCAGCCTTAGCTGACATTGTACAGTCGTGCTGTGATCGTATGCTCGGCACGATGTAAAGCCTTTGATAACATTAGTACAGAATGAGAATGATTACAGCCGTGTGAAATAAAACTATTCAAACAATGGGGTACTTCGCTAAATGCATGAAGGGTATCTTGGAAAAAGGGCTCTATAGCTTTTTTCATTAAAATCCGATTACATCACTTAATCAGAATTAAACCAGCAAAAACTCAAAAAGATATAATAACTTGATACTAACAAACATTTTACGCTTGAATAATTCCGCGTTATTTCCTCGTACGTAATTACTGAGAGAGAAATTATAATTAATATTTTGTTCCTGTCCGCACAAAGACCTTTCGAGAAAGGTCAAGGCATAAAAGGACATCGACATTGACGTGACAACAGCGATACTTATTTCATTTCATTTTCGATGTCAAGGGAAACGTGATCAAGTGGAAGCGAAGAGATGTTTTTAACAAACTATTTTTAACTTAAGTGCACCCGAATCGCGTTATACATGGTCCTTATACACGTTCCGGGAATTACAACAAAGTTCGCGGTGTCGAAATTGTAGTAGTTGCGAAAATTTATCTTTTTGGGGGATCTTAACGTCAAGAAGTCGTGATTACAAGCTTAAAATTGCTACCGATCCTAATCTGGTCCAGTTTTAGACGGAGATTGGGTTGAATACCGATGAGTTCGGTTTCATTTTAATAAATAGTTCAGTCAAAGTATGTAGGTATAGTACTCATCCAATTGGCACACACCAGTTGGCAACACGCGCTGGTTTTATTTCCCTGGCCGCAGACAGCGTGGCGCGCAAATGTCAGATGGTCTGAATACACGTTTTGTAATGCCACTTTTATTTTCGTCCATTTGAACCACTCGAAGAAAGTACGCTCTGGTCACGAAAGCAATTAAATCGTGATTTGATTTGTGTATTTTTTACGTTGTATTGCAGCTTCTTGTTATGCCGTAACCTTTGGAACGTGACTTTGTGCACGAAGATCCCAGAGGTTGATGTGAGCATTCGTTTCAACTCAATGATATCCGATGCTCTTTACTTCTTATTGTCATATAAATTCAAAGCCCATTCCGAGTCTTCTATAATTTTACAAGTGAATCGTGATGTTTTTAAATAATCTTCTCATACGAGATCTGTGCTAAAATGTAAACACTTCTAGCAAAAGCTTTTAGCTCATAGAAATTGAAGATGTAAGTGGACCAGAGCTTCCTTAACTTAATAATACGCTATTTTCTACAACAGCACTTAAGGAGATCGCCTTTTCTTGGTGTTGGCGTGAAGTGAAAAGTTCTTTAGGGACATAAGATAAGGTTTCAATTACCTTGCCAAGGAAGAATCGCCTGTAGTACTTGGCGGTGTCGTCGGTGTCGATGTTATGCCGCCTCGTGGCTTGTCGAGGGGTGCCTGGTTGCGCTCGAGGTTCGGCATCTTCTCCTTCGGGGGGTGTATCCTCCATTCCATCCACCCAGTAGCCGACCGGTGGTAAAACTATCGTAGGTGGAGTTCCTGTAAAGATACAAATATGGGTTAATTTTATGAATCAACATGTGAAACAAGGCTTGCTTACAGAAGACTTCAACGATTTAGGTATAATATGTTTAGTAAACGGAACGCCCGATTCTTTTTTTGCAACTTTTGACGCAGTCGATTGTATACTTTTAGCTGGAATATTTCTTCGTACGTTAAGGAAGTCACGACAAAGCCAATTATTTTTTTTAGATTAAGATCAGACGCTTTGAAAACTTTAAGAGGCCTTCAAGATCCAAATAGTGCTTATCCAAGGTTACAACTGTCACTGAATGCAAAGTATTTTAGTGTAACAAATTGTTCTAATTACCTCAACGGCTAATTCATATTTTTTTAGCACAAAGCCTTACATTGTTCGTGAGCATAAGTGAGGAATTGAGGATGTTTTCATATTTTTTTGCTCGATACGAAACCAGTATTCATTAGTCATCGCGTCCGTTGTCCGTTGAATGTATTTCATCCGTATTTACAGCCATCAAATTAAGATTTTTTTAAGGAGTAATTTTATTTAGGTCCTTTCAACCTTTCCATATAGTACCCGTAAAGTAAAGCTTATTTGCTAAACATTTATTTGTTTTATAAAATATTTACTTAAAATAAATGTTTTAAGCAAATATGAAAGTCCGTGTACCACCCCTGCATGAAAGATCTACTACAGAAAATAAAAAGTTGGTATCTATAAATCACGCCAATTTGATACGACCATGACTAACGCAGAAATCACAAAAGATTGAACGAAACCTCAGTTATAAAGAGTTGTCAATATCAATGATTAGCTGCCTCGCAAATAAGAAAGGGAGGATTCCCCTCCAGTCCTAAGGACCGCATCTAATTTCAAACAAGCCATTCTGGTCTAGACCGCCTTTTGTCCAGCAGATTTTTTTTACATGACTCTCAATATAGTCCTGCGGGGCCTCATTGTTCCCACTGTCCTCTTTCAAAGGACGTCCCTATTACTGAGAGTTGTATGCGAAAACCTTCAGTTCTTACGGCACGGAATGATGTAAGGAAAAGTTTTTTGAAAAGGATTTTTTAGGTTTTAAAAAGGAGATAAAATAAACACTGCAACTAGATACGGTTTTTATTTTATCTGAACTTGGTTAATTAGCAAAAGTACCTAGTGAAAATTAACTATATATAATTAACAAACTAAAACAAACTTCTCTTTAAAAACGTATCCCAGTTTCGAATTGAATACAAAGTCACATTACATTTATCAGCGGAAATTACAGTCGTCACTGGAGCCGATTTTGAGTCGAGAGGCGAAACCGCAATTGGCCTGATTTCCCAAGATATAGCCCGTGCAGCACACTGCGCCATTTAATTTAATTAATGTTTTAATCAGCTAACTAGCGCTGGGAAACTATTTTTAAATTCAACGGAATTACGGCTTACCTTTGTCACTGTCGAAAAACAAAAGAGTTCTACTAAAACGTGTTCGACGAAAATATCTCAAAAGCTTTTTGTTGGCACTCCATTATTGGAATTCATTAATTGACAAATATTTTCTATACAGAACTGGGAGAGATAAATGGTTTCCGATGTTCGTAAAGTAAAAACCTCCCAAATTAGAACAGACACTGGAACATTGTTAAAACTTCAGATTTTGTTTTAACAAAGCAGGTTTTGGCAGAATAAACTCTCTTGAAACAAAACGTGTAATACTTAATCCTGTAACGAGTCGACATAAGCATTAGCACGTCTTGCCTTTAAATAATCAAGCAGTTAATCTTAAGCAGAATACTTTACTTTCACACCTCTGTTCTCAACATTTCCTTCACTTTCTCCAAACGGTTTGTAACAATGATGAAAGTTATTCTGTATTACAAAAGGTTACATTGTAAATGCTCTTGTATTCTATGGCTTTTAAAAATGTCTTTGGAAATTAGAAACGGAACATCAATCAACAATAATAAATTGTAACGATGTTTAGTGAATCACTTTTTAATTATGACGTATCTCTGTAGATACATATGTCGTAAGTTACGTAGATATACCGTGACTTTGTTTATTTTTGTAAGAGTATCTTGCGGAATAGTCGTCAAATACTTATGTAACCGAACGATTCTAGCAATTTCTTCATCATAAATTTATTTTCACCAACCACTCGAGTCGCCGTGAAACATCGTAACTGCATACAAATGCATCTGTTTTGTTGACTTTCCAAAACTTATTTGTATTCGTGAACGTAACCGCTTCCTACAACTTTGTTGTATCACAAACTAGTGCTTTGAATCAACTTTCTTTGACGTCTGTAACACCCGCTGATAAGAACACCAACTAATTAAAAGTTTTGACGTACTTCATTAAATTTTAAATCTTTGTAACTAAAAACTCATTTTAATGGCGCGGCACAAAACGGGGTATCTGCAAGACGAAATTGCTGGAATTAACAGTGTGTTTTTAGAGCAATTTTACACAGAAGACCTCAAGTCGTGTAGCTAATTGTGTTATGACCGGGTCAACAGACCTTTTATATGCATTATGTTCTTGAGAGAATTTTAATAATCGTCAAGAACCCAGTTAAATGAAAGAGATGCGCTAATTCCCTTAATTACAATGTTATTTTAGAGGGTTGTTTCAAGTTACTTGTTGTTTCAACTTAGCACTTGCAAGCTTAGCTAGGTACTAAATACTTCAAGAGGTAGGTACTTACCTACTTATGGATAATAGCTATTTTCATTACTTACAAAGTTATAACAAGTCTGGTGAGGGTATTTAGTTTCTACTCCTAGTTTTTGTTATGCATGGCTAATTTCTTTACTTTTATACTTCATTAACGTATACCTAAAGCTTACAAGCCTAAGTGCGTGGGAAAATCTTCGATCGGATCTTGTAAAACGAACGTTCTAGTGCCTACATTGTGGCATTTAGTTAAATCGGCCAGTAACTATCGGTCCAGCGAACGGGGCATTCAGTTTGAGAGAAAATCACTATGGTTAAGACACTTCAATGGTCAGTGTTCAGATGATCAGCCATTTAAAGGTCAGACCTTTAGACTATTAGAAGTTCAGACCTTTAGACTATAAAATAGGTTTGATAAGTTTTATGAATAAAGGGGCTAGTGTATAAAATCAAGTTCAAAAAAATATTTCTTTACAGGAGATAAATCAAATCTGCATTAAAAGTATCGTATCGTGTTTTGAGTGAGGAGAACGGCCATGACGGCCGACGGCCATGTTTGAAAATTCCTTTGAAAAATGACCAAAAGCTCCGCATAGCCATATTTAGCAAGAGTTCTCTAAATAACTGGCGAGCCAGGAAGTGGCTATAAGTGTCGGCATTAGAGCAAGACACCGTCCGTTGTGTGACATAATTTGAAAGAAGATTTAGAATTAACAAGGTGCCAGCAAGTTTATGATAGGCGGTGGTGGCGTGACGGCCTGTGTCGACGACAGTAGACTAAAAGGTATAACATTTATATGTATTTATATTAAACTTTTTGCTTCGAGTGGTAAGCCTTATACTTAGGGCTAATCTAGTCTTTGTAAAAAGTAACTAATCGTGACGTTGTAGGAATCTTGGTTCTTCTGTTGCTGATTGTTGAGAAATATTCAGGCATGTTTAGTTAAAATTTTAAGCAATATAATTGTGTAGTTCGTCTTCTTTAAAGACTGGCAGGTACCTACATCGTCCGATGAAATTGGGCATGTAAAGTTGTAGTCTACATGTAGTTGGATGCGAGAAGCACAAAACCGGTCGAAGTGGAGGTGCTTGGGGGAGGCCTATGTCCAGCAGTGGACGTCTTTCGGCTGAAATGATGATGATGATGATGACAAAGCATGTAACCCGTGCAGATGCTGAACTTACACGCAAGTATAGTTAGCGCCACGAAAGATGAGACTTGACCCCGCCTCCCGCATTCTTTCCACCGCCCCTATGACGTCCAGTCCCGCGCTCAGACCTCATACCGCTAAAGAGACCTAAAATCGTGTACTGCGCAAGTCAAACCACGGGGTGTGTCAAGTCTCATCTTTCGTGGCACGAATTGTAAATACACCGTGCACTACATACCCAGGCAATGTTAGGAAAAATAATTGTTAAGCGAATTGACTACCACTTCAAAATTATTATCCGTATTTCCAAATCACAACTGTCAGTTGAATGAAGTGGCAATAACTTAAAAATTGATGTAGTGTGTTAATTAACTTAACAATTAATATGCTTAACTGTACCTACGTCAGATAAAGCTAGTTAATTATGTAGATATAAAAAAAAATTGGAAGAACACTTACCATTTTTAGCAAGAGTATCCTCCAAAAGGCGCCGGCTAGCGAGGCAGGCAGCAGCTACTTTCCGCTGCGCAGCCGCCGCGCCGGGAGAGGGCGGAGGCCCATGGGGCGCTGGGACTCGACCTTCGGCGTAGGAGTGCCTGTCGGCGAGTGTGGCAGTTCCAGCGCCACCAGCTGACACTGAGCGACATTTCTCTGGCCGCCCAACCTGTAAAGAAAGCAACAATTAGTGCCTCGAGTTAAGATCGAACATAATTTTATTACACCCTCAATTTCCATCAGGAATTTTCCAGTAGCAGCCTGGTAGGCTCGATTTTTCGATCATCTACGTTCACCTTAAGAGGAGTAGCCAATTCATCTAGGTGTATTTCAAATTCAAATTCGTTATTTCCTTTATATTATTCTCCGAATCCTCACTTTTATACTCGTGGCCATTATTCAATATCTACTAGATAAATCATTACCTAACTAAATAAAATCACATTTATAGTTAAACTCATTCGCGAACAAGTAATTACGCATAGAATTTCTATTTGCAAGCATTAACATCTATCGACTAGCATCAGATTTTCGACGAACTGGTAATCAAACGAAGCATTTACCACCCGTATGCAGTTCAAAGGCATTTAATTGACTAGTTTGTTGAACACGTAATGTAAAACGGTAAATTGGTTTAGAATCGTGATTTCTGTTCACTGTTTAGATGAAGTAGTAAAGGCAGCGATAATTCTAATCTTGACGCTACGCAAGTAAGCGTGACGAACGCATCGTCCAATGAACTCACACCGTGGGATCCCGTCATTGTAGCTTTTCACGTTAACTGTTACGATCCGCATAATTTGCTTCGTGGTAGACCCATCCCAACTATTTGGGAACGCAGTGAGATCCCAGCGAGACCTACAATTTTTGAAACCACAAATTGATAAGATCAAAACGTGACAATCGAAACAGTTTCCAGAGCGGTTAGTACCTAAATAAAAGAAACAGGTGTCTTCAGTGAACCGAATCGCATTCGTTCACGAAGTGTTCGAATTGATTCTGTAATATTGACGGGGGCATAAATTGCGCCGCGCCCGTAAACACCATCAAAAGTTTAAAATTGGAAGCCGACGGAAGCATTAGCTGAGCCGTTGACAGCAACTGGAAACAAGTAGCGTGGAAAATGCTCGGGCCATTTCCACTTTTGATCAAATTAATCTGACGTCACTGACGCCATGTTTCTCCCGCACGCAACCGCGAGAATCAAATATCTCAACTATTCTAACACCATAAATCTAAAAGTATAAACAATTTCCGTGCAAAAAACAAGTTTCGAAACCCGGGAATGTAGTGGAAATCGTTGAAAAATTCAGTCTCTTACGTGTGGATCGAACTCAACTGAATTTCCATGCATTCTAATACCTACCACTTTTTATGTTCTTGGAAAACTCTATGCCGTTCTAAGCTTTGTTAAAAGGGAGTTACAGAACCTAGTTATCGCAGAAATACTGCAATGCTAATACTAGCACGTTGTATTTATTCATTCATATTTATTCAAAACGGAAACATGATATTTCGGTATTTCAATATTCTAGGCGACCTATAAACAGCGTTCTGCAAATAGTACCTATTTATTTTAGTTTTCATGCTGTGCTGCATGAATGAACTTTTAAATTTATCCGTACAAATAAACATATCTACAATAAAACGTACAGCAGTTATTTGGCCTAAATAATTTCGTAAAGCTGAATTTATACGAAATTGATGGATATAACTAGCTTATTAGGTACTATTTACTGAAACTATCCATCATTTTAAGCTAACGTAAGCCGTATCCAATTTCGATTGACGGTTAATTGCAATTAAAACTGTTTTTTATGTTAATTGTTACAGTACAATGTCAGTCAATGTGGAACGGAAAGAAAACTAATGAAATCAAGTAAAAAATGGAATAATTACCTATTGGTGAAGACATGTACTGTACTAGTGCGGATTTTGTGTATCAGATATCCGCATTTGTTAGGTTTCTTTGTACCTTGGCTGGCGTAAAGTCCTTTATAATTTTATGTCATTTAATTCTTTACGTAATATTTATTTGACTGTGGCAAAGTCATAAATAATAGGTAGAAGAGAAAATAAATTCGTATCATCGATTAAAAAGCAATATCGCAATCTGTATGACAGATTACTTTATAAAAAGCTCTCAAAGATTTCTGATTGAAGATAACTTTTCGCTCGACTTATTAAAAACTTCTTTGAAGTCTTTCAACAAATGCAACAATAAAACTATGTATCTCCTATTATAGGATCATTAGGCACCGCCACACTTAATTACAGCATCTATTACTGAACAAATGACACGAATAATTCTCTCTTGCGGCTCATTTAAACCGAGAGACGAACAGTACCGCAGCGGAAGATTATTTGGTAGCACAACATTAACGTACTAAAGTTAGAATTTGGGGTGATTCTGTAACGAAAAGCATTAAGACTTTAGATACCCAGTATTTCTTTCTGTTTGTAGTAAGTTCATTCCTACTTTAAAATAATTTTATGGTGTAGGAAACAATTTAATTTATATTCCTCCTCTACATTACCCCAAGAATTCCGTGCATAAAATGTTATGTCATACTGTAACAGCGCAAACATCCGTATACCATAATTTCATTAAGTAGATGTTCCAAGAAACATTTATTCGTTCTAATTACAGTCAAAATTCTGCGGAATAACAGTAAAACACCGTATTCACTCGGGTATGTGAATCCATTACCTCAGGAAGCTTCATAAAACAACCGAAATGTTTTCACACCTGAAACACATTTGAACATCGTTTTCTCGTAATTATTTTGTGTAGGAGACAGGGGTAAATGTACATTTAATTATGTTATCATTAACACCAGTGTTACAGAAAACTCGTAAGAAATGAGGCAACCGAAGTGCGGCCTGCCCGGCCGGTTGAAAAAATATTCATTGCGCGAAGTGGGGACAAAAAAAACTAATTACGTTAGTAAAAGAAACTTGCTCTTACCAACTATACATATTTAGTGCTGTATACTTAGGTTTACGCGTTCCGTGAAATGTGTAAATACAGGGGTGTATAACATTTTGAAGTAAAATTATGTTGGCGAGGTGCTAATTCACTGGCGAGTGAATAGCATCCATGTTGAAAGAAGAGTGGCGTACAAAAAGATAAGCTGATTTAAATATCGTGGCTGCGCTTCTGGCTTTTGAAAAGCGTAGTTTATTTACTTGTGTTGGCAATCCGTACATAAAATGCCTACAAGTATTTCTCGGATATTTATTTGTGTAGCGTGGAACAACAAAGATAATCTTCTGATACTGAAATGAAATCCGTCCATCTAACCCGGGCGGACTGCATCCACAGGTTTAGATCGCTCGTAACATTTCGGTAAAGTATATTTAGAAATCGGTTCTACATATTGGTTTATTTTTAAAATAACGGTCTTCGATTTTCTTTAGTTTTGCGTTGCATTAAAAATGTTGTACTTACGTACTGTATTGCATAGCATTTACGCATTACGCAAACCCTCTAAAAATAAATTTATTGTTTGGCACTTTATTATTTAGGAATGCTTATTATAATAAATTATAAGTTTATATTTAAAATAATTTTTATTGTCTAAGTCAGAACATAATTAACAAAAATAACAAGATTAAAAACTAACTTAACTAAAACTATACAAAAACTAAAATATAGCGTCGAAAAATTCATCCGCATCGCTGTCGACTGGTAATGTACCCAAGAGACTGGCGGCATTGCCACGTTGTATGGCAATGCTTAGCCTTTGGCCAAGGTAAAAGCCAGCCCTTGGGTCACGGGCATTGTCAACCAGCCGTTTTGAAATTTCTGTAAAAAGACCATGAGCACTCGGACCCCACGGCCCGAGGGTTTCAACCCCAAACGGCTCGAAAATATAATTTCCGATAAGGTTATTATATTTTCGCCGCTTGAGGTTTTCCGCAGCCGCAGCAGCAGCGCCAGCACAGCATGCCGATCCAGGAAGGTGGGATGGCGCAAGAGTATCGACACAAGTTGCGTCCCACACTAAAGGCCTACCCACCTTCCAAGGAAATAGAGACATACCGTCCGGTCTCTTGCCGTCGTCGCGTACCAAGCCATTGGGTTCTAATACAGCTGGAACGCCGACGGTAACAAGAGCTCGTCGGATGATGTCATTAATATTCGCGTGGCGCGCTAAGCGACCCGCACTTCGGCTGCAAGACAGGCCGTGGTGTCCGAGGCTGTTGACATCTTCGCCACAGTGACAGCGATGAGGGGAACAGCAAGGAGTGCCTAGTCGCAGGGAAGCAGCGAGGCGAAAAGTAGTGTCGTCGAACAAAGTGCCTATGTTCGACGAAGGTAGTGCATGAAGCCAAAGTCCCGACTCCCATCTACCCACAGCCAGCAGGCGTGCACGTTCCGCAGAAGTAGCAGACGAGTCGAGTAAATTGTTCTGTACTACTCTGCAGAGCGGCTCATCCCACCGTCTCTGGGAAGATGGATTGTCAGGTGGATCTGTATTCGGGCAAGCGAGTCTCCAGGCATCCATAGCCTCGGTGAAACACGGCACATCAGAATTAATCAGTGTGGAGGCTAAGATTTTCCTGATTAATTTATCAGTGCCGTGGACCGAGGATATGAAAGCCGGTAAACTAATACTAGAAATTTTGCGGACGCCGAGGCCCCCCATACGAATGGGAAGAGTAGCTTGTGCCCAAGCTCGGTCGTCCATGGCCACATTTAAAATAGATGTTAATGTATGCCTGATAATTTGGTCCATTTGGTCTAAAAGGTGAGTGTGCTTCCATAAATGTGAAGCGCGAAGAAAATATGTTAATTTAGGGCCAAAACAGCAGTAGCGGATTAAAGTTATGGCCGAATGCATATTAATTTCTAACAATCTTTCCGAAACGTCATTGAAATTTTGAATTTTTTCCTGAATAAAATCGGGAAAGGAATTGTCAAAGATTGGAGACCCAAGAAGACGAAGAGAGGTTTTTTCAATAATTTTGATTTCTGGAGCTATTGCGTTAAATTTGGGAAGTGTCAAGTGTCTGTCAGTACTGTCCGCTTTAAAATAATACTTTAATTGCAGTTTTCTTTTATTTTAACGGAGCAATAAATAATCTTTATTTCAGTACCACGTCAAGTTTCACTTCGGTACAAAAACTATGTGGCATGAAATGTGTTTAGAAACGCTATTTCTATGACGATATAAGAATGTCGTCCGCAAAAGGTATGAGACCATAAAGAAAAATTGTTACCTATTGGTTTTAGGAGCGACTCTTGCAACAAATATTTTATTTTTTCCATTATGGGTGAAATATCTATGACTCTAAAAATATCTATTTTCTTTATAACATTGCTTTATATCTAATTAGAGCACTACCAGTTACTTTAGTATCATAAGGATTTTCTACTTTTCCTTGATAAACATTCTCTGTACATAATCTTATTAAACTAAGTAGTTAGCGAAACAGTACGGTTAAATTTCAGTACGGGGAAAAATAAATTAAAATTAGACGTACCCTTTGAGTATTATGAACTACTGCAGTAGGTACTTGCAAGTTTAATACGTTCGTCCGATCTATAGAACTGGAAAAGCAAAACCTTCCCATCATCAGTCATAAAATATCCTGACCTATTTATTAAAGACCACACAAACTCGAAATTTGGCACATATGTTTCCCGTGGCTGGTGGATGCTCATTAAGAATTAACCCCTAAGGGAAATATCTGGTAATTTAAGTCCCATACGAACAAAGTAGCGGGTGGCTGACATAACGATGCCGATGTCCAAGTGAGATTGTCTGATCCATACGCTTTTATGACGGAACTTATGAAATTGAGGAAAAAGTGGCGGGAACCTCGTGAAAGACAAGTAATAGGCTGTTTCAGCGCGAAAAACGGATAGATTTTCACGCAGGCAAAGACACGGGCTTAAGCTTGTAAATCAAGGCAAAAGAAACATTATACTTTAAAACCTTTAGGTGTTGTTCCCATTTACACCAACACTAGGCAAAAGCTTAATGCTCGCTGTTGGATTTTCAACACTCGGTTTAACGCTGAGAGTTGAAAATCCCACAGCGCGCTTAAATTTAGGCAATCAATTATGGTGTTGCCTATTTTTTGTGAAAACGGGCATTAGTATGCGATGCTAAACTAAATCACCGAAACGAAACATTGCACAAAGTAAGTACTTACCAAATTATAATACAGTTGAGCAAAACGTAACAGTTATGTTAGTAAAATCGCATTCACCGTTACTCATTATGTAGTAACATTAAACATTCGTGCTTTTTACTTAGATATTACTTCCTTATATCACTGTAAATTACTTTAAAATATCATTCACCTAGTGGTCGGTATTGAGGCTACCGTGTGTAGTATGGTTCTGAATTGACACCCTTATTACTTATAGCTACGGTTTCCTAGAAAAGCGGTGGCCGCCATATAACGGCCGCTGTCACGGCTGTCATGAAAATGATGGCAAACTTTACGGTGTCAAAAACGCTCTTTAGGAAAACACACCAAGTTACTTTCATAAATAACGTTCGAGTCTTTCAGTAACGTCATTTCATAGTAAATTGCGGACGCTATATGGCGGCTACCGCTCTTCTGGGAAACGTTTATTTTATTAGTTGAATTGCTGTGACAGTTTAATTCAATTTTACTATATTAATTACGCTTACGGAATCATCGAGGAGATGGAAATAAGGAGAATATTGTTTTACTAGATTCATGAGTAGGTAAGTATGGTTGATTTCTTGAAAAAAAATAACGGCTCCGACATGGAAATGAAATGCTATCACAGTCACCGAAGAAAAAATGTTACTCTGCTTATATCTATACTGAAAAGTTTAATCGTTTTTTTGTTTGTTTGAACGCGCTAATCTCTGGAACTACCCGTCGGATTTGAAAAGTTCATTTTGCATTAGATAGCCCATTCTTGAGAAAAGCTATAGGCTACCTATAGCTATAACATCACGCTAGGGCCTTTGGAAGCCGAGCAAATGCAAAAAAAGTCAGAAAAAATGCCTATGGCATTAAGTCCGCCTCTGTACTTACATTATGTGCTTGAAGTATAAAATAAATAAATAATAAAGAATGCTGAGCGAAAACGAAGTAATAACGCAGACAGGCGATGCGATGCGACGGGGTGGGTCGGGGAGCTGGTACATGGTATAAGTTAAAGTCGCTTTTCGTCTGTCTGTGTGACTGTCCGCGAGGTTCTTTTAAAACTACGCAACGTATTGTGATGCGGTTTTCACCACGATTCAGAGAATTTATTCCGGAAGGATAATGTGTATAATTCACTATTAAAAACTTACATAATTACAATAAAGAAATCTTCATGTTTTTCAAGTCGTAAAAACCGTGGGAAGCAGGGGCGGGTCACTAATTTAATGTAAAGTAAGCATAACATATAAGCATCATCCGCCTGCAATGTTCCCACAGCTGGGATACAGGCCTCCTCTCGGTGAGAGGGAGGGGGCCGTAATCCACTACGCGGGCCCAGTGCGAGTTGGTAAACTTGGTGATACATATAAAGTAGGTAGTATTAAGAGTAAATAGTATTTAAAATACTGCTTTTGCCTTAGCTACAATATTAAATAGAAACAGAACAAACATCGGATTACAAAATTTCATTTGGTAAATGCAGCCTCCATTTAGTTATTGGAAAACTTTATGTAGTTGTGTTCTCGTCACATAAATATTACGCTTTATTACTATCTATTCGTGAAATGGAAATATTGAATGACGTCACCCGTGACGTCACAGTGTTAATTTAGTTGGTTCGCTCTAATGGTTGTTTTATGTGTACTAAGTGATTAAATCATTAAAGTCTGATCATAATTTTATGACCACTTCAATCAGGCTATTTCTGTTTAAAAAACAATGTTGTTACGGCTGTTACTACTTAGCCACAAGCCCCAAAACAATGACAACGTAAGTGAAAAAGTTATCAGAAACATATTAGTCGCCATTTGTTATTTACAAAAACAATAACAAACTTATTTATCACAATAACAAAAGACAAATAAACCACGCCTATCGATAGATTAGGTACCTACAAATACGTAAAAGCTTTAGAATGAGAAAGAAAAAGGATGTTTACCTTTTAAAAGCCAACTGCGTATTTGTTGTGGCATGGGAGCACTATTTGAGTGTGTCGCTATAGCCCATGATTGGTTTGCGTTGGAAAGTCAATTGCTTCGATGTGGTCCTTGTTCACACTACATTGTCGGGGCATGACATGACGGCAACAGCGGAAATTCTATTGAAGCAAGCCTACAGCACAGCTTTATTGAAATGCTGACTAAACTGTGATGGAAAATCTGCCCGTATTTAATCCCGTGAAAGCACGAAAACAAAAGACGCAACAAACTGACAGCTAATTTGAAAATAGAACGCGTTGAATTCAAATTCACCAGCAATATTTTTTAATTTCACGAAAGAGGTTTGGTAATATAATTATTTATATTGTTTATTTCTATCACAAAAGAGGTTTGGTATTAAAATGGATTCATATGTTGGTTTTAAGAGAATGCTGAGATAATATATTTATTGATGGATTTTCGTAGGTGCCTAAATAAAAGAAGTTTACTGTTCTTCCTTAAGGTATGATTCCGATCTCGGCAGCACGCAGCAGTGCTGCCGCGGCAGTGCGGTCGCAGCACTACTGGTCCTCATACATTTTCTATAGGTTTATATGAGATTACATTCCGAGCAAGGCAGCAATGCTGCGCGACATTCCTGCGTCACATTGCTGCTGTGCTCGGAATGTAATCTCATATAAACCTATAGAAAATGTATGAGGACCAGTAGTGCTAATTTCTAGAACACATTCCGAGCACGGCAGCAATGCTGCGCGACATTGCTGCGTCACATTGCTGCTGTGCTCGGAATGTAATCTCATATAAACCTATAGAAAATGTATGAGGACCAGTAGTGCTGCGACCGCACTACCGCGGCAGCACTGCTGCGTGCTGCCGAGATCGGAATCATACCTTAAGGCGAATGGGTAGTTGTAGCCCGCGAAATTCAATTTTTCTTACGTTTTTTGCAATTTTCAGGTCAGTGTCAGGTTGTATCTTGATGAAAATTTGATTCGCGACTATAACAGGTACGTATTCACAGAATTATAATCATCAGAATCATTAATACATCTGTTTAAGTTAGATTTCTACCACCAACCCTTTTCCATACGAGATTTGTTCTTAACGGTAGAAATCTAACTTAGAAAGATGTATTAATGATTCTAATTATTATAATTCTGTAAATACGTACCTGTTATTGTCGCGAATCATATTTTGATCAAGATACAACCTGACACTGACCTGAAAATTGCAAAAAACGTAAGAAAAATTGAATTTCGCGGGCTACAACTACCCATTCACCTTAACGTTCGTGATACGTCTTCATAAAACTAAGCTTAGACTGTATATTTACTTGCTAGATAGCTATTGCCCTGTCTTTTGGAGAAGAAAAAACAAAAAAAGAAAAAGTGATGACGCGCAGTTCATTGAACATTTCAATATTTTCAAAACAATGGTGATGTGCTAATGAGAGAATCATGTAACTGTTTCACCTGTTAACACGTGTCAGCACTAAAGCTGAACAGCATTATCTCATTTCAAACAATGATAACCAGATAAGCTTAACTGCATTCTCGAGCATTGTTGTCGAGACTCACTCCAATTCTAAGCGATATGAATACGTCAAAATAGCATTGTAGTTCTATCCTTGTGACGTCAGCAAATGATTATCGAAGGTTAACAACTTCATAAACTGACCAATCATTGTTTTATCTTTTTGATTTAGATAACATGCAAATCGTTTTAAATAGTTTAATTCCGATTCCGGTATCTTGACGTCATAATTCTTTAGTATCGTCGTTTTCCTTTTGCTATAATATCTAAATAATTTGGTTTTTACTTAAAATATTGAAATGCAAAATAGAAATGCGAGTTCCTAATATCTGCGATTGTAATAAATTTAATTAATTTAATAAACATAAAAACAAAAGCACGCAGGTAAAACATTCATCTGTCGTCTGCCTTTTAGAATTACCACCCTTGTGAACTGAGAGGTCGTTGACAACACTGTTCTATGCGTAGCAAGCAATATTTGAAAATGGATCGTTGACACTTGACATGTTATTTGAAAGGCAAAGGTTTGTTTCTCGTACAGCCTGTCAACGAAAACATCATTCAAAGAACCAAAGAGTTTGAAAGGGAGGCGTTATCAACCTAGACAATGTAACGGGGATATCTCGTGTTCATTAAATAGCGAGGGGATGTCTACTGGTACCATTGTTCAGCGCCTGATACTAACGATATTGCTGTGCCATTTACTCGTTTCCGAGATAAAGGTGCCTCACACGGTTCCTACAATATCAAATGGAAACATTATTTAAACATTACGTTCACAGTGAATGACGGTTGCGGTGGTTTGAGAGAACGCAGTGTGTCTGAAGCCTTAAAGAGGTTCTATTCAGAATTTCATGAAAAGATAAAGGAGTACTGTCTTGTCGGAGTAGCATTGTTTTGTTAACACGAGATTTTAAGCTTTGGTGTTAAAGCAGAGACAGGCAACTTGTAATTGTTTGTTTTCCGTTAACGTTGAGTAGGTACCTACGTAACTTTTTGTAAAAACAATTTTACGCTGTTTTTTTAACAAAATACAGACAATTATTTGAGGAGGCTAAAAAGTCGATGCAGGAGTTAATCATTCGGCAATTAAATACTAATATAATAAAAACTTTTTAACAAAAAAATTAAACCTCCGAAAAAACTGAAAAGCAAAAAATAAAAACATTTTTTATTTTACCTTAATAAATAAGTTCTTAAACTAATGCAAGTATACCTAAGTAATTTTGAGTCGGCGCCAAACAAGCAACTTAATATCGTTGCGAGTGGTCATGCGGAGAGCGCATTTTTTGTTTGGAATGTTATATTTATCGCTGGAGATTTCACGTTGCATTATTAATTTTATTTGGTTATTTCTTTAAATTTAAGGTAATTTAGTGATCTTTGTTCATTGATTGTTTGGCGCCGACTCAAAATTTCTTAGGTATACTTGCATTAGTTTAAGAACTTATTTATTAAGGTAAAATAAAAAATGTTTTTATTTTTTGCTTTTCAGTTTTTTCGGAGGTTTAATTTTTTTGTTAAAAAGTTTTTATTTTATAATTTTTTGAGGCTATAATTTACTAATTACTACATGCTTAATTTTTTATTACTTTTAAATTAGCTACCTATCCTACTTTAGATATCAACTGTTATATAATCTTAATTTAATTATTATTTTTGTATAATAAAATACTTAAAAAAACAGGCTTTATAAAGCTCAGCATTAAAATCTGTGAATGAACAATAAATCACCCCTATTTTCCCACCCTTAGGGTAGGAATTTTTTTTCCAAATTTACATGGGACCAACTTCAATGTATGTCCTATCCAATAAAAAAAGAATTATCAAAATCGGACTACTCTGTAAAAAGTTATGCGTGCTCATACATTACAATCAGTGAGTGAACAATCAATCATCCCCTGTTTTCCTACCCTTAGGGTTGGATTTTCTTTTCCAAATTTATATGGGACCAACTTCGGGGTATATCCTTTCCAATAGAAAAAGAATTATCAAAATCGGACTGCTCTGTAAAAAGTTATGCGTGATCATACATAAAAAAAAAAAAAAAAAAAAATATACGCGTCGAATTGATAACCTCCTCCGTTTTTTCGTCGGTTAAAAAACCTTATCAGTACCCAATGATTTTCTCAGAAACTCGGAAATGCGGCGGGGTCGTTCAGAGTTCAGACCAATATGACCTCTATTAGTTATTCAGCAAACTTCACCTACCTACCTACTATTTTCGTGAAAAGCAATCGTGACTATCATATTTATATCAGAAGTTTGATTACATACTCTTATGTGCGGATACACGTTCCGATAGCATCAGTTTATGGTTATTGGTTATTTGGCTTCGCTACTTTATGTAATAAAATTATTTAACGATTCGCTGAGAATTTGCTAAATCTTGTTGTGTAAGAATTCTTGATAAATCCTTAAACACGATTTGTAGAAACGACATTTCAATTAGATTTTTCTATGCAATGTAAGAGAAAAGGAAAATTGCTATTGCGTGTGTAACAAAAACGTCAAAATCTTCGATCAATAATAGCACCCAAAAATACTCTTATACCCTGGTACATATTGGTGAAATTTTACGCTTTTAATTTTATGATTCGTTTAAACTTACACATCATGTTGCATACATGAGATGTAACACAATAGCCATGCGAATTTGTTTCAATGTTTGTTACATTTCATGTTACATTTCACTAATCTGTATCCGGGCATTACCTACTATCTTGGCTAAACCGACTTCTTCCTTTTTGAAAACAAAACAATGTTGTCGACTTCTGTTTCGCTGTTTGTTCCACAAACAAAATGGGGTAATGAACTAGCCAAGAAAATTCGAAAATCAGATTTAAAAATTTCAAGTCACAGAAGGTAGCATTAAAAACGTGAATGAGAGCGAAAAGAGCTCTTCCTAGATCCCCAGCGAGTAATTGCGTTTATCGGAGCGTTAAATGAGCGTTGCAATCTTTAATCAGTTCGGTCCCCATTTTTTTTTTTAATTTCGTTTGACAGCACGAGCCTGGCTGTTTGTTTGAGAGTTGTTTTTTTTGTCTTAGTCTAAGGTTTGTTGATGCAATAATGCTTGTTGTCAACACTGTTGTCATAACAAAACGTCGCGGATTTTTTTTTTTCTCTGGGGCTGTAAAGTTTTCGTCAACTACGAAAACTTTCAGGGCCGTAATCTAGAATGATATTGAATCCAAAATCGTCATTAAAAACTATATATATTTTTAATCGAGATTCATACTACGAACATGGTTCTACGCATTGATATATATAACTCAATGGTTCTACGTATAATATAGACATAGAAGAATCATTCTTACGATTGTAATTTTCTCATCAGTATGCTGCTATGTAGTTTCGAAATTCACAATACGAATAGCGTGTGCTATCTTTATGTATAACAGATATTTCACGTTGCTCTATTATTAACATTGTTTACAAACCGGGCTAATAACGCGTTACTTGAAGATTGGCTATTGTTTTCAATTCTGAAGTGTAAGAAATACGCCCCATTCTGTCCCAAGGTAAGTAGGTGAAGCTCTGATACCATCAACGAAACTTTGTATCGTCTTTTAAATGCATATTTCATATGTGAATAGGATGCTTTGATAGCTTTGTATAGAGTTGGCTGGCAGGAAAACTATCCAGATGAAAAAATATTTTTCTATCAATGAGAATCGACTGATGAGAGACTAAAACTACTAGAAGATAATAGACTAAATAATTATTTTTTTTAATTTCTTCGCAAATCGCTAGCCATTTTTTTACACATCTTCCACAAGGTCTTCATAGCTTTTTTGACAGCTAAGTGAGACAAAAATATCTACCTCCAAAAGGTATCATACTCATTAATTTCATGCTAAATTCAAATGCTACAAAGTACTTAAATATTAACATCTGCAGTGACGCAAGTGCGTACCTCGAATGCGCTTGTTATTTTTGCATTGTGTAACTTCTCGTGCGTACTGAATGGCACGTTAGTGACATATGAATAATAGATTACTGCTATTGTGATCGATACAGCTCTCAGTTTGCTGCTCGGCCTTCACTCTCCAATTATTGACACCGACACAGCTTTACCGTAGGTATGGATGTCATGTTCAGAAGCAGAAAAACAAAACACGTCTAGTGGAATGTATATCATTAAAGCAAACGTCACGTAATGAACCACTTCCACGGACGTACACATGTCTACCAGCGAATATGGCTTTATTCAAAAAGTTCACAATCGTGAATGAGAGTATTTCCCTCACAAAGCGAATGCTGAGCTCTGGGATTGCATCATTGTGCTGCACAAAAATGCTGCAGTGCTAATTTCGCATGCACCGCGCTACTCGTGAATGCCATTATGAGCTTACGAA
Organism: Amphipoea lucens; assembly: GCA_947508005.1. Taxonomy (NCBI): domain Eukaryota; kingdom Metazoa; phylum Arthropoda; class Insecta; order Lepidoptera; family Noctuidae; genus Amphipoea; species Amphipoea lucens. Next base: position 10,606,059 of record OX382374.1, read on the forward strand.
GCTCTAGACCTACTGTAATGAGTACCCAAATAACATTTGCATTACATACACGCAAATAAAAAACAACGACAACAAATACGTATTCCACGCTAAACTTTTTAAAGAAATTAAAAAGTGCAAGGTAGTAAAAATCACTGGAACAAGCCACGCGACGTTGAAAAAAACAGAATGGAGAATTAAAAAGTTTGTAAATGGAATAGAGCGTGTTCGAAATTCGAATTTTGTTGAATCGAAATAGAATTCCTGCAACTACTTCGGGAATTAGTTTTCGTTCTCTCGAGCTCGGCATTTAATTTTATAAAGTAGGACGAATCTATGCGGATATCTATTTTAAAAGTTTGAATCACAACTGTCAATAAAGTCATTATCAGCTTGTGCTAAATGCTAACGTCTATCGTTTAACAAAACAGTGTGTAATTTGCATACACGCACGTAAAAGCAAAACAAAAAAACATGGCTCGAGACACTAACAGGTTGTCCACGACAGGTACAGTTACACGACACACATTGTTGGCCCAAAAGCTTTGTTTGTGAGAGAGTAATGTTTAAATAATCGTCCTAGCTGAATGCTTTGGACTGACTCTCAGACTGCTTCTATAACGATGTACCTACCAGTACGTAATATACCTAACTGTAACAGTAATGCGATACCCAAGTATGACAATGCAGTACACGGTTGGTTAGCGTGTTAAAACGGAACAGGGTCCGGCAGGAGAAAGCGTGCAAGAAATGATGCGGCAAAACTCATCCAAGGTGTGCGGATGCGGGCAAACAGTACATCAACGGATAATTACGAAATAATAAGCACTCTCTGTGAGCAAACGCGTGGGTCGTCAGCCAACTCATAATTAGCCGTTTAATCTGTGTGCAATGCGTTAAATAGGGATGCTACAGGCTCGCCCCTATTACATGGGACCTAAACATAACTGGCGAAATACTTATGGGTGTAGGTACTATAGATGCACCTCTGCGTAACCCTTTGAAGAATACAGGCGTATTGTTATGTTCTGTCCTACAGAGCTTGCTACACTATTCACTATTCAAATTTTATTAAATAAAAACAAAAAATAAACTGCCAGTATGTCGTTATTGAAAAAGTTCTTTCATATTGGCCGCGTGTTGGATTTGACATCCAATATGTGCCCAGGGATTTAAAAAAATATATACGTTTGCTATGAAAATTAATATTCACAGACTGAGCTCGTTGCTCATTGAAACTTCCTGTCTGTAATACATAATGGGTAACTCAATAACACTCCCATTTTAATAACGAAAAGGAACGTTCGTAATCATCTATAATTAAAATAATTTGATAGGAAGACAATTAAAAACTAAAAACCACTTTCCATGATGAAAGAAAGAAATAATTAGTAACTACCGGGTCAAATGAAATTAGTTTGCGAAACTCCGCAGACGTGATAGGTTACGATATCTACAAAAAAAAAATATTTGATGAGTCTTTTTTTAATCAACGACTGTTGTTAGTTTAGGTACCTACTTCGAAGAACTGGCAGGGGATCCTGGGGGGTGAGGGGGGGTTAAGGTGATCAGACCGGAATAAATCGAAGTATGAATTACGAAAACATTTTATTTATATCACATGCCTGTAAAATTTACAAAAAAAATAAAACGAATTTTGAAACTGATATACCTAACTGGAAATTATTGATATGAGCGCTGTGAGCGCTGTTGTCTTAATTCGGAAAGCGGCCTTAGTAATCTGTGATTTTACTGACAACGTCAAAACGTCAAGCATACAGCGCGTTTCGTAGACTTTCATGCAGTACTTATTAAAAGCATGACCATAAATGTCAGATAGAGAAAACCAAAACCATTTTTGTGTGAAAGAGAGTGTTGCAACTAATTTTAAGGTGTGTTTCCCAGGGGTATGGCTAGGGGTATGGTGGGTCCGGAGTGTCAAGTGAAGGTATGATTCCGATCTCGGCAGCACGCAGCAGTGCTGCCGCAGCACTGCTGGTCCCCATATATTCTCTATAGGAATGTCGCGCAGCATTCCTGCCGTGCTCGGAATGTAATCTCATATATAAACCCATAGAAAATGTATGAGGACCAGTAGTGCTGCGACCGCACTGCCGCGGCAGCACTGCTGCGTGCTGCCGAGATCGGAATCATACCTTACGTACACAAGTTACGGTCGCTAATCCTAAAAAAAATGTATCACCAAATTCTTTTTTTTCTCGTTTTATCGTGTTTAGATGCCGATAATTCGATCTCATCACGTCTGCGGCGTTTTGCTAACTAATTTCATTTGACCCTGTATAAGCCTTCGTCTATTCTCATCGATTTGGCGAAATTGGTAGTTCATATTGGTTTTCTCTATCTGGAATTTCTCAGTAGTAGCCCGGAGTACGGATTCGTGCCTGGTTGTTGACAATAGGCTTACTGGGGACCTTAAATATAACTGGCGAAATGCGGCTGTACTATAGATACTCCTCTGCTAAACCTGGGAAACAAGGCGTGATGATATGACATGACAAAAAAAAATATTGTGTCAAAATGTCGCGTATTCGGGTTAATAGCAAAGTAAGGCTGTAATGTAACAAGCAAGAAGCTCGATCATTTGTCACGGTTCGCGAAGCACGTATAAGTTACGAGTAGCTAGGGAATTTAATATATTCTAAAGACTGCTCCACCTTCACGCTACGCAACCACGCTATACGTCACTGCTTAACTTCTTAAGGTATACCAGTATTTATCTACCAAGATATTTTAAGAGACATATCGCGGTATCAATAAATAAAAAGACACGTCCTTATTTATTTCTTGATACCGCGACGATACGACAGAAAATTATTTTGAAGTATATGAAGGTAAAATTTGTTTGTTTGTAAGTTTGTATGTAAGGGGTAAGGGGTAATCTCCGGAACTGCCAGTCGGATTTGACAAAATCTTTTTGATGTTGATAGCCCAATTTTTGAGGAACTATATAACATCACACTAGGAAACAGAAAAGTCAAGAAGAACGCTAAGCGAAAACGAAGCACTAGCGCGGTCAGGCGATGCGACGCGAAGGTTTGGGTCGGGGGGGAAACAACAAATTTTACGCAGACTAAGTTGCGGGCAGAAGCTAGTCATCAATAATTATCATCATCATTTCACCCGAAAGACGTCCAATGCTGGACCCAAGCATCGCCACTTCGACCGGTTCTGTGCTTCTCGAATCCAGCAAAGATCATTATCTGTCCAGCCTTTTCCCAACTATGTTGGGGTCGGCTTCCAGTCTAACCGGATGCAGGTGAATACCAGTATTTTACATGCAGCGACTGCCTATCTAACCTCCACAACCCAGTTACTGGGTAATACAATACCCCTTGGTAAGATTGGTTTTCAGACTTTCGGGCTTGTGACTACCCGTAGCAACTGTCAAAGATCCACGAATGACAGCCGGGACCAACGGCTTAGCGTGCATTCCGAGGCTTGGCGAAGATAATAAGGTAATATTATATTATCAAGGCTTGTTAGTAGGTCAATACGGTTAGTAATAAATCATGTTGGTATTGATTTTCAGTATACACAACACTAAACTGCAATATATTGCCTTGGTCGCAAATTGGTATTCTGTCAATTGCACACGTTCCGGCAACGTGGACTTCTATTTACCTAGCAGTTGAATTATAAGCATAATAACGAAACGTTTGTGTTAATTAATTAGCACAGTCAACTGCAGTAGCACCTCAGAGATAAGACTTACTCTACGAAAATCGCCGTTACTGCTAGAATATAAAGGCACTGTCAAATTGATTGATGCGTGATTCGACTGTACGAGAAAGGTGAATTTTGTCGCATCATATCTATAGAAATCTATGGTTGTTGATCTTAAGTTACGAGCAAATAGTACCATTGCCAAATCTATAAAAGTGGTGTTCCAAATTCAATTCTAGTTTATGGTCGTTCTATGTTATCGCTATTGTGATTTAAATGAATAAAGTGTATATCGACGTTGCATTGCAAATTATCATAAATCTCGGATAAAGACTTTATTGGACACTTGAAATGAAATGTGATAATTTAGAGTTAGGTTGACATATCTACTAATTAATCTGAGATACTAGACAGCGAACGATTTGCAATTTAACTCAAAGACCATTGCTTAGTTAAATACGCTAAAACTGTACCGTTTGAACCAAACAACAGTGGAAAATCGAGATCAAATGGAATAATTTTAAAGGTATACTGTATCCATTCAAAAACATATCATATTTGTGTGGGACTAGTAAGCCTAGCAAATATTGACAGACGACCGCGAAAAAAATAGAGCGATGCAGCTGTTGAAATTGAGATTTTTTTTTGTTCAATCAATCAATTGATAAAATTCCGCGGTGTGTTCCAAACAAACCTAGCAAATGGATTCGCTATCAATCTGCTGTGAATTGCCCAAATCCAATCTAACGCCTGCGCCGCGTACACCTCGCTTTGTGAATAAAATATCATTGAAAATATGAAAAGGTCCAGTTCGATAAAAGTGATTGTGACCACTCTTTTTTCTTTAAATTTCAATTGGAATGGAATTGAACAAGAGATAGATGCTGATGTAAACACTTTCTTTGAAAATGCTTTTGGTTTTGAAATGAATGCAGGGGAACAGATTAATTATCAAATTACCTTTACCACCAAGATGCATCATAATTACAAAGAAAATTTAAAAAAAAGTAGAAGCTACATTGTTTAGAACTTGCATAATTCAGCGATAATCATAAACTCCCAGAAACACTGAATCATTCCGTTTCAGTGAAAGAAATTATGTTAGAAACTGTAAATATTAGTATAATCGTAAATATCGAGCATAGAATCAGATTTACTAACCGTGACGCAGTTTTCGTGAGAAACAATTTTATTATTTGCGGCAAGTGTGAAAATTGCTTCCATTCGCTAAATTCATTTACGTTTTGGAATTATGCATGTAAAATACTTCGCTATTGCGTTCCAAACGAATTTCCCATTGTTTTCTTTTCTTTGTTATTGAGTTTTGTTCCAATCTAAACGTCGTTTCATACTGTGTTAAAAGTTACTCATGTTGTTGGGCATATATGTTTATCATAGAATCGCTTGATCCTGTATGTTGAACGAAACATTTGAAATTGTACCTAAAATGTGATCCTACGTTTTACAGATAGTAGACGAATAAACATCGCTCCGGTATTTGTATTACTGGCACAAAACAACTCCAATATTGCAGTAACTCGTCCAAACTTTGAATCTCCAAAATTAATCCAAACGAAGTCATTACTGCATTCAATAACATCTCCTTCAAGGTGCGACACCAGCCACCAATGTAAATACAATATGCAATTCTAATCTTTAATAACATCGGTGTAATAGCTAATATTGCGTGTTCTCGGGGTAAATAATCTGCATTGCATTGCTCCCGGCGATGCGCAAGTATTGGAATCGTATTGCGGTTGGATCTAGGTCGTGGGATTGAACTTAGTCTTGGGACGACAATGGATTCAATCAAACGCCCGTTTCATTATGCGGGTATAGTGTTCTGATCTCCTCAATAACAAATTGGTTTCGTACTGTAAACAATTGCAAAGCGAAAATTTCTAACGCTCTAATTCACACTTTAAATTCTGATGTTCTATTGTTTGGTAGTACCTAGGCTTAAAATGGAGAAAGCATTTCAGCGATAAACTATGTCAATTAGAAACAGGCAACTTAGACAATCTATCATTGATTGTTATCGTCAAAGTTTTAGCTATATAGTTTTGTTGGAAAGTTTGTGTTACAGCTTTATTACCATTCTACATTTACCCATCTATTATGATAATATTTCTATTTGCAAAGCTTTCAAACCCACAAAGTCTATTTTTGCTATCGTTCTTTGCCCTCAAGGGTTACCTTCAAAACTCTGTCAACGAAACGTCAATTATCTCCACCGGGAACGAGTTAGCCGTTCGAGAGGACGTACAAAGCTTTGCGGGACATTGTCTAGCCGCCAGCGAATCTTTGATCAAATCCACCAAGTTTCAACGAACAGTGACAGATGAAGTTTCAGGTTTCAGTCATTGACAGTTAAGGCTTTATACACTGGCGATTTGCGAGCGTGTTTCCAGCGAGGCGTCAACGCACTTGCTGCGTGTGCGTAGCGAACTCGCTACGTGTGCACAACAACAGCGATTGACGTGAGTGTACAAAAAAGAGAGAGACAAGCAGGTGAACAATTTTGTGAAAACGCGGAGAACACGTCGCGTAGTCGCGGCGAGCTTGCTTGGTACCTGCACGTTCACAAATCGCCTCGTTGGAATCACGCTGGCAAATTGTCAGTGTGATAACGCTCTTACTACGAGTAGCTTAAATACCGCCTCAAATACGCTTTTGTATTCGAATATCTTTGTGGATTAGTCTAGTGGCCTTTGGTGAATACGATATTAGCATGTGCTTGGTAGGTATCATAGAAGTGTTCGTGGAAATAATTACTGTCTGTGCGGAAGTCGTTTAACGTGGATAAATGAATTTTCATGGTTTATATTTTACCTAATTAGCATTGACGTCTGAAAATAACGTAGGTATTTATTTAATTACTGCTGTTTAAAAAAAATGTATCTTGCAGGAATGTTCAAAATATGTAGTACCTAGGTACATATAATAATTAGTCCAATAGTCTATTATTGCACGGCGTGAATTTAGCTGTGCTGAACGCCGTGCGATAATAGACTTACTAAAGTCACACGTATCGTATACTATTTTACAGCTTTAGTGACCTAAACCCGCACTTAAGTCACGCTTTTCTGCGTAAAATTGGACTACTTAAGTCACAGAAAGGAGTGACTTAAGCGCGGGTTCAGGTCACACAGTGCTATAAATTAAAAGTATTTCATGAAATGCATGTATTACTTATTACATTTTATATCATCATTTCTTATTTGCAAACTAAGCTAAATATTACACAACATCAATAGAGAAAGTCGTTCACGCAACCATTAGTAAACTTAACGATGACTTTTAAAAGTTTAAACTTGCAGTTCAAGTGACAAAACAAAATCTGCAACTAAACCTCGCTCTTCAATGTTAAACATCATACTGGCACTGTTTTGATCCGGACTTTCTTTTTCATTACTTGCATAAAAGCCTCCTTTGTCATCGCAGCCTAAAGTCTGGGCTAACGACTAGCGTTTGCAGGTAAGCGGAAGTTATTAGCGGGGTCTTTGACCTTACTGGGCGGCGCGCGCCCGCCCAAACATAGTCGATGTCTATTAAGTTTTTTTAAAGTTAAACTGGGAAAACTATGATGAATTTCTAGTAAAATGAAAATATAATTAATATAAATTATGGTTTATTTATACATGTATGAATACATTTCTTGTGAGTTTCGTTACTTAAAAGATCTTCCAATTATGTTACTATCTTTAGAAGCTTATTTATTTTTATCAGAATAACATATTTTTCTCTGACATTGTCAATTGCTGTCGGTCAATTTCCATTTCTAAATAAAACGTTTTCTAAAGCCCGAGCAAAATTTTCCAAGCATCTAACTAAAAATAAAAAGGAAGGCATACACGTATGAAGTTTTAATGTGAGCAACAAATAGCTAACATTACAAGGAAATAAACTGCTCGTCTGGAACCGAGCAATTGAGGCAAGATTGTACTATAATTGCCCGTACGGAACCCACCAACGTCTCATTACAACTACATACACGATTACTAAGATTTAGTGTTCCGACCAACTAAGCACGTAGATTATTTTGTCTGTAAGTAAAGCACACCAGTAGGGCTGGCCCTGCAGTAATTAGATGGCATTTTAACTTTTTATTTAAATTAAGTACCTAAAACGATGTTTTAGATGCTAAAATCCCCACCTAACTCTTGAATGGGTCTATACGGAATAAATCTTCTGATCTGTGGCTGTATGCTTCTAAATTCGTATATCTACGTAAGCTGGATCAGACCTCATAGGTTATCAAGATGGAAATTCTAGTCTTAAGGTTGCGAATATCTTTCATAATATACAAAATTAATTAGCTAAGTGAAGTGGAAACACAAGATACAAAACTTAGCATGAAGAAGCCCAACCCTAACTCCGAGCTAGTAAACTTAGGCACCAGTGGGTTCGAGCGAGTGCTCGACTGCTCGACGTCGAGCCACGAGCCACGACGCACTAATTGACGACGTTATCGAGCACTCCAAGTTTCGAGCTCGAGCGAACTTCGGGCTTTCAAATTCCAATTTTAAACTAGAAATGAGCACGATAGGCGCCGAAGTAAAGTTTTATAATAACTTCCGGTTTTATGTACGCCTTGAGGGTATTATTTATTTTGCACAATAGTGCATTACTGCACTTTTTGTTTGTTCTCGTAGTTTTGCAACTGGGGACCAGGAAGAGTCGCGCAGATTAGTTAAATACCTCAAACTCACGTTACAACCAGCTTTCAACAAAGTCCATGTATAAAAGTAGGTAATTTATAAGTTCGGAGTAGGTAATAGTCATCATATTTATTTGGTTAGTAGGTATAACCCTCATCATGTATCTATTTAATAAGTTCTGATTTCAAACCCTCAAGAAACTTCGTTAAGTTTTCAAAACTAGGGGAGACTCTAATACCCCGAAATTCAGCAAATGGGCTCGAATGATGGTGCAATTACAAAGCCATGGATTTACACGACAATTCAGGTCAAGCCATTACACTTTTAGTGAAGCCAACTTTAACGGCCCAGTTATGCCGGCGGCGACCTGTGACATTAACGGAAGCTTTGGAGGGTAGCTAATATCGAGGCTATTTGCTACTGTTTCTAGCACAATGTATAATGGCACTGCAGTGCCAGAAAATAACACAAAAGCTTGGCAAAACAATGCGGGACCTTGATATTTATTTGCCAGTATATTAAATCTGCTGCCTTTATTACCTATAACAAAATTTACATAAACGTGCATTTTGAGAGTTGTTATCAAACATGAAGCATTTACTAATTGAATCATTTACTTAATTCATTTTGATCTAAGGTTATATTTTATACGATTTATGATTTGAAGTGCCCAAAGCTCGTCGAGTGCGATTTTATATTAGCATAGTTCAGACAGAATGTCCCTCAACATTTTACGAAAATTGCACAGTATATCAAGCGGTAGTAAAAGCGATACGCTATGAAATATCTACGGAATTGCTATTTCCCATTTCATTTGACGCGACACCCGATGTTCAGACGAGTGAGCAAAGTGAACCAAAATATTCGAGTATGGAAAAACACGAATCAATCGATGCGGTCACAGCGGTTTTGGTGCAGCATTGAGGATATAAATGATTATTTCACACAAAGTAATGGTTTCAAGTCACCACATATTCGATTCATGATTGGATATACTATGCCTAGACGATTGCCTCATTACCTGAGTACAAGATCTACTCAAGACTAACCCTTAACGGTCTAAGATATATGTGTCCTTGGTCAGGAACATCGGCTAGATAATATAATGTATATGCCGAGCACGATTTCAGGTTGCGAATGAAAAATGCAGTGCGGAGCGTCGAGGCACTGAATGAGAGAACGCTGCGCATAGCGATTTTTTTTTCACAGAGCACACAGGAAAGCGGTTACTTTGCCAAACAGAAAGAAACGCTTTACCATAAAGCGGCGGTTTTGTTAAATATTTTTTTACAAACAACACACCTGTCATACGTCCGGACGCCTTTGAAATATTGAAATCGACCGCGTCACCAACAAAGCGAATTGCAGATATTGAGAAGAATATCTGTAGCAAGCTACAGTTTCAAATGACGAGCTACGCGCCTGCTAGTTTTCTTTCAAAAACGACTTGAAAGTTCTCGAGCACGGCCGGCTCAAGTTTCGCTCTTTTATTACTTGTTCTAAAAGAATGTTAACCAGATATCGGGCAATTCGGAAAAACTGTGACGATTTCATCCGGGCTCAGCTACTATTTGAATTTCAATGGCTGTTTGAAATTCAACGAGACTTTTATGATAATACGCCTCACGGTTTAAGTTTTCCTCACCACACCCCCTTACCGGTTTTTGAATGTCCCAAAATACCTGTAACAAAATGAGATTACTGGTTAGAAACATAATATTTTCACAGTTTTTATAAAATTTTACAAATATTAAAAATACAGTTGCAGGTTATTAAGACCTAGGAATATTTTCTGCTCTTCCTTCGTCGTTATTACAACGCGTAATCCCACGGGTAAAAATTTCATGCAACAAAAAAGAAAAAAAAGTTCAAAGATGAAAACAAAGGAAAATTCGAAGGAATGCTAGGTACATTTCGGAAAAAAGGATATTCAAGAGTTATCGCGCGTGAAGAATTAAAGCGGTCCCAGAAGCGCAAAATAAAGGAGGATATTCAACAGTAATATTTTAATCTCAGACTCAAAGCAATAGACAGTGCGAGACGATAAGCTGGGTCTATCCAGATTACTGAAACCGCGAACGCAGAGTATCTCAATACCTGCAACGTGTCTTAGGTAGGTAGTCTTATACATAAAAACCTGCGCGAGTCAGAAACTTTACGCTATAATTTGAATGTGTTGTTAATAAAATATTTAATATGTTCTCTTATTCAGTACACAACAAACATTTATTTTGCTAGCAATGTAATAATCTTAAATTATAAGTACTTTTTATTTCAAAGCACTATTTTAATAAATCTCTACAATCTCAGTATCTCCGTCGAGAAAAATTTATGCGGGGACATGAATAAATCGAAGATATGAAGGTAAGGTAGCTTATCTCAGGAGATATTGCCACTATAAAATATCTAAAGCGCGAAATACTCGCTATACGAGTACTGTTTCAGAAGATAAACAAGAAAATATTTATAAAAGTATATTTATAGCTTTACGCGAGAGAAATAAAAGGGTCTAGATGGGTGGTCTCGGAATACGATACGATAGTACTTTTCATATCCGCTTTTTTTGCGTAGGAAGTAGTTAAGGATAGCCATTAAAATTACTTATTCGTTTTATCAAGGAACATAAACACTTCAAAACTGACGCCTGACATAACCATCGCATTAATTGTGAAAGTAATGAATAGATGTTGTTGAACATAAACAACAATTTAAAATAAGAAAAATCATAAACCATACATATTTTCCTATCTTCTCCAACTTATGATATAACTTTCCTGGCAGTGATTTCATGAAAATATACTGTTATGCAAGTCTAAAATAGGACAATAAATATCGGAAATACGAAAGAGTATATTTGGAACTCGTTCAAAAACTTGTATGACGGTAAAATAGATTTAGAATGCTTTGGAAAGTTCGCCATTGGGACCCACAGGTGCAAGGCTAAGTTTTACGAAGCAATTTTCGCTGTGAAATTAGAAATTCATATTTTATAGACAGGAGTCGTAGAAGCAGCACTGGAGAGCCGATATGGATTACACTTGAAAGCGTATGAGGGGCACATTCGTTATTCCGTGAGGTAATATACAAAGTTTGCCACTCCATGCATCTTGAATTAAAGTTTCCACGAAACGTAACCACGTTATCGAACAAGTAGAATCCGCAGGCTTTCTTAATTTATTATTTTGATAAATGGAAAGCGCTAAGAGCGAAGATATCGATCACCGTCTTTGAAGTTTTGGTCTTGGAACTTGAATCTGAGACTGCTGAGTAATTACTCCGTGCATTAAATCTATAAATAATCTCTTAAGTGTAAACTAATTACAGAACTAGTTTTTATACTGAGTTCATGATAGTCTTTAACTCGACATCTAAGTACAGGATTCCTAGTCTAGACTATTTTATAAACTGTCACAATAATGTTTGCTAAGAAATATTGGGTTTTAATATCGTACTTAAACAAAACAGCGTAGTAAATCAAATATTACGAAACATACTCGTATTACTGATACGTGACCGAATGCATTAATTTCTCCGAAGACAGCAAGATAACTAGTGAATAAACATGTTGTACTATCATTTCTGTGTTAATGTAGTTGTAGGTATGTATTTGTATTGTACTACGATACTGGACTGTTTGGCTTTCTGATAAAATGAACTGAATTCATTACCTGCTCATAAAGCCATCAGTGCCATATACAATTTTACAGCACTTGTTACTTCAATAATTGCTTAGGCTCTGTCGCGATTTTACGATCTCGCTAATCACTATATTACGTTTATTGCTCGTACATAGCTTGTGAAAATAGTTTCAGCGAATGTTAGAGCAACAAGTTAGCTGATAAACCATTGTCAGGTCAGACCGTACATGTAGTTCGAGAATTTATAGACTGAAAGTGAAATGCAAACAAACAATGCGTACATATCGATTACTGATAGTGAAAGTAACAACGACATAAATTATACACAATATGTTTCTTCTCTTAGTCTAGACATAAACACAAACAAACAAAAAGTGTCACACCACCCCCGTCGTCTTTTGTCAAAGATAAAACTCAGTTACTGATACAATCGATTATTGGCATTAGAATCGCCCCTTGAAGCAAATTAGAGGCTAATCTTTCTGAATACGTTGAAAATGGGACTCCCAATTACCATGATAACATCGCGGAACCTTTTAATATAAATGGAGGGAAAAGATTTCGTTTCAACCATAGATATATGAATATTTCTATGGTTTCAACCAAATAGAAAGAGAAAAATCTTTTATGACTTTTGATTCAATAGTTGATAAAGAAAATATTTAAAGTAAGGATGGAAACAATTTAATATTAATAGGCATTTCTAATAGTGATGAGGACCAGAAAGTGAAAGCTTAGCAAAGAAGAATAGATAAAGAAAGCGATTTATTAGCCAAGTTTGTGTTACGAAACGATCATTGCAGACCGAATGGCGCTGGCTATCCTTTTACGCATAATAAAAACAATTGAAGGCATGTGCCGCGCGATATCAAACGGCAAGCGACCGCCAAATCCGATGACAATGGTGGTGTCGAATAGAATAACTGAATGAAACACTGCAAAGTTATTGTTTTCTTTTACCACTATATGCAAACTATTGATTTTCGTTACTGTTGTTTAGTTTGAAAACGTTTTCGTTTATTCCAGTCAAGTATATGTCTATGTTTTACATTAAAGTTCTGTTTGGGTACGTTCATGTTGCGTTTGACTTGAATCGAAACAGTGATTTTATAACAACAATCCTTACACTTTTGCTTCTTTATAATAGTAATGAACACTCATCTAATAAATCATAACGAACAAGAACATAACTACAGTTATTACGATGAACGAGACCTTTGAACTGTTACGATGTAAAGAGTTGAGACCTAGAAACGAGCGAATTTACGAGCATAATAAAACAAGTTCAGGCAAAAGGTGGCGTGAGCATTGATAAGCATAGTGCTGCACGGCAGACGCAGAGGCGCATTAATTAAAGAGTATGACTACAGACCAATTTGTAGATCCACAAGCGATAAACGACTAAGAAAATGAATTTCGTTTCAGTACTCGGGCCTAATTAGCTAATGAAGACACTAATGGCTAGAACTTTTTACACAGTAATATACTGATGTCTCTTTTGATTCATTACATGAGCGTGTTAAAGAAGATGGTTCCACTAGTTTGGCAACGAATCAAATTTAAAAATATTGTGTCAGAAATTAACATAAATTGCTGTTACTGTGATGTTGTAATAGGTTCCTTCAAAGATCCCAAAATTCATTATACATGGAGTATGCAATCAATACCGAAATCGATGTCTTCATAATTCTAAATGGTCTCGTTCGCCAAGATGTCACAACTTAGAACATAGTTTACTACGACGACAAGGCCGGTAACGGTCGCCAGAAAAATGAAATCCCATTTTCACAGCGAGTGCACCTGACGACGGAAAATAAGAAAATTCTTTGCGGGTTTTACAATAAGCCGACTTATATCCGAACTGTCGTTAGACAAGAATTTTAGTAGTTGCGAGTCAAATAGCATGGATTTTTGGGAAATCTTCTTATCTCTGTATCTTGGAAACCAAGTATAGGGACCTTTAAAGCCAATGTGTCACTGACGATAGTAAATATAAAATTTAATAGGAGACATGTTTGCGGCCGTTTTTAATTTCGTCGTGCTCCTGTGGTGTAAACTATACCCATAACTTTGGATTAAAGCGTACCAGTTTTTCGTATACTTTAAAGATCAACTTGGAAATTTTCTTCATTTCGGTGTAAGACTATACGTTGTACTGGGCGGGCAGTGTCATATTGTAGCGCAGATATTACAAAAGTTTAATCACCTACGGAACCTTAAAAAGTGTTTCATAGAGAATACTTTCGTGTTCGTGAAATATTTGTACATACAGCAATTACCGGCGTGCCGTGCCAACATTAAGAGGGCGTAAAACGTTCGGTAGCAGAGGTAAAGGTAGGGAATGCGAAGCATAGGCACACGAGAGCATTCATTAAGGTCGGTGCAATCCCAGCGAACTGTACATTTACTAGTGAAAAACTGCCGGGGACTCGAAATAAAACATAATTTATTTTTGCACTTCTCTGCATAGCGTTTGTTGCTACTGCAACGTTAATTTTGATAAGAATTTCTATTCAGTTGACGCTTTTCATCTGTTTTGTTTGCATCACATTTTTGACTGCAACGAATAAAACAAAAGACAGCTATCGTGTTAAAAATGAATGATACAATCATTATGTTTTAACACAAAAGTTATTTTACGAGTATTTATGTAAACTTCTACTCCAAAGTAAGTACGACGGTGGAGATCTAATTAGTTCCAATCAGTCTATTGAAGCATTTTTTTTATAAATACCCCTCACTGGTCTGGTAAAATAAACTTTTTAGACCTAGACACCTACCATCCTACGATTCAATTTTCTTAGATTCTTTGTAGCTGTGAACTATGCATACTTACCGACCTACTAAATTCAGATCTAATTGAGTTGTTACTATAGTTAATTGTACTGTCGAAAAACCACTTTTTTCTTTAACTATCATATTTAATGTTACAACATTTTTCATCTACTTACAGAAACATTACACCATTTAGTATCCAGTCCACTCTGTAACGAAAGCAAGCCGTAACTTACAACGTCGCAGTCGAACGATCTCAAATACGCACGTAATTGCTGCAAGACACCGTTTTTACTGCCTTGTTACATACTTGTTAGGTGTTGTATTGATGGAAAGCCACTAGAACCGCAAACTTTGCATTCGATTAGAAACTTGTGCAAGAAAGTGGTAAAAAGATGGATCGTAACTAAAGTGAAGGACTGCAAAACTTATGTGGATGGTTTGTAGGTATTATTTTCTTTTAAAAAGACACTTCTAAGTGTTTTGTAGCGACCGATATACCTACTCTTAAATGTTAAGTGTCGTTTAAGTATTTGAGGGTAACTTTTATTGCTTACGTTGAAGTCCGACTGACTTTGAAATAAAGTCATGTACAAAATGTGTGCTTAAAGTAGTCACGTATTACTTACTTAGTGTCACGTATAAAGAGATGCCGAGTGTAGCCTGTGTAGTATTTAAACGCCAACGATATCCGACTAGTGTAGGTATCTACTTAACACGTTCAACGCGGCCCCCGGTATCAAATATACCAAGCTTGCGATGGGTAATGTACGTACGGATGCATCTTGCACTCATGGACTATCTTACACAAAAAAGAAAGAAAGAAAATCCCCGCCGCACTACGCGCTACAGTGAGAACTGCGATTTTAGGCGCCGCACCTAAGTCCAAAAGAGCAGTGGCGTAGTTGTAACGGTCGCCACTTACGAGTTGTAGGTCCTGGGTTCGAACCCAGACAGCCGCATTACTTTGTGTAAATTATTTCATCACCACCGTTCTCAAACGCTATGGGAAAACATCGTGAGGAAACCGGCATGTCCCAGGACCAAAAATTCGAAGGAAAGTGACATCTACCAAACCGCACTGGACTCGCGTGGTGGATTACGACCCACTCCCTCTCGAAGAGAGGAGGCCTGTGTCCTAGCAGTAAGGACATTATCGGCTGATTATGCTACCCAAGTTCAACCTAGAAGAGTCGAGTATGGCCCTACTGTTCTTGATGCAGGAAACGTGTTAAACGAAGGCTGAATATTTATGTAGGTAGTTGAAAAAGACGTATACACCGTTATTCAGCCATTCCATTAATCATGCCATTCAACACAATCCAACATTATCCGGATAACGAGGTGATCAAAAAAGGTAATTTACTAAAGTATTCTGTTCGAATGCCTCTCAATGGCCATGTGATATGTAACTTTAAATAGACTTGGATTGGAAACTGAACGGACACGTCATTCATGTTCACTCATCCGTAACTTGATTTACAACGTTTTAATCCTATTATGTATTTGAATACAAATCCTGATTAAATCTATGGAAATTGCCACTCGACTGTGGTCCTAAAACACTCGATTTGGACCATATCTTGGGGGCTGAATAGCAAGGGGCTGGCTGTGGCCCGGCGTTAGATAAAGCATTGCTTTGTATTCTCTCTGAAGCCATGATACCATTTTCAGCACGGAAGTTACTGAAATCCATTTACACTAGAGTTCCTATGTAATTATGAGTTTCGGTTAGATATTACATACCTACCTTAATATGATGAACATATGTAATAACTAAGAATAATAATTAAAATCCTCAAATTATTATCATTGCAGTTTCAAATGTAAATTGAATAGAATAACATATCCCTTTCCTTATATGTTAATACTTAGTGGTATCAAAGTGCGTATGTAACCTTCTGTGGAGCTATTGTATACATTAACGTTAAATGGATGAATAAAATAATGAAAACTTTCAACAAGACGAAAGGAATGAAAATTATTTTACTGTAATTATTTTCCTCGGTCATAGATCTCGTCTCGTTTCATTTTAAGAAACTCGAAAATTATTTATCAATTCATCGCTCGAATGGTCGCAGATTGCATGTAGTGATGTCATTTCACTGTACAATGACCGGAATCTTCTGTTCAAAGACTTTTCTAGTAATACCCACAATATAACCAATGGAAAAAAAACTGAAAGTGTCTTCAAGAAATTCACGTACCTATTAAATATAACGCAACAGTTTAAAATTGTTTCTTGATAGTAAAAAGATTTCCGATATTTTTCCTTGGAATTATTCTTGGTACAAGGGCGGTATACAAAAATTTGGCAGCAGTGCAGGTAATGACGGAAAGGTAGAGAGAGACACATCAATAGCGTTCCCTTTTCATCTTGTTAGAAGACCAATAAATTATTAAATAGAGAAAAATCGGAGCGATTTTGTTCGACTCATTATATTTTTATAAAAACGATACTTAAGTACTGCTTTCTCCTCCATTACCTCGAAGTAAATTATGCAAAACATCATTAAATTATTATCAAGATCAATTTCGCATAACTCGTGAATGCGCTGGAAAGTTTTATGTAGAAGGAAAGCAGATTTCACAATAATAGACACGTTTCATAATAATTACGATCTGTAATCGATATGTTCTGTTTCTATCCTTGCATTTTGTAACCAAAAGACATTCAAACAAACCGCAAACGCAAACTTTATTGGTTTACAACAACCTAAAATCACGCTTGTAGAGTAGAGAAGAGTTAGGCAGAGATGCATATCTAGTACACCCACATTTCCCGCTATGTTTAAGTCCCATGTAATAGGGGCCGGGCCTATTACCATTAGGTAACCGGGTACAAATCCAAACTCCGGCCTGCTACTGAAAAATTTGTGATGGAAAAACCAAATAACACTTTGCCCGACCTGAGAATCGAACCCAGGACCTCATGCTCAGCAGTAACGCTTGCGACCACTAGACTAACGAGGTTCATAACAATTTGATCATAAATGCGTAATAACTTTTTCTTTAAAATGATAAAAAAACCAGTTCATGGAATAAAAATAAGGAAATCGTGTAGGTACAAAGAAACCTAAAAAAAATATTACAACAATCATTCAACTCTTTTATAACGCAGATAACAACAATGGCTGTGTAAGATTTTCCTTGTTGAGAAATAAAGTCCTCGTTCAAACTCCTTCAGTAGGTCACTACGCGAAGACTTTTCGGTCGCGTCTAATCGATCGGGTGAATGCAGTTCATGCAGTTCCCAAAAATATACAGGATGATATATAGTAAACGGAAGTTTTGTAACTGTACAGTAATGTATTTGAAAACTACTGTAGTTTTATAACCTATAAATTTAAGTTATATAACCTTTCATAACAAATATAAATTAAAAAGAAAAGCATTTTCAAAAACTATAATTTATGGTAGATATACATATTAAAATCGCAGATCGATAAAAAAAAATACACTTACTTACATTTGGAACTTCCAGTTTATCCATTATATTATTAAAAGTTTTATAACAATACCTAATATCTAATTATAAACACGTTCGCACATAATGCACACGAATCATGACTGCTATAATACAAGGAAATGTCGAAAATATAGCGTGTTAAGTTTATTTTAAACGTTATTATATCATTAATAACTCAAATTATAGCAAATCTATTAGAGAAGTTTACTTTGTAACATTTTTTAAGGTAAATATTTCATTTAACACTGGTAATAATGTTATAACAATACAAAAATATGTCTGCACTGCGCGAACGTTGATTGTACTGTTATGTCGATTGCCTCAATCAATCTGATACACTGACGTCGACTGTCAGACAAAAGCCTGTTCCAGCGTCTACATCATTGTATTCGAAATTTTTTGTCGATGACGTATTTTATCATAATCATCATTGATATCTGCAATTACTAAATTATTTTATACCTCAATTTCTATATTGGTAGCTTAATACATAAGTCTTAATAATAAAAGAAGGTATTTTGTAACCGATTTTGTAAATTATGTCATACTAATTATACGTATTATAATTGGTGCTACACACTTGCTCGGCCGTCGTTAGGCCGGGCGGCAAAATCGAATGTAAACAGGATGGCAGGGACTTCGACGCTCAAACTGTCTCTGTGTGTGACTGTGTGTGTGTGTGTTAGGGGGTCTAGACCCCCTAGCTTTATATATTATTAGTTTTTTTTTAAATAAATAATGTAAAATTTCAACAGAATCGTGAACTAAATTCATGGGTACAGTCTGGCGTCTAAGTCCCTGCCAATCTGTATTTTGCCAAATCACCCGATCCGAAAAGTGTGTAGCACGCCTTAAAGATACCAATATTTTTAAGGTGTGTAGCACGCCTTAAAGATACCAATATTTTTATGATGTATAAAAAATATAAAATTTTGATACCACGTATGTCTGCGGCTAGGAGGCATAATAATATTACACATACTTAGTTTAGTCTGCTGGATTTACAAAGGTGCATATTTTTAAAACGTGTTTACGTGAACTTTCATTCACGGCTACTACATATTTTAAAATTAATCCACTTAATATTTTGTAGAAAGAATTTAGTTTAACGTAAATATTGTTATGTAGCGGATACCAGACAATATTGAACAGATGTGGAGTTTTTCAAGAGCAGATATACGAGTAGGTATGTAGATACTTATGTAATTGTTATAAAACATGTTCTTCAACAAGTTTTTCAAACCCTATAATAAAAAGAAAATGTAACATAACAACTCGTACAAAATAAAAACTTCGTAGCGTTGAATAAAACGAAAGGCACTTAATTAAATTGCAAACAATATGAAATAAAACTTGAAAATAATGAGAAGGTGTCGAGCAGAAATTAACATTATGTCGAAATGATTTATTTTGACAGAACAATCGCACAGTATTAGAAAAATCTGACACTTTATACACAAAACAAATGACCACTTAATTTGCTTACTGATAGGAACAGGAACTAAAGCATTTGTCTAAACTGCAGTCGGATCAACGTGACAAGAAAACTGACAAAGCACTTAAGGGCTCACAATATTTTAAACTGACAATTCTCTCAAATATAAGGAAGCCTATTAAAACGTGCTTAGAAAATGCCAGTAGAAAAAGTATTGCAAAGTCTCATTGCATATTCTATTTGCAAACGCCACTGTCTCAGGGTATTACACCATCGCCATCGTGCGCCGATTTATTTAGACTGCAAGACTGTTACGTGGGCTACAAACTTATTAGGCGTTAGATAAATGGTGGACAAACAAATCTGAACCTAATTGCTTAGTTATAAGATTGTGGGTGAGCTGTGTGATCAGTAAGATGATTGGTTTGGCCTCTTGGCAATGATACAATGAGACACCTATGAGTCAGAGCCGTGACTGGGACAGACTTTACCTGCCCCTTGGGCCTCCTGTCGTGTTAACATTTGTTCTTTGCTGATCTCATTAATTTGTATCTCTAAGCAAGCAAAATCTCATATTTTCGGGTAAATTCATCATTTTAAAATTTTATACGAACGCAACATAAAAATGTTGCGTTCGTTATCGTTCAAAATTTTACAAAAATACAAAGTTCAACTCAGAAACTTTGAAGCAACAGATTTGAATTTTAAAATATTTTTTTGAAAATGCAAAGTTGGTTCAAAAGTCTGCAAAACAAATTATTAATGAAAAGAACGCGATGGCCTAAAACCAATGGCCCAATAAAGAGCAAAGTTTCTATCGTCTTAACCGCAAAGATCATTTACGTCAAAACTGGACGAGACAGGACCGTTTTAACGAAGGGAAACTTCGTTGAGTCATTATTGACTCACTCCTTTTAATATACAAATGAAATGGGTAAATACAAACAGAAAAGTACCAATTTAATTAGTTCCGTGTTTCATAAATTCATAATACAATGTTTAGAAATGCGTGAAGAACCGAAAGATAAAATGTGACGCATTTGTCGAATATAATATTGTAATGTATTTTTAAAGGAGAGAAAAACAAATTCTTTATTAAAAAAAGGGGAACATCAAACAAAATCAGATTAGATTACATTACAGCAGTGAACTGCAGTGCACCCAAAATGATACCACCAATACCAATCAAATTACACATTACGTCAATACATAAAAATACAGCGTCAAAAGCGCTTCAATCGGTCATTAAACAGCGCTTTACAAAGCTACCATTATAGAATCAAATCAACACACTGATTGGCAGTTGCTGCCCTGATTAGTACATTGACACCAAATTAATCGGTCCCATTCACGTGCAATGAAAGACTTGCGTTATTTATGATGCGTGGTTTTGCGTGCACGGCTCTGTTAAATAATTTATTGATTTATATGGATTTTGTTTATAGAGCGTGTTGAACGGTAGAATGACACTGGCAGAATGGTTGAGATTTCACTTAGATTATGACGATTAACTTTAAAAGTTGGTGAAGACCAAAGAAACGATGGATAGGCTTTGTGACAGATGATATGGCTAGAAAGGTGGTGACTACGGAGATGATGGCTAATAGAGAAGTATGGAAGAAAAAGACATGTTACGTCGGCCCCAAATAAATTAGGATTTCAGGTCAGGAGGAAGATGATGATGATAGATAAGTTAACCGCAATATAAGCTAGCCTATACATAGCACCTCTCCCCTGGCTTAGTAGTAAAATTCGACTATGAGATTGTGTCAAGGTAAAACTAAGTAATGCGCTATGCTGCTTCTATGTGCTAATGCCAACAAAGGTAGGTACTATGACCACTAACACGTTTGCCAAACGTGTCGATTAGAAGTGTCTTATAAGTTTATAACCTTCCAAACGGTAAAGAATGATAATGGCGCCGATTCACTTGTTCACAAACTAAACTAAATTTAAGTTCAGTGCATCTTTTTCTTTCTATTTTACTAAGAAAAGGACAGAACATAAATATTAGTTTAGTCCTGTCAAATCAAGATACCTACTCCATAGACAAGTTGAGACGTGATTAAAAAATTGGCTACTAAAAATACGTCAATTTATGTCAGGCGCTGACTAATTTGACGGGACTAAACTAATATTTATGTTCTGTCCTTTTCTTAATGAAATAGAAAGAAAAAGATGCACTGAACTTAAATTTAGTTTAGTTTGTGAGCAAGGGAATCGGCGCCAATACCTATGAAAGGCACAAAAGGCAAAATAATGCGTGCTATTGTAAAACTGCTGTGCGATTATTCAAGAATTTAAAGTGTTGGTAATTGAGACTTTATTTCACAAAATGGCAAGCGTGGACTTAATATTACTATATTAAGTCCACGCTTGCCATTTTGTGCTATGATATCATTCATATTTGCACATATTAAGGCGTAAAGCATGACCTTCTGAGGTAATCTGAAACGCGGTCGCAAAGTAAATAGAGACGAAAAAGAACATAATATTATTGTGTGTTCAGTGCATCGTGGAGATACTTTATGTTCTTTGTAATAAATATTTGGACATGACCATTTATACAGGGTTATTTTAATTTGGCTAGCTAAACTCTACAGACGCGATGGATATCGCTACACGATAAAATAAAAAGATTTGTATTTTTTATTGGGAGGTCAATGACTACTTACCTACTGTTAGTGATGTTACTTGAAGAAGCATTCAGAAAAACTGTTTTCTTATGTTTAGATATCGATACCTATTATTACCCATCACTTCTGTGAACTTCACAAAAAAAAATTGAAAATTTTCTAAACTGATATTTAAAGTCATGACAACAATCTCTGCGGTCGATGACCCCAAAAAAATTTATAATTTATTTTGGTTTATCATCTTAAGACATCGACACCCATCGCGTTTGCGGACTTTAGCCCAGCCAATCTATACTAATATTATAAAGAGGTAATATTTGTTTGTAAGTTTGTATGTAGGGGGTAATCTCTGGAACTACCAGTCGGATTTGAAAAGTTCTTCTTGCATTTGATAGCCCAATTCTTGAGGAAGGCTATAGGCTATTTAACATCACGCTATGACCCTTAGGAGCCGAACAAAAAGAAAAAAAAGTCAAAAAGAACGTAAAGTGATAGCGCGGGCGGGTGATGCGATACGACGGGGTGGCTTGGGGGAAACAAGAAGTTTCACGCGAACGAAGTCGCGGGCTGAAGCTAGTATAAATAACCCTGTGGTAAAAATCAACTGCAATCCGTCAACCGAAACGGGAAAAATTCTATGTAGGTCTAGATAGGTTTTGTAAAATACTGCAGACTCGGACCAAACAGAACATTTTCAGGATGTTTCTAAATACAGAATAAATAAACCCAAACGAACCTTATATGGAAATTTAATTTGTCCAATAATTATTTAATACTAACATCGTCGTTATTCATGAAAACATCCTTAATGAAACAAATTAAATGAATGAGTAAATGAAATAGCTAAAATTAAATATAGACATGACAAAATCTGCAGTTAGGTACTGAAATTTTTGATTCACGTTACTAAACTGCAGTCAAAACTATCTGAAACAGTGGTCACTTTCCTTAAAAACTCGACTGAGCAATTCTAGAAATAGAAAAATTCTAGAAATATCTCAAACCAACGATTGTTCAAAGAATATAGCTCAAACACAACCCTTTGTAGTTCACTGAAGTGAACAAAACATGGCTATACAATTCAATAACACGGAAACGTAATACACAGAATTTTATTTCTCTTAAATTCCTCTCTCAGACAGAATTCCCTTGGATGCTTAACATCGGCAGTGAGAATGCGATAAGCTTGTTGGAAATATCCTTAGCAGAGCACGATATATTCAGATATACTCTGGCTTACATGTACTCACATGCAGCATGGAAAGAAAATCGACTTTTCCGATCCCGTATGAGGCTTATGCCATTTCTTGTAGTTAGAAATGGGGAATAAAAATGCATTGGGTATGGAGCCTATAACAAATAGAACAAAATAATGGTATTGAAACGAAAAACATTTGCTGCTAGCTTCGGGGAAAATATGCAGAAAAATACTGTTAAACCAAATCCTCTATAATAAAATCATAACATAGCATAAACAGGGTAAAATGTTCGCAAAATCACAGAATTATTTTTATATTCTGTGAGTATTTTCCTATCTATTGTTTCATACCTTTTTATACCACAACACAATACGAACGTAGTCCATATGGAAAACCCTGGACACAACATTGTTTGTTGCTGAAATCGGTGCAATTGTTCTTGTTAGGTTAATTCCGAAAATAAATTTTGTATGGTATTGATCTCCCTTAAAATACCTTTACTAAACTATTATTAAAAACCATAATTCGGTATGAAAAATATTTTCCGTGAATGTGTGCCTCGGTAGGGAAAAAGTCATTTAATTACAAATTTAATTTTAGCACTGTAAATATTTATTCAAACGAATTTCAGACGCTAAAGTGGGTTTCAGTTAAGTAATCAAACTATTCCGAGATTAACTGAAATCGTTTAGTTCCAGAAAGTAGTAGGAAGGTACTTTATTATTTTATCGTACCCATAAATACAATCAGAAAAAATCATATCGTATCCATAAATACAGTCAGGAAAAATCAATACGGAAAGATTTTGAAGTTTTCACTGAGTCATTATTTTCGTATCTTTACCGGAAATCTTTAAGCTGACCCTAATGTAGAAATGTATGTACCTATCTAACTGCCCAACCCTTCAAAAACATGGCTTCAATTACCACGATGACTCAGGCCCTGGCAGCAAAAGCCTCATATTGTACCTATTTATAGATAAGCAATAAGCAGCAACAGTCCGGCCCTTTGCGAGACTTCCCATTGTGTCCCTTGCACGTGAAATAGCCTACCTTAAGAAAAAACCACAGACCCTATTTAAATTCCATTCAATGTAAATACTTTGAATTGTTTATCAACCAACTATTAATATTTCTCACATAAAATTTGCTCACAATAAGTCGCCGATAATGTCATTGATTTATTTTAATCTTTTCAACAACTTTGCATGGGAATAATCGATTTGGATAATTTGAATGATCGTGATGATATTTCAGGGATATTTAATGAGATGTTTTTAGTATGACTGACGAGTTCTTAACACGTAAGAAGTAGAAGGAACGATGGTGGACTAAAAATGTCGAAGATTTTTATTTATTATTTCCTTATTGTTTACATTTAGGCCAAATGTCATGAGACTGTGGTGATAAAAGACAATTACATATATAGTTTTCTTAAAATTATTTGCTGGTAGTATTGACGGCAAGACTTTGAGTATACATTGAATAGGTACAGTCACGAGCCTAAATACCTTACATTTACGGAAGATTCAAAAGCAATTTCCTCCTAAAATATTGGTAGATATTCAATGGTGTTACGAACAATGGTATTCTGGTCGAAACCATACTATTATGAAATATCAAAATTCATACTAAAAATCATATTGTACAGACGCCAGCACATCAACCTACCCGAAACTGTCACATTTTCCCAATCAACTTTGAACCTTATGCTTTAGTGATAAAGTTGAAAATCGATTAAAGAAATTTGACAGATTGTAGTAGGTTGATGTGCTGGCGTCTGTACAATAATAGATTGAACGGTGACCCCAAAATAGGCATTTGCCTGAAATTGCCTGTACCTTGACTTGGGGGTCGGAGTTGCGACATTTTCAGAGTAATAAAAATGAGATAAAGTGATTATTGGTTGATAGGAAAAACTAAATGTGGAATGCGATTGTGCATAATAAAGGACCGAAATTGTTTCGTAAATTTTCATAGTAGGGATTCTAGGGAATAACCAGAGGACTATTTTTTTTTTGTGTAACTGAAACATTTAGTACTATTCTTTACAACTATGTTAATTTTGATTTATTTGATTAATTGTAAGAACTAAATCAATTAAATATATCTTTGCTGAAAGTTTCCATGTTTATTTCACGAGAAAAACGCTTTGAATGTTGCGTAATAGCAAGCTTGCGTTTGTATATCTAAGTATAAAAATAATGTATGGTACATAATCAAGGTTAGGTTCGTGTATTTTTTATACGTCGGTTATCGTAAAAGTGCCTATCGATAAAACTGGTAGTAATTTGTATTATAATGACTCATTATCGTCACGAACACTGTCTTGTCTGTTTTAGGTCGATGGCGGCTTCCACGACATGCTTATTTTTTACATTAGCTGAACCTATTTATTACCTGCAGATTATTGTTAGAATTATTATGATAATTTTACGTAGTGTACGGTCACCAAAGGAGATAAGTAACCAGAGTCGTTGGATATAGTTGAAGTTTAGTAAGAAACTGATAAGTAGATGTTTTAGAATAAAATTTAATTTAATTAATAGAAAACAAACAATTGACTTATCAAATTATTAATTCGAAGACATCTATTGATTTCTTAGTAAACTACAAATATATCCGACGACCCGGGTTACTTGTCTCCATTGGTGACCGTACACTACGCGAAATTGTCATAATTCTAGTACACTACGTAAAATTCTATAGGTGACTGTACAATGGCTTTCATTAAAATATCTCTTAGATACCTACATTGTATGGATGTTATGTCAATGTTTTGAATAACATGTCAACAAGAAAAATAAATAAGTTGATAGGTCACGTTTTATCACTTCCGTTCACAACAAGTGACAACAACCAGGTAGTCTTCATTAATTAATGAGTTGAATATTTTGCAAGGTCCCATTATGCCTTGTGGTTCATTAAATTGCAAACGCTAATTAATAAATCATTAATATGTTGTTTACGGTCCGTTTGTGTGATAAGAAAACAATGTTTTAACTACCTACCATTAATTGACGTCATTTAATTTGCTTTAGCAGGATAATATAATAAAAATTCTAAACATAGGCTTTCCGATGATCTAATTCCGGTACAGGAATATTTTGATGTTTTAACAATTAAATATACAGGGTGAAATTGAAAACATGCGACAAATCGAAATGGGAGGTTGTACTTATCATTATGAACAACTTTTACTATGGGACCAAACCTGAAATCGCGAAAAAAATCAGCTGTTCCCATGCGAACACAAATGTAGGGAACAGCTGATTTTTTTTCGCGATTTCAGGTTTGGTCCCATAGTTGTTTATAATGATAAGTACAATCTCCCATTTCGATTTGTCGCATGTTTTAAATTTCAACCTGTATAAGTAGGTACGGTAGTCAAGCCGAAATTCAATAATATGCATGTATACATGCATATTATATTAAGTAATATAAATATTAATTATTATTGTATTCATTTCCATTCAAAATAATAATTTTGGATTATTTATTTTCTAATTTAATGTTATGTTCATACGACGACATATCAAGAAATACATTTCCAGTTTTAGCTAACCTTGCATTGTTTGTATAGGCTTTTCGTACAATGAGCAGTCGGCTTATGCTGGAAATGTATGGCTTGATGTCATCGTGCGTACATGCCAATTACACCTAATTTGAACTGATGAATTCAACATTTTATCCAAAAAAAGTCTGCTAATTACTTTAAAATAAGTATCCTAAAACAACTCAAACATAAAACATGAGTTCGAATCTTATCGGTCGCAACACGAAACCAAAAAACTAAAATGGGGTGATACCGTAATATAGCCAATAACAGCTGTCTGCTGGCACCTGCGCGTGGGCAACTGTCGTTGTCGTTATAGCAACAATGACCAAGCCATATGGCCGGAACGTTATAGAGAAAGTAAAACGACTACGGTAAAGCCACAAGCATAATATATTACTAGTATGTCAAACTGTTGTATTGTAAGAAGAGAATACACCGAGTGAAAGAAAGTACAAATATGTATGTTGAAGAAAAGAAAACTATCATGACTTAGTTGTTCATTGGTTACCGAGGCTATGATAAAAATGCGAGTACAATTTTCAGGCGCATATTCTAGAACGGATTTAAAACTAGACTTGAGGACAGATGCGCATAATCATAATCAGTCTATAATGATCCCACTGTTGGGACACGGGCCCCCTCTCGGAAACAAGTAATTCGAAGACATGTGACATCTACCAACCCGCACTGGGCCCGCGTGGTGAATTACGGCCCACTCTCTCTCAGATAAGCATGAACTCCGCCAATTACTAACAGCGGGGTAATTGCGAAGAAGACTAACAGTAGCAATGGTTTTTTGACAGTTCAAAAACATTCATTGCGTTATTTACGTTGTTGAGCAGACAATTTTTTCGAACATATGAAGCAATAGATTAGAAATATCCTCCAAAATCATCCAGATGGTTATTGACTGTGCGTTACGCAATATGGTGCAGAGATAATTGCTTGGGTATGGGCATCGTTCTCAGTATTAAGTACGAGTATCAATACTGCCTCAGACTTCTGAATCTGTCTTCAGCTCAAAAAGTTCCTAAATCGTGCACCGTGAGAATGAACACCTAATAATTCTTATCTCCCATAATCAAAACAATGTCAACAATTGATTATCTTGATAAAGTAATCAGTAATTGTTGCTGATGTTAATTGTCATCATTTTTCAAAATAAAAACAATTCATTCAGTCAACGTCAGGGCTGCCTCATAATAGAAATGAGTCAATATGAATTCTGACGCGCCGTTGTGTCTAGTTCAAGACCCGAGAGGATTTGTAATGGTAATAAAATGTCGCTGCTTGGAGTCAAGGTTACTTCAATTCATTTTCAACCATATTAATGTAGGTAGATCCTTTTTGTTAGACTTAAAATGCTTTGCACACCTTCTGAAATACTGAAGCCGAAATCTACATTTTATTCAATTTATTTATCAATTTTCAATGCCTAAAAGACTTAATCAATTTCCATTTTTACTGACTAGTTTGCAGGGCTAACAAGGCCAGAGATCGCACAAGACGCCTATGCCCAGCAGTGGGACACAATAGACTATCAAAAAAAAAATATTAAAGACGCCGTTGAGTCGTATAGTTTTTCATTTAATTGCGACCGATATATCTAGTCCATGGCAAGGTGAACACACATTTCCATTCACATGATGTCATCGTAACAGTTGTTGTGTTGACAATACCAATAGACATGTAAACGCAAAAGGATTAGAACTCCGGCACCCTTTATTGTACTTTAGTACAATCAACTAAATAAATAAGTTTACAGGCAGCTAAATTGTGAAGGTACTTTTATTCAAGAGGGTGTATGAGCTAACATGTCTAGAATTTGTCATTACTCTTCTGAGTATCTTAAGTTAAAAAGTGTGTATGCCCTTCACCATAATCATCCTCCTGCTATTACACTTATTCCATGCAAAAAGAATTAATTCTGCCCTAATATCGGCTCATACTAATATTGTCTCTATGAGCCCTAATCTCAGTATTTACCTCCTTTCTAGCCACAAAATCCCTAATCTCAGTATTTACTCCCTTTCTAGCAATATTATATAAAAAATTTAAAGTCCTGACTGACTGATATATCAACGCACAGCCTAAACGGCTGTTCCTAGAGACATGAAATTTGGAGGGTATATTCTTTGTAAAGATTAGGTATCCAGTAAGAAAGGATTTTTCGAAATTCCACCTCTAATCTATTCACTAGTCCATTCATATCACGGTTCATGGTTCTTCCCCTGATCTTATACAATTACTACCTACTCCACACCCAATGACAATGAAAATTTACTGCAATATAGTTCTTGCCTGTACAGTGAGTACACAGTAATGTGTAGATACTATCGTAATGTACACCTAACTCTTAAACCGACTGTACATTGAAAGCGCGAAGGTTGCCCGACCTTGTAATACATCAGCCGTATCGTATGGCGATGAACTCGACATTTTGACTCAGTGTATATCGATCGCACCTTAGGATATGTGCGTGTTCCATCACAGGTACTTTGATAACTTCGGAAACTTTTTCATTATTACTATCATGTACTTCTCTAGATTGTTCACTAAAAATTTGTTCTATTTTTATCTGTAGTCGATATTAATTTGAAACAGGAACGTTTCTGTGGGTGATGTAAAAAGGCTTATCGGTTGCCAATCCAATTCATGGCATGTGAAAAGCTCCCACAGACAGGAGTTACGCGAGTCTAGAACAATTTTTATAAAAATTTAATGGAAATTGTTCTTCCAGAATCGCGACACACTGACGCGTTGCGCCTGTCTGCGGAAGCCTTAAATGTACCTCCTACCTCCTAATACGCTATTAAAAGGGAGAGTCATCGATCGTGTGTATTGCTTATTAATTTGATAGGATAGATATTAGATAATAAAATTAATTATTTCAATCCATTAGATAAACGATGAAATGAACTCAAATAATATATTACCTATGATAGTGGCTTGAAAAGATAAGTTTTTCATCTAACTTAACGGAACGCAACTGCAACACACAATACGTAGGTACTTATGTGCGTCAATAATTAAAATATTTTGGAGTAGGTATTGTATTGCCATAGAGGCAGGTAAACAGCCTTGTACCAAAAAGAATTACGATTGTCTATACTTACCTATTGTGACCATAATTACTTCACATTTACTAATAATGTCACATTTAAGCCAACAAAAACCTTAATTCCTTTCCTAATACATATTAATATTTATCACAAGTTACGTTAAGAAGAAGTATAGTACACAAAGTATTCGTTAATTAACAATCTCGAAGTTTCATAATACTGTGAGCGAGTTGGCAGTATTTTAACCTAATTTACGACAGTTTAAAAATGTATTGAGAATGCGATAAGCGTCGGAACCTTACTCGTTTTCGCAAGAGTTTGCATACAAATACGAACAAGCATCCGGTGTTTAGGAGTTACTCAATTATATATACTCAAGTATACCTACTTTACAGGACGCGACTGAACATCGCAAAAAATAATACTTAGATTCTAAATCAAATTTGACAGCCCTGACGCAGTCTAACAGCCAAATTTTCGATGCGCGGGCGCCGCCAGTAAATAATGCTCTTGGCAGGTGGCCTCAACATCTGCCAAACCACTTTATTGATAAAGCGACATCTTAATTTAGTCGAGTAGTAGCTACAAAACAAACGTTAAACTTTTAGCGCTCTAGAGACCTTATTAAATTTAAATACCAATAACAAATGAATTTTATCTCATCAATGCCAATGCAGACTATTTCGTAACATGATACTCCAATGCCCAAATCATGAATGTAATCAGGCGTCGATAACATTGGCGATTTTCAAGGCCAAACGAACATTTTTACGCATTATAATATTGATTATTGAAAACAAAAATAATAAAAAATAAATACCTCGTCGGACAGAGGTGAGGCGAGTGGAGAATCCTTTGAGTCCCTTCTTTTTGATAGAACTTTCTCTACCAAAGTATTTAACGAAAGTCTTCTGCGCGTTGAAAACATTTTTCTCACAAACACAGAATAAAAAAACTATTTAAGTCCCATTGCTTTTTAAAGTTCAGTCAAATCACTTTCCTAAAAAAGTTCCAAACACACTGATTAAATAATCGCACTACCGAATTAAAACGTTCCTGAAACAATGCGTAGGTACGTTCAGACTGAATTGACAGAGGAAAATGGTGGCACGAAAACTGTGGCATAGTGTTGACGAGTATATAACTCGACCGATAGCAAATGCGTACCAGGAAAATAGGTGTGATAACGGGAACATTTACATATAGTACTTGCCTAGGTCGCTTCAGATATTTTTTAATTTAATTGTTCTATGAAATAATAGAAACTGGTGGTTTTATTAACCGCAAAAAAGTGTAATGCATATGCAAGCATACACGAATGAGGTTTGTACGGATCTCAAATTCCGGCTAAGACTGCAATTTATTATTATTTAATATACAAAACACAATAATTGCTTAGCTTTGTACGTAATTGACTTCGTCCCGCTCTTCTTTCGTAAGCAAAAACAAAACACTCGAAAAATTACTTCGAATAAATCTTGTTCATAATAAACTTAAAACAATCTGGTGCCATCTAAATACAACCAGAGTACAATCACAAACATCGTAAAAAGAAACTCCCTCATTATCTATCCAATTTAAAACATCCTGGAACCGCTTTGAGAACGATCGCGTTGCAAAATAAACCACAGCCGAGTAAAAATTGAGTTCAGATTCAATCTAGGAATTTCGAGTGGAAAAGCTACACATGGATTTCCACTTGTCTCCAGAAAAGTTAATGAATGAAGGAAAGTCCGACCACGAGGTTATTTGAAACAAAAGACAAACGTTTCAAGTTGAGAAATATACAATGGTCGAGTGTTTCGTTTTGTACCAAATGACCTGTTTGGTGGAATGCGAACAAAAAATGTAAAGAGCAAACTGTTTGTGAAGAAGAAAGTGTCGGATTTTAAGTAGTAGGCACTGTGTGAAAAAAATGCGGACAACGCATTTGTAAACAGTAACATTTTTACACTTAAAAACAGCAACAACAACGTTTCAAATCTTTCACTGTGAGAAAATTGCTTTGAAAGCGTTTCTTAATCTGTTTGAGTATATGGAGCTTAGATGAAAGTGATGATACAAACGCGTAAATAAGCGTTAAAACGTGAAAATGCTTTTGAATTTGTCCTCAATTTGTTGAAGATACATGAGCTGCGAATGAAAAACTAGCACTGAACAATATGAAACTGTTACGAAAATTCCATTCATATTATATGCCGTCCTTGTAATAAATGTGCCTTCACAAACTATGCCTGGAGACTGACAAAACCATGCATACTTAAGTCCTATGAAGATCTCATGTTTATAAGGGTCTACGTACAGAATATGAAATAAAGAGGCACATACGGTGGAGTACTTTTATTTTATACCTTTCCCTTTCAATATTACAGGAAAAGTGATGAATAATATAATACATAGGCACCAAACTTATAGCATTTCATTATTTCCGTCCAAATTATAGTCCCACAGGATCTTGCGGAGATAGATCGAAGTTACCGTAAGTTGCTGCATATTATATTAGCCACAATACACAACACATGTGGGAATTCTATAAATTGTATTATGTGTTACTGGCATTCTCGATACAAAATACGTTAATTATTACTAGAACATTGCTCGTTCTTCGAAACAGAAGTAAAGACTAAACTAAAACATTGTTGAATAAAGTTTCTTGTGAATAACTTTGCGGAATAATTGTGCATATGAATAATATACGATTCAAAATGGATTTCAAAGCATTGCATTACACAAGTGTAAGAGGTCACTGCCTCCCAGACATATAAGTATCTAGGTATTATGTTTTATTTTTAATAATCTACGAGTAGGTACTGAAAAGTCTAAAAAGTCCCAGGCCCGTGCTGGACGGCGCGTATGTGTTACACGCGCGCCTCTAAGAGATGTCAGCAAAAAGGAAGGGGCCTGCCAGGGCCGAAGCCTGCCGGGGGTGCGGGATTGTCCGAAAGGGTTACCGCTACCCCGGAACATAAAGGGCTAAGGAAGGAACACGGATGGGTTTTAGTCAGTAAGAGTCTGACACTCCCTTCCGCTCCACCCAGAGCGGGAGGGGTCATAAGGTACTGAAAAGTCACATTTCGAAATTCAATGTATTAAAGTAAATTATTTTATAAAATACATATTACTAAGTCAGCATCATAATTCAGACTAGCGAGGGTCATTGGAACTACGTGTCCGAAACTCCGAAATAGTCCATCAGGGGTACCTACTTAAATGTAAAATTTAATAATAAAGGTACACGAGCAAGATTTAATTTCAACTATGCTTAATTGGTTTTGCGAAAAGTTTCGAAAAAAAAATATTTCAAAGTTCAGGTCAAAGCTTTGTTTCTACATAGTCTGTTATTCGTGCAATTTGGTTACCAAAATAGGGAGGGAGGGAGTACAGAGTCTCAAAGGATAAACTTGCCCCACTGTAAAGTGGTCCGATTGAAAAGTTTGCCAAGCGGAAGCCCTTAGCCCAAGTGCTCCGATGCACTTGTTTTTTTTTTCACATTTTGTACTTATTACTCTTTATCTTGGGACGAAATAGAATGAAGAGGACTGAGGCAAGTTTAAGTTTATTAATTTAGACATCTTCGTGAGCGAAGTCTGCTTAAGATACTTTGAAAGTACATATTTTCGTAAACGTTTTTTGCAATATCAATTTCTTTTACTACAGTTTGTACATGTTTAAGTTTTTTATTAGATTAATAATGAAGTATTTCGTAGTAAAAGAATTATAATTATTATAAAGAACGGTTTGAGGTGATTGGTAATTTTCCAAAAGGTTGTGACACCATTATTAATTTGTTGATTCTAACCAAGAAGTGGCGCCAGTAATATTTCCTGTTCTAGTGATTACAATTACTCAATTTGTTTGTTTGAATAACAAGCAAGCCGACTGTGTACACTAACAGAAAATAATAAATATCTCTGGAATTATTTATTTATCCTATTTACCATTGGTTACCAGTTTGGTTGGGTTAACGTTACTATTATTTAAGGCAATATTGAATTATATTGCTTTCTCAGCGTTATTTTATATACAAATCAATTCGGTAGCCATGCGAAGTTATAATGAAGTACTTGTACTTATTCATATTTTATTTTTTAAAGATTTAAAAAAAGTCGTAAAATAATGATAAGTAATCAATTAGTTGGTGTCGTGTTTCAAACAAGATAATTATGATAAGTAAGTGCATCTTATCTAAGAGGAAACAAACAATTGCCAGCCGAAATGTGATGGGGAAAGAACCTTCGAAAATTGCGTCTTAGCAAATAATCAGACTCGTAAGATTTAGTTTTTACTGAAACATTACCGGTTTTATTTTATTGAATAGTTTTATAAGAAAAACACCTACATTATTATTGGTCTATCCAAGCATAGTGACGTGAATAAAATTACGTGGGTGGTAGTCTGGTTCACTAATTTACTAACCCTCGCTAAATGAACCAAGACCTTTTTAATAGTGTGAAGTTCAACCATGTAGATCTAACATAATCATAGACCAACATAGTAGAAACTTATCGACCTTTTCAAAGTATTCATAAACCTTGTCAATAATTTGCTTCAACGATTATAATATTGGTTAAAGATTCCAATAAATAGGGGAAAAGTATTCCATGTTAGGTACCAGATTCAAATGATGACGCTTAGGCCAAAGTTGGCCCGCGTTCAAAAACTACTGATCTCAATTTGCGCAGTCTTTACACCCCTACCCTGAAATATTGGATCGAACGTGGGTCGGTCCATAATTTAGATACTAGCTCATAAACAGTCGCCGTTTAGGGTAAAATTATTCGACGTCCTTACACGTACCTACATCGTACATAAACATAGTAATTGACTGAGTTATATATCATAGCACGAAGTTATTGAATGGTTATTTTTTCAATAAATGTATCTCTTCTTCTTCTTGGTCGCGTACTTCATTACTGAAGGTCGTGTCCCTGAAAGGCCTTCGTGGCTTTATGCACGATGTTCTTCCACTTCGTTCGGTTCTCAGCTTCTCTCAGGGCGGTCGTAACAGAAAGTCCAGTGAGGGCGGTTACTTGGTCTCGTCAGCGTCCGCGCAGTCTTTTCCCATCTACCTTGCCCATCACCATCAACTTTTCGAGACTATATGGTTCCCGACGGGCAATATGACCAAAATAACCGAGAATCCTTTAGTAACAAATCGTGGATAGTCTATCTCTTATGCGAAGCTGATCAAGGATAGATATGTTCATTCTCTTGGCGGTCCATGGTATGCGGAGCATTCTTCGCCTACACCACATCTCAAAAGCTTGTATCTTTTTCCGTTCTATTAAGGTCATAGCACACATATCAACTCGGAAAGGGATCGTTACCGTATCGCCGCGGTTCGTGTGCTTGTCCCGAGGCGAGGCGATTACGTTACGATTCCGATTAGTGTGCGTTGCAGTAGGGAGTTTCATACAAAGAATACTGAATGGTTCGAGTTGATACGGTGACGATCACTTTCCGAGTTGATATGTGTGCTAATGACCTTTACTCGAATCGTCTACGACTCCGATCCGTAAAGGAATATCGAGAATACCAATGTCCGGACTAGTCTCATCTTGGTGACATTGGAGACTTTTCTGTCCTGCCAAATACGTAAATACATGTATAGATATTTACTATACGCTTATGATGTACCCACATTTCGCCAGTTATGTCTAAGTCCCATGTAACAGGGGACGAGCCTATTGCCATCAACCGGACACAAATATAGACTCGGGGCTGCGAAATGTGGCTGTACTAACTAGTGCACGTCTGCCTAAACCACTGGGGAATGCAGACGTGATTTTATGTTATATTTACTATACATACTGTTCAGTGTGAGAATAGAGGAAAAAACTGGCTTACACTAGCTCTATTTTACCTCGCAAGTACAAGTTTCATTTTGTCGTGCTCATCTTTGTTGACTGCAAAAAAGTTGACGTATCTATTCAACGTTGTGTCATCTTAACTGATGTTTGAAGGTTATGTAAACGACGATGTCCAAGGTCCACTATACATTTAATTTTTTTACAAGACATGTTTAAATTATTCACATCAAACTCTTACAAATTGGCGTAGTTGTTGACAACATGCAGAAGTGATTTTAGAATCATCATCATCCGCCTAGCCTTTTCCCAACTATGTTGGGGTCGGCTTCCAGTCTAACCATTAAGTATATCTTCTAGATTTTGGAATATAGTTAGAAATAAATCACTTAAACTTATATTCTGTTGTCTATTGCCACTGACACTCATAAATAAATGGGAGTGGGGTGCCTCTACCATGTTTATACCTCAAGAGACGTATAAGGGATTCCAGGATTTATGTAAGGTCTGATGCAAGCTAAAAATGAGTACAACACCATCTATTTTTCGACGGAACCCATTTGCTGACAAGGGTCAGTCAGGTTATTGCCATCGGATCGCGCTCTGTTCCGAATTTCAGCACAATCTTTACTCAAGTCTCATACATATTAATGAGGGTCCAAGAACACTGAAGAATAGGACTGAACATTCCCAGATTTACGAAGATTATCCGAAAGTTACGCACCTTTCGGTGTCGGGTCGGTTGTGACGATTGGGGATATATGTTTATTCTTGTCGGGTTCCATATCTTCGTTCGATTAGACGCTCTATGTATTTATTTATTCTTTGCTTGAAACCATTTTTTTTTGCTGTAGCAGTACCTAAGAGTGTCTCAATAAGACTCATTAAAAAAGACTAATTATTTGTCTAAGCGAAAAAATATACAAAGTAGAAAGTGTTTTCTTAATGAGCCACGTACTTCAATAAGAAACGAGTTCGCTGCAAACAGCGGGATATTATCCGCTTTTTTCTAACATTATTATGAGATCAAACGTTTGTAACAGAGCATGGCTAGCGGCCGACATACAGTTCATTATAAAGTCAATACTATTACTAATAGATACAGTTTAATGGTATCTAATGTACCGATAACATGGCTGTTCAGTAATCAAGCATCGTAAAATACAATCGATTATGGAACCGGTATTGACAACTCGACTTTAAATTATGAGGCGCTAATAGAACTATATTTTCTAATAAATCTGTCAGAAGATTTTAATTGTATCTCCATGATATTAATTGATATCGGCATCCAAAACAAAGTACCCTTTCCTTCAAATTCAATCACGCAGAAGTACAACGCTTGAATGAACTTTTATCGAGCGAGGGGCAGAAAGAAAGATCTCTTTCGCAACCGACCCAGTCTTTCGGACAACTGACTTCGTAAAATGAAACCGTGTACTCAAAGTATTAATTCAAATAACTGATTTATTTACAGATGCTTCATTTAGAATAAGGTTCGAATGAATTAGGGTATTAAAAAGTATTCAAAGTTGGAGAGTTTCAAAATTAGAGTATATTTGCTTGAAGAATTTGGAAATGAAGCAAAGATTCAGCAGCAATTCTCTTTGTTCTACTCTCCCCTTTGACAGCACCGGTTCCAAGGATTTTATTTTTATGCATGTAGATAGGTGACCTTTTCATCGTCACAGACTCTATGGATGTCAAAGGCCGAAATGTCATTCAGCTAGCGATGCTCGCAAAGTAATCAATTGATGATTTGTTTATTTTGCGTGTCCAAAGGTTCAACTTTTAGTATATAAATAGGCTCTGTTTAGCCGACAAAATGTTATTCATTATGAAGTTTTCCGACACTTACAATTTTATTCTCCTAATAACTGCTTCTGGCTTATGTCCAGCAGTGGACGTCTTTCGGCTGAAATGATGATGATAATGACATGCTTCTGGCATAGGTAGGTACTTCTTAATTTTGAAATAATGATTACTCTTCTAAGCCTTGTGTTCACCAACATTTAAATCAACAGATTAAATATTTGATCAGTTCTGTATTTAAAATTTCCCTAGGAAATTTGACATAAACCAATTGTTTAAATATCTAACCGGTGGTTTGAATGTTGGTGAACTCAGGCCTAAACAATCTTCTGTGTTACAGTACACAAATCGGTAGCAATACTTGTAAATCATGGTCTAGTCATTGCAAGCCAATGTCTATAAGCAGATAACAATCCACTTGCTTCGATATTTACCATGTATGCTTTCTAATAACTATTTAAATTGCACTTTCGCTGTTACCAACTGAGAGGAGAAAACATAGAAAATGGCGCGTTTTTGTTTGAAAATGCTACGTGACCGTACACATTATGTGTGATTATGTTAGAATGTGACCATGAAGAGCGGTCAGACTGTAAAGCTTTCTAGTTATTATAATTACAGTAAGCGGAGACGTTATTAAACAAATATAATTAACCTTTTTTTACATTTTCCTTTTTATCCCGCCATTTAATTAGATTGTTTGGCAGCCATGTTGTTTCCCGGTTACTTGAGCTGAGTTTTACAACTTACACAAGATGATACAATACAGCTGACACGATGTTTACCTGTCTCTCATGTCATCCCAATATCAATATAGGCAGGATGGAGAAATGTCGATGCCTCGTAAAAACAAAGTGCTCAATGGATGACGTGTGATGTAAGATAAGATGTAAGTGTACTCTAGAATAGGGCGTGGAAGTGACTGTCCACGCGAAAATGTCTTCCAGAATTTTATCATTATTCGGAAACTTTGGGTTTCAACTTCAATTCATCTGCCATGTTTAGGAAAAACAGGAGTTTGGCCTTGATGGCAGGACAAACAGATAAACAATTTTAAACTTTTTATTTTGAATCTATGTTTGTGTAGTACTTCCCTGCATTATCTTTCTGTAGACCTCCCATTTATCTATTAAAAATGAAACCCGTTTTCCGTTGTCACGACATAACATGAAAACGGCTGGACCGATTTCGATGAAATTTGGTATAGAGATAGTTTGAGTCCCGGGAAAGGACATAGGATAGTTTTTATCCCGATATTCCCACGGGATCGACATTTACGCGGGTGAAACCGCGGGGCGCAGCTAGTAATATTATAAAAACCTAATTACCTCTGTCATTAATAAGAAATAAAATCTCTTACAATCCAACTCAAATAATTAAACATAATTGACATAGACATCGGAGGCTTTGAAGATTTCATAAAACCTGCCTATAATTAGCTGTCATGTGAAAATGAAATGTTTTAATTAATGAAATGAATAGCGAAATTGATCGAAAACGACTTGAAGCTCAAACAATATGCTTCACAGCGTTCAGCACTAAATATTTGCGTGAAAGAGAATTTATTACTTTAATAAATCAGTGCAGTGATTTCATAATGGTTCAAACAGAAATCTATATCATTAGCAAGTGAAATATTGGGTTTCGTCTTTCGTAGAGGTTGTGTATTTGTGTGTGATGTTTTTATGAAATGTCTGTATGTAGGGTAAATTATAAATATAAATATTTCCTTTGCCAATATTAGGTACTGCAGTTAAATATTAATGAACGCGTTATTTAAATAGAAAATGGGTGCCTCCAGAAGTTTATTCTTTTAATAGTATTATTGAAAGAATAAAGGTTTAGTTATAGTATTATAACTAAATCTTTTCACTCTGTGAACTTTCTATAATTTCTGTGTCTCTTACCAAAATTTTAAAATAATTACGTAAGTGTTATATTTTTTTTAAAGTTACTTACTTCGCTAAAGAATCACTCTCTAAATATTCGAAGGATGAGATTATGCACTACTTACATGATAACTTAATATTTTATTAAATTGATTTATTTTTTTTAAGTAGATAGGCACCTATTGGATCAAATGCTATAAGTATTTATATTTTACATCAACCTTCTGGAGTTTAATTTATAATATGACGTAAAGATTGTAAATCTATACATATTATGAATTAAAGTCCGTCTTGTACCACAAAAGTGTAATGTACGTGCCCAAAAAGGGTTTACGAAAGGTGAGAATAGAGAGAGAATAAATAGTACATAAATAAAGTCATTCAGCAGACTAATTTGTTAGACAAAGGGGACAGTTTTATGCACACGGCAGTTAAAATAAGACATAAAACCTACAGACAGACAGACACATCAAGTTGACGTAATAGCTTCGACCTTCACCCAGCGAAGCTACATGACGGAAATAATTGCACGAACGTGGCAACATTTTTTGTTTTTTTTTTTCTTAAGTTTTTTTTAAGTTAGGCCAGTGGTTTTTTTTTTATTGTATGCTCTATCAACACATTGGATCTTCAGGAAATATCTTTTTTCCTATAGCTTTATGCAAGTAATTATGAATAAATAAATCACAATACAATAAAACGCAATTTACTGTAGCAATTTATTTATTTATTAAAACTTTATGCACAAGTAAAAACTGTACAAAGGCGGACTTAATGCCTTAATTTCTAGTGTTATCTTTATAAAGACACGCACGGAACTTGTACATTCAAAACAGTTTGGTATTTTTACTCGTTTTTTGCAGCAATTTATCAAAAACTTATGTTTAACAACACTAATAAAGCATAGTTGCCATGAA
This sequence comes from Amphipoea lucens, assembly GCA_947508005.1. Classification (NCBI taxonomy): domain Eukaryota; kingdom Metazoa; phylum Arthropoda; class Insecta; order Lepidoptera; family Noctuidae; genus Amphipoea; species Amphipoea lucens. The sequence goes on from OX382374.1 coordinate 10,646,580, forward strand.
AACTGCTCAGTAATTTCTAGATTGTAGTGAGTAATATGGCTACTGAAGAAATTGCGTGTTTTTATGTGTGCACGTTATATCGCGTGTCTTACTGACCGGAATATTGGTGTGTTCAGTCTTCGACAATATAACAGCATCTGAAGAGAAGCCGTACAATTTTCAACGTTCCTACCATCGTTATAAAACCTATAATTGTACACAAGAAATAAACTACACAGGAATTTTTTTATTTTAATAATTTAGAAAGCAAGTTGTAAGGAAATGTTATCAAAGAAATTACAAAAATAAGGTTAATAATATTAAGGACTAACTGTTCCCACGACTTCTTTCGCGTGCATGTCCAAACATGTGGAAAACAAATTGGATTTCATGGGTTTTAATTTGTTTACGTGGAACCCTAATTGTTTTTCCTAAAATGAAAGTAGCTTAAGTCACTCCTTTAGTCCTTATAACATCAGCTATCTGCCAGTGAAAGGCCTGTCAAATCGATCCAGCCGTTTCGGAGATTAGCCGGAACAAACAGACAGATAGACAAAAAATATAAAAATATTATTTTGTTAAGTATAATACTTTCATATACATTTAGTAAAAAGCTGTTATTTTGACATTACAAACAGGTACTTAAATTTTATTTAGTTGTATGTATATTAATGTATAGAGTATAGATTAACTTGTGTTGCATAAAACGATCCCCTGAACTCACGCTTTTACAAGAGGAGAAAGGGAAACTGGGAGAGATATAAGTTGGTTTTCCCTCTTTACAATCTTTATGATCATAATTTTTTATGAAAATATTTCTTATCAGTGAAAAGGGGAGACGATATCTTTTGGCTTGAAATAGGTTACGACTTCGTAGGAGTAATCGAGATAAATGAAATATTGCTTAAATGTATGGAAATATTCGGAAAGAACGAGTTGACATACCCTTGAAGTCTTCAATGTTGACGTTTGTTGACAAATGAAAGAAACATACCTGAAACAAAAAAAAAACGTTCAAATTACAATTTTGTTGACGTTACAGCGTTATAGTAATAACTCATTTTAATGCTGGATTTGAATGCTAACCTACTTTTTAGTATGAAGTGATGAAATGCCCATTTTAGAAATACATATCTCTGTCTGTACCTATATTCAGGTAAACCACAATAACCTATTTGCTACCACGGAAAGAGCCATACATATAACAATAGATAGAAATATACTACAGCTATACTGAGAGAATCAACTCATTCCACAATATAAAATTACGAGAATTATTGCAAATATTATCCTGTGTAAATTCCAAACGACGTTCCTGGAACTTGGAAAGATTTCCTGTGAGAATCAACTTTTATGAAAATACTGTTCACAAATGCAGTTTCAGAATTATTATAACTGGAATATTGTACCTGCAGTAAAAAAAACATCTGTATCGTTGTTTGAAATAAAAGAAATGCTGGAACAGCTACCGAAATATATGTTTGAACATAAGTACATTTTTATGTAGACAATGTAATCCTAAAATTCTCTGCATTCATATGGTATTGTGAATAAAGAGAAATGGTTAAGCTTTTTCGTTATTTATATGGAAATATGTTTTAAACAAACAGTAAAATAAATCCGAAAATAAAACAGAAAGTAGGACGACTGTAACAACAGTAATTTTTGTTTAGGCTCAGTCACAATTGAAGGATTTACTGATAAACAAGAACGAACGGGTATTACTGAAGTTTTATTAGTTTTTAAGATGGCTTCGACAATGTTAAATTAAAATGGAGAAGTATATCGATATTGTTAACGTTCAATTTCAAATGAATCATTCCCAAAATTAGATAAAAACCTATATTACAAATATGAAAGTTTGTATGTTTGTTATCAATCACGCAAGAACAGATTTTTGCGCGATTGAGTAAGTACGTATTTTAATTTAATTAGTAATTCATGGTGATGGTTTACTAATTCACAATCGACAGCTTTATTCTAACTAATTTATTAGATATAAATGCAATAGTGAGTTTGTTTGTTTGTTACTCAATCACGCAAATACGGCTAGACGGATTTGGATAAAATTTGGCACACATATAGACCATGACCTGGCTTAGGACATAGGATACTTTTTATCCCGGTAGTATATTTCTGTTGGATATTGAAGTGAAACTTCTTTAGGCGCGCTTGACTTGGGGAGTAAACTGGCGAATGCGTTACGAAAACGTGTGATCGCGAGTAGGGAAGGTACGTAAAAAATAGCTGGAAATACCTGGTGTAAAAACCCGGTCCCGGTCGCATAAATATGCGACCGGGTTTTTACACCAGGTATTTGCTTCCAAGTACGCACAACGGGTACCGACTCAAAATACTTGCAAGACTATTAAGTATCTTATACGGCTACTCGCTCAAATACGTAGGTACTCAACCGCGTCAGTTTTCGCAAATGCGATCATGCTCCTTTTGGAACAATTTCGTATGCAAGTATTTTTTACCGACTTCACAAAAAGGAGGAGGTACTATGTTCGGCTGTTTGTATGTTTTTTTTTTTTGTATGTTTGTTCATCGAATACTCCGCCAATTGTCGACGGATTTTCAAAATTCTTTTTTTGTTCCAAAGTAGATAGTTTTGAGGTGGTCCCACTGTCACCAAGTTAGGATCTGATGATGGGATCTTAGAATAATCGAGGGCAACCTTTAAATTTTATAGGCTCACTTATTGTTTTTCGCATATTTTACGAAGTATCTTGTGTATTTGCGTATGGTTGTCACCATCTCAGGTAGCTGGGCTGAAGATGGAAGTTACAACTCCTTAACAGTAGGTAAGAAGTTACTCGAACAGGCAAGGACTGTTTTAGTCAATTGTTTTGATGTTTGATAGGGCATTTGCCACATTTGGTCTCATGATCATCAAGTCATGACCTGATGCTGCAGTCAGGATAGTCTGCAGAGTACCTAACTCCTCGACAACTAACAGCAGATATATCGTGTTAAGGCTCATTGAAAAGGGCTCGATGTGTGGATAAACGTACTTACTGTTAATGAGGAACACCGAAGTACATAAAGACCTTATGCTGAAGCCAGGAGCATTAGAAAAAGTACCAACCTTGAAATTACAGCACCGTAGTCGTGTTTGGGCTCATTTTAAACAGGACTAAATTTTAAGTTCAATGCAATGTTGACAAGTCTGGCCTGATGCTGCAGCCAGGATTATCAGCATCTAGTCTAAAAACATCAGGGCAGGATTTGATGATGGGATCCTGGAGAAATCGAAGGAACTCTTCAAATATTATAGGCACACCTATAGCGATTTGGGTATTTTTTAAAGTAACTCGTGCATTTGCTCTCGGAAAGCACTATTTGGTGATGTGGAACTGATGATGAAGACCACAGATGGCCACCGGAACTACTTAATAATATCTAAGTATTTCACGGGTTGCTATTCGATTACTTTAATATGGTTGCTAAGCAATTTATGCTCGTCACAATGTGAATGGTGATACGGAGCTGATGGTGGATCTGGAGAACTCCTCAACAATTAATTTCCCTGTATCGGGAAAAGCAATATTTTGTTTGTAAAAGGCGATGATCACTAGGCTATTGTAACTTAGATAAATTTTAAGCAGACCCACTAAAAAGCGTGAAATAAAAACTTTTTAAGAAAAAAAAAAACCGACTCAAAAAAACACTACAAAGTGAAAAATATCTTTAATTTCGGAAGTCGGTGGCAAAAAACTAAAATAAAGATCCAAAGACACCGACTTCCGAAATTAAAGTTATTTTTCACTTTGTAAAGTATTTTTTGGTTTTGGAAGTCGGTTTTTTTTTTCTTAAAAAGTTATTTTTACTTTAATGGTTTGCAAGTATTTATTTGTAAACGCGATTTTGCTCCTTATTTATTCGAAGTCATTGATCAATTTCCTATGCAAGTAGTTTTACTTCCAACGGGGCTTTTGAATACGCGATTGTATTTCTTATCTGTATGAAGTTATGGATCAGTTTTCTATGCAGATAGAAAATACTTGAAAGTATCTCGCTCCGTCGTGCCTCGACGCTCGAGTACGTAGGTACTCAAATAGTTCAACAACCGCGTTTGTTTTCGCCAATGCGATCATACTCCTTATCAGTAAGAGCACAGATTACTAAATAGTACTACGTACAGAAAGGACACTCCCTTCCTCGCCCTCATATCAGATACCGCACCTCACCCAGCACTTCGAGGTATTCGTCGCCGACTCTTTAGCAAGGGCGCTCGCGAACCGCAGCGCTGTATTGCTGACACACAATTATGCGATTTAAAAGTTTTATTTGAGTTTTAATCACGATGGTTGGATATTGTGATGCTTTTCCGAATTCGTATTTACATATACTGTTTGTATGATTTCGCATTTTTAATAACATGCGATTTAATAACCCATTATTTACAGATAAGTCCTTTAAACTAAACTATTTTAGTGTTTTTATTTCATTACGAACCCGACTATATAAATAAACAATTGAACTACATGGTCACTTCATAATAATGCACACGTTCGGGCAGCGCCGCCGCCGACGTCGTTCGGTTCCCCGACACAAATTGCTTTCCGCGCCATTTTTTTTTACGCTACTAGATTTCACGGTATACAAACGGCATTTGTTTATGTAGTAGTAATAGGTAATTATTTTGCGAGCGTTGTATGGAGTGTCCGAGGTGTGGTAAGAGTCTACGGAACAATTTCGTATGCAAGTATTTTTACTTTAATGGTTTGTAAAAGTATTTATTTGTAAACGCGATTGTGCTCCTTATTTATAGGAATTCACGGATCAATTTCCTATGCAAGTACTTTTTACTTCCAACAGGGCTTTTGTTTGATAACGCGATTGTACTTCTTATTTGTATGAAGTTATGGATCAGTTTTCGATGCAGATAGAAAATACTTGAAAGTATCTCGAGCCCTGGTTTTAGGCCCTGGTTTCTTAAGGTGGACGTACTTGGAAGCCCTGGTACTCGATTTTGCAAGTACGACCCATGTCTAAGGGCTACGGGCGAGGCGAACGGGAGTTGTGTGGGGGATATAAGCAAGAGAAAGCAGTGCGCGCGCACATTTTCTTTCTCTCTTCCTCTCATAGCCAAATACGTTTGAAGTTTCACTTCAGTCGTGTGGTCATAAGCACACTCGGTTTTTTTCAACCATGACGTGAGCGAAGCTGCGGGCAAAAGCTAGTAATTTTATAAATCATAAAGAAGTAGGATCAAAATTCACCCACGTTCTACAGCAAAGAGATTCGGAAGCATGCCATCTTTTTATACTTAATTTTATCATTATTTTGGGATACTTCTCTTTGCTGAAGGACGTGGGTTAAATTTGTATGGACCGTGCCCCTTCTTCTTTGTTTTCGACACATAACGAAAGATCACATAGATGAAACATTTAAGTTTCCCACCATAAAACTAACACTTGTACGCAAGCCTCATAATCTCGAGTCGTCCCACTTTCGTCATAAAAACAAACACACATCGTAAAGTTACCATAACAATATTATGGGACAATGTGGTGCCGTTGCGAAAGTGGAACTGAACCTATGGAACCACGTATTGTTTGAAGATGCATGACGAAAGTACATCTGTATTGCACTTGTCTATTTTGTACGGCACAGAATTTATTGTATGGAACCTATGGGAGTGAGCACTGGGTTTTATTTTTATTAAATTGTTTAGAGAAAATGTAGGATGCTTTTCTGTGATATTTTGTAGATGTAACTCCTAACTATATGTAGGTAAGGAGGGGAAACTAAAGAAGAGAGTTTGGCCTACTTATTTGTTAAATATAATCTCTAAAGCTATGAATCAAAATGTGATTACTAATGTTGAACGGGTCTCTTGAGACGACATGCCTCAAAGCTGCAGCTAACGACAACATAAAAGCATGTGCTGTTCGAAATAGAAAATGTGTTTTTTTTTTCTTGTGTGTCATAATAATTATATTCCAAATAGTTTTGAAGCAGGTCACACAACTTCCTCCACATTCTAAACAAAAGACGGTTGAATAAAACGTAATCTTGTTCGATATAGTGGTCTATCCATTGATTTCATAGGTTTACCAAGAACTTAAATAGAACAGAAGCTGAAGGTACTATTACTGATTCAAGACACGTCCTCAAGATCAACAGAACACACTATTTCTGCTTAGTGACGTTTAATTCCGTTTCCACTTATATTTTCCTAAACAAGTAAGGCTTACCCCGCAAAGGTATGTGTTTCGCGTCAGTGAGCACCACTGGCGCACTTTTATTAGCATTAGCTGACTAAGCATGTTTTATTTAGTTCGATGTAAGGTAAGTAGGCAGTGATGTTGGATCTTCAGTTTATTTGAAAAAGTGCATGTTTTGTAATGATCACTGCAATGAAAAGTTTCAAGTTATGCGATAGCGCTCTATATTTCAAAATATGTACATTGTACAGGGAAACGTACATTGTTCAGTGTGTACATTTTACAGGTACAGCAGGTACTATAAATTAAATAGGAAGTGTCCAGTAATTAATCAAAGTCCAGCCTATTAATACAACAGCTGGTCCTTAGGTCTCTCTCAAAAGCAGACTTCCTACCTCATTAAAATAAGTGGTATCACCTTGAATTGCAATAAGTATGATGATCATTAAGGTTCTAGATTCTACGCTTTACAAGAAAATATTGATGATAAATTGTCTATTTTTAACAATGACTAACCTAATCACGACTACGTAACAGACTCGCTAAGACAAGTTCTCAATCAACTACAGCTGTAGCAGCTAATGGAGTAATGAATTTACTGTGAAACAGAATTGGAAATATCCATACACCTAGTCAATGAAATGTACTGATCAATAAAATCAAAGTATTTGTATTTACCAGTCCATATAATTATGGCCCCCCACATATTCACATGTTATTCGCTCGTCATTCAATTGAAGTTAGTTTCGAAATACAAGTAATTTTGAACACTGCGCCAAACCAAGTGTTTAACCACCGAACACTGTTAAATTGGACGTTTTCCAAACGGTTTTTGAAGTGAATAGAGAGAGCTGTCAAACTTATAATGAGCAACTTCAAACTATGAATTCTGACCCTGGCTTTCGTGACGTTTTCTGAAGTCAAACACCACGTTGATAGCAGAGTCGTAAGGATCATTCTATAATGCCAAAAACTGAAAATGCACTGACCTTGCAAGAAAGATTTAAACGCTCGGTTAGAGACCAGACGTTATGACCTATTGAATCCTTTAAGATGTATTAGGCTTAGTTTAATTTATAATGTTAGAAGATGCTCTACAGATCTTAGTGTTCGGAGTTCAATGTTCAGATAAATTTCTTGGATATTATTAGCAATTTTGAAGGGCGACGTTTCTTGAACCCAGATAATAATAATATAAATAGACTACAAATGATACACCACATAAATTCATATATAATATTGCTAAAGGGATTCAATTATACATATATTGAACTCGACTGGTCTTCATTCTATTATTTGGAATGACAGTATTGCAAAAAACAAATAGGGCCATCACAATATCAAAGAAAATTCAATCAATGATTGATTGAATTTTCTTTTCGTGTATGTACCTATGTTGGTTTTCATGAAATCATGATGAAGTTTATTTATCAACTGGAAAATATCGTTTATTTGAAAACTTGATAAATGGATACTTTCTGCTGCAATATCACAGACACACGGGGCAGTAATGCAAAACGAATCAAGTCCAATTTTTAACAATACGTCATGTACTGTACGCCCAGTTAAGTTTATGACGGCCAATTAAAATAGCTCATAAATCTTATACATATTGCGCATGACAGTGTAATTACTCAATCAATACAACTTCTAATAAGTATTTTTACGATTTAACAATACTGCATAACAATACTTTTCAGAGCGTAACATAAAACATAAGCATAACATACAAAAATAAAGCACGCGGAGAATTCTGTCATGACAAGAGACGATCGCTTCTAAACCCAATTGTTATTTGAACAAAAAGCAAAAGAACTATTGGAAAACAGAATCCCACGTCGTTTTTCTTTGTCGTGGCAAGACGTTAGCTCTCTAATTAGTTTTGCATGACTAAGGCGGCTATATAAAAACCACTGGGTTTCACATTCGAAAGCGCTGCATATGAAATAGCTGCTACAAAGGAAAAACTTATAAAAATAACGTAACATCACGCTTGTTTTATCCGAAGGGTAAAGTAGAAGAGTACTCACATGGCACCCATATCTCGACAGTTATATTAAGTCGCACGTAATAGTGGGCGAGAATATTGCCATCAATTGGGCACAAATCCAGTGCTACTGGGAAATTCCTGATAGAAAATTTTTTGGCCGACCTGGCACTCGAACCCAGGACCTGCTCAGCAGTAGCACTTGCGACCACTAGATTAACGCGGCAGTCAGAGAGGAACAACTCATATTGAGAATATATTTATAGTACATATTTATTATTTATATGACCTACATTATTACCACATAATGTTTTGTTAGATACTTCTATTATATTATAGGTGTTCTGATATCGAATGATTATTGTTACATTTTGTAATCATTTTTTATCGTTCATTGACCTTTTAATCAACGACCCTTTCGATACGCGTATTTGAATAAAAATATTGGAAAAGCAATGGGATATTACTGGGAGGGAAAGTTATTTTATAGTAAAACATTTAACGGTAGAATAAGGATCCGTTTTATGTACAATATACCAATTGCATTGATTTTTCCCCGAGAGTTACCTATGCGGCATGCGTGACTAATTAAACGTAGGTACTTAACGTATCTATCCATAGGTATATTGTATACTAAATTACTAATAATTATGTTTAAATGGTTTTCCTAAAACTTTTCCTTCAAGTCAGACAGACAGTACTTACATAGTTTTATATAGCGGTATCTACAACGCAACAGGGTGTAAAGTTCACTCTTGCTCCTTAATATGTTTTTTTTTTATTAAGGCCACTTATAAGTCAATTATTATAGCCTAAAAAATCCAAAGATAAAGTTTATTAATCCACGTGGGTATAAACAACACGTGGATCTGCAAGTTACTTATCGAGAATAATTAACAAAAGAAAAATGGTATTGAAACCTTAATTGGGGAGACCATTAAATTCTCAAAGGCTTTTTCTACTTGCGTAACCGTTCACAAGATTTATGGAACATTATAAACTGAAGAGTTTTCACACCCAATTTTGATAAAAAATGGCCGCTCTGCATTTCTTTTTATTAAATTCTTGCTCATAATAACGCGGACTTAAGCTTTGTAACTCACAGAATGAAGATTAAAAGAAATTTGTTTATGCTTCTAATAATTTGCGTTTCTGTTTACAAAGAAAAGATAAAATATGGCATTATCATCTGATAAATTATTTTGATACTGTAGCTCAGAGACATTCTAGAGTTAGAGACATCCCGTAGTTACCTGAACCAATCAATCAAATCAAATCACTTTCTCGTAAAAATCAAAACTATGAAAAATGTTAAAATAAAGCTTATTTCTCATAAAATTAATCACGAACAAATAACAATTTGCTCACCATTCAAGTAATCAATGGAAACACGGCCTTCAAACGCTTGTCCGCAAACATTACCAAAGTCTTAAGGAATCAAAAACTTTCAAACAATCAGGGAAGATCAAAAGTTGTGTAATACCATCTGAAAGCGTTGCTTTGTGACAGTACAAAGGAGGGAAAACTCGAGTACAAGGTAGTATTGCTTTTAGTTCAAAGTTTCTGCAAAATATCTTCGATAAGAGTGCTCAGCAACTTTGAGAGGTCCAAACGCCTATTAACTTACTTTAGACATTTTGTTGTTAGTTTATTTGGTATATGGTTGCGCTTTGAGGAATAATTTTGTTGCGCTTAGTTGGTTGCGCTTAAAAATAGTTACGCTTTGAGGAATACCCATTTTTTAGGGTTTTGTTGATGTGGCTCTTTTATTTATTTATTTATTAAAACTTTATGCACAAGTAAAAACTGTACAAAGGCGGACTTAATGCCTTGGGCATTTCCTACCAGTCTACCAGTCTGCTCTTTTAACTATTGTTATTTGTTAATTTTAAAACAAAGTTCTTGACAGAATAAGCAAGCTGAAGTAGCAATGGGCCGGACATAAGCCATAGAACCGATGACCATATTAGCCATAGAACCGATGGCCATTGGGGTAAACGTGGTCTTCAGTGTAGACCGTGAATCTGCAAACGTAAGGTAAGGTATGACGCCCTCGGGCTAGGTGGAGCTACGATTTTCGCGCAGTGGCTGGTAACAGCTGGATGAGAGTTACCGAGAATCGAGCTTAATGGCGTGCAATTGGAGCGGCCTATGTCCAGCATTGGACTGCTGTAGAATGATAATGATGATCACTTGTTGGAAGTTTATTGGAAGATGGTAAGAAAATTAGGTCAACATGTTATGTAGTTATCATGATATAGTGCAAAATAAGAAAGTCATCGACAGGGTAAACCATAATCATTGTTCTAATATGCTACATACAAACACCATTAACATTATATGTATACAGGGTCCCAATAAACTAGGTGGACAAGTTTTAACACAGCGCTCAGTACGTCTAACCAAAGATGTCCAAGCAAAAAAAAAACACTGATTAAAGTGATTTTATTTTCACTTAAAATAATAAATCACGCCACATTCGTGTATTTTCGTTAGCTGATTATTTTTCTTGTAAGTATCTAATGCGTTATATTTTTTTACCATCGTCCTTATTTTGATTGTCTGAATGATTTCTAAAAGTTTGTCCATCTATTTTAATGGGACCTTATACAGGGTGAAATTGAATTCATGGGCATCCTTTTAAGGGGTCATTGTAATCATCATTATGAACAACTTTTACTTTGGGACCAAGACTGAAATCGCGAAAAAAAATCAGCTCTTCCATACATTTTGACAAGTTCTGTGAGCATAAATGAAAGGAACAGCAGATATTTTTTTTCGCGATTTTAAGCTTAGTCTTATAGTAAAAGTTGTTCATAACGATGAGTACAATGACCCCTTAAAAGGATGCCTATGAATTTAATTTCACTCTGTATAGTCTAGACATAACTAAAATTAGTTGCATGACTGATAAACCTGAACATAACATGGAGAGGTAAACCATCAAGCAATTGATAAAAAGCAAAGCGTCAAAATGGAAAACAAACAATTACTGGATAAGCAACCAAAAATAACTTTAACACCAGGAAAATAATCTCATGAGTTAATTAATATAAACTGTTTATTTTAAAATTACATCATTAAATAATTCAAAATGTAGGAATTTAATTGAAAACAACTTTATAAGTTCACAAGTCATAATATTAATATTTGTAGTCTTAAATTCAAAAATTGTTATGAATTTTGTTTGAAATTCTAACAAAGATCACACAAAAGCTTTTATATTAAAACTCATAATAAAACAAGACATCAAAACGTAATTAACAAATGTGTATCATCTGAAGCAATACATGTAAAGAGGACACATTATAAAGAACAGGATACACGTGGTGCCTTACAAGTACAGTTAAGCCGACACGACATGTCCGTATTCAATGATTCAGTGTACACTCTGCACATAGCACGAAAGTCGTGACGACCAATAAATGCTTTCAGACTATCACATCCAACACATCGTCACAGAGTAGATAGGTTACAGAAAACCAGCTCCATACAACGAACGAAAACTGGCGCACGCACACATAGATCGTACGTACGAATATCGCAAACGAATGCCAGTCGCGAGTGCGCTTGCACTCTCCGTACGTGAAGCGTGTCTATGCGTGCGTGCGTTTTCGCTCATTTCATGAAGCCGAGCCTTCTGTACCTACCTGTTTTGTGACACCGTTGTTGGTACACTCGTTATGGACCATTTATTTGATATCAAGTGTATGTATGGTCTTACATACATTTTCATACGTAACGGATTTTAATTGTGCGTAGACAGTAAAATTTGATTAATTGTAAGGAAGTACACAATTAGAAGTTAAAATTGAGTAGGTGCCTCAAATGTAGTGTAATGTGAAATTAATTGGCATACCTAGCTGATTCTACGTTTGCAGTATTTAGGGGCTAGTTAGTTAGTAACTTCACTTTATTCTTAGTTATGTAATGGAAACGGAATATCATCCTGAACACTACCAGGTCCAGCACTGTTAGTTTTATTTTGTGCTATAATTTATTTTATTTCAATATTTTTTAATTGTAGCCCGGATGTTCATACACGAGCCAAAATACCAATCAATATTTTTCTTCACCTTTGTTCGATTTTTATCCAGAAACTATTTTTGGATTAACACCGATAGTCATTACATTATTACACCACGTGATTTTCAACCTTATTCACAAAAGTAAGAGCACCCACGACTCGTAAAACAAAATGGCTGGGAAGCGCGTTTGATTTACTGCCGAAAGATCATAAAACTGCGTCGTCAACTAAGAACCATTCATCATCTTACTGTCAATGCTATCTAAGAGTTTTTATTCCATTAAACGCCCGTTCGTTAACCTCCTTGCATGAACTCCGATACGGATGACCGACCACACGTGCGGTAGGTACGTGAGGGTCTTCTAAAGTTAAGTAATATGCTTCCATGACCTCATTATTTACATTGCATGCCAAATGGAGGAGCCGTGACAAATCCAAAAGAAATTCTCCACATTAACGCACCGTGAAAATGCGTACAAACTGTGTCGAAAGCTATTACGATTGTGAGAAACACTTCGATAACATTTCTTTGGTTTGTTAATATCTAACGTAATTTTGTTATTATTACGAGAATGTGCTGCTAAAATATCCGGGGACTCTTTATTGAGGAAACATAACTCACCAGAAATCGGTATATAAAATTAATCAGCACAAACGCAGCGACTATAAACGTAGCTACGTTTAGCGGAATCGTTCTGTTTTGAACTAATTTCTTCCTAGTTATAAACTTGATGAGTGGAATAAAGCTACTGACCGGGTCGACAACACAGGACAAATGCCGCAGAATAGTTGTCAACGTGCCAACTAAGGGTTTGGTCACATTACGCAACGATGCGCGGGCGCCGCTCCCTACAATAAACAGAGTTAAATGGACGGTAACGATAAGTGCTAGAGTACACGTACCTACGAAGTATACGTCATAATGATAATGGTTCTCTTTTGAAGAGCAGTACGTACCTACTCATGAAAATTGCCTACTTCAAAATACATAGCCAATTTACGGAACATACAACCCTAATCGATCCATTTGCCAAAAGAAAAAGCCTTACCCATCCTTTCCCGTGGGTACACTCCTGTAGTCTAGCAATCAAGCTTGCAATTGGGGATGTCATCTGCACGTTATACATTCGTAAACTCGTGAGTTACACTGAAGCCTAGATCTTCTAAATTATATCTGTAAAATTGGAACCCACGATTTGACCCACTTTAAAACTGCAGTCGTCATAATGCAGTGTCGGGGCAGTCGGGGCAATAATAAAACGGCCATTAAGCTGGCGTCGTGAACTAACTGAAAATGTCAGACTACCCTCTCCTCTAACCAACTGACCTGGAGAGATACCAAGAATATGTTTCATATATCGTTCCTTTGTATCCATTATGACTTATAATAGGCACATATTTCATAGACTTGGCAATAACGAGCGGTAAATTACAATAGAATGTACTTAAATGTTATGTACTTGACTTTATTGTTGTTATGGTTGCAAACTATATTGCTATGAGGTAATGTCGTTAGTTATTTGTGTAATTCTTAATGAAGTAGTCTGACTCGTTTATATTGAAGTTAAGCTAAGTATAATGTCAAAATTTTGCACGTTTTATACGATATCACAATACAAATGACTTTAATCTTAGTTTATAACGTAATAACGTGAACAAGTACAGTCAAAACTAGTCCTAATAATAAATGACAGACAAATGGAATTGTCACTCTAATTTTCTAAATATACAGCTGTATTCATGTACCAGTAACATAACGCTATTTCCTAAGCGGATGAAACAGCACACACACAAAATAAATAAATGCGACAAGACTGCAGTTTATATAGGAACTGAAAGCATGCAATTTTTGTAAGAGGACGGAATGGAACGGTGAAAGATATTAGAGAAACGATTTGTTTAACCAAACTACTATCACATGCACATAATATACCAATAGACTTAATCAGTATAGAAGAGAAAACAAAGACAAAGCAAGAGCCAATTGCATAAATCGCACACGATTTTATATCGTTGGATACAATCGAACGCACACAAAATATTTACCAAGGACTAGACAAAATTACATCAGGATTTACCCCCCTCACTAAATATCATGGTGTTTCTGAGAGAAATGCACCATAAACGTCAGGCTAACTAATAAAAGGAGACACTTTGTATTATGCAAGCAAATCGTGGCGTGTGCTAAAGGATTTTGTGGAGGAAATCTCAGCTTGTGCTAACATAATTTCGTCTCGAATGTGTCAGTTGAGCCTCGTCACATCTATGGTAATAACTTGAGGGTTGACAGGCTTAGGGAAACTAGACAACATAAAATATTATTCGAACAAAATATAAGAAAGTTCAATGGTTCTCTGTTAAGAGAAATTGTTGAAAATATTAGTTTCGCTTTACCGAAAACTCAGCTCGAAGAAAAATTGGCATTTCCCCACGAGTTTATTGTGTTATGGTGTGCGTACCTACAGCATTTTTTTTATAAAACAGTAATTTGTAAGGCTATGAACGAATTTTAATTATACATTGCAAGTTTTCGTACCTACATAAACCTTATACAAATTCAACTGAGACTAGCACGTGCAAAAAGGTAAGCGAAAACTAATAATTTCAACTACACAGTTATCTTTGATTCATCAATGGAACATTAAATTATCTAAGTATGACGCAATCGCATTGTAATAGAAAGTGATGCCTTTATCTAACAAGAAAGTTATCTTGTTATACAGAAGCGACACTCATTTGTTATCAGACATCGTTACACTTGATTATACATGTCCCGACGAATATTGATTGGAGATTAGTAGGTACATACTTTTTTGTTTATCAGATTCATGTCTGATGAAGTGATGACTGTCGTGTCTGGCCTACTAATACTCGTATGTGACAAACAGTAGCCAGAAAAGAATATACCTACTAAATAAAAATTTGCCTTGTTTTCTAATTAAGAAAATACTTAACATAAAACAAATTATTCCTCAGATACTCTAAGTTGAGACACACCACACGTACACTTGAATGGGCAATACATATTAATTGCAAGCGGCATGAATGTACTTCTTTAATTAGAATCTTTTTTGTCTCTAAATGTACGTGATGACCCTAGTAATATCCTCAGTTGGAGTAATTGGAGTAAGAGAAATATACTATCATATATTTGACAGGATATGCGATGAAGTTGGCGCGATTTTTCTTGTGGCCTCTTTTCATTAAATGCTGTGATGTCATAAGACTTTGATGTTTCAGGATCTGCATAATATATTAAGAAGGTATATCATGTTTTATCTTATTACTCAAAAATGGGTCGGACGAATTGTTTCCGAAAATTTGGTTTCGTGCGAAAATGTTTTGTAGGTTATTTATTTGTAGTGGAGTAATGACACAATAATTTTTAGATAATGTTTACGTAAGTATTAAGGTCATCAAATTCTCGTGCATATATTTGCAGAAATAGGAGGATATATTTAACCTATTTCCACGCAAACCAACGACGGCTTCTTCTAGTAAATCTTTACACTATTCTGCAATAATTCCTATATTCCAAGAAAATCCTATTCCACGGCTCTCAATAATATATTTTTTCAGCGCTTCATTCGACGAAGTATCGAAGATTCGCGATTGCATATGTATAGAACTTAATCCGTATCCCATACATATACATAGTGAGATAAATAACACATACGTCGGCAGCATTGATTTCGCTCAATGGGTACTTGGAATCCAGTATTTGACTTGCATACTCAACTGAAGGCCAGTCAATGAATTGAAAGACGTGTGGATAAACAAATGAAGTTTTAATATACCTAGCTACTCTTTTAGCTAGCTTTTCCAAGGCAAGCTATCTCTCTCTATTAGTGATTAGTTACGACTATATTAAAGATTCTAAGAAAAGAAACGATAAGGACTAAGGAGTCACCGTTTTGTCACGATTAGTTTCGACTATCATTAAATTTGTTTGAGTTTTTTGAGTAATGTTGACTTTCTCATTAGTTTACGACGCCGACAAGTTAGTTTTAGAACATTTTTGTGGTGTTTTGCGTCTTTAAATTGCACAGGAATTAGATGCGTAAGCTACCTACCTACGTATTTAGATACTATTTAGGTTATCGCAGTTTATGTCATTTTTTTTTATACTTAGCTACTTTGTGTAACTACCTAGTCACTAATTAAAAGCAAACAGCGGTTTCTTTATACATAAAAAGCTAGAGTTATTTTGAAACTAATGAAAAGGGAGGGACAAGAGTGTGGGAGGGACACTCTCCACAATCAACTCAAATTAAATCCTTAATTTCCCCTCGATTAGCTCCGTAACGCAATTTCCCAAAAAAGCAAATTGTTACAAGCAAAGTGGTTGTTCCGCTCAATAAATCTTCCCGCGGCCCATTCGCTTATTAAGTCTCAAGGAAGGCTGTAATTTTTCATTAGAAAACCCCTTTTGAGCCGACATCGGGGAAAATAAGGTACCCATACCTGGCAAGCGGTGCGATGTGGGATCCTACAGACCATAGGTTGGTAAGTATGTGCTTTAATAATAAATACTTCTATTACCGGGTTAAGTTAGCGTCCAGTCTGTTGGGATTAGCCATACTGGAATGGGAGATAGTTCTATTTGGAATCAACCCTAAAATAGTTCTGTTGTTCCCGGATATACAAAGTGTTAAAAAATTAACCCGACAAACTTTAAGAGGTGCTTGTTTAGACCATCGAACTGTAAATTTTTCACTATGGGACCAACTCTGATATCACGAATAAAAAATCAGCTGTTTCATAAATTTTGGTCAAGTAGGTATTTAACTTTTGTATTAAACAGCTGAATTTTTTTTTTCGTGATTTTAGAGTCAGTCCCATAGTGAAAGTTGTTCAGTTCGATGGTCTAAAGCTCCTCTTAAAGTTTGTCGGGTTAATTTTTTAACACCTTATAGAAAAACGTATTGGACACTAGTATGTATTTTTATATTTGGTTAGAACTTGAGTACATATTTGCCGATAAAACCTTAGTACAATGAGTAACATACCATAACAACGATGCTTTATCTAAGCTTATTGCATGTATGTTGTCTGTCCTCAATTGTCGCGAAAACAATAAATCATATTAAATAATCACTAATTAACGTAAAGGACACTGCGTATTAACAAATGAGGAAACATGCTGCAAATTAAAATTGGATTAAAGGATTTACCCGTAGTCTGCCAGACTACACCATACATAAGTACATATTCTATATTGGCTATAGGTGACAAGTTTAATTAATTATAATAAGCAGTGATCGGAAAATGTGTATAACATATTTACTGAATAAGGTTATCCATTTAAAATTATTTTATAAGCATACAGGATGACAACGAAATCTAAACAAAAAGCTGTCACGGATCTAAAAATAGGTTTAGGATAACCACAAACGCTGTAGGTATAAGAATACAATTACCTCAAAAAAAAAATGTAATCAATTCGACATTCAAAATCTGTTAAACATTGACCTAGTACACTTAGGATTGCGCAACAACACAACCGTTAGCCAAAAAGTGATGACACAAAAATACAAAATGGACACTTTTCACTAAGCCGATAATTTGGCAAAAAGACTTTTCGGACATGACCTAGACTATGTATTTTCACTATTCGTCACCTGTTTACATAATGTATGAGTGATTCATAAGACAACTTGCTTAACCAGTCAATTCAGTGTTAGTAATGTTTATCATCTTGTAAAAAATAACGTCATCAGCTGTCCGCGGAAAATAAATTGCAATATGGGAATACACGGTGTATTACGGCCTCATTAGTCACCTGATTTAATATAACTGGGGTTAAATAAAACCTAGTAGGGATGTGGGTATAATGGCTGATGATACAGCACCCTAGTTACGCAACTAGAGTGCTGTATCATCCATCATACACACTATCAATCAATCACAATCTGAATCATTTTGAAGGATATTGCTAATCCGTTGCTTTATATGTTCGAAAAATTTGTCTGCTCAACAACGTAAATAACGCAATGAATGTTGTTGAACTGTCAAAATTAAAGCCATTTGCTACTGCCAGTGTGTTACGCAATTACCCCGCAGGTCAACACAATTTATTACCATAACAAATAACAAAATAAACAGCATGAATGAAACAATGCAACAAAACAACAACAAAGCAAAGCAGGCAACAAAAACCAACAACAACAACAACTAGTATTAGTTCTACTAATACCTGCTCAAGTACCTCCTCATACAACAAAGTTGCTGGATCCAATCACAAGTACCTTCGTTATCATAATTGTCTAGTTTCGTTACGGAGTCTAATCAAAGCAACTCCATGTAAAAGTTATCAACGCAACAAGGGGCCAATTACCTCAGAATCAACGACTGAAGTGATTTATTCGTGTAACAATCGTGTTTTACGACCAACATATACACTGAAAATACTCGTAGCACCAAAGCCTATACAAAGATATAGTCGTTATCGAAACCCCTCAATCGAATAAGTTATTATTTGATTACAGGTTATACACAATGATACAACTATAATTTACAAAATGTTAGCCTACCCAAGATAACATCGCCAATGACGCAATGGTGTGTAATGGAGTGTCTTAACTGCTTATGTGTAATGTATTCACCTCTTTTTGTTCAGTAGGTGTGGCGGTCCTGACCCCTGTCAGGTCCTTCCACCGGAGCACCCCCATGACGGCGTGACGAACCCACGAGCCGCGTCTGCCAGTCCTCCCGTTAGACAGTTCATCCACCACACCGCACAACACTGAGTTCACCACCAACTTCCCAGTTCCATCCTTATCACTCTTAAGCGCCACGTCGCTACTTATCGGCAACGACCTTCTTTCCCTCATAAAGCTAGAGAAATAAATCGCCGCCAGCTCTCTATTCAGGTTTCCCAAAACGCATCCTCACAAGACACTCACTATTAATCATCCTAAGATATCGTACTTCAAAGCCGATATAAATCTTCCAGTAAATCGTTTATTTTTATTACAGTTTTCGGGTCACCCAGCTGCGATCTTTCCCATAAGCGTCCGGAAGTTTTTCAATTATTCCTTTAGCTATAAAAGAAAACTCTTAAACGATCTTCTGCTGAACGAAATTGTCCCCTAAATGGCTTTGAGAGTCCAAACACAGCAGTCATGCACGAAAACAGTAGGCTTTAACTTTCACTTCGGATGCTTCTTCGTCGCCCTGGATGTAGGTTAGACGTCTTTCGCTGCTTCTTATCCACGAAAACGTCAACACTGTCGCAGTTTAATAAATTCATTCACAAATTCCTCAAGATGCAGTTCTTAAACTTTTTTTACACTTAGTACACAGTCCACAATTTTTATATCACGTCCGGTAACAAATACAATAAATCAAACACTATTCCAAAATATTAGAAGTTCCGAATTTCGGAGTTGTCAAAACACGATCGTAGCGCGATTATTCAAATATCGAAGTCAGCACAACGTCCACACCGGTTTACGTTCGGAAACCGAATGGAGCGGCGCGTGCCACATGCTTGTGCTGACAAAGGCGCGATGAAGAATTCTCGTCTCTTTCTTCGCTGCATAATTGCTATATTTTAGACAGGGACAAGTAGCGAAACCACCTTCACACTCGATGCAATGGAGACAAAACAGGTGAATGTAACAGCCGGAGAAGACAACAAAAACTTTTCAAACGTTTCTAGTGCGATTTTCTATTGTGCCAATGCGACATTCAACTTGTAGAAAAATGGTACAGCAGTAACAGCACAAGATTAATGTGACGATAGAAAGTTACATAATTGTATGATTTTTACGCAAATATTTGAGATCTGAATTTATTGTCAAAATGTTTCAGTTTGAAAATGTATTGGAAACTAATATGATTAAGAAAAGTTAAATTACTAGGAAAAATTTGACTCACCCTAAATACATTCACATTGTAGGTTACGAGGAAATTATCAGCAAATATTATCTTGATATCCTTATAATCAAACAATTATTAACAAACAATTAGGTATGTAAGTACTCCTGGTTTTCCCATTCCCATGAAAGTGCACGTTGCAAAAGTCCCATCGAATTTAAGCGTGGATGCGTTTGCGTGGGAACATCCGGCACCAACGGTCCACATCGAAGCCCCCTCTTCAAACAAAGGACCAACAGGTGCTCCTTACACTTGGTCCTTCGTCACTTGCTTCCGAAGCCAAAGGCAAGGGCTTTCGAGACGGAAGCCGATGCGATGCCTTATTAATAGTACCGGAATTATGTGGTTTTGTTAGTAGTACCAAAGAGTTTCCAGTAAAAATTTATAAGGGAAAAAATAGGGAATATACCTAAGTGTTGCAAATTTTGAAATGTTGTTTTTGCCTATACCTTTTATTGACATGCTATTATTTTAATATTTGCATTTCTAGTCCTTCTAAGCCAAGGACTTTGAGGCGGAAGCAGATACCATATAAATAAAGGAAGGATGTGGTGTTGTCAGTCGAGTGATAGAAGCTCCCAAAATGTATGAATATTGGTTCTAGCTACATGAACTTTTGTAAAGGAAGGAGACTTTTTGAACTTCTTTCCTCCGATAAGTTCACTTAGACAAAAAAAAAAAAGAATCCGATACCTTTTAACACAACAGGATGGATGTTAGTTTGACGAATCGAAATCTCTATAAAGTCGCTCCTAAAAAAGGTCTATTTACTGTGTTGTAAGTTGTGTGACTTTTAGTAGGTAAACTCCTTGCATTTACTGTTAAAAATTAAGAATAAAATAAAGGAAACAATATTGGTCAATCAAATCCCATACGCAGTTCTAGAGTTCTATGAAAAAAATCCGCATAAACAATGTTTTATCGGTCCAATTAAATCGCGCATTTTTGCAACGAAAGGTATTTTTTCATGTAACAAAATTTACACTTCCCGACATGAAAAAATATAGACGCAACATATATAACCCAGTATTTTATAATTCATAGATGTAGATTCGTTACATCACATAATTAATGTATGCAGTGCATGTCCGCATATGTAGCGCAGTGGAAGACTCGATCATATATCAATCAGTAGAAAAAAAAGGTGAAAGAGTAACACTTACCTACTATCAGTAACTCCAGTGGAACACAATAAATCTGTCTTGAGTTAATAATTATTGTAACCTCAAATAAACTTTAAACGTTTGGCTAACCGCGGGCAGTCCCAATGGATATACCAATATATTTTTTACACAAAAAAGGTCAAATTACTGTAGCGGGACATGAAAATAAAGTGTTTTTGGTAAAAACGGAGCAAAGTGGGAGGTCGTGACTGGGATCAACCACTTCATTTGATATTGATAAAACAATAGTCCCTGGGATAGGGTACTTGAACGTTCTGGCTCGCTTGATAACAGTGGTGGCCAAACAAATGGTGGCCATCGGGAATAATCGGTCTATAAATACTCATAATAAACAAATACAAATAGTGTGTCGTTGTTTACGATTCGATGCTCAATAGAAATAAAAGAATACTAATTTAGTAATTACAGAAGCTAAATCCCATAACAGAATTTAACTAGTTGACGTACCTAGATATCCAATTAAATAATTCTAGCACCCTAACGATTTAATCAAACAAACTCCGTAGCGAAATCATTAGTAGCCAAACTGCGGCCATACATACTCGTACCTATATAAACATCAATTTATCATTAGGTGTGTTTTTCGACCATAAACATCATGCGAATATTCCATATCAGAATATTTTGTAAGAGAACCTACAGTACTATGAATAGACGTGACTGATTGGGCCAGGGGAATCGGCTAGGGACGCGATTCTGCATACCCATACCGAAGACCACGTTTGAATAGTGCTGAGCTGCAATTTTATCGATGAAAAATTTTAAGCGGTTGAAGTGTTACGTTTTACTCTATGTTGTCTTTATCTTTGTTAGCTAACTGCAGTAGCGATAAGACTATATTGAAACAAGAGGTCTTCCAATAAATATGTAGGACCTTCCAATAAATATGTAAAATGCAATCTTTATCAGTCTATGTATTAACATGGTATAATACTGAAGTAATGTTATGTCATGGTGTTACGAAACAAATTACATGAAACTACGTAGCTTGTTGAAGAGAAAAAACGAATATAATAAAGAAGGAATCATAACAAGAACTTATGTCACCTATTTCATCCTCATAACTTGACCAATGCCGTCATAAAGCCAGCTACACAATAACTCTCAGAAGTCCATAACGGTTTTCATAAGTCGACTAAAAATAAACGCAGGTAACATAAGGCCATCACTACGCTGTAGTGATTACGTAAGCAGCGCATCACTTATGCAAGTGCATGCGCCTCATTTGACGGTCGTTAGAGCATAGCCCACGCAGACCTGAAATGTAGCCAGCCCGAAGGCACGGCTAAAACACTGCGATTTGATACACCTCACGATACTAAGGTACTGTGAAATCGACAAATATCGTGTGAAGTTTAGTCAAGAATATCGAGGGAAGGTAATTCTAAGTCCTTTAGTACGACAGTAATAATAATAGACTTGGTATATCCGAATAATAGCTGCTACGGTATGGTAAACCTTAGCACACGTGAACATATTACGGTGGCATCAAAATCTTTGACGACTTCTTTGACAAGATCATCAATTCTGCCAATATATGTAAGTTGGCGTCAGTGCCTAATATAGAAAAAAAAAACCAATCACAGAGAACAAAAAGATCGTTAGCCAAGACTTTTTCAATTTCAGTTACTTTAGGTCTCAATGCACTCCGTTTTTATCTACAAGCTCCTTGAGTTAAGTAGAAAGCTCTTGAAAGAGCTTAATCTCGATATGTAATAAAGATATGACGAATGTGAGTGCTACTAGTTATGTAATCTAATCGTCCAAATCTTGGGAATGTGAATGAATTTCTGACAAATACGTGTTAAATTGTACATTCTTTACTTTTTGATATGGTCTATACTTAATTCTACAATTTTATCTAATCTCCCATCATCGGCAGGAAAACATAAAATTGTTTAAAATGTGCCTTACATTGTTTAAAAAGTTTTTGGAGATTAGTTGTCAACATCGTCACCAGCAACTATGACAAAGTAGATGGATATAATGATGATTGCAGTATGTTTCTTTTTTTTGGAGGTAACTACTTTGAGTCTTTACATATTTGCCTGTTACGACACCCAAAGGGTAGCAAAGACAGCCTATTTCAGCAGGATTCACAGAGTAAGAATACAGTAATCAGATTTATGACACAATATTTCATTTTTATATCGAATGCATTCGAAATAGCTGGAAACCTTACTGGCTTTAGCATTTGTATTTGGCGCACGTACGCCACAAACTAGTTTGCTCACATAACCTTTTTAATCTGATAAACAGATCGGTAGTGGTTGCCAGCAGATAATTCACTACCTTCGTGCAAAAAATTCGAGTTGCTTCTGCCAACATTTTAACGCATAATGTTGGTGGATTTGGGGTAAGCCGCATTGTGTTATAATAACTGCTGTTGGACTAAATTTAGCATGTATTTAGAACATTTATTCATTTCATTTATTTATTTATGTAAATTGTTCCAAGCTGCTGCAGTCTCCCGATGGATATGTTATGCAGACAGGCCTAATCTCTTTTGGAGAATAAAATACCTTGATTACATAGACCAAAAACAGAAATAGCAAAATATTGAGAGTCGTTTAAGTAGCTGAAAGAATAATATTGGACAGAGTAGAATAAAAACTGCAACACCGACATGTAGGAAAGTTTTGGATGGATAAATAATGTCTTTTGGGCAAATTGTTTGAAGCCTGATAATTTATCCATAATAACAATCTATTTTCATAGACATCGTAGGCGGTAAAAACGACAATAACCCTCTATTTCTGAACTTATTACTCCAACATAATTTACCACCTACGAGCATCAATTTTAATTGCAACGTGAGACCGAAAATTCTCTAAACAATACAGCCTCAGCCTATTATGAGGTGCCCTTAACCGCGCCGAAAGTAAACATTGCTCCATCGAAATTCACGATTCTTCCATTAGGTATCAGGTCGGCTATAAAGCGGTTTGCTCATTGCTCCAGCATCCAAGGTCGCTCTTTATGTGACCGCAGCCGCTCACAACGCGTAGCCTTGTTACGACAAAGCTCTATGGACCGGTCAAATAATACATGGAAATTCTGCCCAGACGTATTGTATAGAAGGAATAATGGACAATTTGGAATCGGTCCTCTTTTTAGGAAGGGAACTGGATAAAACCTAATTTGGATGAGACATGTTATGAGAGTTTTCAAATTATATCCAAAAAGTATCGAAAATGGACATGCGTAATTTCGCTGGTCTTCGGGTTGGCCGTCTGAAACCCTAGTATTTTGAACATTTAAAGGCGGTGTTTTTGTAACATTCAGTATTGGAGCACTTTGTCTCAATCTGCCTAGTCTATTCCAAACTATGTAATGGTCGGCTTCCAGTCTAACCGGATGCAGCTGAATACCAGTATATTATAGCAGTTTGTATATTCATCAATAAAATATTAAAACTTAAATATCCACACCTTCTGAATCTATTTCAGGAATGTAATACATTTGAGTTAACCAAATTAATATTGTTGCTAGTCAACCCATTTCAAAATGTCAACATGAGTGTATGTGTAACTTTGTTACTCACGTTATAGAAATTCTACGCTACATTCGTTATACAGGCCAAATAAATGTCAAAGCAATTTGGGTTAGATATAAAACTGATATTCAGTAATGTTCTAATTTCATAGTTATAAAGTCATGTGCGTCATAGGTAAGGCATAATTATGATACGTACAATTCTATATTTATTATAACCCAACGATTTAAAAATAATCGATAAAATCTATTTCCGAAAGAATCGTTAATCGAAAATAAAATCGAATGAGTTTATTTATGGCTTCCTTTTAACTTGAATAACTACAATCGACAATGCTATATATTTGAAACGTGATAGTAGGCAGGCGACGGAAATAGCCCCGACGAAAATAGAACAGCCTACTAAGAAATTTAGTATGCGGACTTGATAGAAAAAAAATATTAAAGAACTAACATTCGTGTCCAAACATAAGAATATTTCGTTCATGTTGAAAATAAAAGCTGTAACTAAAAGAAAGTTAACTATCAGCAAGCTTGTATAAGACGAAGAGTCATTATCTATCTAGCAATGCAAAGCACAATCTTGGATATATTGCTCTAATCAGCATACTGAGCAATTAATCGGATTGACCACTGTAGTTAGATGTAATCAGGCTACAGTTGAATGCTGGTGACTATGCACCTGATATCGCCGCGCCGCGCCGGCGCATAGGAATATACTATCGCCTTTGACAGTACTACGTGCAAAAGTCATATCACTGAAATGCCATTCAAATCTGATGATAGCCAATATATTTAATTTAAATAAAAGTAAAATAACAAATTTCAATTCTGAGTCATTTGTTCGTAATGTCCGTTCCGGTAAAAAGGATTCGGAGAATATAATCCTTTCATTATATGAATATAAGCAGTGAAAAGACCTTCAAAATTCACAGCGTCGTCCGTTTATATTAACTTTAGTACTCTGAATTTTGTATTTTACCTTAAAATAATATGTGCTTTTCTTCCGAACTGTATATTCCTGTGAAGTTATTTACCTACCAATTTGGACGATCAATTATTCAACTTTTGATTCGATCGTCAGTGCGATAGTAATGAGGTCTAACTATACTAGTTTCAAACGTTGGCTAAGCTATTGTTCTATTAAACAGTAGTTCCGAATCAAGCTTGCCCATTAGTCCCTGACATAATTTAACTATTGCATTGAGGTTGCACTACGATCCTAAGAAGTTTTCAATTTAACATGCATGCCTATTTCTGTGGGTAGTAACGGAGACATTGAATGTAAATGATTTTCAATGACTTCTACATTATGAAATTTGATTCTGAGTGAAGAAATATTAAGGCTACTTCGGCTGGTAAGTTTGAAGAAACCAAAACCAATCACTGCAATAACCAATTTTTAATGGAACTCATGTTGTTAGTATGAAAAAGAATAATTAAATAATGCATTAGTTTTCGTTCTAGAAGAGCAAATGTGAATTTGTCCTGTGAAGAAATTGATGGAAATTTTATGTTTCTTAAAGATGTTGGCGTAGAAGTTTCAGTCATCTATAACATTGCGCAAGTAGAAAGAATGAAGACATATGACGTTGGTATTGTAAGAGCCACTATTGTACTCGTAAACGATCTGTTTGCAGTAGTCACTGCAACACTGCAATCTTTCAACCGCTATTGTTGTTCTAAGCCACGCTAAGAAGTCGATATCTTACAAATGAGTATATCCTCTTACCTATTGTCGGCAAGCAGTCTAGAACGCTTATTCATTTCTATAGGTTTTTCATACTGCTACAAGTTGTCTGCTTGCGTAATGGTTAAGAAATGTTTTATTTATGTGTCGGTTTCCTTTATATCTCGCTCATCCTGCATTATGTTTGCATGTTTTCTTAATTTAATGTAGTGCGTTTGTTGTATGAATGTATGCCAGGTTACGAGAGTCAAGTTAACGTTTATTTCCGTCATACCTACGTCATTGACCACGACACTGATTGGAAATTTCTCGGAACTTAGAAGTTTATATCATAGTCATTTGTATTATTAGTAATTTATGGACTACAAAGTATTTGAATCGATGATAACTTCAACTGTGTAATAAATTTAAGTCCTACAGTAAATACAGGCTACTCAAAAGATAAAAACTCAAAAGTTAGAAGTTACGGTTGTCAAACTGAGTGAATGGCAGCTTCTTGAATATGAGAATTAAATTTTTGCTAAAAAGTTTTGCTGAGAACACTGAACTGACTTTGCAAAAATATAGGTATTTTATGACAATGCTAGTTTAAAACGAGTAGATACGTTTTTCCAAAGCGTTGAATAATTGCAGTCAGTGCTTCAAGGTAGACTAGAACTTCTACATTTGCTCTGTTAAGTTGAAATAACTATGTATGTTGTGCAAAGAAATGATTAAGTTGAAGCCTTGACCAATCATTTGCTAATTTTGTAGGCACTATCAACATTTTGTCTATTTCAACACTGTCAGGTATTAAATGTACCATTCACCCTCATCCAAACTCCGGGCTGCTACTGAGAAGCCTCATCAAAAAAAAAACATGTTAATATTATAGCACCTTTCCCGACCTACGAGTAGGACAAGATGGTCTAGGTCACCATGCTCGGGACTCGCGCTTGTGACCAACGTGGCAGTCAATTAAGTCGCCATTTTAATTATTTTTATTATTAATAGAATCTACAATCTAGCACCTACCAATGACTAATGACAAACAACTGCTACTTGAGTAAGGGTATCATTTAAGCTATCACCAATTTAATTAGTTTTGTGTTTCTTAAATAATAGGGTTTGTCCTCCAAATAGTAGATCTGTCACCAAAATGTAGTCACCAAACAATGCAAGTGACCTAACCAAACCGAACCTCGGGGTGCCCTTCGCTCGCTCTTGCATCCTATGTCGACGGAGCCCCGCTTCGCGGGGCCCCTATTTCTGTGTAAAGGGTTTAAAGTAACCTAACCAAACCGAACCTCGGGGTGCCCTTCGCTCGTTCTTGCATCCTATGTCGACGGAGCCCCGCTATCTGAGAACGAAAATATTTCGTGGCGATAGATCTATTTATTAGGTGATACAAATATTTCGTGGCGATAGATCTATTTATTAGGTGATACAACTTGATGACAAATATAAATTTTGGTGATAGAAAATATAGTTCCCCTTGAGTAAATGTTTACTTCTCAATTATATTCTCACCATTCACCAGCCTTCCGTTACAATAAGAAATCAAGTCGTAAATATGACGTCATAAGTACATTAGATTCGTGTGATATTTTAAGATTTAGGTGTTCGATTATATCTTGAGCAGAGGCTGTACAAAAACGAATGATACTAGTATATCCAAGTAAGAAAAATGAGGTGACTGTTAAACTAGATATTATTTGGGAATGACTAAATCTGTAACACAGATATACAAAAATATTTATAGTCATATCTTTGTTCAATCAGGAAATTGAAAAGCATCATCGCCAGAAAAAGCTTGTTGTCGCTTCATAAACAATCTCAGTAACAATCTCAGGGGGCGTCCATAAATTACGTGAGATGTTTAAGGGGGGGAGGGGATCGAGTCAAATCTCATCTAATCTTACGTTGGAGAGAGGGGGGGTCTCGGCAAATATCACGCAATTTTTTTTGATTCAAACAAAAAAAATATATACTATTTTGGTCCATTTAATCCAGATTGTACATGCTTAAGATTTAATCTTAAGCGTAATCGTAATACGATTAAGATCATTCACTAATTCGTTCGAAAGAAAATAATTTTATTCATACTTCGACGTTACGTTATACATCTACTGACTGTCAAATCACCATATTTGTTTTATACCAAATAACTCAATTTAATCTGAATTTACGGTACAGTGTAGCCCGTCCTTTGTAGATCAGAACGAAGTTGAAGGAGCAGATGATTTTACTGAAAATCATATGGACATGTTGGTTCCAATAGTCTGTCTTGAGACCGCGCATGATTCTCCATGGACTGAATTAGAGTAGATATTCTTTTTTTAATCACAGTAGTTACGATGTAAGTATTCTATTGTTAAATTTTGATTACACTATAACTCTCAGCAATATTGATTACTAGTCTTAACTAGTCGTAAATAAAAGCACGAAGCAAATTTTTTTTTTCTTTTTACAATAACAATCCAACGCGTTTACGTAAGAAACCCACATTTTGAAAAATCTCACGTGAGATTGGGGGATGGGGGAGGGGGTTGAATAAAATCTCACGACATCTCACCAGGGGGGGAGGGAGGGACAGAAAATTCAAAAAAACACCTCACGTAATTTATGGACGCCCCCTAACTCGATGTTAAAACCATGTTCTCGGAACTAAAGACAAAGGATAGACACTAATTTCTAAGCTAATGCGCATTTCCGCCCCGAAGACATTATTTGAAAGAAACAAACGTAAATACAATATACTAATAATATCACACGAGAATTACCATTAGTCGAATTAGAAATGTTGAATGAAAATATTTTATGGAACTCACGTTCATTGACATTGAAAGAGTGTAGTACCTAATTACAGCAAATGAGTTTTAATAGAAAAATTGTACGAAAATAAAATTGAAGACTATGACTAATTTGAAATTGATAATAAAAATGATTTGCAGTAACATCATAACTTAATTCTGAAGAAAAAAACATTACAAAGAGGTGATTGATATTAAATCAGCGAATTGTTTTGATAACCTTGACCATTTTACTGCCATACTACTGAACGCAACACTATGAGTCCGAGGCAATCAAAATTTAGTAATTTCTAAAGGGAACGCAAACTAATAATATTGAGTCGTTGGCGCCTGCATCTCGAACAAAAGCGATTGTAACTGGTAATGTTAGACAACAGAAGAGATATTGTCACTACGTACTTACGACACTCCAGCCTATAGTAAGTCTTTCTCCTCAAATATGTGTGTTAAAAGGGTTTATGTAATGTGTAAGTAGAAACAGAATCCATTCTCAGTATTCATACTTGCGTAAAATATTAAATTAAAAAATCAGACAAGATATTTTTAAAAGTATAATTACCAGAAAATATTCAATATAATAGCCAACAGAAACGTTTGTTCTTCATGAATATGCAGTAGATGTTAATGTGAGGGGAAGAAAAATATTGAGACCGCTTTTGTTTTAATATTACTTGGTTAATTAAAATGTCGTAACAGATTAGCCTGACGGCCATGTTGACTGAAACATTTCAGATAAAGATTAGAATGTTTCGAATAATAATATGTAAATGTGACGGGGTAAGGGAAAAAGATGTGAAAGCTACATTTATTTTATTCTAACCGTGTGGGCAGGGTGTTTGGTTACGCAAAGCGGTTGTCAGTTGACTCAAGTATTTGGAAGAAAAGCACCAAGGACAAAAATAAGAATACTACCTATACTTAAATATCTAGTGCGCCAAAACCAATGACACGCCCCCCAAAATCAATCACAAGGCTACACGCGTTTGTCTAAAGCATTAAGTTCATCCCTATCAAATAGGTAATCGAGGTATTCTATATAAATTCTATATATACTCATTTAAAAAATATATAATTCAGTATATTGGATTCAATCTAAAACCCACTTTCGACAACTCTACAAGTTCGATAAATGACGATGATATGGCTAGAAGAAGAATCATTATCTTCTTAGCCTTTTCCCAACTACGAGTATGTTAGGGTCGGCTTCCAGTCTAACCGGATGCAGCTGAGTAGGTACCAGTATTTTACATATCTGACCTCCACAGCCCAGTTACTGGGTAATACTTATTACCTCTTGGTGGTGACTGGTTGTCAGTCCTTCGGGCTTCTGAACTCGTAACCTTTCTAATAAACTTAAAAGTAACTCACTTCTGGATTTCCAAATTGGGTGCTTTACAGTATTATTGAATTTCCTTTGAGCTTGTAACATAAATAGCTAGCTTTTGTCACGCAATAAAGTTTCCACTATTTTTATTTTTTCATAGTGGTATTATTATTTTAAAACGCAACTATTTTTATAGCACCGCGAGTAGGTTATAAAATGACACCCTTAAAATAGTCTTCTGTTTTCAATTTTTATGTTAATTACAATTACGCAATAAATACTATTAAAATTATGAATTATGCAACAGATTTATGATTCGTTTCATGATTTTCTGAAGTTTTTATGACGTCTATTAAAATCCAAGCCTGTACTTATGTTCCAGCATTTATGCTCAAAATCATAATTAACACGCTATTCTAAAACCAAAGAACTCCAATTCCTTCCATACCAAAATCGCTACATCGCCTGTCTGTTAAGGCCAGGATTCTCAGAATCGACCTATTTTTGATTCAACATTAAACAATCAAATATTCTTAGTTTCGATGTGATAAAATTATATGTTGTAGTTTAATAAACATTCTTGATTATTCTATGGTTCAAAACACGATATTTGCAACTTCACTCGATCATAAAAAATCGCAAACATATCGAAAACAGGGAAGTTTTTGATCGTTTTTCAAGTCGTACTTGAAGTAGACTAAACTTTTACTCTCAAAAAATATGTCGAAAAATAGGCAATGATGTTTAGAAGAATATTCTACGGTTAATTTTTCACAAAACAGATTTTTATTGTTTTAACAAGATATAATATAATAAAGCGGCCCGCGCGCTTCGCTTTAGTAGCCCGCCAGGCGTTCCCGAGGTAGGACCTGTGTCGCTTTAGCTGGCTCGCTGCGTTCCCCGATAATCGATCGAAATATACGTTATATTATTGTTATTTTCCGTGCTTGTATATTATTTTCAAAAATGAGTCTGTAAAATATTGTTGTAGGTTCTAGTATTAATAATTAAACTAAAAGTTGTAATATACACACATCAAAAGTGTCTAGGGATCAAGCATTTTTATGCGGATTTCTTGAGATTGAGATGTGGCTTTGTAATAAATTTATGATTTTATAAATTTATATGGATCCTTTTTGGTGCATTTCATAATTTGAATCAGGAACTGTGAATCAAATTCGAGTAAAAGATGAAAATCAGCTGTCAATATTTTCCCTATAAAAACATACAACGCATTGAAGACATTATTAGTGCTACTGTTTCCCTACTACTGATTAAAACCAACGTTATTATGGAGCGGCGACGTCATTTAAGCAGGGAAGAAATGCTCAGAGCCGTGGGAATGATAGAAGCTGGTTCCCGGCAACGTACTGTGGCTTTAGCTCTGAATACAAGTCAGAGTGTTATCAGTCGACTTTGGACACGTTACCGAAGCACTGGTACCGTGGCTGAGCGCCATGGAGGACGGTATCGCTGCACCACACGGAGACAAGACCGATATATTCAAATCTTAACTCGAAGAGCTCCAACAATAACCGCCATGATGTTAGCCGTGAGGCTTCATCACTCTTCAGGGAACTTAATTAGCGACCAAACAGTCAGAAACCGCTTGCATGAAGTGAACCTTCATTCCCGAAGACCGCTACGGGTACCACCTATAGCAATGCACAATCGTAGGATTCGATATCAATGGGCTCTTGAACACAGAAATTGGGCAGAAGAACAATGGCGTTTCGTGTGCTTTTCTGATGAGTCTCGTTTTGGTATGAGACCGGATACAAGACGTATACGACACTGGAGAACCCCTGGACGCCAACAGCGATTAAAATCCTGCCAGGAAGTCCATCCTTATAGTGGTGGAACCATCATGGTATGGGCGGGTATTTGGATCGGCGGAAGAACTGAGTTGATTTGGATCAGAGGCAACCTCAACGCTCAAATTTATGCTGAGACGATTGTATCAGACGTCATCGTTCCTCTACAAGTGCAAATCGGTCCCTTATTTCAGTTAATGCATGATAATGCACGACCGCACACCGCAAGAGTTGTAAGACAGACTCTCGCCGCAGCTAACATCAATGTCCTGCCCTGGCCTGCTCAGTCGCCAGACTTGAACCCGATTGAGCATGCATGGGATATGCTACAGAGAAGAGCTCTGCCGAATATGGAGGGTATCCAGTCGCAAGAAGACCTTTTTTTGTTGTTGCAACAAACATGGGCGGCCATTCCACAGCGTGATTTGGATGAACTCATTTTGAGTATGCCAAACCGATGTTCTTGTGTTGTTAGTGTTCGCGGTAGAAACACGGATTATTAATTGTTTAAGTTACCCAATAAAATTTTAAAGAAAACTGTTATTTCAGTCTTTTTTTCGAACTTTTGTGTTAGTGGTTCAAATGTCAAAAATCCCTTTATTAGGAAAATGGCAAATTTCTTTATTAATGCAAAGGTGACTTGGTTTATCGTTACTGTGACAAACGAAAACACTTTATTTGATGAATCCTTAAAGAAAATTTTAATTAATATCAATCAGGAGAAAAGTTATTGCAAAAATATATGTTGATCCCTAGACACTTTTGATGTGTGTAGTTGTAACATATAGTCACAGTAGAAAGATAAACAGTACGGAAACTAAGAATGATTTACTGTTATAATCGATATCGAATTTACAAATAAATTCACGTCGCGACGTGAATTTATTTGTAAATCAAAGATGGCGGCTGCTAACATTTTTTTCGTCATGGGTGTCGTAGGTAGTTAAAGAGGTTGCCAAAATCGTTAGTGAGGTCAAAATGTAAATCCAAGATGGCGGCTGTGAAATTTTTCTATTTATTTGTCATGGGTGTCGTTTTCATAGTTTTCGAGGGTGCTATAGCCGATAGTGAGGTCAAAATCTAAATCCAAGATGGCGGCTGTGAAATTTTTCCATTTATTTGTCATGGGTGTCGTTTTCGTGGGTGCTAAAACCGATAGTGAGGTTAAAATCTAAATCCAAGATGGCGGCTGTGAAATTTTTCCATTTTTTTGTCATGGGTGTCGTTTTCATAGTTTTCGAGGGTGCTAAAGCCTATAGTGAGTTCAAAATGCGCGTCGCTCGACCGATGCCTAGTTTAACCCTGCACCTTACCGTTTCAACTCGAGAATGGGTGTAATAGTAATTATAGAAAACAATATTAAAAAAAAAAATCTCTATTATTCGTAATTATTAAATTATTTACTGAAAAATACTTTCGCCTGGTACATGTTCGAAATGAGAACACACACACACACTGTAAAATTTAATTACATTAAATTTTACAGTGTAAAATATTCTCATTCTAATAAATAGTTTTTTTTAAATAAATTATCGGGAAACAAGGACAAAGTACTATAAAAGAGATTTTGTCAAGTTCTTTGTAAATTGAAAGAGCTATTTTGCAGTTATGTTCTCTTTTAAAACAAGAACGAAAAATTACATCCAATACGCTTGACGCATTTTCAAAAAGATGGACGGTCCGTGGTCTCTGTTTTATATATTAGTACAACTTGTATTGCGTTTTATTTGGTCTATAAAAAAATATTAATAAAGTCCGCAATGGTCTGCGGATCATCACCACAATGTTTACCATCTATATTAATTTGATTGATTTCGCTTTTTGGCACATTACACATTGTTTTACTAATAACGTTCCAAGTAGCCCTACATTTGTTTTGAGCTGTATGGATAAAGTAATTATTCTGAGACTTTTGTCAGTTTTATAACACGTTGTTATCTACTCGCAAAATTTTTAAAATTGGTTTTGTTTATGATATTTTGATTCTTACGATACTTCCATAATAATTGCTGTTTACCCATGCAGAATTTTATTGTTCCTGTTGTCAACAATTGTTGGCAGGTAAATAAAATGAATAAATAATTAGTCATTATTATTCATTATGTTGTTATAAGTACTTATATTTCCCTAAAAACTAAACATCTGAAATATTAACATGAATTCCGTAAAACAAAGTTAACTGTTCCTACTGTTACAATTTTATACTGTGACGCAAAATTTTTGCACTCCGGGGTCAGCGAGTTCATTTGAACTGCGCGTCCGCGGGACTTGCCACGCGGGGAAGGTGGTAACGTGAAATGCCTACTGCGCTCGAATATCCTGGCCTTAACTGTCTAGTTTGAATTCTGTTGGCCCATCTACCGGTCTATTCTGTAAAAATATCACCGAGAAAACTTAGGTGAAGTGAGCTTGAAGTGAGCTGTCATTCCACATGATGCTAGGAATTGACACTATTTTAACAGCTCACTTTACATAAGTTCTCATAGTGAGATTTTTACAGAATAGGCCTGCTGTACAGCAAAGTCTTTTGGATCTCTTCGTGTATATTTATTTATATGAAACTAGCGACCCGCCCTTCGCACAGTTATTAGAACTTGAAAAAAAAAGCCTGTATTATAACCATTGGTGTATAAAATTTATACACCAATGATTATACCTAACCCCTACCTTCCCTTCCGGAATAAATTCTCAAAATGAGTCTGAAAACCGCATCTAAATCTATACGCAGCAGACTTTCTTATATTTTGCTGTCTTTTTTCATAAGTAATTTTATGTTTAGGTATACTCTTCCACGGTTATCATCTGTTTGAGTGACACCTACAGAAGACCGTTTTTTCATGGCAACTGTTTTAATACTTACAATTATTACTTTCTCCTAACGTTTTTAAAAGGCATCCCCGACAAATGGGTTCACGCTTCCCGTGGATTAATAAAAAATAATTATATTATGTTTTCATGCGAATCTTTTTTTGGTCAGGATCTAGTGTGCGTTATCTTTTAGTGGCCTTGTCGTGTATTTTCATTAAAGATAAAATGATCTCTTGAGATAATATGTTCCCATTTGCCAATATTCTCTGAAAATAGCTTGTCTATCGTTCGGTGATATACGCTCCTTGCATTTAATTCGACACATCCCTAGTTCTTTCATTGTTCTGCTGTAAACAACTTTACCTTTTAATGTTTTATAAGATTGACCTGTGTTGCGTTTTATTTTCTTATCCTGTTTCGTAATGCGAATTTTTTTTGTGGAGATGTTCCGACCGCAATGGCGTCGTGGTCGGCTATTCGGTCAGTATCCGGATGAGTCGATACCTATATCACTGAACGTCGACGAATCTGCTGTTGTTTTTGGGAGTTCAAAATGTGGATCCAGAGCCCTGATTCACAACCATACGACAGGCTATCGTATCGAAAACCTGACATTTCGATAACCTGATTTGACTTGCGCTCAACAGCAAATAGCTGTTGGAAGAATAGCGGGCGTCTATTTGATTTAAACTGACAAAATTTTCGGGTTTTGGACTTGTGAACAGCGTTTAGAAGACTCCTACGATAACAATGATTAATGTTCGATACGATACGGAAGCGTATCGAGTGTTTATGAATAAGGGGGCTGGACAGAATAATCACTTGAGAAATCCATTTCCCGATTAGTAAACATAATGCCAGTGTGGGCTGATTATGTGGAAGGCATTGGATGTTCTTCTGCTATTGTGCCTATAGAGTGCTGTTCGTTTTGTTCACCTATAAATAAAACTACACTGTAAATGCGAATAAAATAATCGTTTCAATTATTTATTTATGATTGATGCTATAATGGACAAATTAACTGATGATTTTTATTAAAACTGCAATGAAATATTATGAATATCAGTACTAAATTTCTAATTTAAATCAAACGATCAAATGGCAAATTTACCTTCAACATTTGAGTTTCTCCTGATCACCATCTCAACTAATTTCTTTTCTCGCTGACAATACATATTAATTATAAATATTTTAATAACTAAAATATCCCACACCACACCACTGTTCTTTTAATAAATCAGAGCAAAACTAACTTGACTAGTGACCGCACTTAACGTTCCTAATAACATAAGTCACGTTCTGTATCCATGAAGTCTGAGAGCGTCGTGTTCCTTTTAACATAACTCAAGTTATGTTTTTATAACGTCGCAACTTCGCAAGATTCATGCGAATCAAGAGGATGAAAAAAGTCGCCACTTAGATTCGAGCCCGAACTAGCGAACATGACTTAATATGTGCTTGAGTCAGCCGATGTATTGATTTAAATCAATGATTTTGGTACAAAGAAAAAATAAACCAATTTTTTATTTATGTGCTTTAGTCCCACCCGTAGTAAATCTGCTATTCGGGGCGGAGACAAATCCAACAAATCAAAGATCATAAAAATTCGTTCCGGCTGTTCTTGATTTGTAAATGGTGTAACTAACCCAACTTTTGTTTTATTTATATAGATATAGATGACCACCAAGTCCACCTAAGCATTTGAGCTGTCCGAGTTCCAAAATTAAACTGTTAAAGGTTTTAAGGCAGAAGGACCAAAAAAAGAGAAAAGTATTCGAAAAAACAAAAACATTATTTCGACAAGTGTAGCTCATATCTTGGAGTCAAGATCCGTGACCCAGTGGTTTTTCTCCGACATGGTCTGCTTGCCACCCCAGCAAGGCATCCGGCTGCCCGCCTTCTCTTTATCGCTTCATAGTCTTGCTTCCGTCGATTATTTTCTTCGGTGTACGGAGGTAACGAACTGAGTGTCCACTGACCCTTAACATGTAATGGGTCTATGCTTTTTGACGTTGTCGTGAACTTCATAAAATACTTTTTTTTTTAATCTTTGAACTCAATTTTATGTAGTGTCTTTCTTTATATCCTAAAATGCTTTTAATAGAAATCTAGGCACCTAACTACCTAGCACAAATACGAGATCTTATAATATACAACGTTGTCAGTCTTCAGGCTAATTAATAAATAGGTAGGTACATAGATACTAACTATGTAGGTATATACAGGCTGAATTTTTCAAGCGGGCGTGGATGGCCAAATCCGAAACCATGAGGACTAGCGAAAAGTACTCAAAGGAGTCGCGGGCTTGATTTTGATGAAAACTAAAACTGCGTCATTGGATTTTTTAAAAATCAATATTTCTAGCCAGGAATCGAACTTGTTGATTTTGAAAAAAAAAACACACTGTATTATTACACCATTTGATAGTGTCCCTAATAAAGATCGAATTCTGGGAAGTAATGACATACGGCAAACTAAAGGAAAGAGCTTATTTTTAACAAAATACTTATTTTATTGTTCTTATGTTACCTACCTCATCATCATCTGCCTAGCCTTTTCAGTTTTCCGAACTATGTTGGGGTCGGCTTCTAGTCTAACCGGATGCAGCTGAATACCAGCGTTTTACACGGAGCGACTGGCTATCTGACCTCCAAAACCCAGTTACTGGGTAATACGATACCCCTTCCCCTTGGCACAGAATACTTAAAGTACTACGTACAGAAAGGACACTCCCTTCCCTGCACTAACATCAGTTACCGCATCTCACCCCGCACTTCGGCGTATTCGTCGCAGTTCTTTAACAAGAGCGCTCGCAAACACCTCACGCACATATACAAACGTAATTTTTAGGGTTCCGTAGCCAAATGGCAAAAAACGGAACCCTTATGGATTCGTCATGTCTGTCTGTCTGTCTGTCTGTCCGTCCGTCCGTATGTCACAGCCACTTTTTTCCGAAACTATAAGAACTATACTGTTGAAACTTGGTAAGTAGATGTATTCTGTGAACCGCAGTAAGATTTTCATACAAAAATAGAAAAAAAACAATAAATTTTGGGGTTCCCCATACTTACAACTGAAACTCCAAAAATTTTTTTTCATCAAACCTGTACGTGTGGGGTATCTATGGATAGGTCTTCAAAAATGATATTGAGGTTTTTAATATCATTTTTTTCTGAACTGAATAGTTTGCGCGAGAGACACTTCCAAAGTGGTAAAATGTGTGTCCCCCCCCCCCCCCTCTAACTTCTAAAATAAGAGAATGATAAAATTAAAAAAATATATATAATGTACATTACCATGTAAACTTCCACCGAAAATTGGTTTGAACGAGATCTAGTAAGTAGTTTTTTTTTAATACGTCATAAATCGAAAACCGCAATTTACCTTTCACAAAGTTACAACGAACTACAAGAACTTTTATATTATATTACTTGCTGCTACGGAACCCTTCATGGGCGAGTCCGACTCGCACTTGGCCGGTTTTTATTTAATGTAGTAGTAGTAGGTAATTATTTTGCGAGCGTTGTATGAAGTGTCCGGGGTGTGCCCTTGGTAAGACTGGTTTTCAGACCTTCGAGCTTCTGACTACCCGTAACGACTGTCAAAGATCCAGGAATGACAGCCGGGACCAACGGCTTAACGTGCATTCCGAGGCATGGAGGGGTCTCGGTATGTAAAGATGGTCACCCATCCACAGACCAACCACGGCAAGCGTAGCTTAACCTAATTGACCTGACCGGCTGTTATTATTTAGCCTGGCCCGGGTTATGTTACCTACCTACTAAACCTTAAACTGATTAATTGTTCAAAATGATGACCATTGTTTTCAATACATAGCTGGATTCGATGTCTCAAGGATTGTACTACATTCAGCATTACAATATTTTTGATTCCATTAGAATATTTTCCAAAGATCGTAATAGAAATTTGAATTTAGAACATAATGTTGTGAAGGTGACTGCGCTGCGGGTGTTTTAATAAAAATATTGAGCATAATTTCGAACAAGGTATCTACGTAATGTAGGTATGAATACTTTAAAATAAGATGTTTATTAAAATTCAACGTTTTCCTTAAGTTTACCGTATGTCATTACTTCCCAGAATTTGATCCTTATTAGCGACACTATCGAATGGTGTAATAATACAGTGTATGTTTTTTTTTTCAAAATCAACAGGTTCGATTCCTGGCTAGAAATATTGATTTTTCAAAAATCCAATGATGCCGTTTTAGTTTTCATCAAAATCGAGCCCGCGACTCCTTTGTGTACTTTTCGCTATTCCTCATAGTTTAGAATTTGGCCATCCACGCCCGCTTGGAAAATTCACCCTGTATATATTAACTTATGTAG
The DNA here is from genome assembly GCA_947508005.1 of Amphipoea lucens. Classification (NCBI taxonomy): domain Eukaryota; kingdom Metazoa; phylum Arthropoda; class Insecta; order Lepidoptera; family Noctuidae; genus Amphipoea; species Amphipoea lucens. The sequence goes on from OX382374.1 coordinate 10,686,086, forward strand.
GTAGGTAATCGTATCTAATTAAATTATAATATTCCGCCAGAAAATGTAATAGGTATCGTGCAATCAGAATTAAGTACCTACAGTAAAAGAAGTGATGAATAATCTAAACTTCAGTAGGTAAATAGGCGCAGACCTACCTGAAAAACACGTATCTAATAGGTAAGTACGCACATTGTATACCTAAATACCTATGACATAATTGTCATGATATAAAAACCAAACCCTCCATATAAAGTTATTGTTTTACGCAATGGCTCATCAACTCGATGAGGATAAAGCATGCCACTTACCTGAGAAAAATACGGCGGCAGTACTGCCCTCTGGTCGTCTAACCGAGAACATTGTACTCGTTCCAGCAACTCGAACAACTCGTGTTGAGCGCGAGTGCCCCCTGTCGAAGTTGCTGTGGAGCTCCATGGCGCCGACACGTGCTGCCGCCTGTTGGACAAACGGAGAAGTATTACATCAAGTCGAGTTTGAATTAATTCACCTCGTTTGGATAGATGGCGCTGTAATCGTTTAAGACGTTTGAACATAGATGGCGCTTGTTACGTGGATGTTAGTAGGACCGATATTTTTAGTATTAAAGTGGTATTGCCAAGTAACTGCGAAAAGGCAATCATTGATTTAAAAAAAAAAGTTTTGCTACAAATGCATACTTCAAAAATACCTCATTTGCAGCTGAAATTATTTTTTAATACAGAATTAAAAAATAAAATAAAATACAATTTTATTTGATTGGTAACTGTTTAAGCATCATGTTATACTAGGTAATGAATATATTTTGATTAAAATGTATTAATTTGCGAGTATTTCAAACAGACAAAACTTTTATCAAAAATATTGTTTTTATACTTAGCATGTTAAATATCAGTAAGAAGGTATTTTAAAATAAGGATAATTAAAAATACGGTACATATGCGTTTTTTTTAACTGGGTTTTTTATAAGTACCTACTTTATGTAAGTACCTACCTATATAAAATGGTCAAGTCGCTCTGTCTGACATTAATTAGGTAGGATTCTGTTTTGCGCCATTTTAATTAATATATTGGCAATTAACATACTGTTTAATAAAATGAGAAGTCGTGAGCAGTGCAGCGCAGTGCAGTGCAATGGTGTTAGTTTATTGCAACTGTTGCTAAGGCAATGACCTACCGACCAAGATTTAACACAGTAAGTAATTGAGTAAACGAGATAATATTAAAGTTAAGTAGTAATAATACTTTATTTTTAAACTCAATAATGCTGATAATGATCGTTCACGTCAAGCGGCTCTTGAAGCTGATTGCTACAATTACTTCGTGTGAAGTGTTAAAAAAAACTTGAGTGCTGCCAATTTGAGTGGAACTCGTAGATAATTGTAGAGTATGTTGGGGTAAGTTCGGCGTTGGGATAAGACCGTACGATACAAATTCCCGGATAATTAAGAAAAATTCTTGAATGCTGTCCGATTCGTACGGTATTATCCAAGCGCATAAACAGACAAGAAGGGAGTCAATATTAATCCCAAGACGCTATAAACTTAAAAAATAATCAAGCTTCCCTTTTTAAAAGCATTCATGTTAATGTCCTCAATCAACATCAATCACTACTAGCCCTTTTAATTTTTTTTTTTTTTTGCGACGTTCTTATACACTCGCGAGCAACCAAATCGACTCAAGCCTTGACGGCGCACATATACATTGATTTTCCTAAAACGATAAATGGTAATTATAAAAGTGATATGTCATTCGAAAGCTGAAGAATTATGCTTTCAATTAACATCAATACCTTAAAAAAAAACAAAGCGCTGATTTATTGACGCATTTTAATTGGCCGTCAGCGTAAATTACCTCATTAGGAATCCACGACTTGCGCTACCTGCTCCCGCTATAAAACCCCTCCACATCCGGTTTACCTTATCAGTCGCTTATTATAAGTTGACCGGTACACATCTCCGTAAATTGCATTCCTTGCTTTCGCTAACCCATGATAACCACACCAGAAGAAGCCGCTCAAGTTGTTGCCTTGTTGCAACAAGGGTTAAGTCAGCGAGCAGTCGCTGCCCAGCTCCACTTGAGCCAGTCTTCTGTATCTTGAGTATACAGACAGTTCCAAGAGACTGGTGCCTTCAATCGGAGACCAAGAACGAGCCGCCACCGGTGCACTTCAGAGAGAGACGACCGCTTCATTGTCTCAACCTCGCTGCGCAATCGACACCTTACGGGCGTTGATGTGCAGCAAGAACTGAGACGTGTACGACAAGTGGCTGTCAGCGAGTGGACAGTGAGAAGACGCTTGAAGGAAGCCAGCTTGATGCCAAAAAGACCTGCGACGGGCCCTAAATTGACTGCAGGCCACCGACAAGCGCGCCTTCAATTTGCTCGAGAGCATCTCAATTGGAGCTGGGGGCGGCCGAGGAGGCGGGCTAACAGCTAATCGGTACATCATCGACATTCTACTCAATCATGTTGTGCCCTACGCAGGGTTTGTCGGTGAAGACTTCGTGTTAATGCACGACAATGCCCGCTGCCACACGGCACGAGTCACTCGACAGTTTCTGGAAGAGGTCGAATTACGCACGATGGACTGGCCTGCGCTCAGTCCTGACATGAATCCCATCAAGCACTTATGGGACGAGCTTAAAAGAAGAGTTCGGGCCAGGAATCCAGTCCCTTCAAGCGTAGACGAGCTAAAGACAGCATTATTAGAGGAGTGGGACGGCATTCCTCAAGAAAATGTCAAAAATTTGATAAGGTCAATGAAAAACAGACTGTAGGCTGTAATTAGGGCTAGAGGTGGCAATACGAAGTATTGATTTAAATTAATTAATTGTTTTTTAACAATTTTTGTTTGATTTGTAAAATACGAGACCCATACCCTTTTTCCTAAATTCTCGTTTTTCCTACTCTTGCGTTCAGACATCATTTATTTCAAAAATTATAGATGGATTTCAATGATAATGGTATCAAATTAAAGCTGACATCTTAAGCTTTCGAATGACATATCATTTTTATAATTTCCATTCATAATTTTAGTTGTATCAATGTATGTGTGCGCCGACAAGGCTTGAGTCGATTTGGTTGCTAGCGAGTGTATGTTTGACTGCAACAAAGCCTATACGTACGCTATAATAGACTGCTCGACAATAGAGCTCGTTACTGCGGCCTCCCAACTCAAGATTAAGTTATGCAAAGATTTTCCTTTTTCTCTTTACAGAATAAACTTTGCTGAAGCGTGACGGGAAGGTATCATAAATCGCTACACTGAGAACGATGCTCAAATTCTTTTGCTTCTGTGAATAAGAAATAGAACAAATTTGATTACGTTGTGGTGATGTTCATGAATACATTTTATCTTTTCATAATAAGATTACCGAAAGTCAGTGCGTAACACCTTGTTCTCTGTTTACTATTTTTTTTTTAAATCTTTTAATACAAATTTCATCCATAATTTAGCCGACAAAGGCTTCCCCCAAGCGCCGCGACTTCGATCGTTTCTGTGCTTCTCGCATCCTGCATTCCTGCAGCCTGCACCAGGTCAAAAATGTATTACAAAGATGATAAATCATGCTTGGCTATCTGCTCCTGTTATTTAAATTGAATAGTACTCTGATTACTTACAGTCATTTAATGGCACGAGACCGAGAGGAATTTTATTTTAAAAATTCAATAGCGTGTAATATACGATGACAGCAAAACTTAAATTTTCGAGAGAACCGGTTATGCACGATTTACTGCTATCAAAATAATATAAACAAAAGTGCACGCGACAATGACCCCATCTGTTGTCCGACAACGGAACTCTGTGCAAGTAATAATGGATCGAGTCTGTGATTTATGCGTCAATTAACTGACCATTCTCTGCGCCCTTCTCGCGGCCCTCGCGTAACGTTATGACCAAGATAATGGTTTTCCAAATTAAATCTCCCCCTACATTAAATCGTTGGTATAACCGGTATTCAGCGACTCAATCAAGGAATGTTTGTTTTTCGACTTAGCCTAATTTCGCTGTGTTGAAGGGTGGCATTGTTGTTCGCCGTAATAAATTTGATTGGCAGATGTTTCCGACTGATAATAAATGTTTGTTGTTTTTCGATTTGCTGTCTTAAGTGAATATGTATTTTTATGGTGCTGTAAGGGGTACCTACGGCATATGAAAATTATTTTTGGTCCTAAGTCCGCATCGGGTAGAAGTTCCATTCGGCTATTATTTTGTCAAGATAATATGAGAGTCAAAGAGAAAACAATTAAGCAAAAGCGACCTTGGAAAAATAACAGTAATCTTCACTGATCTTCCGGATTATAAGTTCTTAACTAAAATGACTAGATTGTCAGGCTAAAGACAACTTAAACCTCAAGGTATTATAAATATTGTAAGATTCAACTAGGTATAGGATTACCATAATTTTAATTACTACCCTGCATACAAATTGATAGGTACAGACGCCAGCACATCAACCTACTACAATCTGTCAAATTTCTTTAATAGATTTTCAACTTTATCACTAAAGCATAAGGTTCAAAGTTGATTGGGAAAATGTGACGGTTTCGGGTAGGTTGATGTGCTGGCGTCTGTACAACAGTCCTTGCAAAATATTCAATAGGATCAGGCATATTTTTGTATGTATGATTCATCCCATGGAAACACGTGTTCGCATACAGCAATTGTATTCAGTCAGGAATATTTTATGCGCGCCCGTTGCAGACATGTCGCTTATAAATACAATATTATGTATGTATGCCGTATGGTGATCTCGGGGGCGCGTCGGTATACCACCATAAATATACATGATATTGCATGTTTTTATAATAATTGCAATTGATTTTTGTAAGGGCCTTATTTCTTACCGACTGTGGTGAAGCCCTAAAGCTGTTTCATGTTTGTTTATGTAGGTAAATTTGTGTCCCCCTTGCTATCAATAAAGGCCCTCTGATAGTATAATGGATATCAAACAGTCAAAATCATTATACTCGTAGGTACCCCCCATATTTACAATAATGTTGCTTAAAGTTAAGGTGAATGCGCAGTTGATTCTAATTATTATAATTCTGTAAATACGTACCTTTTATAGTCGCGAATCATATTTTGATCAAGATACAACCTGACCAGAGCCCAGATTCACAACCATACGACAGGCTATCGTATCGAAAACCTGACATTTGGATAACCTGATTTGACTTCCCTTCAACAGCAAATGGCTGTTGGAAGAATAGCGGGCGTCTATTTGATATAAACTGGAAAAAATTTCGGGTTTGGTCTTGTGCACAGCATTGAGAAGACTCCTACGATAACAATGATTAATGTTCGATACGGTACGGAAGCATATATCGAGTGTTTGTGAATAAGGGGGCTGGACCTGCAAATTGCAAAAAACGTAAGAAAATTTTAATTTCGCGGTCTACCACTGCGCATTCACCTTAAACTGTAATGATTAGTTTTTTGACGTTTAAACGTCTCTTAGCTTTAATAGGCAACGTCTATAAACAAGGGGGTATAATATCTGCGGCGTGTTTCTTCTTTGCTAACATAATAAACTATACCTACACTAATTGCGTAACACACTTTCAATCACATTCTGAACCATTTTGAAGGATATTGCTAATCCATTGCTTCATATGTTCGACAAAGGCTGCTCCACAACGTAAATAATGCGATGAATGTTATTCAACTGTCAAAATGAACGCCATTGCTCTTGTTAGTGTATTACGCTATTACCCCGCAGGTCTTTGGGTCCAAACTATGATACTTAATACCTACTGCGGTCTACAATATCAGTAAGCGTGCGGTCGCTCCGTCAGCCATTCGTCACTCACACTATTGAAACCGACATTAACTGTTTACTCGGAATCGCGCCTAGACATCCGCAACAATTAGGGTAACCAGGATTTTGCTGTCAGATCATCTTTATCGCAGTAATTTCTATCTTTCGTCGGCACAGAAACTATCACGCGAAAACAATAAATAACCTAATGGCCGACACGTTGCGTGTTTATAACGACGAGGTTATTGATGTTACTCTACAAACGGTGCAATACACTGTAAACAACTAAAACAACGCGAGACTGCCGTAATTTAGCGTTCGGTTCCTTCCGAGTCGGAGTTTATGAATCCAGGTACTGCTATTCTGCCCAGCTGGTGGTAAAAACGTTTGATAATACGGTTTACTTTGCAATGGCATGAAACTTTGCTGTTGTCAGTGAACTAAGCTACTTTCACGTAGTTTACAGTATTTTAATTGTAGTTATAAAAATATTTAAATAAAAAATTTTTACAGAAGAATAAGCCAAGATCTCATAGATCATTATTTTCCGGGGTTTTAATGCATATGGTACACAACATTGTTCCCTAGGATATACATATTTATCAAACAGTCAGTAGGTAGGTACTACTGATCTAGTTCAAATAAACGAAACTTTCTCATGCGTGTAAAATAAAAAGTAGTAAAAGCAACGAGCGGGGACCGTGAAATAAGCAATATGTCATATCCGCAGTATAAATCAAGTTAATTGTATCAGAGCATACATCTGCCTCCTATGGGACGTGTGAATAATTGTTTGTATGTCTTATTGTTTCTTTCAATCGGATGAATCTATAGAGATAGTATATGGCAGTGAACTTTATGGGAACTTAAAATCGAAAACAATTATTACGATGTGAATATATGTAAATGCTCATTTACAAGAGCGGCCCTCGTCAACAGCAAAGGCCGTCCATAGTCGTCGACGACCCTCCCCGACACGTCTACTGCGGATGCCGTCGACAACGGATTGTGTATTTTTGAGCACTGTTGACGCGTGCCGCTCATGTGTATCAGCACTTACATGTTTGTGAAAGGAACATCCTATAGTTGCTCCATTTTTAAAATCAATTTCGTAATCACATAAATAAGTCACAGCTTTAAGTACCTATCTGCAGAATTTTACTTGTAGAACCTAAGATACTTAAATCTATTTTTCTAGTTTTCTGACAAAACCCACCAAAAAAAAACTCATTTCCATTTTTTCTTCACAAGAAAACAAAAATAACTTTACTGGCGTTGCTACTTTGCTAGACAACTTCAATCTTCAGCTCAAAGGACCAGATTCCAAGAACATTAATCTACAAAATACAACTTCCAAATTGAAACTTGAGAAAGATCCTTTCCTTTCCAATCATCGGGGGAAGTTTTTGTGACATGAAAGCTATTTAATGGGATGTCATCTGGAGAGATGAACACATGTTTCATGACACCGATGAGTCACAAATGTTTAAACACGTATAATGTCATCACTATCACCCAAGGGGATTTCTGTGTAAATGAATGCTAATCATGTTCGCTGATTCAATTATATTGGTAAAATAAAAGTACAACATACCTACAATGTAGGTTTTTCCGGACACAAAAGAAAGAAAGCCTCGGAAAGCACGTTAAGCCGTTGGGTCCAGCTGTCATTTGTACATCTTTGATAGTTGTTACGAGTAGTCTGAAGGCCCAAAAGTCTGAAAACTAGTCTAACCCATGAGTATGTTGTTACCCAGTAACTGGGTTTTGGAGGTCAGAATAGGTCAGCCCAAAATAGTTGGGAAAAGACTAGGCAGATCGACTAAGAAAATAAACTAAATAGGAAGCATTCTTTAATTTTATACAGAAGTAACGAAGAACTTTCTTCCACCAAATAAATGAATTTTAAGGTGACAATAGTCAGGAACCTAAGTACTTATTGTAATGATACCAACGAAGTGTAACATACAAGTTGTCAATCAATATTGTAATCAAAGTATAGTAGTAGTTTGTATCTATACAAATCCATACTAATAATAAGTATTCTAAATGCGAAAGCGTATCTGTCTGTTACCTCTTCACGCTTAAACCGCTGAACCGATTTAGTTGGGTATAGAGATAGTTTGAGTCCCGGGAAAGGAAACAGGATAGTTTTTATCCCGATATTCCCACGGGTTCGAAACGTATGCGGGTGAAACCGCGGGGCGCTGCTAGTAATGTATACTAACTAAATAAATAAATAAATAACTTTACTATGTATGTCACTGACACGGATTCAAGATATCGCAAAACCTAGACCAAATGACAGCTGGAATTTTTAATTTTTGACTTTTTAGGCTGGCAACACTGGTAGCCGGTCGTCAAAAAAACGGTCTCTAGGTTAATTATTTTAATAAATTATTAAAAGTGTTATAAATATGTTAAATTAGTGTAATATAGCCGAACCTAGAAATTAAGTATTAGATACAGTGATTAGAAAGTGTTTTTTGTCGCGAAAACTTCGTACAAAAAGGATTTAAAACCGGCTGTCAACTCAACGCACCAACGGTGACGGATTTCAAAATATCATCGATCCCGGGGAGTATTTTGTTTTATTTAAGTGATTGTAGTTAATATTAACAGACCACAGAACATCACAAAATACTGCTCAGGTCTCTGAGCTACGTCCATCACACACTGGCACGGTTTATGTCTCCTTTTGCTTGACAACTAGTGGAAGCAAAATCGATGACGAAAACATTCGCCCAGACAATAAACACTACATATTTTACTGTACAAAATAAGCTAATTAAGAGCTCTTGCTATTATAATTATGTATACTAAATTATAGCCTGTAATGTGTCTCAAACTCTTCACTTAAAATCAATTTATATTGTACTATCTAGTTTAAAGATAAAAACAAGGAAAGCAGTGTTTTCTATAGTATCTCTCTTCTGTTTAACTTTCCAATCTAACTCTAATTAACTTACTTAATCTAAATGTAATACTTAGCTATTTCTTCACAAATTACTTTATTTATTTTTTCCCCTAACTACCTCCTACTTATTCACATATTAGAACATCTTTTCTTGCACTGTCATTTAGCTGCATAATTTCACACATTCCAGGTGAGTGACAATTATCCAAAATGATGACCCGCAGAGCTACAATCAAGGAGATGGAAGCAAAACTGACAGCTACTTTAAAAGAGCTTGAAGCTTCTGAAGCTGAACGCAAACAACTACTCCAGGAAAGGGAAGACAGCGAGGTGGAAGTGGAGAACATTATTGCAAAGAACACCTTCCTCAAAAATGAGCTGGCTGAGCTACACATTCAACACATGGACTTAACCAACCAGTATAGTCGACTACAAGATCAAGTGTCAATGTTTCAAGAGTGTAGTGACACCCACGAACTGGCTTTGAACCATATTGCAGAACTTAAACAGCAATTATGTGATGCCCATAAGGCCCTATCTCTCTCAGAGTCTGTTAAGGTCAGTGAACAGGTTGCTAACACCGATAACCTTTTTTATCGACTGGTAGGTAGTAAGTCAAAATCAATGTGTCAGCCAGCTGTAACAATAGATTTGACTGGTGATGATACCATACCATTGTGTCCAATTGTTATGAGTCATAATAAACTAAAGAAATATATTAAAATTAAGAAATTAATTAAACGGTCACAGAGAGCAATTAAGAAACAAAATCTTTTAAAATTAAATATTTCCCTTAGAAGGGAACGTGTTATCCTTTCTAAAAGTTTAAATAGTTGTACTGTTGAGTTAGATGAATGTAGGGAAAAATATGACATTGATACAAAGCTCCTATATAATGATATACTACACAAGGAGCACTTGCTGAAGGATATTTTTGAGAAATATGAGACTTCACAACAACAACTAAGTGAGCGATTATTTGAGGCTGGGGAACTACTGGAGTTGGTGAAGTGCAATGCTGAGAGTTATGAGTTTCTGACTAATAATCTCTCATGCAGCTGTGCCAACCAACCACCACCACCTCCTCAGCCTCAGAGTGACTTGTCTCCACCGGTGTTGGCTCTTCCAGCAGAGTCCTGTGTTAGTACACAGAATAATAAATCAATTTTTTTTAGTGACGAAGTAGGTTCAGGCTTTGGAAAAATATTACTTAATTACCTTAGCCATAGTTTTACCAATCATTGCTATCATAACATAAGTTTTAAACAAATGATTAAAAGAATTGCAAACACAAACCTGGACAATTATTCTACAATGGTTTTGCTACTAGGTAAAAGTACTGGTATTACCAGAGAGGACATAGTGGATGGTGTCAACACCTTATTAAAGTTAAACATAGGTAAGCTAATGTTGTGTGCTTTACCTTACTCTGATACTCTATCAGAAGATGAGAATAAATATATATATAAGTTGAATAACACTATTCACATGCTGACATGTTATCATAGTGACAAATTATTGTTTTTTGACACTAATAAGTTTGTTAGTGGTTTTAAGTTAACTCAGAGAACTTTATCTCTGTCTTGGGAATGTAGACATATTATGATTGCTATGTTGATAGCATATAATATTAACGGTGTTATAGCTAATATAACAAATTCTAGTATTAGGGACGAGTCTGTGTTGTCTAGTCATACTAACAACATAGTGATGACTAATTATGAATCTTCATGTTGTACGAAGGAGGGTCCACCTACAATACCAACATCTTTGGAGGCCACTACCAGTCAGATAGGGTATTCTCTTCCTGCTGGAACTCATACGGGCTTCCTAGACACTTCAGTCGTAGTTGTGGAGGTCTCTCCGGATAACTCTTTAAACTAGTCAGTAAGACAACAGAAGTTACCCCTTCAAATAACCTATTACTATTAGAGAATAATAAAAAGGTATCTTCTGGCAATATTACTCAGAATAATAAAAAACCAAAGGGAGGGCAACATGTTTTAAAATTATTTAACCAAAATATTCAAGGTTGCTCTTCTAAATTACTGGAAATAGAATTGTTTTTAGAAAAAACCAAGTTTGATGTCATTTGTTTAACAGAACATTGGTTAAAAGCTCATCAAGTAATGTCAATTAACTATGAAAATTATTGTATAGTTAGCCATTTCAGCCGAACATGTATGATACATGGTGGATCATTAATATTAGTTAAAAATTCTGTTAAATCAAAGGAACGAAAAGACATTGTTGGGCTGTCTGTTGAACACACCATTGAATTGTCCTGTGTTGAGCTCGATAAGCATGTAATAGTATGCGTATACAGACCTCCAAGTTACCAGAATCTATCTGTGTTTGATTCTGTAATGGAAGATGTGCTAAAGAAACTTTCTGCTAGTAGTAAGTCAATAATCATATGTGGCGATTTTAATATTAATTTATTAGAAAATAACTCAAATACTATGAGATTATTAAGTCTTTTTAGGTCATTTGACTTGTCAAATGTTTTTATTGAACCCACCCGAGTGACAGCTTCCTCTGCCACTTGTATAGATAATATTTTCTGTAACTGTGATTATTTACACAAACAAATTGTAAATAAGTTGCCATCTGATCACAGCGGACAAACAATAACATTTTGCTCCTACATGCCTTTACAAAAAACTCTAATAAGGTTTAGGCCAATTACATCTAAAAATTTAGAGAAGTTAAATAATTCTTTAGCAAGTAAATTATGTGTTCAGAGTTTTAATAATTTATGTGACCCGAATGAGTTCTACGCCGAGTTCTTTTCACTATTAAACACGCAATTTAATGACACTTTCCCACTAAAGACTAAAAGTATTTACACAAAGTTCTTATTTAGTGACTGGGCGACTCCAGGTATTCGTAAAAGCAGGGAAAACCTTTTTGAACTTTATGGCCTAAAGCAACATATGAATAACACAAGCTTTCATCAGTATGTTGCTACATATTCTAAGACTTTTAAAAGTGTATGCAAAATAGCTAAAGCTCTTTATATTAGCAATAAAATAAAATCAGCCGATGATAAAATAAAAACTACCTGGCAAATAATAAATAATGAAACAGGTAGGAAAAAACAGCGTAATACTGAATTTAATTTAGAAACTGCACATGGCCCCATAAACTCAGATGTAGAAATTGCTCAGGAATTTGAAAACTTTTTTGCTAATATTCCCATTAAAACTACTGAAGCTTTAAATTCCTCACCCGCGCGTTCTGCTGATTTACTTAGAAAGAATGTTAAGGCATGCCCCTCGGAGTTTAGTTTTCAACATACGAACCCCCAGGCTGTTATAAAAGCTTTTAAAGATCTTAAAATTAAATCAACAGAAGATCTCTGGGGAATGTCTGTAAAAGTTTGTAGATCTATCATTGAAACGATTGCGCCCTATTTAGCTTTCATATTTAACATCAGTATAGACCAAGGAGTCTTTCCGGATCTCATGAAACACAGTAAAGTAGTTCCTTTATTCAAAGCCGGTGATAGTAAAGAACCCAACAATTATAGGCCTGTGTCAATTCTGCCAGTTCTCAGTAAGGTGTTTGAAAAGTTGATGCTCAGTCAAATGTTACGCCACTTTAATAAAAATTCCATCTTTCATGAACAACAGTACGGTTTCACCAAAGGGCGTTGTACCACTGACGCCGGTGTCACCCTAATAAAGAACATTTTTAACGCCTGGGAGGAAGCACAAGATGCCATTGGAATCTTTTGCGACCTCTCAAAGGCGTTCGATTGCGTCAACCATGAGACACTTCTGCTGAAACTTGAGCACTATGGGATTAGGAATTCAGCTCTTGATTTACTAAAGTCGTATCTAAAAGATAGAAAGCTTAAAGTTCAAGTAAACGGCGTAAACTCATTGGGGTCTGAAATGGCAATGGGCGTTCCTCAAGGTTCGATATTGGGTCCATTCCTCTTTTTAGTTTACATTAATGATTTACCACAATTACTTCAAAATCAACCGAAGATGGTGTTATTTGCAGATGACACATCATTGATCTTTAAGATAGACAGACGGGCACAAAATCTTGACGACGTGAATAACTCTATTCTTCAGGTCCAAGATTGGTTTACGGTAAATAATTTGGTACTAAATGAAAAGAAAACCAAATGCATTAGATTTAAATTACCAAATGTTAGAAGTAGCGAATGTGACATCATACTGAATGGAGAAAAACTAGAATTTGTTGATCAAACGGTTTTCCTGGGAATCACGCTAGACGAGAAATTACAATGGGGACCTCACATAACATCTCTTGCGGGGCGGCTTAGCTCGGCCGCTTATGCTGTTAGGAAGATAAGACAGTTAACAGATGTAGAAACCGCGCGTTTAGTCTATTTTAGCTACTTTCACAGCATTATGTCGTACGGCATTTTACTATGGGGTCGAGCTGCTGACATTGAATCCATCTTTATTTTGCAAAAGAGAGCTGTCAGAGCCATTTATAATCTACGTCGCCGCGAATCTCTCAGGGAACTATTTAAAAGGATTAATATTATGACGGTACCTTGCCAATTCATTTATGAAAATATTATGTATGTAAGAAAAAATCTACATCTTTTTAATAAAATAAGCGATAGACATAACTTTAATACAAGAAATAAAGATAAAATACATCAACCATTTTTCAGATTAGCCAAAGTACATACATCTTTTATGGGGTACTGTGTTAAATGTTACAATAAAATACCTTGTGATATATTGCAATTAAATGAAAGAAAATTTAAAACTCACATTAAACGTACACTTTGTAAACAAGCATACTATAAATTAGAAGATTATATCCAAGATAAGAACGCTTGGAAACATGCTGGTCCTGCTCCATAGGACAATCTAGAGTCTAGACAAAATCAAACTGGTTGCTAATTTAATTGTAAATTTTTTTATTCTTTTTTTTACATTTATTACTCACACCCTGACTTATTACTTGTATTTTGTTTTTTAATTAAAATCGTTTTGCTTGTACCATGTTTGTAAATATGTGAGCACCATGTATCTATCAGATAATTAATTTATATGTCATGGTTTCGTTTTTAATTCTTTTACCTATTGTGGTATAGTAATTTTATTGTAGGTGCATCGTCCTCACATGTTATTATATAATTAATGTACCCATGCAAAATATTGTACCTAAACATTTTAAAAGAGTAACGGTGGAGTTTCTTGCCCGTTCTTCTCCACACGAAAACTACCTTTTGGAATGGGCGACTAGAATCAATTCTATTTTAAGATAATTTTTGACGTTCAAAAGTGCCTTTTATGTGCCTATTTGAAATAAATGCTTTGACTTTGACTTTGACTTTGACTTTGACTTTAACACGCGTGGGAAGTGACAGAAGCATTATCTCTTGTTATCTTTACAAAGAGATTTAATATTTATGACTGCCTCGTTAGCCGCTAGAGGTCGCAAGCGCGAGTCTGGATTTGAACCCGGTTGATGGCAATAGGCTCGCCCTGTATTACATGGGACTTAGGAGCAGTGGTGGCCCTGTGGTAACGGCCGCGACTTACGAGTTGTAGGTTCGAACCCAGACAAGCGCTTTACTTTGTGTAAATTATTCATCACCACAGCTCTCAAAACGGTAAAGGATCGTGAGGAAACCAGCATGTCCTAGAACCAGAAATGCGAAGACATGTGACATCTACCAACCCGCATTGGGCCTGCACTCCCTCCCACAGAGAGAAGGCCTGTAACCCAGCAGTGAGAATATTATATGCTGATTATGCTATTACATGGCGATATGTGGATATTCCTACTAAGGTACACCTCTGTCTAACACTCCGAGGAAAAAAGGCATGATGTTATGTTTATGTAGGTTTAATATAAATGAAAATTAGTACCTTTACCACAAAACCATCCACCCAAGTACCCAACCATCTAATCAGATCTCTTTACCACCCTTGGTTGACTGGTAGAGAATGCCAAAGGCATTAAGTCCGCCTTTGTACCTTTTTGTGCGAAAAGTTTAAATAAATAAATAAATAATACATTCTGAAACTGACCTAAAAATATTATTTGGTGACTTCAAAGGCACGTACAGACGACCTTTGACCTTGAGCTGGTCTAGCATATTACGGAGATTCAACAGAATACGAGGCCAACTTTGGTTTGGTTACCACTGACTTGCGGCCTACTGAGCATTCTGTAAGTAACCTGAAAACATTATTTAGTGACTTTGAAAGCACGAATGTATATAAATGTTAATTCAACGTCAAAGAAATACCACGTTGGACTATGAAGTCCAACGTGGTATTTCTTTGACGTTTTGAAGCATTGGGCACTAAAATCGCGTTGCCAACTTTAAGAGTGGTTAAAGTACAGTCTCGGAAACTCGAAAAAAACACTGTAAATACTTCCCTAATTATATTCTGAGAGCTTGTTGGTTGAATAGTCTATAAACATAGTCTTTTGCGTTGACCTTGAGGTCATCGATGCGTTACCAACCTTGTGTGTCGTATGTAAAATACTGTGTCTTACATTACTTCATTGTTATGTACGATATTTATCAAGGTTAACAGAATCGTCTCATATCTCAGACTGTTAGTACGTCGTATCGTAAGTTCCTAATATGCTGTGATTTGAAAGCTCGCTCGGCTGTATAAGTTTATTTTCAGGCTTTCACAGTATTGCAAAAGTATCAAAGTAATCCGATTTTATTCAATTACTATTCATTCATTATCATAGCAATCATTTGCAAAGATAAAACTCAAGGAGTCAGAATGTTAATCGAAATAGATAAAGTCATCAAGATACTTCACTTCAGATTAGTTAAGAATAATGAATCCTTAATTTTAAACAAGATTAACAACAGTGCTTGTGTAAATATTAGGTCCTTACATATGAAATTGGCGTTTTGTATGGAAGGAACAAAAAGTCGAATATTTTTTAATATAATATATTTAATTAATCAAAGTATGAACCATTGTTTTCAATGCACTTTTGCCATCTTATAGGTAGTTCATTGATCCCTTTACTAAAAAAACCAGTCGGACGGGAATCAATAAAATCTTTGAAGGCGATTTGGACTGCCCCATCGGAGTTGAATTTTTTCCCTTGCAAAAAGTTATCCAAATTGCGAAAAAAATGGTAATCTGTTGGAGCAAGGTCCGGGGAGTACGGAGGATGTCTAAGACATTCCAATTTCAGTAATGTAACGCAGCAGTCGACGCGCGTTTGCCGGTTTGCTTCAGTCAATTCGTGAGGTACCCACCTTTCAAGCTTTTTAATCTTCCCAATTTGCTTCAAGTGAATTAAAACAGTTTTATCACTAACATCGAAGCCTGCAGCTAACTCGGACGTGGTTTGCGATGGGTCCGCTTCCACAATAGCCTTCAATTCTCCATTATCAACTTGGGTCTCAGGCCGTCCACGGGGCTTGTTCTGCAGGTCGAAATTTCCAGAACGAAAACGTTGGAACCAAAAACGAACTGTGTTTTCTTTTGCAACATGACCGCCATACACATCATTCACCCTTCGAGTCGTTTCCGCAGCACTAGTGCCACGGCGGAACTCGTACTCGTAAATAATGACGCAAACAGAAAAAACAGAAGAAAAAAAACAAATGAATGACGGTCATCGAAGCACAAATACATGAGTAAATAGCTGTACAAATTTGAATTTGGAATTCCTTACCAAAGAGGAGAAATTCGTGATTAAAGTGGCCAGTACAAAAAACGCCAATTTCATATGTAAGGACCTAATAAATTAAAGACGCAGATAGTTTTAATTGGTGTCAATTCTGCGTCTTCAAGCGAGATAAAACTGCCAAGGTGGCATCGGAAACGGATATGTTGACCTAGTATTCTCTTGAGACCAGATTATGAAGCCATAGAGGCATTGGAAGTGCCATAAAAGCTGATGCCTGCAGCAAATATAAAATAAGTCGGGATATAGGTTAAGTATATCGAAACACGAATGTAAGGCTCTACAGGTAGTACCTACCCCTTTATTTATAAACGTTGCTTAAACTTCGGTAATGATTAGAGGCTGTTTAACGATACATTTTTGAAGTTTATATGTCTCTCAACTTTAATCAACGTTTATAAATAAACCCTCACATCTTTATCAATTTGCGTATTTTAACTATTTGCTTCTATCACATAATTTTGGGACATCGTTTCGTATTTTTACGTGCATAATGTAGGACACATGTATTATTAAGAAGATATGAACATTGTTATACACGCCATCCTGGCAGATTCAGTTACGAGATCGATGTCGGTCACATGCGTTTGCACATGACAGATACATGACACTGATGTCCTCGACTGTACCGACGCGTACCTAATAAGATGTTCCAGAAGTTTCACTCTTGTTTCATAAAGTTTTTAAAAACAAAACACGAACGTACTTTGATTTTCGTCTTGCGTCCGAAACTGTGCTGTCGTTAAGGGTATTCAACAGCTGACGACCAGTCCTACCAAGGGGTATCGTGTTATCCAGTTACTGGATTGTGGAAGTCATATAGGCAGTCGCTCCATGTACAGACGCAAGCACATCAAGCTACTACAATCTGTCAAATTTCTTTGATAGATTTTCAACTTTATCGCTAAAGAATAAGGTTCAAAGTTGATTGGGAAAATTTGACAGTTTCGGGTAGCTTGATGAGCTGGCGTCTGTACAATACTGTTATTCAGCTGTATCCAGTTATACTGGTAGCCGACCCCAACATAGTTGGGAAAAGACTAATTAGGAAACTCTGCTGTATTCTTTTGTTTCTCAAGAAGTTTTTTTCAAGTGGCCCTTTTGCATAGCTTCATTGATTGATCAATTATCAATTCCTAACTACTTCAAAATATAAGTACTTCTACCCCCTGATGTGAAGTGATGTGTAAATGATTGCGTGAGAAATGTCGCTCGCAAACAATTGTATAATCAATTACCCATAATCGATTTAAATACAAAATTAATAGAGATGAATATAAGTTTGTGATCAGTAAGCAATTAGTGAGGTATGAATGCGTGCGATATTGAAGTCGATTATCGATTTGGGTCCAAGGAAAATCGATTTCTCGCAGATTTTCTTGTTATATGGTGATCGTTCAGATGTTTGACGCAGGATGGTCGGTGTTTAACGTGCAGAATTTACACATATAACTAAGGAAGCTGAATTACAAAAACCTACTCATGTTGTAGATGAAATAATGACGGAGTTAATATGAAAAATCCTCTCTAAAACTGACCAAAATCTTGATCGAAACTTGAAAAACCTTATGAATTCAACCTTACGATTTTTTTCCAAACCGAAGAAGTTTTGATAAAAACTTACCTAAAAGCACGAAGCTATCTAGATGCCAGCAACGACCCACTACAAAGAGGAGGTGTGAAGTAAAAAAAGTATCTACTTGGCACTGAAATAAAACGTCTGCCTACCTTCCGTACGCACTATATGCCACAAGTGACAGTAACACTTAAAAGCCTGACAAAAGCCTTTTAAAAAGTGTCTGGCGAACGTGTGAATCACAACAAAGAGCGGTTTCCTGATGCATACACTCCCCTTCACACCCGGGGAGAGGCTGTGGGGTATTTTAGGGGAGATGTCTCCGTACATGAGATAATTTACCATGAAATGCTTTTAAAAGGATTTTCTGTCGTGAAATACCGTGAATCCGTTGGAGCTAAGTCTAATTTAAGTTGGGTTTAGGAATATTTTGTACCGCGAAATTGGGTTTAAAAGACGGCTCAATACAGGCCCTAAAGCCAAGGATTGCCTTCAGTTTTCAAAGGCGAGAGATCAACCGAAGCGCCGTGTTTGCTTTTTTTTTTGTGATTCCCGTTCGAGAACTGTCTGATTTTTAGAATAAAATCTAGTATATCATATCAATAATAAATATAATTTAAATAAAAGGAAAATCAAATACCTATCCCATTGGGTTGACAACAAAGTTTATCAACCTAAAGAAAATCCCCCAAACAGAAGTTATATTTTCGAATTTTCAAAAAAAAACCACAATCGTAAAACATGGTCATTAGGATCCACGCCTTAAACTTTTAATTAAAATAATTACACATCAAAATGACTGAATAATTTTCGCCACACTTAGTCATCTTTGATGTATTCCGAGTTGACTTGGAACCAATCGTATCTCGATTCTCGACTCAATAAGAACTTGGGGCTATTTGCGTCGATGACACGAGATGACTGCTGAAGATTTCTTCTACGAATTCTTTGAATGACGTGCCTATTGTTAAGTAGAGACCTTTATCTCTGCAGATAATAAATCCAGTATGTTTCTAAAGTGGTATTGCAAGGTCAAAAGACAGAATAATACCAGCTTATAAATAATAATAATACCAGCTTACAAATAATAATAATACCAGCTTATAAATAATAATAATACCAGCTTATAAGTGTCCGGCAGAATGCCATGCTGTGGGACACTAAATAGCCTGCCTTCTCTGAATGGGAAGCGGCCTATGGTATCTTCTCATACCGAGAAGGCACGAGCATAGATCGCCTTGCTTGCTCACAGACGAGTTGGTCATTTCAGACTTATATTACTTGTTAATTCCACGTTTCATTAAAAAAAAACTAGTTATTCGTGACTACAAGCTTTCTCCGACCACTAATATCGTACTACATTGCATAAACGATAATAATATATGTAATGTCATATTGGTGTCAAAGGTAGTTCAAGAAAACAAATGACAGCGCATTCACTTCTCGTCACAACTCCATAAAACAAGAGGTCCTTCAGAACAGACCTAGATAGATAGATAGTAGAATTATTATAACTAGACGTCACGTAAACTAGGTCTAAATTTGAAACCGGTTCTAACTTTCCTGTTGTGTTCAAACTTTGCCGCAGTATTGGGTTAAGTTTCGTCTGCATGTAAATGACGTTTATTAGGGTAGCACTCGATATTATTAGCCGTAAGTTCATGCATTACTATCCTTAGCACTACTTGCTTTGATAATAATAATCCAAGAGCTACTAATCAGAGTGTAATTGTATATGAAAGTATAGACCGGATGAGATTTGAGGTTTTTAAGGTTTTTAATTTTACTTGTTGTTTCGTTTTGATAAAGAACTTATAAAAATAGTTAAGAAAAAGCAAATTTCAATAGGTCTGTCTGTCTGACCCAATTATAATGTCAACCTAGTTCTCTGCAAAGGCAAATTAACTTATTCGAATTCAACTTTCAAAACGAAAACTAACTGCATCGAAACAACCTAGTTATATGCAGACACTGCTATACTGCTACTATTCTGTGTATACCCAGAAACGAGATTTTATCGAAGACTTGAACAATAAGTCCCAAGCACGAAAGTTAACTGAAACATTACCAGGCAAGTCAATAAGCTATATGTATACCCTATGCGGTTTACCTGGGGAAAGTTTGTGATGTCGGAAACTAGATTAAACTGCGATATCAGGTGTTTGAGTATCATGATGAAATACAAGGAAATGTGAAGGCGTTAATAGGTTCTCAATTTCAAATGCATTATCGGGGTTTTAAAATGTTTCAGATCTTTATTAGAACGGACGGCTAAGCTTAATTATATGACAACAGCTAAAATACCATACGTTGATAAAAATAAAGTTTTTCCTGACACAAAAACACAAATAAAGCTTTGTTGAACAGAAACAATGGGTACTCCGAAATAATTCTACAAATTCTTATATCTCAAAATACATAACCGGCACCGGGCGAAATGCAGCTAAAACCGTATCCGTATCCCACCTAGAGTCAGTTTAATCCGGAAGTGTGAAAACCGTAAGTAGAAAACAAACGAGTTCAACAAAGAGGCCTTTGAGCAAAATGTACATCGAAATACGGCTTTACCCGGCACACATTTACCCCTTTGATCCCAAAAACAACCATGGCCCCGTAACCGAGTTACCTACATTGTCCCACGTTCATGAGACCACATATACGCTAAAATTCTCGTTTCAGACTTTCGGACAGTCGAGAATTTTCCGAAAGCCTAATCCGTAAGCTTGTTTGAGAATTATTTTATGAAAAAACCCTTTTTGTTGTTATAAAAGATGAGGGAAACATACGTTATTTCGCATAAGGCAATATACAAACGCAAACGTGTAGGTTTAAAATAAATTATTAAATTATTAATATTTTTCCCTTGTGGGTAAACTTACATGGTTTGGGGTAAAACCCTAGAACGATTTGACATGAGACTGCGCTCCTATTCTGACAAAAAAGTCCGCGGACAAAAATCCGTCGTCTGCGCAGGCTATAAGACTAAGTCAAACATGAGTAGCTAATAGAGTACCTAATGTGATCTGAAATTCCTCTAGCCTCATTTTGACTTTAAAGCTGAAAGAGACAAGGTTATACACACACATATCATAACATTGTAACGTTGTGATATGGGTGATCCTACCATACCTACCCGTAGGGATCACCCACACTTCGCCAGTTATGTTAAAGCCCCAAGTAATAAGGGGCGAGCCTATTGCAATCAACCGAGCACAAAAAATCCAGATTAGTAAGTACTCATTAAAATACCCACGCAAGCAAGTTATCACTCATTTCTCACTTGAATCGTATAAGTGTGAGTACCTAGCCGTTCTAAACATAAGTAAATACTCCATTTGAAAAGCGTTGAAAGCAATATTAAAACATCTTAACACTTTTTCTACGATTCGACGAGTCTTTTAGTAGAGAATGTTTGAAAAATTGCCACGACTTGATCCCTTGCCCTTAAAGATATTTTTAAAGGATAATACTGAACTCGCAATATCGTTTTATTTTCCCACTTTACTTTTGTTTGAATTCCATCTCCGATAAGTTCTTTGAACAATATTATTATCAAAATGTGTTGGAGAGAAAGAAATGATTTTTATTGGACACTAGCAGCGCCCCGCGCTTTTACCCGCAAAAGTTTCGATCCCGTGGGAATACCGGGATAAAAACTATCCTTTGTCCTTTCCCGGGACTCAAACTATCTCTAAATCGGTTCCGCGGTTTAAGCGTGAAGAGGTAACAGAAAGACACACTTTCGTATTTATAATATTAGTATGGATTTTAACACAAACGAAGGGATAATCAATTCGGTTAATTAACGGAGGTGTAAAGTGGGGCTACCTCGATGGAACACAGTAGGGTGTGGATGTCGCAAAGTATGCTCCACCTCCTATTCTGCCATCTGTTTCCCCAAAACATGCAATGACCCGACGTCGTGGAAGTAGCGAAGTTTTGAACCAACAAGATCTGAAATACATCATGCTGCGTCGACCCCAGGTAAATTAATATTATAGGCAGGCAGAAGAATGATGAATTATCAAATAGGGCATAAAGTGAATACTTTCATAATATTTATAATTAAACATGTTTTTTTATAGCTCGTTGTACTTTTCTTCATCCTTTAGAGATCGCAAAACAAAACAAAATGTCTGACATATCCTAGAAACTAAAATCCTCCGGTATCAGGATCTTAACCCGTACTTTTCAAAGTTCCTTAACAAGAGAGAAACGATTCGTGACCGGATCATAACATAAGTCACCCAGGGCTTGTCATGGTGAAATTTAGTGTAATAGCCCCCTAGATTCCGTACAGTTCGACAACGGGGTAATGGAAATGGAGAACGAATTGAGAATTAACCCTATATCTATTGCTATTTATTTGTTTGCAAAGGAACAAGTTCACAATTCAAGGGAGTGACCGCGACAGCCATCAGGGGGATAGAAAAAAAATGATTGGTGAATAAAATTGTTTCCTACAGATTGGAAGTCGTACAGGTTTTATCCAGATTGTGGCTTAGCAACATAAAAATTATAATAAGTTACCGTATTATTGATCGTCAACATAAGGAATCGGCTTAAAAATCTTCAGACACAGATACAACAAATACATAAAATATGACTAAGATATATTTCAATTTGTAGCCCTTATACAGGGTGTCCCTGGAAGTATGGATCAAATCGAATAGGGACGTGGGCAAGGTCATTTCCAAATGTTTTAGCAAAAAAAAATACAAAAAAAAAACTAAAAAAAGAGAAGAAAGATCGAATTCGTGAAAACTATCAGGGCTATTAATTTTTTTGAAGTGAAAACTTCTTTAGCGGCGTTGAACACTTTTTGTAATGGGTAAAAAATGTTAAACTCGCGTCAGGGCATCGCGTCAGGACACGTGACCGTCAGGAGAGATTCCCCCCCCCCCCCTCTTTCTACGGCGGCGCCAACCGAAGTGAACCAAGTTTAGTGACACACGACAATGGATGGATGGATGGATGGATGGATAGATGGATGGATGGATGGAGTGGAAGTGGAAGTCGAAGTCGAAGTCGAAGTCGAAGTGGAAGTGGAATTCGAAGTGGAAGTGGAAGTGTCACACTGCTGTGTATTCGTAACATTCGTGTATATAAAGTGTTTAAAATATGGAAATTGAACAAAGTGCATCTATTAATGAAAAAAGGGACGCAGAAATAGTGAAAAAAATGAGTTATATTAATTCAATTAACAATTGATTTATTTCAACGTTAATATTCAAGTTTTCACTTCTGCCGGCACTCCCGGAGTGCAACCCGTCTTTTTTTTTAGATAGCCCTGATAGTATCTATTTTTTTATGATTAATTTCTTTGAACTCTATGCGAAGTGATTGAAAAAAAAAAATTAAAATCGGTCATAACTTTTGAACCGTAAAAAAATTCACTGACATTCTCAGGGTTAAAAAGTTTGGAAATGACCTTGCCCACGCCCCTATTCGATTTGATCCATACTTCCAGGGACACCCTGTATAATATAAAATATTGTACTTATGTGAGTATTTCAAATTATTGGGTTCATAACGTCAATTTAGCAGTAAAATCTAATAATGTATTAAAATTATAGCAGATAAAATTATACATCTGAATAAAATGTCGATTTAAATCGGAATAAGACTGCATTTAAGTTTACATTACCTGTACACTCGGAATGCAATTATGGAAAATGTGTATTGCACAATAGAAATAATTTACAATAGAGATGTTATAGGCTTATAGGCCTATAGATTTCAAATTCCTATGAAATATGAATACCTGCTTGCTTATATTAATATTTCAAACTATCATTGTTCAACGCATTACCATTCAATCATACTCCATAATAGCTATTATTAAGCCCCCTATCTTCATTCATCATCATCATCATCAGCCTATAATGTTCCCACTGCTGGGACACAGGCCTCCTCTCTGTGAGAGGGAGTGGGCCGTAATCCACCACGCGGGCCCAGTGCGGGTTGGTAGATGTCACATGTCTTTGAATTTTTGGTTCTAGGACATGCCGGTTTCCTCACGATGTTTTCCTTCACCGTTTTGAGAGCAGTGGTGATGAAATAATTTACACAAAGTAAAGTGCCTGTCTGGGTTCGAACCTACGACCTACAACTCGTAAGTCGCGGCCGATACCACTGCTCTCCCTATCTTCATTATTCGCTCTAAATACCTCGGCTTATATTAAAGACTAATTACGCATGCGTTAGAAAAAGTATAATACAAATTGATCTTAATAACAAGCACGAGAGCATAAAAAAACATTCTATACTGTGAGAGCTATAATCATAATATTTCTAACACCATGTATTATGTGTATAATCGGCTATTATCGGATATAATCGGCTGTACGTAATCGCAGGTGCGCCGACGCCGTTACTCGATGGCATTTTGATGTGTGCACGCGCCAGCAACACATTGCAAATTGACGGTTTAAGTCTATCTACACAGAAATGGGGATCACGTTTGTTTGTTTGTTTGGGATAACCAATGAAACCGCTAGATTGATTGCTATGTGGTATACGGTAGGATCCCGTTGATTAAAATATAGATTTGTAATTAGTGAAGTAGTATCTATAACTGGAATGGATATTGCAGTTTGACATACGAGTGAGGGTGCTGATCAATCTTACAATATTATCTTAATTAGTGGGTGTAGATGGTTTTAACCATCACCATAACTCCTATATTATTTATAACACAGGAGTGCAATAAAAACTTTTGATAATAATATAAAGTTATTTTTACAATGATAGACAGCTGTTTCTAAGTTTTAGTAAGGTCAGAAATAATGCTATTTTTAATAACATAGTGCAAAACAAAGGACGCAATAATTATACAACCTTTCAATACCACAAGATCACGACACCGAATACCAAACAAAAAGATCTTTGTTGAAATTGATTGATTTATTATCCACAAATTGAGAAGTATCTATTTTGGATGCTGCAATCATTAAATAGTATTGCTAACAAGGTCATTATTAGCAGAATAGATGAAATTAATCAGCTTTGTCAGACCAACGATATATAAAAAAGTTGTTAAAATATTGATAAAATGTGTATTTAGAATTTTTATATTGGAATTGGTCACGCAGTGCCCAGTGGACTCAAATGTTAACTACTTTGTCCTCCTTACACAGACCATAATATACCTTATAAGGTGTCGGACCTTGAGAATGCGTGAAGTCTTAACCATTTACTGTGTTTACCAACAAAGCTATTTCTCCACCACTATTAACCACACCTGAATGCTTTACGCCTTTAAGAGTAGCACGCAATTCATTATTTTAATTAGGCTATCCAATGTCTACATGTTTACTTCATTAGTAATAAATAATAATGTTATTTAGAACAATAACATTATGGCACAATTTTTTCCTGGTTGCATCGCCATTGTACGCATATAACGTGATTTTAATTGCGACGTGCGTCATTGTAAGCAAGTTAATTTTGAAGATGATGAGGACATAAAAGCCACAGATACACCAGCCTGTAACTTGCACAAAATATGCAAGTGACTTGCATGTTGAACACCTTGCAGGTCTAGTGGTTGCAAGCGTTACCGTCGAGCAGGAGATCCTGGGTTCGATTACCAGATCGAGTAAAGTGTTATTGGGTTTTTCTATCAAGAATTTCACAGAAGCAGCCCGGATACTTGATTTGTGTCCGGTTGATGGCAATAGTCTCGTCTTCTATTACATGGGACTAAAACATAACTGGCGATATATGGGTGTACTATAGGTACACCTCTGCCTAACCCTTGAGGGATTACAGGCGTGATGTTATAATGTAATGTAACTTTCATTTCAGGTGCCGTAACAAATTCTGATTAGTAAATGTCACAAATTCACAATGCCATGCCAGCTACATGCAAGCTACAGGCAAATGTGCTTATGGCAATACGTGCTTATGGTACGGTGATATACCACGGAAATAAAGGCTTCATCTATCATGATGGAGTATCGGAATATAACGGGAGCCTAGCAGTACTTGTTGAACCACATTACTGTCATTGTGAAAGCGTGCTTCATAATGATCAGGAATGTATTGAACATCATATCTCATAGACGGGTAAAATGTGTTCCGTTTGATGAGGACTTCCAATTTGATGAGGAAATGGTTAAAATTGTAACAGGAAAAAGGTATAAAATGATAAACTGTTTTGAGGTAGGTGTCTACCAAAAAGCTTAAAATAATGAATTATTAAAGAAAAGGTAAGAGGGAAAATAATAACATTGTGTAAGAGACAAATAAATATATGTAGTTACAACAATATTATTTTTATCTGAAAATTAAACGACCTAAGTTATGAATATGTATGCTTTAAATTATGTTATTAAATACCACCACCGAAAATATTTAGTAAAATGAAATGATTTGCGTGCTCGAAGTACACACGCAGTGCTATTTGCTATTGTTATAATAATTAAAAACTAATCCCAGTACAATTTTGTTCAAAAATATTACGTCTTTTAATTAAAAGTAAAATATAAAAGCAGTCTTCATACGTACATTAGCTTCTTCATGTATCTTCTTCTCGCTGAGAGCAACGTGTAAGTTTCTTTCTGCCCGCCCGTGGGCCTATACTTTCCAACCTTCGACTTCATTCGACAAATTCCCACTTACAGTTCTAAACTATCGTAAAAATCGAATCGTCGATATGTTCACAATTTTCTTTTCACGTGTTTTTCTCGTCTTCGCCAAACCAAACTGCTCCTAAAATAGAGAAAGATGTTTGAAGGAATATATGTACAGTACAGGGATGCGACTACTTCGAACTACAGCAAGCAACTAACAGGGAAGCCAACCAACAAAACACAGTTCAACTGGTTAACGAATGAATCATGCAATTAATAATTCACGTGCTAAAGTAAGGAAAATAAGCTAGTCGATAGACCCAAATAAGCATAATGAAACCACAGAACAAACAACATTGTTATGATAATATTATAATATAATGCAAAAGAAATAGTAACGAACGTTGATAAACTAGAATATATAACTAAGCATGATAATATTACAATAGAATATTTTTCCTAGTTTAATGTCATACATGCTTCCTTCCCACTTCCTTTACTACGATCAGTTTATAGCATTATATTGTCATTCACGATAGCAATTGAAAACTACAGCGAATTTGATAAAATCCTGAACATAATACATATATAGAATCTAATGGCCAAGCAAGGAATAAGGAGAAATTGCAAATCAAATGTGCAGATAACACATTTCGCTTTCCTTCATCGTAGCAAACCGTGCTTGTAGCGGATATAATACAGACGGTAACTTCCTTCAAAGAAGTATTGGTGCTTATGAAGTATTAATGAACGGTAAACCGATGCTATAATTAACTATCGTTACAAAGCACAATTCTCCTACTCGTAACGGTATGACTTTGATAATCTTAATCTAATCTAACTTCGTAGTTTTGGTTTCATACAAAGATTTCTAATTTGATCTCTCCTGCGAAGTGATTGTTTTTGTAGCTTTAGTTAATCAAGATTTTATTACTGGTTATTCTTTACAACCGTTGAACCTTACCAAACATTTGGATTTTTTCATTTCGAATAAATTAATAATTATGGAAGTTTTTGTCGGAAGCTTAAAGCGTGGAGCTAACACAATAAAGTTCAGATTTATTATCATTCTACTGTTATAAAACATGATATAAAAAGATAATCTCGTTCAAACAACGGAAGCCTAGGGGCGTTCATTATCCGTAGATACCTATTTTAATGTCCGTGAAAGATAACAATTAGAGTTAAATCATAAAGTTTGACTTGACGGCATCAACACTGAAAACTTTTACGCTTAAACATTACAATTAATTCAGTTGTGTCTAAAGTCCAAGAACAATTTAATTAAATATGTTCCCAAAATGACAATAAACTCATTGTTTTAATTTTAACGGTCGTAAAAAATCGAGTTGATATAGTTAGAAAAGAAAACGAGTGCAGAAGTGTAATATGAAGAGAAAATATGAATAATCTTACCATAGTTTTGAATGAATGGGATCAAAACAAAGACGTAGAGTTAATTTGTATGAGAATAAGGCGTGGTCGTAAAATATAACCGTTAGTACATACACAAAAAGAAAACAATATAAAAAGTATATTAAAGCCGTGAGAGGGGAAGCAAGTTGATGTACTTGTTTACTAGATTGATAAAGATTTTGGTAGGTATTTAGAATAATTTTATATTTCAATGTTCATAGTCATCAGTTGAATGACACCTATGTCACAATAATAACACTTACATCAATATCTACAGGCAACGACCATTCGTTGTCTACAGGGTAATGCTAGTAATCAGTGCCAAGCAGAGTTAACGATAGAAACAGTAATTACTAAGTATATTCATTACTATAATAAAATATCAGAATTGTGAATGCAAAAACTTAACAACACTACAAGGATACAAAGAATGTGACTATAATTAAGCAAACAGTGATTGACAGGGGTTGTAATTATCATTTTAATAATAAAGCAGTCCTCTATAGAGATAATGCAACAGTCCAAGCAGTATTTCTAATCATATTATGAATAGATAGCAAAACTGTTGCAACTTCTAATGCCATTTTGCTTCAGGCTACCGATGCAATGTGTTCTCCTAACGACTTTATCGAAAATGGTAGCTATTGTTAAGCTTTCGTTAACACCTACACACAATAAAAACGTGATTAATGGCAGATCAAATGTTGGCTATTTGATAGACATTTTGAATTGAGATGTGGGTTATACAATTTAATATGAGGTCATCGACTACACTGTTGTTAACAATGGAGCTAAAACTGAGATTAAAATCAACTGCAATGTTTGATTCGATGACATTACAAATGATGAAATTATTGGTATTGACCAACAAAAACTGAATAAAACAAAGACGTTTATTCGAATTTTTCCTGTTTGTGACGAAAGCAAACAAAGCAACGGTCGAATCTAATCATATTTTGAAAGAAAACGGTGATGCTAATAACATCAATAAGGAAGTTATTGTCTTTAATATAGCATTATAAAATCATTAGACTACCGACGATGAGGCGTCAAGTTCAGTGTAACCGTAACAATAAAACGTGGGTAGATCATTCGTACAGGCAAGATTAATTTGACTTTACAACATAACTATAAAAGGACATGCTTGCTGATATGTTACGAAACTCTCTTGTTAGCCTTTTAACGATAAAATCTAGCAGATTGAGTCAACGAATGTTGTCATACTCATGATAGCTTTACATTCTTGTGCAGATTTCTGTGTTGACACTTGTTGTTTAAATACACATACTCCACGATGTTAGGGTGATGAAATTGTGGCGTACATTTAGCACCAAATATTATCTCACTAAGGGGACTGGGCCGCGATTGGTCCGGTGGGCATTGGTCTTGTTCCTTATATGTATTTTCTTTGCATGATTTTATTTGCATTTTTTTTGCTTGTTTCTATGCAGAATTGAATACGATTAATAGTAGAGGTGTGACCAAATTAAAAATAACTAAATCTGGGAACTTTTTTAGTAGACAAATTGTATTCCTATGATATGGGCTGAAAGTTGAATTCTTTAATTTTTAGCCATTAAAAGTCGATAAAATAGTACCAAATCAAATGAAAGACATGACATGAAAAAGTCCTTGTACATTTCTAAATTGAAGTATTTTTTTTACTTTTAAGTAATTAAAAGCTGCCAGTCTCATCGGAATACGTTGCATATTTCATAAGTACATTTTGTGCTGGCGTTCAGTGCTCACAGAAACTTTAAACAACAAACACCGCTGATGCAAATTCTGCTCAAACGTTAGCTAAGTGCAACGACTAGGGACTACTTTTAGGTACTGTTTACTTTTACCTCTTCAGTACTCCTACTTTAGTCTGAAATATGTTACGTGTCGGATTACACAGTCCTATTGTTTTAAAAAAGCTTTGAAATAGTTTCAGTGTCTGCTTTGGCTTTGAAAGATCAATTCGGAAAACCTAGCACTGATTTTCTAATAGAATAATTACGGAACTAGAAGTTGTTAAATGACCACCGTAGGGCACTAACTACCGGCTGCAAATTAACAATATGGATCGGCGCATTATATTTATTTATTGCGTTTCCCTACGTCAATTATTCAACAAATGACGCCTGCACAGCTCTCCGTGGTAATCGGCCCTGTAACCATAACTCAGCTAGTTGTTCTAGTCTGACACACTTCTTGACGCCCCCAGGATTAGGTCATTAGAAAGCCCACGCCAAGGGTAGTGTAAAGTGGAAATGCTGTTTATGAGTTTTACAACGTAATCAGCAATAATTGGCCAAGCACAATCTACGGCATCTCGCCAATATAAATAGTTCTGAACAATATTCGCAATGGGAAATAATTCTCGTTTCGTAAATCCGTGGTTTCGCATTTCTGAAATATATTACTCCATTCGGTGGAGTAAATACGAGTAGATTATATTTTCTGAGATAAAAACATTCCCTATTCCAAAGTACCTTTTTGTCGGAAATAAAATTTGCTCGGTAATAAGGATTTGTCTTCTAGGGAATAGTTTCATGAAAGAGCATTATTATGGTAATCGACATGAAGAATTACGTCGTACCAACACAGCCGATTGCAAATAGTGCTGTTAAGTGCATCATAATTCACACAAAGTCATCGCTTCGGCGAAAGTTACGATTTAGAGCCAAGAACGTCTACTTTGCATTTTATTTGTTACTTTCTTTTCGTACTTTCTTAATAACTGCTCAACAAAAATTAACTTTATTATAATTGGAGCAATTTTGAAGTAATTAACCCATCAAAATAATAGTATGTTTATTGCCCAACTCGACATTCATAATATCATAATCTAACTCGGGCGTATGAAAACACATGTTTCATTATATAAGTACACATAGAAATATGCACATAAAATTAGCATGCATAAACCCGAGATGAGATATCTGCAGAATAATTAAAATATTTATTAATTATTATAATTAACGCCTAAGCAGTAATTTTTACTGCGTCGGTTATAAATAGGATTCATTTAAAAAAAAAACCTATTTTCACTCTTGCAGTAACCGTCCTAGTTTGCATATAAAACAATAATCTAGAAAAATGACATTAAATTAGTGCCATCACAAAATGATGCCAATAAACAAACTTAGAACTTCATTACAGTCTACAATATTTAACCGGAGGAATAAATCTATCCCCTTCAAAGTAACGCCCAAGGGTTTGGCCTATAGAAAATTTATATTCAAAATGCTATCCATTATAATTTTCAATATGCCATTCGGTATTGATTACGATAAAAGAGGTAAGCTTACACCTTGTTGAAATTTATTGACAGCATAAATTGAATAATTTAATGCGTTATGAGCTGTTTGACACTT
The DNA here is from genome assembly GCA_947508005.1 of Amphipoea lucens. Lineage (NCBI taxonomy): Eukaryota > Metazoa > Arthropoda > Insecta > Lepidoptera > Noctuidae > Amphipoea > Amphipoea lucens. The sequence continues at coordinate 10,717,351 of OX382374.1, forward strand.
ACCTCATAAAATACAATTTGGTATGTATATTGAATAATATAGGTAGACTGTATACATATTTATAGATTTGTTAATATGAACACGATTCGACTTGGTATTTGAAGATCAGAGAAACATGCATGAAACGGGTATCGTTGAATGGAAAAAAGCGTGTAGCGATTGTGTTGATAATTCAGAAGAACAACTTATACAGAATGAAAAATTAAATTAAATGCACTAATCATATGTACACGATCGAACACCTTAAGCTACAAGAACAGTCATTCTTCAGACAGCTACAAGCTAATTCTGAATCAGAAGATATTTCATAAGGTACGTAGGATAACTACAATTGTTATAAATTGTTTGTCAAACGTGTCGGTTCATGGTTTTATTGACTAATTTATTATCCAAGTGGAATATATACAGGCACAAGGCTAACGGCTCCTACGCGAAGCGACCATCGTAAATCTAGGACTTGTCTAGACAGTATTCAACGACCGAACTTAGATAACCGTATTAAGTGCCAAAAACGACCCGTGGGTGCAGCGGCCAAAGACACTAATCGAAAATTATGAAACAGCCCAGCTATAAAAAGGATCGTATGACTTTGACCTAGGACATAAAAGGTAAACTTTGAACTTAAACAATGATGATGTCAATTCTAAAGGAAAAATTACTATCTAAAATCGAAAAGCTTCGTGCCATTTATTACAAAGCTTAATAAGTTGCACCAAGCTTTTCGATTTTAAGATAGCTGAAACTTACATATTTTGCAATAGATGCCAATCTTGGAAGAAACAACAATCACATCAACAAGATTAGGTTTAATGTTTAACGACACCACTTCTTTTATTTTATTGCTTGAAAAAATAAAAGTGTGTGTGCAATAGGTCGTGTTTTGATAACACTATAATTATGATCATCGTACCACGAAATCTAATTAGGTTATCTTCGATATCATGTTTGCTGTCATGGTTCTTCGAAGCCACCTTAATTGTCCTTGAAATCAACCATCAGATATTGCTCTCACTTCTGGCCATTGCCCAATCTTTCGGGCCAATGCATCTGAAGCAAATGGCGCAAATCAAAATCACACGTAATTGGACAAGACAACGTAACTCAGTCAGTGTCACGTTTAGCATCGTTCAGAGCTTGTTTAGTCACAATCACTTACAGGTAATATAGAAGTCTCACTATTAGCGTAGCGACTGTTTAGTACTGTCGCTTCAACATCACTCGTGAGTTACAAGTACAACAAGTCTGAGGAAGGAGAGGTTTACGCTTTAATTTTATAATCAGTCATAGCCTTATTTGCAAGAACTTAGGACTATTTGAAGACATTATTTATTTAGTGATTCCTGGGCAGATTATAGCTTGGAGCCAGCAATCTGATAGCATCATGATAAGTGTTTCCTTTCCGGCTGTAGAACGTCATTGAAACGCATTTGCTGGCTATACCAGTCATTAACATTTTAATTAAACACAAATGGATGATATAGTGACGCTTTTATCCGTTTCTTAGGGCAATCAGATCACACTGAAACCTGTTCAACGAAACTAGTTGTTCATGTTACCAATTAGCGTCAATCAGATTTAATATATGCTTATCAGGTGCGAATTTAATGTGATTTCTGTGGCACACACGACGCGTTTCTAAATCGTTATTCTGTTTCAGATTCCTCGTGAATATTTAAATTTATAATCAGGACCGAATTATCAACAAAGTAAAAGGTCACATAACCCCTGATGGAAATGCCGTGTACGGCGATGTTAATGTAAGTGAAAACAGACAGAACATGGCAACCGAACAAACTAATTAATGAAACCCACGTCAGAAGTTCATACATGTGGACTTATTAAAGCTCAAAAACAATGAATAATGTTTTGCTTTCACAGTAATTAAAACATAATTGCAATTTAGAGAGCTTGCGATTTCTACGGAAATAATATCACGTTAGTAATAAATTATTCAATTCCAATAAACTTTATCGTTTGTGGACTGAGGTTTTATAAATGAGTTGCGTCACTGAAACCACAATTATGACGGGTCATAATAATACAATTAAATAATTAGTGAAGTCAGCAATTTTACAGATTGTAATAGTAAGTGAAATGTGAGTAGTTTTAGTAACTAAAATGAGGAAAAACAGGAACTCATTTCATGGAACTTGAAAATTAAGTCTGTGGGAACTAAAATCTCCAATACTATGTTAAAATATTCAATTGATGTCTTTTATATATTATTAAACGTAGCCTTGGACTACGACGTAACTGCTCATCAGAACTACACATACATCTAAAGTATTTCAGCCTCCCGTACCTCTAAGATACTGCACTTACACAGTTCCCAACTTGTAAGTCCAAGTTCTCAATGGGAGGCGAGTCAAGTGAAGCATTTCTAACTTGAATAGTTTCACTGTAAATAATAACACTTGTAAATAGTTCCGCCGCATACTCGGACCGACTATTACCTGCCACCATTACGGCTTTTATGTTGGCTATTTAATATTTTCGAAGAACCGCCCAGAACGTGCAACTAAAGACTGCAAATTTTAAGGCTATTTGGCTACACTTTTCTTATTGCATGGTAAAGAATTCATAGGCAACTACGGAACATTATTTCTAGAATTATTCAACGTAGTAAATGAATGTGGCCATTAGCAAATTGTTGTATTGAGACATTAAACTGCGGTGTCCCTCAAGGGCCTGACGTTGTCAACCGAAATCCTTTATTCTTTATATTTTTTAAATCAATACTAGTTTCAAGTCTATCTAAAAGAAAATTTCTTTTGAAAACAACTTTCCTTGTCCGTTGCCAACTATTTTCTCCACCTATAAATCTCACTAAGCACCGACATCTAATCTATAGCCCACCGGTAGAATAAAATCTATTGCTCGTGTTTATGTAGGACCAAGCAATTACTTCTTGGTTAAGCTACATTTAATTACTATTTATTACACAACTGTTTGTAGCTTTAACGGCAATTAGTTTGAACAGTGTTGCCAGGGACGGTTTTCGGAATTGGATACAAATTACTAAAACATAATCGCGGGCGAAATTGAATCAACATTGATATTGGGTATGGTTTGAAACAAGGAAATCATCAATTTAATTGCATAATTTAATAATGGAATGGGTGCTACCCTTTATTTATTATAGATTATTAAAAAGAAAAATCCACTACTTAAACACGAAATAATTTATAATTATCAAAAGTCGCATCCAAACTTAAGTATAAATTATACGTGTTTAAGTGGTTGAATTTTATTTTTTATTACACTTATAAATTGCGATTTGGTAACACCCATTTCATTATTAAATCATGGTATTAAATTGAAGATTTTCTTGATGCTACAAATATACTTAGAAGTGAAACTAAAATGCATATAAAACTAGATTTTTCTCATCACGTTCTAATTAAAAGAGAAAAGATCTCATTAAAGGAGTGATGATAAATCGTAATTTATTTGCATTACACATGGCAATAAAGCAAAACCAATTTAAAGCTTAAATGGAATTTATTTCCATTTAAGTAAGATTTACAACTAATAAACCCCGTTTAAACGCGTAGGATACACATTAATTGTATGACAAACGATTATATGTAAATTTTATTTAGATCATGATGCGGAACTTAGGCGCCTCTGATAAACCGGTCCAGTTCAAATCAGACCATACATATGTCATACATGCACCATACAAGGACATGAACCATTAGTAATTACAAGTAATTGTTTTGACTAAAGATGAATGATCACAATTAACTTGATTGAGACTTCCTGATCTGATTTAATCAACCAATTTGATTGCTTGACGTAACCGATATAAATATTTAATAGATCTTGCAAAAACTACTGATACATTTGACTACTAACAAGTAGGCAACACATATTAAAATGAATGGTAGTGATACTTTTGAGATAGTTAATACAACGATTGACACGAATGACTTGTGTTGTAAACTTATTGATTTGACATTCAAAGATGTTTAAAGTGAAGAAGAAGACAATGAATCTGTTGCTATGGTCAAAGATGACGGTGTGCCGAAACTTGAAAGAAATTAAGGTAATTTACTAAGTTGAATAGATCATAACAACATTATAACCGTGGTCACTTAGGTAATGAATGACGTACCATGTAATGAGGAATAGTTTTTTTCGAGAATTGAGAACGAAAGGAGCGAATCGTATGAATATGTATGCGTTCCGCAGTTCACTTTCGTACAATTGCATGTATTTGCCTTGCTGGTGCACGCTACAGCTACTGTCAATATCTTAGATGAAATTATGAATGCTGTTTTATTGTTCACGACTCTAACCGATGTGGTGTAAACACAAAAATCTAAAATAAGTAAAGAAAGAGTTGATTAAAAAAGGAGTGCACAAGATGTTTTGGTCACAACAAGCCTTGTTTGTGTTTGAATTAAGCTAAATTATTACTCGCTAACAACCATAACTTGTTGATATCCCCATAACTTTACAAAAATGGCGATAAGAATCAGAGACATTACTTAGAATTTATTAACTTTAAGAACCGCAGAGTTCGGTGGTGGTCCGTGAAATTCTATATCCAATTATACAAATATAAACGATCCACACTGTAAACAGTGTCGGTAAAGTCATAAATTCAAATCGATGAATCGATTAGAAAACACATCGATGACTCAGAACGAAATATCGATTAATCGCGTGGGCCATGCTGTGAAATTGCAAAACTGCTTTAGTTAAACCCCGGAACTAATCACTTGTTCTGTACTAAAATGACGAATTTGTGGGCTGCTTAATGAACCTTAAAGGTATTACTTATTTATTTCTATGAAATACAACATGGAATCTGTATAAAAAGTCGTTACTACATACAAATGTCTCTACACGTAATAACCTCATTAAGAATACATAAACGTTCTAATAGGTCTTGTGTCCGAACTGTCTGCGTCAGAAAGTACAGTTGGACAAAGAAAAAGTAATATGGAACACTTCCTAAGTACATTTCTTGTGACCAATCGGGTATCGTCTATTAAATGCTGGTTACAATATTTATTGCAAATAAATAAGGGAAGAGAAATGGGTGGTCTTTGAGCTCCTGCGACCACTGTGATACAAGGTAGAACCAATGAATATTGAATGAGCATATTTGTCTGCGAAGTATGACGGTACCTTAGCCGCATGATATTTAAGGTTCCTATAAATCCCATATCAATAAACTACGTAACAGTGTTCTAGGCAAGTTGCTGTCAACGAAGATTTTATCTGAAATCCATTCAAATTTGCGGTTTTGAAAACAATATAACTTCTATTGTGCTCCTTATGGGGAGGTGGGCAGGAATAGTTGAAGTGCCAACTGCTGGCTTCAGATACAATGGTTGATGCTTCGGTAAAATTCTTTGCGATCGAGGATGGTATTTAGATATTTCATGCTTCTCTTACGCCTCTAATAGGCATAGCCGAGAACTAAAATGAGGATTTTAAAGAATTCTGCATTGCTTTCATTGTAATGGAATTTTGCCGTTTTTATGGAACATAATCATTGTCTACCTAGTCAATAGCTTTAGTAGGTATAAGAGAGAGTGTATCAACAGGTATTAGACTATTCAAATAAAGATACGAGAACAAATATTCCAATGTCCTTATTATTTTGATATCAGCTTTTACGCATATTACAATCTATCGAAATATAAGGAAATGTATGGAAACAAAACAAGACTGTTAAATTAAAGTTTTATCTACAAATTGTCTATTTCGATATAAACTTAGTAGACAAACAGGACAAAATGCAACAGGCTTTCGTATTAATAACGATAATTTTCTATGAAAATATATGGGCTAACATCGACTATTACTCGCCCACGTATACGTATCTCACTAAAACTAAGGCTGCAATATTGTTTCGTTTGTAAACAGAAGGTATGACAAACCGACACAAACGTGGTCGGTCATTCATCCAACTTACTGTACCTAAATCCGGCCTTTTTGCCGACATTGAAAAACTTTTCTATTTCAAATCCAATTCCGATGCTGGTTATTTTTTCGACTAACCGAAGCAAACTTTTTACTCGAAACAACGGTATGAATATGAACGTAGTTTTTCTAAACTTTTGCTACTTTCTGAAGTTCATCTACTCGTCTAATATTGTGGCTAAAATATAAATAAAAACTTTATCTGACAGCACCCATAGAAATGACTTTCATATATCTATGGACAGCACCGCACCCCTTTTACAAAACTTTTCCTTTTTTACCATATTTCTAAAAAAAAAAACAAAACAGAAATTCCTGTTTCAAGTTTGTTTTGAAAGGAAAAACATAAATCATGGGGTAATAATAGTGGCTGATTAGCGATATAAAACTACAGGAAACGCCGTGGGGCGCAGTGTTAGTTACCGATATGTCATTGGGGCCGTAAAACGGTAATACAGCAGAGTTATAGGAGCGCAGATGGTCATCTTGTTTTATTAGATATATTTAATGTCGTTAAATGAGTGGCCATTTATTAGTTGCGCATGCCAGCTATTGCAAGCTTTCCATCTTATCTATATCCACTTTTTTTTTTTTTGAAAAATTATGTTTATTAGTTTTAACAAGTTTCCTTACATAACTAGGTAGTGATTGGAGCCTCCTTTTAAGCTAATAAAGCCTGTATTAGGAGACTCCGCTCTTCCATACATTGTTGGTATTAACTATAAACTTGTTTCCATGATATTGTTTTCGATTTACGATAAAATGAATAGGTACAGATAGGTACTTGTCTAGTGCCTCAAGCATGTTGTGATTAATGGTTAGGCAATTGTTTCAACTTCAGTTTTTATATGCTATTCTTTTGTTCGATTAAGCGCGTCTTTTGTTTTCGAATCGAATCTGTCAATGCTTTTGTCATTATATTAATATTGAAACTAAAGAAAATATTTTTTTTACTTTCTTTTTTAATAGTACTTGATTTAATTTTACGGAGAGCGAAACTGTCTAAGTTTTGATTCTCTTTCTTTATAAATTTAAACATATCCAATGGTAAATAGCAAGAATATTGTACAGGTGAGCCACATTCCGCCTTCATAGTCTTCCATTTGTATTTTACTGGCCTACCGCAGTACTACAACTATCTAGACTAAAATGTCCATTGCACTGTTGTGCTTGAAAATATTATTATAAATCAGAATATTTTATGAGGGACACAATAAAGGTAAGAACAGAAATTTCACTACCACCAATGCACTTGAAAATGCGTGACCTCTTCCAAGCAAACTTGCTTAGTAGTTCTCGGCGAAAATACAATTGTTGAATTACACACTTGGTATAAGAAAGGCTTACAAATGTCAGATGTCCTCTGTCACTTTCCGTTACTGGGTTTGCGAGGTCTTTAATCATTCTAAAAGGCCTTCCAACATCGCTTTTAAGCTTATGCGACATCTTTCAATCTAGAGTTAACCTTCGTTATTTTCTTTTGTATATGGTAAGCCCACGCTGTACCCATACAAAAGCACGGTAGGTAAGACCGAACTTCACAGGTCGTTCAGATGTCTAATGGATGGGACCATACACAAAGGGTCTATAATGCAAAGCTGTTGTACTTTTCCAAATGTCATATTGCTGTACAGGCTAACCCACACGGTTCTGATGCAAAAGCAAGGTGGATAGGGCACACCTTTCCGGGTTGTATCTACGCAGGATGGACAATAAAATTATAGACACATTGCAGGGACAAAATAAAGAGGTTAGGTGTTGCGCTTCTGTAAAATTTTCTATAACGGTTCAGTCAAACCCACACGGTTAGGCAGGAGGTTCCCATACAAAAGCACGGTGGGTAGGGTCCAACTTCCCGGGTCGTGGTCAGGGGGTCACCGATGCCTGATGGATGGGACCGTAACTAAGCATTATAGATTGTGGAATTTGTGAAGCTGATTTTGTAATAGATAGGTTACTGTGAAAGAAACGTTATTGAATTACAGGTTTTTATATTTTAAAAAGGTGAATGTGAAGGTTTTATCAAATCAAAAGGCAAAAAAACATACATCCTCGATCTTGTACCTCATTCGAATGTTTTATGTTCCAATGCTTTATTTGTCGAAAAAACTATGTAATATCCATTCAAATCCCGGCTCGACGATAGCAAGATCGAGTCATTTCGTGTGTATCGTCATGATAACAACAACTACTTTGTATCTTCCCATTTAGCTCCGAGCTCCGCAAACGTTTCGATTTGTTTTGTAGACATATCGTTAGGAGTTGTTAGCACTTGCATTAAGTACGACTCGTCCAAAGGAGCTTGATCATTATAACATTGAAGCCAGAAACCATTCTAAAGGTACTCACTCAACTTCCTGTAGCTCATTAGGCGCCTAGTCAGTCTGATTCATTTCCGAATTGACAGGAGTATCATTGGAATTCCTCCCTGCATATCTTTGAAGCCTTACTTAAGATTACTAGTTGAAATTTATCATAGATACATTTAACGATTTACCGTTGGGCTAGATACTGAGTGCCAGACATTCTAAGTTTCTAACTGACTGACACGACCAGGAATTTCTCTGCAAACATAAACTGGTCTCAGGAAAGACGGAACCTTCAAAGGAATTTCTTGTATTATCTTAACGGCAATTTAAGCATTTAAAACATAATTAAAGGACACATGAAAGTCGTTGTTTAGACAGAGTAACTTCAAATCACTATTTATTGTTCGGAAGCTTGACACCCGATTCGCGCTGACCTTTCCGTTTCGATAAGATAGTGGCGTTACACAATTGTTACTTATAAATAAAATAGGTTAGTCAAAGTGAAAGAAAATAATTGATAACATCATAGTTTTGTGTTATTGTTCTACATTTCGTTGGTCCAGATGAACAGGACAAAAAAAACAAAAACAACTCAAAAAAGCGATTTGTCAAATCAATATATTTCCATTTCTATAACAATAATTGGTTAAACTCACCTATACATTTTACCTATAATATTTTTTTTGAACAACAACGTTTTTGTTGTCATATCGTCATGCAATCACGTTCGTTAGAAATATATTTTTAGTAGGATTATATTTTATGTCAAAAATCAAGCGTAAATTTCGAGTTAATACCCTGTTCATCCAAATGAACGAATTGTTATGCAAGTTTCAACGGGTCTCTGTGATAATTTGAATGATCCCTGTATTACATCAACCTTTGACCTTGTTCCACATTTGCCGTATAAATATTATAAAAATAATAAAAACCTAATGCAATTGTGAATTCCAAATAAAATCTAGTTAGTCAAACAATGGATTGTTAATCCGAAAGTTAATAAGAATTTTAGGGAATTACGTGACTCATTTAGCACCAGCCAGGGTTGATTACGAATCAATTAAATATCATTAGAGCACAAATAGCTGCGTCCGTATACATTACAATAAGGTTGAATTAGTATTTAGTGATGCGTAAACCGCTCGTGGCCCACCGTGCGGACAACAAACAAACTCCACGCGAAACACGATTACTTCCGATTAACTTGATTCGAATCGAATGAGACCGACGGTGTTTTTTTTAAATTGATTTATAGCAATCCGATCATCTACCGTTAAAAAGATACCGTAAGCCCGAGGAATTCCATTTATCGAAAATCTATAATTAGGGATGTTACTGTAAACAATTGCTTCGATCAAAGTGCATCATGGGCAAATGGTTTCTTTGCTAGCAAAATTCCGATACCTATGCTTACTTTCTTGAAAACTTTCTTGAAAAAACAAACAAGTGACAACCCTACAAACCCAACTATTACAACAACGCGAACGCATCGATCTAATCACAACAATAGGGCTGGCTGTCATTCCACATCGCGTCTCTCAATATCGGCCTAAAAACTTACGATATACAATCAGTATGATTTTTGTTATTCAGTCATGCAGCACGCGACTTACATCAGTTCTCAATTAAAAATGGAGTGGCTAATTAACGTTTAAAAAAATAACTTTGGTAGTAGCACGATCAGAAAACACTTCGTTAGTTTAAGTATCTCTCATCGATGTTTTTTTGTTTCAAATAATTAATTCGCCGAGTCATTCGGGTACGCTCGGGTTTTAAACGATTGATTGCGATTGTAACAGAATATTTCGATAATTTTTAATAGATTGGAAAGTTTTTTTTTTTTTTTTTACTTAGCGACAAATTAACAATTTTGTTGGAGCTTTTAACATATTTTTGGCAAAAACATTGTCTGTCGCATGAGTATATCTCTGCACGTTTATTATTATTAAAAATGGATCCAAATCCTCCCTAACACCAAAAAAATACTAAAACGTCCACAATAAAAACGAATGCTACTTTTTGTACAAAAAAATAATACAAAGCGTCGTAAAAAGACACGATATACTCGATAATATTGTTATAATGTCCCTTTAGCTTCCGATGCGTCACAAAGAAGAGGTTGGCTCGGTCTATCGAGTCCAGATGACCGGAATGATCCGGTAACTACGGGTGACCACGGTACCCCACGTTATCACGAACAACGACCGCGTTCACAAACAAAATAGCGGATTTCGTAAAAATATTCATAATTTTCCCCACAATGAAGTAATACGAGTCCCCTTACCTAATGAATAACAATAATACGATTGGTTTTGTTCATAGCAACAACCCCATAAAAATGTGTGTTCTATTATGCACGGGTCCTTATGTATAATATTATTTGTATGCATAACTTATTTTGCTATCGACTGGACAGTTTGAATGAGCATAAAATGTGCATTTTTGTTGTGCTTTTGAAAATAAATATCTTATTTAATGTTATTTGTTCAATCTATAAACACCTTGTTAATTTAGATCATTGTTTACGTTTAAAAAGTAATAAAAAAAGATAAATAACAATGGTCCAAAAGTGATAATAGTAAGTTGTTTGACAAACGGCGGAAAAAAATTTTTCAGTGGAAACTTGAAAATTAGCTGTAAGTTTCCCGAATAGACAAAATAAAAAATAAATAAAATAAAATAAATTCAAAAAGATGGACATCAGTTTAAACTTAAGTATATAAATTATTAGAATCCTGACTTACTATAACGGTTCTATTTTCGTGCTGAAGAATTAGTAGCCTTAAAAATTAAGTTCGTCAACAAGGATACTCTACGTTGCGTTATCTAAAATTAGTTGCTTGGAATTCTTAAAAAATATAAAAGTTCAATTGTAATTTACAAATAGCTTTTTTGAAAATTCAATGCATCTTTTCCTATCCTAAATATCGCGAAGTAAGTTAAGCCAGTGAACATGTATGGTGTTCTCTGCTCGTTATATTTCTGTATAAGATGAGCACCTTACTCTGCAATGGAATACAAGCTCATATCTTTGTATTAAAATTAAAAATACATCTCCAATAACAATTTCAATAATTATTACAGATCAGAAACTGGTTAAATATAAGTACTGATATTTTCCGATCGGAATCATCTAGTTCTTTTTTGTAATTATACAGGTAGACACTACATAAATTGCATATTTAAATTCAGTATTACCAACTATTAAACGAGCACCGAGATTTTATAGTTTTACATCAGGTTCGTTGCACTAATAGCAATACTTGTTCACATTATACAGGTTAAACACAGTCATGTAAGGAAGTAGCCAGTAATTAATTGCAAATGCTATTCCTATAATGTATCATCATCATTAATTAAAAGGAAGTTTCAGTCTGTCTGTCTGTCTGTATGCTAAACGAATCTGGACCAGCGAAGTAATGGAATCTAATTCCTACAGAATATTGCTTTAAATTAAAAGCCAACTTTAAACGGTCTGGGTGTAGTTATAATACAAAAGAATGGGTACAATGTAGTTTAAAAAATGAATAGCGTTGTTAAAACTTTCTTGCATGAAGTTTCTTGTAGACGATAAAAAAATCATATAGGCCCCACGAGATGGTTGAAATTTTAAATGTAGATTTGCAAGCCTTGTGTTGTTCTGGAATTTCCCAACACCTGAACATAATACCAGCAATGTTTGTGTGTATTATTTACTTTGTACAAACTGCGCCTGTGAAGCTGCATGCCGCTAAAATAACGTTTCTGTAATATCTAAAACTATTGGCAAAGATTTAAAGTTGGTCTTCCAATGAGAATCTAGCAACAATCAATCATAAAATTGAATGAAAAACACTTATTGAAAGCGAAGTATAAAAGTTTATTGCAACAAGCCTGGATAACCGTCTATGAAATAACGAGGAATCGAGACCATAACTAATCTCACAAATCATATAAAAATAGAGCAATCAATATTTTGAAGCGAACAAAGTGTAGTTTTTCTCAAAGCCAAGCAAAAACTCGCTGCTATTAATTTTATCTCGTGCCAGTCATCTTTAGAGCAAAAACGTAACCAAAATACAAATCGCCCGATACTTGTAATAAAAACGAAACACGTGGCCATTGTTATGTTGTTCAATATTTTGGATTAATGGTAACTATAAAAGGACATGAGGAGATATGGCACGTTACTGAACCAAGATTAACAAAAGATAGATGTGGGCTGATATGATAGTGATGTTGACAAATACGGCCCAGAAATGACAAGTGACGCTTGCACACTAAAAATAAATTGTTTCGTGTATAAACGCGTTCTTTTGGTTCCTGTTTTTGTATACGGTAGCGATCTAGAAATTATATCAAACCAGGGCCCTAATTCACCACTTAACGATTGCTTACTTGGATACTACGTCAGTTCTTTAATTAATCACATCTGCTATTAACGTATTCTCTATGACACAATGGCGTGGTTTTAACTGTCAAAATACATGTTATCCAAGACACGATATTTGTGTGATTTGCACGTTGTAAGATTTCGCGGGGAATAATAGAGAATTGGGGCCCTGCACGTTCATTGTCTTGGTTTTTATGGCAAATCCCTTATTTCATTAGCTGACTTCTGTCGGCAAAGATTGTGAAATAATTTGAATTCCAATCTATCCCTATCTATCTCTGTTTTTATTTTTTTCTTAAGCTTCCATTAAACTTAAATAATTATGGAGTATAAAGTAACTTTTATTGCACCCATTTCACGATCTTGGGATGTTCTGGTGAAGTATTGAAGCATCGAAAATGATGCATGGTCGCCGCATCCGGACGTAGCAATGAATCACATGTGTGATGTGATATATGGCCAGTGAACGTGTTTGGCGACTTTGTCGTCATATTAGACAGCACTTGCACCATATTGAAAATGGTTGTTACGAAACAATTTGAAAGATTTCTGTTCCAACCTTAACTTTTCAATATTATCATTTCTTTCAGAAATATTATCAAAACCACCAGTTGTTCATGTACGGTATATAATAGCCATTCTTCTAATATTATTGAGAATCTATGATAGCAAAAATACTAGGGAATGCCAATGAAAGTGTCAAAATGTTCATAATGCATTTAATTAACGCAACGAAATTGCTTTCTTTGTATAACTCCAGGTATTAAAACTTCGGCAACCCTAAGATTAACGAGCAACTAACAAAGGATACATTGACTGACAACCCGGGGACAGATCCCCTCTCATGACAAAATAAACTTACGTCGTAAACCGAACCCCTTATACCGATTTTAGTGCTCGACTAATAAATAAACTTATAGGATTGTGGGGAGAAATGTCCAACAAAAAAACGCTTTCAATAATAACTATATTACCATCGCGCGTGCGCAAAAATACTATTTATCGGTTCATATTTCCAATAATAATAAGAGAAATTTGTGCAATTGTGTACGGGAATACCAACGAGGCTAACCTACGATTATCGAGTGTAATGATTGAATCCCTCAATGACAGATGGTAACACAATGGAGCCTGTAGGATGCCTTATTGTTGAGCCAATTTCGATTGATCCTCGTATTGGGGGCATTTTTGCGTATTCATGTGGCGTTTGCGGAAATTCATAATATTTCATCACACAACGATGACAGTTCCGGATTTACGTTGAATAGTGTTGGTTATGACATGATTAATAAGGGATTTGATGAAAATCCTAATAAAGATGTAGTAGTTGGTAAAGGGATCGCTAAACAAATAGACATTCAAATGGATACAAATAAAGATCAAACAAACGAGGATGCAAAAGCTAACAGTTGTTATAATTTATCACGTGTAGGTATTCGGAACAAGACTATAACTAATGAATGTATCAAATAGCAAATTACATTTAATTGCCACGTCTCACTTTACCGCCGCACAAAGTATAACAGAGACGGCGTAGAAAGCATAACTATCTATTCTTAAGGTGAAATCAATGAGAATGAAGAAAATACCGACTCCACGGCAGCAGTGTTGCGTGATGGTCTGGTCTAAATGATGGGTTGTAGAGATAAATTGTTGATTAATTGTTCTACTTATAACAATGTAATGAAAAACAGTTAAACATTGAGTGAAAAGAAGTAATAAAGAAATTTTCGCTTAATAATTACAGGGATTGCGAACAATTATCGTACGGTATCGGTTTCGCTTGGCAACAGAGGTAATTAACGGATCTGATTGTAATAACAATCAATCCTGTAAACATTATCAATATGTACATCGATATAATTATCTTGCATTAGCATTTGATGTTTGAAGAACAACTGGTATTAAATTCACACGTAATGGAAACGACCATGCAAAACTGATACAATTTAACCAGAACACGTCCTTGTGATAAAATAATAATACGTTGATAGCAAAAATTAAAACAATTACTACGCCTGAAGCTGCTGTTTAAATATCACCAATTTCTCAGGCTTACTGTAAGGAAATTCACTTCTAATGCTATGTCTTGCATGAAAAGGTGATGTCAATAGCTCTTGGATTACAAAATCGTTACGACCATTTAGTCACGATCATTCTTCGTTCACAGATCAAATAGCATAACACTAATTTCCATACAGTTAGCGTGATGACGATGCGTTACTTTCCCTTTAATTTTATGTTGGTTGAATAGTTATTGCATGCGGGACTAATATTTTACAAATATCTATTTTCAATGCTTATTCAGGTATGATTGATTTTATGCTTTGAATAGGGCTTTTTTATGAATTGATGTATGCTACATTGCATATTATGATCAATACAAATTATTGGAATTAACAATAAGCCTGAATTTTCCCACAGCAAAGGCCAATTGAAATTACCAAATTAACGTTAGAATTTTAATGTCAACAAGAAAATTAAATGAAGCTATTTGCTAAATTGCTGCAACCACATATGAAAAAGTTCTATCCCAGGGAGATAAGGCGTTAGTTAACTAAACAATTTGACCAGGAGTGCTGCTGAGAATACATACAATCATGATGACATAATTAACGACCTACATAACATAACACAATGGGCCTATAATGTTCCCACTGCTGGGAAATAGGCCTCCTCTCTGAGAGTGTGAGTGGGCCATAATCTACCACGCGCGCGGGCTCAGTGTGGGCTGGCGGATGTCGAATTTTTGGTTCTAGGACAGCGGCTAGTATAGCGGCCTATTTGTATGAATTTAAATGCCAGCTTTTACTAGCATAGATACCACATAAACCAAGAACAAGATTATTGAAGAAAATAATAACAAAAATGATCTCATCAAATATGATTGAAGAATGGCGGAAATACATTTCAACACAAATTAAGGCGATGACAATCACTATAATCTTGATGTTGTGGTAAATAAGTATGAGTGACGTTAAAGCGAGTTTCTAAGTATCTTGCGGTAGACCGTGTTAAATTGTCGAAACAACATCGATTCACTATGAAAGTGAAACCGGTACTTTCATCAGAATCCACTAGTGCGAGAATCTAATTTCGCTCATGTGCGAATTCTCGGATTTTTGTCAAACCGTTTTTAATTGTGGAATAGTCATTACAGCGTGCAAGAGAGAAAACTTAATATTCTAAAACCTCTCTTTATTCTTTAACAGACACCTTTTCAGCACGTTGCATAAAAAGGATTAAATAGAAATGTTACACAAGGGACCTAGGATAGTGCAAGGTGATGACGGGTTATGAAATGTAAATTACTTATGCTAATTGGCGACAATTCTCAAAGTGGGACAGGCAACTTTCACTGGTGCAAATCCCTAAGGATGTTGAGTGAGAAACTCATTACGCGTGTGTGACCCAATTCTCGACAATTTTCTAATGCTAAACAGGATAGAGGAACCGGTATCCGTGCTAGTTGCAAACCTGTTGCACGAAGCGGTACCTCTTCCTTTTTTATACCATCTTGATGACATGGATGTCAGTACATTTTAACTATTAAGGAGATAGTAAGAGTTGTTAGAATTGTCACATAATTTGTCAACTTGATTTGTGGAGTGATGTTGTCAGTATGAATCACAAACCAACAAGATTTCATCTCAAATATGCAAATACGAGGACGGCAGAAGATTAATGTCGGGTTGGATCTAGTATCGTTTGGCAGGAGTTGGGGGGTAAAAGGCGTAAAAGCTGGTATAGGGGATGGGTCCCCGATTATAACGCTACCACTCTTATTAAAAGGTAACGCATATTTTTCGAGAAATTAATAAAATGGGCAATTGACAACCAAATCTGTCCTAGTATAATTTGTCCGTGGTGTAAAATGTCGTGCAAAATCGATAAAAAAAATCGTCCGACTACGCCTATAACTTTTAAGTGTTTTGAGGTTAGGTTATAATAATTTGTTTTTCTCAAGAAGCGTTACCTTTTCATGGCAGTGGTGCTTGGAGAAAGGGGGCACCCCCTCATTCATCTCCCCCTCCCCGCCCCCCCTCCTCCTGCCAAACGATACTAAATTTTTACCGTTAATACAATTAACTCTGGATTCTACGTGGCAAGACATACGGGAGTATGAATTTGTTCCTCAATTTAATTAAGTCAAAATTCATCTCAAATCAAGTAGATGCTGTGAATGACCTCGGGGTTGAAGACATTCAGCAAAGACGAAATGATTCTTATGCTCGTGATGATAAGGTCTATAAGGCCAGAAGTCATTTATCGGTAAATGAGTTAGGAGCACTTTGAGAGGTAAATATGCCCGTGGGCGAGGACATGCTACGTGATTCATTGCACACTGACGTCCCACTCTCGAATATCAGTAGGGACAAAAAGCGCAATGATTTATTATTTTCTTAAAGTGGTAATTTTTCTTTGATCACTTTCGTCGCTTGAGAACAAGATTTTGGCTTGATTACAGTCCAGGAAAAAAATAATGTTATGGGAATTTTGACAAATTATACTCCATTTGCTTAAGCTTCAGAAGTTATGGACGCTCATGGCGTTATTTCAATGCAAGCAGTCATTATGCGTAAGTGGGGTTCGTTTCTAGAAAAAGTAAGACAAGACAACCATAAACAGAAGTTTAAAAAATTAAATGCGATGTTTTTGATGAGTAATTTTACTGTTTTCAGGTTAATGTTCAAACTTGAGAATGTTTTAATGGGCATTTATTTTATGTGTTCGCATTTCGCCTTGTTGGGTTTGTACTGTTTTGTTTTTTTTTCCGTTCTCTACTCTTGTTATACCCACTTTTACTAACTTTTGCATTTCGCATATTTAATTTGATATGATAATAATAGCTTTATTGTTCTAGACTTTCGCTGTGAGTTAATTGGTTGGTTTCATTGTAACATTGTAACCAATGTAAAGCTAACGATGTACTTTAACAACATGCTGTTTACGATTTGTTCAGTTATCTACTGGTGAACATTTAAGTACTTACATAAACATAGATAGAATCGACTAGGTGTTGTCAAAATCATTACTTATCTATTGCTTAACGCCAAAGGATTATCTAAATTACAACTTAAATTAATTTAATTTCTTATCTTCAAAGTTATTGCCAAAGTCGTGGCTTCTAAATGAGCAAAGACATTAGACGAAATCCCACACCGGTTCAGGCCAGCTACGAGTCACGAGTGCCTAATCAATCATCCACTTATTAATGTTTATATTGGCACACTAATGGCTGATATCTATGTCGTCGATACATCGCCCGATAGGCAAATACTCGGTGACGAGAGGGAACCACGATTATGCGTGGAAGTGCACAGCTGGCCGGACCATGCACATGCATATTCAAAGATCAGTCAGTTTCCATTTTGCGTGCGTAATCGGAAACGCATCGGAACGTTTGTTTCTCGTCTGCCAATCAAATTGAAGCTTTAAATTCGAACGCTGAACTTTTCAAATTGTTTAACAACAAAACATTGATAATAATGGTTTATTCATTTCTAAATTACTCTGGTGAGGAAGAGGTAGGCCGCAGTGTGGGGAGAAAAAATGCGCAAATTGAACATAGCACAGTATTGCAGGCGTCAGAGTATGACGGTGATACGGATTCGCTTTGCGGAAGAGCGTGATGGATGCATGTCACACGACACGATACTGTCAGGTGCGCTTACGTAAATGTTGGTTACTGAGCTACCGTGTCGAATCAGGGAACGTTGATGACCCTTGGGGCTAAAATTTCCATTAAAGGACCATCGATTTGGAAGTTCATTTTTTTTTTGCAGATAGTACTCATAAATAGAAAGCTTTTTACAAAATTTCAAACCGCGGAGTATCACAGTTTACGAGATATAATTTTTTAAAGTTTCCATACAAATTGGAAAATAGCTCGCCATTTGCAAATTTTTAGGTTAGATAAATTGTCATGGTAGACGTCAAAGTTGACATTTCACGTTCCGTTGACGGTAGAGGTGTATTTAATTCAACTTTATGTCATACTTTTTATTTAAATTTTATTTTATTTTCATATATTCACATATTATATTTGGTGTGTAATTAATGTACACAATAATCGTGCTGAATTATGCAATTACATTCGACTTTTTTACACAAAAAATAATTAATTTTTGTTGAAACTGTGGAACGGAATGTAAAGCGACGCCAAAATTTCTTGTGTTTTATTCTCATTATATGAATATCCGAAAAATACCCAAAACCGAATCAGAGCACCCCACTTTCCACGTGGTCTTGTCTGCCCTACCCCTAGAGTGTATATAAAAAACCGGAGGCGCGGAGGGAGAGCAGCCCTCGCCCTTGCGTGACGAAGCACGGTCACTCATGCTCGGCTCCGCAGCTTCGGCTTATTGGTCGCCTTCGGCGACCAGCCTCAGCCGCTTCACCTCGCATGAGTGACCGTGCTTCGTCACGCAAGGGCGGAAGGGCTGCTCTTCCCGCAGCGCCGGAGATAAGGCGGAGTCAAACTAGGGGAAAAGGGAAGCTCTCCCCCAAGTTTGACTAAATAGCGCTATTCTAACCTAAAAACTTCAACCATGGATATCTCCATAATTATGGGGTTCTGCGGGATGGGGATGGTATAGGGGGGTAGCCGGGCCTTCCCGTACCATAATTCGATGGACATTTATGGAATTTAATATTCTAACCTCAAAACTTTAACCATGGATATCTCCATAACCATGGGGCTCCGCGGGTTGGGGGTGGTACAGGGGGCAGCCCCCCTCCCCCCCTCCCCCTTCCCCCCCTCACCACCCCATAAATCAATGGTCCTCTAATGGAAATTTTAACCACCCTTGGGAATAACGGGGTAGGTACGTGTTCTTGATATTATATAATACCTATTTACTTACTTACTTACGAATCTAACGATATCTACTTGCGAGAAGACAGTTTGTTTTCTTGGAAGACAACATCGATTACTAAATTAGTGATCGATGGAATGGAAGACAACTTTAAATTAGACGCGTACAGAATTGGCAAATATCAAATGAATCACTATTTACTAGGTACCGGGTTCGTGTGTGAGGTCATGGTCGTGATTACCAATATTTGGAATTCCAAAAAACCAGTTACGCATGACTGTCATAAAAAGTAAGAAAGGAACAAGGTCGACGCATCGGTTCACTTCATTAACTATTATTGTGATTGTTCACAAAATATACATCGATTTTACAGCTAATTAAGATTCGAATATTAGTTTGCATCGTTAAAATAAAACCTTTCTATCGATAGTAGGTACTTACAATAATCATATGTAGGTATTGTAAGTACTTATCTACAGTAATTCTAGGGTTCTACCTATGCGTGGGAGTGGATAATCGAATTCATTCCACACAACAAAGTGGGTAGGTAGTCGTGACTTAAGGCGAATGGGTAGTTGTAGCCCGCGAAATTCAATTTTTCTTACGTTTTTTGCAATTTTCAGGTCAGTGTCAGGTTGTATCTTGATCAAAATATGATTCGCGACAATAACAGGTACGTATTTACAGAATTATAATAATTAGAATCATTAATACATCTTTCTAAGTTAGATTTCTACCGTTAAGAACAAATCTCGTATGGAAAAGTGTTGGTGGTAGAAATCTAACTTAAACAGATGTATTAATGATTCTGATGATTATAATTCTGTGAATACGTACCTGTTATAGTCGCGAATCAAATTTTCATCAAGATACAACCTGACACTGACCTGAAAATTGCAAAAAACGTAAGAAAAATTGAATTTCGCGGGCTACAACTACCCATTCACCTTAATGTTTCTATCAAATTGTTAGCTATTGCCGAGTACATACCAATCAATACATAATAAGATTACAGAGCTGATTGAGCGTGACGAAAAATGCATCGTCTTCCGGTACACATTGCCCATATTAAGACATAGGTAGCTACCTAACTTATTAGCGTAATTTGTTGCACTTGACTAGAATCAAGACAACGCAACCACAGCACTAAGATTTGTTATCAAGCAGACAGGTACGAACTTGCCTCTCGATATTAAAAACACACAAATTTAGGTAAATAATTAATTGAGTTAAAAAAAAACAAAACCATGCCACACATAATTTTAGCATAATGAAATCAAAACTTGAAATAACCTGTTAAAAACACTGACGATCACCATAGTAAACAATCCAGCAATCTTATATTTTCAACCGCAAATACTGTTAACAGTATTATCGTTTAAATCCATTAACACAAGACAGTCGCAATAGAAATCGAGCACATTTTCACTAAAATGCACAAATTATTTTCGAGTCAACATTCGGAATTTATAATTTTAAAATTGAGTTCGATGTTCGAACGGTCACATCACGAGCACCGACACTACCACACACGACGGGTGACGAATAGCAACTGAGGCGCTGATTGGTCGGCGGCCGTCGCATCAAACACTCGGCTGCGTTCGGCTCGTCGGAGATGCAGCGCAGCGCCACAGCACAGGCAGCGCGTGCGCATGCACCGAAACAAATGAAAATGAACACGAACGACCAACAAACAAATCTCGTTTGCTTTACGGATGTGATTTTTTAGTTATACTTTTTTTTTTGTAATTTTTTGGGATAGACCAGGATCAGTCGTTAGGAAGTTATTAAGTAGGTACGGCTAATGAGTAAATTGAGGTCTGATTACTTAGTTATAAAACCATTTAATTTATACCTATACTAACAGACGGAACACAACCAATTTTAAGAAGACACTTTCAGCTTTTCTTTGCAAATATCACAGCAGTAGATTACACCCTCAGTATTCATACAAATGCGACAAACACGAAAAGCTTTTACCCAGCCCTCACCCAGCCATACTAAATGATGTATTCCAACTGTTCGCAAGGGCATCATTTTTCAGTTTGTTAGTCACCTGTGTCTTATGCTACAAGCCTCTTCACTCACGGACTGCGACGCATACAAATGTAGCTTATCATCTATAGTCTATTCCAAAACTATCTGATGAAAATGTAAACAAAGGGATCAGAAAACGTACCTGTGGATGCCAATTTGTGGTAGTGCCACTTATGCTGCTTAGATAATTATGATTACTTGAATACTTAAACCCGAAATTCTAATTTAAAAAAAAAAATAGGGG
The DNA here is from genome assembly GCA_947508005.1 of Amphipoea lucens. Taxonomy (NCBI): domain Eukaryota; kingdom Metazoa; phylum Arthropoda; class Insecta; order Lepidoptera; family Noctuidae; genus Amphipoea; species Amphipoea lucens. The sequence goes on from OX382374.1 coordinate 10,739,071, forward strand.
GAAAGCGCTAAGGTAGCCAGCGGAATTCAAATTTTCTTACGTCTTTTGCAGTTTGCTGGCCAGTATTAAGTTGTACGTTGATTAAAATATGATTCGCGACCGTAACAAATATGTATTATAATTATTAGAATCAGTCAACGACCATACAGATGGTCGTTGGAATCAGTAGATAATACAACTTGTTAAGTTAGTATAATCCTAAAATGTCAAGATTTCATGAAATAATCATTCAGTAGGATTACTTGGTCTTAGAGAGTTGTGTTGATGACTTTAACGATTATAATTCTGTAAATACATATTTGTTACGGTCGCGAATCATCCAGCAAATTGAAAAAACGTAAAAAAAAAAATTGAATTTCGCGGGCTGCCCTGGCGCTTTCGCCTTAAGTAAAAGTTTTTCATGTAGCAATCGAGGTTATACACTCTCAATTTTCAACAGGTTTTTTTCAAACAGATTGTGATGAGAATGATGAGATGTACAGTTGAAATCTTCTTATTACAGTTAGTAATTCCCTTTAGTCGAGTAGAATTTAACCTTAACAGGGTTTGTTTACACTTTTGTCAGATACTTTTGGAACATACCATACCTACGAGACGAATACATCACAGTGCATTTAGACATAGGTACAGCAATACAAATTGCAGGCAATATGTTTAGGTAATGCAAGGGCTTATGACAAAACGTTTGTAATTATTGCCAGAGTGGAAACGTGGTTGGAGTATCTAACTATTAATGTTGCCTAAACTGCTGTTACATTCGTGGCTTTATCATTATTATTCGTCATTGTGAGTAGGTAGATGGTTTAAACAAATCAGCAACGACTTTCCAATAGCGGTCTTTATCTTGTCCTATTTCATCTAAACGACAGATTGGATTACCTACTGAAAAGATCTAATAAATCTCGAGGATCATCTGTCATAGTCCCGTAAGCATCGATATCTCAATCACTGGTTCACTGGCCTGCAGTTCATCTTAATGTGAGATGAAATTTTAACAGATTTTACGACTCACTCAAGAAATGTTGGGATGCTGGTGGGTCTTTACATCTGCAAGACCACACGGGTTACTTGCAGTGAAGTACAGTTTAATTGCAAAACGTAATGTTCATCCATAGATACTACAATACATTGTATTTATATAAATACCGATAGTATTAAAGGATACTTAGCATTTAGGCGTAAGTATTTAGCATGGTATCAAGTTTGCCTGATAAATTAGGTAACTATAGCAGTGGGCTCACTAGGTAAGTAAATCATAACAATTTTTAAGCCCTGGCTGGAGCTTAATTTTTTGAGGCACCCACAGGCAAGTCCGGTTAAGCAGACGACAACCACCTAGGTTGACTTGCGAGATGCCATTACCAAAAAAAAATCATAACCGATTCTACACTCTGTTGGCAACAAAATATTTACCGTTCAAAAAGCCAGTAGAAAAATCTTATCCCTTTCATACTTTTGTTCTATACAATTCTCGCTATGCTTGACAAAAGCTCTCGCAACATTTATTGCAGCAAGGCTTGTTCACGCCTTTATCGCGATCTCAGCTTCCTAATTTAGGAGAGAGATGGAGAGATTATCGACAATGAACGGGAGGGGACCCCGCAGTGGGAGAAACGGGGTCACTGTGCTAGTATGCAACCACCTGTAATAAACTAGGGAGTGGTTCGGGAACAAGTATTGCTCCACGAGATAATTAAGCCATATGTAGGTACTTTAAATTTTCTTTGATTACACAAAATGTGCGGATGCATAAGAGAGCTTCCACGAGACCACGAGTGACGCATTATGTAATGTTAATGATTGTCTAGCTCGCCCTGGACAGTCAGTCCCGCTTCCATAACTTACCGACTGGCTTATTTAATCAGTAGCTTACCTACGTAGACACAATAAACGACCAAATTCTAATAAATATTAGAACTATCATTGTAACCGGTGTCGAAATTAGTCTTGACATGGTTAAATGCAGATGTCATAATGCAGTTGATGTAAGCAGCGCAAAATCAAACAAGATTTTCTACTAAACAATGCAAAGAAAACAACTTGATAAAATTATTCCTTAAATGTATTTTAAAATAGAAATGAAATGTCCACCATCATCTGAATTTCTTTAAATAGTATTCGTCATCAATGCACCTATAAAATGCATAAAACTTAACACGTAAAGTTGTAACAGACTGACATGATACGATGCCATGCGCGTACGCAAGGCTGACTCAGACGTCATCAGACATGCAACAGCGCGCGTGTCCGTGGAACAAGCCCTATGGGCTAGCTCCGGAAGATCACCAACTATGATAAACATGATGATCCATATATATCCGAAGATAATATCGAACGTGACGGACTTGTATATCAGATCAAAACAATAAAGACAGCCGATAAATACTTTGTATTGTGTGGTAGGCAAGTGTTTGTTACGCAAGTGTCCATAGAAGAAGCTTCGAGCCAATAGTGTTGCAAACTTTACTTTGACGTTGGTTGTTGTATATGTATTTCCTAAATCAAGTTTCATAAAGTTTAAAAGTTTTATTGCATTTATTATCTTTACTGTAATGCACAAACAAACTAAAGTGATTCGATAAAGTGTAATGAAGATAAGTGATAAAACTATAAAAGTTAACTACCATGTATCACTTCAAGTTCATAAACCTAAAAAGCAAATAATAAAAGTATGCACTCAAAGACCATAAAATATGACGGTACTTACTTCTCGCGACACAAAATCCTCCTGTGAATAAGTTTAATATTCTTTGCCTGTCATTAGCAGGAGCCATCGACCTCGCTATGTTTCTTAAATAACCATTTAAAGTCCCTTTACAAAAGGTCCATTTCAAAGGGTCATGGTCCAGTGCAACCCATAATTAACCCACCATGGAACTTCAATCGTTTTCAAATACCCATTCGGATGTCGGCAACCGTTTAAAAGTACCGTTACGGGTCCTCTTGACATTCTAATTTGTAAGGTTATGCCCATAACGTACCTAAAGGGCCAATTTCAAGTCAATTATTGCGTACTTACTGACACGAAGTAAGGAGATCTCAATAACAGCTTACCTGAAACGAGAAATGGCAATTAGAACGAATGAAGAAAACTAGATTTGGCAATCTAGATGAAATGCTTACTTGAGCGTGACTGTTCCTAATTCATTCATTCGGCGTGGTGATCTTAAGTAAGATGGGGCTTGTAAAATTGAATGTGCAACAGCTGGCTCGTATTTTACTATTTGTGAAGAAATACACTTACAAATATGTAAATCAAATCCATAGAATTGTGTATAACAAATTACTATTGCCATAAAAATAATGACCGACTCACTTTAAAATGACGCTGGTATTAGTTATGTATTCAAGTAAAATACAAAAATTCGTATAAAATCTTATAAAATTTTGTACTATCTTCAAATGTACAAATTATTAGAATTTCTAAACATTTTACGACCGTCCTGGGTTTGTGAACCTGAATCTCCATAAATCTTCGTTTTATGAGGTAGTAAACTAGTAAATACAAGCATCAACAAGTAATAAAATGATCTCAAAAATTACTATCTCGTACAGCCAAGCCATATGCAAAGGCATGACAAAGTTCCCAGTCCTTTGAGTTTCTAATGCAGCCGCCAGCATGACAATAATCATAAGAAATTATTCATACAGTATCAAGGTAGGTATGCATCAAGTTGCACAGCCGGTTTTTGCAAGAGGTCATCCCTCTAACACCTGTGATCTTCAATTGTTATCTCTGCAACTAGTTCCAAAATCTCGTTTCGGTTCATGATTCCGATGAGAGCGTGATCGAGTTTGACCTGAACGATTTTAATTTGCATCTGATTGCCATTTGGCGTTTGGAAAGTGGATTAAAAATTTTGGAGCAGGTCTGAGAAATTGAATAAATTGAACGACTGTGTGAATTACTTTTGTTGACATTACAATATTTACTTATTATTCTGGTACAAATAACCTTCTACATGTACAAACCGGAACTCTTCATGTAACTTAGCCGAAATCTCCTTCTTGTGCGTGTACAATAGTAACTTTGATAATGTGTTTATTTCAAATAAGTGGTTAGCATGATTCAAAAACGCAAGTTTACAGTTCAACATACCGCATACCGCACAAATAACCACCGAAGCTAATAACAATAAATCACATGATAAACTCTTGCATCGAACTTTCTAAAACCAATTTACGAAGTCACGTAAGTGGGCAATAATTTGGTGTAAGCCCTAAGCTGCCCTGAAGCTAAACAGCAATTTTGTATACGCCTCTCATGGAATGGAATGAGCCAATAAACGCAATAATTATACATTTAAGAAATACGCAATGGACGATACAGGAGAAAGTAAATGGCAGATCATACTGGCTGCAAGTAAAATTGGTAACAAAGAACTAGGAACTGAAGTAACAGATTGTATGGTTGATGCTTTTGATTTTCGGTCAAATTCTAGGGGTAAAGTAGGGCAAACATGGTTCGTTAACAATAGCTTATTGATGGTGAATGAACTCGACGAACTATTGATTTGTATCTATTTTCAGACTTCCCAATATATTATACCTAAGGATTTTGTAACCAGAATGTCAGATTTCGTGTCACGCTCATTAGCTATTATAAAGTCAATTTCCATTTAAACCACTAACCCGAAACTTTGCACCTACATTTCAGGTATAACAACAGTTTCAGCGATTTCCACAGTGTCTCGGCCTACATTAATACCGGGGTATGGGACTTTAACGTTCCTTCTAACGGCTCCTGGGTTACCTCAGGGCTTTGTGGCGGCTCTTAGTGCTATCTACTGACGTTGATTAAAACTAATCTCATTTAGTTGAAGCTTTAAGTTCGGTTGGTGATTATACTGATTATTTGACTGCAGAGAATCTTTAGTAGATCGAGAACACGTATTTCGGTTAAGTAATTTGCTGGAAAAAAGGGTCTGCCGGTTGGCAGATGATAGTTTTCGGTTGAAAAATGATATAAAGAAAATATAAATTATTTGAATACATCATGGTTTCATGTGAAGCATGACTGCATGCATGACATAAAACTTTTCTGTTCAAGTTTATTTCTCTAAGAAAAAGAGAAAGAAGAAGTCTAGCGGAATAAAAACAGAATTGTTCGAAGCGTTGCATACGGATTGAGAAAGTTTACGACTTTAACTTTACGCATACGATTAGGGACAAAAGAATAAATATTCAGAGAGAAACTGACCGTTTACCTTTTACGATGCAATTCGTACTCGTCTAATAAAAAGGGGTGCTTATTTGACTGCTTAATACGTTTTGGACAATATGGCCAACAATAGATCTTTTATTCTCATAAGGTGACTCAGTGGCATCAAGAATATATATTTTCACAAAACGACAATGGAGTACAAAAGGATGCTGTTATTCACACAGTTAATTCTTTATATTAGAGATTAGACTATTTTACTGGTTAATGTGAGGACGACTATGCTACTTTGAAATTTGGGTACCTACAGTGCGATGTTTTTCTAACATCATTTTGATTCGAATGGTTGACAAAGTCTCTAACTCAATCAAAATAAACAGCGAAGATAAAAATGCAGTAGGTCAAGGTAATCCAATATTCAGCCGATTTGATTGCGAAAGCACTCGGGGATTGAGTTGGTTTATCCAATAAGAGAAAACAGACCTTGACATTGCGCGGATTTTTCCACATTTGAAATACATATTGCATAGTCGACAGACGTAGGTTCTTTTCAAGTTTGCGAGAATATGGGAATAGGGCCACATCTCAAGTCTATTAATGCATTACACCGTGACATGACATAACCGTCACATATAGGAAAGGTATTCTCCTGGGAAGTTGCAGTGGCTTCATCGATCAATCATTCAGTGTACTTAGTCAATATACCAACCTTCTATTAGACTATGAGCATAGTTCATCAAATATTTGTAGGCTAGGTATAGGTACATAGATATTCTACTAAATAAGCAACTGAGAAACAATTTTGTAACTCTGTGGAATTGCTGCAATTGCTTCGACTCACACGCAAGGCAAAAGCAATATGGTTACTAGATCACCCTGTAGGTAATAAAATCTAGTTCACAAAGCAAGGTGGAACGACTTACAAGTGGGTAACAAAGCTTATAAAGGGACAGAGCTAAACAACGACGTGTGGAAATCACCCTTATGTCTCAGGTAGGTCAGTGACCCCGCTCTTATTCACCCCTTTGCTTGCTTCAGATTCTTTTCAGAACAATACCTCTGTGGTTTGAATATTGATGTTGGGACATCAATCTTGGCTATAATTTGGTTTAAGATAGTATTAAAATATTTTTTCATCGCTTTTTATTTTTTTATGGTAAGAAGGAATTTTTATACTTATCGTTTTTTATGATGACTACATTTCTCTGTGTCGTTGACATTTTCTACATCGATTATAAAAACGTCTTTGAACAACTTTGTGAAAAAAATAGATAGTTATTATAATCACGAGTTTGTTTTTAGTGCCTCTGTCTAGGAATATTGTTTATTAGACTTTAAATAACATTATTTTTGCCTAGTGCAATTTTCTATCGACTTGCCTTATGGCATCAGAAGGGCATATCGGATATTCTGTTGCCAAAGGAAAGAGTTATTTTTACTCAAGGAATCTTGATTCTCAACTCCTTTGTTAGCAATCATATCGGTTGCTTCATTCTTTGTCGTGGTTGCCGTTAAATAGGTCTGATGCACAAATAAATTTGACCCGAAGTCACGGCCCTAACATCTGTAAGCCATACAAATGTTTATCCTGATGCGTTTCGAATCGGCAACGCAAACACACAAGGCGGACACTTGGAGCTGCGTCAATTGGGTTATCAAAACAATATACTCTACCCATAATAGAAAATCGTCTACGTAAAAGTGAGCAACTTACAAAGAATATAATTGTTTATCCTTTACTGTTTCTGGCATACCACAGGAGTCTGGACTTTTAGAAAATTGGTTCGCTATAAATAAGCAGTTTCTTCTTCGAATGCTTTACTTTTCAGGCCGACTCAATTTTGATACTTACGTTTCGTTAGCAATATTCGTATTTCACAGAAATGTGCAGTTAGTAAGAATTGGTTTTCAATTTCGTCACAATCACCTACTTAGTCACAATAGCCGATAAAAAAAGCTTACAAGTTCACACAAAGATACAAGAGCCATCATAACTAAATCAATTACCTATAGCTTCATCTATCTGGTCCAAAGACTCTTGAAAGACATTCCTCGACCACAAAGAGAGGTGAAAATGGAAGGTATTAAACCAGACCAGACACGCTCCGACAATAGATCTTTTAAAGCCTTTGTCTGATCTGACTGCGCTGAGATGAATACGGATCTCTTAGGCCACGATATTTATTCGTTTTTCAATGATTTATGGTCATCCTGTTAAGAAATCCTATGTATTAACTCTCGTCTGCGAATGAATTAGAATAAATCTGAAATTGACGTAATGAAGGATACCTCTCCGAGACTTGGATGAGCTCTCGGATTAATGATCTAAATGAAAAGGAGACGAGCTTTTTCTGTATTAAAAATAAACCTTAAAGCTTCGAAGTAAATACAAATATTCTTGTTTCCTTCTGAAAATGTAAGCAAACAAAGTTCTAAGCGATTACCAAAGTGGAGTTTGTTGATGCCACTTAAATATTCGTGGAATGATATAAGGATGATATCATCCTGATATTCAGGAAGGAAAAACATATTAGTGGAAAAATACAGAAACGAAATTATTTTTGGGCTGATAATCAAAACAACTTACGCGAAGTGATATTCCGAAAATGTTGTCAAAGGTTTCAAACGCACATCAAACCCTCATCTGCGCCCTCATTTCAAACCTATGTTGTTCGCAATTTGAATCCATCTCGACAATGTTACGCGAGTTTGACGCCTATAATTATTATATTCTGTTACAATTCTGATCCTCAGGTCAGGTTATTCTTGTTAGTCTCACCCAAAAAATGCATTGACAATCTACACTAAGTAGGTACTTTAGCTAACCAAAAAAGCTTAGCTTTAGTGATCAAAAGACGCTTCTTATTTACTACCGTTACGCCAATGAGACCGTTATAAAACTGGGTGATAACTATTGCAAAATTTTATTTTTAAGTAAAGTATTTCACTTATTGAAATATTTTTCTGTAGACATTGTTAGTATATTCAACTAACGGAAAGGTGATTGAATCTTTTCCCTCGAGGGAATGTGCACCGGTTTGATTCGATTCCCAAATGCAGGTCAGGCCAAATTGCGCTGCCAAGCCAACTGAATTTCTTGAAACGAATTTGGTGCAACGTTCTATATTCAAGTTTATGAGTAACTTTTAATTGGAGCTGTTAATAGGTACTACAATCGGACGGTTTTATTTAAACAATACAGTAATATTTTGCCGGGGTTAAATATAACTATATGTCGCAACCGGTCATTAATTTGACTATTCGGAACGCCAGCGCCATCTGGTGGCACTTGACAGAGTCTAGCCTGAGTTCGTGGGGAGTACAAGAGAGCGTGCAACGTGGTGGAGCGCCGCTCTTGGACATCGGACATCGGACGAACAACATGCGCTCAGAAACTGTCCCGCGTTCCGTATCTGGTTGTATCGTGTACCTGTAGTGTGTGATTTGCTAGTGTGATTAATTTGTTCGTGAAATTATAATCTGATTTGAACTGCAAACCGTTTTTCTATTGCGCAAAACCAACACATACCCATAGTTTGCCCACAGTAGTTGAAATATGGCTGATAATAACGAGACACACATGCCTTCTCCGTTATATATATTATATTTTCTCATTCAATTCGAAGAGGCAATATTATGAAGCTGTATGTCTGTCAAATACGGAGGCAAATCTACCAACAATCATTTAAGTACTGTAGGATTTTTACTAAACTACCCGTAGATAGATAGATCAAGACGTAAAATACAGCAAAATGAAAACAGCTCGTACCATCTATACTTCTAAGGGCAGGCTAAATTCGCAGAAAAACGTTCTGCAGGGTCACTGATTCCAACCGCTAACACCATCACAGATTTACATATCATACGTTTTTATACGGTATATTCTTGATAAAGTATTATGTTACACTGACCATCGCCAGTATCTACCTACCTTTCGAGGGCTCTTCAATCACAATAAGCATTAGAATTAGGGTTGCGCCTTATACTATCCTTCGGTTCCAAAAAATGTACCACGTCGCATTATTATAAGTTAAAACCCGGATTACACGGGTTTGAGTGTAAACTTGAAAAAAACCTTTGTTGAAATTATGCAACATGCAGAAATAGTATTTGCAATTGTAATGAGGTTTTAGACTTATTCTAATGCGTTATTTCGATCATCGCGTTACATGTTTTAGTGTCGGGGAGCAGGGTGTGATAAGTAAGGATAGGAATCTCGATGCAATAGATAATCAATATTAAAAATAGGTTTGTGTTTCTAGATATTGGCCTAATCAATTATTATCACCTAAATTAAAACATTGATTTAATTACATATTAACCACTCATGTTTTCACCGGCACTATGAGAATTTAGACCAATAGCCCTTCATTCTTTAGCAAAGACTTCAAAAGCCGGGATTGGCGTCAAGGAGAGTCCAGTGCGGTTATGTCTTATAAAATCAAATTTTGATTCTAATGATTGACTAGCGAATGAAGCAATAACGGATGATCCAAGCAAACACTATGAAAGCTTAATAATATGCAATAAATCACGCGAAGTAATTAAAATGCTGATTCAAAGGGGAGATAATGTTGATTTCCTAATGCAATTAGCATGTTGTTAGTAGGGTACAACCGAGAATTTATTATGCGCATCTCTGTGAAAACACATTTGAATTTGGTGGTATCTCGAAAGCATATTTGACAGGCTAGCTTTCTTTAGGAGTTATAAAATGCCTATGGTGCGATAAAAAGTTTTATGACATATTTAAGTAGTTGAATATTGATAAATATTGTTTGTTACACCAACCCGCACTGGGCCCGCGTGATGGATTACAGCAGTGGGAACATTATAGGCTGATTATTTTTTGTTACAGACGTGATAAATATCGGCGTCTAATATCAATGAAAAAAAAATCGCTTTTATAAAATTCCTTCTGTACCGTTTCACCAAAATATGAGCCCTGTAGGTAGGTTCTGATGGCCTGTAGGTATGCTTTCAAAAGGTATTTAGTAGTTGTTTTCCGCGCTTACAACACCATTAAGTGTTCACTATGGCAGCTGACAAAACAATACGCCTAACCCTTTAGTGCCTTCTAATGCTTCAAAAGTCAATTGCAAACCGTCAATGGCAAATTTTGCAACATACCATTGTCCGAATTGGAAACATTTGTTAATTCGAGATGTTATTACAAAAATTACCATAATCGAAGCAACCAGCCGTAAAGACATTGTGAACGGCCCAAGGGTGGCCGGCAATCAACAATCAGGGTGTTTAGACGAAAACGAAACTAAAAACCAATTTTATAACTTATCATAAAGCTGTAAAGTTCAGTTTTCTGTGTTATTTCCCATGATATATTGGTATTTTCGGGTATTGTAAATATGCAGAATTTAAAGGGTTAGTTCAATGACCCGATTGAAGTGTCGAGATAACGTTTTAAGGTGTTAATTTGTGTTAGTTGCTTTATCAGAAGGTTTGATCAATTTTTTTAAAAGTTCAAACAGTTCCCCTACCTTCACGTAGACCTCTTTAGACTTGTTTAATATTAGGGAGTTAAGGTACCGGATGTTCATAATGATTTTCTTAAAATTGAGTTAGTAAACTTGATACTTGTAGACGTTTTAGAATTTAAGTGATCCTGTGATTTCAAAATGATCAAAAATAAAAATAAACGAGCGAAAAACATCCTGAGCTAACTTTAATTTGGTTACGTATCTTTAGCCACGATGTCAAATTTTTACGATACTACATCATTGCTATACCTAGTTTGTATAGCCGTATTTATTTTATGGATCATAAAATAGTTTTAACATAAGCATCGTCCACAACCATGAACAATTTCCCCTTTTGAGTACAGTGACATTGCAAAAAAACACACTTCTTCCTCATCGTAAAATAGCGGCCGAAATTGTGTGTGCTCTAGCAATAAAAATGGCAATAATTTTCCTGTACATATAATAAAACAACCGAGTCCAAATTGAAAGAGGGCGACATTTTTATAGAGCGATAAAATATGGTCGAAGTACTCACATCATAGGGATTCGAGGGCCATGCCATTAAGCTTCGCAGTTTTAACTTTTCAACAATCCATATCATATTGTCAGATAGTATTCTCGCATGAATTACTGCAGAAATAGATACTTTTACTTAATTGGTGAAACTTCATACTTGTGATGGGTATGGATATCTAATAAATGACGAAGCAATGAAAAAAAAAAGATGTTCTACTTATCATGTCTGTGAAGCTTTGCCAGTTATAATTATAATAATTTGACATCGTAGGCAGAAGATATTGGCGTAAAGAAAACTTTACTGGAACAAGAAACAGCTGGTTTGAAATAAAGGCATGATGGAAATAAACGTTTTAAAAATAAAAACAGAAAAATGATTATAAAACCTGTCTCGAAAGGAAAAGTTATGAAAGGTGTCAAGAGAAATGAAAGTAAAGAAGATAAAACAAACAACTGAAATGGATTTACCGATAAATATGCAAAGAGCACTATTTATTCTCAGATGATATTTAAATAACGAGAACCGGTAACAAAAGATGTCAGGCTCGTTATGAAATGAAAAAAGCTCATACAAACACTATAAAAGCTCCTCATCTCGCTAATTTTATTAAAAAAGCAAACCATTCATTTGTGCATAATGTCAACAAAATATTCGCGTTTATTTGTGTTATAGCTGACTGGTTCTATGGTTGTCAATGTCCAGGAATACCAGTTTTGCACAGAATCTGTTTGCACAATTCTTCATGTTTATTTTGTATGCCTACACAAAAATTATTTTATTCAAGGGGTTCGTTATAGTAACACGAGAGTCCCACTTCAAATTTCGATTCATTATTTCATTGTCATCATGGCTTTTATTATCTGCGACCTTTTTTGCGATGTTATAAAAACAAACTTTTTGTTTGTCTATCGTTAGCAAACTTGTCTGTTACACTTCTGTTGCAGCACCACCTGTATTGAGTTATTAAATTTTTTACCTTATGCCTTACACAATAGAGTTTAAAATTTAATGTTGCAGTTGATCTATGACATCGTTAGTAATTCAATATCCTTTGAAACAAAAAATACAGTCGCATTAACACACGCTTTGGGATCATTGGGAACAGATGGTAGTTTTACCATAAGTGGTTTATCTTATCGACTCGACGATTATATCATCGATGTACTAAAGCGCTAATTGATTCATTCATTAATGACCAATTTATTTAACACCAGTAATACCCTAAGCCCCCATCTGCTTCTTATCTGGGGACAGTTTACAAAATTTTATTTGGGAACATATTTCTTCCATTAACCCGGTGGCTTACTTTTTTTCTTATTTTAGAGATTTGGTTCGTAATAGAAATACATTCATTGTATCAGCTGTATCCCTGCATGTCGTTAAATCAATAGAAAAGGGTAGGTTGGTATAATATTAATCCTTTGCTAGTACCAGTAACTTTAAATATATGAAAGAAAATTATTTACTGTGACTCGCACAGGAAGATCACAAACTAAACTAAATACAATCATAAAAAACAACACCACCACCATAATTATATCACATCATCGTATCAGCACCATATTATTAGGTATTGTATAATCATAATAACCATAATTATACCCTACAAAATAATAGTCCACTGAAATTGCTCTCAAAATAAACTTCAAGCAAAATTGACCTGAAACTGCCAGTAGGTATTCAGTAATGCATTTTTTAGCAGTGGGTCGCCACTGGACAGCTTATCGATAGCTTTAAATTGAATTTCTACCTAGCAGTCAATATTCCTTGAATTTCTCTACTGGAGATTAATGTTTATTATCGTTTTTATAATTATTACAAAGTTCCCCTTTTCACGTCTTTTCATGTTTTAAGATTTTTAGTTACGAAGGAATGACAATCGTAGGTATTGCAATTGTTTATTATTTTTTACACATTTCTCCTTCTGCTTCTTAATACAGTAACACACAAAAATAAAAATTTGTCTGCCCTACTGTCAACTGTCAAGATTAAAGCCATTACTACTTAACAGTAGCAACAGTTTAACAAAATTCATTGCGTTATTTACGTTCTAGGGCAGACAAATTTTTCGAACATTCATGAAGAAATGTATTATTAGCAATATCCTTAAATGATTCAGATTGTGATTGAAAGTGTCTAACGCCACTAGGGTGCTGGATTTGGGTGAAAGCAATAAAATAATCTACATATTATTAAGTTGGACCGGATGTCCATTTCTATTATCCATCAAAGCTCCACCTTTTCAATGATACAAATGTCATATAATATCCTAAGGTAGATCGAATAACACCAAAACTAGTTGAACCAACTCCATTATAAAAAAAAATAGACTATAAAATTGTTACGATTCTTTCTTGGATTTGGCATAGCATAGCCATAAAAACTCCCATTTTTCTCAATTACATTGGTAACGAAAAAGTGAATTTACTCAAATGTTTTTTTAGCCTCATAAATAATGCTTTAGTAAGAGTTATAAACTTGAGGTTCGCTCTTATTTTCTTAAGATAAATGGGCCGTTTTTCATATTGTAACACTTACCTTTAAAGTGGTACAGAGAAGGCAATAAAACTTTTTCATAAATCCATATTTATAATGTTTCCTCGTTGTAAGTTATAATGAGAATAATTAATGTGGCGTATAAAATTAATCTTGGAGTTCTAGCGTATTTATCAAGGAACTTGATACAATTTACGACTTAAAACATTACACAAAAAATATGACACAATTTAAAATAAATGTACCTACCTAACAGGCACTCCAAAGTCCGAACAAGGCAAATTGATAATAAAAGGGAGAATGATAAAAGAAAAAAAAAAGAACTTTTTCGGACGGAAACAATTAAGAAATGTTGAAAAATTCGTTACTGTTTAATTAAATCAGAACAAGAGTCAGACGTAACGAAGCGGAAAGTCACGCGCGGCGCTCAAACGAACCTTACTTTGGAACGTTATGACTATGAGTATAAACTAATCAATTTTGTGACCCATTTGGTTGAACTATATCATTATAATCAAGCCGTAGATTTTTTGACTGGGGTCCAAAACTAATGAGCTAAGTAATAAGTATGTGATGTGATTTAAAGGATATTTTTAGGATATACACATACATATTCTGCGCATGCTGGATGGCATAGTTTTTATAGTTTAAAACTTTTTTACAAAAAAAAAAAACAACCGACTTAAAAAAACACTACAAAGTGATAAATAACTTTAATTTCGGAAGTCGGTGTCGTTGATTCCGCATTTTCGTTTTTTGACACCGACTTCCGAAATTAAAGTTATTTATCACTTTGTAGTGTTTTTTTTAAGTCGGTTGTTTTTTTTTTGTAAAAAAGTCTATATTTTTCACTTTTTAGTTGTAACTACCCCACAAAAAAGTTAACAAAATGATCGTTAATGTAGACAATGTAGATAAATTTTTAGATTTTTGTTGATTTTTCAAAAACCGCTTGTCCGATTTCGATAAAATTTTCATGGGACCATTTGGGAAGTATACCCTTTCCAAGTCGGTCCAGGCGTCTTCGAGAAATCGGGGAACATACATAAAAAAAAATTAGATTCCAACGAATTGAGAACCCCCTCCTTTTTTTGAAGTCGGTTAAAAATTCAATCATAGCCGACTAAAGTTGGCCTATAAAAGAGCAAAAAGCAAGTACCTAATTGTAGAAAAAACTAAAACACATGCAAATAAATCAAAAGGTCTTTTTGCTCAGTGCTAAAAAAAGCACAACAAGTCTAGATTGTTGACCTACATATTTTATAAAGGTACAGCTAAAAATATCTTAGTCGCAGTAACTGACCTTCTATCTAAATCAAGGTACCATACAGGTGATCATGTCACCCCTGCTAATCGATAGAAAAATGGAAATGAACTGTAAAATAGAGGTGGGACAACAAGTCTAATGAATGACGGTGGAAGAATAGAATATTCCTATGATAGTATAAAATTTTCTGTGGGCGGGAATATAAATAGATGGGAGTGGATAACATGATAAAGGATTCTCTAGTAGATTACTTACTAGGTACCTACTCTATTTGTTTACTCTCGACACCTGTGCTTTTTATACTAACAATGTTTCTAAGCTATATATAATCAGTCAGAGGAGGGGTTTAGTTTTCGCTTTTTAGAGTTCCGTACCTCAATAGGAAAAATGGAACCCTTATAGAATCACTTCGTTGTCCGTATGTCTATCTGTCTGTCAGTCTGTCAAGACCCTTTTTCTCGTCGTGGAGGTATCAAATGAATAGGAGGAATATTTATATTCAATATCTTCTTGACGACAAATTAAGTCACTTTGTTCACGCACGGATAACCTTAAACTTACTTTAAAAATAAGCACTTTCATTTGCTTCCCTCTAAAGATCAAAGTCAAGGTAACGAGGTCGCCGAGCCCGTGAACAGAGTTCAGAGCTTTCAGCCTCGGTTTCATTAAGCCATTTAGAAATAACTCTATCCATAGAATTTGCTACGGGGAAGCAAACATTTTAAAATCTATAGATACATCTGTACACAATACCTACATACAAATAAATAAAATTAATGTGTCAGTTTGTAATTTCAAAATACCAACTTTTTGCTAAATTCATATTGACCTTGACATATTGTTATGACAGTATATAGCTAAGGTATATTTTTGACAAAAAAACAATTAGTTAAATATTTGTCTATCTTTCTGATTTGTTCCGGCTAATCTCCGAAACGGCTGGACCGATTTTGATGAAATTTGGTATGAGGATACTCTAGGTAAGGAGCGCAGTCGCGGGCCAAAATCTAGTTCTAAATAAATTGTACATACTTGTTTCATTAGGATGAGGATATTATTCATTTAATTGTATTCATTCGAGTTACAAATACTCATAGACAATATACAAAATTCAATACGTCACAAACAGATCAAACAATAAGTGCAATACAAAACAAAAACCACCGTACCTTCAACCCTTACAAATTTAATGGCCGACGACTGTAGGTGACGTGCAAGTCACTGCAGTGGCGCGTGTATGGACAGTCGAACCTGTTCGCTATCATCATCAGCTCGCTGTAGGGACTGCCGCGCACCCTGTACACCAAAGACGCACTCCGCTTGCTCATCGTTGCATAGAAGCAATCGACGCTGGCTTCGGCAAACATGCCCGAAGCACTACAGACAATAATAAGCTAATTTTAATTAAAACAAGCAACAACACAAAATGGTTGCCTATTACGTTCTGCATGGATATGGAAATAAAATTGTAAAACTTCATCCATTGCACCAACGTAGTGTACAATCAGGACGGTTGTAAATTGACATCACTAGAGCGTTCCTAGCATGTTTTCCAGCAACAAACACTGCAATATTTTGGACCTGATTCTAGCTCTGATGCTGCACAGTGCAACAACTGAGCCGAACGTGTGTGCACTTCAAAACGACCACTAACAAAGCTACGCGACACTGCGGTCGACATGTCGCAATTTACGCTGTAGCTTTGTGAAAAATATGGATGTATTTTTTACAGAGTGCACGATAAACTGCAAACGATGTAAATTGACGCCTTTGACGGTGTGAAGTGACTGCTATTGCTATCAGTTTCGTTACTTTAGAGAACCACCGACGTTTCCCACAGACCACTTAATTATTACTGCATACGCGTACGTCTGCCGAAAATCATTAAAAATTCAGGACACTAACGAATGCAGCATCCATACCAAATGGGCATCCGATACGAATACCCGTTAAACACGATGTGATGTTAATTTCAAATCAGTCACAACCCGATATTTCAAAGATAATACAATTTATTGTATTGCAGATCTGATCACGCGTCCCGTAAAAAAGGTTCGAAATTAAAATGAAAACTCAGACCCTTTGTACTCATTACAATGGAGGTAAAAATTTCGAATTCAAGTATCTAAGTTCATTGACAAACACGAGTACGACAAAATTAATTAGTTCCATCAATCACTGGTTGAATGGTGTCAGTCTAACACCGGCCCACTGGTTTGAAAAAGACCAACTATCGAAAAAAAATGTAACGTGATTCGACCATTGTGTGTTAACCCTTCTATTGCTGGGTTGATAAAAAGTTGTGACGCTTGTGTGGGGCTCGCTAGCGCCTGGGCGGAGATATACTGGGACAATATTATGAATGCGTTGGAGATATGATAAGTGAAGATTTATTTTGGGACAACGTGCCATGCGATGCGTGTGATCTGGAATGCTGGTCGTATATTTACATAATTTTGATAACTAATTACGGGAAATGTAAACTTAAAGATTAGAGGTTTATTTACTACTATTGATGTTGCTAAGTAATTAAATGTGTAGTAACAGATATTTTGGTTCGTATATCTGGAGATAATTAATTATTATTATTTGTTTTCCTGTATGCTGGCGTCGTCAGTCGCCGTCGTTGAGCTATGTGGATTTTGTGTGTTGGTTTTTTGTAACTTTGTTACGATTACGAAGATATCATGTGGATTTTTCAATCTAAAACTTAACAGATTTAACATTCCCATCAATCATCATCAATAAAGTATTATTTTATGTCCATAGCTGATGAAAGCACAGCTAACGCCTTGACGTAATGACGTCCGTCCACTGACAAAGCTTAATGCAATGGCGGATTAAGTGATATTTGCTCATTATTTATTAACCATTAAATAGCTTAAGCTTCTACCCCTTTTTGATATCGATCAGTCATTATTCACCGAGTGAAGGGAGATGTAACATGTCAATCAACCGAGTCTTTGTGATCTATTTATTGTTAAAACTACAACATATGATACCGGAATTGATAAACTCATAATTATTCTGCAAAAAATATCGGTAGAAATTCCATTTGGATATGACAAATTGTGTCTAAATAAAACGTTATTTTTTATTATTATTTTGCCAGGTTCGTGCCCTCTGAAATATATTTGTGACAATACGATACGAGACCGTCGAGAAGATAATTTACATATCTATAGGTGATACTTTGAATATGACAGCAATCTATCATGCGCGGTGACAATGTGCGCGCGCCCTCTGTCGACCTTTCGACGTATTTCGGAACAGTTCGGCGAAAACTTCAGGGTTGTCACGCAAGTATTATTATTTGCGAAATAATGATAAAATAATTTGTAACTGACACCTAAGTTTGATATTTTTGTGGATTTCCATTTATAATTACCTGAATTATGCCTGCCAGATGATTATACCTAAGTATACCATTTTATTTATACCTACCATGTTTTTAAATACATATAATAAAAAGGTATCCTTACTGTAGAGATTATGATCTGCATGGTTTGTGGCATGCAACCTTTTTGGTAATTAAGTATAAGGTAAATGGTAATGGCATAAACATTAGGTATAAGATAAACGCCAATACGAATTGAGAAGGCAGAAAACAATACCGTCAGATTTGGCTGACAAGCCAAGTGAGAAGGAAAAAGAAAAACATGACACGATTCCGTAGTAATTACTTTAACTGAAATATATTGTTTTATTGATGTACAGACGCCAGCACATCAAGCTACTACAATCTGTCAAACTGTTTTAATAGATTTTTCAACTTTATCGCTACAGCATAAGGTTCAAGGTTGATTGGGAAAATTTGACAGTTTCGGGTAGCTTGATGTGCTGGCGTCTGTACCTCTCCGCATTACCTAGTGATAGCAAAGACAGATGAGTGACGTCTCGACCAATTATTTAGCCATAACCAAAAAGAATTAAAAGGAGGTACCTACCTACCCACCTACATAAACATAACCGTCAAACACATTGAGAGAAATTTTCTATAGAAATATTCACCTAAACGCAATTGTTTTGGTAGTAGGTACATGAGTAATAGTGCCATAACGTAGGAATAACACAAACATTTTGTGGGCTCGACGTTCATTATCATTGTCATTTGGTGCCGCACGGGAACGCAATTGGCATAACAATGCCGAGTCGGCGCATCTTTTTGTAATAAAAAAACCTGATTTGCATTATGACATTTGTTGTTGTCAGTGACTGACAGCTAGTGTCAAAGTCAAAAGTATTATTTTTGTGTTTAATAATTTACATTATAATAGATTCAATGAAGGGTTGAATATTGATTGGGTATGGTATTATTTTATTTTAAGTAAGTATTAATAATTTACACTACACTTTTGCCTACCTACGAGGGTGCAGAAACAGCTGTTCTCGAGGAACTACGAAAACAATGCTGTGTAGTTTTGTTTGGTCCAATAACTACTGGTTACTAATTACATATTATCTTTAAAATTCAACGTCGTCGTCTTCATTAATGGGGTAGTGATTAAGACAAACCGTAATTTCTTTATTCTTTAACTAGCTGAGCCCCGCGGTTTCACCCGCATAAGTGTCGATCGCGTGGGAATACCGGGATAAAAAGTAGCCTTTATGTTAATCCAGGGTGTCAGCTACCTCCATACAAAATTTTATCAAAATTGGTCCAGCCGTTTGAGCGTGAAGAAGTAACAAACATATAAACACACACACACACACTCAAAACTTCCGCCTATATAATATTAGTGTAATGTAATACAAGTTTCAACCAACACTAGCAAAAGAATAACTTAGCTACAGTCTTACAATTCGCTCATTATTATTCAGTCTTTATTCGTTCCACGAAAAATAAGTGATAAACAAAAGGCAAGAAACCCTTACAATCGACTTACTAACTTTTGTTTAGATTGTGAGAAAAAAATACCCCTAAATATATCTATGCCCTAAATAAAAGGCCTTTATTAATTTGTTCTCATTTGCATTTGAGGTGAAGGTTTTTTAACACTGTTTGTAATAAGAAAGAAAAGTGTTACATGTTTTGTAATTATAAGCTGTGTGTTTTTGAAGCATCATGCTGTGTTTTTTGAGCAAACAATGCGGTGAAACGGGTATATAGCAAGCTTTTATAGTTTGCATTTTGTTAGGTACACTGTGTCAACAATTAAACTTAATGGGTAAATTAAATGCTTAGTGGTAAAGACGCCAGCACATCAAACTACCTACAATCTGTCAATTTTTTTAAATAGATTTTCAACTTTATCGCTAAACTATAAGATTCATTCAAAGTTGATTGGGAAAATTTTACAGTTTCGGGTAGCTTGATGTGCTGGCGTCTGTACATAATATAAATGATGTTTTTCCGCCACTCTGCAATGCGATTTTGTTTGTGCTATCTTCTCAATACTTAATCATTTATTGCATTCTACCAGCCACCTACGAAGCGTCTGCTAAAGATCAAGCCAGCACCCTAATTGCGTAACACATTTTCAATCGCAATCTGGATTATTTTGAAGGATATTGTTAATCCATTGCTTCATATGTTCGAGAAACTTGTCTGCTCAACAACGTACGTAACGCAATGAATGTTGTTGAATTGTCATAATGAAAGCCATTCCTACTGTTAGTGCGTTACGCAAATACTCCGCTGCTATTGCTCGGATTTATTTATTAAAACTTTATGCACAAGTAAAAAAAATACTGTACAAAGGCGGACTTAATGCCTGAGGCATTTTCATTCATGAACAATATTCTTATGAATCGGAAATAATTAAGTAATGCAATACAGCTATCACAGATCTAAGCTAGTTTTGTTTCAATCCAAAACTCATCCCAGAGCTTCTGTTACTGGAAATATGGGTATTATACAGCCTAGAAACGTAAATAACAAACCTGTGCAGATAAATAAAAACTATTAAAACCGTACGGGACACTTTAGCCCCAGGTAAAACCAATAGAAACAATTCTATTCTATTGATGTTCGCAAAAAACTTGTAAGTTCTTTTTTTTTATCGCCGCCATTGAAAACTAGCCCCTTTTATGGATGGGATGGAGTACGTGAGCCGGCAAATCAAACAGAGCTCGGTTTAGCATTTATTTGTATTGTATTGTTTCGGTCCAAGTATTCCAACTGTTCTGATCGGAAAGGAGTTTAATGAAAAAAAAAATGGCAACGCAAAAGTTAAAACATTACCTACTCCTAACACAACCTATTTATTGTGAATACCTATCTACAATTTTATACTGTAGAACTAGACTGAAACTTTACGATTGATTATCATTAAGTGTGCATACACACGAGCGGCACTCTTAAACGGCAGAGGCAACTGCAGCCGTCGACACCCGTCGACGCCCGCGGTCGAAACGTCTACAGCTGCCGCCGATGGCGGGCGTTGCCGCTCATGTACTTACTTATTCGCTCGTGTATTTGGATACGGTGCTCAATTTGGCACCTAATTGAGGACCGTATCCAAATACACGAGCCATTAGTCACCTGTATCAAATTTTCAGATTACTTATGTGACTCTGAGAGCAGCGGTGGCCCAGTGGTATCAGCCGCGACTTACAAGTTGTAGGTCGTAGGTTCGAACCCTGACAGGCGCTTTACTTTGTGTAAATTATTTCATCACCACTGCTCTCAAAACGGTGAAGGAAATCATCGTGAGGAAACCGGCATGTCCTAGAACCAAAAATTCAAAGACATGTGACATCTACCAACCCGCACTGGGCCCGCGTGGTGGATTACGGCCCACTCCCTCTCACAGAGAGGAGGCCTGTGTCCCAGCAGTGGGAACGTTATAGGCTGATTATGTATGTGACTCTGAAAGTCTGAAATTGCTCTATGAAAGGCTACGCCTGAAATGAATTTTGTATTTAAAATATAAACATATTTTACACACCATTCATACTCAAAAATCATAAAACCTATTCTGTATTTTCCCTTAAAAGCTATTGCCATAAATACAGCTTCACATTCATTAAGTATTCTCAAACATAAACAAGGAAAGAAAAACTACCTACCTCGAGTTACGCTAAGTAACTTAATACCATAAACCTAGTCTTTTGTTAATCTCAGTCCCCTTTGTTCGTGTATGGGTCCACTAATTAAAAACTCTATGCAAAACATCTCCCTGTTATTTAGAGTCCAAAATAATGTTTGCTGTTTCTTGTTTGGACCGCACCCATGCATCTAATGAATAAATTGGGCTCATCCAATTTGCATACATTGTTACAATGTTGGTTCCGAATTTTTTTTAATAAGAAATTGCTTATGTAATATTTGTAATAACCACACACCTTTCTGTTACACCTTTGTGTTTTTTACGTAGGTACCGTACTTACCTATAAAACAAGCACGTAGCGAAATTAAAGCTAAAATCTGTTAGGTTAAGCATCGCTAGCTGAGGCTACGCCGTGAATGGGTAATTCCCTATACATCAGGGATGCACAGACTTATTGAGACCATGGGCCACTTGGGCAAATGATGAACTAATGGCGGGCACCAGCACAAATTATAAAAATAAAAATAGAGAGAAAAAAATAATATACTA
This sequence comes from Amphipoea lucens, assembly GCA_947508005.1. NCBI lineage: Eukaryota > Metazoa > Arthropoda > Insecta > Lepidoptera > Noctuidae > Amphipoea > Amphipoea lucens. The sequence continues at coordinate 10,761,533 of OX382374.1, forward strand.
GTTTGATGCGTGGCGCTGCTTGTGCTTATAATCTTTTTAACATTTGGCTTTTTAATTTTTAACTCTCTGTCTGTCTGTGCATCCCTGCTATACATTGACATACAGTAGTCTGGTACCCCATTAAAAAACGTTCCTCAGGTTTCGGTGATCAGATTATTTTGACTATGACGTTCGCTCCATTTTAAATACTGATCTGACATCTAACCAGTTTAACTAGAAGCCAACTCACATGGCATATATATTTATATAATAATCATTGTTTCCAGCGGGGTAATTGCATAACGCACTAACAGTAGGAATGTCTTTCATTTTGACAGTTCAACAACATTCATTGCGTTATTTACGTTATTGAGCAGAAACATTTTTGGAACATATGAAGCAATGGTTTAGCAATATCCTTCAAAATGATTCAGATTGTGGTTGATAGTGTGTCATGCAATTAGGGTGTTGCAAAATCTGCTTATAATATCTAATGAAATTATTACGGTTGACCTTTCAATGCAATTGATATTCAATACCAACAACATGCCAATAATATAAACACATTAGTTCCGCTTAAATTGACTGTTTAATACAGTGGTTCCAAACCTGGGGGTAATTACCCCCGCGGGGGGTAACTCTTCTATTCTGGTGGGGGTAGCAAAGAACCTAATAATTAAGACCTAATCTAATAAAACTTTTTAAGAAAAAAAAACCGACTTCCAAAAAAACACTACAAAGTGAAAAATAACTTTAATTTCGGAAGTCGGTGTCTTTGGATCTGTATTTTAGTTTTTTGCCACCGACTTCCGAAATTAAAGTTATTTTTCACTTTGTAGTGTTTTTTTGGAAGTCGGTTTTTTTTTTCTTAAAAAGTTTTTATTTCACGCTTTTTAGTGGGTCTGCTTATAATTTATCTAAGTTACAATAGCCTAGTGATCATCGCCTTTTACAAACAAAATATTGCTTTTCCCGATGCAGTGAAGTTAATTGTTGAGGAGTTCTCCAGGTCCACCATCAGCTCCATATCACCATTCACATTGTGATGAGCATAAATTGCTTAGCAACCATATTAAAGTAATCGAATCGCAACCCGTGAAATACTTAGATATTATTGAGTGGTTCCGGTGGCCATCTGTGGTCTTCATCATCAGTTCCACTTCACCAAATAGTGCTTTCCGAGAGCAAATGCACGAGTTACTATAAAACATACCCAAATCGCTATAGGTGTGCCTATAATATTTGAAGAGTTCCTTCGATTTCTCCAGGATCTCATCATCAAATCCTGACCTGATGTTTTTAGACGAGATGCTGATAATCCTGGCTGCAGCATCAGGTCAGACTTATGTCAATATTGCATTGAACTTAAAATTTAGTCCTGTTTAAAATGAGCCCAAACACAACTACGGTGCTGTAATTTCAAGGTTGGTACTTTTTCGGATGCTCCTGGCTTCAGCATCAGGTCTTTATGTATTTCGGTGTTCCTCATTAACAGTACGTTTATCCACACATCGAGCCCTTTTCAATGAGCCTAAACACGATATATCTGCTGTTAGTTGTCGAGGAGTTAGGTACTCTGTAGACTATTCTGACTGCAGCATCAGGTCATGACTTGATGATCATGAGACCAAATGTGGCAAATGCCCTATCAAACATCAAAACAATTTACTAAAACAGTCCTTGCCTGTTCGAGTAACTTCTTACTGTTAAGGAGTTGTACCTTCCATCATCAGCCCAACTACCTGAGATGGTGACAACCATACGCAAATACACAAGATACTTCATAAAATATGCGAAAAACAATAAGTGAGCCTATAAAATTTGAGGGTTGCCCTCGATTTCTCTAAGATCCCATCATCAGATATTGAAATGGTGACAATGGGACCACACGGGAAGTACCAGCTTTCAAATAAAAAAAGAATCATGAAAATCGGTTCACCCAGTCGCAAGTTATGAGGTAACAAAAATAAAAAAAAAAAAAAAATACAGTCGAATTGATAACCTCCTCCTTTTGAAGTCGGTTAAAAATACCTAGCTAAAATGGAAAAATCACCGCGCAGTAAGAACCGCACGTGGCATCTCTTTCTAGCTGTCGTCGCGATCGCCTCACCATGTCTGTTTTATTATTTTATCCTGTTAAAGTTAACAGAGCTTTAAAAATGCTTAATACCGTTTGCCACCACCTATAGATGTGAGAGTGGTTTTTCAACTTTGGTTACACTGAAAACAAAGGCCAGAAACCGTCTCAATGTGGAACACGACTTAAGATGCGCTTTAAGCGAAACTAAACCTAACATAAAATTAAAAACTTGTGAATGCAAAACAATACCACATCACATTTAATTATTTTTACTTAATAAAATTCATTGTTTATTGCTAACATATTTTTAAGGTCGGGGTAAAATCAGTTTTCCTAATAGGTCCAGGGGTAACAATATTGAAAAGGTTAGGAACCACTGGTTTATTAGAATAGTGCAGTAAAAGCAATCGACTGTTTCCTAGGTAACCTTAGATTATTTAAATCTACAAAAAAGCACCAATTATGTATGTGTATGTGCTGGAAGCGAGATCCACAGAACCAATACCTATAAGTGACGTTGCTTGGTGGCCAATGTGGCCATGTCCAGCAGTAGACGTACTTTCGGTTGAAATGATGATGATGAACATTACGATGATGTATTATGTAAGTACCTAGTACCTACTTACTATCGCAATGTACGGTAAGCGTACTACCTATGTATAAAGTTAGGTAAAGGTACTGGACTCGGTACTCGGACAGATTTTTTTATCAAGATTTGTACTGACAATTCATAATTAGGTACCTACCAAAAGAAAAACCCAAAAGTTAAAATAAAATTACATTATTATTTTTAAACATCCAAAATTTAATTTTCGAACACAATGCGCAGGAGCAGTTACGCTAACACGATAAACCGATAATAAAATATAAATGGTGCGTGAAAATTGTGCATTATCGTAAATAAAGAAACGGAATTGACAACAAAGGAGCTCTTCATTATAACAATAACATCGTGTTTTTCAACCCTTTTTGGCTCTGAATTAAATGCAATAAATCTTGTTTCCAATCTGACGTGATTCTGCGGCTCTTCCGATGTTAAAACGATAAAAAGTTTCATCGTTAAAGTTGCGATAAAGTTTAATAAAAAAATAAATACTTATAAAAAGTTAACTAAACGCGTTGCGCATGCTCCATATAATTTTCCGGTTTATGGTGCAATTTCTATGAATGCTCGGAACTTTTTTATGGTTTTCTATTTTACTGAGAAATTCTGCTTTTGAAACACGATTTAAAAATTTTTAACTGTATCTCAAACAACTGCTTCCAATCCAACTTTTGTATGATTGGAAATGGTAATAACTTTTTTTCAACACGTCTATCTTTTATTCTTTTCTATTCATTTTTGTAGGTACAGAAAAGTAGAATCTGGGGTCCAATTTTTTTTCCGCTTCAAATCTTTATTCATAGCTTAGATATTGGCTGTAACATTTTTTACAATAACATTACTAATACGGTTTTTATTTTTTGGCAATTGTCTAAACTGGTTCGCATTTCCGTTCCAATACAAATCATAAGAAATTGGATGCAATTATGAAAACGCGTTACTTATGAAACTTTAAACATCGGGCAGGAACTGGTCCTTCTAACTTAAACATAATTCACCGGCGCGGCGTACAATATTATTTAAAACAACAAAAACTTGTTATAACTACGTCACAGTGCCTGAACACACACAATCGGACATCCGACACGCGCCTCCTTATTAAATTATAAAGAAAATAAACCGGTAAAGTTGACAACCCTACCATTTTAAAGAGCCCGTCTTTATCTATAGTATCTTATTTTATTAAAGTATTTTAAAATTGGTCGATTTATAGCTAGGGGAAGCTACCGGAAAGGGCCCGCCACGCGCCTAACCAGGTGGGTGTGATTTTTTTCTTTGCCCATATTGAAAAAGGAAATGACTTTTTAAGCCAATTTCTTTTAAGGGTCTTGGGAATGAGTAAATACTGGCCTAATTTAAAGGCGTTTTAATTCATTTGAAAAATTAAGCATGAGATAATGAGGTTCTTTTTTTTAAACGGTTTTTATTAAGGTCCGATTTGTAATGTAACTGGCCAGTAATGTAGTATTGACACAATTTCTGGATTGGTTCAAATTGCCACTTACTCGTATCTAGCTAATTTCATAATGCAAGGAATGATTTATTTGCAAACGCTTGGGTTGTTGACTGGAGCAACAATAATTTTAATTACAGAACATAGAACGTAATTATCATTACTCATGAAAAAAACAACATGGAAACAACTTTCACTAGTTGTACTTATTATTTCGTAAATCTAATTTCACGAAACAAATATCATTTAGGTTGAAATAAATCAAAAATATTTACGATGCCTGTTTAAATTTTGAATTGGGTTCCGACGTGTACCTACTCTTGTCCTTGTAGATAGTATGTACGTACTTAACTTAGTAAAACAAAGATATTTGGGAAAAAGGGCGTTTGTTCATTCAACCCTTTTTGTACCTATAATTGCATTTATGATAAATTGAAGGGTGCCATCGGTACCTCCGAGCCATCAATAATATTATTATAAGAAATTATAAGAAACAGTCGCGCAGATGTCAAGCTTCCTTAACAACCCGAAACCGTATCCATTCTCGTAACTAAATGAGCCATAACGTGTGAATTTCTTCGTTCCGTTACGTTGAAGTTAACGACTTGAGAATATTACCTACACCCGGTCAGTAGGTACTTACTTCAATGAAGTTGAAGTACTTTATAATTATGTATAATAAAATTACAGTTGGGTCCTTTTCCAGAAATAGATGTTAGAAGGAAGGTCGCATTCTAAGAAAGCATCTACAGGGTGTAACGGAAAGGGTATATCAATACAAACGGGTTGAAGAGTGTATCTGGTCTAGAATCTCTGTAGGTACAAAATTTCAGCTCAAAAGCAGTAACTTTGAAAATGCTTAATATTTTTTTATTTCGATAGTTTATTAAATTGAAATCATAACAAACGTGTCACCGCACTACGAGGGTCATTATCCATTATCTGTAGTGTGTCTGTGCGCCTAGTACACGCACATCACGCCGCCGCGCGCCAGTGCAGCGCCGTGATGTCGAAATAAAAAAATATTAAGCATTTTCAAAGTTAATGCTTTTGAGCTGAAATTTTGTACAGAGATTCTAGACCAGATACACTCTTCAACCCGTTTGTATTGATATACCCTTTCCGTAACACCCTGTATAGGCCGACCGCTTAACTGAGACGTTGCCTGAGGGAGCTGCGCGGTGCGGGAGGGAATAGCAATTGCTTTCATTTTGACAGTTCAACCAAAAATTCGAAGACATATGACATCTCGGCTCGGCCCACTCCCTCTCGCCGAGAGATGGCCTGTGTCCTGGCAGTGGGAACATTATAGGCTGATTATGATTATGCTGTCCACCCATTTTTACATGATTAAGTAACAAACAAACTCACTTTGCATTTATAATATACTTATATAATTGAATAAAGCTGTCGGTTGTGAATTAGTGAAAAATCACCATGAATATTACCATTTATTTATTTTATTTATTTATCCTCACACTGGAACGCCATACGGCAATTACACCAACGGAGTAAAAAATCACATCATCTGCTGCTTTCCGTCCATGTTGTGCGCGGCGGACATCGAACGAGTGGCCACAAGGCCACAATGGATCTCGCACGCTCACGCAACGTCAAGTCATTTCTCCATAACCCTATCACTCCTTCCATAAATTGCACACATTCATTGCGAATTTTTAAAATACGATGATTTTACAAAGTAAATACATTAAAATTGAAAAAAACGGAAAATTTTGAGGTGTCATCCTGCCTGACAGATGACAGACGTTATTATGTATACTTATTTAATAAAAAACATTAAGTATGTGGCAAAACAACGTTAATTGAAACATGGTCTGTCAGTCATTAGTTCTGGAAACAAATTGTTAACTAAGATAATTGAAAAACCTTTGAAAAAATTCTGTGGGTAGGTATGCCAAAGCGTAAGGGTAAATTAACATACTTTCTTCGACTTATTCCTAGGCGCTCCATAATTTTATTCCTGGTGGCTCCAAATTAAAAAAGCAATGGGAACAATTTTAGTAGGTAGGTATTTTAATAAGTAATAATAATAATATTGTTGTCTCCACGACGGGTGTTATACCCAATCACCTCCACCACAGCCTTAAACAAATAGACCTAAAAGACTCAATTTATATAACGCTCCAAAAAGCCGCAATCTTAAACACCTGCAGAATAGTTAGAAAGTTCATGCAGATTGACGAAAATGAAATCACCCCTCATAACATTAATTCTACGTAAAAAAAAAAACACCTCACACACGCTACATTGACTTGGCTTGGGCCCGTTAATGTAGTAAACTAGCCAAAGAGCTAAGAAACAAAATTAGTTTACCAAAAATAATAATAATTTATTTTATGTCAGGCATTGTACAGTCATACACATATACATTTCACCCATAGTGACTACATGTCAGTAGCATGTGTAGCATTGAGTATTATTATATAGTTAGTTATTATTACAAGGTATAAATAAAATAAAGGAAAAGGTATTCATATTTTAATAAAATTATGGAGCTCTTGGGAATCAATGTATGGAGTGAAATTGTTTGGAAAACAATAGATTTGGAGCTCCTGGGAATAAGCCCTTTCTTCGTCTGCTTCAGGGCCTTTTCCCATCGCATCACAATCTAAACCATGTAAGTACGATAAGGTTAAAGCTTCATACAATATACGAGAAACGAATAAGGTTCAAGTCAGGGGTGTACTTAGTAGAACAGAGGGAAGTCACGTTAATTAATTAAAACGTTTCCCTCAGTCGACTGTTACGCTTGGGAGACAATACAGAGACGAAGCTTTGAAGATTTTTTAATGTAGTTAAATAATATAGCATGTATTTACTTTGTTTCTTGAATAAAACGAGTACCTTCGTACGGCTGTCTACATTAGTAAAATTGAAAGGGAACAATTTTTTTTACATAAAAGTTGTCGTTTTAGCCGACTTCGGAAAGGTTCCCTACAACTTCTGATGCTATTAAGTCCACGGTAAGGACCTAAATACTAAGATTTTGAAAGATAAACCCTGTTAAAGTGCTAGTCGATTTTATATAACTATCTCGCAAGGTAAATTACTAAGCCGCTAGATTGTAAGTACCTACCTAAATTTCAAAGCAGCAAAGTAGGTACCTAATGTCGCATAAATAACCCCAAGTAACCACGAGCATATCGTTTCACGCAAATCCACAAAACTCCGAGACAGAAACAAACTTTGGAGCGTTATACAAAGTCCCCATGTTGGTAATTAATCCAATAATACTACGTGGTTAAAACGCATAAAACTACACTATACCTACGGTTTAAGTTCACTTTGACAAAGGTAGCCTTATTTACACGAGAATTACTTCGGAAGTGAATAAATTAACAATCTTTCATTATAATAGTAAATACCTATGGCGCCTACCCACCAATTACGAAATAACTCCAATAACCTAATATTAATTTTATAATAGCGCCATCTAGCGAAACCTATTCAAACTTTATGCTCCAACGTCGATTCTTTTGTAACTTTTACTAAACACGCTACCACACGCTACTAGATGTAACACTACTATAGTGTACTTTAATTACCGGTAGATGGCATTGACTGAATATTGTTGGTGCTAAAAACGTGAACTAAAAAAAATTCAGTGTGCAAAATATGATTCCGAATAGGTATAATTATTATTATAGTTCTACTACTTATTAACATAAATTTATTCTGGTGGCTTATTCCAATTGGGATTTGACAGGCACTAATTTTAGCTAGAAACTCCAACGGGCGCTTACGGGGGCTCATCTTCGGGGATATCATGTAATTCACCCGGGAGGTTTTATAATAACTAGGCCAGGCACTGTTAGATGGCTGCACCTAATTCGGCGCCCGCCAAGCTGAGCTTATAACATGCTAATTTCATTTGTATTTAATTTTTGAGGCAATATAATCCATTTAGATTTAGCTGTGTCTAAAATTAGCTACGGCTACTTTCGGACTAATTCTCCTTTGTTTCAAACATTGGAGGTCTTTTATGTGATTCCGAATAAAAGTACCTACTAAGTGTTTTCTGTGTAAAAGGATCCATGACTGAGATAAATGTTGAACGTAGCATTATAGTATTGGGCTGGGCCATTCCGCTCAATTAGGCCGACTTTTATTTGCAAATGGTGATGACGTTTGGTGCGTGTTGATTGCAATAAAGGTGTTATACTTTTTTAGATAGCGGCGCCATACGTAAAAACATGTAAGAAATGTCATATAAAGTAAAAAAAGAATGCAGCTATGATATTTAATTTATTATTAGCATATATTCGCCGTTAGTGGATTTCCGCGGATTGACCCGGCTATAATTATTCGTACAGGTATCTAAATAACCAATAACGTTCCCAGCCAATCAAATACAAAGTATCAATATTAGTCACTATTTACCTAGCGATTGGCAATATTCATAGTCAGCCTATCAATAGTTACTATTTGGATAGTTTGAATATGAATTTATTTAGTTCCATATTTGAATTTAGGTATTTGGTGGTTTCAAAATACTCCTATGCACTAGTTTTGCCAGTGTTTTCATTTATTCTCGTTTTGTTGGACTTTTGGAATCGATTTGTGTAGGTTACATTCCTAAATTAATAGGTACGAGTATTTATTTATCCACTAATAGTAGCTAAAACCCCTATTACACTACACGATATTTAGAGCCCGATATTTAGGTGATACGTTTTTTAATGCAGTGGTGGCCCAGTGATAACGACTGCGACTTACGAGTGGTAGGTCGTAGGTTCGAACCCAGACAGGCACTTGCCTTTGTGCAAATTATTTCATCACCACTGCTCTCAAAACGGTGAAAGAAAACATCGTGAGGAAACCGGCATGTCCTAGAACCAAAAATTCGAAGACATGTGATAACTACCAATCCGCACTGGGCCCGCGTGGTAGATTACGGCCCATTCCCTCTTACCGAGAGGAGGCCTGCGTGCCAGTAGTGGGAACATTATAGGCTAATTACGAGTATGTATGATGTGATTATGTGTTCTTTAATAGGGACCCTTACTCCTATTCTTATTACGCCATCCCGATTTAAGGAAAGAAGGGTCCCTGAATATCGCGTAGTGTTATATGGCTTTAGGACTACACAGCCTATTTACGTATTTACCTACTAATTTAATTTAAGGATACAGGCTCTATTTCCTTTTATAGACAGAGTTCTATGAACACCTAAGCCCGCTTGTAAACCTCCGATTTTTTCACCGGATAATGGACCGTTTTTTTACCAGACTTGCGGTGGTGTTATGGTTGTACTATGGAAGTGTGTGACGTGATGTACCTACATGCACCGGACCCGTGTTGAACTTATACAAATTTTAAAAACACGGTCCGTGGTCCTATGAAGAAATCGGGCGACTACAAGCGGCGTAAGACACTTTGTACTGTGTGTACGTTTTTCTTGCCGTGAAAAGCTATGGCTTATTCGCCGCGTCTAGGCACGTTTGTTAGTGCTGTATGGATCACTATGGATGCTTGTTGACAAACACGATTTTTCTACGCCGTGGTTGATACGCGTGTTGGCACGGTCGCTAGAGTTGTATGGATGACTATGGAAGCTTGTTGACAAAGATGTTTTTTATAAGGCGCGGTTTATACGCCGTACCGTAATGAAACAGTGCCGTTTACAAAGGGCCTAACTGTCTGACCCAGAAGAAAGTTAGGTGTTCCTAGAACTCCGTCCATGACATTCATTAGAAACTAATCTACTGACAAACTGAGCTTTATCCAATAATTGAATTATCGTTGACTTCTATCAAAGCTAAAGTAAAGCGATCATTATGGAGATAGAAGTTAATTCAATAAACTCTTCAGAACTATTTGAAAGGGTGTATAGAGTGTGCAGTATACCTGGGTTAGTATGTCATCATCATTAATCACAGCCCGAATTCACCTAATGCAGAACATAGGCTATTATATATTTTGTGGCATAGGCCTCTCCCTTTTCATGTACCAATTCTCACGCTCCTGTGCCAGCCTATCCTATGTTGGGGTCGGCTTCTAGTCTAACCGGATGCCGCTGAATACCAGTATTTTACATGGAGCGACTGCCTATCTGACCTCCACAACCCATTACTGGGTAATACGTACGATATCCCTTGGTAAGACTGGTTATCAGACTTTCGGGCTTCTGGCTACCCGTAACGACTGTCAAAGATCGACGAATGACAGCCGGGACCAACGGCTTAACGTGCTTTCCGAGGCACGGAGGGGTCTCGGTATGTAAAGATGGTCCCATCTACAGACCAACCGCGGTACGTAGCTTAACCTGATCGATTGACCTGTGCGGCTGTTATTATTTAGCCACGGGCCCCCTCCATCAATAAGTATATAAACTAAGTGGCCAAAATACTTATTATTGAAGCTAACTCAAAAACTCCAAAAGCAAAGTTTATAAAATTTATATAGGACCACGTCTGAGGCATACCGTATCCATTAAAAAAATACTTTTTGAAATCCATTTACAATTGCCAGAGATTACGCGTAACAAACAAAAAAAAAAAAAAACAAACTGTCGAATTGAGAACCTCCTCCTTTTTTGAAATCGGTTAAAAAGGCTAGGCTGATTGATTTCGTTACGAAATTTTCCTTTGATCTTTTATATCTCTACGGAAAGTTTCATCTGTACCTTGCTAGGCTTCCTACCTATGTATATCTAATTGTGATTTCGAGTATTTGTGGTCGAATAAATTGTTCCCAGTGCCTACATTTGTTTGTGTCCTCGATAGATTTGTGATCGTTGACCCTTACCTTTTACTCTGAGGTTACGAGTGATCCAAATTAATGAAATTATATGGGTCGTCTCTAATGTAAAGTCGACTTCGTAATTGCTTTTCCACTTTTGACAACAATTCTCAGCAAATTTAAACTTCATGAAGGTTGCAATTATCTAAATGTCGCATTGACAAATATACCTTGTTTTTTATCACGTGCGTTTCAACCTTAGGGTGGTAAGCCCATTTCGAGGGCGACCACACCTGCTTACCTATATAAGTAGGTTTAGGAATGTACAGTCAACAAAAGAGATAAGTATGCAGGATTGTCGGATATAAGTAGTTGAAGTTTAGTAAGAAACCGATGACGGACGACCTAAAGAAGGTGGCTGGGGTGGACTGGATGCGGAAGGCGGAGGACAGGGTGCTGTGGCGCAGTCTGGGAGAGGCCTATGTCCAGCAGTGGACTGCGATAGGCTGAGTTGATTTAAGAAACCGATGGATGTTCTTGAATAAAATTTTATTTTATTTATAGAAAACAGCTCATTTATCAAATTAAAGAACAATGGGTAAAGTTGTATGGGCCCCGTACCCAAAAAAAAAGATGACTGTAGCATTATGAGCTATATCGGTATTCGTTGCCCTCATGGAGTAATTTAATTAATCCTAAGACAGCATGTCTGAATTCACTTGGAGAAAAAAGATATTTAAGGAAGTTAAATTGGTTTTGAGAAGACGATACCTACCCAGAGACAAGGTTAATTGTAGCATTATGAACTATGTCGGAATTTGTTGACCTCATGGAGTAGTTTAATTAATCCTAAGACAGCATGTCTGAATTCACTTGGAGAAAAAAGATAGTTAAGGAAGTTAAATTGTTTTAATAAAATAATAGGAAAATCCATTATCTTTATTCATTATTGTAATTACCATACTTATATTGGTTCTTATTCAATACTAACTGACCCAGCAAACTTCGTACCCCCTTTAATTTTTTTTTTTTTGTTAATTTTTTCCCATTTTTAATAGCTATTCTGCTATTCGGGGCAGAGATTATGAGCTATGTCGGTATTCGTTGCCCTTATGGAGTAGTTTAATTAATCCTTAGTCAGTTTGTCTGCTGGCAACCGACAATGCAGCATAAAATGAGATACAAAAAAGAAATAAAAACAAAACACAATACAAGTTCTAAATCAATTTTAATTAATTTTTAATCAAGTTCTGTTAATTTTCTAAATCGCTGGAGCCTTATTGAACACGTTCCGTGATCCATTGTAGAATAATCCACACGCTAACAACATTGTCGAATTAATAAAAGACAGAATTAACGTTTCCAACAGGTTTGGTGACTAATATTTTGTGGACTGTAATATCAACCACCAAAGGGTACGTTTCACAACGATGGAAGAAAGCGATGTACCATTTCCTAACCTCAACGAGGAGGAACTTATCTTGTTTAGTTTAGGCACATACCAATTAAAACTCGCAAAATCATACGTGTCCGAGCATTTGCGAAGAGGCATGTAGGTACTCTATAGAGGTATGCGTAGAACCAAGTCCTAATATGAGATACTAGCTGCGCCCCGCGGTTTCACCCGCGTAAGTTTAGATCCCGTGGGAATATCGGGATAAAAACTATCCTATGTCCTTTCCCGGGACTCAAACTATCTCTATACCAAATTTCATCGAAATCGGTTCAGTAGTTTAGGCGTGAAGAAAAGACAGACAGACAGACAGAGTTACTTTCGCATTTATAATATTAGTTTGGAAGTTTGGACATTTATAATATTAGTTTGGATGGCGCGAGTGATTGACTGTCGAGTAATTATTATTTAGTAAGATTATTGTAAAAATGGAAAATTATACCTGTAAGACCTGCTGGTGAAGTATGTTTAAATAGAAACATTTTCAAACGGTTGATTGATGTAGTTTTCTTGTGTATACCCTGTCTGCAATCTCTGTGCACGCCACTGCATGATTGCGACCCTCTTGTGTGCCGGGAAAGATAAACATATTAACAACGAGGTTGTTAAACGTGGAATGTGGACTCAGCGATCATTGTGCCGATAGTCGTGACAGCCTATGGCTTAATAGCCAAAAACGTCGACTAGCACCTGAGGAGGCTCTCGTTGGGCAGCTGGATCAAGGACTTGATTCAGAAAGCGGAACTTCTCGACACGACCCACATTATTAGAAGGTTCTTCTCTCTGGAGCCCTGATTGCCGATAGCTTGGACCTGTTCCCGATACCGGTGGGCTACAACTTTTTTATATTTTTAAATGCTTTTATGTTCTAATATTTAAAAATATAATTTGTATAAACATGTATAATGAAATAAAGGAGTTAAAATAATAATTAATGAGAATAAATAACGTTCTATTCTTTTATTTTATTCTATTTAATAAAACAATTTAACTTTCTTAGATATCTTTTTTCTCCAAGTGAATTCAGACATGCTGTCTTAGGATTAATTAAACTACTCCATGAGGTTAACAAATACCGACATAGTTCATAATGCTACAATTAACCTTGTCTCTGGGTACGGTCTTCTCAAAACCAATTTAACTTCCTTAAATATCTTTTTTCTCCAAGTGAATTCAGACATGCTGTCTTAGGATTAATTAAACTACTCCATGAGGTCAACAAATACCGACATAGTTCATAATGCTACAATTAACCTTGTCTCTGGGTACCGTCTTCTCAAACCAATTTAACTTCCTTAAATATCTTTTTTCTCCAAGTGAATTCAGACATGCTGTCTTAGGATTAATTAAACTACTCCATGAGGTCAACAAATACCGACATAGTCCATAATGCTACAATTAACTTTGTCTCTGGGTACGGTCTTACTCGTTCTCCTTTCAGTCGATAACATCCATCGGTTTCTTACTAAACTTCACCGCCCATTGTGTCACCCATTGTAAAGTTTTCTATATTTATGTCTGTAATTTATATGGTGTACATAATAAAGAGTATTCTATTCTATTCTATTCTATTCTATATCCGACGACCCTGCATACTTATCTCTTTTGTTGACTGTACCTGCACATAAATACGGGTAGGATTTTGTGATATTATGAAACCCGAACCTTTTGCCTTCATTTTCTGATATTGGAGCAATAATACGTTTTGACAGTGTTTGTAATATCCATGACATCCATATCCTTTTCCTGGTTTTATTAATCATACAAAATGGTACTGACAGGATAATGTCGGGCGCATTCGCGAATCTACGCAGTGGGGGTCGAAGATATCAAGATGGAATCTGGGTAAGCATCGTTTTTTTTTATATTAAACTAAAATAAAAATAATTCTGCACCTGAGGGATCGAATCCGGAACGAGATGGTGCGGCAAAGAATCAAAGTTGTCGACGTAGCTGACAGAATAAGTAAGCTGAAGTGGCAATGGGCTACAATTAGCCATAAAAGTAGAACCGATGATCATTGGGGCAGACGACTGTTCTTGAGTGGAGACGCAAATCGGCGAACGTAAGATGGGACGACCTCAGGCTAGGTGGAGTGACGTTCTTCGTAGGGTAGCAGCTGGATGAGAGTAGCCAAGAATCGAACTGAATGGCGTACAATTCGAGAGGCCTATGTCCAGCAATGGACTTCTGCAGGCTAATGATGAAAAAATTCTGGTAAAGAAAAGTAAATAAAAAAACAAAAAAAACCTGACTGCGGTAAAAAACTTAAGTTAAAAAAACTGAAAAGCTAAAAACAAGCCCATTTTAAATTAAATAAAAGTTGGAAGCAGGCGGGACCCATTTGAATTAGAAAATATAGTAAAAATGGTACCAGAGGAGGGTCCGGTGACGGGCAGCCGCGGCGGGTTCACGGATGAGTGCTAACGCGTGCCCGTGTTCCCGCCGTAAGCGGCAGAGGAGGACACCGTGGAGTTTTAGTGGGTTAAAGTCCCACATAACTGCATGCCGCCATGGCCGAAATTCGGTTTGGTACCTAAAAAAGTCTTAAAAATCTCTTTAAAAAGTATTTTATTAGCGGCTTTTGCAATCTGCAGTTTCATACAAATCGTAAAGACACGAAGCTATCACTAGGGTTGCGCAAATCGCACTTTTGTGTTTCATCATCAGTGAACATAACAAAATATAATAATTAAGAATCTTAACGAAAACACTATGCAATGTTTTGTAACCGCTATTACATTGAATAGCACTGTAAAAATAATCGTGTATTTCTTCACAATTACGAGTATGTGATCAAGAACTTTCAAAGAGACAGGAATCGAAACCTTCCAATTCTCAGAAAAATCTAAGGTACAGACGCCAGCACATAAAGCTACAACAATCTGTCTTTCTTTAATAAATTTTCAACTTTATCGCTACAGTATAAGGTTCAAGGTTGGTTGGGATTTGACAGTTTAGGGTAGCTTGATGTGCGGGCTTCTGTACATAAGTATACATAATATATATTTATAATAATATCAGCCTGTTATTGTCCCTGCAGGGCATTGAACATTGGTACTTGCCAGGATTTGAACCCAAAACATCGTGCATGAGAGACGAGGTCTTAATAACCACTAGGCCATCACGACGTACAGGGTAACCACGACTCCAGCACACGATTCTAAACCTACTAAAAAATCTGCTTTTTCATACAAAAGTGCAATTCCTACGCGGTCAAAATGTATGGAACAGCAATTTTTTTTTTACCGTGATTGTATCAACGCCAGGGTTCCGGGAGCATGTATTGAATCTATTGTAACAGGTTGCGCGTCGATTTCCTTGCCTCCCTCCATGACTGACTTATTCTTATCTTTGGATTTTAACAAAATTTATTTTTTCAACAAAAAGAAGGTCCAATTCGATACTGTAAGTCCTTGAAAAGTATTCGATATAGATTAGGGGCTGTCTTTTGTAGGAACTTTTAATTAAAACCCCAAGTGCTGTAGACTTTTAACGAACTTGCGGCCAACTGCAACGTTGCTATTATTCACCAATGAGAAGAGTAGCTGATAGTTTTTCAACTGAATTTTTTTTGTTAAAAGCTAATGTGAAAATTGTATACACCCGGATTTGTATATGGGTCCGTTGTATAAAGTGATTTTTCTTTTGATATGTTCATTTTCAAAAGGAAAGAGGTCGAACAAAATTAGCATAGGTGGCCTGGAAATACTGAATAGCACAATTAGGGTTACCTATGGTAGGTACTTATTTCAACAAATCTGATTAACTCAGAGGTTTAAGCCCTTGGGAATTTTTTGGGCAAGGTTCCCTCGCAGTACATACCACCTACATTTAATTTAATAGCACATCTGTTTTAAGAACAAGCCCTCTAAGTTATCTCATGATATTCAATAGATTGATAAACTCATTTTGGTATAATAGGACCAGTATCACTTGAGCCATGTTGTCCCTGGAGGATTCATTTCTGGTAGGAATCCAAGTCCTATTCAGTTCAGAGGTCTAGTAAAATTGGTTGATTTAGGATATATTTTCTTGTAAGCGATATTTTCGACCTCCGCAGGAGGATAAAGTGACGCTGTAACGAGACGTTGGCTTTGACAGGTTATACCTTTGTCACAGATGACAAAGGAAATTATAAGCGTGACGTAAAATATGGCGTTATGCCACTGTAGGATGTAAATAGAATGATCGGTTACTTACTTGGCTTTTGAGATCATAATTTTGTTAATACTATTCTAGACTTAATGAGGGGCTTGTGGTTAAGTAATATCAGCCGCACGGGTCGATCGATCAGGTTAAGCTACGCTTGCCGCGGTTGGTCTGTGGATGGGTGACCATCTTTACATACCAAAACCCCTCCGTGTCTCGGAAAGCACGTTAAGCCATTGGTCCCGGCTGTCATTCGTGGATCTTTGACAGTCGTTACGGGTCGTCAGAAGCCCGAAAATCTGACAACCAGTCTTACCCAGTAACTGGGTTGTGGAGGTCAGATAGGCAGTCGCTCCATGTAAAATACTGGTATTCAGCTGCATCCGGTTAGACTGGAAGCCGACTCCAACATAGTTGGGAAAAGGTTAGGCAGATGATAACTATTCTAGACTTAATTTTGGTTGCGTATTTACAAGTCAATCCAATTTACTTTACCCCGCCCATAATCTATCCCTGATTAATCATTACCTAAGGACCCACTTTTCTTTGTGTTTGTTACTTTAGTAAGATTTACTGAGGCAATTACGATATATATTCCGTTTGATGATAATTTCTACCAAACGCAGTGGCATTTTTATACTTATGATTGTGAATGTATGTGCTCTATTGGCTAAATATTGTCAGCTAACTCAGCTAGCATTATTAAGTCTCCTAAAGCTCCCTTCCCAAAGCTATGAACTAAGTGATACCTATTACACAGCTGGCCTTGCCAAAGATCTACACACTAAACTCCATCAACAAAGGATTATAGCGAGGTACTTCTACCTTGACCCCTCGTCATAGTTATTAAAACTTTCCCTAAACTAAGGCTTACTTTCGCCATCGTCGACAAACACGTTTGCATCATTTCGAAAGGATTAAGGCCTGATATCTCTCTAAGGTGTACCTTAGGGAGTACCCAACTTAAAATGAAAATACAGGAGGGCCACCTGTGCCCTACCCATGTTTGTTTTATATATTTTGTACCTGTAGCTGTATGATCTATCCACTCGTATAAAGGTACGCAGTGGTTTTTTATTAAGTCCTTGCTTTCGGTTTGTACATGGGAAAACAAAAGTTACGATTGATTATTTTCCACCGTGGATTTATGGAATTATTTTTCGGGAAACCAGCCCTTAATTATGAATAGTGGCCATGAGTTTTTGCAGACACATTCGGTAACTGATGATGAACACAAATGGATTGAATACTACTTTGAAAAAAGGTATTTTGAAGACCAGAGGGATTATTCTCAATAATTACCTAATAAGAAACTTTACGGCGAATGGAACTTTATTAAATCAGTTACAAATGTAGTCAAATAGATAAAAATATAGAATAATATTGATATTATATCAACCAACTAACAACTAGTGACCAGCGAAAGATTTTTTGTAAAGAGGAATACCGTTGGTCGCAGATGGTCTTACTCAGCGGAAGGAGAGTACTTGGGAGCTCTGCAGAGCAATAGGGATACAACTGGGTCAAGGGCCGAGGAAGGTACGCTCGTCCGTTTAACTCGTTAACTCTGTATTGAAACGACGAGATTCGGAAAAATAGCTTGGAAATAAACATTGAATACAAATGAAGGCAGGTATTGTAGCCAACAATGCTACATCTTATAAGTGCACAGCCCTATAAGAATACAAAGTGGCTGTTTTCTACTGTCCAAATGCACGGTCTACGAGACTAATTAAAGAATGTACCTAACCGAATTTGCATGAGACAGATAAGTTAAACAGAACTAATCATAAGTAGTGAAACAGGCTGTATTCATATAGGTTAGGGGCTGTCTATGTTCAAAACTTACAATGGTCTACTATATAATATAATCACCCTATAATGTTCCCACTGCTGGGACACGTCCCTATTTTCTGTGAGAGGGAGTGGACCGTAGTGGCCAAACCACGTGGGCCCATTGCGGGTTGGTAGATGTCACATGTCTTCGAATTTTTGGTTCTAGGACATGCCGGTTTAATCACGACGTTTTCCTTCACCGTTTTGAGGGCAGTGGTAATGAAATAATTTACACAAGTAAAACCTGGGGTAATGGTCTACCTAAACAAAATAAAATCTATCCATTCCATAGTTACTTAAGTACAAATTTTTGACTGCGACTTTGCCAGTTTATTAACAAGCTACATCGTTTCCCTATTACGACAAAAATGCACTAATTGACTACGGCAGCTAAGTACTATTAGTTATTCTGTACCTAACCTTATAACTATCCACATGTCTATTCAATCATATCAAACCCCCCACGAAGGACAACGCCATCTGTCTAGTTAGATGTTAACTATCACTGGCATGTTCAAGCTTAGTGTACATTCGAGATTCTCCGAGATGATTGGCACTGAATTGACAATCTCTGCTAGAATTTGAAATGCAATATGGGAAGTTACGATACGGCTGTATGACCTACATCTGCAAGCAATCCTGATTTATGTGCATACGTGCTGAGTTCGAGAAATATGCGAGTCAATCGAATTTTCAATCAGTGCTCATTTACCTATCTACTTTTTACTATGTATTTAGTCATGCTTCAAACGTAACCAAATAGCAACTCCGACCTCCAATCTACTTTAGTCACGAAATTTGCGTGGATCAAATAATTAAATATATAATGTTATAATTATAAATATTTAATCACACTAATATTATAAAGGCGAAAGTTTGTGAGTGTGTGTGTGTGTGCGTGTGTTTATATGTTTGTTACTTCTTCACGCTCAAACGGCTGAACCGATTTAGATGAAATTTGGTATAGAGATAGCTTGAGCCCCGGGAAAGGACATAGGATACTTTTTATCCCGATATTCCCACGGGATCGACATTTAAGCGGGTGAAACCGCGGGGCGCAGCTAGTACATAATAAATAGCACTGAAATCTTTTATCTTTAATGGAAGGTATCGCATGAACTCGGATCTACATATTGTTTGCTATGGATTATTTGCATTTCTGCAACTGTACTTCGTACAAACCTCGGTATAGGCTCGGATCAGCTTTAGCATGCTGTATCATCTATCACCCTTTATCCTTTGTTCCATGTTGTACAAGTCAGTGGAGAGAAACATGGCCCATCCCAGTGTTTGCAGAGGACAGGTTAGCACACCGTCATTATTTGCACGCCATTGCAAACATGTGTATTGTGCATGTGTGCATCCTATGTTGAATCAGTATTTTGACTCAGTGACTATCAAATCGTGCGTTGATATCGTGCAGAAGTTGATTTGCTTTGCGTCACTATACATCCTACTCATTAACATTTTTATAGTCATTAAATACTATAGCGACTTCATCAAGTTTTTGATTTGTTTAAGTCATTCTTGCATTGCGAAATTTTTTCTACCACGAACTATCGTGGCAACTACTAAGTGTCAACCTCAGATGATATATGATTTGAGCTGGCAACACTCAAGTAGTCAGAATACTTAATCAATCAACGTTCAACAGATTTACCAAGAAATCAAAATTGCAATTCATACAGTTTATATGCGTGACATTCTCGCATGCTTCCCATCAACTTTCCTACATCAATTTATCAATTCACCTGTCTTAAAGAAAATTCTGATCGCAACAAAAACACTTATGTATGACAGTGCCCACTATCTAACAAGTTATTATTCTACAGTAATAGTTACAATATTACACCGTGTGAGAGAAAATGAAATAAAGCCAAAGCCATCAAGACCACGGCTTTTTCTTTCTCAGTTTCTCACCATTAGAAAACAGATTTCCCTCTATATTTACTTTGTGGAAATCATTATGAAACTTGTGTTTCTCACCGTTATTATGTAAGCTCCCTAACGTAAGTATATTTAGGGGTACAGCTGTACCCCGGGGTTCTGTTTCCAAGGGTCCATGTTTGGGATTAGTGTGGTAGATTTCAACGTTCATAAGCGCTCGGGCTGACTAAATTGAGTTCAGTTATGTTTGAACTTTGTGTGGTATGTGTTTAGTGGTAGTTACTTGGTTGTATCTTTTGGGAAAATATTATAACAAAGTTGTATAGTACGATCAGCAATATGTTTACCCTTTAATATACTATCTGCCCCGTCATATGATTAATGGCTATTGTGTCACTTTCGCGGCCAGTGAAACCATTGGGATCCTATTTTAATTGGAGCCAGTACCAGTGTCGGTATCAGTCTCCATGTAAAATACTGGTACTACTACATACCGGCTAGACTGGAAGCCGACCCCAAAAAATTGGGAAAAGATTAGGCAGATGAAGGGTCCAGTAATCGGTGTCTCAATAGATATCAAACGATGAAGTAACAATATGACAACGCCTACTACAATAAAACAAATATTCGTGATCTCATATTGATACAATCATTGATCTCAATGCTGACATACCGAACGTTTTGTTTACACAACATCACATATTTCTTTTATTTCACCGACATGACACGAGTAACCTATTGTTTGCTGACGTGCAATGGCAATGAAGTAATGTAAATAACAACATTATTGTGTGCTTGACTTATTCTTAACTCGATTATCTATTATTTAATGATCGCAACAAAGTATTGAAAAACCTATTAAAATTAATAACAGTAGTAAAGACAAATTCTAATTACCAGACATTGTTCCTTTTTCATTTTAAATGCGTGTTCGCCTGTACAAAACATGAATTAAGGCTGAGTACACATCATGATCGCTTTTTCTAGCGTCATATTTCACGGCTCGTTGCCCTGAACGGAATATCGGTGGCACACCGTTGTGTAACAGCGGTAACTGCGATTTAATTGCACGCTGGTGTACAATCGACTTAATTGTGCGAATGGTATACCTGGTTTAATGAATCATTCGTCGATAGAAAATTAAAATCAATAGCCTTCGGCCTGAGTCCGACGTAACTGATATTGTGGTTGAGTGTTTCGCTTTACTTATAATGAGACTTTGCAAGGTCGGAGGGATTATGAATCTTGAAGGTTGGAATAATGTTTTGCGCGTTATTCAGTTTAAATATTGGTAAAATTGGCACTCTAAGCTCAAAAATGGAAACTATTCTAACAATAAAGCTGAAGATTTTATTTGTTTTTTGTCTTTACATCACGCTAATTCGCTTAGGAGCCGAGCAAAAACACAGTCTATCCATAGTTTCTTTGGCATTTCCCTACTCGTATCCACATTCATACTCAAAACTTTCTTGACGACATTTTCCGCATTCCCTCGCATCACATTCAGGGGCAATTCTCGCTATTATTAGAACGTTCATAGTCTGATCTAAGTCTCAATCTGTCAAAAATACCTCTAATTTCCCTACATTTTTGATAAGTTTTTGACATTGATTGTCGCTGAGATGAGACTGCGACTAGATTTTGAACGTTTTTAATTACGGGAATTGGCCCTCAGATTTCCACACAAGTTTTCAAAATAGAATTTTATGCACTTATTATTAAACATTATCACATCCTGCAAAAATAATGTGAATTTAAATTTAAAATTTTTCACTAACCTTTCAATTTGAAGTGCCAAACATACCCTTTTTTTCTCCGCAACTTGCACATTTGTTTACAACGCACTCAACACGAAACAGTAATTATATAGCGAATTAATGGATTTTTCTAACACTTGCATAAATTCACTTGAACATAGTTATCGTTCACAATAATCAACAATAAAATTACTAAGCTGTCAAAAGATTCAATATCAAATGAAATTTCCATCTACCCGCAACAAATATTTTGTCAATATTTTTTATAAATTAGTTCTAAATCTCACAATCAAAGTTTTCTTCCGATTTGTATACATGAGCAACTTTTTTATTAATTTCACCAAGTGTCCGTGTATACTCAGGAAGCCAGTAAGGGGAGCTGGTTAAAGTTTCTCCTGTACTATGTCAATGGGCTTCATTAGAAAGGCATTACTTATTAGTAAAAGGTATTCTAAAGGATATCCCGTTCATAGTACTCTCTTACACTGCGAAAGTCTGGCAATATTTATATTATATTTCTGCTGTGCGATAGCTGGACGCCTTACTGAGTATATGATTTGACACTTTTGAATTTAATTTTGTATTAATATTTACGTTAATAAAGTAAAACAACATTTAACCCCTTATGTTATTTTCTTTTAATAAGTATATAATTTGTAATTGTTAGTTCTTCCGAATAAATACAATAAAAAAGTTTTATTTAAGGAAACAAAATAAAAACTACAATGAAAAAATAAACCAAAAACTAAAACACATTCTGAGATCCGAATCCAAGACTGCTTGTTTACGCATTCACACAAGTAATTTGGAACTTGCATCAAGATCTAATTTGTATTATAAAAGCAGGTATGGTTCGAATCCCAGCACTGATGATACATTTTGTTTCTTTTATCATTTTCAGTATTTTTAGATAAACCTTCACTATTTCATAAACCCATCAAATCATAATACTTACTTACTTTTATCTGACAACTAGCTAATGCATTGTTTGCTTTTTTTGTTAGAATCCATCTCCGGCGCGCAAACAACAATTTACCAAAGTTTCATCACAATCGGTCGAGCCATTAATGTTTGCGAGACTAACGAACACCGATTGATTTTTACATAAGTATAAAAGAATATTGAAAAGAACCTTTTGCCACAACAAACTGCTACAGTTATAGTTCTTCCCCTAAATATTAATATTCGCCACCTGAAAGTATTTCGGCCTCTAGCCATGCCTATATTATGGCTTTCCTTTTGTGGGAAAACACGGTACCAGTGTTTAGTCGAGTGCGTTATAACTTATAATCCCGAGGCCTTTCCCTCATGGTGGGACCATAAAACATGATATTGAATTTGTTTTGTCCGACGAACGCGGGCGACACGGCGACGTCGCGTCGTCCTGTCGCCTGCCGCTATGTTTTCATTTAGTTTTTACGAGCGCAAACAATGTTTCCGCTCGCTTCTTGCTGTGAGGGCGTGGTTGAATTGAAAATGTATGTAGTGGAAGGTTCGGTTTCATATTTTGTGGCACCTGAAAATGGACTGTGTATCGCTCTTCAGATATTTCGGTGTGTTTGTGGCAGCGAAGTGCAACCAAAAAAAAAACTGGTCGATACATTTTGATGTACTTAAACATTAATTAAAAATAAAAGTGTAGTAGATACTACTTAACTCTTAAGGCGAATGGGTAGTTGTAGCCCGCGAAATTCAATTTTTCTTACGTTTTTTGCAATTTTCAGGTCAGTGTCAGGTTGTATCTTGATCAAAATATGATTCGCGACAATAACAGGTACGTATTTACAGAATTATAATAATTAGAATCATTAATACATCTTTCTAAGTTAGATTTCTACCGTTAAGAACAAATCTCGTATGGAAAAGTGTTGGTGGTAGAAATCTAACTTAAACAGATGTATTAATGATTCTGATGATTATAATTCTGTGAATACGTACCTGTTATAGTCGCGAATCAAATTTTCATCAAGATACAACCTGACACTGACCTGAAAACTGCAAAAAACGTAAGAAAAATTGAATTTCGCGGGCTACAACTACGCATTCACCTTAAGTAGCTAGCAATAGGAAAGGCGGACTTAGCCTGCATCGATGTGGTGACCAAGAGGAAAATGCTAAGAAGACGCTATGGTTAGATGACAGTCATGGATTTAGACTGGCTAACAACCAGTTAAAGAAGGCAGTGTTTAGCAGTTACTTAATGTAGGCTGAATAGAATAAGGTGCACGCTAGAGATTTTTATATATCAAAAGAACATCAGCCTTAAACTTGAAATTGATTGAACCCAAAGACGATAAATTAGGTGCTAGCCTTGTGGAAAAACCAACGAACTCCCCAGAAGCAAATCACTGCCCATGTAAAAAGGAATCACCAACTATATTTTACTGTTACTGCGAAAACGCCTCTATTAAAAATGTCCTCCTATTCATAGTAAGTAGGTACAGTTTTATTAATTTGTTTGTCGTGTCCGCGACAAATTGTCGTCACAACCTGTCGGATGACCCGGTAGGAAACAACGATCTGTGATGTCCCAATAAAAAGTTATTTGCGAAATTATGCCGGCGCCTCCGGGACGCTTATTTGGCTGGAAATCGATATCTTGATACCTACCGTAGAAATAGAATGTAGGTGAATTGTACTGAACGGTGAAGCTACTCAAATTATTTAATAGCTGGTTTGGGGTTGATTGCAGTTTGACGGAGTATTTCATTTGCCAAGGTTCATCAGAAATATTTGAGAAGTACTTATGTTAACTGGCAATTCACGAATAAGCTGTTCTGTCTGTATCATCTTGGTTATCGTTGATGGTGATTAAACTTTTAGGTTGACTATGACTGCTATGAGTATTTCTGGGGTCGCGTGGTGGATTACGGCCCACTCCCTCTCACTGAGCGGAGGCCTGTCCCAGCAGTGGGAACATTATAGGCTGATTATGAAAGACTATACCCAGAAGTTAGTATGAAATTCAGGCATTTATTACTATCAAGTAACAAAACCCCTCTTGTATTGTTCACCTTGATATCAACTTTACTGTTCTGTAGATTTTGGATTACTACCTAATCTTAAATTTTGAGCTGGCGCCAATGTTAACTCAGTACCATAATTGAATATTAATATTATAATCTACGGATTATATTGTGATGTTAAGCTATTGTTTCAAATTGGATAATGTTCTTATCGCAACTTCGTCCCTGAATAGACTGGTTTCTTCGTTTTTGTAGAACTCTTTAATAATAATTTAAACCTACCTTCTGTACCTATCTGTATAACGGTTGTGATTACGTACACGTACGAAATTGTACGTAGGTACCTATAATTAAACGCCAGGTAGGCGTTCATCCCATTTTCAGAAGCATAATTTATTTCGGGTGAAATTTAATCTCACTTATATGGGTTATTGAATTACTTACACACAGTATATTGATAAATTAGAGAGTCACAGTACACAGGTAGGCAGTATACACACTTACACAGGCATGGATTTCACTGATTTGCGAAAATAAGCAGCATTACAAATCGAGACCCGAGACAGACACGTCATATTTTTGAATTTAAGAATATCTGTGACGACGTTTACAGGGACTTGACGAAAGCCTGAAAGTCTTTTAGTCTTGGCCAGTAAACGTGGAGGTCAGATGGCGGTTACTGAAACCGACCGGTCCATGTCATGTGATAACGAATTCAGCGGAATCCTGCGACCTGCACTAAGTCATCTTGGAGAGACACATACTGTAGGTTTTTTAATGCTAGTCAAATAGAATAATAGGTACTAATAAAACTCACCCATTCTGCTGCGACTCCTGACTCTCATCAGCATCATTACTGACGATGGACTCTAACATTTGTATCTTCAACATTGTAGTGCGTCACATGACAGAGAACTCACTCTTTGGCACTTAAAACACTTAACAACACTTTGTAACATTCACTGATTTACTTGAATGACATTTAACACTGATTGGATCTCTTCTGGAGTTGTTTGTTGATGACCTGAAGCAAATTAAAAATATTTGTTAATTTTGCAATGAATGGTGCTGAGATAATCACTAAGATTGTAAAAGTAATCGAAGAGTTATTGGTTATGGTTATACGACTTAATGGCACAACAAACACTAAAAAACAGCAGCTAAAGATGTATGGAAGAAGAAGATGTGCTGTGCCGACCCCAAACACGTTGAAGTAAAGGTAGGAGCATGATGCATAATCATAGCATAATCAGCTTATAATGTTCCCACTGCTGGGACACAGGCCTCCTTTATGTGACAGGGGTGGGCTATTATCCACCGCGCGGGCCCAGTGCGGGTTGGTAGATGACACATGTCTTCAAATTTTTCTAGTTTGGTTTTTGGTGCACCCTGTATAAAAGTCTAATCAGTTTATCACAGGCATCGGGGCAAAGACTTCGTAAGGTTCTTTATTTTTTTTATTCTTTGACATGCTAAAGTGTTAAGGCTAGATCAAGTGCTATTCTTTCAGGTCCCTTACGGGGTATAGTCTCAACGCCATAACGCCATCCTTTGAGCCAAGGACCTCTTCAGCCTAGGGTTCCTGCATTATGTGACACAGGCGACCGACAAAGCTCGTAGGGACCTTTAACTAATCTTCTACAGTATAAATAGTTTGAATACCTGGAATAACAGCTTTCATTATAGTCTGCAAATTATCGCAATTACTTACGCCAGTTATAGATCACGTCAAACGGACGATGTTACGCGGAAGCCAACAATTATTTTTGTGACGGTAAAAGTTGATATTAATAACACGTCTTTGTAACTGTATCACGTGTTGAAAGTGACAATGTAATTGTCTTTAAATGCATTCAAGTGAGCAAATTATTAGCCTGAACTTGGCTGATTTTAAAGAAATTATTATGAGGAAATCTGCACCATAATTGCTCAAGACAACGTCAGACAGATATTTGAAAAATTCGTCTGCTCGATTACGTAAAGAACGCAATGAATGTTGTTGAATTGTCAAAATGAAAGGCATTGCAATTGTTAGTCTTACGCAATTACCCCGCTGGTCTAATATTCTGAAATCGTTTGCTATCGTTCCAATGTGTTCTCTTGTGGCTCATATTTCATCGTTGTCCATGGGGTGTTTCAGAAAGTGCCTCCTGAATTCAGCCTTTTTTCAGTAAGTGAATAGCTGAATAAAAGAAGACATAAAACTAACTTTATTAGTTAACAATGTTACCGACACGCTCTGCTGTAATTTGCTACTTAAAAAAGGCTTAGCAATAAAACAAATGATAAAAAAACAAATTTTAATGAACATAATATTATTATATCTACGTCACAGCTTGATTACTTGAGACGTTTGCATTGTATTTAGCGTGTATGCCAATCAAGCTAACACGTTGCAAAGGCAATTAGTACTTCACTCAGGACCCAGTTCTACCTGTATATTACCTACGTCTTTATATTAGTGTGTCCTAAATTCAATACGTAGGATTTTTTTGCCACTAGAAAATTCCTATATATAGGTATAAGTTCACTATTGCTTAAAATGTAAAGAAGGCTTAATTTCATCATTTAAAACCTGGTATTTTTCTGTTTGAAATATGTTTAAATTGATTATTCAATAACACTGAAACTGTTATGTTCTTGTTTTGTTACTGAAATAATACCAACTAGAATTATAGCTTTTTCCTCAGATTTCGTTTTTGTCAGTAACTTAAAATGTAGCTTATTTATGTTAGCCTTTTACAGTCTTCCCAGGGATATGCACTAACAGGCATTGCACAGAGGGGGTATCGAATCAGTTTATTGAGAAGTAACGGTGCCCCCTTCCATGTGCAGATAGTGATCACCAGGGTGGTTTAGGTCAAAAATCTCATAGGTACTCCCCGTTCTTCTCGCCAAAACCCGGGTGCCGGTTTAAAAGAAAATAGTCTATGCGCATATTTTCCTTTTTCCATTCTAAACATTAGCAGAGCAGTTACTGTTATAGTGATGTGCCCAATCAATTTAACAGGCGTATCAGTTGAGTTTGATCTTGTTACTTTTGTGACTTTACAAATATTCTACTTTTTGTGTATCAGTATGGTCTCAGTCAAAACAAAACATCAACGCATATAAAGAGAAAAGTCCTCAATCACTCATTGATTGGCTCATCAGCCCAAACCTGAAAAACGCCTACTGTCGGCACGGTATGGAAAGGGATTTTTAAGCGACGACGCGACGAATAAAAATATATATCTTAATGGTATGATAATAAAGTTGAAATTTCAATGATGATTCCTTAGGACGTCACGGCAATGTTCCGTCAGGTCAGACTTCGTTAGCATGTAGTGATTTCGAAAGATGGGGTGCCGTATCGGACGGTCGGACCGTCTGTGGGCGCAAGCCCTAGACTTAGAATGCTGAAATTTCGCACAGAAATTCCGTTTTTGATGTAGACGAGGAATAAAAATTTTTCGAAGGGAACAGGCGAAATCGCTGGTAAAGTTCTAGTAGTGAGAAGAAAAACAAAAAATTAGTTATTGTTAGTTTAATGTAGGACATTTTTCTTTCGAATTTATTTCCAAAAATATCTTCGTTAATCTTTAGCTTCAAATAATGATCCTGGAATTTAATTACTAATTTTATTGCTTTAAAACTTTATTTCTTTTCGTCAGAAGAGCTTTAGAAAAGTTTTTATAACTTTTAATTAGAGCCGTAATTTACGCTTTATTTTTAGCAATAAGTAGTTTGGTAGTACCTAACGCAATATTTTGTAAATTTTACGATTTTTATGTTGAATACACAATAATCGTAAAGTTTTATCATTAACTACAATATTATTATTGTTACCACTTCATTCGCATGCAGTGTTCAGGGGTTTCTTCTCATGTTTGTATTATCTTTGTATTGGATTGGTTTGTGCGTTGTCTTGTCTGCCAGTCAAACTATCAATCGTTACTTATCAATCAGTAACGGAACTACTTTTAACAATTTGAAAAAAATCCTACAGATAGCGTGAGAAATGTGACGTCAGCGTCATCCCGTTTGGCGAACGTGGTTGCGTCCATTTTTTTGGTCCCAAGTACCTGCTCCCGCGCCGCCGTTTGTATACACAATATTCTCTGAACATTAGAAGTTCTTAGAAATAGATTTTTTTTCTATGAAATCCTACAACTCGCAAGCAAAGTTTTTGGGGATTTGTGGATAGATAGAAATTTTGGCTGTAACATGCCGAGGAGTCCGTTTCTACGCGGTAAGTGTGTCCTTGGAAAAGGCACACGGCCCATTGGAATGACGTGAAATACTAGAGTATGGAACGGTATCATCTAACGCTGACCGGCTGTGGCTGATAGGCTATGGCTGATAGTCAAGGGCTCGAAGCTTGTGATTCAAAGCCTCCATGAGGCTTTGAGTCCGTAGCTCTAGGCTTGTGACTCAAAGCCTCCATGAGGCTTTGAGTCCGTGCCTCGAAGCTTGTGATTCAAAGCCTCCATGAGGCTTTGAGTCCGTGGCTTTAAACCAGCGGCAAAAAGGCCGTGGCGCAACAGCTGTAGCCGGGAAGCTTTGGATGTAGGAAGGGATGTGCGTAGCACTCAACACCACCGATGTAGACAATTTGACTTCTCTTTTAGATTAGGGATAGTTCGGCTGCTTCAACTTGATATCGAGTAAAGCTAAACAGTAAAGATAAAAATAAGCTATCGAGTAAAGATAAAAAAAAAAAAAAATTAGTTGGTTCCTTAGAATTTTCATGAAAGAAAATTACATAGTCAAGTAGAGATAAACCATTCTAAAAATGCACGCCCCTCCACTAAAACATTTGAAATGTGTATGCAATAAGCAGTGGAGCGGCGTTCATTTTGAAAATGGTTTATCTCTACAGAGTTATACATGAAAAAAAAAAATTTCAAGTACCTATACTATGTTTCGACGATAAAAAGTCAGCTGATATCAGGTCCTAGATGAGTTTCAATAAAGTTAAATGCATAGCCTATCAAAATCATAAGTTCCTTTGGCTTTGCCGTGGACGGGTAAAAACAAGTACATACATACATAATCAGCCTATAATGTTCCCACTGCTGGGACACAGGCCTCCGCTCAGTGAGAGGGATTTGTTCGAATCGACCCTGCTTCTTATAAGGATCAAAAAAACTATTGGACAAGTGTATTTCCACCCTGTACGTATACATAGATGAAGATGTAGCTAACTTGAAGCTTACTTAAAGTAAAAGATAAACTTTAGACGTTTGTTTGTCGCAGGTGCGCACTTTAATAACACTTGAATAATACAACCACTCTTATCTGCCAAAAGTACGAACAAGATAAGGAATATTAAGAAATATCTTTGTTACGGTCCAGACTAGAAAACAAAACAGAGACTTTAGGTATATAGAGGTACTGTATATACCAAATGATTCGTTGATCTAGTGGTAGCAAGCGCTACGCAAGCATGGGAACCTGAGGTCCTGGGTTCGACTCCCGGGTCGGGCGAAATGTTATTCGGGTTTTTTATCTGGAGTTTCTCAGTAGCAGCCCGGAGTCTGGATTTGATGTTGTTGGCAATAGGCTCGCCCCCTATTACATGGAGCTTAAACATAACTGGCGAAATGTGGGTATACTATAGGTACTTCTCTACCTAACCCTTCGCGTAATACAAGCGTGATGGTATGTTATAATTTTTTTTTGTTTTTTTTTGCATCGTTTTTAATGTATATTTACATAATTCAAAAAGCTAACAATCTTAAAATAATAATATGTACAAGTATATAAAAAGGGAGGGAAAATAATCAAAGGGCAATAATATGTTATAATCAATTATACAAGCTATCACACTTTGAACTTGTTGACTTTTTAGGGATCTTAATAGCGTGTGGTTTTTTGTATAGACAACTTTGAACCTTATGCTTTAGCGACAAAGTAGAAAATCTATTAAAGACATTTGACAGATTGGAGTAGCTTGATGTGCTGGCGTCTGCACCTACTTAGGTAGGTACTTCTGTAATCAACATATTATGTAGAGTTGTAATAGTTCAAATAACATCTGAAACACGTAAGAATTCGCCACTCGTAAAGAATTCTGAAATTTTTTAGCTAATTCTAAGTATTAATTTAATAAAAGAGAACAAAATTATAATAGTATGTAGTATAAAAAATGTACCTACACCTTGTATAGGTACCTACTGTACCAAAATAGTGTATTATTGTTCAGGCGGTACGTTACATAACTTGCACATTGTAACAAGGCCGTATGTTCTACGGTAAAGTTTTCAAATCATTGGTAAAAGTTTTGTATCCAACAAGTTTTAGCTGTGTCTTTGTGTGGTAATGAAAATAAGCATGTGAGTGCCTGCGTTAGTAAAAGATTTTATTAATACGAACCGACAATAGAATAAAATCATCATGTGCCTAGCCTTTTCCCAACTATGTTTCGGTCGGTTTCCAGTCTAACTGGATGCAGTTGAATGCTAGGTAAGTTGTTACATGGCCTTTGTGACCAACCCTGGATAACACGCACCCCTTGGCAAGACTGTTGTCAAACTTTTGGGCTTCTGACTAGACGCTAGACAAAATCAAACTGGTTGCTAATTTAATTGTAATTTTTTTTTCTTTTTTTTACATTTATTACTCACACCCTGACTTATTACTTGTATTTTGTTTTTTAATTAAAATCGTTTTGCTTGTACCATGTTTGTAAATATGTGAGCACCATGTATCTATCAGATAATTAATTTATATGTCATGGTTTCGTTTTTAATTCTTTTACCTATTGTGGTATAGTAATTTTATTGTAGGTGCATCGTCCTCACATGTTATTATATAATTAATGTACCCATGCAAAATATTGTACCTAAAACATTTTAAAAGAGTAACGGTGGAGTTTCTTGCCCGTTCTTCTCCATACGAAAACTACCTTTTGGAATGGGCGACTAGAATCAATTCTATTTTAAGATAATTTTTGACGTTCAAAAGTGCCTTTTATGTGCCTATTTGAAATAAATGCTTTGACTTTGACTTTGACTTTGACGCGACATAGCGACTGTTACAGGTCTACACTAAGGGTTCTCGGTACGTAATGGATGGTCATCTATACACGGACCGACCTCGGCAAATGGTTTGCCTTGAATACCGACCTGAGCGGCTTTTACAATTAAACCACGAGCCCCACGAAAAAAGAATAAAAAAAAATTGATAACCGAAGGTAGCTTTATCAAAAAGGTGTCAATGTCACTCTTCTGCGGTGGAGTTGAGAACAGAACACTGAACTCCGGGCCACTGGGATCATGGAAGAGAGCCCGGCGCGTAACCTCTCCCACGGCCCCCTTAAATCAGCCGAGGCAGGAAACCTCTCAAAGTAAAGAACTGCGCGCAGGCACAGTTCTGGGGCTTTTCAAACACCATTGTCTCAAGTTACATTAAATGTAACTTCCCGAGAAGAGCTGGACACCCAACATACTTTATTATTCTTATCTATTTATGTTACAAAGCATCGAAAATGTTTATATCGCGATTTAAAACCTAACAAAAGTATACAATTTTTATGAATGGTTGGATCCCATTTACGGTTGATTTTATATTCAATGAAAGTTTTGTTCCTAATTTACATCGATAAATATGATTTCCATAGGACCGTTATGTGCGATAATGGTAAAATTAATCAAAAATAGAACATAAACGAGTCATGGCGACATCTATTATAAAACGTTTGAAATCAATTTTATATTAAATCTATTTGCGGGTAGTTGCATTTTTGTTGAGAGTTTGACATCTGGTACTTATCTTGTTTACGTTGTCCATAGAACACGATACAATAGGAAACTAATAACGATAAATGTTAAAATATGTTTGCTTTTACTCTTTGCAAACAGTGCCACAGTGGAAGTCTAAGAAATTATGTACTTACAACAGAAAAGTACTTATGAAAATTGGTTGGAAGTATCTAATGTTGTGTTACAAAGTGATATCCTTCTCTAAAGTGAAGTAGACATGAGTGTTTAATTCGTTAATTTAATAGCTTCTCTTCCCCGGTAATGTTATTGGTGTTTAATGAGAAATAAACTCACATTCGTACAGAAGCTTAATGTAACGAGAATTAGCTTTATCATGTAAGGCTTTTTGTATCATCCTTCGTAGAAAACGTTTGGTGGCTGATATAATTTATCAACTATCACATTTATTACAAATTGAATTATACTATTGCCTTATTTAGTGTGAAAATGTCAAGTGAAATGTTATTTGGAATATTGTTTTACAGAGATATAAAAATGACTGGTGTTTTCAGTATTGGATAAATACATACGAGCATGTAAAAAGAAGTAGTAAAATTCTGCTAAAAGGAAAAAACTTTGACAAAGTTTAAACATTTTACAATACAATACTGTTTTGCTGAAGTATGAGGTTATGCTAGTCAGGAGGTAAAGCTAATAAAGCTGAAAAGTCTGTTTGTTTGAACGCGCTAATGTCTGGAACTACCGATTGGATTGGAAAAAATCTTTTTGTATTTGATAACCAAATTCTTGAGGACATCACGATAGGACCCTTAGGAGTAGGAGCCGAATCTAAAGAAAAAAAAAAATCAGAAAGAACGCTAAGCGAGATCAGGAGAGATGTGGAACAAGAAATTTCACACGGACGAAGTCACAGGCAGAAGCTAGTTAAAGTTAAAAATGCTTTGTAAAATCCAAGTTACGACTAGTCGTCAATTGGCAGTTTTTGTATTTCATTGAAATTTTGTATTCCATAGGCATTCAATTCTTATGATGAATCAATTTTAATTTGTTTAATTTCGGTTACAAGCCTGGTTCCAACAGTAGGGAACTGCATACCTAAGTAGTGACTAACCGATATTATACAAAAGATAAGAAATAAACCAGGATAAGGGAACAGTCTTTATAATTCAATAAAACGCGAAAATGGCGATTATATTAAAATTTTAAAGGCAATGTACAGACGCCAGGACAACAAGCTACTACAATCTATCAAATTTATTTAATAGATTTTCAACTTTATCGCTAAAGCACAAGGTTCAAAGTTGATTGCAAAAATTTTACAGTTTCGGGTAGCCTGATGTGCTGGCATCTGTACCTACAAGTACCTACCTATACAAGTCTTGAGCTCAAACAAGGTCTTTTGTATCTGAAGAGAAAGGGTAATTACATTTTATATTATTACATGTATAAAATGTAATAACCCTTTTACTCCTAATCACCAAAACTAATAATGTTTGTAAAAGATTATGCAAATACAACAAGCCCCGAAACCCAGTTTAGTCCCGGCGCGCGGCGGCGGCGGCTCCTGCCTAGCCCCATTATCATTATAATGAGATTTATGCCGAGGTAGGTACTTAGTTTTACCTAGATAGGTACTCAGATAACAACGGCCGTGAACGGCCGGGTCTATTCTGTAAAAATATCACTGTGAAAACTTAGGTGAAGTGAGCTTGGACGAAGGGAGCTGACATTCCACTTGATGGCCAATTCTTGTAATTTAAAACGTTCAAAATCTAGTCGCAGTCTCATCTCGGCGACAAACAAATGTCAAAAACTTGTCAAAATGTAGGGAAATTAGAGGTATTTTTGACAGATTGAGACTGAGACCAGACTGTGAATGATTTTAAAATTACGAGAATTGACACAAAAAAAGAAAAAATAATCTAGAAATTGACACTATTGACAGCTGATTACAACGAAGCCTAAACACTTTGACAGACAAATAATCATAACGAAGCTAGTCTGAATAAATTTTAGTCGCTAGCTTTTGCCTGATGCTTCGCCTGTATGGAGGTCAGAAATTATCCCACGGAAACGTACTATCGGGGTAAAAAGTATCCTTTGTCCTAACCCAGGACATGGTCTACCCATGTGCCAAACATCCAAATCCGTTCTGCTGTTTTAGTGTGAAAGTGAAACAAAAAAACTATGCACATTTCAATTAGAAATAATAATAAAAACTTTTTAAGAAAAAAAAAAACCGACTTCCAAAAAAACACTACAAAGTGAAAAATAACTTTAATTTCGGAAGTCGGTGTCTTTGGATCTGTATTTTAGTTTTTAGCCACCGACTTCCGAAATTAAAGTTATTTTTCACTTTGTAGTGTTTTTTTGGAAGTCGGTTTTTTTTTTTCTTAAAAAGTTTTTATTTCACGCTTTTTAGTGGGTCTGCTTATAATTTATCTAAGTTACAATAGCTTAGTGCTCATCGCCTTTTACAAACAAATTATTGATTTTCCCGATGCAGGGAAGTTAATTGTTGAGGAGTTCTCCAGGTCCACCATCAGCTCCATATCACCATTCACATTGTGACGAGCATAAATTGCTCAGCAACCATATTAAAGTAATCGAATAGCAACCCGTGAAATACTTATATATTATTGAGTAGTTCCGGAGGCCATCTGTGGTCTTCATCATCAGTTCCACTTCACCAAATGGTGCTTTCCGAGAGCAAGTGCACGAGTTACTATAAAAAATACCCAAATCGCTATAGGTGTGCCTATAATATTTGAAGAGTTCCTTCGATTTCTCCAGGATCCCATCATCAAATTCTGACCTGATGTTTTTAGACTAGATGCTGATAATCCTGGCTGCAGCATCAGGCCAGACTTATGTCAACATTGCATTGAACTTAAAATTTAGTCCTGTTTAAAATGAGCCCAAACACGACTACTGTGCTGTAATTTCAAGGTTTGTACTTTTTCTGATGCTCCTGGCTTCAGCATCAGGTCTCTATGTACTTCGGTGTTCCTCATTAACAGTACGTTTATCCACACATCGAGCCCTTTTCAATGAGCCTAAACACGATATATCTGCTGTTAGATGTCGAGGAGTTAGGTACTCTGCAGACTATCCTGACTGCAGCATCAAGTCATGACTTGATGATCATGAGACCAAATGTGACAAATGCCCTATCAAACATCAAAACAATTTACTAAAAACAGCCCTTGCCTGTTCGAGTAACTTCTTACTGTTAAGGAGTTGTACCTTCCATCATCAGCCCAGCTACCTGAGATGGTGACAACCATACGCAAATACACAAGATACTTCATAAAATATGCGAAAAACAATAAGTGAGCCTATAAAATTTGAGGGTTGCCCTCGATTTCTCTAAGATCCCATCATCAGATATTGAAATGGTGATAATGGGACCACACGAGAAGCACCAGCTTTCAAATAAAAAAAAAATCATGAAAATCGGTTCACCCAGTCGCAAGTTATGAGGTAACAAACATAAAAAAAAAAAATAAAAAAAAATACAGTCGAATTGATAACCTCCTCCTTTTTTTGAAGTCGGTTAAAAATATATAGTAGTAATAATTTCTAATAAGTAATTAACCTTATAAATATTTAATCAATTTTCAGATTGCTGACACTTTTAAATCATTGCCGTTGGGAGGAAAGAAAGAGAATTTCGTGCGTATATTGAATCGTTGGTCTATTGGACGCAAGCACTACTGCTAAGCATGGTGTCCTGCTGGAGTAAATGCGTAACACACTATCAGTAGCAATCGGTTTCATTTTGACAGTTCAACAACGTTCATTGCGTTTATTACACGTTGTTGATCAGACACATTTTTCGAACATATAAAGCAATGGATTAGCAATATCCTTCAAAATGATTCACATTGAGATCGATAGTGTGTTTCGAAATTAGGGTGCTGGGCTCAATTGCTGGGTAGGGCAAAGTATTATTGGGATTTTCTATTAGTTCTCAGTAGGAACTCGGAGTCTGGATTTATGCCCGGATGGTGGCAATTGCAATAGGTTCGCCCAATTACATGGGACTTAACATAACTGGCAAATTGCGGGGGAACTATAGGTAGGAACTAGGAACACCTCTACCTAACCCTTTGGCATACAGTCGTCATGTTATGTAAGTATGTATGAAAAAGCTCACATAAATAAGACAGACAATAAACCAACAGTACCTACAAAATAATCTTAAACACTTAAAATTCAATTTAGGGTGATCCTAAAGAAGGCCTTGTTCCTAACAAAGAATGGGGACACCCCTACCTACCGTTGGGTGACAGGATTAAGGCCCGGCGCTCACCAGCACCCTAATTCCGAAACACACTATCAATCACAATCTGAATCATTTTGAAGGAGTCTGTTGCTTCATATGTTCGAAAAACGTGTCTGCTTAGCAACGTAAATAACGCAATGAATGTTGTTGAACTTTACTACTGTTAGTGTGCTAGGTAAACGTAAAATCACTCCGTTGGTGGCACGGCGCGGGCGCGGCATGGCATGGCAAAGGATTTTCGTAAGCGGAAATGATTTTGAATCTTATTTTTATGCTCTTAGCACTTAAATTTCATTGGTTTCGGCATCGGCCGGGCCATACAAATGTTTATGGTTTGCCGTGCAGCCGTGCCGCATCGTGCCGCTTAGTGAGCGCCCACCTTTATATTAAGAGGTCGGGGCAGAGCCCGGCAGAGGCGTCTTCCTGTCTACTAATAACAACATTATCGTGATCGATAAACCGTCTGCCAAGCAGCTTGACTAGGACAGCGTTTGCTTATGACCAATCATACTTTGTAAGCGGGTCTTAGCTTAGTTAAATTGTTAACGTGTGACTGATCTTACTAAAATAAAAGAAAGAGACTTTAAAATCATTAAACTGCTTTCCTGTAATGTTGTGCTTTTGAGCAAGACTACTTTTAGACAGCCTTTACGATGCAAATTATTTCTATACATAATTATATGGCTATCAATATTCTTCCTGCTTACATTTAATTAAATTAATATTAATTAACTGCTAAATATTCTAAATGGTATTTTGTTGTTTAATATTATTTGAATTTCAAGGGTATACTTGCTTGAAACACTTTTTTTGTTTTTCAAGTAATACCATACTATTAGTTATTCTGTGGTAATACCTAAGTCCAAAAAAGGAGGTCATATTGTCTACCATGGTGAACAATGGTCAGGGATTTTTTTGTACATAGGTCCATTCGTATATGCTAGCAGGCCGTGCAATGTAGGCGGGTAGATTAAACTTAAACTATAAACTTGGTCCCCTCTATTATGTTCCCAAACCTCGAGCACTTTTGTGGAAGAATGAATGGTTTCGAGTGAAGGTGAGTTCCGACCGACTCGAGTCGGTGCGGCTCCCCAGGTAAACACGGACCTCCGATGTAGTGACAAAGGTCCCTGTATTTATACAACTGTGCGCGAAAACTTTAATTGCGCCATGCAGGACTATTTTGTGTGATCTGGCAGTTGCGATATAAAGCGTCTTGCTCTTATAGTTTCGGAAGGACCAATAATAATAATATTGATTTTAAATTCTCAAATCTTCGTGTTTTTGAGAATTATCTAGATTCCAGTTTTCATTTGCTTCAAAAGCACACAGTTGTTTAAAGTAAACGATAGATTTTACAATTATTTTAGTAAAATTGCCAGCGGTTCTTTTTGTCGACTAAAATTTTATTGGTAAAAAACCTGACTTATTCATTAGGTAATCAATAATAGTTATGCAAAAATAATAAAAGCTTATTAAATCTGGTTGTTATTGTGCAGATATTTAATTGTAGATAGTTTATAGATAAATTGTGACAAATGCAAAAAGATTTGCGCGTCGTCGGGATCGAAGCGGCGACCCCTTGCAAAAGATCTCCGTAGGTAGGTATAATATTTACCGAGAGCTTTTACGCAGGGTGTACAAATTAATGAATGATTTTTTAACCGACTTCAAAAAAGGAGGTTCTCAATTCAACTGTATGTTTTTTTTTTGTGTGTTTGTTAAGCGTTAAGCGTTAAGCGTTATCTCCGGCAATAAAATTGTAAATCTATTCAAATAAAAAAAACCCTTTTTAATGGATAGGGTATGCCTCAGGGGTGGTCACATAATTTTTTTTATTAACTTTGCTTAAGTAGTTTTTGAGTTAGCTTCAGTAATACGTATTTTTGCCACTTAGTTTATATTGATGATGTTATAATAACTTCCTGTTACTGATAATTTGTGTGGGGTAAGTACAACTTAAAAGTGAAAATAGTAGGTTTTTTTTTGTTTTCGTAAAAAAGTTTTTTTGGCTATAAAATGAAAGTGTATTAATTTTATGTTAGGTGTTATCTCTAAAGTGTTGTTTATTTATGACAAAAAAAATATGGTCTTACTAAATTTTAAATCACAGTACTGTTTGTTTAATTACCTATTCGTATTTACGTAACATTATAAAACAAAATGCAAAAAGTTTTGCTGGTCCTGAGAATCGATCCCTGTCACATAGAATCATAGTTGCCCCATCCCGTAGCACGAGTTACGCAAAAAGAAAATTCTCATGAAGTAACATAGATAGACCGCTCACACTTCATTAATTATTTTTGTAGTAAGATAAGTAGGTAACTATTTATACAGGGTGTCCCTGGAAGTATGGATCAAATCGAATAGGGGCGTGGGCAAGGTCATTTCCAAACTTTTTAACCCTGAGAATGTCAGTGAATTTTTTTACGGTTCAAAAGTTATGACCGATTTTAATTTTTTTTCAATCACTTCGCTTAGTGCTCAAAGAAAGAAATTTTAATATTTTTTTCTATGCAACGACAATCGCTGGATAGTACACTGAGCTGATATCAACGCAACACATCACATATTTATCAGGACAGACTGTAGTTAGTTCGTTTGACAAGCGTTTCTTTTATCACTGCTTGATGAGCGTTTGTTTTATCACTCCTATTGCACTGACAAGTCAGAAAACTGGCTAGAGCATACTTGACAAAGCTTTGCTGTCCTGAAAATCAATCATTACCTACCTCTGAAGCCTATATCAAAAGCCTGCTGTTTCATAACATGTCATAGGCTATGCTGTTGATTTGTGAGCCCTTATCACGACCAAACAGGTAACGTTCCCATGTTGAATAAAAAACACGTTATTGCACCACACTTGAGTTAGAAAATTGAATTGTAACTTGTGCTTCGAATTTCTACCTATGACCTAATGACAACTCAAAAAATATCTGACCACGATTTCTAACACCAAAAAGGCGTCAAAAATTCTTCGTCATTGGTTTTAAGATCGTCTCGTACGCACTTAGTGCCAAGTACTAGACTTACATCTAAGAGGTAGTTCACTGGGAATTAAGCAGGATGGTTTGATAGCAGGACTTAGGTCAGCTCCTGTCAACTGATTCAATGCGAAGAAACGGACGCCCATAGAACGAGCTTTAAAGTTTGTATCTATCCAAAAACGTTAGAAAATGTTACTTGTGCGACGCAGTTCTATTACCTGCTAGTTATTGGGAAAATATAATAGTTTTTGGGTTCACT
The DNA here is from genome assembly GCA_947508005.1 of Amphipoea lucens. NCBI lineage: Eukaryota > Metazoa > Arthropoda > Insecta > Lepidoptera > Noctuidae > Amphipoea > Amphipoea lucens. The sequence continues at coordinate 10,801,642 of OX382374.1, forward strand.
ATTGTGTTCATATCGGTATCGATCCCTAACGGAATCTAAGGGTATTGTCATCCATCACTTGCATTGTCGTTGTGACGTCAAACTTTTTTAAAACGGAACCACAAAACTAGCACTTAACACTTTCAACTGATGATTCTGTATACTATATTTAGTTTTAATTGAAATCTGATTTGATTTTAACTGAAACAAAGGCAGTTAGTTTCAATTGAAATCGAAAATTAAACATGAAATTAAACATTTTATTCGTCACTGGCTCTTGTGTCTACACAAGAGCTAGTGACTATGTAAGTACTTCTGTACTTAAATACCTAGTAAACAGGACTTTAAATTACAAAATATTAAACGCTTCTTACAGTTGCAATAAAATTTAGTTTCTTCACAAAGTAAGAATGCTTGCGTTGAAAAATTTATAACCATCATAACCGGGGTTATTGCCGACGTCAGCATTATTTTACCCGCAAGAACGGGAGCTGAGAAATAAAGGCCTTTAAGGCTAGAGCAAGTAATAACAAGGATAAGAGGTAAATTTGTTATTAACTCTTTTTAATCAGGTGATAATCATGATTCTATAAGGCGCTTAGTAGACGATTGACAGTTATAGAACGTATGGAAATGTACGCAATAACGCACACGTAGGACAAAAATACTCCTTGGATTTCCATACAATTCCAAATTGTCCACGGACAGTGTCTATCGTCTGCTCAGCGCTTAGTGGGTAGACTAGGACGCTAACACTTACATGAAAATTATGAATTTCGTATAGTTTTACATTTCTTTTGAATTATGTACTTATTTACAAAGTAGAAATATAATCGAGCCCAGGTACAACTGTAACTATACAGTAACAGCTATAAGTATCTAATAGCAGAGCCAAATGTTAAGAAAAAATCTTGGCGGTAAAGCCGCTATCGGACGCTTCACTTTATCTTCATTTTTGAATTCCGTTGAGCAAATTTCACTCCAAGTGAATTGTCTGAACATAAAATTAATCGAAAGTGAAAAAGAAATTCATTAGCGAACCGATCCAACCATGCCTATCGAATAATCGAAAAATGAAATGAAAGGAGCAGATTATAAACGTTCACTGCGTTATAATTTTTTTAGTGTCTTGTGAACCTGGATTGAAACACAAACGAACCTTTACTGGAATAAAATGTCTGTCTGCGGTCGTTGGACAAACTGCATTAGTTGTCAATCCATACTTAATATTATAAATTTTAAAGTAACTCTGTCTGTCTGTCTGTATGTTACCTTTTCACACCTAAACCACTGAACCGATTTAGATGAAATTTGGTATAGATATAGTGTGAGTCCCGGGAAAGGACATAGGATAGTTTTTATCCCGATATTCCCACGGGATCGAACCTTATGCGGGTGAAACCGCGGGGCGCAGCTACTTTGTCATAAATTCATACCTTTCTTCGACGGTTATAAAATAGTTTTGCTTGCCGCAAACACAATTTATCGCTCTCAAAATACAAGGCAGCCTTTTAAAACCAACTACGTGTCATAATCACAGTTATTGGTCATGGCGAATATATTCACACCCACAAGCAGATCTGTTCCGGGATGAACAGAATTACAAATGACATCATCAGAACTAATTAGGAATGAATTGCTTTAGTCTGCTGCTAAGAAATTGTTTGTTTTGAGTCTGTATTATCTCAATTTAGTGTCTTTGACAATTCACAAACCTGGACTTCATTTTAATGTTCTGGGTTTCTTTAACAAAACATGATTCTAAGATGAATCGAGATGAATCATTTTGTCTCCTTTATCGTGTTTCTTAATTTATGAACAGTTACGTCTTTCTGTCACATTCTTTTGCTTTAAATAGGGCCTTATAAACATAAGATAGTGATCAAAGTGAATTTATTTGTTTGTTTGAATTTAAAAACTTAATTAACAAAAATAACAAAATTAAAAACTAACTTAACTAAAACTATATAAAAACTAAAATATAGCGTCGAAAAATTCATCCGCATAGATAGTGATCTAATCTAATAGAAAAACCAATAACAGCCCAGAGTTTGGAAATTGGTGGTGTGTTTCCGTATCTCGGAAAGCATGTTAAGCCGTTAAAAAAACCGTAAGCTTAAAAAAATCCGTCGGTACACCAAGGTTTACCGACGGATTTTTTTAAACTTGCGGTTTTCGAATTTCTCACCAATCGTGATGGAAGGAAAAATTGCTACAAAATTGAGTTCAGAATACAATGTATAATTTAGGTACTGCGGCGACGAAGTTGACGGGGGAAGCAATTGTTTTGCTTTCACTTGAAAATAAATTAAAATTTTAATTTCGCTTCACCGTTATGTGAAGTTGTATGAAAGGGCTTTGTTTACCTGAGTTATCGAAATTCGTGGTATCATGTAGCTTTTCTTTGTGCTTAGTTCTAGCACGAAGGTGGAATAAACGTGCCACCATCTACTGGGCCAAAACAGTACAGCAACATAGATGTATGATTGTATATCTGTCGTGGCCAGATCATAGAATTGATCATTACATGAAGTGTTCGGTCATTTCATGAAATGGTTGTGTATCATGAAATGGCCAGCTAAGATTGACCATATCGTTTAAAAGTCAACGTTTAATGATATATCATTCGACGTTTGGCCATATCATGAATTTAGGGTTCGCATAATACTAAACGATGCCAGGGGCACTCTGAAGTTCGGTTTGGTTAGGTTCCTTTAAACCCAGTAGACAGAAATAGGAGCCCCGCGCAGCGGAGCTCGAATTTAGGATATGGCCACGACATATCTATGTTGCTGTACAGTACAGACGCCAGCACATTAAGCTACCCGAAACTGTCAAATTTCCCCAATCAACTTTTAACCTAATGCTTTAGCGATAAACTTGAAAATCTATTAAAGAAATTTGACAGATTGTAGTAGCTTGATGTGCTGGCGTCTGTACTATCGAAACGACAAGAAGAAGAAGCATGAAGCTATTATTTAATTAACGTAATGAGCACCACGCTCGCTCAAGACGAGCAATCTTGGTGCCTTCTCTGTATGAGAAGAGGCCTGCTCTGAAATGGGACAATAATAGACTGCCATTATTATTAAGGGTCCACTAAAACATACACCAGTAGTATACTTCCTGCTTACTTATGTTTTAGTGGACCAACCAAGCCTACCAAGGCACACCTATCGCGGGCTACGGGCAATAGGGGCTACATTTCTACGGTAATGGTGTTCATAAAATTTTAACGACTCCATTATTTATATAGGTAAATGCATACGAGCCCGAAAATGTCAACAGCTGAGTTTAGGCCTTTGGGCTCCGCGGAGACCACTAAAAGCACAATGGCACAGAAATAGACAGTTCATTTGTATTATAATATGTATACTTATTGTATTTGTATCTGCATTAAATTGGTTTTCAGCTAACGTTTTGTGAACTGCACCCTAATTGCGTAACACACTTTCAATCACAATCTGAATCATTTTGAAAGATATTGCTAATCCATTGCTTCGTATGTTCGAAAAATGTGTCTGCTCATCAACGTAAAGAATGCAATGAATGTAGTTGAACTGTCAAAATGAAAGCCATTGCTACTGTTAGTGCGTTACGCAATTAGGTACCCTACCGCTATCCTAGTTAGCTACTAGCCAACTAGGATAGCGGCACAAGAAAAAGAAGAATGGTAAAGGGAACGAGGATCACCAAGCTTACGGCAATATTTCGTCACGATTGCCTTCGAAGTGAGTACCAAGTACAGACGCCAGCACATCAAGCTACTACAATCTGTCAAATTTATTTAATAGATTTTCAACTTTATCGCTAAATTGTAAGGTTCAAAGTTGATTGGGAGCATTTGACAGTTTCAGGTAGCTTGATGTGCTGGCGTCTGTACCTTGGTAGTGTTATTACTCGGTGCACTTAATTAGGTACTGTACGTAGTTAATCAATCAGCAATCAGATAATAATGCTATTAATTATGTTAGTGCGGCTTTAATTATACCCAGAACAAATTGAGCATAATTTCCCTTTGCCCGCTTGTGCACTGTACGGATTGTTTCTGTTCGGATGTGTAATCTTCATACATTTGACGGTTGAACACGTGACATTTGTATGAAAATCAAACTGCCCGCGCACGGATCGTAAAATGCCGGAAAACATCGTGAGGAAACCGGCATGTCCTAGAAGCAAAAAATCAAGACATGTGAATGTGACATTGACCAACCCGCATTGAGCCCGCGTGGTGGATTACGGCTCATTCCTTCTCACTGAGAGGAGGCCGCTCTTAGGGTGCTTAATCCATACTAATATCCATGTCCCTACTTCCATACTAATATTATGAATGCGAAAGTGTGTCTGTCTGTTACCTCTTCACGCTTAAACCGCTGAACCGATTTATATGAAACGTGGTATAGAGATAGTTTGAGTCCCGAGAAAGGACATAGGATAGTTTTTATCCAGATATACCCACGGGATCGACACATATGCGGGTGAAACCGCGGGACGCTGCTAGTAGGTACAATATAAATCTACTAGTTACGCCAAATACAAAATGTCGAATTATTCCGGTCTGGTACTACAAAGTATTTGCTGAAATCTATTATGAAAGCGATTATAGTCACTGTCTAAGGAAGGTAACAAAGGTTCTCCAGCACAGAAGGACGCCATTTACGTCACGGAATACGGCAATTAATTCAAGGTAAATTACACCTTTGCACAAGACAGTTTTCACAAAAGACAGTTCGGTATTATTTTTAGATTAAATCCTTAGTCCCTGACTAGGGTTAACGAGCGGTTAACGGCGGTTACCTACGTAAGTTCTCTTTACAAGTTTAAATATCTGGGGCCTGTAGCAAAATAATGTGCAATTCAATCTTCAGACTTACCCCCTTACTAATAAACGTATTATATCAGATGAATGGTTACACCCCGATTTCTCTCTTTCAGTCGTCAATTATTTGACTTTCGAAAGAAGAAGACAAAGCTTTGTGCATACAGACGCTATACAACGTTTATTAGTAAGGAGGTTAGGCGTTTATTTGTTAACTAGCTTCTGCTCGCGACTTCGTACGCGTGAAATTTCTTGTTCCCCCGACCCACGCCGTCGCATCGTATCACCTGTCCCGCCGCGCTATTACTTAGTTTTCGCTTAGCGTTCTTTCTGACTTTTTGCTCGGCTCCTAAGGGTCATAGGGTAATGTTAAACAGCCTATAGCCTTCTTTGTTTAAATCAGACTGGTTGTTCCAGAGAATACACCCTACATACAAAAAAAACAAATTTTACATTTATAATCCATACTTATCCATACTAATATTATAGTTTACAACCCACTCCACAGAGAGGAGGCCTGTGTCCCAACAGTGGGAACGTTATAGGCTGATTAGGCCTACTGTACAATATCATCATTATGTAACTTTAAGTAACTAGTTCGAGTCATTCCGGAAATTTTTCAGAAAAAATCTGTTATTTCATAGAAAATCTACTTAAACTTAGTAGCTGTGTCTCCGTAATAAATCAATCAACAAACAATCATTCTAATTGCTTCACCATCTGTGTACACAGTTTCTTCAGCACCAAGTTCTTAACTAGGGCTCTTCAGTTTACTTTCATAACTGAAATAAGCAGATTTATTTACATTACAGAAAGCGCCTTAGACGTATCATTTATGTTTTTTTCATACGGTTTTTTTATGGCATAAAATGGAGATAATCTTTTAGTAGTGTTGTGTGATGGGGGCAAAAGGAGCAATTTTTACTTTACCCGCGGGATAATTGCGTATAACACATAACATGGCAATCGTTCGCAATGCCTTTCAAAGTTGACATCGATCGCTTCATTGATTTGAAAAATTGGTCTCCTTAAAAAAGTAGTAGGTAAAACAATAAAAAAAAATATTTAACAACAATAGCCGAGTATACATTATATACCTACTTGTAGTGTAGGTACACAGAAACTCAATAAACCACCCATGCACAATTTTACAGCGCCAATCATGTACCTACTTTAAGCAGATAATGGGCAGTTTGTCAAGTTGTAACCACGGGAGCTGTTTAGTACAAGTAAAGTCCATTTAGTATGTTTTATAGCTGTTTAATAAAGCTACTTTTATATTGCACAACTATGTTGCGGCCAGGACCACACAAGTTGAAGATTAGTTTCAATCGACCGTGGGATTTTTAATTATCATTGCGGTCAGAATACTTATTACCAAGTATTAGGTATTATGTAAACGCGTTATATTCGTTCACGAATAACCCGTCCACCTATCCGATAATGTGAACGTAGCATTAGAAATATTGAAAATCCTTTAAGGATTTTGAAGGCAATTCATAATAGGCAATCCATTGCTTCATATTAAGTTTAAACAATTCGTCTGCTCGAAAACGTAAAATAAGGCAATACATAATTACCCTAAAATGTTTCCACTCCTGGGACAGGCAGGCCTCCTCTCAGTGAGAGGGAGTGGACCGTTATCCACCACACGGACCTAGTGCGGGTTGGTAGATGTCACATGTCTTCGAATTTTTGGTTTTAACCTTCTAGGACTGTAGGACATGCCGGTTTCCTCGCAATGTTTTCCTTCACCGTTTTGAGGGCATTTGTGATGAAATGATTTAAACAAAGTAAAGCGCCTGTCTGGGGTTAGAATCTACGACCTACAACTCGTAAGTCGCGGCTGGTACCACTGGGCCACCACAGCTCGAAAATAAGGCTATGAATATTGTAAGATTTTCAAAATTAATGGCGTTGGAATTGTGAGTGTGTTACGTAAGGCGATTCTCACACTGCCCCGCATGATGCAGCGGGATGCAGATAACGCACCCACGCGCGTGATTTTTTACATACAAATTCAATAAAAACGCACTCACGCGCGTGGAATTTAACTCCGTAGCCCGCACACCGCTGCGTGAAACGCAGCAGTGTGCCAATCGCCTAATTAAAAAATACAGTCGGCCGCACGTCGTTGGTGGTAAAACTGACTTTGAGCTGGCCCAGGGTGATACGGAGTTTAAGTAGAACGAGAGGCCTGCTTATACTGGTTTTAGGCACCACTTTTGTGACCTCTGACTTGCGGCTGCCCCACTGTACCACATTGTCAACATAAGTACAGACGCCAGCACATCAAGCTACTACAATCTGTCAAATTTCTTTAATAGATTTTCAACTTTATCACTAAAATATAGGGCTCAAAGTTGATTGGGAAAATTTTACAGTATCGGGTAGTTTGATGTGCTGGCGTCTGTACTTAAAGTTGTTTTATAACTGAGCAAAGTTCACGCTTGGCTACTGTCAGTGATTAAAAATGAAAACTCGATGCACCGGTGGTATACTGTACCGGTGTATACCTAGCGATCGGAACGGCGCCGGTGGCTCCATGCGAGGTTACTTCATAGATCATTCATAAATCACACGTGAATGATAGGTACACGGTTCGGTTTGATAATAATGTAAATATATTCGGTTCTTAGTTAAGTTCTAGAAAATCGAGGCTGTAATATCATGAATTATGTGATTGGTCTTGTTATACAAGGTGGAGACATAAGTCATAAGTATGTAATATTAAATAGCTGTATTGGTGATACGAATAAATACTATTATTGTTATCTATACTTAAGTATCTAACACGTAAAAAACGAACGAAAATCGTCCTTTTCGTTTGGGAGCTATGATGCCACAGAGATACACAGACAAAAATTACTCGAAATGAATAAGAGATACTTAAAATAATTTGAAACTGAAAGACACATGACTGTAACGTATAACATACGACATAAAACTTATCTTTCAAGGTTTTTGTAAAGTCCCTCGGAAAACAAGGTGAAACTTTGCTTTTATTATCAAGTTGCAAACTCGAAAATCTTTTATCAGTTTTCGTCGAAGTATTCTTATGTCGTTGTTTGGGTTTTAACCCAAATCTATTTCAGGAGAAATAGTAGGTTCATTACAGCAGCGGCCTGCAAAAGAGGTATTGCTGGACCGAACGTGAAAGTGAGTCCATCAATATCTGGTTGCGGCCAAGGCTTGTATAGTACTACTACTACTACTACTACTACAAACCAGTTCCAAATATAAATATGGAAGTACCTACCTACAATCTTTGATAAGTTACCTCCTTGGTAGCGAAGTAAAAAGTTCGTTCTATTTTTAACCGACTTCAAAAAAGGAGGTTCTGTATTCGACCCGTATGTATGTATGTATGTATATATGTATGTATTTTTGTATGTCCACGATTTTCTCAAAAACTAATGAACTGATTTTGATAATTCTTTCATTAATGTGATCTACATACTCTCAGAAAGGTTTTTAGTAAGTATGTGTATAATACAGGGTGAATTTTTCAAGTGGGCGTGGATGGCCAAATCCGAAACTATAAGGACTAGCGAAAAGTACTCAAAGGAGTCGCGGGCTCGATTTTGATGAAAACTAAAACTGCATCATTGGATTTTTGAAAAATCAATATTTCTAGCCAGGAATCGAACCTGTTGATTTTGAAAAAAAAAACACACACTGTATTATTACACCATTCGATAGTGTCGCTAATAAGGATCGAATTCTGGGAAGTAATGACATACGGCAAACTAAAGGAAAGAGCTCATTTTTAACAAAATACTTTTTTTTTCTTATGTTACCTACCTCATCATCATCTGCCTAGCCTTTTCCCAACTATGTTGGGGTCGGCTTCCATTCTAACCGGATGCAGCTGAATACCTCGGTATGTAAAGATGGTCACCCACCCACAGATCAACCGCGGCAAGCGTAGCTTAACCTGATGGATTGACCTGTGTGGCTGTTATTATTTAGCCGGGCCCGGGTTATGTTACCTACCTACTAAACCTTAACGGATTAATTGTTCAAAATGATGACCATTGTTTTCAATACATAGCTAGATTCGACGTCTCAAGGATTGTACTGCATTCAGCATTACAATATTATTGATTCCATTAGAATATTTTCCAAAGATCGTAATAGAAATTTGAATTTAGAACCTAATATTGTGAAGGTGACTGCGCTGCGGGTGTGTTAATAAAAATATTGAGCATCATTTCTAACAAGGTACGTAATGTATGTATGAATACTCTAAAATAAGAAGCAATTTATTAAAATTCAACATTTTCCTTAAGTTTGCCGTATGTCATTACTTCCCAGAATTTGATCCTTATTAGGGACACTATCGAATGGTCTAATAATACAGTATGTGTTTTTTTTTTTCAAAATCAACAGGTTCGATTCCTGGCTAGAAATATTGATTTTTCAAAAATATAATGATGCAGTTTTAGTTTTCATCAAAATCGAGCCCGCGACTCCTTTGAGTACTTTTCGCTAGTCCTCATAGTTTCGGATTTGGCCATCCACGCCCACTTGGAAAATTCACCCTGTATACTAAAGCCTTTCTGAAAGTATGTAGGTACCTAATTATTCTTACGTACGAAGTTATATGCATTAATGTACTGCATATCCGACATTTCTATGTGAATTTTGATGATTCTTCTAGTCGGTGTCTTCATTACGATTCATTCATAGTCATTTATTTTGCTGCTAAATACGACAGTTATGGATTTTCATAAACATTGCCGGCCGCTGCTCGCATGTACCAGTACAAAATTTTCGATTTATCACGAAGAAGGCTGTCAAAATAATGCTCGAATTTCCAAGCATGTTTGAGAAAGCGTATACTGCTGTTCTGTGTTATGCACAAAAAGCAATAGTTCATTCAAACGAAAACTAAATTTAAGATGGCAAACATTGAACTGGTTGCTGTCATCCTGCATCATCCCAATACTGGGCAAAGGCCTTCCCTTATAAATTTAAGCTATTTTGGTCCAGGGCTAGCGGGAACTATTTTTAAATATTTTATTGTTGTTTTGTCTAACTCGTCCTGCGACCTGATATGTGGATTGCTGCGACACCTTCTGGCTGTGTCAGGGTTCCACATTATTGTTGGTTTGGCCCACGGCTCATTGGGTATGCGGCTGATATGAATGACAAACTTGCCTTATATAAAAGCTTGAACTAGTGGTAGGTAGGGATACTGATCCATATGCCTTCGTATTCTTGTTCAAAAGATGTGGCTTAACTTCGTCACTCAATTAATAACGTTTCGTAAGATCCACGTATCTGTCTTGATCAATTTTTATGGAAATAAGTAGCAAACCGTGCAGGCAAGATTAATATGATTAATGTTCACCCTATTACAGTACCGAAATCAAAAAGAGTAATGATTTTCCTTTGCATATTAAAAGTGATGTATTACTTTATTACCACAAACATGGCAGTCTACGTTACTTCAGCAACGTCTTAATATAAACTACCCAGTGTCGTTTTGACTGATTGTCACTTATTATCCTTTATCGTAAATTATACCCAATGTCATATCAATGACAATGGGTATATTATTATTATTGACATTATTATCATATCAATTACGTATTAAAATGTACTAGCTGCTGCCTGCGACATCGCCCGTGCGAAATTTCACCCTCCCCCCATTCACCCTCTTAGGGGTGGAAATTCGAAAAAACCCTTTCTTAGTGGATACCTACACAAAAAACACACCCTCCAAATTTCATGTCTCTAGGACCAGCCGTTTATGCTGTGCGTTGATATATCAGACATTCAGGACTTTGAGTTTTATATAAGTATGTATAAGGTCCCATTAAAATGGACAAACTTTTAGAAATCATTCAGACCACCAAAATAAGGACGATGGTAAAAAAATATACAGGGTGTTACAGAAAGGGTATATCAATACAAACGGGTTGAAGAGTGTATCTGGTCTAGAATCTCTGTACAAAATTTCAGCTCAAAAGCAGTAACTTTGAAAATGCTTAATATTTTTTATTTCGATAGTTTATTAAATTGAAATCATAACAAACGTGTCACCGCACTACGAGGGTCATTATCCATCATCTGTAGTGTCTCTGTGCGCCTAGTACACGCACATCACGCCGCGCCGCCGCGCGCTAGTGCAGCGCCGTGATGTCGAAATAAAAAAATATTAAGCATTTTCAAAGTTAATGCTTTTGAGCTGAAATTTTGTACAGAGATTCTAGACCAGATACACTCTTTAACCCGTTTGTATTGATATACCCTTTCTGTAACACCCTGTATAAGAAAAACGTATTAGATACTTACAAGAAAAATAATCGGCTAACGAAAATACATTAATGTGCCGGCAATTTATTAATTTAGGTCAAAATAAAATCACTTTAATCAGTGTTTTTTTTTGCTTGGATATCTTTGGTCAGACGTACTGAACGCTGTGTTAAAATTTTTCCATCTATTTTAATGGGACCCTGTATATAGATTCTGGCGTGCATGCGCGTGTATCATTTGTGTCTATAGGGAATCAATTAACTATCTATCATGAGTATATTCCCCTATGGATAGAGTGGTTGATATAATTATGTACATTTGTAGGTACCTACAATCTCCGTTTGTGCAGTAGGTTGATTAGGACCCTGAGTTGAACTAAGGCTATTTCAACGTCTTAATGGTGTAATAGAAAAACCCCAAAATTACAATCAAAATGTAGTCTGTACTTGAGAATCAAAACGAAGTAAAACCTTATTCTATTTATGTCAACCAAGGAATGAAAATTATTTCCTTCGAACGCCGGACGTGGACGGTTATAAAGCTAATAATGGAAATGACACGAAACGAGTTCTGCTTATTCCATAACCGTAAAGTAGCTCAAAGATAAAGAAGAAACACAATATTTAACTCTACAAACTAAGTTACCCTAGTTTCAAAGAAAAAAACACGGACCATCTGTTAGTAGCTGCGGCACGTAGACAACTAAGTGCTTCGCAAGTCTATGGGCTAGTTTTAATCATAGCCTTCGCTTGGTTGTTTCAAATTCAATTAAGATGCACTGTTATTATTTTTCTAATCGATTAGGCGTTGACGGCTTACGTGTTTATTTATTGATTAATATGATGTTAAGGTGACACTACATACATCATTATTTATCTTTCCTCTTAGTGTTGTTCCACAGTGTATTTTCACTTACAAGTCTTATTTGGTAAATAAACGCGGTACGAAATCACATATTTTTACACTGATTTAAGTTAGGTGTGAACGTCTCGATCGTTGGTTAAAACATGCTTTAAGTACATCAGAAACTGCTTCAAAAATCTTCAAGTTAAACCATTTAATAAAATTAAAAACACAATTTTCGATCACTTGTCTTAGTAGAAACTTCATATTGGCCGGTATCGGACGGTAATCTTTCATTGCTTGTGTATTTTACTAAATACACAAGTAATGAAAGAAAAAACTACACACACAAGGGCAAAACACAAACTTAAATCTAATTTGAATTTTATAATCCATAAAAAATAATGGTTGTTTTATATAGACGTGAGACCATGAACTTGGAGCATAACACTGCCCCTGAAGGAATAATTTATTACGGGGTGTTGCAAAAGTTGTAAAATTGTTACGGGATGATCATAAAGAATTCATGGTTGGAACTTCTGCAGGAGTTTCTGATTCAATGTTGTATGATAAATCCATTTTGGAAAACAACTTTTGTTCATATTTTTCTTGAAAAACTTTTATAATATTTTTTCGTAACTTTGCCCCACTTATCTTAAAGAACGTTTCAAGTTCCTTCATAACACACATAATAGATAATATCTGAGGTCGTCGGAAAACCTGAGACTAGAGATGCCGATGCATTCCATCAGTTTCTATGACAAATCTTTTACTGTTCAAGCAGTACGGTTATGGAATGACTTGCCAGTGTCGGTAAGGCGTGCTCAAACTTTGTCCACTTTTAAAATTATGATTAAAAAGCACTTCCTCTCTCCTTAAACATCATCATTAATTATTTTCTTTGGTCCTGTTTCATGTTTATTATTATATATATAATGCATATATTTATTTAGATTAGTATAGTATAATTTATGTATGTATGTATTTATTGTATTGTGTAAATGGTACACCACAGACTAACTACAGTATTTGTCTGTCCTTCCCTTTTTTAATCCATCCAAAGGTTGTCTTTAAAAGGTCGCTCTTAGCGATAAGACCGCTCATTGTGTCACCCATTGTAAAGTTTCTATATTTATGTCTGTAATTTATATGGTGTGCATAATAATGAGTATCCTATTCTTTGCTTAGTATCCTAATGATACCAAAACGTTAATAATGGCTTCCTTATTTATGTTTATTTATACAGTCTGCTGGTTGTTTGCTTGTGCTCGTTACTAAACGTAGTTCCTTCGTTCGTAAACTGATTGCCGCCTGACCTCTGCAAGGGAAACTTGGTTTTCTCCAAAGTAGGGTAATAAAATGTACCGGCGAACCTTCCTACTCAACTGTCTAATGCTTTTGTTTTCTTTACCTTACCTATCTGACCCTATAGTAAACGACGTAAGTCAATCAATGGGAAAACTTATTTGTATAGTGTACCTAAATCTAATAGGACAATAACCCGATTTAAGTTCCCACCTTTTGACCAAATTCCAATAAGCCATAAATCGAATACTAACAGTATTTCCTGAACATTTCATTAGATCATCATTTCAGTCGAAAGACGTCCACTGCTGGACATAGGCCTCCCCCAAGTACCTTCACTTCGACCGGTTCAGTGCTTCTCGCATCTAACGGGTTCCTGCGGCATTCACAAGGTCGTTTCATTAGATAACAAAAAATATTTCCATTTTATAAACCTCGAAACTGGAAGGCCCCCGCAGACAGGCGCGACGCGACAGCGCGACCCAACTCTAGTAGAACAATTTCTATGAAAACTTCATGGAAATTGTTCGACCAGAGTCGCGTGGTACCGTCGCGTCGCGCCTGTCTGCGATAGCCATTATATATACAGGATGAATTTTCCAAGTGGGCGTGGATGGCCAAATTCTAAACTATGAGGAATAGCGCAAAGTACTGAAAGGAGTCGTGGGCTCGATTTTGATGAAAACTAAAACTGCATCATTGGATTTTTGAAAAATCAATATTTCTAGCCAGGAATCGAACCTATTGATTTTGAAAAAAAAAACACATACTGTATTCACACACCATTCGATAGTGTCCCTAATAAGGATCAAATTCTGGGAAGTAATGACATACGGCAAACTTAAGGAAAATGTTGAATTTTAATAAACTGCTTCTTATTTTAGAGTATTCATACATACATTACGTACCTTGTTCGAAATGATGCTCAATATTTTTATTAACACACCCGCAGCGCAGTCACCTTCACAACATTAGATTCAAAATTCAAATTTCTATTACGATCTTTGGAAAATATTCTAATGGAATCAATAATATTGTAATGTTGAATGCAGTACAATCCTTGAGACGTCGAATCCAGCTATGTATTAAAAACAATGGTCATCATTTTGAACAATTTATCAGTTAAGGTTTAGTAGGTAGGTAACATAACCCGGGCCCGGCTAAATAATAACAGCCACACAGGTCAATCCATCAGGTTAAGCTACGCTTGCCGCGGTTGGTCTGTGGATGGGTGACCATCTTTACATACCGAGGTATTCAGCTGCATCCGGTTAGAATGGAAGCCGACCCCAACATAGTTGGGAAAAGGCTAGGCAGATGATGATGAGGTAGGTAACATAAAAAATAAGTATTTTGTTAAAAATGAGCTCTTTCCTTTAGTTTGCCGTATGTCATTACTTCCCAGAATTCGATCCTTATTAGCGACACTATCGAATGGTGTAATAATACAGTATGTGTTTTTTTTTCAAAATCAACAGGTTCGATTCCTGGCTAGAAATATTGATTTTTCAAAAATCCAATGATGCAGTTTTAGTTTTCATCAAAATCGAGCCCGCGACTCCTTTGAGTACTTTTCGCTAGTCCTCATAGTTTCGGATTCACCCTGTATAGTACCAAAAACTAAGTTAAGAAAGAAAAAGTATTTATTGCGACTCGTACAGGAAGATCACCAACCAAACACAGTAAAAAAAAAAAAAAAACAAATAGTATTTTTTTTTAAATTAACAAAAAGAAAAATGAAACAGAAAGTCCTATAAGAGGCCAAAAGGCTCCTATATCAGCATGATGCTGCGACATTTAAAATTATATTAAATTAAATTTTAACTTGTTTATTAAAGGGTGTGTAGTATATCCGCAGGGTAAATATCTACGATGTAGCAATATATGTAAATTATGTAGGTACATAATACGCACGCACCCTAAGGCTCAAGTATGGTACCTAAAAGTAACTGAGAATTATTAAGTTCGTGCTTAGAGCGTATATTAGGTGCTAAAAGGTACGGGAAGAATTCTCTCAGTTATTTTAGTAATTCCTGCGTCGCGCATCGTGAGGAAAGTTGAGTATGTGTCCATAATATGTGTGGAAAAGTAGAAGAGAAGACCATTGATGAGAAAGAAGTACTGAAGAAGACATGCTGCGTCAGCCCCAAATAAATTGGAGGAAGGGCAGGACAGTGATGTGTATCATTCCTACAATGATAAAATGCCAGTGCATTTTACAGTAATTATCCGTGCGTACACGCGAGCATACGTTCGTATTCGCGAGTTTACCTGAGTAGTCGCGAGGATACACGGAACACGATCGCCAAATTCCGAATAAACTATTTAACTAAGACTAAGATACACTATGAAGATACTTTGTCTCAGGAACAACAGTAGTAGGACAGCCTACTATGAAAACGAAAATTATCATAAAAAAATACAAAAACATGACCATGTTGGAAGGAAGCGACACCTTTTTAATATGTATGCGGACCCACGCAGTCGTTCCATCCTTTTGTAGCTTCCTCGAAGTGAAAGTTGTCCTCGAAATTTTCTTCCAAGTCAAGGTCATCAGACGTGAAAATGTTTGACTCCTAATGCTTTCCCGACTGTGGCGAAGCCCAAAAGGAGAGTCATGTTTTAAGCCCCTGTGTATGCATTCCCGTTTTAATGGATCTCATCTCAAGGAGGGCTTAAAATATAAACGTATGGGGTATCATTTGGTTCATAAAAAAAATGTGGATTTTAGCCGCCATTGTGCGATTTTATAATTTTTTACTAGCTTCTACCCGCGACTTCGTCCGCGTGAAATTTCACCCTCTTAGGTGTGGAATTTCAAAAAACCCTTTCTTAGTGGATACCTATCTCTCCACAAAGAACACACCCTACAAATTGCATGTCTCTAGGACCACCGGTTTAGGTTGTGCGTTGATATAACAGTCAGTCAGGACTTTAAATTTTATATATAATATAGATACTTATAGATAACGTGACGGTATTATCGTGGACGTCAAGTCCACGTCAAGGCATCACGAATTCACGATAACACAGTTAAATAGAATGTATAGAAATATATGAAGACGCTTTTAAAGTTCACGGTAACGTTATAACGTATAGAATAGAATAGAACGACGTATCGGACGTATTTCCATACATTTTATGGACGTGGATGTGGACGTGAAGGAAAACGTTATAAGGTATCAGTATGCCCTAGAATCAAAAATTAGAAGGCATGTGACATCCACCAACCCACACTGCCTGGGCCCGCATGATGGATTACGGTCCAATCCATTTCACATTAGACGATGCCTGTGTCCCAGCAGTGGGATCATTATAAGCTGATTAAGCTTATGCTCACAGTCGGCGGCCGACTATACGCTTTGGTGTGAACACAGTCTATTTAAAAAACAAAGGCTTAGAAAGAGTGTCAAAAAAATTACGCTAAAGTAAAAAAAAAAACTAGAAAAATGAATTCATTTTCGCTATATCGGCGCGTTCACTGTCCTGTGAAAGCTTACATTTTATATTAAGCCACGAGTTTTGTGATTGCTATGAAATAGGCAATGAATTTCCAAATAGTCTTTTATTTATTCAAAGCTTTAGGTATTTGTTGTTGGACAAGGCAGTCCTTGTTGATGTTAAAAAATATAAACAAACGTTGAAAGTTTCATTTTATACAGGGACAGATCTTATGTTGAACGTTGAATATAAGGTGCCTCGTTGACGCCAATAAGTACCTACCTACTTTCTTTTTTTCTATAAAGTACTTATACAAACAGGCGCCGAGACATTTCGGGACCGCTTCTGGTAGTGTACAAAAACTGTGTTGCGAAAAAACAGAACACGGGTTAGTTTTCGCGGGTCGTGGAAAGAATTTAAGTAGGTTTGGTGTATTTGTAGTAGGTAGGTATTATCTTCAAACTTCGCAAGATACTGCATGTTTTACTTTGGAAGACATTCAGGTACAGATTTTATAAGTAAAGGATTTAGTACAGTAGAAAAGAAAATGTGTTCCTATGACTACATTTTTTTTTTAATTCCGTTGGATTTCTAATTTACCTATTGTTTTTTTTTTTGTATTATTCATTGGTATTTTTTTGGTATTAATTTAAGTACTGAATGGATTTTAAAGGTTGGTTTACGGTCACCCTCTTTCTATAAATTACTTTTCGAAAACATAAATAAAATAATTGATTAATACATTTTCCATTGCTCACACAGCCTTAATCCAGAAACGGGTAGCCATTGAAAATATTGTATTAATAAACGTATAGGCTATTTCAAACTTCGAACACCTAAGCACGTGCACGGTTAAAGTGCGCCTCTACACGTGAATTAATTATTCTTGAAAGCTGAACGTAATTCCGGGCGGAAGGCTCTCTGGGGTGCTATGCTAGTTGGCTCTTTGATCGTTAGTCGTAAGGTATCACATGCGTGGTTTTAAAAGGGATAAAACGTAATAACCCACCTAATATTATGTGGGTTAATTTATGCCTCGATGGGAAAATGATTATTCTTTTGTATTTTTTTATATTTGTAAGATCTCAGGATGGTACACGCCGAAGATGCCTCACTGCGATACCTTGTGATCGCGGTTTAGCTCACTACCTCGACGTCACCTTCATGTAAAACAAATGCATGCACGCACGCACATGTCGAAGGATACCTCACTGCGATAAATCGCGGGCTGCTTGTGGGCTTACCGAGGTAAGCCCGCAAGCCCTCACATGCCAGGCATCGAGATGTCTAGCATGGGAGTGCGTGTCTATTATAGTCCGCGCGGAACTAGTTGGCCGCTGAGGTGGGGACAGGGGCGAGGCGGCGCGGCGCGCGGCTGTTCGCAACGCACGTGCCGTACTGAGTACCTAATGCGCCCTCGCCCCTCCTTCCCACCGCTTACATACCTAAGGCGCGGCCAACTAGTTCCGCGCGGACTTATAGCATGCATTTTTTTACATAGAGGTGACGTCGAGGTACCGAACTAAAGCGTGACCGCGAGATATCGCAGAAAGGCATGTGCGGAATGTAAATAATTACCCTTAGTGAGAAAGACGCTTAGTTAATTGGAAAGGTATCACAATTCTTTTTATCATTTATTTAGAAAATGAAGCTTTTAATAAATATTTGGTACTGTAGATAAATAAAATGTTTTTAATCGTATTTCTGAGCACTCCTTGGTTCTTGTTTATTCTTTGAGGTTATTAAACAAAACAAATCTTTGTTAAAGAAATTGACAACAAAAAATTCTTGAACCAGAATAGATATCGCTTTATCTTATTCAAATTCTGTTAAGAGCATTATGCCTAATTGAAAAATCTTTTTACTCCATGCTTTTATAAAGGTACAAAGTAAATACCGCGTTACAGAGTACTCTTCTAATTGTAAAAGTTCTAAGAAAACCAGATATATGACTTTACTTAGCTAAGTTAGGAATAAGTATCGAGACTTAGCTTTTAGCAGGTTGGTCTGACGGAATACATCTTACATAGTCTCTTAAGTTTACGTTGGGGATGTTCTAAGATATTAGCCGTGATTTCCCAAAAGGTGCTTTTGTTCTCCGTCAAAGTAGGTACCTACCGTTTACATTTACTAAGGAAACTAATTTTCGTTGTACTATTAATTCCACTTAGTTCTGTCTACAGAGATGGTTTACTTAAGATCCCTGTACTGTTAATATAGTTTTTTTTTCTTTTATCTAAGATATTTTATTCTCTTTTAGAAATTCTTTTAGTGGGTAAATAGGTAGCTACATTAATTTCTTAAAAGGACCGTTTTATGTACACACGCTGAACTCATTTTTAGACGGTGAATCGCCCGAAAAGTTTTGATATGATTGGGTTCCCAGTTACGTCACGAATAAGTCATATATCCAAGTCCGCCGATAAAGTTTACCGAGCTACGCCAAAACATCATAATCAACAGAATATCACGACTTGTTTCTCCGAAGGTTATGTTTAAGTCCCATGTGATAGAGGGAAAGCCTGTTATAATGAACCGGGCACAAATCCAGACTCCGGGCTGCTACTGAGAAATTCTAGATAGAAAAACCCAATAACACGTTGCCCAACTTGGGAATCGAACTCAAAACCTTCTGCTCAGCAGTAGCGCTTATGACCACTTGACCTCTCCTTACAAAATATCTCGAAAAAGGATTCTCCAGATACCATGGATATTGGATAGCAACAAAGTTGCGCATATCGTGTACCCTAAAATGCCCCAAATAACGTTAAGTGCCTCTGGGTCATTTGCACAAGCCCCCAAATGTTTCTTGGTTGGGCCTTAAGTGGAACCTTGCATGAAGCCCGGGGGTATGAGCGAAGAGCGAATAAATATACGCATGTATTTAGATATCATGAAGGTATGTCTGAAACTTTTATGTGTATTCGCTCGAGTAGATACGATTTAAAGGAAGTATTTGTCGATAATGTATACTGATATGTGAAAGAAAAAGGCAGGCTTTGTGAGTATTTAAATAGGCGAAAAAGCCCAGCTTTCCTTCTATAGAGTACAATGCGTGACACGAAAGATGAGACTTGACACATCACGTGGATTTGTCTTGCGCAGTACATAATTTTAGGTCTCTTTAGCGGTATGAGATCTGAGCGCGGGACGGGACCGGACGTCACAGGGGCGGCGGAAAGAGCGCGGGAGGCGGGGTCAAGGCTCATCTTTCGTGGCGCGCACTGTACGTACATGTACCGGAAAGTTATATGTTCATGTTAGTTACCTACTTTCGAAGCTAGGATATGCTCGGTACAGAGTCAAATGAAATTAATGAGTAAAACTTCCCAGACGTAGGTATCGATATCAAACTGCAGTTATGCAGCTGTTAACTATGGTACCACTGCTACAAAAATATATGTGGGGCTGAGCAAAATCAAAATCATAAGTCATGTATTAAAATTAGGATCCGCATCAATACTTTATGAAAGTCACAATTACATATGACATCATCATCTGCCTATTTCCCAACTATGTTGGGGTCTATACTGGGACACCATGATGACGCAATCATGGTTGCGCTGCCAAGGGCCAGCTTTGTGGTGGGTATGGATGGATAGAACAAAAAATGAGTAGGTATATAAGAGGAAGTCGGAAAGGGGCACCGGCGATTGAAAAGTTGCATGGAAATCGGTTGGACTCACGGTATGGGCATGTGATGCGGAGGAATGAGGAAAATATTGTGAGTAAAGCTTTGAGTATGAATATAGATGAAAATGAAATGTTGAATAGGGGAAGACCAAAGAAACGCTGGATTAACTGTGTGTAAGGTAAAATGGCTAGAAAGGGGAGACTACCGAGATGACGACTAATAGAGGAGTATGGTAGAAAAACACATGTTGCGCCCACTCGAAATAAATTGGGATAAGGTCAGGAGAATTATGGTGATTGGGTGAGTATCTCACCCGGCGCCTGATTGACTGCTGGGGAGTTGATTGCGCCACTTCTACTTCCTAGCTAAAACACTGGAAAGTTGTGAAGGGCGGTAATATTTTTTTTCATTGTCATATGTAATTTTCATTTACCAATCTTACCAAGGGGTATCGTATTACCCAGTAACTGGATGTGAAGGTGAGATAAGCAGTCGCTCCGTGTAAAATATTCAGCTGCATTGTTTATCTAATAGACTCAGCCTGCGCACAGCCTTACATTTTTGTACAATTTGAAATCCTACGATTTCAATCACAGAATACTTAAAGTACTGCGTACAGAAAGGCCACTCCCTTCCCCGCACTAACATCAGTTACCGCACCTCACCCCGCACTTCGATGTGTTCGTCGCCTGCTCTTTAACAATGGCGCTCGCATACACAAGAACCGCAGCGCTGTACCTACCTACTGCTGACACGAACACATTATTTTTTTAAAGTTTTATATTTTGTGTTAATCACGATGTTGTATATTGTGCATTATTTGGATGCTTATATTCATCGAGGAACGATAAAGACAGGAGTTTCTTTCGGTTCCCGAAACATGAAAGAAGGTAAGGAACAGCAACTCAAATATCCTTTAAACCCATAAAAAATAAAAGCTAGTATATTACAGACAAACAAGTTAAGCCAGTGTTGTGATAATTTATTTTCATAATTTTCTCTATTAATCATTTATTTTCCAAGTTTTCTTCGTTTTAGAACAATTAAAACTTCCGTAATATTAACATACCAAATTGCTCTCTCTCTTTATTGTCTTAGTTATGTCTCTTTCTTTCACGTTCTATTCGTTCTTCGACTTTAAAAGTAGTACAATAGAAATGTTTAAATTAAATTAAATTAGATTTCTGTGAGTACCTAGTGTCGCGGCGCGCGGCGCCCCATTGTTGCATACGTTCGGGCAGCGCCGCCGCCTAAGCAATACTGCGCCAGCCAGCCCTACTAGATTTCACGCACACATTTACACGTATACAAACGTCATTTGTCAATGTAGTGGTAGTAGGTAATTATTTTGCGAGCGTTGTATGGAGTGTCCGGGGTGTGATTTCAATATAATCCAAACTTATATTATTATTATTATTATTTATTTATTTATTATTTATTTATTCATATTATTTATTTATTTATTATTTATTTATTTATAATATTATATTATAAATTATGAATGCGAAAGTAACTCTGTCTGTCTGTCTGTCTTTTCTTCACGCCTAAACTACTGGACCGATTTCGATGAAATTTGGTATAGAGATAGTTTGAGTCCTGGGAAAGGACATAGGATAGTTTTTATCTCGATATTCCCACGGGATCGAAACTTACGCGGGTGAAACCGCGGGGCGCAGCTAGTTATGTATAATACAAAGTTGTTTGAAACATAATAAACCTTCTTGGGCAAGTTTATATTTACTTCATTATTTACCGTTATGTAAACAGATTGTCCGGATAAGGAAAACAATTGGAAAATTGGTCAGAAATATTCAGAATGATTGATGAGGTACAAATTGATGATTCATTATGCATTTGGACTAAATTGAATTAATGGAACATCGTTTGAATATTTTCTCTTTTCCTATAGGGACATCTGAAATAAATTCATTAATAACGATTTTCTTTTTTCTTTAAAAGAAATTAATGTTGTTTGTTTATGAATAAGTTTTAAAGTAAGTACCTATTTAATTTTGATCATTAAGTATATGGGCCTGATCACACGTATAGTTAGCGCCACGAAAGATGAGACTTGACCCCCGCGCTCTTTCCGCCGCCCCTAAGACGCCCGGTTCCGTCCCGCGCTCAGACCTCATACCGCTAAAGAGACCTAAAATCGTGTAATGCGCATGTCAAACCACGTGGTGTGTCAAGTCTCATCTTTCGTGGCACGCATTACTATACTACCTACTCGTACAAACACACAACGTGTCAGGGACAAAATGTCAATGGGCTAGTTGTGGTTTCGTGTTATGTGTTTCGCTGCAGTTTTTTACAGTTGCGTTGTCGCTACTAGTTGCGATGTGGTTACGTTGTGGCTACCACAACGCAGAATGAATGAGGGACCCACAGTGTCGTTGTGTCGACACAATGTTGTGTTTGCGATGTGGTCGGCCGCTAGTGCGTGGTCTCGCTGGTTGTTGCTTGGTGGCTCGACGTGGCCTTGATGTAGTCGGTATCACCTTAACGGTTGATTTTTAAAAGGTTAAATGTGATCCTTGTAAATGAACCATTCATTTTCATACCAATAAACACTCGTCTACGTGATGTCGTTGTGGTACCTACTACGTGTGATCGGGCCCTTACTGCAACGTGACGATTTTGGATCGTGTAGGTCTTCCCTATTGGATGCAAATGATAATATTGTTCAAGTTCAATTCCGTTTGGCATAACAATGAGATCTGCTTTATTTCAGTTTTATGCCTAAAATTGATCACACAGTTTTTAACTCTGTTGTTGATGTTGAAAATCCAACAGTGCACTTTTTTTTAGGCATTCATTTAAATGTCACCTAATGTTACTTATAACCGGCATTTTTGCATTTTATAACGACACAAAATATCCTATCGTCTAAATTGACAAGTCACGTGCCATTAATTTGGATTGCTTTATTATTTCCATTAGGTATTTCATTGTCAATGATAATAATTCAAGAGGGATTTTATAGGATGTCCCCATTGTAGGACAGCCATTATTCAATTGTATACAAGGTTAAATCATAAAGGTTAAGGTTATTCATTGACTGTATTAATTTAGAGTTACGAGTGGCGATATTTATTTTATTGTTTCATTACGGGTGGTCGGAAGGAAATAGAGAAAAACATGCGGAATACTTGGGCCATTTATTGGTTCCTAAATTTTATGTTTAATGGTGACTCGGGCACTTTTATTGGCAGCTCCATAAATAATTGTAATTAGTTTTAGCAGGCAGTAAGAGTAGTTTGACGGGACTTCATGTATTATTCTATCAGATTCAGTACCATTACACAGATACAAAAATTTGCTTGTGTAACTTCACAGACGACATGGGCATTGCAATCACATTATAACAAAAAAAATCTTTTGCACTTTTTACACGTAGTTTAAAACCAAGTAAATCTCGGAACTTAAATAAGGACTAGTAGTTAGTACCTATTAAAAAGTTTAACAAAATCGGCCGACCAAACAAAAACCGTCGGTATCATAAAAGAATATGGAGCTCACATGAAACAAATGAAGTACGAAAACCGTCGCCGTAAAGCGATTTCGTAAAAATATACCTAAAAAAGGTTTTAGGATGCGGTAAAAACACTTTAAGCGAAAGATTATCGTTTTCAGGAATCGACAATAACTTTTGGAACAGATATTTATTTGTCACTGAATATTTTCCTGTACCCTTAGGTAACGCGGATTGGGTAATATGTACCCGGAAATTTCTTTTATGACCTTTCTCAAAAGAAAGCTGAAACCTTGCTGTTTTTTTTCGTTTGTTTTGGCGTAGGATTTATCGAATGATGAGAACATTTTGTTCGTAACCCTGGGACAAATGGTTCGTGAGTAGAACTAGTGATAAAATTTTCCATAAAGGTCTTAACATGAAAAATAACATATTTATTAAACAGCTGGAACATATAGGTATATATCGTGACATGTGAAGCGTAAGTTGTTAATAAAAATTTACAATTTTTGTTTTTTTTTCCAGTGTACACTACTACGAGTACTCTGGATACACAACTGGTAGCTGTTTATATCAGCTGGTAGATAATAAATTAACCTGTACATTTACACAATACCTCATTACCACCTACAAACACCAGCTCACCGTGACATTTTTCAATTATAAGTTTCAAAGGAGCGCTTGTTTATTCGTTGACCTAGAAATTTACCATCGATACGTTTGTAAAGGCTTCTTATATATAAACACTAGCCGTACCTGTGAATGTCTCGGGCGCAAAATAGATGAGCTCAGAAAGGAGGCTCCACATAATAAATGAAATTGGGCAAACGCACACAGACACGTGCTTAGAGCGATTATCTGATCCGATCTGTAGAGCAATATACGATGAACTGTACAATTCAAATGTGCATCGTAGTAATGGGAATGGATCGCATTTAGGCGTGGAGAACCTCTTACGGAGACCTTACACTCTTTTAAACGAATGCCAGTTGCGGGTGTGTTTGCACTCGTTCACTGTACGTGTAACGTGAAGTGTCTTTGCGTGCTTGCGTTTTAGTTCATTGTATGGAGTCGGCTTTCTGGATCTATCTATTTTGTGTCCCGGGTCTAAGTAGACACTTAGACCTTGATGATTGAGGGTACGGTGAGAGAAGATTTTGCAATTTCTCTAGCGTCCTCAAGGCGTCGCCGTCCATGGCCGGCAAAAGATTGCGTCTGCTATGAGGGATGAATTTTTTACCGGCCCTTTCTGAGAATTTATTCATATAAATTCTTTGAATGTTCTTATATTTTGGATTGCGGTGTCACCTGAAATACGACACGTTGCTTGACAAATAGTTACTTTAAAGTATTGTATTGAATTTACGTGGCAGAATATAACAGACAAAACTTTGAATTGACCATTAGTTATGGCCATTGTCGATGGTAACTTTTTTATTGATTCAAATAAAATCTTTATGAAGATCGTTCTCTTTTCTAGTAAGAACAGGTGCAAAATTATCGACCCGTTCTGTGCACTGAACATAAAATCTACACTTACACGTTCAAATTAGAAAACAATAAAATGTCTTATATGCCCTTTTATTGGCACCAGCTACTACATGCCATGTTTATTGGCGAATTTATTTTATTTCGCGATTGTTAAAATCTGATTTGAACTCCTGGCTGCTATTTGTGCTGTTTATGGTCATCGTAAAGGGCATCAATAAATTTCAGACAATCAATTTGGATTTAACTTTCGAACGGAATTTCACCTTTCACTCAACTTCGGAACGTAGATCATAGTAGTGAGTTTTACTGCTTACGTGTCTTACGTGTCTGTGAAAAACAAATGACTGTTTGGTGTCATATAAATAGAGTATGTGGAAAAGCAGCTTTTGTTTTTACACCTTGGCTATTTGAAGTCGGAAAACACGACAATATTTTTGTGTTTTGAAGTAGGGTTAAATTAAACTGGCTGACTAAACTTTACAGCCGAGATGGGTATCGCTATTTAAACCCGATAAAATTAAAAGATTTTTTGTTTTTTTTTTTTTCTGGGTGGTCGACGTTCGCTGCTAATAAACAGCGGAAGTTGACCACCCAGAACTAACTACTACTATTACTCGACTATTACTATTAGTCAGTCAGTTAGTATTGCTAACTATTACTATTAATCGAGAAAACCTGAATCTCTTATGTTTTATCGTGTTTGATATCATCAATACCCATAGCCGTACAGGTCGATCGATCAGGTTAAGCTACGCTTGCCGCGGTTGGTCTGTGGATGGGTGACCATCTTTACATACCGAGACCCCTCCGTGCCTCGTAAAGTACGTTAAGCCGTTGGTCCCGACTCTCATTCGTGGATCATTGACATTCGTTACGGGTTGTCAGAAGCCCGAAAATCTGACAACCAGTCTTTCAAAGGGGTATCGTATTTCCTAGTAACTGAGTTGTGGTGGTCAGATAGGCAGTCGCTTCATGTAAAATATTGGTATTCAGCTGCATCTGGTTATACTGGGAGCCGACCCCATCATAGTTGGAAAAAGGCTAGGCAGATGATGATATCGATACCCATCATGTCTTTGAAGTTAACACACAAAATATTCGATTTTTTTAACTAATAAGTATTTCACAAGTTACTACAATAACTGTGGTTGATGACCCAACAAAAAAGCATAAATTAATTTATTTTTTGATTTAACATGTTCAGCTATCGATTGTACTCATCGTGTCTGCAGAGTTTAGCTTGCAATTTAATTTAACCCTGTTGGCTTATTCGTCTTTAAGATTGAGAATCTCTACAATTAACAGCTATGATTAAGTTTGAATACCCCAGAATCTAAATAAATACACACATCAAAAGTGTCTAGGGATCAAGCATTTTTATGCGGATTTCTTGAGATTGAGATGTGGCTTTGTAATAAAGGAGATGGCAGTTTTTGGCATTGCTAATTTTGGAAAGGTACAGAATTCAAAGCTATTTAAAAAAAAAGCGCTTATTTTTATGTATTGATAGCCAGATTAACTTGATTATTGAGAATTGGGATTAAATCTCGTTAAATATGAGTAAGTTGAGCAGCCGGAAACAAGGCTTTTTGGACTTGTTATACTATATGACAGTGTTGTCATGGCAAACAAACAAACATGACTCTTTAGAAGATGACCACAGTCCACAGAGTACTTTTTGATTGACTAAGATGACACACAAAACTTCACAAGTCACATTCACTCGCTCGCTACTATTTTGTGCTGGTGTGAATGTTTTGTGCGCCCAAAGTTTTACGTGGATTTTTACAACGACCTGGCTTGCTTTTGGATTTCGAAGACTCCTACCTTTCTGAACGACTGTTGCTAGACTTGGACCTCGACGTTTCCTATATGCTTAGACTATTATTTCCTTTATTTCACTATATACATATAAATTATTATTTTATTATTATTCTTATTGATTATTATTATTCCTATTATATGCTTAGATTCCGATAAGTGAGTCTCTAGAGTCTCCTGAGTTTTCTGTGACTACTGAGTTTAATTAAAACTGACCGAGGACCTACACTTGAAACTGTCATTAGGTCTATGATCAGTGGGTAAATCATTGAACTAAACAAACTTCAACAAGTAGTTATTTATCATTTTTGAAGTCATTACAAAGCATAATTAGCAATATGTTATGCATACAATAAACATTTATGCGTTAAAATAGTAATGGAGGTAAAATAACCTATTAAAGTACAAACATTAATGCACTTAACCTCACTTTTACAAAAATTAAGATTTCTCTTTAACCCCATTGTTATTATTTTTTATTTATTTTTTTAACAAAAGCTCATAATATTCCCTATCAAACCATGCCACTTTTATTTCTGTGGAAACTAAAAAAGTTTAATGCCAGCGATCTATGAACTTTTGCCATTCTCCTTTATGATTTTATAAATTTATATGGATCCTTTTTGGTGCATTTCATAATTTGAATCAGGAACTGTGAATCAAATTCGAGTAAAAGATGAAAATCAGCTGTCAATATTTTCCCTATAAAAACATACAACGCATTGAAGACATTATTAGTGCTACTGTTTCCCTACTACTGATTAAAACCAACGTTATTATGGAGCGGCGACGTCATTTAAGCAGGGAAGAAATGCTCAGAGCCGTGGGAATGATAGAAGCTGGTTCCCGGCAACGTACTGTGGCTTTAGCTCTGAATACAAGTCAGAGTGTTATCAGTCGACTTTGGACACGTTACCGAAGCACTGGTACCGTGGCTGAGCGCCATGGAGGACGGTATCGCTGCACCACACGGAGACAAGACCGATATATTCAAATCTTAACTCGAAGAGCTCCAACAATAACCGCCATGATGTTAGCCGTGAGGCTTCATCACTCTTCAGGGAACTTAATTAGCGACCAAACAGTCAGAAACCGCTTGCATGAAGTGAACCTTCATTCCCGAAGACCGCTACGGGTACCACCTATAGCAATGCACAATCGTAGGATTCGATATCAATGGGCTCTTGAACACAGAAATTGGGCAGAAGAACAATGGCGTTTCGTGTGCTTTTCTGATGAGTCTCGTTTTGGTATGAGACCGGATACAAGACGTATACGACACTGGAGAACCCCTGGACGCCAACAGCGATTAAAATCCTGCCAGGAAGTCCATCCTTATAGTGGTGGAACCATCATGGTATGGGCGGGTATTTGGATCGGCGGAAGAACTGAGTTGATTTGGATCAGAGGCAACCTCAACGCTCAAATTTATGCTGAGACGATTGTATCAGACGTCATCGTTCCTCTACAAGTGCAAATCGGTCCAATCGGTCGGGTATCCAGTCGCAAGAAGACCTTTTTTTGTTGTTGCAACGAACATGGGCGGCCATTCCACAACGTGATTTGGATGAACTCATTTTGAGTATGCCAAACCGATGTTCTTGTGTTGTTAGTGTTCGCGGTAGAAACACGGATTATTAATTGTTTAAGTTACCCAATAAAATTTTAAAGAAAACTGTTATTTCAGTCTTTTTTTCGAACTTTTGTGTTAGTGGTTCAAATGTCAAAAATCCCTTTATTAGGAAAATGGCAAATTTCTTTATTAATGCAAAGGTGACTTGGTTTATCGTTACTGTGACAAACGAAAACACTTTATTTGATGAATCCTTAAAGAAAATTTTAATTAATATCAATCAGGAGAAAAGTTATTGCAAAAATATATGTTGATCCCTAAACACTTTTGATGTGTGTATTTAAATGATTGGAAATATTTAGAAAAAATCTATCTCTCAGATTCAAACGAACACACATTGCTTACAGATTTATTGAACGTAATCACTGACTAGCGTAAAACATTATTGGAAAAGATTGATACCTATCGGCATTCAGCCTTTATCGTGCCTTCAAGGGACATTGACGAAGAAGATACTAATAAAAAGTTCCTAGTATAGGTATTTTTCTTCGACCTTTCTCGTCCATTTTCCATTATTACGAAATTCCTCAGGCCAAGTCCCCTTTTGAAATGTTCGGAATCCTGATCGGCGATAGGGTTTTATCATTTTAAAATTTTGTATAATGTTATAAAGGTAAAATTGCTGAAACGATAGCTATAGGAAATGTGTATTTAGGTTCTGTCATGTTTATTAACCAGTGGATCATTCATTAATCACACAATTGGTTTAAGGTTTTCGTAGACATAAAAAGTTTGTCAGTTTATACAGGACCCGGAATTTCTGCAGAATCTTGTTGGTACCTACAGGATCCCAAAAATAATTCTGTGTCGGGACAATAAACAATCTATATTCCTTCAACGCGATACACTACATAATGGCAATGATTGTCAATACAACAACGTACTGCTCCTAAAATTATAGCCGATCACCGCCATTGTTGACATCGATGAATATTCTAACCGCGTGCGCATGACGTGTTAAAAGTTAAAATATTTCGATAGAAAGTCGCCAGGGTATTCTGTGTTCCATTCACGGTGTCAGAGATAGTGGCCTTCACCATTATAGGTTCATTTGTTTTTGAGGTGAGAACTATGATTTGGTAGTAAAATGACGCATTGATGATTCGGACCGCGTACGCAAGTCTCGCTATTACTGGGAAGATTCTGATCGGTATTTTTGTGTCAGGTCAAATGTTTTTATTTAATGGGATTTTTATTACTGTGATTAAAGGTTCATTCCGTGACACATTAAAAAATGCTTGTAGAATTACAGATATTTACAGATAGACCTTTTTATAACAATGGGTTTGGCCCTTATAATAATTTATTCTACCACAGTTTCATCGAATCTGAGTTACGAGAATAATAAGCGGCTCTTTGTTCCATCAAACGCCGTTTGGCTGAACTCCAGCACTGAGGACGGGCTTGCAATAAAGACGGCCTTTAATATGCCTAATAGATTGTTATTGTCTGGTTTTGAAGGAGAATTTAAATGTAAGGCAGTTTCAATCGTCTTCGACGTTTGAAGGTTTCCCCGAAATATTGTCGGTCTTTGCTTGGCTCTAGACACTAGTTAACAGCACTATCAGCTTCTGTACTGTCAATAACATCTACATATATTAAACGACAAGGTTCAAGGATATTCGAGAGTAGTTTTATTCTGCCCGAAGGTGACCCGATAAAATGTTCTATTACTTTCCTTGGATGCTCGCTATCCTGCGATGGAAAGGCATGGAAGAGAGGTTTTTTAAATTTTAGTGTCTGTGATCGCATATTGCATGTTCATAATAAACTTGACGACGATCAGACATAACAGGCCCTCGCAGGTGTCGAGACGCCGGATAATTTAACCATAAAATTACGCAATAAAAAATCTGCACGGCCTACATCTTGTTCAAGACAATTTGTTTGGAGTCATCGGACAGTTACGCAAGCGATACAGTAACTGTAACATTAACGTTTTGTTAACAAAACACCAGTCGTTAGTTGTTTTTTCACAATTCTCCCCATTGTTTTGTTTAAAAGTTGATTGAAATAATCGTTCTCACGTTCCACTAGATATGAGCCATTGTTGGAGTTCCAATGTCTCTGATATGTTGTGACGTGTCTGTGATATTAACTGATATACCTGTAGATACTTGTGAATTAACCTTATTAATTACTAGCAGCGCCCCGCGGTTTCACCCGCATTAGTTTCCCGTGGGAATATCGGGATAAAAACTATCCTATGGTCCTTTCCCGGGGCTCAAACTATCTCTATACTACATTTCATCTAAATCGGTTCAGCGGTTTAAGCGTGAAGAGGTAACAGACAGACACTTTCGCATTTATAATATTAGTATGGATGAGATTCTGGTAAAGTGGAGCTATTTCAACAAAATGGCTACAGGGTGCGATGTGAACATGTGCCTTCTATCTTGCCCTTCGTGCCCCAAACCTGCAATCAAAGCGACTTCTCTCCTGCCACTGACGACGCAGTAGAAGTTGCAAAGGATTCGGTACTATCCATCATCATCATTCTCCTGCCTTTATCCCTATTTATTTGGGGTTGGCGCAACATGTCTTTTTCTTTCATAGTGGTTAGTAGTTTTGGGATGCATGAAGAAGCCTCCTGGTGTAGCGCAGTTTGTTCCGCCAGTAACTCAACTCAAGTGAGCGCTCGGCGCATCCTGGATAGTCAGACCTAACACCTTATTTGACTGGCCAATTCTTCCCTTGCGGTGGTAGGGCTAACATCCGCCTGGTTTGCGAGCACCCTCCCACCGGAGTCCGGCGTCAAGCAGCCTGCTGTGTTTCGTCGATGCGTGGGAGTTCCAGTGCCTTAGGCATCTGCTGGGCATGCTCGTACCATCATAGATCTCATCCATCGCTTTCCATCAGCCGCGATCGAGGTCAAGAGCGGGGTCCATTCAGCAATAAAAAATCATCTCGGTAGTCACCCCCTTTCTAACCATATCGTCTTTTACACATTCCAGTACATCGTTTCTCATTCTTCCTTATCGTGGATTCGGTACCATCCACACGATGAAAAAGAAAACTAAGATATTGGGAGCAGTATCAACAAGTAAGGCAAAAGTAACACTGAACTGAGTAACTGCAAAATAGCTACGGGCTGTCTAAGCGTTGCAAAATAAAATTAAAACTTATTTGAATTAAAGGAGTAGATAAATGAAAACAATGTGAGCCAGTAGTAACTACCTCTAGAAACGATTCTTGTAAGTAAATAAATCCTCTCATCAATGATTTTATTTCTCATTCCCAGTTTCTCTCTCTTCATTATTTATCATCTTCATCCTTATAATCTTTTGATCTTTCTTATCTTGATCCATTATTTTTAACTTATTCATTATCTTCACGTACCTATTAGATCATTTGTTTTCATCCCAAACACGCGTATGTTTATTGAAACAAAACTAATGGCGGAAAGGTTTGTAAACATAAAAAAAACATTTTTAACATGAAAAAGAGAAATCGTTAAATTAATGGTGTAATCTCTGTTCATTTGCCTATTGTTTTCATCGATGAGAATTTCTATGACATCACGTCGTAAATGTCCGTATAATTTACATTCTTAAGGACACTTTTTTTGTTCTATTCACGTGAAAACAATTTCCTCTTAATGTGGGTATTGTTTCATTATAATCATCATCGTCATTATTGACATTGAAAGCAAATTATTTTTAAATCCTACTAATGTTTTGATAATAATAATAATATTAATTTAATTTATTTATTTATTTAGTTTATATTGCATTCATGTCGTTTACAAGGTTGTTAAAAATCAAATAAAGGTTTCGTACATGAACCCTGCTAGGGCACCGCAACATTATGTTTCTTAATTATAAATTAAATTATTATTGCATGCATTATTATATAAAGTTATTTAAAAATATATTATTACAATTTTAATGTCATCATTTTATTATTAATTAATTTATTATTGGATGTCTTTATTAAATTTCTACATTATTACATTGCGTCAATCTTCAAATAAAATCTAAAGTATTGATATTACAGAATGTCAATTTGTTAAAAACTCATTTAGGCTATAATAACACTTCTGTATTAGGTGCATTTTAAGTGCGTTTATAAATTTATTGTCAAATTCAATGTCTTTGATCTCATTGGGTAATTTATTATAAATTTTAATGCACATTACAAGAGGTCCTGAGTGAAACATAGCTAGTTTTGAACACGGCATTGCTAATTCATTTTTTACTCTTAAGGAGCGTTGCAGCGGTCTTTGATTCTTAGCTACAGGGAATAACGACGCATGTTTTCTAACAAACTTGCTTACTTCCATAATGTAAATGCTTGTTAAGGTGAGCATTTTATATTTAATAAAATAAGGTTTACAGCTTTGCATTTGGTCTATATGCGCAAGAATTCTCACACATCTTTTTTGTAAAATAAAGAGTTTTTCTACGTCAACGCAATTTCCCCACACTATAATGCCATAGGTTAACCATGAGTAGGCGTAGGCGTAGTATGCTGTCATCGCTGTTTTGAAGTCGGTTGATCTTTTCAACTCATTCAAAGCATACGCGAAACTTGCAAGTTTGTTTGCCACAACATTTATATGTGCCTTCCAATTTATGTTAGTGTCAACTGTCAGACCCAAGAGTCTAAATTCATCCACACACTGGAGCGGTATGTCATTGAACGAGTAGCTAATATTCAATGGACGTTTTTGATAAGGTCTGTATTGCATAAGTTTTGTTTTAGAAAAATTTATTTCCAAATTGTGGTCCTTTAGCCAATTTACTATTTTTGTAAGTATATCGTCCAGTATTAAATTTAATTTGCTACCGTCGTCACATGGAAACACTACTGAGATGTCGTCCGCAAAAAGGACACTCTGGACATTTATTTCTCTCGGCAAATCGTTGATGTAGATTAAGAATAAAATACACTCTAAGACACTGCCTTGTGGTATAGACATATTTACGTGCTCCATTTGTGATCTCACGTGGGTCACTATGCCAGTATCCGGGTGAAAATATTCCACTTCAACATACTGTGTGCGATTTTTTAGGTACGAGCAAAACCAGTCATACGCGATACCTCTCACACCTATTTGGTACAGTTTATTTAGAAGTATTTTATATGATACTCGATCATAGGCTTTACTCATATCTAGCAGTAACCCAACTGCATATTTCTTATTATTTATTATTTTTAATGCTTCTTGGACGTAATTAAATACTGTTAATGTTGTAGACTTATTTTTCCTAAATCCATTTTGACTGGTGCTAAAGATCTTATACTTTTCGCAAAAACTATTTAGCCGTTTAGACATTGCAGTTTCAAATATTTTTGAAAATGTAGATAATAATGCAATAGGGCGATAATTTCCTACGTCAGTTTTTTTGCCCTTTTTATAGATAGGTTTTACTATAGATATTTTTAGTAAATCTGGGACAACACCCTCCATGAATGACTGATTGATGAGAAAAGTCAAAGGTATTTTTATTTCATCTATACATGATTTAACAAGCAATTGTGGTATTTCGTCATGACCAAAACTTTGCTTATTTTTTAAGTTCTTAATGATAAGTTTTACTTCACTTGGATCAACTGTTGCAAATATATGGAATTTTCGCAAAGAGTAACAACATGTCGACCCAGGTGGGTTCTCGTCCGATCTCGTAGCATTTGTTTTTCCTACCGATACAAAATAGTCATTAAAGGCGTTTGCGACCAATCTCGGATCTTCAACAAGAATATTATTTACGTCAAGTTTTATACTTTCTCTAGTTTTTTTAGTCAGTTTGTTAGTACGACTTTTTATGATGTGCCACATTGATCTTATTTTGTTACTCGATTTTTTCATAAGGTTTATGTAATTTAGTTTTTTAGATGTAGTGACTGCCCTTTTGAGGATTTTCTCATATTGTTTGTAATATCTTCTAAGTATATGGTTATTAGTAGTATTGATTAATGATTTTAGTTCACGTTTATATTTACAAGCTAGTTTTAGGCCAGTAGTTAGCCATGATTTTGTTTTCTTATTTTTGACCTTTATCAACTTTTTTGGTATACATAGATTTAATAGTTTTTGTATGGTTTTATGGAAGGATAAGTAGTTTTCATTTATATTTTGGTTATTTTTGATGATTTGATTCCAATCTACTTTGCCGAGTTCTGATTTGAATAGTGATATATTATGGGAATTATACAGTCTCTTTTTCGTATAACGTAGTTTTGTTCGTTCCGATTGTATGTTGTTGTTAGGTAGGGTAATTAGGACTCCTTTATGGTCTGATAGTCCCAGTTCTTTAACATCTATGTTTATCTGATTATCAAAGTTGGTGAATATAAGATCTATACACGTTGAACTGGTAGCAGTTACTCTTGTAGGTTCAGTTACACGTTGGCGGAAGTTGTACCTATTCATTGTATTAAGTAAAGTAAATGAGATTGGTTTCTTTTCTAAAATGTTTGTGTTAAAATCTCCACCAATTATTATTTGTTTTTTACTGTCTTTTAAATAAATTTTTTGTAAGAGTTTCTCTAGACAAATAAAGAATGTTTCGGTTTCCCTATTACACTGTGGCCAATATATTACAATTAATAAAGTGTTTAATTGGGTTATTTCAACTGCACAAGTTTCAAATATGAATTCAACTGTCAAGTCTTGAATATCTTGCCTTTCATTAAAATCTAAATTTTCTTTAAGGAATATACATACACCACCGCCCACATATTGGGTACGGCAGAAAACGGTAGCCAGGTTATATCCCTCCAGTTGTAGTAAATCTTTTTTTGTTTCTGATATCCATGTTTCTGACAAACAATATGCGTCTATATCATTACTGTCGTATTTTAATGATTCTATTAAATGTCGTTTGGTTTTTATGCTTTGTATATTTTGATAAAGAATATTTATTTTATTAACGAAATGTCATATTGCTGCTATTGTCAATAACTTCACCCATGTCATTAGAGTTTGTCAGAAGTATAGGGTCACTTTGGGTCATTTGATAGTTAGGGTCAACAGTTGGATAGGTCAATGTATCCACGATGCAGCTATTTATTGTGGATTGTATGGAGATCATCATGTCTTTTATATTTTTAAATATTATTTGCAATCCAGCGTTTTTCAAGTTACCGGTGCGTCTATCGAACATCGTGCTATCGTAATTCAAATTGAGATTACTATCTAGGAAGTAAGCATGTTCGTGTGTAAGTACATCAAGATACAGCAAGTTATTAAATGTCTCTACCCTAGAATTGTAAAGATAATAATTATTAAAAAATTTATATGTTGGCGTACAGATAATTATGTTTGTATGGTTAAGTTCTTGCAAAGTGCTTCTTATATGAAGGATAGTGTCCAGGTAATTGTTTGTAGTTCTGAAATCCTCTTCTCCCAGTAATATAATGCAATAGTCTTGAGTAGAAAAGTTTTTAAGCTTCTCTTTAATTCCTTTTAGTAAAAGCTGTGTATTTCCTAAAGGTATGATATAGTGGCAGAGTTCAAACCTATCCAAAATATTTTCCGCAATCTCGAGTAGTTTGTTTTTATTGTCTGTGCTCAAAATAATTACTTTAGGGCGTTTTATGTAGGCTGATTTATTTTGGAATATTTTCTCACTTTTTTGTTCTTCTTGTGTGGCGTTTTGGTTTACTTTAGTATTTGATGTTTTTTCTTGTAGTGGTATGTTACTTATTTTTGGTTTCTCCGTAGTAATAGACTGCGTGCATGGCGATGACACTCGTTTGTTGGTGATACTTGTGATAGGCTCGTTATTTGTAGTTTCGGATATACTTATTAAATTATTTGTTTGAGTCTCCTTCGTATTTGTTTGTCTGTTTATAGTATTTCAGGTACAAAATAACCCATATCACAAAACATCTTTAAATTCAATTCAATTAAATTATTCAATATTAAATACAAAAACACATATTAATAAATGCAAACGAATAAATACAATATAGATACAACATCAACACACAAATTAGTTAAATCAAATTAAAAATAATACAACTAATCTACTCATATTCATTACAGTTACGAGCGACGCTATAATTATGTAACTTGCCTGTCACAGCAGTGTCGCACATAAGGACAGTCCAACCTATTTGCTATCATACTCAGAATGGTATTGGAGCTGGCCCGCACTCTACGCACAAGAGACGCGCACAATGTCTCTCTATCTATTTTTTCATTTGTATGCTCAATAATCTACACTTCACAATAAACTCATGCCCTCTTCCCTACCTACAAACATTACACAATTTTTGATTATTTCTTAGAAATTAATGTCCTCTGCGCAGATTTTAGTTCCAACAGTATAAGTCCACGCGAGTGAAGCCAGGGGCACAGCTCATCGATCATCGATTTCATCTTCTTATACTTATTTTGGCCTTCAAAATAAATTAGGAGCTCCAAATATATTTAAGAGCTTATATAATTATAAAGTACTCCAGAGTCCTAACACTCCGAGCATACTCTATTATTGAATCAAAATGAATATGTCAGGAGCAGGGCTTGCCTGCGACGCCTGTTAAAATAACTGAATGTGTTGGTTACACAACAGTCGATGACGTCGTACATAGAATGTGTTACGTTTATTTTGTTCTATGATTAATTTAGGAAAATTTGCTGTCTGAAAGTTTTAGCTTGTTACGTCATTAGAATTTTGGGATTGATCAGATTTGGTAACGTAGATTACATAGTCGAAGTTTAGGCTAATAAAAAAGGAAAAAAATACGAAATATACTGCAAATAGAAATAAAATAGTTTACCTACTTAGTATAGGGAACGATGATTCCAAACTAGAAAACACATTGTAGGTTCGAACTGTTCTTTACAATTCTACTACAACAGCAACCGATGACGAAAATAAAAAAAATCCAAAAAATACCGTTAGAAATCTTCGCCTGATTAAAATCCACCTTTTCCATGTGCACATAAACAGATTTGGCCCTCTCGACGTACCATTCGTTCGCATTGAAATATTCCTCGACCTACTTCCTTTATAGCCTCGTGTCCAGAATGATGGAAACTCATTGAAATCTCTCTTCAAACAGCCTACCTTTCCTTTGAACATACATTTTTTTATGCGAATGTTTTTACTTTTGTACATTTCCTGCCAAATAGAGATAAAATATTAAATATTTCCGTTACTTGTTGTCATGTGCTACAATAAGAATATCAAGGGATGTTGAAAGGGGAAATGTCTGGTGATTGTCTTTCTAATAGCTGTACAGAAAAGTGGTTGTTCCACTGCGCTCCAGGAATGCATTCCACTGCGCTCCAAAATAAAATATGTAGAGTAAGCATAAAAGGCAAACCTTAAGTTGTTTGTTATACACAAAATAATATAAATATCGGTAGTATTTTTTACCGTGGATTCATCTCGTGTGTCAAAAATGCTCAACGCCATTTCGCACTTTATGGCCCTAGTGTGACTGAATAAACATATTTGATATGCATTTTTTTATGATATTTCATTTATAATGTTTTATGCTTAATTAATTTATTTGCTAACTCTACTCAAAATTTCTTGAAGCGCAATGGAATCAATGTATGAACATTAAAATTATGAGAACAATGGGTTTTGGAGCGCAGTGGAACAACTCCAGAAAAGTCTGGCCCATGAAAGTGTCAAGCGAAAACTACAACAGCAAACTCTCTATCGTAAGAGGAAATTAAAGGACTCTGTAGTAGACGGCAATCACGTTGCGAAATTATCCTGCATAGATTTGTCATGAAAATAAATATAGAAATTCTGGAGTATTGACACAAGAGACTCAAATATTTTGTGAAGGAAAACAAACAAAAAATACTTAGATATGCTATAATGGAACTAGATAATCTTGTTGGACACTCGACTGTAAAAATATACAAAGAGCTTATTTAGACGAAAACAGCTTCTTCGCAAAGACCAAACTAGATCAATTGGGACAAACACATTGAAGACACTAGATACAAATAAAAAGTAGGTTTATTTGGAGATAATGAAACCTCTTAGAAAGTAGTTCCAAGAATTTTATTTGTTGAAGGAAAACTTACTGGAATTCAAATAATGCTCGATTCCATCTTATAATATTGGTCGAGCATAGATTTATAATATAAATCTATGTGGTCGAGTAATAAATTACATGAATTTAAAAAAAGCTCGATTTTATTTTCATTCCCTTGCGAAATGACAAATGAAGGCAGTTCATTAAAATATTGTCATCAACGTGATGAAATCGACAAATATATTCTGAATGAATTTTCTCCATTTTTAAATAAGATCAATGTTCTCACATATTTTGCTTAAAAATGACAATGTTTTGAGCAATAAATTAAGATTGTTATTATTTTATAACTACGTTGGCGAATAATTTACTCCTGATTTTATCGACGCAGCGCTTATTAAAATGAATGAACATTATAACATCATTTCGATATCGAAGTCACCGTCCAGTGTCAACTAGGTATAGATCTTTGTCTCAACAAGGCACTTGTAATTTCGTCAATCTCTAACGACTTCTTTTTTATACCTACTACGTTTCATTACCTTTCTGAGGACTGTGTAAGTGGGTTCAATTAAAACTCGTAGAGGATGCCATTCTTCATTCGTTTACCATGTAAAACTTCAGTAACCAACATTATAGAGAGACCATCGCATTTTTAAAATAACTAAATTCGCCGCGACTTCGTCTGCATGTAATTTTTTCTTCCCCGACCCACAGCGTCGCGTCGCATCTACCGCCCACGCTGTAACTTCGTTTTCGCTTTGCTTTCTTTCTGACTTTTTTTTCGTTTAGCCCGGCTCTTAAGAGTCCTAGATCCTACAAACATCCTCAAGAAACAAATGCAAAAAGATTTTTTTAAATCCGACTGGTAATTCCAGAGATTTAGCATGTTCAAACAAACAAACTGTTCAGCTTTATTATATTAGTATAGATTTATAAAGTGTGGATGTTCCAGTACAATAAACAGTAGAAACCGAAAGAAAATGAAGCAGAAAGAAAGAAAAACACGCAGGTACTACGGATATTTACATAAGTATGTTATTTCGAGAACAACGTCCAATTTGAATTCCCCGAGAACAACAGTTGTTTTGTTTATTCATGATTCATTTCGGAAGCGATGTTGTACCACATTTACAATCTACATGTTGGATGTTTCAATAAATTAATTTTATTTATTTTCATTTAACATTTTTGGTCGGTGTAATTACCGCCGCTTTGATGTATCAATTCTGTGGTCGGTTACCACAGAGTTGATACATCAAAGCGGCGGACAGATCTCGTGCAGACCAGGGAAGCATGGCACAAAAGGGAGGAGGCCTATAAATTATACTTTTTATTTTGTATCGACACGAATAAAAATAAGGTAAAATACCAATACTCGTCGGGTTTTGAAATTCACTCAAACTCAAAGCATTTATTTCAATTAAACCAATACAGGCACTTTTGAATTGTCAAAATTAAGTAGTCGGTCAGTTAGTCAGAAAGTTGAAGCTAGTTGACTTTGAAGAATGACTTTGAAGAACTGCTGCGTGAAACAGTGGTTAGAACAACGCTGCCAATGATGATGATGATGAATCGTACAGATCAGGGATGATTGGCATAAAGGTAGAAGAGAAAGGTTACCCAGCAAAGGGTAGTTACAACTAAGGAGAATTATGCTTAACCTAAACGTATATTAGGGTTAGGGTTTACTAATTTAAACTGAGAAATGAGCACCAGTTAGATCTGGCTGAAAAGGTAACTACCTGCACAAACGAAACGATGTGACCGATTGGCAATAATGCTCCCGCAGACAGGCGCGCCACGACGTGCTACGCGATTCTGGTAGAACAATTTCCATGAAGTTTTCATTTTTCAAAATCTACTAGAGTAGCGTCGCGTGGCCTCGTTGCGCCTGTGTCCGGGAACCTTTATCAATTTGCTTCAAGTAGTAATCGCTACTCGCGGATTTTGACCCTTAACCCTTTGCGCCTTAACAACCATCGTCTTCACTTTGATACCAATAGGTTTTATAATTAAGCATGCAGGCACCTAAGCTTTAAAACCTAAATTAGAATAGCAACTTCTTCATCTCTATCGTCTTAAGTATTTTGTTTCAAATTTACTGAACTGTGGAAAAGCTAATTATGAAAATCAACTAAGACCGTACCGTAAAGAAATATGTAGGTAGTATATAAATAATTTCATGTTGGATACTGCAGTCGTATAGTGAACTGGCTGTAGATTATTTTCATTGCGGAGAAGGCTTAGTAGGTCGGGAGTCGCGTAGATTTAACATCGAGTTAGGGTGAGTTCAGGATGGCTTAAACCTATTTACTGTTTAGTCTTCTTCTTCTTCATAGCACTCTTGTCAGAGCGATCGTGGTCCTCATGTAGTTTCATCTCACGATTTTTACTTTTAGTTGGCAACTAGAATATCTTCCCTTTTTGATGGAGGAACACATTATTTCATTTGCATGCTTTGCATGGCAATACAAAGTATGTTTAGTTTCCTATTTATAATGGTCTACATTAATTTAAATGTAATTTAACCCAAATTATGAGTTTTTTTTTTATCAGCGTCTGCATTATAAGTACAGACGCCAGCAAATCAACCTACCTGAAACTGTCAAATTTTCCCAATCAACTTTGAACCTTATATTTTAGCGATAAAGTTGAAAATCTATTAAAGAAATTAGACAGATTGTAGTAGCTTGTGCTGGCGTCTGTACCTAGGTAGTACTTACTTAACAGATGCTGGTATAAACTCATTATTCGGGTTAATCCATTTAAGTTTATTACAGTAGTGTATTACAGCAGTGTAGTAATCAAACAAGCCTCTTCATATAATTACGTAACGCACTAATAAAGCTATCATCATCAGTCATTCTGACAATTTAACAATATTCATTGCGTTATTTACCTTGTCGAGCAGACGAACTTTTTAAACATGCAATGCAATGGATTATGAATTCCCTTCAAATTCTTCCGGATTATGGTAGAAAGTGTGTTTTTTTTTCAGAACGTCCTGAAAATATAGAATATATCATTGCAGCAATGCCAAGAAAACAGCCCGAGAAAATGCTACGTTCAAGAAAAAGATTCACCTCAGGTAGGAAATATTTTTATAAGCCACTGAATGAATTTCGGTGCTTGACTACATGGAAAGAATTGTGACCTTACTTAATGCACACACAAGTTGGGTTCTGTACCTATTTTCTATAAAAAAAATTGTATAAGTACTCCTTGACTTTTCAACAACAAAAAACGAGTAGGTACATAAATATACCCACGTACGAAGAGGTAGGCTTATACGAGTATGCCTTTATAGCGCTAAAATTGCATGGCGCCTTACAATCTCCGTGCCGTGTGCGGTGAACATGGCATTTCCATCTAAGTTGGTTCGTTATGACTGTTTATAGGGCAGCCTGCTACAGTAATGGACGTTTTCCAGCTGTCAGGGAAATAATTACTTGTGTTGCACGCTATCTCTGCTTACAGATAGCCTAGTTTTAAAGTTTTGTCATGACTTAGGTACGAGTATTCTTTAGTTTAAGGTGAATTTTGTTTGGCGTAGTAGCTAGGTGCTGCAGCACCTAGCTACTAGACTGATACGTTTTTTTAAATAAATGTTGCGAATTTAGATAATAATTCCATTAATAAACTGCACCATAAAATGTCCACCATCAGTGAATTACAAGAAAAAATCCACTGTACAAATCATATCATAATGTTTAATTTCAGGAAGTTTGTTTCTTTTTTTCAGAACTTGTCCTGAAAATATAGAACATATTGCATCATTGCAGCAAAACCATGAAAACAGCCCGGGAAAATGCTACGTTCAAGAAAAAGATTCACCTCAGGTAGGAAATATTTTTATAAGCCACTGAATGAATTTCTTATTGCACTCGGGTCCAATCCGAACTCGGCTTTGTAAAAATATGAGTGGGCTTACGAGCGAATTGCCAGTAACACCAAGCATGGTGGGCGTTGGAAATTACTAGTATTTTTTTTATTTTTTTATTGCTAAATGGGCGCACTCTTGACCTCGATCACGCCTGATGGAAAGCGATAGATGAGGTCTATGATGGAACGAACGTGCCCAAAAGATGCCTGTTCACTCTTGATTTGAAGGCAGACGGGTTATATGTGGGAGGGAACACAGATGCCGGCAGAGAGTTCCACACTTTGGCTGTGCGCATAATAAAAGTGGAGGAGAAGCGCCGAGTACGACTCATCGGGATATCAACCAAGTGCGGATGGTACGCTGCAGTACGTCTGGTTGTCCGGTGGTAAAAGGGCGATGGTGGGATCAGGTCGTGGAGCTCCTGCGCACACTCTCCGTAGTACAGTCTATAGAAGACCGTCAGGCAAGCGACATTACGCCGATGAGCCAGGCTGGGAAGCGTAGCTACCAACGTCTCGTCGCCTATAAGCTTTCTAGCTCTGCGTTCCACCGAGTCAAGTGCAGCAAGCTGGTATTTTGCTGAGCCATCCCACAAGTGGCTGCAATACTCCATACAGGAACGGACCTGAGCTTTGTACAAACTTAAAAGCTGTCCTGGTGTGAAGTATCGCCTCACCTTATTTAGGATGCCCAGCTTCTTGGCTGCGGTCTGAGCTTTTGACTCGATGGTTGAGCCGAAGTTGAGATCTGATGTCAACTCCATGCCCAAAAGCTGAAGGCGGTTGGTAACCGGTACAGATGCACCTCGGAAAGTAGGGCATAACTGGAACTGGCTCCTTTTCGCAGTGAAAAGACACGCCTGTATTTTTAAGGCGTTGAATTTGACCAGATTGTCGTCACCCCACTGGGAAACGAGATTTAAGGACAAATTCATTCGTTCCACCATGGCCTCTCTAAGAGTAGCCGTTTCCTCTCCGCTGACTCTTGCACTGGACAGGTATCTTTCTGCGACTGTGCTGTCATCTGCGTACCCGATTGCACCAAGCTGAAGCAGGTCGTTGATGTGCAGCAGAAATAAAGTTGCAGAAAGAACAGACCCCTGAGGAACACCGGCATCAATGCCCATATGTTTCGATGAGCAGCCATCAATGACCACTCTGATCGATCGATCACTCAGGAAGTCTGAAATCCAGTTGCAAAAGTCAGCAGAGAGGCCGAAAGCGGAAAGCTTGCCCAACAGACTGGCGTGCCAGACCCTGTCAAAGGCCTTTGAGATATCAAGCGACACAGCAAGGGCTTCGCCGTGTGTCTCAATGGCCTCGCCCCAGCAATGCGTAACATACACAAGAAGATCCCCAGTTGAACGACCATGACGGAAGCCATACTGGTGGTCACTGAGGAGCTCATTGTCTTCGAGGTATGCCAGCAGCTTTTTGTTAAGTACCCTTTCCATCACTTTGCACAGTATGGAGGTTATGGCGATTGGTCTATAATTGACAGGATCGGCACGGTTCGGTTACCTTTTTTTGGGCACCGGCTGCACATTAGCAAGCTTCCAGGACTCCGGCACCACTCCGGTTTTTAGAGAGAGGCGAAACAAACGCGTCAAGACAGGAGACAACCTCCTTGCTTAGTTAATAATGTAGTGAGTGGTCAATAAACCTTATTTTCGCAGTAGGTATGGCGACTAAATCACGATCACATTATTTGTTTAATTGTATTTTTTTAGCAGCCCAGTCTGGATTTGTGCCCGGTTGAAAGCAATAAGCTCGCCCCCTTACACATGGGACTTTAACACAACTACCCTTTCTGGGGAAACGAGCGTGAAATAAAAACTTTTTTACAAAAAAATACAACCGACTTCAAAAAAAACACTACAAAGTGATAAATAACTTTAATTTCGGAAGTCGGTGTCGTTGATTCCGCATTTTCGTTTTTTGACACCGACTTCCGAAATTAAAGTTATTTATCACTTTGTAGTGTTTTTGAAGTGAAAACTTCTTTAGCGGCGTTGAACACTTTTTGTAATGGGTAAAAAATGTTAAACTCGCGTCAGGGCATCGCGTCAGGACACGTGACCGTCAGGAGAGATTCCCCCCCCCATCTCTTTCTACGGCGGCGCCAACCGAAGTGAACCAAGTGAGACACGATAATGGATGGATGGATGGATG
Source organism: Amphipoea lucens (assembly GCA_947508005.1). Classification (NCBI taxonomy): domain Eukaryota; kingdom Metazoa; phylum Arthropoda; class Insecta; order Lepidoptera; family Noctuidae; genus Amphipoea; species Amphipoea lucens. The sequence goes on from OX382374.1 coordinate 10,846,355, forward strand.
GTGATAAAGATGGCGATGGCGATTGTGATGGTGATGGCGATGGTGATGGCGATGGTGATGGTGATGGTGATGGCGATGGATATGGCGATGGATATGGCGATGGTGATGGCGATGGTGCTGGCGATGGTGATGCGATGGCGATGGCGATGGTGATGTGATGTGATGTGATGGTGATGGCGGACGCGGATGCGGACGCGGACGCGGACGTGGATGGACAGCTGATGGCTCGACCGTCTGTGTAGTAGCCACACTGCTGTGTATTCGTAAAATTCGTGTATATAAAGTGTTTATTAATTGATTTATTTCAACGTTAATATTCAAGTTTTCACTTCTGCCGGCACTCCCGGAGTGCAACCCGTCTTTTTTTTTTTTTTAAGTCGGTTGTATTTTTTTGTAAAAAAGTTTTTATTTTTCACTTTTTAGTTGTACCTACCCCACAAAAAAGTAAACAAAAAGATCGTTAATGTAGACAATGTAGATAAATTTTTAGATTTTTGTTGATTTTTCAAAAACCGCTTGTCCGATTTCGATAAAATTTTCATGGGACCATTTGGGAAGTATACCCTTTCCAACAAAAAAAGATGTTTTCAAATCGGTTGGCAAACGACGGAGTTATGCGCGAACAAACATAAAAAAAAAGACGGGATGCACTCCGGGAGTGCCGGCAGAAGTGAAAACTTGAATATTAACGTTGAAATAAATCAATTATTAATTGAATTAATATATCATTTTTTTCACTATTTCTGCGTCCCTTTTTTCATTAATAGATGCACTTTGTTCAATTTCCATATTTTAAACACTTTATATACACGAATGTTACGAATACGCAGCAGTGTGTCCACGTCCACTTCCACTTCCACTTCCACTTCCACTTTGACTTTGACTTAGACTTAGACTTAGACTTAGACTTAGACTTCGACTTCGACTTTGACTTTGACTTTGACTTTGACTTTGACTTCGACTTTGACTTTGACTTCGACTTTGACTTTGACTTCGATCCCGACTCCAACTTTGACTTCGACTCCGACTTCGACTTCGACTTCGACTTCGACTTCCACTTCCACTTCCACTTCCACTCCATCCATCCATCCATCCATCCATCCATCCATCCATTGTCGTCACTAAACTTGGTTCACTTCGGTTGGCGCTGCCGTAGAAAGAGAGGGGGGGAGGGGGAATCTCTCCTGACGGTCACGTGTCCTGACGCAATGCCCTGACGCGAATTTAACATTTTTTACCCATTACAAAAAGTGTTCAACGCCGCTAAAGAAGTTTTCACTTCAAAAAAAAATACAAACATTCGAATTGAAGAACCTCCTCCTTTTTTAGAAGTCGGTTAAAAATAGGATGTTTATATCATTTCTGTCTATTTTTTCAAGGGGTATCGTGTTCCCAGTAACTGGGTTGTGGCCAGTCGCTTCATGTTAAATATTTGTATTCAGCTGCAAAACTGGAAGCCGGCTCCAACAAAGTTGGGAAAATGTAAGGCAGATGATGACATTATTTAAACTCAGACTGAACTGTGCTTTGTTCCTATTAAAAGGAACTTAAGTACGACTAAACATCGCTGAAAATTACAGCTGATTTTAAAACATACGGAGATAACTCGTATTTCGTACTTCCACTCAAATAGGTTAACCGGTCAAGCGGCGCAGTTCGCCAATCGGCGACGAACAATAGTAAATCAAATGTGTCTCATTAGCGGAGCTTGATAGATTAAAGAGTCATTTTTATTGTTCTTGTAGGCGCGGGTGAAATATGAATGGTTCAGGATTGTTTATTGAAAACTAAACATAAAATGTGTGTAATTGATATAACGCGCAATTACGAAAAAAGTTTTGAATAATTATAAATGTACTCATTATGGATAGGGATTAACTTTAATCTGTCAAGCTCCGCTAATGAGACACAATTGATTTTCTATTGTTTGGTCACCGATCGGTGTCCCGCGGTCCTTGAGCGGTATCGGTAATTCATTTAAAAAATGTTGTCAGCTGTATCTACTATTTTTATAAAAATAAATAATTATGTAGGTATATAAAAACTTTTTAACAAAAAAATTAAACCTCCGAAAAAACTGAAAAGCAAAAAATAAAAACCTTTTTTATTTTACCTTAATAAATAAGTTCTTAAACTAATGCAAGTATACCTAAGTAATTTTGAGTCGGCGCCAAACAAGCAACTTAATATCGTTGCCAGTGGTCGTGCGGAGCGCGCATTTTTTGTTTGGAATGTTATATTTATCGCTGGAGATTTCACGTTGCATTATTAATTTGATTTGGTTATTTCTTTAAATTTAAGGTAATTTAGTGATCATTGTTCATTGATTGTTTGGCGCCGACTCAAAATTTCTTAGGTATACTTGCATTAGTTTAAGAACTTATTTATTAAGGTAAAATAAAAAAGGTTTTTATTTTTTGCTTTTCAGTTTTTTCGGAGGTTTAATTTTTTTGTTAAAAAGTTTTTATTTTATAATTTTTTGAGGCTATAATTTACTAATTACTACATGCTTAATTTTTGACTACTTTTAAAATAGCTACCTACCTTACTTTAGATATTAACTGTTATATAATCCTACTTTAATTATTCTTTTTTATATAATAAAATACTTAAAAAAACAGGCTTTATATACCAACATAGATAGGCCTTTTATTTTAATTGTAATACACAGCTCAGCATTAAAATCTGTGAATGAACAATAAATCACCCCTATGTTCCCACCCTTAGGGTAAGATTTTTTTTCCAAATTTACATGGGGCCAACTTCGAGGTATGTCCTATCCAATAAAAAAAGAATTATTAAAATCGGACTACTCTGTAAAAAGTTATGCGTGGTCATACATTACAATCAGTGTGTGAACAATCAATCATCCCCTGTTTTCCTACCCTTAGGGTTGGATTTTTTTTCCAAATTTATATGGGACCAACTTCGGGGTAAGTATATCCTTTTCAATAGAAAAAGAATTATCAAAATCGGACTGCTCTGTAAAAAGTTATGCGTGATCATCATAGATCGGAATAGGTAGAGCTGTTTTATGTACTTGCTTAGAATAATTGGTTGGTTAGAATAATATGGATATTCCCCGAGTCCCGGGATTTGGTTTTTAAGTAGTAAAATCATATAAACTATTCACGCCTTCGGGACTAATGAAAGATTACACTTCCTTTCTGGATAGTATAATAAATAGATAAACTTGATTCATTAAACCACATATATTTTTTTACGTAACAATGGTGCCGATTTTCTTGTCACAAGTGCCTCTAAACTAGACTAAAAATCACTAAAATTTAATTTATTCCTGTCAAGCGACGATTTCCCATTCTGAAATTGACTAAAGTGACGCAACTTAACTATATTTTAGTTTGACAGCACTAAGATGGCACTGAGTTATTAATCTATTGAAGATGGCAATTTTGCTATTCTGAATTTCACGTTTTCCACCAAAAATTTTGATTGTCTAACTAAATCGAACTAAATCTGACTATTTTTAATCGCGATTAAAAAGGTGTGGAATAAAATTAGTTGTCATGAATAGAAATTCACACCAACACCTCGACTTCAGGTGCAAAAACAGTACTGTCTGTATTTTTTTTTTCTTTTGCTTATATCTCGAAAATGGTGTGTCCTATCGCAAAAATAATGAAAATTTCGACCCCCTTTATGAAACCCATAAACTCCTAAAACTCAACATGTAGGTATAAATTTTTCATATTTTCCATACAAAAAGTGAAAAATTCCTTAAAAAACACGTCAAGGCTGCCCCCTCCGCGTCTGCGGCTCTAAAAAACCATTCACGGGGTAGGGAAAATAAGTACCACGTGTCGACGAGTCGCGATTGTTAAATTCGATTTATGTTGTGTCAAAATTATTTTTAAATTTAGAGATTTTTTTATGCAGAATAGCTGTAAGATTCCCATAGCAAAAAGTAAGGATTTTAGTGATAGTTTAGTTAGTTTAGTTCGGTGTACAAGAGGATCGGCACCAATTTCTTATTCAAGAATCAACAATCATTAAAACATTTTTATTCTGAAGTTGTACAAAAACATATTACCATACAAATTATTTGTTCCTCAGTAAAATCAAAACATTATCAAAGAAAAAAAATTGTATTTACAATAAAATCTTAATTAAAATAATCAATACGCTTCAACAATAATTCACTTATTTAAACAAAAAATGTCATTGATCTGGTTCGTCTTCAGCTTCACTAGAAGTACTGAGTATGACCAGAGTTAAAATAAATCACCATTATTTTTTCTAAATTATCTAATTTTAATCTATTTCTTTTTACATCTAACACCCATTTTAAAACGAGCGTTTAACATCTGTTGATGTTAGTGCGAATTTATATGACAAAAATCCCGTAGTATCAGTCGGAATCCCGTGGAATATCCATATTAACATCAATGTTTGCGGTCAATGAACCTAAATAGCTCTACCTATTCCGATCACTGGTGATCATACATAAAAAAAAAAAAAATATACGCGTCGAATTGATAACCTCCTCCGTTTTTTCGTCGGTTAAAAATAAAATAATTAAGTAGCTAAACAATATACTTTACTGAAAGTAACTACTTAAACATATTTATGTTAAACGTATAGACAGATAGTAAGGGTACTATAGACAGAAGCGCTTGCGCCTATACCTACGTTTAAGGGAACATTCCCTTACAATACTATACAATGACAACCCAGCAAAGAAAATTCTCAATTTAAAAAAAAATCCCCTTATTTACAAGACCTATTCTCAGATTAGATAATATCTAATATAAAACCTAAAAAAAAAGAATAAAATGAAATTCACGAGAGTCGTGTAAAATGAAAAAGTTTTTAACACTCTTTCAATTAAGCGATGCTACATTATTAAAACATAGTAGTGACCTTCCATATTTTTATTAAAAATTCATAGAGCAGTGAAAAGGTTCTCATTTATTAATCATTTACTAAAAGTATTTCAAAAGCCTGAAAGTAAAAACAAAGCTTAGATTTTTAACACCTCTAGTTTATGAATTTGAAAGTAAATTCTATGAGGGATTCTAAGATTTTTAGGCACAAATAGTTGATTTTTTAAATCGCCTTCGACATCGAAAGCCTTACAGACTTACCGTATGTAACGCACGTAACGTCACCTCAGGTCATGTTCTTGGTACCGAATAGTTCAGGTCAGATCTACTTTCCCTATCTATGAACATGAATCTACTTACTCTGTAGAACCTATCGTTTATTTTACTGCTACACTTGGATCCTTCTGCTGGTAAAAGTGTTAATGGCTAATAAAAAAAAGGTATTCCTAATACATATAAATAGAAACGACATGCTGATCGTTTGGTAAGCATATCACTTTTGGGCCACCAAGATACAGGCTGTGCCTAGTTTGGGGCCTACGGCTACTTCTACTTATGCACTCTTTTAACTAACATCATTGTTTCTGTTTGTATGTTTCCTAACTTGTGTGTGTCAATAAATTGATTATTATTATTATTACTTGAGAATGGCTGGACCGATTTGGTTAATTTCTGTTTTAAAGTAATCATAATTTGTTGGCCTAATAAGGTTTTACAGAACTAAAAATTGAAAAAGTTGCCTAGCAAATTGTGAAAAAAAACTGAAAGTCAAAGTCAAAGTTTCTCTGGGATTTTTGAACGAATTATAAAAATTTGGCCAGGACGTTTCGAACGACTTTCGGGTTAGCTAATGTCAAATAAAAAAATATTTCAGAGAGTAGGTAGATTACATTTCACACAATATAAGCGTTCTAATCGCAATGTCTATCCTTAGAATGTATTAAAAAGTTAATGAATGAGCACAGCGGGTAAACTAAAAACGCCGATGAACTTTTGTTGCGGGTGCGGGGCACATGTCATCGTCTCCTGTCGTGTATGAACTCAACTTATGACACTTATCCAACGCCACCGAGCGTAATAAAAATATTAAAACCGTTTCAGAGCTTGATTAAAACGAATAAAAGCGATGAATGCGAATATTGCAAATATGCTATACCTACGGAATAAATTGGTATTATTGAAGCTTTAAATATAAAATGAAATTCTTGGGTGAATTAATAATATTATTATTTTACAATGACCCTATGGTCATTTGTGAAATTGATTTGTGAAATTGTGTTGTTTTGATTTACGTAGATTTGATTTACACAATCTGTTTGTTCTTCGAAGTTCTTTTCTGCATTTGTATTTCTTGCCTTTTAGTAGAATTTTCTAAAACAATTTAGATATGGTTGGGAATCTATGGAGTCCAGGACCCTAATACACTAGTACTTAGGTAGATGCTACAGCCTGTAAGCATCACAGTCACTATCCTTGAATTCATAGGTCTCATACCGAAGCATGCTTTTCTTTGCAGCAGCATAGGTACTGCAGCGGTAAGTTTTCGGAGCAACATCTGTCATCATTGGCAATAGTAGCACTGGCTTTATTACCTAAAACTTCAACGTAATCACTCGTCACTAAGGGTCAATTTCACCATTGAAGCTGAACACGATCAGCACATCTAAACCGCGTTCAAGAGCTGTCATTGTCATTATTGTTGTGGAATATTGAGACTGACAGCTTCTGAACACGGTTTAGATGTGCTGATCGCGTTCAGTTTCAATGGCGAAATTGGGCCTAAATGCTCAAAGGCTGGCATTACCATCGCATACCGTCAAATACCATCACAAACCGTTACATTAGCGCTTACTACCGTAACGCACACAATATAATACAACACAACATATAGTTCAGATTGTTTCCACTTCCACGAATGTATTCCGTATAAAACGGAAGCGTAATTATATTTCTGTTAATTTACTTTCATGTCGTGAACATTAGGTACGCTATTTAATTTTATACTTAACTAGCTGCGCCCCACGGTTTCACCCGCATAAATGTCGATCCCGTGGGAATATCGGGATAAAAAGTAGCCTATATGTTAATTCAGGGTGTCAGCTACCTCCATACAAAATTTTATTGAAATTGGTCCAGCCGTTTGAGCGTGAAGAAGTAACAAGCATATAAATAAAGGACATTGCTCTGCGTCCATACATTGTTAGCCCTGGAGCCAAGAGCATCGGATAATTATGTATTGTATTCTCTATCATTTGGAGACTCATAAAAGATCTTGTTTTTATAGCGGACTAGCTGCAGTAAAAGATATATTTCAAAAAAAGTATCAGATTTTGAGGTTATAATCTAACCATAACAACGAATATTAAATGTAGGTACCTACCATGATTTTTCATAGCTCTGAGTAATTTTTAAGAAACTGAAAAGTAATATCATAATACCTACCTAGATAATTAGGTACCTACGCAGTTATTTTTCTAAAAAATGGATGCAAATGCAAAATTAATATACATTAAACTAATCAACATAGGTAGGTAACTGAATTCGTAGCATTCGTTCAGAAACTGTAACTCTCAATTGTGGTAACAATGACTTTTTTTTTTATAATTTTATGGCATGGCTTTTTGGCCTTTGTGCCATTGGTAACAATGACACGTTCACCGGCAAAACTAGGGATGTAATACGACACCATTAATCGATTTTTCGATTATGATTTACTGTGGTCTTAAATTATTACAGTCTGTTACATCTACTTTGTCATATAAACATTACAAGTATGTATGACAATGGTTTATTTTATATATAACAACACTCTTCTATACTGGTAATAATAATATATAATAACATCTGTATCTAGTTTGCAATATTGTTTTTTAAATAAAACATTAGGTAATTGTGATGTGTTTAGTAAAAATAAGTTTCGTTTAATGAACCGCAAAAGGAGCGTTATTTTTGTATTAATTGTCGTAAATAATGAATTAGTTTGAATGATTGTATAGAAATAAAGAAGTTTTGATTTATGTATAATATTATTCTTCCTACCTATTTAAATTGGAGTAAGACTGTATTCATAAAGTATTTTATTAGGTTTTTAAAACTACACTTTAGAAAAAAAAAACTCAATCGATCGATTAATAATTCAATCGATCGATTATAATTGATCGGACATCCCTATTTCACTTTTGACACGACATAGCTGAAGATGGCGATGTAATGTTATTAGTCACATTAAATTCTATTAAAAATACATTTTGGAATACAGCTAGTCCGTGATACAGAAGTATTTGCAACTTATATAATAAAATAGGCGATTAATTATCGTATATTCTCAAACTCTTCATTGCACAGGGCCATTTTGAACATTATCTTTTGAATCCCAGTTTAATATTTTTGGCGTTGGATCCCGCAAAACATTATTATGTATTTCCGTTGGATCCCGAATTTAAAAAATGCAAGATAATTACGTTTTATTCTCATTGAATCCCGAAAAGTATTTCCGTTGGATCCCGAATGCTTAAAAAAATCTGAATGCGGGTACTTTCAACAACAAAATTGTTTATAATAAAATGAGGGGTTCACTAATGTTTCACCAAAACTCCATTGACCAATTTTTAGTTTACAACCAACGTTTCGTATACTATTTATTTCACAAACAACTCATTTTCTATATAATTAAGTCGTTTCTGGCACACGCCGGCCGCTGCCGCGGCACCACTCGCTTCGCTCGCTCGGCTCGTACAGTTTTAACCTAACCTAACCTAACAATTTTTTTTTTAATAATTAACTTAATCTAGTGTTTGATAAAGGTAAATCACTTTTCTTCTGAAATGTACACATGTTGTTATAATATGGGATTCAACGGAAATAGCAAACGGGATCCATCGTTAATACCTAAAAAATGGGATTCAAAAGTGGGATCCAACGAAAATAAACACGCTCGAAGAGAGGAGGACAGTGTCCCAGCAGTGGGAACATTATAGGCTGATTAGATTATGCTACGAAAAATATGCGCATGGAGTTGCGGACACCAGCCCGTATTCCCCATTACCGTTATTATAATTGCTGCTAACATAAACGGAAAATGTTCGGGAAATCGTCAATCGAACATAAAATTATTTTAATTATTTTCACGTAATTTATTACAGCTTTGATTAAAACATTACCTTTTAAGGTAGGAAAAATAATCAGTGTTCTGTTCATATAATTTAATTAACTTTAATTAATTTCTTAGTAACGGTTCTGCTTTAATTAGCATAGGGTACATAATATAACATCTACGTTATTCTTCGACTACAGACTCTTTGGGTATTGCGTGCGTCATATCAAGAGGATCCATCAACATAATAGTAGGTATTTATTCAATGAATATTCGAGAATACTGAGCCGACAGAAATATGCCCACGGAAATGTTATAATATTACACATTTATCTATGATGTGAAACGCAATTAATGTTCCAAAGCTAACGTAAACCTCTTCTTAATTAACCAAATTAATTAACAGTCTCTTTGCTTTAAATTACGTTTATTATTCTTCAATTTTATTTATTTGTACAGGTTTTATTCTTTCAATATTTTCTAACTTACACGATAATAATACCTATATCCATAATTAACAAAATTAAACCATAACTTAACTAAAACTATACACAAACTAAAATATAGCGTCGAAAAATTCCTCCGCATCGCTGTCGACTGGTAATGTACTCAAGAGACTGGCGGCATTACCACGTTGTATGGCAATGCTTAGCCTTTGCCGTTTATTATTGGTAGTGAAATTAAAACTAATTGGATTCATATGAATAGTTAATCTTTTCAAGTGTTTATTTCATAATATTACTTACTATAAAGGCTTTCAGTTAAAGAGTAGGTACCAATCGAGTAGGACGTTTCTGTTTTTAACCGACTTTAAAAAAGGAGGTTCTGTATTCGACCCGTATGTATGTATGTATGTATGTTTGTATGTCCGCGATTATCTCAAAAACTACTGAACCGATTTTGATAATTCTTTCATTAGTGTGATCTACATACTTTCAGGAAGGTATTAGTATATAATACATTAGGTAATTATTCTTATGTACGAAGTTATATGCATAAATGTACTGCATCTCCGGCATTTCTATGCGAATTTTGATGATTCTTCGAGTTGTGTCTTCAATTCTTCAATGCACTAGTGTTAATTGAATTTATGTGGGGTAGGTACAACTAAAAAGTGAAAAATAAAAACTTTTTTACAAAAAAAACAACCGACTACAAAAAAAAAAAACACTACAAAGTGAAAAATAACTTTAATTTCGGAAGTCGGTGTCTTTGGTTCCGCATTTTCGTTTTTTGACACCGACTTCCGAAATTAAAGTTATTTTTCACTTTGTAGTGTTTTTTTTTTGAAGTCGGTTGTTTTTTTTGTAAAAAAGTTTTTTTTTGTTTTTGAGTGCAAACTTTTTCATCGTCTTTCTCTTTTTTACCGAATGCAGAGATTATGGGCCTAGTCGTGGGATTGTCTTGAAATATCGTAATTTGTTTTTCATTTTTATTTTCGAAGTACCAAGAAGTTTCAACCAGAGAATGACCCTGGACCGACCCGTGACTATAAATCGAGCCGAAAACATCCCTATTGCACGGCACTAACTAAACAGATGGCCCCAATCTTCTTAATTGCCTTCCTGTACTTGCCTAAGGCTTAGAGTAAGTCTACCTCCATAAATTAGGCTACCTACTAGCCTAAACGTTGCCCTATCTTGGTCTTGGCTACTAACATTAAAGTTTCGTGATCTTACTGAACGATTTGAAGTTTGAATTTAATATTTTTTGGTACCTGATCACCGAAAACTTGCAGGAATGATCATGGCCTGCATTAAAGAAACAAAATTATGACAACCTCTCAAATATTTAGTTCGTCTCTATAGAACGACTGATTTCCTTATTGTATGTAACGAACGTGGTGTTCTATAATTTTTGCTTACCTCCATGGGAAAAAGACGTGAGTTTCTATGTGTAGGACTGTAGGTATGTATGACTAGCTTCTGCCCGCGACTTCGTCCGCGTGAAAATTCACCCTCCCATTCACACTCTTAGGGGTGGAAATTCTGGCGTCAGCGTGGTTGGCGTCAGCGTGGTTTGCTACGCTGACGACACGCTGGTCCTGGCGCAAGGGAGGTCGCATCAGGCGGCGGCTGACGCGATGACACGCGGGGTTGCGATAGTCGTGGAAAGAATCCGGCGGTTGGGTCTCGAGGTGGCATTGCACAAGTCCGAGGCCATGTCTTTCCATGGGCCTCGGAACGGGCCACCATCGGGATCCCAACTAACGGTGGGAGGGGTTCACATCGGCGTCGAGGCAACGATGAGATACCTGGGTCTCGTCCTCGACAGCCGGTGGAACTTCGTCGAACACTTCCGACGTTTGGCCCCCAAACTGGAAAGGACCGGGGCCGCCCTCAAGCGGCTCCTGCCCAACCTGGGGGGGCCAAACACCTCCTGCCGGAGGCTTTACGCGGGGGTCGTGCGGTCCATGGCCCTATACGGGGCCCCGGTGTGGGCGCGTTCTCTGCGGCGGCGAGCCGCCCACTATCTGAAGGCGCCCCAAAAGGTGGTAGCCGTAAGGCTGATCCGGGGGTACCGCACGATCTCGGGCGAGGCGGCAAGCCTCCTTGCCGGACTGCCGCCATGGGATCTGGAGGCTGAGATCTGGAGCCGGGGGGAAACTCCGCTTCCGCGGCAAATCGCGGCGGAGCGGACAGACCTCCGGCGCGATCTCATGGTGGCATGGAAGGAGCGACTTTCGCAACCCAGCGCAGGGTACGCCACGATAGTGGCGATAAGACCCCTCTTTGAGGAGTGGCTAGAGAGGCGTCACGGCGTCCTCACCTATCGCCTGACGCAGGTCCTCACCGGACACGGATGTTTTGGGAGGTTCCTGCACATCATCAGGCGGGAGGAGACGCCCGGGTGTCACCACTGCGAGGATCGCCCAGAGGACACGGTGGAGCATACGGTGGAGGTCTGCCCCGCATGGGCGGAGCACCGCCGTGCCCTCGTAGAGGCGATCGACAGCGGCGGCGACCTCTCGCGTCCGGCCCTGGTTCAAGCCATGGTCCGGGGCGAGAGGGAGTGGGAGGCGGTCACCTCCTTCTGCGAAGCAGTCATGCTAGCGAAGGAGGTGGCGGAACGGCTGAGGGAGAGAGCCTCACACCCCAGCCGCCGCGGGAGACGCTCCGGGCGTCGGGAGCCGCGTGACGACTCCCGGCCACCGTAGGCGCGGGCCTGCGGACGGAGAGTAATGGGTAGCTCACCGTCCGATCAGGACCAGGCCCGTGCCGGACGGCGCGTACGTGTTCCACGCGCGCCTCAAAGAGATGTCAGCATAATGGAAGGGGCCTGCCAGGGCCGAAGCCTGCCGGGGGTGCGGGATTGTCCGAAAGGGTTACCGCTACCCCGGAACATAAAGGGCTAAGGAAGGAACACGGATGGGTTTTAGTCAGTAAGAGTCTGACACTCCCTTCGCTCCACCCAGAGCGGGAGGGGTCATTTGATGATTTCCCATCCATAAAAAAAAAAGGGGTGGAAATACGAAAAACCCTTTCTTAGTATCCACTAAGAAAGGTTTTTTGTGAAGAGTAGGTATCCACCTACTCATCACAAAGAACACACCCTCCAAATTTCATGCCTCTAGGACGGTTTAGGCTGTGCGTTGATATATTATCAGTCAGTCAGGACTTTGAATGTTATATATACTTATAGATGTCGAGTGCTGGACTAAAAGCACATATAAGGCAAAGTGATTCAAATGAGGAGTGTGGTTCGGCGAACCATTACATTATAGAAACTTGTTCCGTTGACAGCAGTTCGGAAGTAGTATAGCCCTAGCACAAAACTTCGATTACAAAATTAAAAATACAATATACATTATATTTATTTAGTTGTAAATCTTTATAAATATCTGTTGGTAATACAGGGTGGCAGGCACAGGCGCCAGCACATCAAGCAACTACAATCTGTCAAATTTCCATAACAGATTTTCAACTTTATTGCTAAAGTATAAGGTTCAAAGTTGATTGGGAAAATTTCACAGTTTCGGATAGCTTGATGTGCTGGCGTCTGTACATTTACGCATGTATAACCTGTTACCATAGATTCAGCACATGACATTTCCCCCCCCCAGAATTCAAAATTAAGATTCAAAAATGCATTTATCCTGTAAACCCAAATTGTTCGTGCACAGAAATTACTAGAGTAAGACTTACCAAATATTATGGTTAATCAACGATTATCTGGGCACAATCCCACGGAATTAATAATGAAGCGAATAAGGAAACTAATCTGGACTTTCAAGACATTACGTCATGTAACCTCGAAAAAATTCCTGCTACAGATTTACATCTCACTTGCTCAGTCCGTCCTGGCATATTGTCTACCGATCTGGGGAGGTGCCACTAATATTAAATTCTTAGACCTCGAGAGGGCTCAGAGGTCCCTTTCAGATTTTCAACTGAGAACCTTTACCGGACTGCTGATTTTCTGACCTTTAGAAGGCTTTACGTACTTAATGTAACTCTAACTAAGCATAGAACACTATCGTTCCACCCACAGAAGACCAAAGGCAGAAGAAAAACACCGATGCTCCCACTGTCTCAGTAAAGTCTACTTTCGCAAAAAGGCAATATCCTAACCAATCATCCCATTTATACAATCTTCTTAATAAAGAACTGGACATATACCCACTAACCAACCGCGAAAGCAAAAACGCTTTGTCTAAATGGCTTAAGTCAAAGACTTATGACGAAGCGGAAAATATGGTGCAATCGATGAAACTATAATACACACATAATATATTACGCCTTGATAACTATTTTTCCGCTAATCGAAGTTACTGTCCTACAGCATTTTCCAATCCCAAGACTAGTCGTAAGGTTAGCAAACTTAAAAAAAATCTGCATTTTACCTCAAATTACAGTAAATAATTAATCTCCACCATGTTATACTGTGTAGGTACAGACGCCAGCACATCAAGCTACCCGAAACTGTCAAATTTTCCTAATCAACTTTGAACCTTATAATTTAGAGATAAAGTTGGAAATTCTATTAAAGTTTGACAGATTGTAGTAGCTTGATGTGCTGGCGTCTGTACAATCCTCCACTTCTACTCTCTCACTCCCACACTTACTCACACCCACCACTCACATACACATTCACACACCATCTCCTACTCAAACGAGTATAACACACATATCCCTAGCGCTTTTTTGCCTTTCACAAAATAATGTTTCTCCATTTCATTCTTTTGTTTTTATTTGTATAAGTTTACATTATCTTGAAAAGGCTCAATAACTTAACAACAATTATATAACCTGGGGAAGGGCGGAGCATCCTAACACAAGCAAACTAATTGCTTAAAAGGATTCTCCCCATTGTAACTAGAATAAGTTATTTAAGATGGTGCAATAAACATTTTTTTTTATTTATTCTAGACCTCCCTGCGTTGAAAGTTTTTGTCGGTTATTAGTCCCTGCCACCCTGTATAATACTAATTGACATTGGCGTATCTAGGGATTTTTTCTAGGGGGGGCCTGGCCCCTACCTAACCTTTTTTTTTTGTGGGGACATCCTCATGGATACCCTCCGTCTGGGAAGAACGGAGGGTTATATCGGACTCCTACCGACTAAAACCCCACTGTTCCTTTTACTACGGTGGCCCGGGAGTACTTGTACATTCGCCGCACCCCCGACTGGTATCAGCCCGCCATGCCTAGCGGGCCCCATCCCCAAGTGCGGGCGATCCCACGACCGCACGTCCTTCGACACGGCCCCAATTTCGCCGCCTGCAGGTTCTTATGATGGCCGGAAATCGTTAAACGCCCTTCGACGCCCGGCTGCTCTTCTAGTGCGAGTGGAATGAGAGGTATGCTCTCTCTACCTCTCCGCCGCTTCCTTTGCATGCATCACCTCCTCGCAAAAAGAAGCCACAGCATCCCACGCGTTTTAGCTTCCGACCATGGACTGAGCCACCGCCGAAAATGGCAGATCACCTGCACCAAGTGTCGTGATAAGGGCACAGCGCTGTTGACCCAAGCTGTACTCCTCCAACGTATGTTGCGCCGTGTCCTCGTGGCAGTCTACACAGTGATGACAAGCAGGTGTCCGCTCCCGACCTATGCGACGCTGTAAGCACCTGCGTCAGCCGGAAACTCAGGGCGCCATGCTACCTGTCCAGCCATTCTTCCATAACAGGCCTTACCGCCACTATTGTGGCGAGCCCCCACCTGGGTTGCGCAAGTCACTCCCTTCCATTCAGCCACTAGGATCTGACGGAGCTCAGTCCTTCGTGGCTCGAATTCCCGAGGAACCGGAGGCTGCCCACGCACAAAGCTCCTTCCGCAGCTATATAGGGACGCAAGCATTTTTGCGTCCAGATCCCAGGGCGTTGATCCAGCCAGGAGAGTTGCTGCCTCGTAGGAGATCGTACGGTATCCTCTTATCACCCTAACAGCCATCGCTCTTTGCGGCCTTCGCAATATTGCAACGTTGCGGGCCGTCAGAGTGTCCGCCCATACGGGCGACTCATACAGAGACATGGACCGCACAATCCCCACGTACAGTCTCCGGCAGGAGGCGTTGGCCCCCCCCCCCAAATTGGGTAGCAGTCGCGCAAGAGCAGCTGCGACGCTCATCAACCTGGGGACCAGCCGCTGAATGTGCGGCCCGAAGTCCCACCGGCTGTCGAAGACAAGTCCGATGCGGACGCCTCCTACCACTATGTTTAAATCGCGTGGTGGCTTGTTCCGAGGCCCATGCATCAGAGGGCCTCAGATTTGTGCAAAGGCACCTTGAGACCTGTGCAACCCCTGCCGTGGCCTGTATGGCCGATTGCCAATGCGTTCGCCCCCGGGCCGTCTAATCATAATAATACTCCAGCTGGATCTACTAAGATTTAATTATTTTCGTGATAACAAAAGTAACTAAATGGAATGTATTATGTAGGTTATAATAAGATTGTGTAGGTCTTGGTGGTAGATTATTTATTTGATTGCTTTTGTGTGAAGTTATATTATGTAAGTATCCAGCTTAAAATTTCGAATAGGTCCCCAAACATCCTAGGGTGGGCCTGAGACCAGTCTAGGGTGGGCCGTGCCCACCCGGCCCCCCCCTATATACGCCAATGCTAATTGAGTTTGCCGCATAAGTACATCATCATTATTTCAGCCGAAAGACGTCCACTGCTGGACATAGGCGGAGGCCTAGGCACAAAACCGGTCGAAGTGGAGGTGCTTGGGGGAGCCCAAGCACCTCCACTTCCAGAGTTCCAGCGGCCTTCACAAGGTCGCCGGTTCACCTTGTGGGAGGCCTTCCAACACTACGTCTCCCGGTACGCGGTCGCCACACCAGAACCATTCGACCCCATCGGCCATATGTTCTGCGAGCAATGTGCCCTGCCCACTACCACTTAAGTTTGGCAATTTTTCGACTTCTTACCGCATACATTCAAACCAAAATTCTTACTTGGTAGCGGGATTGTCCATAAGGGTTACCGCTACCCCGGAACATAAAGGGCTAAGGAAGGAACACGGGTGGGTTTTAGTCAGTAAGAGTCTGACACTCCCTTCCGCTCCACCCAGAGCGGGAGGGGTCATTTGATGATTTTCCATCCACAAAAAAAACAAAATACCAAAGAAATAAGGTTTTAAATACAAAGTGTTCTTTATTAGTTAAGTTTTGTAATTTAAAAGCTATCGATTTCAAGATAATGTCAACTTTGATCTTTATCTGAAATTGAATTAAATTCAGTTTGTTTTCATTCAAATTAACATTGGAACCTTTTATTCAGATCAGATAAAATCATGGAGCCATTTCTGCGAATCCGAAGGGCGTCCATCGCTTTTCAATATTCTTCAAGTAAATAGGTACTTACCTAACAAAGATTCTAAATATCAAGCTAGTAGGATTATATCAAAGCCCATTTAATTTCCATCCTAATTCCGAAATAAGTCATCATTGTTCAGTATAATTGAAATATCTATTTCGGGAGACTAAAACGTCCCGCTAATATTAAATGTGAAGGCCAAAGGGAACTTAGCAGACGTCTGACGATCACTGAACTGTAAATCTGAATAAGCTTTGTTCGTGTTTCAAAAGAAAGCCTCTCATTGAATACTCACTACGAATCTTACTCGTCTACTGAGCTCGCTGAACTTGGCAGCATGCCCCCATTCACTAAAGTGCCTGTGATCACGACTCCAGGGGTCACCCAACGACAAACTAACAACCAATCAGAACGCATTCTGAAGGGTCCTCACTATCTGAATTGGTCCAACTGGTCTCGGCAAACATCGGGACGCAATCAATTCGGGACTTGGCAAAGCAATAAACATCATTAATTCGGCAAGGCAACGTCGTTGATCGCAATTAAGGGTTACTTATAACAAGCAATATTTGGTCAATACCTGTATAAACATTTCGACTAATGTGCTTGTAATCTGAAATATTTCGAACATTATGTACCTACATAAAGTCGCAGTTTATTTATGTATCTACATTGTTGAACTGAAGTTTATAATGAAGCTGAATATTTGAAAGAAAATATACTTACGATTTCTTCATAAAGATAAGTAGATTATATCATTTACCTGAAAAAGAAAACAAATTATTAACAAATTATTAGGATGGAAAAAAGAAAAACAAATAAACATAATATTTTAGAGCACATTTTCAACACAATCGGTAGCATTAAGACTACTTAACGCAACAAAATATTTATTCGTACGTTCAAACAAATATTTGAAAAGATTCATTGGATTATAGTAGCTCCCGTGGACTTTTTTCCACCAATTTTCACACAAGCTTATCGACGGCATTTTGCTATAGAAAATGTTGTATTGTGAGCTTTCGGAAAAAGAACATTATACCGACAACATTTTCTATTACGTGTAAGAGTTCTCCCAATAGGACACAATACCATCCAATACAGTAATTCCTTCCCAAAATACTCCCCAGAGAGCCATCGACCATGACATATGAAGATAATACTGAGACATCGATATACAAGGCATCTTGCATAAGTTACAAACAAGTAGCCGAATTCTGGGCCGAGTCCATTTAGATTGCTATCGACACGCTAAGAAGAAGACTCAAAAATCAACTAAGAATACATCAATCTAACGCCTAAGCCTAAGTAAACAGTAGAGTAGGTGATGATGGAATGTAAACTATCTGAGATTATGAATTGAAGTTTATCAGTTAGTAACTCTTGTCACGTCAATACTTAATGTAAGCAAAACGGTACAGCGGTTGATTGACAAGGGACTACATAAATCTCAAGGGCTTTACAAGGTACAGACGCCAGCACATCAAGCTACTGCAATCTATCAAATTTCTTTAATAGATTTTCAACTTTATCGCTAAAGTATAAGGTTCAAAGTTGATTGGGAAAATTTTACGGTTTCGGGTAGCTTGATGTGTTGGCGTCTGTACTCTCTCGGCATTGTGCGTGAACAGTTAATCTTCACCTGGCTGTATTAATATTTTAGATGCATGTTTTTTAATCCACGCTGAAATATTTTCGAGGAATGTTTTGGGAGATTCTTGCGAGTTGTTTATATTAAGAAGCAGGGATTAATTACGTGAGATTACATGATTGAATTAGGGGAATACCTGTTGGCTAAAATTTGAAGAATAATTGATAATACCTAATAACATTATAATTTGAGTACATTTTTTGATAACATTATTAGCATCAAACAAGGTAGGGTTAAAGGTCCAAGTCTTAGGCTCTTGATCAACTTCAATCACTTTCAAATGTCAGTTGTATAACAGTGAGCAAATCAGCGAGTTCAAAATCTAGTTGCAATCTCTTCTCAGCGACAATTTATTAATGTCAAAAATTCTATTAGTAAAATTTTTGACAGATTGAGACTGAGATACCGTTCTTTAAAAATTACAAGAATTGCCCTTCTGGAAGTTTAGACTATTTTTAGTTGGTAAGCTTTTATATCTATACTTATAATAAATCTGTAGAAGTGAAAATTCTGTACATTGAAAATATCAAAAAAATAAATGGCAGGGGGTGTTACTAGACCGACACCGAACCCAAATATGTCATTAAAAAAATTTTTGTCTGTCTGTCTGTCGGTCTGTCTGTCTGTTTGTTCAGGCATCACGCAAAAACTACCGGTTCGATTACGATGAAACTTGGTATAATTATTCTTTAATATCCTGGGCACCACACTGGGTACTTTTTATCCCGGAAAAGTATATACAATAAAAAACAAACTTAATTTTGCGGTTCGATCCCTAGACCCGATTACTGTACCAACCGCAAATAATAAGTTTGTCGTAGGTTATATAGGTGTTCTTTGTGAAGAGTAGGTATCCACTAAGAAAGTGTTTTTCGAAATTCCTACCCTAAGAGGGTGAATGGAGGGAGGGTGAAATTTCACGCGGACGAAGTCGCGGGCAGAGTCTAGTAAATAAATAAACAACTATCCCTACTTAGATATGTATAATACATAAAAGTGCCTGTTTAATTCCTTCCAAACCACTCCACCATTCTTTTAAAAGTTTGCAGAATAATTTGTAACCAGTCATGTTCATATGCAAAAATTCTCTCCTGCTACAGTGTTGCGGCGTAGTAAACTTATTAATCTATTCTCCAGCTTTATAACCGACGAAATTCTTGGCAACAAACCCGCACACTCCATATTAACAAATTTTGCGTATTATTTAAATATTACACAGACGCGTTGGTTTTAATATAAATACTACTTCAAAGAAATTTCTTTAGGTAGAGGAATATGTTTGTCGGAAAAGGATTTTCAGAAGGTAGGGGACTTTTCATAACTAGGTGGTTCCGCTGCAGACCGAATCTGTTTAGTTCATCATTCAACTCATGACGAATCGAGAAGTAATCAATTTAAAGACTTAAGATTTCATCAAACGTAGCATGTTCTGACTACCACTCAAGATAATTGAAGATATGAAAAGAACCTTCTTCTATAACTAAAGTTTGTTACAGTCTGAGGAGCGATTCTCGTAATTTTAAGAACGTTTACAGTCTGATTTCAGTCTCAATCTGTCAAAAATACCTCTAATATCCCAAAATTTTTACAAGTGTTTGACATTTGTTTGTCGCCGAGATGAGACTGCGACTAGATTTTTTTTTTAAATTACGATACCCTAACTTAGCCATTTAAAATTGATTCTAAAACAGGCAAATTTGGATAACCCCCCGAAATGATGGATGGGCTGTGAGAATGATGATATAGTTAGAAAGGGGGTGACTACCGAGATGACGACTAATAGAGAAGTACTTATGGAAGAAAAAGACATATTGTGCCGACCCCAAATAAGTTGGAATAAGGGCAGGGCTCTCAAAACGGCGAAGGAAAACATCGTGAGGAAACCGGCATGTCCTAGATCCAATAATTCGAAGACATGTGACATCTACCAACCCGCACTGGGCCCGCGTGGTGGATTACAGCCCACTCCCTGTCACTGAGAGGAGGCCTGTTTCCCAGCAATGGGAACGTTATAGGCTGATTATGTATGTATGTTATGTAAGGGCAGGAGAATTACGATGACAGTCTGCTTTACTGTAAAAACGAAACTCTTTAGTTCAATAATTTACAAATATAAAAAAAATTTGTAAAATCCAAAAGTGCACGACTCCAATACTCATTTGATCGTAAAAAAAACCAAAGATATATGTAGATATTATATTAGTTAGTTTTTTTTATAAATTATAATTAAACTACTTTGAATAAAAGAGCCATTTTAAATAGGGTTCCTCCTATGGGTGAAACGATCCTATTAAAAATAATTTGACTCAATCAATTGATTTTTTCGCAATCTACAATGTTTTTAGGTTTCACACTTGATTGACGGGATTTATTTTTTAAATATTTTTATGTTTTTTTCATTTCTACTGCATTAAATTTATTTTTGAAGTACAGGATGAATCTCCATTAATTTATCTATACAATGTTATATAAATTAAATATGTTCTGTGTACTAGCAGGAGTATAACAATAGAAACAGTTGCAGAAAGGAGCCAAAAAATATATTTCGATCGTAAAGCACTCTCTAATGCTTCGCATTATGAGTCGTGCAAAACAACAGCACTCACATTATAATAATATACATTAACAATAGACGCGATATCGCAAAAACTTCCGAGGCGGAAAGGATTCAAAAAGGATTTAAACAATATAAACTTTTTCCATCTCGGTCAAAATATAATTTCCTCTTTTAAACCGAGCTGAGGCGGTAACGCCGTGGCAGTAAATAAATTATTTAGAAAAAGTTATCTCGCGAAGATAGGATTATGTAAATCTGGGACGTCGACGAGGTTACTGGATCAAGAGAAAAGCTTAAGACGTTTTGAAAATCCTACAATTTCTTTTGATATCAAATACACGTGTATAATAATTGTTATTGTATCATTTGAAGGTTGTATCTTTTTTTAGGTGTACTAAATCTTTTTTATTACCAACTGAATTTTAAGCGTTACATAACGTGGCTTTTATCGGACATTACGAAGATGAAAGGGCTCTATTACCTACCTACATTTGCAAAAAATATAAAGTATAAATACATATAGTGACGGAAGGTACTTGCCTTGAGAAACCACCATCAAATTACAGACCCCACCTAGTTAACAAAATTACGTGTAAAAGTGTTTCTTTAACCAATTTACGAAGATAAAATCGTTTAATTTAAATAAATGATTACTCGGATTTTTTTACGCCAATGTCAATATTTTTAATCCACTATTATAATACCCATTGGCATTAAGGAAATAAACCACTATCTAAGAAATCACAATGATAATGTTTTCCCATTGTTTGTCTTATTTGTTTTAGTCTCGTGAATTCTTTTTATTTTTTTTCTTATAGAGGGTTATTGGTAAAACATTAACAACTTCTCAGGACTATATTACTAACACCATAAAAAATAACTATTTCAACACACTTGCTCGTAAAATGGCTCTTAATGAACCGCTTTTAGGTCCATAATGCAGTGTATTACAAACGCGTGCTTTTTCTTTACGTTACGGTACTTGTGCTTTATTTCCACAGATGACTATTTAATTTACTAGTCGGAGGTCGGAGAAGTGCGTTTTTTTTTTAATCTCTTCAAAGAGACTTCATGCCAAAAGGAATCCGCGAGCCTTATTTCACTTTTTTTTTAATAGTCTGAATTGTCTTTGGTCCCAAAATGAACTATTTACCTTAAGATGAATGCGCAGTTGTAGCCCGCGAAATTCAATTTTTCTATCGTTTTTTGCAATTTTCAGGTCAGTGTCAGGTTTTATTTTGATCAAAATATGATTCACGACTATAACAGGTATGTATTTACCACGAAGTACTTTGTATTTACTCCGTGGTATTTACAGAATTATCATCATTAGAATCATTAATACATCTTTCTAAGTCAGATTTGTTCCATAAGAACAAATCTCTTATGGATAAGTTCTTAGGGAACAAATCTAACTTAAATAGGTATATTATATTAATGATTCTAATGACTATAATTCTGTAAATAGATATCTATTATATATATATATTTTGATCAAGATACAACCTGGTACTGACCTGCGAATTACAGAAAACTTAAGAAAATTTAAATTTCGCAGTCTACCACTGCGCATTGACCTTAGGGTGCATCCAGACAGAGCGAGACATGCGCCGCAAATGATTTTTTTATATGTACGGTTGCCTCAGGCTGAGGCATCTAACATACAAAAAAAGCACTTGCGGGCGCATGCCTCGCTCTGTCTGGATGCACTTTATAATTGTCCGTCGTCCCTCCCGGAATCAAACGGAAAAGACCACTGGCATTCTATTATTGCGGATTCTCACTGAATTAATGTATATTTCTGTATGCCAATAGTACTTTCTAATTCCATACTAACTAAACTAAAATTTGACATACGAACACTACGATCAGTCTAAACGTTAGTCTAAACATTATTTTGTGTTTATTATATTTTTTCTATAGGCTGTTTATCGGTTTTGTCTGTGCCTTTAAATAAATAAACGCGCGCCATTACTTACTCTATGGGTAAACCTGCGCGCGCACGCTAGCGCGGCGCGCGGAAAAACAAACCCAGCCCGCCATTATCCATACAAGTTAATATTTAACAATACAAGCCTGTTTTTTTCCTCGCAAGTGTGTTGAAAAACGTCGTATGAAACGCGTGTGCAGTGATCATTATACTCTAGGCTTCCTTATCGCGCTCGCCTACGGCTCGCGCGGATAATACCCCCTCGAGTTTAATGATCAACATAGCACACATGTATCATAATGTACTATTGTTTTATGACTTTTATTAATCATCAGATTTTAATTCATAAATTTCAGCGGAGGGGAGCGGGGGTTAGATAGAACAACGAAATCTTAAAGGTTTGTTTTTGGTAAATGTATTATGCTTTGTGAAAAGTCATAGAACAAAAGTTGTTGTTTATGATGTTAGTAATCCAGTCCTGAAAGGTTGTTAGTATTTAGCACAGTACGTAAATACATGAGGGGCACGTTGTTGACGACGGGCGTAGACGGGTGTCGACGGCTGCAGTTGCCTCTGCCATTGACGTGAATCGCTCGTGTGCATGCACTCTAAGAAAAAACATTATCTATTGAAAATATTCTAGTACACATAGTAAGGAAAATATTTATTTCTAAGGTAATTGCTGCGGCATAATGCAAAGGCCTGCGTTTGTAGCACCTTTGAACCTCATAGCTACCTAATTGCCGATGCGGTGAAGGTGTATTATTAGTTACCCGACTGCGCGACGCAAAGGAGTGGTAATGTGTTTATCAGCCTATGTATGTATGTATGTATGTAAGTATGTATGTATGTATGTATGTTTGTATGTTCCTTTGAAGCACTATACAGACCAAACGCCTGGGCCGATTTTTATGATTCGCACGTCAATCGATTCCTCTTAGTCCGACGAGTGTCACTAAAGACATGACGTTAATGGAAATTCAATATGGCGACTACTAGACGCCATATTGTGAAAATGAAAAAAATGAAAGTCAAGAAACTATGTCAAGTGGGGTATCGTTGGATAGGTCTTTCAAAAATATCAGTGGTTTGGGAAGACCGTTTTTTGATTAAGTAAACCGTTCGTGACTTATCAAGCTTTAAAGTACCAATTTTCGTTAGAATCAAGTGTCCCCCCCCCTCTACCAACTAAACGCGGCAGTAGTACCTATATATTACGAAGTTTAAAAGGAAACTATCACACTTAAGTGGGATTTACAACTCATAACTAAAAAGAATAAAATAAAAAAATTTAATTTAAAAAATCAAAAAACCCGACTGCGGTACTAAACTTAAGTTAAAAAACACTGAAAAGCTAAAAACAAGCCCATTTTAAATTAAATAAAAGTTGGAAGCAGGCGGGACCCATACCATTTTTCTATTTTCAAAGTCAAATGGGTCCCGCCTGCTTCCAACTTTTACTTAATTTAAAATGGGCTTGTTTTTAGCTTTTCAGTTTTTTTTAACTTAAGTTTAGTACCGCAGTCGGGTTTTTTGATTTTTTAAATTAAATTTTTTTTTTGGTTATAAAACCTTGATAACTTCGAAACAAAGTCTGTTTGATTACAAATAACACATTTACGGTTCAAGAACTCTAGATTGAGAATACAATGTAGCACTTCTCATACATAATTCCAATACATATTTCCTTTACCATAATTTTCTATACAATTAATGTCGGCATTAGTTGAAGTGATGTGAAAAAAGTAGCCAAGTGCGAGTCGAACTCGCACACGAGGAGTTCCGTACCAGTGTACAATATTTAACATTACTACTATTTTTTGAAGTGAAACTTCTTTACGCACGCGTTACGAAAAGTGTGATCGGGTGAGGCGAACGGGAGTTGAGTGGGGGATATAAGCAAGAGAAAGCAGTGCGCACATTTTCTTTCTCTCTTCCTCTCATAGCCAAATATGTTTGAAGTTTCACTTCAGTCGTGTGGTCATAAGCACACTCGGTTTTTTTTTGTTATAGCGGCCATAGTAGTGCATACTCTGTGAATTGTAAGTGTCTACCTATTACGGTTCAAAAGACAGACCCGTGTGACAGACGGACGGACAGACGGACAGTTGAGCCTTAGTAATAGGGTTCCTTTAGGTACGAAATCATAAAAATACGGTAACTCGTCATCATAAAAAAGCTGTCGCCACCTTGCCAACAAATATCTATTAAATTAGTCCTAACAATTGCTAGATATCTTATTCCTTAAGGCCACTTTCACACAACAAAACGTCCGTTCCACTGACTAAGCACATTCAAATAATGCAGTAATATTGTTTTAGATTGCATCAAGGAATGTTTATTAATATTGTGCGTCATCGTAAAGTGGTTTTACTGCATCTGTATAATACATAAAGTAGGCAATATCCCTTACAAAGAAGCCATTCAGCTACTATCTGGTCATTTATAGCAAGAGATGAAACAAGGCGCTGTAGTGAGGGGCACGCACTCGATCTATCGATAAATGAGATTAGAAATAATTAAGCCGATAAGAGAATTATGTGAATTATTTGCGTTGATCGAGGATTTTAATTGCATATTAAGCATTCAGATCGGGTAAAAGCTATCGAAGTGTTATTGAATGGAGCTTAAGATTGTTTATACATTAGATAAATTAGAAGTAAGTAATATTTCATAAAATACCATATTATAAATAATGTTGTTATGAATTTTAATGAAAATAACCTTGTAAATACGTAACATATCAGTAGCCAAGCTTGTACAGATTTCCCAATTCTAATATTACCACTCCCAGACAAATAACTGTTTATTTATTCATATCGTTTGCGTACTTATGGCTTATCAAGCTGTAACTACGTTAATCTTAGTCGAAGTTCTTAAACACAAAGTTTTAAACCACGGCTTGCAAGAAGTTCCACATTGAAGATTCAAAAAAGTTTACAAGCATAAAAAAGACGGAATAATTTATGTCGTTACATTTTTCCACATTCACACATCCACGCGCCGCTAACCACGTTAAGTCTTAATATGACTGGCGACGTGCTTACAACAAAATAAATCCGTTTTATCGATACCTAACGATATTATTCATCGATAAAACGTGCCTAGCGACATCACTCGTCGGTGCCGCAGTGTCGAAAGGGTGCAGTGCTTCAGCAGGCGACGAGCTGACATCTGACTCGAGAGGGGTCAACGACTTTCTTTTACATGTCCGTCAGCTTTAACACTGTGCCTTAAGTCTGTTATCAGATTTGAGTGAAGTGTGAATCGAACAGACCGAAACGACTGTCAAAACTTTATGTAATGATTTTTGTTGTTCAGAATTGGAGCGCTCTAGGGAAAACCTTTCCTGATTTGGTCTGAAGTTTTGTTTATAAAATGACAATCTGGACACTAATGTAGTTTCTTCATTTTTGTTATTGATTAACTAAGAACACAAATTAAATACGTTGATCAGATTATAATGCATCTCAATTCCCCTCAAACTCAAACCTAGGTACCTCTTATTGATTTCAGTCATGAATTTCATCATCTTGTTCGTTTTAGGTTTCAGTCTTCGGCTTCAGTTTCAAAGTAATATAAGTATTTATTATTACTTCAGACCTGTTTGTCCATCCGTCTCTGTCAGTCGTTGTACGTCATCGCCTCATGGTTTTAATTATACACTGGCTTCCAGGAAATTTCATAAGATATTTTGTGCATACTCAAAGATAAAAGTTTATAATAAAAAAAGTTGAGAGCTTCATGCATTAATCATTAAATCTACAAGTCATATTGTTTGCGATCTCTTTCCCATACTTTTAGAGACGGGAAGGGAAGAAAAATGATTTTAGTTTTGCCCAGGAGTGGGACAGAGCAGGCCAGTTAAAAAAAAAATGTAGACGAAAATGGAAATTTTGAACGTTGTTACTCAACGTGACAAGCCCAATGGAATCTTGAGCACCAAAGCAAGATTGATCTATTTAAAATTCACAACTGTATTTGCATTATTCTAATTGTATTAGCTTTATAATGCCTGATCCATCTTTGTATATTAGTTAATCTTGTCACGTAAAATGGGTCAAGTGATTCCCGTAATATAAATTTAATTTTCATCACAAAAGCTTTCGGTCCTTTGTATATTATCAAGTTGGAAGTGTATACAAATTGTATTTCTGTGTTCATTTGTTTTTTAAACTTGCGTTATTAAAATGTCATAAACTGAAATTAGTTGCGGGACTTCCGTTAATGTTCTTCTTCCTCGATTTAATTAGAAATTATTTTGCTTTGAATAGGAACATATACTAACCGGAGGGGCTCGTAAGTAATAACAACCGCACGTGTTGATCAATCAAGTTAAGCTACGCTTGCCGCGTTCGGTCCGTGGATGGGTGACCATCTTTACATACCGAGATCCCTCCGTTCCTCGGAAAGCACGTTAAACCGTTGGTCCCGGCTGTCATTCTTGGATCTTTGACAGCTGTTACTGGTCGTCAGAAGTCCGAAAGTCTGACAACCAGTCTTACCAAGGGGTATCGTATTACCCAGTGGCTGGGTTTGGAGGTCATATAGGCAGTCGCTCCACGTAAAATACTGGTATTCAGCTGCATCCGGTTAGACTGGAAGCCGACCCCAACATAGAACTTGGGAAAAGGCTAGGCAGATAATGGGGAACACATACTAACCGTAGATATGTACTTTAATTTACTATAGTTTTTGTATGCTATTATCTTTGTTGATACTTACATTATTGTGTCAGAGATGTTGATGTCGGTTCATCATCATCATCATTTCAGCTGAAAGACGTCCATTGCTGGACATAGGCTACCCGCAAGCACCTCCACTTCGACCGGTTTTGTGCTTCTCGCAACCAACGGGTTCCTGCGGCCTACGCAACGGATTTTGATACGGTGCCACACCATCACTTAGATAATTCATTCCGGAAGGTTTATGTCATGAAATTTCAACTCACGTATAAAGAAATCTCGATGTTTAAATAAAAAAGCTCAAATCCTTTCCACAATTGAAAGGTTTGAGCTGGGTAGAGCCTCTGCGTTTTTGACAAATAAGAACGAGACCACAACCATTTCAAACCCCAACTCTGATACCTACCAGTCCGCAGTGTTATAATTATTGAGGGACAATATTATAAATATAAAACAAACAGATCATCAACCAAAATATCACACATAAACCTTTAATGTACAATGTACATAAATAGATATTTATTGAACATCAGTCATCGGTACCCACTAGAATATTATCCACTTATGATTGATAGGTTAAACAAATATGCTACTACTTATAATAAACGATAGATTCAAGGAAATAGATCTCTTGTGCATGTTCATGTCACAACGTAAAGCGATGCACAATCAGAAAGTTATTAAACTTCCCCTCTGTAGGTAATATTTTGTTCCGAAGGAAATCGAGTTTGTTTGAAAGACAAAAGTTTGTTCTATTATGTTGATAGAGGAAACACGATTTCTAATACCTACTAATAATAATTTTAAGTTTTAATGGTTCTCTATAGGGGGTAATTGATCTTAATGAATTTCAAATAAAAATTATTAAAATGCCATAAAAACAACATTAGGTTTACACGACCCACACGAGCCACACGACCGTTTCTGCTCAATATAAGTCGATTAATATTTGTTGTTCCGATTCAAATCGATTCGTAGCGTAAACCGTAGTACTTAATTCAAACAAATTATAACATCAACGCAAATGCAACGTAATAAATTTTCTTTGCCTCACTTTAAGCGGCGTAAATTACGCGTCATCCTAAGCTCACTGCCCCACAACACTTTTTCTTGAAACTCCATGTGGACGTAACATTTAACCAAAATCAATAATCAACTTTTATTCGATCAAACATGAGCTAAAATAACCAACATTTACCGAACTGCGTATGAAAATAACCCCTTCCGGAGATTTCCCGGGGGAAGCGCTTGCTGCTGACGGCAGCGACAGGTTGATTTTAGCTAAGCTTTGAGACCTGAGCTACAATACTGAGGTGTCATCTCGTTGGCTCGTATAAACCTCTCCTGAGGCGATAATTTTGAAGTTTCACAGGTAAGTGTAAGACGGTGAATTTACAATTTAGCTTATACCTATATTTAGGTTTCGTCAAAGATTTTCGGACCCTATTTTATACTGAGTGTAGGCCTTGGTACAATTTTTAAGTACTACTTATGAGTTGCTTACCTACTACGTTAAATGATTTGACATATGAAAATAAAAACTTAAAAATAAAATAACTCAGTCACTAGTCATCATTGTTATCAGTTTCAAAAACATGCAGTTTTTTTTAAATTTTACTGCTACTGTTTTATAGCTAGGACTGAATAAAAAACGAGACACACTCTGATACCTACATTGAATTTACAAAAGCTTTATAAAAATTAGAAAGTTTTCACACATAAAATAGACTACTAAAATGCTTAAATTTTCAGAAACTTTTTTTGGCGAAGTGTTAACCCGTGTCGTGTATCCATCTTAATAAGCAAATTCGATATTTCTCATGATTCAGCATAATGTTGCGAACTTTTGCCGAAAATAAAATGTGATTGACAAGTTCAAGGTGAACTTGTCTGCGGTAAAATTATTTTAGCAACATGAGCTATTTGATAGGCATCCATAAACAAACCTAGTCCGCTTTAGTACGCAAGCTGCCATGTAGAATGTTTCGGGAACATGCATCTCAAAAAATGTTTTTAAAATATGTTCCGGGTACAAGTTGTGAAACATGTACCGTGACTCGTGCCGAGTGCGCACAAGTTCAAAAAGGTGAATTTTTGAGTTTAGTTGCGTAAAGTATAAGTCTTGTATCATTAGTAAGTTCTGGGAACACACTACTGCAAGATGTTTTCGAAGCTTCGATGTACTTGAAATACTTGCAGCAATGAGCAACCTTAAGGTTAAGGGTTACAAACAGGTCCAGTAAAACATGTATGGCTTCAGCAAACATAGCTCAAGTTCCTAGCTAATTAGTTAAGTACAAGGTACTTTAGCAAATAATTTATTGACCTAGGAAAGGTGCTGTGCAATTATGCGATTTACCGTGGCAAGTAAATAGAATTTGTTAAGAAAATGTAAAGCTTTTTCTTTTACAAATCGAAAAAATACGCTAAACTACATTAAAAATTTTCTTCATTAAAAAAAGACGTAACAGTAGGTATGTAGTGATAAAACACAGTAAACTCGTCCATGAAGTTTAGCACTATTCAACAATATTAAAACACAAAAATGCACGAAATTTTCCTGCAAGCACCGAAATTGCACGATAAAACAGTGGAACGAATACTGGCAGTTATATCACCACCGTTTTGAGTTGCGTACTAAAGGAAAAGTGTGAACGGTACTCACCGTTCCACTCACGCAGGTTTTATTTCGCAGTTTCCGAAAATGCATAAAAAATACTGGCATTTTCCTCGCTTTTTATGTCCGGTAGTAAACATTCTTTATTCGAAACAGGTTCCAAAGTTTCGGAGATGCTGGCAGTGTTCAATGCGCGTTTAAGAATATGTTTTCTATATTTTAGAAAAGGAATGCATTTCTTTCTCCACTGAAAAATATATTGGATTTTCTAGGTCTTGTGGAAGAACCCGGATTTCATACTGTACCTATTGTCCTTATATCATGAAAAAAGACGTTTGCTGTAGGTACGTATTTTTCTGTAAATTTACATACCTATAAGTATTTTTCGAATCTGCCAATCACGATCAATCATTTTGAAAGTACCTTTCAGCTTCTTCGATAAACAGCAACGTCGGTTATGTCAATCACGTTGTTTGCTAAAACGTAAGTTATTTTAGCGTGAGACTAACAAAATTCGATGTATAAATATTCAGCTTTTACTCAGAGAACGCGTAGTGCGATTATTTTACTTTGAGGGAATTATTAAGGCGTATAGTTCGGCCTCCAAGAGAATACGATATTGACACCTGTCAGTTTTTTTGTTTGATACAAACGAATACGTGTTTTGCGATTTGATCTTTTTACTAGAATTGTCGCACTGACAGGTGTCAGGAACGAATTCTCTCAACGGCCGGACTGTAGTGCGGTAATTGAACCCGTTAATTTCATTAGTTATAATTTTTAAATGTAATTGAAATTCTTTTAAACGGTTAATAATTTATTAATATCGCACGATTTAGAAAAAGCTTTACCATTTTCCGTTTGTTGTCAAGAGGCTCTTAACAATATTCTAAATAATTTATACTTTTCTTAATTTTCCAAATCGATAAACACATCCTCCGTCTCTTAGAATACACATAAACATACATAACACCACCGAAAGGTTAGGCAGAGGTGTAACTATAGTACACCCACTTAGAAAATATTTATTCAAAAAGACACTACAAAATGATAAATAACTTTAATTTCGGAAGTCGGTGTCGTTGATTCCGCGTTTTCGTTTTTTGTCACCGACTTCCGAAATTAAAGTTATTTATCATTTTGTAATGTTTTTGAAGTGAAACTTCTTTAGGCGCGCTTGACTTGGGGAGTAAACTGGCGAATGCGTTACGAAAACGTGTGATCGCGAGTAGGGAAGGTACGTAAAAAATAGCTGGAAATACCTGGTGTAAAAACCCGGTCCCGGTCGCATAAATATGCGACTGGGTTTTTACACTAGGTATTTGCTTCCAAGTACGCACACCGGGTACCGACTCAAAATACTTGCAAGACTATTAAGTATCTTATACGGCTACTCGCTCAAATACGTAGGTACTCAACCGCGTTAGTTTTCGCAAATGCGATTATGCTCCTTTTGGAACAATTTCGTATGCAAGTATTTTATACCGACTTCACAAAAAGGAGGAGGTACTATGTTCGGCTGTTTGTATGTTTTTTTTTTGTATGTTTGTTCATCGAATACTCCGCCAATTGTCGACGGATTTTCAAAATTCTTTTTTTGTTCCAAAGTAGATAGTTTTGAGGTGGTCCCACTGTCACCAAGTTAGGATCTGATGATGGGATCTTAGAGTAATCGAGGGCAACCTTTAAATTTTATAGGCTCACTTATTGTTTTTCGCATATTTTACGAAGTAGCTTGTGTATTTGCGTATGGTTGTTACCATCTCAGGTAGCTGGGCTGATGATGGAAGGTACAACTCCTTAACAGTAAGAAGTTACTCGAACAGGCAAGGACTGTTTTAGTCAATTGTTTTGATGTTTGATAGGGCATTTGCCACATTTGGTCTCATGATCATCAAGTCATGACCTGATGCTGCAGTCAGGACAGTCTGCAGAGTACCTAACTCCTCGACAACTAACAGCAGATATAGTGTGTTAAGGCTCATTGAAAAGGGCTCGATGTGTGGATAAACGTACTGTTAATGAGGAACACCGAAGTACATAAAGACCTGATGCTGAAGCCAGGAGCATTAGAAAAAGTACCAACCTTGAAATTACAGCACCGTAGTCGTGTTTGGGCTCATTTTAAACAGGACTAAATTTTAAGTTCAATGTAATGTTGACAAGTCTGGCCTGATGCTGCAGCCAGGATTATCAGCATCTAGTCTAAAAACATCAGGGCAGGATTTGATGATGGGATCCTGGAGAAATCGAAGGAACTCTTCAAATATTATAGGCACACCTATAGCGATTTGGGTATTTTTTATAGTAACTCGTGCATTTGCTCTCGGAAAGCACTATTTGGTGATGTGGAACTGATGATGAAGACCACAGATGGCCACCGGAACTACTCAATAATATCTAAGTATTTCACGGGTTGCGATTCGATTACTTTAATATGGTTGCTAAGCAATTTATGCTCGTCACAATGTGAATGGTGATACGGAGCTGATGGTGGATCTGCCCCCTTATTCACAAATACTCGATATGCTTCCGTATCGTATCGAACATTAATCATTGTTATCGTAGGAGTCTTCTCAATGCTGTTCACAAGTCCAAAACCCGAAAATTTTGTCAGTTTAAATCAAATACACGCCCGCTATTCTTCCAATAGCTATTTGCTGTTGAGGGGATGTCAAATCAAGTTATCGAAATGTTAGGTTTTCGATACGATAGCCTGTCGTATGGTTGTGAATCAGGGCTCTGGAGAACTCCTCAACAATTAACTTCCCTGTATCGGGAAAAGCAATATTTTGTTTGTAAAAGGCGATGATCACTAGGCTATTGTAACTTAGATAAATTATAAGCAGACCCACTAAAAAGCGTGAAATAAAAACTTTTTAAGAAAAAAAAAAACCGACTATCAAAAAAACACTACAAAGTGAAAAATATCTTTAATTTCGGAAGTCGGCGGCAAAAAACTAAAATAAAGATCCAAAGACACCGACTTCCGAAATTAAAGTTATTTTTCACTTTGTAAAGTTTTTTTTGGAAGTCGGTTTTTTTTTCTTAAAAAGTTTTTTTTACTTTAATGGTTTGCAAGTATTTATTTGTAAACGCGATTTTGCTCCTTATTTATTCGAAGTCATTGATCAATTTCCTATGCAAGTAGTTTTACTTCCAACGGGGCTTTTGAATACGCGATTGTATTTCTTATCTGTATGAAGTTATGGATCAGTTTTCTATGCAGATAGAAAATACTTGAAAGTATCTCGCTCCGTCGTGCCTCGACGCTCGAGTACGTAGGTACTCAAATAGTTCAACAACCGCGTTTGTTTTCGCAAATGCGATCATACTCCTTATCAGTAAGAGCACAGAATACTTAATAGTACTACGTACAGAAAGGACACTCCCTTCCTCGCCCTCATATCAGATACCGCACCTCACCCCACACTTCGAGGTATTCGTCGCCGACTCTTTAGCAAGGGCGCTCGCGAACCGCAGCGCTGTATTGCTGACACACAATTATGCGATTTAAAAGTTTTATTTGAGTTTTAATCACGATGGTTGGATATTGTGATGCTTTTCCGAATTCGTATTTACATATACTGTTTGTATGATTTCGCATTTTTAATAACATGCGATTTAATAACCCATTATTTACAGATACATTTAAACTAAACTATTTTGATGTTTTTATTTCATTACAAACCCGACTATATAAATAAACAATTGAACTACATGGTCACTTCATAATAATGCACACGTTCGGGCAGCGCCGCCGCCGACGTCGTTCGGTTCCCCGACACAAATTACTTTCCGCGCCATTTTTGAAGTGAAACTTCTTTAGGTGCGCTTGACTTGGGGAGTAAACTGGCGAATGCGTTACGAAAACGTGTGATCGGGCGAGTAGGGAAGGTACGTATTTATGCGACCGGGTTTTTACACCAGGTATTTGCTTCCAAGTACGCACGCCAGGTACCGACTCAAAATACTTGCAAGACTATAAAGTATCTTATACGGCTAGTCGCTCAAATACGTAGGTACTTAACCGCGTTAGTTTTTGCAAATGCGATCATGCTCCTTATCAGTAAGAGTATACGGAACAATTTCGTATGCAAGTATTTTTGAAGGGAAACTACGCGCGCTTGACTTGGGGAGTAAACTGGCGAACGCGTTACGAAAAGTGTCATCGGGCGAGGTGAACGGGAGTTAAGTGGGGGATATAAGCAAGAGAAAGCAGTGCGCGCGCACATTTTCTTTCTCTCTTCTTCTCATAGCCAAATACGTTTAAAGTTTTTTTTCTTCTGCTTATATCTCGAAAATGATGCGTCCTATCGCAAAAATAATGAAAATTTCGACCCCCTTTATAAAGCCCATAAACTCCTAAAACTCAACATGTAGGTAATCATTTTTCATATTTTCCATACAAAAAGTAAAAAATTCCTTAAAAAACACGATAAGGCCGCCCCCTCCGCGCCTGCGGCTCTAAAAAACAATACACGGGGTAGGGCAAATAAGTACCACGTGTCGACGAGTCGCGATTGTCGAATTCGATTTTTGTTGTGTCAAAATTATTGAAGTGAAACTTCTTTACGCACACTTGACTTGGAGAGTAAGCTGGCGAATGCGTGACGTAAGCGTTACGAAAAGTGTGATCGGGCGAGTAGGGAAGGTACGTATTTACGCGACCAGGTTTTTACACCAGGTATTTGCTTCCAAGTACGCACACCAGGTACCGACTCAAAATACTTGCAAGACTATAAAGTATCTTATACGGCTACTCGCTCAAATACGTAGGTACTCAACCGCGTTAGTGTTCGCAAATGCGATCATGCTCCTTATCAGTAAAAGTCTACGGAACAATTTCGTATGCAAGTATTTTTTACTTTAATGGTTTGCAAGTATTTATTTGTAAACGCGATTTTGCTCCTTATATATAGGAAGTCATTGATCAATTTCCTATGCAAGTAGTTTTACTTCCAACGTTGCTTTTGAATACGCGATTGTACTTCTTATCTGTATGAAGTTATGGATCAATTTTCTATGCAGATAGAAAATACTTGAAAGTATCTCGCTCCGTCGTGCCTCGACGCTCGAGTACGTAGGTACTCAAATAGTTCAACAACCGCGTTTGTTTTCGCAAATGCGATCATGCTCCTTATCAGTGAGAGCACAGAATACTTAATAGTACTACGTACAGAAAGGACGCTCCCTTCCTCGCCCTCATATCAGATATCGCACCTCACCCCGCATTTCGAGGTATTCGTCGCCGACTCTTTAGCAAGGGCGCTCGCGAACCGCAGCGCTGTATTGCTGACACGAACACACAATTATGCGATTTAAATGTTTTATTTGAGTTTTAATCACGATGATGGTTGGATATTGTGATGCTTTTCCGAATTCGTATTTACATAAACTGTTTGTAAGATTTCGCATTTTTAATAACATGCGATTTAATAACCGATTATTTACAGATAAGTCATTTAAACTAAACTATTTTAGTGTTTTTATTTCATTACGAACCCGACTATACAGGGTGTTACGGAAAGGGTATATCAATACAAACGGGTTGAAGAGTGTATCTGGTCTAGAATCTCTGTACAAAATTTCAGCTCAAAAGCAGTAACTTTGAAAATGCTATAATTTTTTTTATTTCGATAGTTCATTAAATTGAAATCATAACAAACGTGTCACCGCACTACGAGTGTCATTATCCATTATCTGTAGTGTGTCTGTGCGCCTAGTACACGCACATCACGCCGCCGCGCGCCAATGCAGCGCCGTGATGTCGAAATAATAAAATATTAAGAATTTTCAAAGTTAATGCTTTTGAGCTGAAATTTTGTACAGAGATTCTAGACCAGATACACTCTTCAACCCGTTTGTATTGATATACCCTTTCCGTAACACCCTGTATAAATAAACAATTGAACTACATGATCACTTTATAATAATGCACACGTTCGGGCAGCGCCGCCGCCGTCGTCGTTCGGTTCCCCGACACAAATTGCTTACCGCGCCATTTTTTTTACGCTACTAGATTTCACGCACACATTTGCACGTATACAAACGTCATTTGTTTATGTAGTAGTAATAGGTAATTATTTTGCGAGCGTTGTATGGAGCGTCCGAGGTGTAAGAGTCTACGGAATAATTTCGTATGCAAGTATTTTTATTTTAATGGTTTGTAAAAGTATTTATTTGTAAACGCGATTGTGCTCCTTATTTATAGGAATTCACGTGTCAATTTCCTATGCAAGTACTTTTTACTTCCAACAGGGCTTTTGTTTGATTACGCGATTGTACTTCTTATTTGTATGACGTTATGGATCAATTTTCGATGCAGATAGAAAATACTTGAAAGTATCTCGAGCCCTGGTTTTACTCCCTGGTTTCTTAAGGTGGACGTACTTGGAAGCCCTGGTACTCGATTTTGCAAGTACGACCCATGTCTACGGGCTACGGGCGAGGTGAACGGGAGTTGAGTGGGGGATATAAGCAAGAGAAAGCAGTGCGCGTGCACATTTTCTTTCTCTCTTCCTCTCATAGCCAAATACGTTTGAAGTTTCACTTCAGTCGTGTGGTCATAAGCACACTCGTTTTTTTTTAGTCGGTTGTTTTTTTTTCACTTTTTAGTTGTACCTACCCCACACAAATTCAATTAACACTAGTGCATTGAAGATATGAAGACACCGACCAGAAGAATTATCAAAATTCGCATAGAAATGCCGGAGATGCAGTACATTTATGTATATATCTTCCTACATCAAAATTGGTTCATAAGTTTTTGAGAAAATCGCGGACATACAAACATACATACATACGGGTCGAATACAGAACCTCCTTTTTTGAAGTCGGTTAAAAATATTTACTGCTTTTGTTTTTCACCGTTGCTTATGATGATACCCACTTACACGATCTCATCCGTTTACTAATTATAGCTACAACCTAAAATATCATTATTGATCTAATCTATTTTTCGGAATCTGACCTTTTATGAAATAATAGGTACAATACGCTTACACGAAACATCGCATACCAACTGACTACCTTTTTTGGTATTCTTCCACCGTTCTTCTCATATAGATAAATTCCCTTTATTCTCTGTTATTATTGTCGTCCGCGACAATGTTTTATTTAATTATCTACATTAAGAAATCCTGCACGTATTTCATTCGTGATGTGTCGCCTCTCTCAAAAAAATTCTATATTGTTCATAATGAAATGTTGGACACTAATTAATTTCGACCGGACGAGAAATTGACCTATGTCAACTACGGAGTCGCGTGATTCAACCCTAAGGACTACAATTCCACAATTGAATTTGAACTTTTCATTCTTGTAATAAAGTTTATTATTGTGTAAGCTCGTTCTTATATTAATGTAGTTTATATTAGGGATGTGAGACAATAGTTACATTAAGTGAGTGTACACTAAGGTCGGCACGTCCGGTGCGGGAACCGTCAGACCACAGACGATAAATTAACGGCGGGAGATCATTTTATTACTCGAAGGAAATTTTTGCAAAGAAGGATAAAGTCTAGTATTCACAGTTTACTTTTTTTTCATTTTGGAACAGTATGTCTATGAAATGATTAGAAAAATTATTATAAATGGAGAAATTAAATGAGAGGTAAGTGCCAGCGCAATCTGAACGTCTTGTCGGTGTAGCAAGACGCAGAGCTGTCGTTTGCGTCTGCGACTAGTCATTACAAAAAACCTGCAGGAAACGACCATTTTCCTTGAAAAATCCAAATATCGAATTTATTCAAGTTGAGATTCTCAATACAAACACACGGACATCTTCTTCAGCTGTCACAGCGAGACTGACACTGACCTGTCGCATGCGACTGTCGTCGTGTGTGCACGAGCACCGTGCGTCAAGTAGCATGTTGCGTGCGACTCCCCTAGCTTGTCGT
The DNA here is from genome assembly GCA_947508005.1 of Amphipoea lucens. NCBI lineage: Eukaryota > Metazoa > Arthropoda > Insecta > Lepidoptera > Noctuidae > Amphipoea > Amphipoea lucens. The sequence continues at coordinate 10,884,392 of OX382374.1, forward strand.
TGCGACTCTGCAACTCGACGCCGGCGCGGAGCTTTGAACACAATGTATATGAAAATTGTTGGCCGCAGCCTGTCGATGCGTCTAGTCGCCAAGCTGTCACAGTCGCATGTCTGTCGCATTGTGTGCGCCATATCTAAAGGTAACCAATGTAGTGTAAGTACCTACCTCAACAACTAGGTATTTATTTGTATGATACCGTAGCGAATTAAATGATGAATTTGACGTAAGAACTTCGTAATGTGCCAAAGAAAAATGGGTAGTTCTTCGTAACTCGACAATGGACAAACGTAAACAGCATTTTAATGTCCAAGCCCATTTGTACTTTCAAAACAGGTCTCAGATTCACGACCAGCATTACATTCGAAATAGCAGATAGAAGCTCATTAATTTCGAGGCTAACCCCAATAAAAGCTAAAGTTAATCCTACTAAGTTTACTGCTCATTATTTATTCTACCTTCGCAAACAATTCGAAATGTAGAGCCTATCCTTACCCATTCATGTATATAGAATAGTGACGTTGATAAACTGTCATCGAGTGAGTCAGCATGTACAGTCAGAGAAATTAATTGTTAAGTAAATTGACACCGAACTGCAACGTACCGTGTTGCAGCCATTTCACATAACTGTCAAAGAATGACAATGAATAGTTGTGAGTTGAATATACGGGCAATTTTTAAGTTGGTAGTAATTAAAAAAAATATTAAGATTTTTTATTATCTAACAATAAATTGCTTTCATATATACAATAATTATTACACAACTAACTATACAATTAAATACGCACAAAACAGGACACTTAGGCGTCGAATACTCGTCCACATCGCTGTCATACGGAAACGTGCCCAGAAGACTGGCAGCATTGCCACGTTGAATGGCAATGCTAATTCTTTAGCCAAAGATTAAGCCAGCCCTCTGGTCACGTGAATTGGCGAGAAATTTCCTTAAAAAGGAGATTTGCACTCGGGCCCTGTGACGCGAACGTTTTGACTCTAAACGGCTCCAACTGTAGTCAATTTGCTTAACGATTAATTTTCCTGACTGAACGTGGTAACCATGACCTTTGACTGGTGCCCTTTGTAGTGTATCAGATTTGTGGCGAATTCATGGCTGATATATATCTTTCAAGACGGATCGAGGCCGACCCTTGCGCTTTTTATGGCTGATAAGCTGGTGATAAACCAAAACTTGTAACATCACGTTTGTTTGTTGGTCGTCGTAAAAGGAAAGTTGTGTGATAGCCTATCAGGGATGTTACGTAATGACACATATTTGAGTCAACAACACTGACTGTACTATGTTAGTTCAGCTAAAATAAACAGATCGGTTGTACCTATAACATTGTGGGCTTGTATCTAAATAATTCTAACTTTGATTATTCTGTCCTCAAACAAAATTTTGCATGTCTCTCTAGTTAATTTCAAAACCAACTTATTTTCATGAATCTTTGAAACCGTCAAAAAACTTTGAAAAAGTTATATCTCTTCAAGATTCTTCTTGTTGCAATTTTTTTCCCTTTACCTAGAATATTATGTAATCATTTTTACCACAAAAGGTGTTCATTAGAATGGAAGTTTTAATTAAAGTTGTTGTAGGTATAATAATTGTTATGAATACCAATAGCTCTTATAATGACGCCCATGACGGTGTGGGTCCTTAGTCAATCTGTAACCAGTCTTATGACGTCAGACAAAACCGCAAACGATTTCATGATTATTTCTCACAAATAAAAAGATAAAAGTAATGAAATCAATAGGAATACCAGAAATTTCAAACAAAGAAACCCTACCTAGGCAGTTCTATTCACCCCAATATCAGCGGAGAGTACGAACACTATTAATGAAAACTGGTTTACCTAGGACTTCTTCAAGAGAATACAAAATACAGGCATTAAATTTGATAAGCCCTAAAGCTGATGTATTGAACAATTCAGTGGCTGACAAAAATAAGTTCCATGGTGTCGATGAGCATCTAACACTCATATCTGCCACACGTATAGCTGAAAACCTACAGGATAGTGTCTTAAATAAAAGCTTCCTAAATGTCTCCAATGGAGGCAGTTATGAAAATGACGAAAGTGTTAATATATTGCACACACCTATTATTAACGAACTGACTGACGACGTTCCATGTACAGACAGGTTCAGAGAAAAGGAACCCCCCAAGACTTTAAAGATTATCGCCCGAGCGCGCTCGGGCGCGTCACGTGGCTCTGGCCTCAAGCAGCTGCCTCCCCCGCTGCCGCGCGGCGCGGCGCATCCATCTCTGCCCGAGCATCCACCGATCCCACTCAAATATTATTTGCAAGTTTTTAAATAATTATAATATGGTATTTTTTCGGCTTGTTGCCCGAACCGTATCCCAAGAATAACTTAACTTACAAAAAGACACTTTCCGTGCGATTGAGGATACGAACCTGCATCACCAGGCGCCAGCCGATCACATAGACCGCGCCTTATACCACTAGACTATTGAATCAGTTAGCCATCTTAACGAAAATTTTAATAGCTTTACTCCTTTTATCGAACAAGGTTGATAACGGTCTAATCTTCTAGATATTAAGGTTTAAATTTCAACTTCCACCACGTATTATAATACTAACACCTTACCGTCTTGTTTTACAAAATGCAATTCGTAACTCCTCAATTTACTAAAAGATAAGGTTGAAATTTGCATAGATTTCTTGTTTGGTTGAATAGAATGTGCCTGATTCCGATTGTTGCACTACCTACCGTAATTTTACTTCAGAAACTTAACTAGCTGTATGAACTGCGAGTTAAGGTTGAATTTAGAATACTTCTTCGCCTTATTTACTAAACTGTGATTGAGGGTATAATTACTTTTCAAATCGTTTCGTTTTCGTGTCGATCCGCTTGTGCGTAATTATCTTCGTCGAAATATTCTCCAATTTATTAAGTTTTTGAACAGTTGATTATATTAACCGATAGTATTGTTCGATTAATAACTTTTTGAAGGCTAGAATTAAATAAACTGACGACTGAGGGAAACTGACCAGTGATACGCGGACTCTAAAATTGTTGTTCTCTGGGAACAGGAACAAAGCATAAAGAACGAGATATGGCCATAACGGTAAGATTTACGTTATACACATATATGTATTTATTGTTGCAATCATGTTGCATTATTACTGACAAGTTGGATTTTTTTATGTATTCCTAATATTATTATTTTCGTTCCAGAGAAAAACAGTTCGTAGATGGATACAAAGGTATCATGCAACTGGTGATGTGAAATGTGATCGCCAAGGCCCTCGCTCAATAATTGTTTACACTAATGAATCGGGGCGACACCGTAATATTGTGGAAGTTCACTCAGTGACACCCTTCAAAACTACGCGTTCAAGTGTGACTTCAAGAAGTGATAGACAGTGACGGCCATCCTCTCCGTTATTAATAAGCAATTTACTCGGCAGATTTATTGTGTAACTGATCTGATAAAATTACATTGGAACGTATGAGCAAGTGTTAATAATTCCCAATATTTGTGGAATCATTAATTCGTAGTTAATCAAAAATAAACAACCTTTATTATTATCAATTCAGATGCTTTTGTTTACAAGTAGTCTTGTAATGTGTGATGCACCATCTGACCTCACATATTTTTATAATTTCTAATGTTGTGTTAAATAAGGGTTATCAGAAAATGTGATAAAAGAGAAAGATGTATATTGCTATACTTTTATAGTTTAGCATGTTGGTTCTTCCTCTGTAATTCACAGGCATAAATGACAACATTTAATTTTTTAATCTTTTTTTTCGATAAGATCATACAAAGTATAAAAAATTAATGTTTTCACAACTTTAAATGAATAAATATTATTGTAGTTGTTTCTAGAAAAATCTATAAATGAACCGTTATCTAATGTTAAACATTCTAAACCTCACCCAGGGTATCTATTTTGTGTTTAGTTAATATTCTAAGTAAATAACCCCAATTTAACACACATAGAAAACTGTATATTCAACCGTGAAGTGGATTCCATGAAGTCCTAGAAATGTAATTAGAGAAATAAATGAATATTGTTTATGCAACATACCTAGATTTTCTTACAAACCTCATACCTACTTCAACATTTGATTTCTTAAATAATAATTAACAAAAATCACATAATAACCTATAAAAGAAACAAAAAAAAAACAAAAAAAGAACTTCTCGTCCGAGGATTTGAACTCGAGACCATCGAATTGTTAAGCCGCTGTCTTAACCACTAGACCAACACGCCATATACAATACTTTACAAAAAACTTAAATGGGTTTAATGTCATTACCAAAAGGGGTTCCCTTTCTTTGAAGCGGGCTGTACTAGAAATACTTTCTCAAGCGATTACAAAGAAAATAAAACTAAAAAACGTGTAATGATATTATGTAATGAACAAGGAAATGGACTTCGTCAATCACTCGCCGAGCTATTAGGATCAGATTACACAGTATTCTCGTTTATAAAATCTGGTACTACATTGAGAAACCTCATCAATTCCTCAAAGAATGAAATAGCTAAATTTAATATGAATGACTATGTCATTGTTGTTGGAGGCCGCTATGAACGCAACCCATATGATTCGGAAATGTACTTACATACATGGCTGTCATCCATTAAGAACACAAATATAATTATAAGCGAGGTTCCATCAAATAGGTATCGTAATGAAACAAAACTAAATTACATGCTAAGGTTTATCTGTGGAAAGTATGACAATGTTATTTTTATGGACATGGACTACTCTAGATATCGGCCTCGGAAAAAACATTTTATAATTAATTTATCTAGATCTTTACTAAGGGAAATCTTGCAATTGGACTATAAATTCAAATCAAAAGAGTATCAAAACTTATTAATTAAACAAAGTAAAAAAATATATGTAGATAAATCTGTACAAACTGACATTACATATTATCACAAAAATAAAATAGAGACCGAAAATTTCCAAGTATGTAATAATAAGTCATCTAGTAATAATAATCAGCATCTCGAGAATAATTCTGTTTGTAATAATGATCTTTTTCGTGAATAAACACCTTTATGTTTTACACCAAAATATAGCGGGTCTGCTTAACAAAGCAGACACCCTCTCTGTATGTATTAGTGAACTGTCAGAAAAAAACCAGTCTGTTGATGTACTGTGCATAACGGAGCATTTTATGATGTCGGGTCATGAAGACCGCCTTGTTGTACCGAATTATAGACTGGCTGCATGTTTCAGTAGACAAAATAGTAAAAGAGGTGGATCTTGTATTCTGGTACGGTCTGGTCATTTATGGAGGGAGTTACTAGAGGTTTCAGAACTTTCAATATCTAATGTTGTAGAATGTTGCGCAATTGAACTGACAAGTTATAAAGTAGTTATAGTTTGTATTTATAGAGTACCAAACACAGGGAATTTAAATATATTTTTTAGCAAATTAGAGCAACTGTTAATACTACTAACAAGAAGAAATTGTAGGAATATTATTATAGCAGGCGATATAAATATTGACATATTGAAAAATAATAATATGACTTCCGAACTGAAATATCTCTTAACAAGTTTTAACATGACATTAGCAATAGAAAAACCAACCAGGATGCAAAGCCAGACCTGCATTGATAATTTTGCCCACAATTTCGAAAAAAAATGCAAGTCGGAGGTGATAGAATTTGCCCTATCGGATCACACTGCGCAACTGCTCAAATGTCCTGTACGTTTGAACTGTGTTCTGAAATATTGGTATAAATCACAACGTGATTTTAGCCCAGAGAATATTATTAAATTTAGAACCTGCCTGGAAAAACTAACATTCTCTGAAATTTATGACAATGATGATCCAAATGATGCATTCAACTTGTTTTTTGATCAATTTAAATTATTTTATGACCTGTGCTTCCCCCGTAGACGTATTAAAATACCAACAAGCCAAAAACCAAAATGGATATCGCGAGGACTTAAACTATGTAGCTTAAAAAAAAGACAATTATTATGGACATCTAGACTTAAACCTACTCAAATAAATAAAACAAAATATTCAAATTACACAAAGATATTTAAAAAAATTATTAATCTGACTAAACGATCACAAAATAACCATAATATTAAAACTTCTGACAATAAAAGCAAAATGACATGGAAAATAATAAAGAACTCTAATTTAAATCTACCTAATGACTCATTGGATACTATACAAATTGACAATAAAACGATTAACAAACCTCAATTAATTGCTGAACAGTTCAATAAATATTTCATAGAAAAAATTGTGCCTATACCCGGAGCAGGCAAAAGATCGAGTGCGTATATCACAAATAAACAAAAATCAATGTTCATGCCTCCATGTCAACCGATACAAATATTTAACATTATAAAATGCATTAAAAACACTAATAGCGTGGGGTATGACGAAATTTCTACTAAAATTATAAAACATGTTGCCGACTTAATCTCTAAACATTTGAGTCATATTCTTAATCTATGTATCAGCCACGGTGTTTTTCCGGATCGTCTCAAGGTCTCCATAGTGAAACCCATATTTAAAAAAGGTAATAAGCAACAATTGCAAAATTATAGACCTATTGCGCTTTTGCCAAGTTTTTCCAAAATATACGAGAAATATATTTATAATGAGCTTTACACATACTTAGAAAAACAAAAGATTCTCTGCAACGAACAAAAAGGTTTCCGAAAGAACATGACGATAAACATGGCTATTTATGACTTTTTAAATAAAATTATGACTAATATTGATAATAAAACACCTGTCTGTGCTGTGTATTGTGATATGACGCAAGCTTTTGACTGCGTTGACCATACTATCTTAAGAAACAAACTTGACTCTTACGGTATAAGAGGTAACGTTCTGGACTTATTAAGCACTTACCTTTCAAAAAGAAAACAATTTACCGCCGTAACAAACTTAAACTTCAAGACTTAAGAAGAAGTAACATACCTGTCGAAGGAACGCACAGTATACTTTGGTGTACCACAGGGCAGTGTATTGGGTCCTCTACTGTTCCTAATTTATATTAACGATCTTCCCAAAGCTATAGACTTCCCAATAACACTCTTTGCGGACGATAGTACGATAATAATAGCATGTGACAAACCTGAATCATATGAAGCTGACGTTAATAACGCGTTAACTTCAATAATCTCTTGGCTTGATAATAATAATCTGAGAATTAATCTTGGCAAAACACAAATAATGCACTTTGGCCACAAAAAACCTAGTTCGAAGATGGAGGTCCAATACCAGAGTAACAAAATTCACGATGTAGATAGTGCAAAATTTCTAGGTTTGATAATTGACAGGCAGCTCAATTGGAAGGATCACATTGAGGCGCTATGTAAGAAAATTAGTAGTTCATCCTATGCCCTGTATAAACTTGCCCCAATAGTTAACACAGACGCACTACTTACAGCTTATCATGGTCTTGTAGCATCTGTACTAAGGTATGGTATTATATTCTGGGGTAATTCTACAAATAGAGAAATCGCTTTTAAAGCGCAAAAGCGATCCATCAGAGCTATGTTCAAACTTCAAATAACGGACAGTTGTGAACCATTATTTAAAAAATACAAAATTTTAACACTACCGTCTTTGTATATATATGAAACTGCCTTATTTGTTAAGCTGAATTCACACCTGTTTCCAAACTTATCAGATACAGTAAAACGTAACAGGCGGAATGATATGTTACGCGGACGTAGAGCTAAAACAGCATTAATGTGGAAAAGCATATTCTGTATAGCCCCGCAAGTTTTTAACAAAATCCCAAAGCAAATCAAACAGCTAAATGTAAATGCGATTAAAAAGGAACTTAAAGAGTTGCTATGTAAAAAGTGTTATTATACCTTAAACGACTTTTTGAACGATACGACTTTGCCATCCTAATTTAATTGTAATCTTTTATACTCTGAAATCTCTCTTTGATAGTTGATAGTTTGACATTGAATAATAATCTGACATAACCTAGATACCTAATATTTTTAACTGACATGCCTCTTATTGCAATATTAATTCTTAATTATTTATTCAATAGTATCAATATTAACCTAATCTTTGTTCTTGTATTGAAAATTTTATTTGTGTACCTACCTGATATTTGCGCGCCCCACGTAGCAGAATGTGATGAGACCATTTATTAATTTAAGACCATGTAATGTACCATGTTCGGACAAATAAATGAATTTGATTTGATTTGATTTGACTCACTTGAACCTGAAATCCGTTGGAGGTTAGTCTTTAGGGAAATGGTTTTGCGACTCGCAAGTTTGAACGGAAATATTAGGATTACCTCGGGAGTAGTTACCTTGACCTTCCATTGTGAAGCTACGCTAATCTTCTAAGGGTACAGCAGTAAAATAAATTCTGTAGGATAAGTCTGAATGTATGGATACGCTTTTTGTACGTGGATGACTTTCAAGTTTCATTTATTCTGGATCGGTTTCTTTAAAAAAAACCACTTAAGTTAATCTCGTACGTTGGACATGCTTCCAAAAATTGAATGCAGTTATTACTTACATAAATAGTTTAGTAGAAACATTTCTTGAACGCCTGTTAGAAAATTCTTCTTTTCGTCACGATATTTTGTCCATTTATTTTCAGAAGTACGAGGTATTATTTACGGCGGTTGTGCTATTTCTACTACGTGTCTAATATTACTGCATGTTCTTATTTCACACAACTCCACATATCACCTACCGTCATGCCTTTATAATATAAATAGCGTGTCAATAATGTGGCGACACTCCCCTATAAAAAATGCTCTCTTGTCTTAACAGATACCATGATTGAACACTGACCCCCAAATTGTAAGATTGTGACTTTGAGTGTCTGTAATATTTTAATGTATTTATTCTAGAGACAAATAAGCGTTTTTTATTTTTTTTTATAATATTATGACTAAAAAGAATCTTAAATAAAATAGGTCTTCTTTGAAGAAAAAAAAGGCTTTTAACCTGATAGATTCACAAATTAGATGCAAGATCTTCTACGCAACGAAAACTTTCATTAGAGAAAACCTTTGCAATTATTATTCATGAGGTTACGCTTTAATAATTAACATCCTACGTATTGCAGCGTTACCTCTGCGGGTAAAGCCTCTTAGGTTAAAACCTTTTTTTTTCCAAATAATGACATTTTTTTAAATTTTTTTTATTTCAAACGAATTTCGTTTTTTTGGCATGACAAGAAGTGTAGAATAGATAGGTTTAGAATTTGTTTTCTTTGATTTAGTTGCTTGATAATTGTTGACCTGGTTTCACCTGATATAATTTGAAGATTCCTGGTAATCTGTTCCCAAATTGCTGATATTATACATCCACACACTGAATCCTGCCAGCATGCAATGGTTAAAGTCTTGCTGTCGAGCTTCGCATCATAAGCTGACCACACTATCTGGTGTAACCTATTCTCCAAACCTGGTCTGGTTTTTTCTTCTAATTCCCGGCCTTCATCATCCTCAGCAAACTTTTCTCATTTTTTATCTGGTCTGACACCTTATTTTATTTGTCGTAGGTGTAGAGCCAGTGAAAAAGGGCGATTTGCTTTTTTTCCCGGATATCGGATCGTCGACTACTGGTTTGCGAGTCACAAGTTGTTGCATATTGCATCCAATCTAGCTGCGGAGTATGCCTGTACTTCAAGTTCCGCGCGGTGTTGGTTGCTGTACTTCGTGAACACCTTTGCCTGTGTCCAGGAAACTACGATCGAATACCATTTTTTCTTTTTAATTTTTTTTTAGAACTTTTAAAGGGGAACAATTCCATCATCATACATAAAACGTATAATTTTTAAAAGCGAATAAAAAATAAAAAACAGTATGTAAGCTTGAAGGCTTGAGCAGTTTATTTGCAGTTCGGTCACGTGGTGGCATTTCTAGTGCTCACGTTTAGCTCCTGATGCGATTGTGACCTATTAAAAGATTGGATAGCAGCCGTCGGAAAATAGATTGTCACTCCAACGGCTTTTATGGTAGGTCTTCCTATTATTTTGTTAGATTCTGCTTTGATCCGAAACAAAAAGAAGAAAAAAATGAAAAGAGAATGGACACCAAACTAGGGATTTCTGCCCTAAAGGCCCAATAACCATAAAATATATACCAAAGGAAAGAGCATTTCAAGGAGGAAATTTGCTATATGCAGGTCTTTTGCGAATTGTTAGTCGGTTCGGAGCTAATGACCTAAATAAGTGACTACTTGAGAACCGAGGTTAAGGAATTCTTGGCGCCCAAAAACCATAATATGTACACCAATGAAAAGAGCTTTTCAAGGTGAACCTTTGCCACTTACACGACTTTTGCAAATTATTAGTGAGTTCGGAGTTAATGACCTAAATAGGTGACTACTTGGGCACCGATGTTAAGGAATTATTAGCGCCCAATAGCCATAAGATATACACCACTGGAAAGAGCTTTTCAAGGAGAACCTTTGCTACTAACACAAAACGAAAAATATGGTTGAAAAGATTGAAAACAATATTTTTAAATATAACAGGAAACTGTGAACATTATTTTGTGAAATACCACAGTGATTGCTCGACCATTCAGTAATTACGCGTAGTTAGTAGTGATAAATATATTTTTGACATCATTGCGTTGCGTTTCAGCTGCCAATTGCATGAAATTGAAATAGACAGAATGACATTTTAATTATGTTTAGCGCTATTTGTATTTAGTTAGTCGTTGTGCAAGCAAGCTTTATGTATTTTATTGCGTCTGTTCTTTACCTATTTATTTTATCACGTACAATTTTGTTTAAATTATTTTTTGATAATAATTATGTAACTAGAGAACAGTGGCGGAGAAGGCACAGCATAAAGAAAATTTAAAACATGAGGGAGTCCTTTGCCCAGTGCTGGGACAATAGACATAGGTTACCTGAAGAAAAAATTCTATAACAAAGAAAAATAATTCAGGTAAACAAACTCAAAGAGTCCGATCATAAAAATGTCAACCAGTTAAAAATACGTATTAGTTCCGTTGTTTCACAACATCGTAAAGTATTAGGTACTAATTTATTTTTTGTAACATAACATGCATAACACACATCTGTCTTCAGCAATGTAATTGTGTGCAACGTAACAATAAAAAACGCGATTTAATTGCACGTCTCGTCTTGAAAAGCCAATATGAAGTAGTTGTACAATAACACGCTAATGCTACTGAAATATTTGATTATGTTCCGAGGTTTTGGCATTGTTCCTCATTCTTCATAAGGCATTACGTGTGTTGAACTCGGATACATATTTCAAAAGAGATATCGTTTTTAGTAGTTAAATACATAACAGTTACTATAATAGATTAGATTTTCTATTTGATTAATTAACTATTCATATTTCTGAATTAACACATTTGAATTATTTAATTTAAATTGATAATTATTCATTCTGGTAGTAACCTAAACCTTTGTACAATATAATTATTTTTGTTTTCTGAGCCTTGCTTTTTCAAAAATAAGTAAAATTCTGCTTTAATCGAATCAAACAGTATAATCGGTATGAGATACGTTATGATAAAAATACTTACAAACTTCTTAAAAAGAGCGAGCGTCATCTCAAAGTCACTAAGTGGAATAAACCAGCCTCCACGCCGCCGGAGACACGGCTGATCTTAGCCCGATGTAATAACAGGGGCAATATCGACATAACACTACTGATATAGTTACACAGTCCCTCCCTTGAAGTCCCGAGTAATCATATTGGTTTGTACTCAGTCGAGTGGTTTGGATTGTGGACGCTCATATTCACAGATAGAGTGCGCGTGGCAAGATTTCATTCGCTTTTGAGATCTTACTCATTCGACGAAGTTTCAATGTGTGTTTTGTCTTCAACAAAGTCTTCAACCTTCAAAGTTAATTTACGTACATCATTCTATAACACTATTTACGTAAATTAGCCCAGTATCAGCTGTCATACAAATATGTATGTATGACAGTTATTGGTAGTCAGATTCAAAACAGCAAAGTCCAGTACTTAAGTTGTAAAGGTCAGATGGTAGTGGTTTCATGTAAATTATTGATAGTTAGCAGCAGCTTGTTTAACTTGAAGCAAACCCCGACATTGTAGGTGAGTTAGGAAAAAGCTAGGAGCTAGCTAGTTAGCTAGCTAGCAAATGTCAAAAATAGAGTACTGAAATAGCACTTTTGTGTATTTTCAGTCAGAAGAACACTAGGAATATTTCCCGTGGGTAACACTGCGGATGTACAGATAATAACTGCTGCGTCTAATACCGCTCGTTTATAGTTAACAGCTATTTTAGAGATAGATTTATGATGACAGGATGAGTGACGTAGTAATCGTGAGTTATGATTTGAATAGTTAACGGCTCACGGTTCAAAATTAAACATCAAACAAAGCAAGGAATGATTAAATAGCAAAGCTTGACTAGTAGAATGCCTCATACATTGATTTCAGTAGGTACTCCGTACTAAATCCTGTACTTGAAACATTTTTACCTCTGAATAAAGTTTCATATACAAATAAATATGTGAATTCTTTGCGTGAGCGGGCTATGCTCGGAGTTTCTTTGAAGGATAAAATCAGAAACGAAGTTATCCGGAAAAGAACCTGCTGACGCTGAAAGTTGAAGTGGCAGTGGGCTGGCCATGTTTGTCGAAGGACCGATGGCCTCAAAAGGGTGGCTGTGGCGCAGCAAGGGTGAGGCCTACATCCAGTAGTTGACTGCGATAGGCTGAGTGGATTGATTGATTAGCATGTGAATTCTGGAATACGGAAACACATTACAGACACAGTCACCTGCATGCCCATGGTAACAAACAATGCCTTAATTTCGACAGACACACAGTTAACTGTATCAACCAATTGGTCAAACTCTTTTCACGAGATCGAGATCTCGAAAAATAGATCGATCGAGTCCTTTTCTTCAATGACAATAATTTTACTTTCCGTATCGAAAGAGATACGAAGGCATTTGATCCCACGAGTAGCGATCTTCGAGATATTACTATCTATTCTGTTCATATTCCTACATCTAAATGTTGGCTATGCATGTAAGTCGGTATTCTGTTACTTTATGGGGTATTGTTCACCTGAATGTATGATTTATTATGAGTTATGTTCTCTTATCTGTAATAAATGTTGTTTTGCTGGTAATACAGAACATATTTCCAAATGGCAAGGATGTAATGTATATAGGGTATTGGCGAGATTCAGATACTAGGTGGAGTCTAAACATCTCTTGTTATTTTGGAGGAACTACAAATTTAGCAATTCATTATCGTTATTATTTGAAATTTCTACTTATTTACGCTTTTCTTGTGAAATCATAGTACGAAACTTCCGTGCTGGGTTTTTTGTTTCTGTTAGGTTTTTTTTTATTTTAGTATACCTACTTATCTAATAATGTAACCACTAGAAAAACCAAATCTGCGTCATCTGCATGTTCCTCATTTGATCTAACCAAGATTATGTCTGGACTTTAAAAGAGACTGTGACCTGTGGGTTTGTTTCAATCATTCTTTTTAGAGTAGTCCGATAGGAAACTCATCTAGTTTTATAAAACACAAGATATTTTAGACGTGTAAAAGTATTTTTTGAACCTTATTACAGAAATTAATAATTTCATCATATCATTTCGTTTCATTTAAAACGCAATCGGTAACTATGTACCTACGTAGAACTTACGATCAGACCACCTAAAATTCTTATCCACCCAAACTCAACTTTGATCAAACTTAAGTCATTATAACGAAACTATTCTGAACAGTTCTCAAGGAAGTGATAGCACCAAGTTTATATCTTCGCTTCAGCGCATCTCATTGAACGTCTTTCAGTTCCCAAATGCCCGATAAGAATTGAAAAGCGGGCAAATATTTTCCATGGGTCGTGCTGGAATAGGCCTCATTATTGCTATTGGAAAACGCCAGTAACCTCATTCATTTCTTCTAGATAGTAGTACTTATTGTGGGTGGAAAGAGAAATGGTGCAGTTTATTCTTTTGATTATTTTCTTAGGATGTAATCAGACTTCGCCGTTTTAAAAAAGTCTGATGTTCCTGCATATTTCCTGCTTCTTTAATTTTATTCCCTCTTCCGCCCTTCTAACTGACTTTTATTCCCTTTTCCGCCCTTCTAACTGACTACTCAATAACCTTAGCTACGAACAGTCGAATCATAATATGATCGATTAGAGATGACCCATTTCTTGTTAGGCGAAATCCGATGGAGCTGAAATTTTGCACACACGTGTACACACGATGAATACAATGCTACTGTGATAAAGCTGTTCTGATGGTAAATGGACGGATGGTAAATTATTCGTAATCCATGATAATATCCAGTACATTAACCTTATTATTAATAAGTAACGGCTGTCGTCAAAGACGTGACGGGTATCATACGACTTTTAAAGTCATACGATAGGTAGGTACGCCTGTATTTTGGGAATAATTTGATCGGGTAATCCATCATTTTTTTTTTGATGATTCATTTAATTATTTATAATTTTTTGTTATGCATTTTTGTGGTGTGCAATAAAGTAAAATAAATTAATTAAAGTCGCTTTTGAAAGAAAAAAGAAAGAAAATACGTTTATTTGCGGCGAAAATGACGCAAAAAGAACAAAAACACAAAAAATAAAATAAAAAGGTAGGTGGAAATATGCGTCACATCCACGCAAAACGGCTATCGCTCAGCATTATGCTGCGACCCTATGCAAGACAGAGCCCCAGCGCTGGTTTTCAGCGACAGCCGGCGCTGACGTAATGACGTCGTCCGGTGCAGCAAACAATTATTAAAATACAGTGTACTTAAAGAAAAATAATTCAATTTAAAAGTGATAGAATATTATACTAAACAGGAAATAGACATAGGTACAGTACACGCTATGAGAATATCATCCTCAATAAACGTTTTACACTTTATGACTGTGTGTGTGACCGCGTTGTACTTCTAAACTGCACGACGGATTTTGATGCTGTTTTCGTTTTCACCATGATTTAGAGAAATTATTCTAGGAGGTGTATGCTTACAATACATTCATATTTAACTTATATAAATATAAAGAAATGTCGATGTTTTGTCAAGTCGTAAAAACCGTGTGAAGCAGGAGTTGGTTGTTCGGATATAAAGTTGATAGGTTAGTTCTTAGGTACTTGATACTATTTTTTCTTACAAAGTACATACCACAAAACGTTACGAGAGCAATAAAAGCTATTAGTTATTACCCACTGTTATGCCCAATAAAACTTTATTTGCGTATTTTTTGTCTTCTTTTAATGGTTCCTTTTATTTGTCCAAGGAATATAGTACTTAGTACTTTGTCGAATTTCGGTAAACAAAAAAAAAACGAGTGTGCTTATGACCACACGACTGAAGTGAAACTTCAAACGTATTTGGCTATGAGAGGAAGAGAGAAAGAAAATGTGCACGCGCACTGCTTTCTCTTGCTTATATCCCCCACTCAACTCCCGTTCACCTCGCCCGTAGCCCGTAGACATGGGTCGTACTTGCAAAATCGAGTACCAGGGCTTCCAAGTACGTCCACCTTAAGAAACCAGGGAGTAAAACCAGGGCTCGAGATACTTTCAAGTATTTTCTATCTGCATCGAAAATTGATCCATAACGTCATACAAATAAGAAGTACAATCGCGTAATCAAACAAAAGCCCTGTTGGAAGTAAAAAGTACTTGCATAGGAAATTGACACGTGAATTCCTATAAATAAGGAGCACAATCGCGTTTACAAATAAATACTTTTACAAACCATTAAAAATACTTGCATACGAAATTATTCCGTAGACTCTTACACCTCGGACGCTCCATACAACGCTCGCAAAATAATTACCTATTACTACTACATAAACAAATGACGTTTGTATACGTGCAAATGTGTGCGTGAAATCTAGTAGCGTAAAAAAAATGGCGCGGTAAGCAATTTGTGTCGGGGAACCGAACGACGACGGCGGCGGCGCTGCCCGAACGTGTGCATTATTATAAAGTGATCATGTAGTTCAATTGTTTATTTATACAGGGTGTTACGGAAAGGGTATATCAATACAAACGGGTTGAAGAGTGTATCTGGTCTAGAATCTCTGTACAAAATTTCAGCTCAAAAGCATTAACTTTGAAAATTCTTAATATTTTATTATTTCGACATCACGGCGCTGCATTGGCGCGCGGCGGCGTGATGTGCGTGTACTAGGCGCACAGACACACTACAGATAATGGATAATGACACTCGTAGTGCGGTGACACGTTTGTTATGATTTCAATTTAATGAACTATCGAAATAAAAAAAATTATAGCATTTTCAAAGTTACTGCTTTTGAGCTGAAATTTTGTTCAGAGATTCTAGACCAGATACACTCTTCAACCCGTTTGTATTGATATACCCTTTCCGTAACACCCTGTATAGTCGGGTTCGTAATGAAATAAAAACACTAAAATAGTTTAGTTTAAATGACTTATCTGTAAATAATCGGTTATTAAATCGCATGTTATTAAAAATGCGAAATCTTACAAACAGTTTATGTAAATACGAATTCGGAAAAGCATCACAATATCCAACCATCATCGTGATTAAAACTCAAATAAAACATTTAAATCGCATAATTGTGTGTTCGTGTCAGCAATACAGCGCTGCGGTTCGCGAGCGCCCTTGCTAAAGAGTCGGCGACGAATACCTCGAAATGCGGGGTGAGGTGCGATATCTGATATGAGGGCGAGGAAGGGAGCGTCCTTTCTGTACGTAGTACTATTAAGTATTCTGTGCTCTCACTGATAAGGAGCATGATCGCATTTGCGAAAACAAACGCGGTTGTTGAACTATTTGAGTACCTACGTACTCGAGCGTCGAGGCACGACGGAGCGAGATACTTTCAAGTATTTTCTATCTGCATAGAAAATTGATCCATAACTTCATACAGATAAGAAGTACAATCGCGTATTCAAAAGCAACGTTGGAAGTAAAACTACTTGCATAGGAAATTGATCAATGACTTCCTATATATAAGGAGCAAAATCGCGTTTACAAATAAATACTTGCAAACCATTAAAGTAAAAAATACTTGCATACGAAATTGTTCCGTAGACTTTTACTGATAAGGAGCATGATCGCATTTGCGAACACTAACGCGGTTGAGTACCTACGTATTTGAGCGAGTAGCCGTATAAGATACTTTATAGTCTTGCAAGTATTTTGAGTCGGTACCTGGTGTGCGTACTTGGAAGCAAATACCTGGTGTAAAAACCTGGTCGCGTAAATACGTACCTTCCCTACTCGCCCGATCACACTTTTCGTAACGCTTACGTCACGCATTCGCCAGCTTACTCTCCAAGTCAAGTGTGCGTAAAGAAGTTTCACTTCAATAATTTTGACACAACAAAAATCGAATTTGACAATCGCGACTCGTCGACACGTGGTACTTATTTGCCCTACCCCGTGTATTGTTTTTTAGAGCCGCAGGCGCGGAGGGGGCGGCCTTATCGTGTTTTTTAAGGAATTTTTTACTTTTTGTATGGAAAATATGAAAAATGATTACCTACATGTTGAGTTTTAGGAGTTTATGGGCTTTATAAAGGGGGTCGAAATTTTCATTATTTTTGCGATAGGACGCATCATTTTCGAGATATAAGCAGAAGAAAAAAAACTTTAAACGTATTTGGCTATGAGAAGAAGAGAGAAAGAAAATGTGCGCGCGCACTGCTTTCTCTTGCTTATATCCCCCACTTAACTCCCGTTCACCTCGCCCGATGACACTTTTCGTAACGCGTTCGCCAGTTTACTCCCCAAGTCAAGCGCGCGTAGTTTCCCTTCAAAAATACTTGCATACGAAATTGTTCCGTATACTCTTACTGATAAGGAGCATGATCGCATTTGCAAAAACTAACGCGGTTAAGTACCTACGTATTTGAGCGACTAGCCGTATAAGATACTTTATAGTCTTGCAAGTATTTTGAGTCGGTACCTGGCGTGCGTACTTGGAAGCAAATACCTGGTGTAAAAACCCGGTCGCATAAATACGTACCTTCCCTACTCGCCCGATCACACGTTTTCGTAACGCATTCGCCAGTTTACTCCCCAAGTCAAGCGCACCTAAAGAAGTTTCACTTCAAAAATGGCGCGGAAAGTAATTTGTGTCGGGGAACCGAACGACGTCGGCGGCGGCGCTGCCCGAACGTGTGCATTATTATGAAGTGACCATGTAGTTCAATTGTTTATTTATATAGTCGGGTTTGTAATGAAATAAAAACATCAAAATAGTTTAGTTTAAATGTATCTGTAAATAATGGGTTATTAAATCGCATGTTATTAAAAATGCGAAATCATACAAACAGTATATGTAAATACGAATTCGGAAAAGCATCACAATATCCAACCATCGTGATTAAAACTCAAATAAAACTTTTAAATCGCATAATTGTGTGTCAGCAATACAGCGCTGCGGTTCGCGAGCGCCCTTGCTAAAGAGTCGGCGACGAATACCTCGAAGTGCGGGGTGAGGTGCGGTATCTGATATGAGGGCGAGGAAGGGAGTGTCCTTTCTGTACGTAGTACTATTAAGTATTCTGTGCTCTTACTGATAAGGAGTATGATCGCATTTGCGAAAACAAACGCGGTTGTTGAACTATTTGAGTACCTACGTACTCGAGCGTCGAGGCACGACGGAGCGAGATACTTTCAAGTATTTTCTATCTGCATAGAAAACTGATCCATAACTTCATACAGATAAGAAATACAATCGCGTATTCAAAAGCCCCGTTGGAAGTAAAACTACTTGCATAGGAAATTGATCAATGACTTCGAATAAATAAGGAGCAAAATCGCGTTTACAAATAAATACTTGCAAACCATTAAAGTAAAAAAAACTTTTTAAGAAAAAAAAACCGACTTCCAAAAAAAACTTTACAAAGTGAAAAATAACTTTAATTTCGGAAGTCGGTGTCTTTGGATCTTTATTTTAGTTTTTTGCCGCCGACTTCCGAAATTAAAGATATTTTTCACTTTGTAGTGTTTTTTTGATAGTCGGTTTTTTTTTTTTCTTAAAAAGTTTTTATTTCACGCTTTTTAGTGGGTCTGCTTATAATTTATCTAAGTTACAATAGCCTAGTGATCATCGCCTTTTACAAACAAAATATTGCTTTTCCCGATACAGGGAAGTTAATTGTTGAGGAGTTCTCCAGAGCCCTGATTGACAACCATACGACAGGCTATCGTATCGAAAACCTAACATTTCGATAACTTGATTTGACATCCCCTCAACAGCAAATAGCTATTGGAAGAATAGCGGGCGTGTATTTGATTTAAACTGACAAAATTTTCGGGTTTTGGACTTGTGAACAGCATTGAGAAGACTCCTACGATAACAATGATTAATGTTCGATACGATACGGAAGCATATCGAGTATTTGTGAATAAGGGGGCAGATCCACCATCAGCTCCGTATCACCATTCACATTGTGACGAGCATAAATTGCTTAGCAACCATATTAAAGTAATCGAATCGCAACCCGTGAAATACTTAGATATTATTGAGTAGTTCCGGTGGCCATCTGTGGTCTTCATCATCAGTTCCACATCACCAAATAGTGCTTTCCGAGAGCAAATGCACGAGTTACTATAAAAAATACCCAAATCGCTATAGGTGTGCCTATAATATTTGAAGAGTTCCTTCGATTTCTCCAGGATCCCATCATCAAATCCTGCCCTGATGTTTTTAGACTAGATGCTGATAATCCTGGCTGCAGCATCAGGCCAGACTTGTCAACATTACATTGAACTTAAAATTTAGTCCTGTTTAAAATGAGCCCAAACACGACTACGGTGCTGTAATTTCAAGGTTGGTACTTTTTCTAATGCTCCTGGCTTCAGCATCAGGTCTTTATGTACTTCGGTGTTCCTCATTAACAGTACGTTTATCCACACATCGAGCCCTTTTCAATGAGCCTTAACACACTATATCTGCTGTTAGTTGTCGAGGAGTTAGGTACTCTGCAGACTGTCCTGACTGCAGCATCAGGTCATGACTTGATGATCATGAGACCAAATGTGGCAAATGCCCTATCAAACATCAAAACAATTGACTAAAACAGTCCTTGCCTGTTCGAGTAACTTCTTACTGTTAAGGAGTTGTACCTTCCATCATCAGCCCAGCTACCTGAGATGGTAACAACCATACGCAAATACACAAGCTACTTCGTAAAATATGCGAAAAACAATAAGTGAGCCTATAAAATTTAAAGGTTGCCCTCGATTACTCTAAGATCCCATCATCAGATCCTAACTTGGTGACAGTGGGACCACCTCAAAACTATCTACTTTGGAACAAAAAAAGAATTTTGAAAATCCGTCGACAATTGGCGGAGTATTCGATGAACAAACATACAAAAAAAAAACATACAAACAGCCGAACATAGTACCTCCTCCTTTTTGTGAAGTCGGTAAAAAATACTTGCATACGAAATTGTTCCAAAAGGAGCATGATCGCATTTGCGAAAACTAACGCGGTTGAGTACCTACGTATTTGAGCGAGTAGCCGTATAAGATACTTAATAGTCTTGCAAGTATTTTGAGTCGGTACCCGGTGTGCGTACTTGGAAGCAAATACCTAGTGTAAAAACCCAGTCGCATATTTATGCGACCGGGACCGGGTTTTTACACCAGGTATTTCCAGCTATTTTTTACGTACCTTCCCTACTCGCGATCACACGTTTTCGTAACGCATTCGCCAGTTTACTCCCCAAGTCAAGCGCGCCTAAAGAAGTTTCACTTCAAAAATTACAGAGTAGCTTCCGTTTACGATCTATATATTTTATTTAAACAGTCCACTGTTTAATATAATTATACTTTTCAATATTAATATATACCCCTTATATTTTTCTATTACTGGTCTGTTACTTTTATTCTGTGGGTTTCTCAAGTATATTTTGTTGCTGACGATCCTTCAGGAATAAAAACAAAAGAAAAACTGGATCAGACCGGAATGAGAAAGTTTATAGTGGATAAGACAGAGATTAAAACAGAAGAACAACTAGCAGGGGATCGAGGGGGTGGAGGGGGGCTAGGGGTTTTAGGGGATCAGACCGGAATAACTCAAAAAAATTAAGGGCCTGAGACCCAGCAGTGGGAACATTATAGGTTGATTATGTTATGTTTGTTTTATGTACTGTTCAGGAACTTTAACCGTAGGTATATTGTAGTTGACTTTCATTTATGAATTTCAGCGAAATCAGGAACATATTTTCACTCGTAAATAGCTACAGAGCGTATAGAAGATACAGCTAGTTAATAAAAAAATTACATACACCAAAAACCGTAGGTACGTTCACGCATAACATATTTTTCGGAGAAAACACGATATAATAACGATTCATTTTTATAAAGGTTCCGAAAAAATATATGGAAGCCACCACAGGTATCGGCTAGATGCCTATAGTGTGAATTGACGTCAATCATTCATCCTTTTCAATATTTGGTCCTTGTACCTATATATCTACTCAATATATCAACATCTCGTCAATATTTTATACCCAACATGACAGGGAGGACGCTTTGTATTCCCCTGCTCAAGGTATTACATGCGTAAGAGTTTATTATAAACGGATTTGCTTTTGAAAACTCCTAAACGAAGGTCGGACATAGGTGCCTTGTTATATTGGTGTTACTGACACATTCAAATACCTAAAAAGCGACCGGGTGAGTTTATTTTAAAGGGTATTTCGTTAAATTGGATTATCTACCGCTAGAACATTTTTTGAAGTGAAAACTTCTATAGGCGCGTTGGGCATTTTTTGACATGGGAAAAAACCATTGAATTCGTGCCACTGTTACCGTAAGCGACACCGCGTATTCTGTTTGTGTTTTGTTTTCACTTGTGTCGGCACTCTCGGAGTGCCACTGTTTTTTTTCCAACACGCATGGAAAAGTCATTTTTAAACAAAATATAACGAGAATGAAACATGGTTGGGTAGCTGAAAGAACCGACCACAACATTATTTATTAAATTTAATGAGGCACCTGTCTATAGTAACTGAAATATTTAATACCGTAATGCAACTAGAGCTAGGTACCTAGATAAATTAAAACAACATTGTTTTGGTTAAATATTTAGTTTTTTCAGCGTCACTACAATCATCATTATACAAATTGCCCCAAAATTGATTTTCAGATAACGGAGTTGCTTATTATTAAGGCTACCGTGGCGCTGCAGTGCATCCGGGATGTTTGCAGAAGCCCACACAGACGGCTTCAAGGCCATAATTCGCAAAAAAATCGGCTTCTTTGCTGCAGCGTCTGCGGGGTGCTAAGAATGGCATTCTGAAAGTCATGCTGGCAGCAGGCTGCTCAATTTGACTGCCCCATTCAAAAACACTGGGTGTATATATATATAGTGAATGGTTTATAGTAGTCTACATAAAGATAAGTACTAACATAATTGTAAGCTAATATTGTTGCTAATATACATATACTAACAAGATATGGATTTTAATTATCTGAAATAAATTATTCTATTCTATTATTTTCTCAATTTACAATGAAAATAATAATAAAATCGTGGTATTAATTTCCGCGGTCCTAATTTAAGTTAGCGCCCCTTCCATTAGGGCTAACTCCTCAGGGCAACTCCCCCAATAAGATTACCAAGATTGTTATGACTAAGTTAGTACTAAGAACTTGGACCGGTCTACCCACAGATAAAATTTTATCTTAGTAGGTATTTTATAACGTAAGTCTGGCAAATTACATAATTGTTAAGCAAATTGACCGTATATTCAAATTACAACAGCTGTCAATCTTTGCAAGTCGCATAGAAAGGCTTTAATAGTGCAAAATGACGTAGGGTGTAATTTACTGACTGTAAGTACCTATTTTTGATGCCGATAACCATACCACCTACCTACCTATACCTACCTGTACCTATACCTACCTGTACCTATTTTTGATGAACATATTCGGCAGAAGTTGGCTGTAACATCCCAGCGCTGATTTGCTGGATTCGTTTTCTCCTCTACCGATCATTTCTCCCCTGAGAGTTCATTTGGTTTATATGTATGTATCTATGTATATATTCTTGTATTTTATAGTCATTTCCAAGCTAGTTATTCTGTATGTTGCACCTGCCATGTTTTGTCTCTGCATCACCCTAAAGTTGACTGGTAGAAAATGCCTCAGGCATTAAGTCCGCCTTTGTACAGTATTTTTTTTTTACTTGTGCATAAAGTTTTAATAAATAAATAATAAATAAATAAATAAAAAGAAAAGATAGTTTTACAATGAACTGAATGACTGATAACGCATAGCCTAACCCGCTGAATCAGAACCATAAATGCACAAGAGTTCCTTTTTGCATGCGGTTAGACTGGAAGCCGACCCCAACATAGTTGGGTAAAGGTTAGGCAGATGATGATGAAGAGTTCCTTTTGTAACGAACTTACGAAGGATTATTTAAAATACTTCCATAGAAAGTTTTGTCCCCCATTAAACAAGGGGTTTAATGGGGGACAAAACTTTCTATGGAAGTTCGACAGTGTGTCGGTTGGAAATGCCATCGGGCACACGGCTTAGGTATATATTATAATAAATTCATTGAAAAAAATGAAATACCAACGAATTTAAAGTCAGCCCGTATGTGTTGTCTTGGAAGCAAATTAGTGGTTCAATTTAGATAAGTGTGCTTGCAAAATCAATCTAATCCACCCCTTTTCAATATATTATATTCGGAAAATGTGAAGAAAAATTATGATTTTTTTTCACATTTTATAGCCAGCTGGCCAGCTGGTGTCTTCCAGTCCAGACAACCGGATGCAGCTGAATATCAGTATTTAACATGGAGCGACTGCCTACTGACCTTCACAACCCAGTTAGTGGGTAAAACGATACCTACATCTTGGTAAGGCTGGTTGTCAGACTTTCGGGCTTCTGACGACCCGTAACGACTGTCATAGATCCACGAATAACAGCCAGGACCAACGGTTTAAAGTACTTTCCGAGACACGAAGGGGTATTGGTAAGTAAAGATGGTCACCCATCCACGAACCAACCGCGGCAAGAGTAGTTTAACCGGATCGATCGAACCGTGCGGCTGTTATAAGTTAGCCACAAGCCACTCAATGTGAATAAATCACATGTGAAAAGATTAAGACACGAAATAATATTTGAAGTTTTTCAAATACTAACATGAATGAAAACACTCAAAAGTCAAATAGTAGCAATATCCTAACTAAATTTTAACACAATTTCGTTCAACTATTCACAATTTCTTCACGGCTAGGCGTAACGTTCCGCGTTCGTGAATTGCGTCGAAAGTGAACGTTGTATACTACAATTAAGATCTTGCATCTATTGTTTAGTTACGTCACTACAATTAGTCTCATTGAATGAAGTGATAACTTGCTAAACGTTACCGGAATTAGGTAATGGTATAAGATAAATGGGCCTTATTAGAAGGCTGAAAGTCACCCAAAGGGCATTGGAGAGGGCTATGCTTGGAGTTTCCCTGCGTGATCGAATCAGAAATGAATAGATCCGCAAGAGAACCAAGGTAACCGGCATAGCCCGAAGAATTGCCAAACTTAAGTGGCAGTGAGCAGGGCACATTGCTCGCAGAACAGATGGCCGATGAGGCCAAAAGGTTCGGGAGTGGCGACCGCATACCGGAAGACGTAGCGTTGGAAGGCCTCCCACAAGGTGGACCGACGACCTTGTGAAGGCCGCGGGAACTCTTTGGATGCGAGAAGCACAAAAACGGTCGAAGTGAAGGTGCTTGGGGAGGCCTATGTCCAGCAGTGGACGTCTTTCGGCTGAAACGATGATAATGATGATGTAAGGTAAATAAACATTGACCTTAATGCTTTGAGGCAGAAAAATGAAAATGTGAATAAAGTTTCAGATAATATTTTTATTATTTTTTATCTTAACACTCGCACATACAGGGTGGCAGGGACACCGACGTGCAACCTGTTATTATAAATTCAGTACTACATGATTCTGAACACCTCTGCGTTGAAATTTTTCGTCGGTTAATGTAAAAAAATTTCTGTTCCTTACATTTTGACCTCGTAGGTCTTTTCACACTTTTCTATGAAACAGCTGATTTTTCTTTTTTTGATAACCTACGAAAAATTTCTACATCTAGAACAATGTGCTGAATTTTTGGTTACAGTTTGCGCGTCGCTGTCCCAGCCATCCTATATTAAACACCTCATCATGCTAAATTGAAATTGAAAATATTTATTTCAGACCATTACATATTTATTACACAGTAATTGATACAAATCCATAATTATGTTAGAAGGTAGATACTTATAGCTATGTTAGTAAAATTTAAAATAATATTATTTTGGACATGCATGAGCGACCAATGCCTCAGGATTTGGATATCCACTCTGTGGGTCACCACGCTCAAAAGCGTGTTGGTGCTACCCTTTACCCGAGACCATCACCACAGGGAAGCCGTTCTTTTGCGAAGCACCGCCTTGAAGCCATCCGTGCTGTGGTCGGCGAACATGCCGGAGGCACTGCACCGTAATGGGAGCCCCAACAAACCCCTGAACGCGTTGTTATACTGGATGCGCAGAGCATTGCAGGCTTTTTAGTGTAATTGCCCCACAGGTTGCACGTGTATAACGTTTGGGTAAAGCCGAACCTAACAGTTTTTGAATAACGGGTTCCTAAGTAGGTAGTATTTTTATTTCATATTCTTTTCAAAATCTATATCTATACTTATAATAAATCTGTAGAGAGGTCAATTCTGTACATGAAATATATTTTCAAAATAACTATCAGGGGGTGATTAGTGATCGATACTGATGCCAAAAATGCAATCAGTAAAATTTTTGTCTGTCTGTCTGTCTGTCTGTCTGTCTGTCTGTCTGTCTGTCTGTCTGTCTGTCTGTCTGTATGTTCCTTATAGAAACAAAAACTACTGGACGGATTTTAACGAAACTTGGTACAATTATTCTTCATACTCCTGGGCAGGTTATAGTATACTTTTCATCACGCTACAATCAATAGGAGCAGAGTAGTGAAGGGAAATGTTGGGAAAACGGGAGAAGTTACTCCATTTTTTAAGCTTCCGTCGCGTGTGCAGCCTTAATGGTTAAAGTTACATAGAAATCATGTATGACGAAAATATTCTACATAAAATTGTCTAAAAAATATCCCGCAACAGCATATGTCTATCTTTTATGATTGACTCACAATAACACGTGTAACTCCTGATAGCTTAGCAGTTCGGAGCATTCTGATTATATTTGTTTACTCTTACGTTTATAATACTCTCACTCATCCCTAATTTAAAAAAGTTAACATTATTACCTATTCAATAAAAAAAGAATCATAGAAGTCGGTATAGAAACACCAAACTTATACATGAAATAAGCCATCGCGCATCGCCATTCGTGAATACTGAATCATGCTATAAGGATTATTTTTGTGTAAGTCTGCGGGTACGAAACTTGCGACGGCCGGAGCGACGGCGGGGCGGGGCGGTGCGGCGCGGGGCGAAGAGATAGCGGTGTCTTGCGTGTGTACGAAACAAACTTCCGCGCAGTCGCGCTCACGTAGTGTTGTGATAAACATGAATTCACGTCGAAGAGAACTATTGGAGCCCAGTCTCCTAATGAGAGAATTTTTATTACCTAGAGATGGTGTTCATTCAATAAATCAACACTTTATTATAACTTTTTTGTTTTTATGGTGTACGTTTTTACTGTCCCATATAGCCGGTTTTGATAAAATAAAAGATATTAACTCTTCATTGTCAATTTCCATAATTTCCATATTATTACTGTGATAAAAATGCAACACTAGTACCCGCGCGAGCGGCGAAACCAAACTAGTTTGTTCTCGTCGCTCCGCGCCGCCACCGCTCTGCCGCCGCCCGTGCATCGCTCGATCGCGCCGCTCCGCCGACGCCCGTTTCGTACACAGCGCTTAATGTTTTTATGCATTTGATAAAATCGCCGTCGCGCCGCCCCGCCGTCGCTCCGGCCGTCGCAAGTTTCGTACCCGCAGACTGACGGTTGCCGCGCTCGACACGGGTCGCGGCGGCGCGGCGGTAGGGTATAAAAAGGCGGGAGGTCCGAGTCCGAGAGCGAGCTTCATTCAATATTTGGCTGTTGATGCGTTCAGAGCGTTCGACCTTATTGACTATTGACAGACGTCAGACAATAATTGATATTGAGAAACCGTGCTTACCAGCACGACTTTTAGTCTTTAAATAGTTTATTTGAATTTCTTTTGTTGTTATTTTGTAAAATAGGTATGAGTTGTTTTGGTAGTGTTTAAATATTCGTTCAAATTAAAAATTATTAAGCGTAGGTACTTTTATTAATTAAAGTAGTTATAAGTATTTATTTTTAAGTGAAGTAGGTATAGGTAGATAGTATTGCATAGGCGTTTCAGCTTTATTTTCATTTCTTTTTTGTTGTGAGTTGTATATATTTCTGGTTATAATTCTATAAGATTATTTTAGTTTAACCGCTCAAGGACCGCGGGACACCGATCGGTGACCAAACAATAGAAAATCAATTGTGTCTCATTAGCGGAGCTTGACAGATACAGGGTGGTTCAAAAGTCGTGGATCAAACGAAGTAGGGGGATAAAGGAGGTCATTTCCAACGCTTTTAAAGTGAGAAATAATTTTTGGTCGCGTTACAAAATTTTTGGAAAAAAATAAATTGTTCTTGAAATTTGATACTCAGAGCCCTAATAGAACATTGTAGTGCTGATACATTATCTAGTAGTAATACAACACCGTTTGTTTTATTGTTTTATATCACATTTTTTTTTAATTTGTCTAATTGTAAAAGAACTCGGTATACACAAATATTCATAACTTTTAGGGCAATTGAATTATGACCATACTGTAGAAAGATTTTTTGTTGGAAATGACCTCCTTCATCTCCCTATTTCGTTTGATCCACGACTTTTGGACCACCCTGTATAGTCACTAACCCCCTTATTCATAATCCTATTTTATCTCTATTTTAGCTAAAATAGGTTTATAGAACGTTTGTCTTTATCTGTCACGTTGACATTTCTGTGTGTAAGAAAGAGACAAACCCCATTTTAACTAAAATAGGTTTGATAAGTTTTATGAATAAGGGGGTTAGATTTTAAGTGTAAGGTAGCTAAAGTTAGGACCACGTATTAGTTGTTTTGGTAGTGTTTAAATATTCGTTCAAATTACAAATTATTAAGCGTAGGTACCTTTATTAATTAAAGTAGTTATAGGTATTTATTTTGAAATTTTACATAATGATTCCCTTTCTAATGTAGACAAGGAATTAGGAAGGATTTTTTTAAATTCAACCCCTAAGGGAGTTAAATAGGGGATGAAAGTTTGTATGAAAGTCCGTCAGTTTAAAAGTTAGGGTCTTCAAATTTTGTATTTAGGCTAACGATTGAAAATTAATTTATACGTGTTTCAGCGTTTTTGATAATTTCTCCCCCAAAGGGGGATGAACGAACTGACTGAAATATCAACGCACAGTCTAAACAGCTGGTCCTAGGGACATGAGATTTGGAGGTTGTGTTCTTTGTGCAGAGTAGGTATCGAATAAGAAGGGGCTTTTGGAAATTCAACCTTTAAGGGGGTGAAAAGGGGGGATTTTGTTTGTATGAAAAATCTTATTTATTGAGTTAATAACCTTGAAACTTGGCACGAATACTTACCTAAGTAGATTATGCAGTTTGGAATTTTTCGTTTTTCTAAAATACCCCCTAAAGAGGTAATGGGGGGGTGTTAAAATTTGTATGGAAGAATTTTAACGCCCTGTCCGATTAACTTGAAACTCAGTATCTATACTAAGGACTAAAAATAATTAATAACGTGTATCAGGGTTTTTCGAAAATCTACCCCTAACTGTATGAAAAGAGGTAGTTAATTTTAAAGGGGAGGATTTTACTGCGTGGCTTGATTAGCTCGAAAATTGGTATAAATAAACTTTGAGTCAAGTTATGAACACATCTTAAACGATTTTTCAAAATTCTACCCCTGTGGGGGTGAAAAGCGGGGATAGTTTCTTTGAAAAATCTGATTCCTTTGTTCTATATACTTAAAAATTGGCCCGAATACTTATTTATTTAAGTTAATTATAAAGATCATACCAACATACATTTTCGAAACTTTTAGAGGAAAGTACGAATTTCACGCGGACGAAGTCGCGGGCAGAAGCTAGTATGATAATATAATATCACGCCTGTATGTAATTCCCGAAGGTTTATGCAGAGGTGATCTATTAGATAATATACCCACATTTCGCCAATTATGTTTAAGTCCCATGTAATAGCAGGTGAGCCGATTGCCATTAACCGGGCACGAATCAATCATCATTCATCATCAATTGATTCTATTCAGTAGTTAATTATTTATTAAGAACCTACGACAATCGCACTTAAAAAAATAATCAGCCTTAATTGGATAATCTCGGAAGCCTTTTTTTCTTTGTAAACAGTTACGTAATTTTTAATTAAATAGGTAGTATTCTTAAGTTGTATCCCCAGAAAGCAAGCTGATTCTGAGAAATTGCTTGGCTATTGTCAAATGCATAGATCGATTTAAACTGTTTAAGTTCGAGAACATTCAGTATTACACCTACCTACATAGTTATAGGTGCATTCATGTTAAGGCGGGTTCGGTTGGCTCCCTCTCACATATTTCAATTAAGAAAATTAGCACGTCGTCCGTACGTTTAAATAGAGTAAATCGAGCGATTTCAAACGTTAGTCAGGCATCCACTAACGCTTAACGTAAAATGCTTGTTCGTGAATTAAACTGCACGCCTTTCGTGTCAGGTAGTGCAAATTACCGTATTATCATTTTGTAAATCATATTTCAATGGCACTTATGTATTAGTACAGGTAGTATTTTCATTTCTCCTGTGTTTGTCTTATTGTTTAAGTTTGGAATAGTATTTCCTCTCGGGGGAGGTCACTGGTTCAGGGACTGCACACAATTTGTAACCCTTTCCTTATGCAATAAAGATTATTATTGTAGATTATTATGTACGGCATTACAAATGTATGAAATTTTAGACCATTATGTAGAGGAATAGCCTTTGTACAATTGGTTGGCTTCGATGTTCACATGTGGAATGGTCGTATATTGTTTGACGTAGGTAATCGCACGTGTGCGCCATTTAAAACTCTTGAATGAATATGATCAATGCCCATTGAATAATTTAATGATGATACAATAAAGGCATAACGCTGGTGAACTGTAAGCATGATGGCTGTCGTCGCAATAGGTGTTGTGTAGGTCAAATATTTAAATCATTAGATTCGGCCTACCGAGTCAAAACATGGTCGCGTTTCTGTTTCGTTTTGACAACTCAGATGCACACAATAACGCAGTGAATTGTCATGGTAATGCCATTATTATTGAGTGAGCTCACTCTTCTCAGTATTGTCAATTTTTCGGGCGACTTAGTTCGGTGAATCTAACGATTTAAGTTTTCGGTGTAAGTATAATATGTAATTATGCACACAGTCGTATACCTAACATGGATAAAACTAATATAAAAGCTATGAAAATATTTGATTTATACTAAGCAGCATCAATATAACACATATCTATAATAGAAACTGTAGATTTCTCTGCATTTTGCGGTTAATATGTATCAACCGAACAGCGCGAAGGTTATGAAGATTACATAAACACTAATAAAATGGATAGGTATGCATCTACACTCAAAAGCAGTTCCTTTGTTTGTAGTATGTTCATTATTCCCCCAGAGGCCGACAATTAACATACTACTCCTAAAAGTTCATTGTGAGTTTGTAAACAGTTCAAGCTGATTGAGATTTGCAATGGGGCCTTAATGGAGTCCCATTACAATTTAAACTTTTAAATTACGTCATTCAATTTAATTATTTAAACATTGGCAGCACCTTCAGAATTAATGAGTATTCTCAGGATTACTAAGTTGAAGGGAAAATGACAGAAATCTATATTATGAAAGAGAAAGAACGACTTACAAAAGACAAAAAAGTAGATTATGAATTATGAAGTCCAACGAAATATTAATGTAAAAAAATCACTTAAAAAAAGAACATGAATGCGGAAAGCGCAGCAAAGAAAAATTACCGCACATAATTTTTTTAACTTGACGAATATGAAATTGAGTAATTTTGCACACGACATAAATAACGTGCTAAGTCTCTAAGTACCTACAAACTATAAAGACAAAACTAGCCAGAGACATGAACTAGTGTTACAAATGTGTGCCGAGAACGGACCGTGACGGACGAATTATTTTATATAGCTACGATATAAGTAGATGCCTGTAATGAGAGGTGAGTAAACTTACGCAGATTACTCAATGTTGTACTAGAATGCCGTTGGCGAATGAAATAATTCATTTTGATTAGGTACATCGACTCCGAGTCATGCCCAGAAGTACCGAATGGGCTGTAAAAGCCGTTGATGATAATGCAAGCAGAATACTGATCTAAAACTTAAAGTCATTACAAATTTAACTTAAAGATATTACAAAAACGCCATAACCAAAGCAAATTATAACAGAAGGCAAAGTAAAGCATTAAGTCCGCCTTTGTACCTTTTTGTGTGCGAAAAGATTAAATAAATAAGTCATTAGAAGATATTACAAATTCATGTTATTTAACTAACATAACCAAACGAAAATATAACAGAAGTTAAAGCTCACAACGGCAGCGCAGCGTGCTAAGTACAGCAACAGCAATAATGTCGTTACAAAACAAATAAATAATAATATAACTGACCTATCCTACAAAAGCTTACAAGCGGCTAAGTGGAATAAATTGAACTAAATTGGTTCACTCAAACACGGCTAATATCTGACACCCTATAAATCTTCAGATAGCATCATAAATTGCAAACAAACCTACGCCACGGTAATGCGCATAAACCGAACATTTATTTATTTATTATTTATTTATTAAACCACAATTACTATTATTACATGTCAACGAACTGTACCACAATTATCTAAGTTATAACTGTTACATCTAAACACACAACCAATTTGTAGGACGAGCCGTGAGGCTCGCTCATTCATACACAAATGTAACAAGAGAACTGTTCAACTGGAATACGTGTGGCGAGTGGTCACGACCTGACGTGCAAATGACAATGGCAATTCGGACATATGTTCCAACAATTCGCTTGTTTACCTCCGCAACCAAATCTATTTGTTCCGACTCTCTGCTTAGTATGCATTCCCCATTACCATAACTGTTAAAGTTACTTCGCCTTTAAACCAATATGAGAACTAAATTGCTATTATTTCACAAAGGCACGGCTACAATCGATCGTGTTCGATACGACACAATGGAGCGACAAAATTGACAAAGGAGAATACAATCGTGTTCGATTAAAAATAAAAATGGCAACATGCGAAATGACTTTATGGCGGCAATGCGGGGTCTGTGGTGCATTCACAATTTGTGGCAAGTGAAACACAAACGAAATGCTCAGGTTGATTTGATTATCTCGACCTGTTCGACGTTGTTTGTGGTCAAATTGTTGGTTTTCGTGCTCAGTCGTGTTTATTCTAATTTCAAAAGTTAACTCGATAATGCACCTGCGCAGCTAATCGATTCTATCGTCGCAATAGTGCAAAAATCTAATTAAAAATTCTTACTTAGTGGATTATATTTTAATAGTGACTCCTTTAGAAAGAAAATCATATCAAAATGTAATTTGATACTAACAGGATTTCTGGAAAATGCAACGGTACATAATTATCTACAGAAAGACGTTTCGTAAACATAGGTACGCCATAATGTCACAGCGCAACAATTAGCAGCTGCACAACAAAGCTCAAAACTGAAAATACATATGACATTTAAATGTAAAACTTTATTTAAACATTGTCATCACTGAGCATTGTAATGTTAACAAGCAAAACTTATTAAAACGGAACTGCGCAAACTAAAATAGCTCAGAATAACACGTGTTTTGCTGAAACTTATGTAAGTTTCAGCAAAACACGTGTTATTCTGAGCTGAAACCTGAAGGACAGTAGAAATTGTGTGCGAGGACGAGATGCATGACGCAAACAATGGAAACAGGTATAACAAGGATGTGGAAATGTTCGCACACCATTGTGTGCTCAGATAAATATTTTTATTGTTTACTCTGTGTATCGTGTAGCCTGGCCAGGTGGAAAAGAAAAGAGATTTTCCTCTATTAATGGTGTTATAGCGAGGTGTGCTTCGTTCTACGTTTTATGGTTTCCATCTGTGATCAAAGCCATGGCTTCATTGAATTGTTCTTTCGGATAGGTACGGTAAGTTTTCGATACTCCCAATTTTATCGGTGTTTGACGCTGTGTCTTTTGGTTTCAGTTTTCATTGTCAGGTTAATTTTGTCGGAGTGAAACTTCCGTTTTCACTCACAATAGGCATTCATTTAGTTAGTTTTTAGTTAGTTTGTTTAGTCTTGTGTAAGTGAAACGTGCATAAAACTTTTAAAGGTGAATTCTTTCATTAAAATTAAAAATCGAAGTAGATGTCTATACTAGTGATGCAAGAGGTAGGTATAGCAGTATCCTTCCGCAGTTGATAATAATCGCTGAAAATACTAGCTTAGCGCGATGAGTACGGCAATTTCCCCTTTGACGACTTCTTGCAGCGATCATAGTCGGGCTTAAGTTTTTCAGTGGATATTATGAAAGTGAAGCATTAAGTAAAATGTCACAGTTTAGACCTCAGTTCATCTCAGACCGTAAAAGAGCGTTATATTGTTGTCCTGTTTACCCAGAACTTATTACGTTCAGGGACGGCAAACGTTAAAGTTATATCGATATTTTGCCATCAAAAGAAATTGGCACGCACGTGTAAGATTTCTGAGTATTCAGATCACGTGTTGTGTTAAGGTTAAGAAAAATGATTTTATTGTCTTTCTGTCGGCAAATTGATTTTGTGGTAACTTGTTTCCAACCGAGGATTAAATTGGGATAACAATTGTTATTAGTCATAGTTTCTTTTTTCGTTACTAACTTTGTCTTTTTCTATTTTCCTGTGATAAATAATTTTAATTCTATAAGTAGGTTTGTGCAAACACTTTTACACGTCAATCATATATTAAGGACTAGGTGAGGTGGAATGCTGATTCTAATAATTATAATTCTGTAAAGCTATACCTCTTACGGTCGCGAATCATATTATATTCAACATACAACCTGTCACTGACCTGCAAAATACAAAAAACTTAAGTAAATTTAAATTTTGCGGACTACTGTATGGCATTCCCCTTAAGATAGATATTTTAATTAGAAAGATATATTTCCTGTTCCCAAATACTTAATAACTAATAAATTTTAATCACCGTTCATTATCTCTTACGAGTTTAGAGAACGGAAGCCCTTCAGATTCAAGGAGCAATTTTCATTTGAATACCTCACGAATATTGCAAGCCATTTTTGTCCTAATCAAGTACTTAGGTAGTGCTTCTGATAAGACACGCTCCGACAATTTACGGGACGCAAATTTTTCGAGTACCCTTAAGCATACTAAGTGATTGTTGATAGGTACTTCATGATACAGCCTTTTTATTTATAAAAGAATATTTGAAGGATTTTTCTTTTTGTTAAAGGTTTTTGTGTACAGTCACCAAAAGTGAGTAACAAGGATCGTCGGATGTAGTTTAAGGTTTATAGTAAGAAACCGATGGATGTTGTAAAACAAACAGTTCATTTATCCAACTCCAACTTCATTCGTAGACAACCCTCGGTTTCTTACTAAACTTCAACTATACTCGACGGCCATGCTTACTTATCTTTTGGTGACAAATCAGAAAAATCAAATTTGGTATCTATGTGTTTTTTTTTATATTTATTATTTTCATACATACCGACATTTTAAAAATAATAATAAATTATATATTTTCAATGTTTTTATATTATAATACATAATTTAAAAATTATAGGTAAGTATGTATATAATGAAATAAAGGAAATGAATAATAAAATATAGTTATTTCCACGTCTTAATATAAAAATCACAAATACATAATTTCATCGATATTGGTAGTTACAATAAAATAACAACATAAAGCATTAAACAACCATCACTGTACTATAAAATTTAGTTAAAATTATCATAAAATGCTCTGAAAACCACAATTTGCGCGAAATAATAAACAAGCAATTTGTTAGTTTTGTTCGCACTGTTTTAATTATACCTACATAATTAATTGCAGCGTCGTCAAAATAGTAGGTAGGTATAATGACAACAAACTATATTATCAGTTTCGCTCTAAAATAAACAGATTGAGTCAATAGATAGGTAAAGTTGGGGAAATTCATTGTTTATCAAATTGACTACCGACGACTGATAATCTTGATTGTGCGTAAATTCAAATCACAATTTGTCATTCTTTGACAGTTTTGTGAAATTGCTATAACCAGGCAGACTGACGTATTGTGTCAATTTTATAAACAATTTTTAATTTGACTGGCTCTTCACTTTTAATGAAATATGAAAGTAATTAATTTTTAACCGTTCTATTGTTTGTACACAGGTAGGTACTGGGTTGTGGAGGTTAGATTTCCATTTAAAATACTGGTATTCAGCTCCATCCGGTTAGACTGGAAGCCGACCCCAACATAGTTAAGGCTCGGCAGACTGAAACAGTTAGTCTTGTCCAATACTTTGGTAAAACCATTAAGTCTTTACGTATGTAAAGACTAAGTGATGTATGAGTAGTCATACATCACTTCGCACCTTATCACTCATGACAATAATTAAATTATTCTACGTCCCACTTTCTCACCTGATATGGACTTATATTTCGATCTCCTTAATACCTACATTATAACATTACCTACTATAGTCTGGCTGTCGAGAGAATGCTTCGTCAGTGCGACAATTCTAGTAGCTAATAAAGATAGATTCGCAAAACACGTATTCGTTTGTGTGAAGCTGACAGGTGTCAAGAACGGGTCTACCCTGTATAGCAGAACTTTTTATCTCATAATATTATTTTGCATAACAGTGGATAGCATAAACCTCATTTCGCAGAAAATCGTGTTTGGCAAACACTCTTTTATCATACATTCAAAACTCATAATTTTGTAAGTCAGAATCATCTTTAGGCATAAATTTCTTGTCGATAGTCATTAAAAGGTAGAACTATCATATCTCAGAAAGTTTACAGTTAGAATCATCTTTTGGCATACATTTCATATTACACTATGCATGCAGCAAGCAAGCAGCATGCAAATATGCAAACATGCATACACCATGCATGCAGCAAGCATGCAGCATGCAGGTGGCTATGCTGAATGCTTGCTGCATTCAACATAGCCACCTGCTCATCAGCTCGCGGGCCACCTCGCCCCTCAGCTCCGCGCCTACGTGGTCTTAAATTACACTCTAGGGGTAGGGCAGACAAGACTATGTGGAGTCGGTTTTGCAGCGATGCGTTTCTGTCAATAACTTTTGTAGCACAACATATTGACTTATTAAGAAGCAGCGTAAGCAGCCTACAATGTTTCCACTGCTGGGACACTGGCCTCCTCTCTGTGAGAGGGAGTGGGCCGTAATCCACCACGCGGGCCCAGTGAGAGTTGGTAGATGTTGTGACATCTACCAACTCGCACTGGGCCCGCGTGGTGGATTGAAAAATTCGAAGACATGTGTGTCTCCGAATTTTTGGTTCTAGGACATGCCAGTTTCCTCACGATGTTTTCCTTCACCGTTTTAAGAAAAAATTTTAATTTAAGGTTAAAACTGCTGTTTTATAGAAATCCAGCCATCTTGTATACCATTGTAAATTCGGACAAATAAACATTTGGCCAAATAAACATTCGGCAAAACAATAATAATAATTAAATCATTTTTATGCCTTAAAAATGTTCGTATAAAGAAGATTATGCCAAGTGTGTTATGCCAAATAAATTTCGGAGCATCAAGATTCTGCCAGATAGAGAGAACCCGTCAAGAACGCATTCTCTTGTCGGCCGCACTGTATTTAGCCCCTTACCTATTTGTAAGATGATTAGCGCCTCTTCCTTACATTTTCTGACGTTTAATCGTGCTTTAACTTTAAGCAACGTTTATAAATAAAGAGTATAGTGCATTTACGTCTGAAACAGCTTTATTAATCGCAGGGCTCGACTAGGCAATTTTAGTTGTGTCGTTATATACCCATCATCAGAAGTTGTGTTGTTGCAACAGCAGCATGTAAAATGAAAATTGCGGTTAGTACAGACGCCAGCACATCAAGCTACTACAATCTGTCAAATTTCTTTAATAGATTTTCAACTTTATCGCTAAAACATAAGGTTCAAAGTTGATTGGGAAAATTTGACCGTTTTGGGTAGCTTGGTATGCTGGCGTCTGTACGTCAGGACTGGGTAGTTTGATAGTGAAATTACTTTCTGTTTTATATTCAGAATGTTTTGTTGGTTGCCGTTTTTATTGTGGTTACATTGTTTTGAGTGAACAGTTTTGACGGTGGGTCTGCTCAAAAATCAAGATATCTGTAATTTCCATTTAAGAATTTTGATTGTGTACGACAGCTGAAGGGAATCGACAAACGGAAGGTAGGACAACCTCAGGCTAGGCGGAGCGACGACCTTCGCAGGGTGGCTGGATAAGAGTTACTGAAAATCGAGTTGATTGGCATACAATAGGAGAGGCCAATGTTGAGCTGATAATGAAGGGATTCAATGAGATACTTAGTCACGTTCTTCCCTTTATGGATGACTGTATTGATTCCCCGCACATACCGGGGACCTGAATTGCGAATTTGAAGTTGAAAACTTGTCAAATTCTACTTTAGCATTACCCAAGGTACAGTCACCTTAAAAAAAAATATAACAAAATATAACAAAAACGTATTTTTGATTTTTGCGGGTTAATTTGAAGGAATTATAGAGGTATGAGGAACAGAGTATAAAATTCACTCGGGTGTTGTGTCTGGCGGGCAACTGCTCGATGATTCATGTCGGGCCGTTGTATTTGTATCTATGCTAGTTGCGCGGTAAACTCTGCTTGTGAGATGCAGCATTTTGTGTGACGTACTGACGTCATACTGATGACGAGTTGTTTGCATGTGGCATTGTAGATACCGCTATAGAATCATTTAATCTCAAATTCTCAATACAGAAACAGGGGATGACCTTGTCTTGAATCCGACTACCTATAGCTCTATGAAAACAATGATGGTGCGCACTCTTGCAACAATTTTTTTTTTTTTGTTTTGGTAGACCAATTTGTTATGACAAACAAATATGTTTTGACTGTGCCCACATTGTCTCAAAGTCTGTTTCATTTATGTCTGCGTCTTTCTGAAGCTGGACATGGAACTGTAATAGAGAGCGTAAATCTATTAGCATAAGCAAAATTAGCCTATGTTCCCACTGCTGGGACTGTGGCCTTCTCTCTTCGAGAGGAAGTGGGCTGTAATCTACCACGCGGGCCCAGTGCGGGTTGGTAGATGTCATGTGTCTTCGAATTTTTTATTCTAGGACATGCCGATTTCCTCACGCTGTCTTCCTTCACCGTTTTGAAAGCAGTGGTGATGATGAAATTAATTACACAAAGTAAAGCGGCTGCTTGAGGTCAAACCCACGACCTAAGTTGTACCTACTCGTAAGTCGGGGTCGACTCGAAACTAACCCCCTTATTTATAATCCTATTTTATCTCTATTTTAGCTAAAATAGGTTTATAGAACGTTTGTCTTTATCTGTCACGTTGTCATTTCTGTGTGTAAGAAAGAGACAAACCCCATTTTAACTAAAATAGGTTTGATAAGTTTTATGAATAAGGGGGTTAATCTATTAACTGCTTTTAAAATATTTACAGTACAAATTACTAGTTGCAGCATATCGCCCTATTTAACAAAGTAACGTATCTTGATTAATTAGGTACTTCGTTTATTAAACAAGCCGTAGAAACTGCCGAGCCACACAGAAATCAAAGGATTTACCAACCAATTAACTAGATCGTAATTACCAAATTAAACTGAGATTTGGGCGCTCATTTGGAGAGAAACGTTTCTCAAGTAGTAATAAAACCTTTCTGTAGGGATGTCTTGAGAGAAATTTTAACTAGACGAGCTTTGGAACGGTCGTTTGGCTTTGGATATTCTGGGACAGGGAAATGTCTAAATGGTTAAGTGCGAAAAAGATGGCATTATGCATACTCGGTGTATCTCTTTCTTGCACTGGAAGTGGAAACATGATGACTTTGGTACTTCCCTAAACTTTATACTCTTAGGGCTGATTTTTCAATCGACTGATAATTTTGGTTCGTGGAATAAAATTGACGTCTGACAGTTTTAGTATGGAAGAACTGTCAAACATTCAAAATTAGTCTTCCGATAAAGTTATCTGGCGTTGGAAAAATCAGCCCTTAGTGAACTATAGCAGAATAGCTTTTATGAGGTACCTACTCGTCGTTGGAACTAATACTGTTTGCTGTTAAAAGTACGACATCATAAATACGGCCTAAGCTTTTCCCAATATGTTGGGTTTCCCTTCTAGTGAACCAGATGCGGCTGAATATCAGTATTTTACACGCAGCGACTGCCATCGAACCTCCGACCTAGTGGACAATTTCGAAATACTAAGACCTATGTTGGGCTTTAATATTGCTTAAAATAGCCTGAAGTATTAAAACTCCTAGGTAAGTATCGCAATTATCTTTAGTCATCCGTAGTGTTAATTTTAAACTATTGTATTCAGCTACATCCAGTTAGATTACAAGCTGACCTTTACCCATAGTTGGGTAGTCTAGCCTTTAGGCTAGGTCAAATTTAAATGATTATGATGATGATAATGAATTTAAACATACCTATTTGCTGTATCTCCACTATTAGTATAATTTATTTTCACGTGTAATAGTGTCTTTTTTAACTAATTTACAGAAATACATACATTTATCACATATTAACTTAAACAACCCTCTGTATAAAACTAGAAATACGAATAACTATATAAACGGTACACCTCTAGAGAACTAGATATACAAAAGGTTCCGTACCAAATAAAGGTAATTTATGAGCGGGCGCCCTCAGTCTCATGAAATTTAGATGAGGTCCAACCCGCACCTCTTGCCGTGACAAATCGGGTACGGTCTACGATGCATTACAGGTATAATTTAACTTGATCTCCGGTCACCATAAGAGGGGGCTTGTGGGCGGTGAAATTGGGGCCGTGTCGTCGCTCGAGTAGTCAGGCTCAAAGAGGTGGCACACAGTATGCGCGCCTTAATGGAAGGATGTGCGGTCGTGGGATCGGCCGCACTTGGTGATGGGGCCATTTAGGTACAGCGGGCTGATTCCAGTCGGGGGTGCGGCTAATGTACAAGTATCTCCCGGGCCCCCGACTCATGGTACTAGAAAGAACAGTGGGGTTTCAGTCGGTAGGAATCCGACATAACTCTCCGTTCTTCCCAGACGAAAGGTATCCATGAGGATTTCCACAGGGAAAAAAGAAGGTATACTTTAACACAAGCAAGGACTGTAAGGCGAAAGCCTATTCTCCTAAAGAGAAAAGACAACTATTCGTCTCTATTTGTATCCTCAATGCGTGATGGCAGTTACAAATCATTCAGGTTTCCTCTCGATATTTTTCGTGAAGTGAGTCAATGATGCCATAAGTTAATCAAGCAGTTGTCATCTGTAGCCTTTTCCCAACTATTCAACTAGTTTGGGGTCGACTTCCAATCTAACCGGATGCAGCTGAATACCATTATTTTACATGGAGGGACTGCCTATCTGACCTCCAGAACCTAGTTACTGGGTAATACAATACCCCTTGGTAAGACTGGTTGTCAGATTTTCGGGCTTCTGACGACCCGTAACGTCTGTCAAAGATCCACGAATGACAGCTGGGACCAACGGCTTAACATACTTTCCGAGGCACGGAGGGGTCTTGGTATATGAAGATAATCACCCATCCACGGACCAACCGCGGCAAGCGTAGCTTAACCTGATCGATCGATCCGTGTGGCTGTTTACGAGGTTTTGCCACAAGCCCCTCCAGAAGTTAATCAAGCAGTGCAGTTACATAATATTCTACTACTGGTAAATGTCAAGAATAAGTTAATATGTCAGTGATACGTGTGCTTTCAACATAACGTAACATCACGCCTGTAATCCCCTTAGGGTTAGGCAGAGGTTTACCTATAGTATACCCACATTTTGCCAGTTATGTTTAAGTCCTATGCAATAGGGAACGAGCCTATTGCCATCAATCGGGCACAAATCCAGACTCCGGGTTGCTACTAAGAAATTCCAGACGAAAAAAACCTATAACACTTTGCCCGACCTGGGAATCAAATCGAGGACCTCATGCTTAGCAGTATTGCTTACGGCCACTAGAGAGAGCAGAGCGTCCTTTCAAATGGAAATGAAAACGACGGTTGAGGAAATTAATCATACAAACAAAATGTTATAACAACTACAACCAAGAATATAGTACATTAAATCTTTTAATTTATTCATTGTTAGATTCAGGCATTTCCTTGATTTTCCTTTGGGACTGACAGCATAACGTGATTAACATAAGAGGTACGACTGTCCACCCATTGATTGGCAGAAGTGACGGGTGGTTGGTTATACTGCAAAACAAACAACCATGACAAATCTGTGACATCTTTACCGATATGATTTGGTTGTATTACTTTTTCATTAATGGTTCAACAGATAAATACTACCAGTTCGATTGTAATAATTGGAAATTAGAGTAATTAGTTTTCTATTAGTAAATAAAAATTATTGATACAAAAAATTTGGAATTTCAATAGAAAAAAAAAGATAGAAAGAAAAATGCCTAGCGCGATGAATGCCTTTAAAACTTTAATTAATGAGCTAACTTTCTAAGAAATTCAAAGAATCTAAACTGTTTCAATAAAGAATTTTAAAATTCCTGTTAAGTGCTTGGTCTTAAAAAGCTTCATTAGCGATGATGTTGAATTCGAGACATGGTCCTTGAAACTCGCACAATTATTTTTATTGGTTCCTGAAAAACTGTGGCCCCTTACTTTCAAATCCTATTTCGACATCATTAACAAGGAAAAAGTTCGCTAACAATCTAATTATAAATACAATCGTAAAAGTCAAAATTGTAACCCAAAAGTTTAATATGAAATGGTCCCAGTTATGCCAAAACATACCAACCCACGATCTCCAATAATTCAGAAGGCAAATAACTTTATTCTTATCCAATAGTATCTGGCAAAATCTATTTCATACAGAAATTATTGAAAAATCTATGCTAAGAAAAGATATAAATCATCATCACCCTTTTCAACCAACTATTTCAACAACTATGTTGGGGTCGGCTTGCAGTTTAAAAACGAGAATAATCCAGA
Organism: Amphipoea lucens; assembly: GCA_947508005.1. Lineage (NCBI taxonomy): Eukaryota > Metazoa > Arthropoda > Insecta > Lepidoptera > Noctuidae > Amphipoea > Amphipoea lucens. The sequence continues at coordinate 10,926,651 of OX382374.1, forward strand.
ATTTCTAGTATTTTACATGGAGCGAGTGCCTATCTCACGTCCGCAACCCAGTTACTGGGTAATACCACTTAGTAAGACTGGTTGTCAGACTTTTGGGCTTCTACTAACCGTACCGGCTGTCAAATATTTACAAATGACAGCCGGGACCAACGGTTTGACGTGCTTTCTGAGGTAAGGAAGAATCTCGATATGTAATGGATGGTCACCCATCCACGTATCGGTCTCGGCAAGCATAACTTAACCTTCGATCGACCTGTGCAGCTGCTATTATTTTGTCACAAGCTCCTATATAAAATTATTCATCTGAAACAGTCCAAAAGCGTTAAAATTACTTCGGAAAATGGGAAAAAGTTTGTTATGGGTTGGTATATTTTGGCATAACTTAGCCCATCATTCCTGACCTTGAATGTGTCTGTATAATATTATTACGGAGAGTTAGTTCACTTCTACCTCTCATAGCATGTGTTATTATCATGTGAGTGAGCGCATACAGGTCGTGTGAAGTTGAGAACTTTTTTAATCTCCTCTTGCAACAACATGACGTATTGCATTATTGTGTGAGCCTGTGAGGCGATATTTTTATACATCATGTGGGACAATGTTAACAGCGACATAGCGTGCAATCGAGCATCTCACGGTCTTAACTATTAAGAGACAGAGTTTGTCACGAAGGGATGCCTTGGAAATATGTGGCTAGGTAAATATTGCATGCCAAAAAATAATAATAAGAGACGACTGTTTAGTGATTATTAACAGATCTATAAGAAAACGGAAAAACACCAACATCAAAAAGTAGGTACAAAACTTAGTGGTGTCAGATAGATGAAGCAATCAATTAATCTAAAGAGACTTTTGCCCTTTACTTTAGCACTAAATGACTGCCCTCCTGACAGGCTCAAGAAATGATAATGAAAGAGAACTACTCACTGTATTCCAAATTGATTAGGTACCCTTTAAATTTGGCTGAATAGTTACGAAAATTAGCTAGTACGGCGCCTTTCGTAGAATTTAGAGCTGTCAAATTGACAGGAAGGGGCGTGAAATCGTTGACAAGGACCGTATAAACGTCAAAGGGTTTTGCAAGATTGATGCCCAAATTCCATTGTGGCTTTCTGCACCGGCTTGGCTGTCAATTTATTAGTTTGACTTTATGGGGTATTGTTGACTGACGTTTATTTATTTATATTTACCAACGTTCGTATACACTACATAAATTACAGGAAGTAACAGAAAATAAATACTGACACGTAATAATACAGCATTTTCTTATTTTTACCTACTAGGTACTACTACTAGGAAAAATCTTATCCTCTTAATCTTAGTATAGGAGATGATGGTGGCTATATGTTAAAAATATATGTATTTATGTATATACAATACATGTGAATGTGTATATAAGAGCTTATGTGAATAAGAAACGAAACGGAAATATCACTTAGGCACCGCGATTTTTTTTTTTCAAGATATGTCGGAGATTTATTCTATCACATGTATTGTCAAAAAATTTATTAAAAATTATCATTGCACCGCAAATAGAGCTTCTAATAAACGATTCTTAGCTACAGCTACAGTAGATATGTTATTAACGTAAGCACAAGACCGATACGACTCAGCTACGAACAATTTTCTAAAATAAACAAACCCTTTGCAGAAATCACTCAGTGTAAAATATGAGCTCTTTAACTCCGTTCCCATTAGCCCCGTTCACTTACTGCTTATTTAAAACAAATTGACGTGCAAATTGATAATTATTACGAAGCGTCGAATCGAATCTGAATATTTAATCAAACTTTCATATTCATAATTACCTATTTCAAGTTCATTACTCTTTTGGTTTCGTAAAATAATTTATGAATGTATTCATTTTCAGTATTTTATTTTTAAACAAGATAATATTTACATAATATAAGCTAACACACTTAAAATAATAATATGTACATGTATATAAAAAGAATAAATAGGGGAAAGAATAAAAAAAATTGTCCGCATCGCTGTCAACGAGAAAAGTGCCCAAAGGGCTGGCAGCATTGCCGCGTTATATGAATATGCAGATTTTTTAGCCAAAAAAAATTAGCACTTCAGTAATTTATACAAACTGTCAAAGTTGTTTCTTTCGTTCATGTAGTTAAGGATAAATTCGGTACAAAGCTACGTTGGAGATTGATGGCTAAACTAAATTGCTTTCAAGTTTAGATTTTGAGTTCTTAGTAAATTGTACCTGGTGTCTGGACTAAGTTTCCTGAAGTAGTTTAAAGTTGTGTAGTAGGTATGGATTAAGACGCAAAAGCTTGGTTAGAAGTGTAATTGGAGGTATTTGGGATCTGAAATTGACCAAGTTTTAAGTTTATACCTACTTTATGTAGAATGTGGTATACCTCTCCACTTCAATAAATTATAATGGTAGGTACAGAGATGTTAAATTATTTTATTATTGAAATACCTGCTTGAATACTTTATCCCTATGTAGACCATTTACATACTAAAGCGAGCTCGACCCTGTTAGTACAGACCATTATTTAGTATTCTAGCCTCTTGAAATTGCACTCTCTTTTGCTCCTATCCAACGATGGGACATGTCTATGAATAACACACGTCATAATAAAACAAATTGTTAAAGAACCCAAACACTTATTTTGTGCTAACTCAAAATCAATTTGCCTAGCGTTTTCCCATCTACATTGGGGTCGGCTTCCAGTCTAATCGGATGCAGCTGAATACCATTATTTTACATGGAGCGACTGCCTACCTCACCTCCACAAACCAGTTACTGGGTAAAATCAAAACCATACCCCTTGGTAAGACTTGTTGTCAGACTTTTTGGTTTCCAACTACCCGTAATGGCTGTCAAAGATCTCAAATGACAGCTGGGACTAACATTTTAACGTGCTTTCCAAAGATTAGAGGGAACCTCGATATAATATAATGGATCGTCACCCATCCGCCGACCGACCTCGGCTAGCGTAGCTTAACCTTCTTTCGACCCGTGTGGCTGTTGGCTGCCGTGTGTGTGTTTGTGCCAACATAAGTATCTCGTCTAAATAAGTAGTCGGTAGCTATTTTACTAATACATTCGAACCAAATAACTGTTTATTCTCCATAATAGGGTTTAACGAGCTACTTACGAACATCTAATGGTTAACGAGCCGTTATAAAATCGATATTTTTGGAATCTCCACCTTTTATACGCTCATTAGGTCCAAAATAAAATAAGAAAGAATTTTGTTCTAAATATCGCTAGAATATTTAAAGTAACGTCTTTGACTGTTATTTATGTGAAAACAGGCAAATAGAAACGTTATAATAAGCGGGGACGTTAAACAAGATTTATGGGTTTCAGTGAGCAAATATGAAACTCTTCGTTGAACGAAATATGTATAAAAATAAAACAAAAGGAAAACGAATGAAGGTATTGATAAATAATAAGCCTCTATTCTAAAACGTTTTCGGATAATGTCTATTTAAAAATGTCAGATTTATTACTAACTAGCTGCGCCCCGCGGTTTATTTGCAAAAGGTTCGATCCCGTGGGAAAATCGGGATAAAAAGTACCCTCTTTTTTTTTGTGGATGGGAAATCATCAAATGACCCCTCCCGCTCTGGGTGGACCGAAGGGAGTGTCAGACTCTTACTGACTAAAACCCATCCGTGTTCCTTCCTTAGCCCTTTATGTTCCGGGGTAGCGGTAACCCTTTCGGACAATCCCGCACCCCCGGCAGGCTTCGGCCCTTGCAGGCCCCTTCCTTTATGCTGACATCTCTTTGAGGCGCGCGTGGAACACGTATGCGCCGTCCGGCACGGGCCTGGTCCTGATCGGACGGTGAGCTACCCATTACTCTCCGTCCGCAGGCCCGCGCCTACGGTGGCCGGGAGTCGTCACGCGGCTCCCGACGTCCGGAGCGTAAAAAGTACCCTATGTGTTAATACTGGTTACAAACTATCTGTTTACCAAATTTCATTCAAATCCGTTCTGTAGTTTTTCCGTGAAAAAGTAACAAACATACAAACACTCACAAATTTTCGCCTTTATAATATTAGTGTGATTTAAACTCAAAGCTAGTTTAAAGTCCAGTTTCATGACTGAATTATATTGTAGGATACGGGCTTACGCGATTTAATTTTAAATCACGGTCTAACAAATGATGATGTTCATTTCATTACGAGCCTAAAAAGGTTTTATTCGTCCTTTTTTTTTATTTCGTCTCTGACTCTCGGTATAAGTAGATACCTTCCTAACTAGTATGTCTACTAAATACGGTAAAAGAAAACATCTTGAAGAAACCGGCTTAGCCTAGAACCAAAAATCCAAAGACATGTGACACCTAACAACCCGCACTGGGCTCCCGTGGTAGATTACAGCCCACTCCCCTCGAAGACAGGAGGCCTGCGTCCCAGCAGTGGGAACATTATAGACTGATTATGTATATCTACTAAATATAATTAAATTCATTAACCAGTATAACGTAACAGCAATGCATGATACATAATTATGTAGTATTAATTTACACAGCCGACATTAGTCGCGTTGCGAATAATAATGAGCTAAGAAACTCGAAGCAATCCTTCATCGCAGGATTACAGTACCTTCGACCTTCATTAAAGCTTCCATATTAAGTACTTTATTATAATTAATGAAATGGGAACACCATTTAAAGAATTGTTCGATATTACCATGCTTGGAAATCCATAAAAAATGGTGTCAACCGTGACACGTAGGCATTTAAATCTGATTATATAGATAAACGTAAAAAAATAATAGATGGTTGAGTAATTGCCGAGCTCAATCTACTTTAGTCATTAGTTGATACGGTAATAAAAGCTAACGAGTGTATTTAAAGCCTTTGCAAGGTAATACAAAGCTACTGTTGATACTAGAACGGATGATAGGAACTGACATTTATTTATTTATATATACTTTATTGTACACCAGAAAATACATAACACAAAATACAATTATTACTACAAAACACACAATGGGCGGTCTTTTATCTTCTCTCCGAAGGTCACAAGTTTCAACCTAGGTGGAACAGATGACATTTTTGAAAATGTGCCTTAAATACTAGAAATTAGATTAACATAAACTAAACATAAAAAGTTTGTGGGGTGAGCTTAAACCAGCAACTAATATTAATCATTATTCGCCTGCCCTAACTTATCCCAATCCATTTGGGAACTTACTTTCTGGCCATATTATCATATTTGAAACAATCCAATCAACGTGTCAGTCGTCACCTAGCATATACATACCTGTCAACTAAAATGATGCACATACCTACAAGTACTTAGTACAATTATACGAATCCAGTTGTGTCCAACTGAAACCAATTTGTATTACGAAAACGAATGTCGCCTGCAATTGTACGGTTAGCAGATACGGACATCAATCCCTTGGGATTGGACGACAAATTGGGCAGCACGAACTTATTTATTGCGTTCCATATGATAAATAGATCGGCTTTATCGAATGCACTAGAATCGAATCAAAACTGTTGATGAAATATCGAATTATCGAGTACATTCAGCGAGTTGCGATAAAATATATCGCTTTTGATATATCGCTCGAGGGGATGTGGTGAAAATTATCGCAACGTATGAAATGTTGCTCACAATTATTATAATTATCATGTTATTAAATACATATTGGCTTAAATTAGTGCGTGTTAATTATGCAATATGAATAGGTAAGTATGTAAATGTTCCAATATGTGTTACTGGTACTACAGTTATAATGATTTAAAGACATTCATTTAAAAATAAATAGATAGATCACGTAAATCCACCACATTCCGATCAATCAGGTTGCTACCAAGAACGTTCACTAGGCAATATTTTGATAATAGCAAGGGGAAAAAAACAAAAAGGTGAAGCCGCGCGGTAATATCACTGATACTATACGTACCTACTTACTCAGAAGCCAAAAAGTCTGACAACGAGTCTTACCAAGAGGTATCTTGTTACCTTGTAACTGGGTTGTAGAAGTCCGATAGGCTCCATGTAAAATACTGTTTCAGCTACATCCGGCAACGCAGATATTGTTCATTTGGAGAAACATCGACGTAAATGTATTTTACCCCAAAAATGAGTTAAATATGCCAAAGCACTTAGAAAGCGTATTTACGTTAGGATATTAAAAACTTCAAAAAAAAGTAGCAGTTACGTCGATGTTTCTCCAAAATGAGCGATATGATGAATATACATACTTGCTTACTACTTAAATAAATCCGACAACGCTTTTCAATGCACACCCATATTTAATTTTGTTACATTATACATTTTGTCTACTTTACCCCTAAAGTCAATCAATAAAAACTCACTGACTACAAAACGGAAAGAAACATATTTAAATTCAATCATTTATTCAACAGCTTCGATACAAAAAGTAATTGTTAATTCAACAACTCCGCTGAACAGGCAATTCAAGTTTGTATTTTCATTTAATTGTGTAGGTATGTCCAAAGAAAGTATTAGGAAATGTCTTTGTTTGTGTTTTAAGAGGAAGAATACCCGTAAAAGCGTAATTATTTTAGGTGGTTAGGACAAACCGTTTAAATAGTGTAATATCAGAAATAATAGTAGCATTATTTAAATATTCTAGCATAAATTAATCTCTTTTCTAGATTAATTGATAACGACTTGGGACAGCGTTTCCTATGTAAATGGTTGCAGAAGCCAAGGCCATAAAATTTATAATTAATCGAAACTGCGTAAAAGCTATACTTATTCTAAACGAAATATTTTGTATTTTCTAAAGTCCAAAATCTTTCGCATACGTTAAAACACTTATAACTGTCAAAACATAAAGCCAAATTAATTATTATTACTTATACAATACTGCATAGCAACTGTTAATTCGGTTCGCCACAAAAGTACAAAAAATAGTTAACCTTAGCAAAAACGTAAACCCAAAATAAAGGATCATAAAATAATCTACATCGCCACGAAAACGAATCAAATTCATAGCATTTCCTTAACAAAAACATTTCTATCCGTTCGAAAGCTCTCTCCACGAAATGTACTATCTCGTATCTTAAATAGCAGTAGATAAACCATAAAAAGAAGAGTATATTCGTTTACCTTAACTCTGTATTCGAAGCACACGCTCTGCATAACCGTGAAAGGATCGCAGGGTGTGAAAGAAATTCCTTACGAACACTTATAAAAATATAAGGAATGCCCATACCTAATGTACGGTTGAGAACAAGAAATTCTTAAAGGAAAATACTTTTCTTCGTCAACATTTTTCGTTATGATTAAAAGAATGTTATATACTATCACATCATCAAAGCAAAATTAAACCTTGCCTTGTGTTTAACTTATCAGTTATCACCAGACAAAGTAAAATATAACATTAAAACAAACACTTTTTACAAAAATAGTCAATGATCACCAAAATTAAAACTCCATTTTATTGTAAAATACCTAAGTAAAGGTATTTGTATTCTCATTTGCTCGGTCTTGCATCCTATATCGACGGAGCCCCGTTTCGCGGGGCTCCTATTTCTGTAAAGGGTTTAAAGTAACCTAACCAAACCTAACCTCGGGGTGCCCAGCTACTCAGCTAGAACTATTGTAATTTTAGACTTAATTTTTTGGTGTTTAGTATATTTTTTTGGTAGTCATTATATTGAACTCCTTAAACCTTTATGAAAACTCTATGATCAAAAACGTGTCTTACCTACTTTCTCATAATATTTGAACGACAAAACTGTGCCACGGTGTGATCTATTCTTAAATATATATACTATGACTGATCTTTGAACAGAATTTATACTCCCACTCAGGCACGAGCAACCAATCAGTGCTCAAAGTTTGTATTTGAATTTCGAAGATCTCTATGCTAGAGATGTCGAACAAGGATTTGCCCAACTAGGCATGTTTTATCACGTCGTATATTCACGACATTCGGCATAAACAGACATGTTCGCGAATCGATCGATACGTATCTTTGCATCGGTACCTTTGCTACTCGATTATGTTTACTTTGGTACTCGCAAGCGAGAACGCAATCGCAGTTGCGGGTTTTGCCCTAGTATTACGGAATACTACTTAGCCACAAGCTAAGTAGTATTCCGTAATACCTGTATGAGGTATTAACATAGATGAGGCATATAGAATCAAAGGTAGATACGTGCCTCCATGTAAAATTTTCAGGTACCGAAAAAAAAGTTTTTCTAATTTAAGAGTCAGGGAGGGGTTTTCATACTCTCTGAGTTTATTCTCACTACTTAGTTACTTTTTTTTGATTCTATATGCGTCAGATGTCATCACTTCAATTAGGTATCAGAGCGCCTATAATACGTACAGTAAAGAACTTATTCCCAGATAATAAGAGAGTAAACTATACTAATAGAATTCTCTTTATTATATACACCATAGAAGAAATTTTACAAAGGGTGACACAATGGGCGGTCTCATCGCTAAGAGCTATCTTTTAAAGACAACCTTTGGATCGATTAAAAGGGGAAGGAGAGACAAAACTGTAGGTAGTCTGTGGTGTAACATTAGTTATGTATGTAACATAAAGCATCTATACCTACTAATCTAAATTCGCGAAAATTTTACTTACTTACGTATTATAATATGTTCTCAACGTTTTAAATGTAAGCAAACATTTAGAGCTGCGATGAGACATCCTTTAAATTCAAAACAAAATTGAATTTAAAGCTTTGTAATCTTAAACATTGAATAAAGCTTCTTTGTAAGAATTATGTTATATAAATATCATACATGTTTAACAAAGACTTATATAACTTCGTGAATTGATGAATTTATAACGACACATTTTGCTTCGTCTCACGAGTTTTCTGTCTGAATATTTTAAAGGGATAATAATTCAGCAGACTTTCTTATACGTTATCCAAGACTATGTATGACTTTTGTGATTTATCTTGGGAGGTAGTTGTTGTGATTTCTGAGTGTAGACGCGCCTTAAGTGCTCGTATTCCTAGGTATTTCTTATATTTCTTACGTTTTATGTATATGTCGAGGTTATTTGACACAGTGTTGTTCTGCTATATCTGAAGTTATCTTAGAACAAAACTAGGTGGAATAAAAACTTAACCACTAGAAAAATTATATAATGCCAACTAGCGGGGTAATTGCATAACACACCAACATTAGAAATGGCTTTCATTTTGACAGTTCAACAACATTCATTGCGCTATTTACGTTATTGAGCAAACACATTTTTCGAACATATGAAGCAATGGATTAGCAATATCCTTCAAAATGATTCAGGTTGAAAATGATAGTGTGTTACGCAATTAGGGTGCCGTTCTGTAGTATTCCGTAATAATTTCTACAGCAAACTTATTCCGTTGAGTTTAGTTATACCTACTGATTTGGATCAAAATTCTACATACAACATTAAGGATGCACAAATATTAGCTAATGTTATAAAATTGCATGCGAATGGATTATTACTCCATAGTGCAATGTGTGGTCCGACAAACTGGTTATATCAGGAGATTTGATGGCCAAGAATCAGCTCTGATTCGATCTTCTACATTGGAATGTAAAATTACGTCCAGCAAGCATTAAGCCGCTCATAAAAAACGGTACTGCAAATTTTTGAATGGCTGTGCATATACATGACATTTTTTGTACAATATTTGTCGTTCTTCGTTCACATTTTATTTCAAATAAGCGGGATTACAAGCCAAGTACCAGAATTTACAAAGTATTTGACATGTTTTTGACGATGAATTCTGATATAAAAGTTCACAACATTCTGGCGCGATACAAACACGGAAAAATGCTCGAACAATTTACAAAAAAAAAAAAACATATACCTATACCTTACCTAGCAACATGAAAATGTGATACTTAACAGCAAAAGTAATGAATAAAAATAATAATATTTATAACAGTCGTTCAATAACGTTGTTACGTAAGACGAGGTGAATGCTACAACATTTACAACTGTAATAAAAATATATTATGTAGTATGCTTTGTTTCAGGTGGTGTACGAGTAGGTCGAATTTCGTATCGAAATAGAAACAAAACTCGATGAGAGCTCATTGATGTTAGTTAAAGAGTATAATAAAATGAACGGACAGACACTAAAAGTTGTTTATGGTGCAGGAAGTGAATCTAGATTTGTAACAGCTGTTATTTCCTCAGAAGTATTGAGACTAGAAACATTTGCTTTGTTTATACTTCTTGTTTTAACACATTCTTCTAAATATGCTTCCACGAATCTAGATGTAGTAGGATTTTCTAAAATAATTTCGAAATCATCTCTGAAGTCGGATTTTAAATCCTTAACAACACAGAAACTAAAATAACTTTTATTATTAGATACATAGATAAAGGCTTTAAGATCCTTTTAAATCTACATTAATATTCCGAAAATTGGTTTTATAATGAGTTCTGTTCCTCATTTTACGCCGGAACCTAGCAATATTAGCTCTGTGATAATATACCCGCGTCTTATTAATATTAAGAACAATAACTAATGAAAACATCCAATATCCGACGAGCTAGAGCAATCTCAAAGAATTATGAAAATGGACTTCGGCTGTAACTACGTAACAAAAGTCGAAAAGTTAGATAACACAGAATTTTCTTCTGTACGTATCTTAAAGGGAATATATTTATAAAGTTGGAATGGCAAAAAGGCGAAATATGTAGTAAGAAATACGAAGTCTGGGACACGATAAATATTTAATTTCATTAGGTATGTTACTTATTATAAGTTTAGGTTTTTCTATTGGAAAGATATTTTTAATTACCCTTAGTGAAGTCAGCTTCTTGAAGTTACACTACCAAACTCGAAACTCAAACTCAAAGCATTTATTTGCGTTTATTTTCGTTGGATCCCACTTTTGAATCCCATTTTTTAGGTATTAACGATGGATCCCGTTTGCTGTTTCCGTTGAATCCCATGTTATAACAACATGTGTATATGTATAGAAAATTAGAAAAGTATGTGTGTGTAGAAAATTAGTTGTTTGCGAAATAAATAGTATACGAAACGTTGGTTGTAAACTGAAAATTGGTCAATGGAGTTTTGGTGAAACATTAGTGAACCCCTCATTTTATTATAAACAATTTTGTTGTTGAAAGTACCCGCATTCAGATTTTTTTAAGCATTCGGGATCCAACGGAAATACTTTTCGGGATTCAACGACAATAAAACGTAATTATCTTGCATTCGTAACGTAATTCGGGATCCAACGGAAATACATAATAATGTTTTGCAGGATCCAACGCCAAAAATATTAAACTGGGATTCAAAAGCGGGATCCAACGGAAATAAATCTTTATTTGAATTAAACCAATTACAGGCACTTTTGAATTTTCAAGGGGTCGGTCAGTCAGAAAGATGAAGCTAGTTGCCCATTCCAAAGCGTAGGTACCTATGGAGAAGAACGGGCAAGAAACTCCATGGACACTCTTTTAAATCAAAATAATATGGTTACAAAGTCTTGGTTACATCATTCTTGTTAAAAATTATACATGTGAGAACGATGCAGAACGTTAAAAGCGTCCATAATGAAAAGATGAGAAAAAACAACAATTCAAATATTAAATTAAAATAAAATAAGCCATGGCAGCAAAGAGATGACCAGTCCCTACTGACGGCGCCCGTTCACGAACAACCATCTTTGATGTAAACATAGAACCAGTAGATAGTAACGATACAGTTACTAGAGCGGCAGTAATTTAAGGAGTAAGTTTGGAGCTCGGTTACGCGAGCACATGAAACCGATTGCAACTTAATTGTGGATGAGAAGACAATGGATGTCTAGTCTAATGCCATAATGAATTGCCACCCCATAGCAAACACCATGGTAAATAGAGCCTTCCTCTCAATCGACTTACAATTGCACGGGAGAATAATGCCACGGGGACGCATTCGCTTTCTAAGCATAGAAATGATTGCGAGTTGGCGACCATTGTTTCCTTTTTAACCGACAACGACGGATGAAACCGTGTAGGATGGGTTAGTCGTAAAATTGTATATTTGCACAGATTTGTGTAAATAAATAATAATAAAACGAGTAGGTATTAGTCTTATAAAGATCCTTCAGTTGTAAATAAATAATCACAAGTATATATTTAAATTTTAATATACATATAAATAATTTATATTGCTATGGAAAAAATGGTCTAAATATAACAACACAATTTTAATCAACAATTTTAATCAAAGTACAACTCAAACTCAAACTACAACTTTACTTTTTTAGTCAAACTTACAACTTTGATTTTGTATTCATAACGAAAGTTCGAGGAAGTTACTTTGACTAAATTATAATTTACATTAGATACAATAATAAATGTTGTCACAAATGTCATTAATTAATATACAATAAATTCAGAAACACGTCTAAATTAGTCAAATAACCCGCCCCTAACTGTTCCCGGCGCAAAGGTGCCCAAAACACTTGCTGCATTGCCAATTTGCCACGTTGAATGGCAATGGCTAACCTTTGCACCAAGAAAATAAAAAAAAATAAAAAAATTATAATTATTTATTTGTCAAACGATGTAGAATATCCTTATTTATAATCAAAATCTATTCGAACGGGTGAAATTAATTCCTTAATCAGGAGTTCGTTATTTAGAACTGTTGAGTGGAATCGTCCAATTTTAATTCAGGTAGAGGCTGCTAGGTATTTTTGGTTCCATCATTGTTAAAATTTTACAATAAATAAATAGATGCTGTTGTCTCACACTTCAATGAATAATTTTAACTAGGTCGCTAGGGCAGCAGTACCAAGAAAAATATCTTCTATTTGCCCTCTTTGCTCCTGATCCTCCAATATCGAAAATTCTTGTGGATTTTCTTATTTGACGGTTAAAGTGCTCATAAATTGCGGTTTTGCGATTTTCCTTCAGTACTTTGTACCTATCAACGTCAAGCGTCGCCGTCGGATATATTATGATAAGTGCTGATTACTAGAAAGATCAGTTGGCTTTAGGAAAATATGTAGTACCTCTCCAAAACAGGCTAATATTTTTTTTTTCTTTTTGGATTAAATTAAATGTAGCTTTATGGTGGCATCGACGCGCAAACTGTAACCATGGATTCAGCACATGAAAAATACAAATTTTTCGAAGGTTATTAAAAACAAACTGCTGTTTCATAAAAAGTACAATACCTACGTTGTCAAAATGTATGGAACATCGGTTTTTTTTTTTAAATAACCGACGAAAAATTTCTACCCAGAGACGTTCAGAATCATAGAAATGAATCCATGATAACAGGTTGCGCATCGATGTCCCTGCCACCACTATAGTAACAGGTATAAAGGTCACTGGTGAAATATAATATTGTTAATTTTCATGGCTTTCGTGTTCTGTACAATTGCCCATCAGTGATACAGACGAATGAAAAAATTCTCATAATCTTATAAAAAGTTTCAACTTTATTTTTTTCAGGTCGTGCCGAGGATTTTTGTCACTGAATCAATGAAACTCTTCGAATGCGTCAATAAACATTGACATACTAAGTACAACATTATTCAGCAAAGAAGCATACAGATGGAGATGGATTGGATCTCTGCATGCGTAGTATGACTTCCGTTGAAACGGAACAAACGAAACATAGATGTCAAATCGTTGAACGATATCTACGGCATCATAAACGAAGAAAACTTTAGTTTATCCTTCGTAGAGATTAAACTGGTATTCATGCTTGCTGAAACCGTGATCAAGCTCAAGCTATTGGTAGATTTAATTACTTATAATATAGGAACCGAAAGTTAATTGGCAGTCTACTCGAAGACGACATCACAAACAGAAGTGTAAACTATCTAAATACCAATATTTTACATGGAGCGACTGCCTATCTGAACTCCTCAACCCAGTTACTGGGTAACACGATACCCCTTGGTAAGACTGGTTGTCGGACTTTTGGGCTTCTGACTAACGACTGTCAAAGATCTACGAATGACAGCTAAGTTTAACGGCTTAACGTGCTTTTCGAAGCAAGAAGGGTCTCGATATGTAATGGATGGTTACCCATCCACGAACCGACCGCGGCAAGCGTAGTTTAACCTTCGATTGCCCCGGAAAAAGCGGGACAATATGTTTCATCATTGATTAACAATCATTGGCAATTTGGTAGCAACAATAGAACTGATCGTCTATTTATTGACTTTGATTGCTGTTCTTATTTTCGTTTGACACGAATGCTATTGTTAGAAGTATCACGCCATGACTGTTTGTTCTAGACCTAAATACATAGTCGCCTTACGATTCCAAGGACTTAGTTCTGCCAGCCTAAAGTTATAATTTATTCATGCTAAACCTTAAACAGCTTAGAAACCAAATATTAACGTAAAACAATATTGTTAAGTAACAAGTAATAATGTGGGTTTATTTATAAACGCTGCTTAAAGATAAGAGACGATTAACATTGTAAACTGTACGGCTAAGCAGACGTTAATCATTTCTTAACTTTATGCAACGTTTATATCTATACCGAGCAGTGTTCAGTGATACTACCAGGCTACTAGCTCACTGTTTATGAACTAGCTTTCCTCCCTTTGATTTTGCCGGCGTTTTTGATTAGCGCGAGAATGGAAAACATTTCATATCATCCATCAACATCCATGTTTTTCTTTGAGCTATTAATGAGAGGAAAGCATTCATTAAAATGTTGACAAATCAGCAGGCTGTGCTCGTGACTTAGCCTGCCTGCACCCTAATTGCGTAACACTGAACACACAAAACTTACAATCACAATCCGAAGGATTTTGAAGGAAATTCCTTATCCATTGCTTCATATGTTTGAAAAATTCGTCGGAATAACAAAGTAAAAAACTCAATGAATGATATTGAACTGTCAATATGAATTGCATTGCCATTATAGTTGTGTTACACAGTTACCCCGCTGGGTGAATGTAAAGCCACCCCCATATTGTTGTAGAAAGGATTGTCAACAGATCCGATCATCCAATCATTTATTTTTAATAGAAAAAAGAAGATGAACGAGAAGATTCTGAGAGGGTAAATGAATCTTGTATAACAGTATAACCTAAAAACTTTGATGGCGTCAATGACATTACGTCAGCGTCAACAAGATTTTTATTTCCCTTGGGTTCCGTGCTTTCCAGTCTAGAAATAATAGTATTATATTCTAGTTAGCAACTGGTACTTTCATCGTCGTATTTGGGGAGTGACTCATCTCTGATCCCGACTCGGTCGCTTCCGCTCGCGGACTCGTCAAGCAATTTCCGTCGCCAACATACGTACAAACATACGAACGTAAGTACGAATAAATACGGACGGAATGGCAATGCGTTGTGTGCGTTCTGTGTTTGAATGCATGTTTTGACACACATAGGAAAATATTAGAGAATTTAAAAAATACTGGTAAGTAGGTACTTACTTCTCTAAGGGCTGATTTTTCAATCGAATCGTCAGATAACTGTCATCTTAAGAATAAATATGGCAGCTGACAGCTTTTGGATAGAAAATGTGTCAAATCGCCATTATTATTATTAAATTAAAAGTTATCTGACAATTGAAAAATCGGCAGAATTATCGTGTTTTGTTTTTATGTTAGGTTGGATTATATTTTGGATAGTTTTGGGGTGAAATGATTGCAGTTAAGGTGTTGTTATTTTTATAGAGTTCTTGTGTAGTGTAACTAATTTGTCAAAACAATAACTGCTTATCGTATTAATTATGCACTATTTGATACCTCTAGTGCCTTTGGATGTAGGTATGTACTTAGTTACGCACACCAAAACTTCCAAGTTAAAGTGAACGCGCACCTAAATCACAGAATACTTAATAGTACCTAAAACGGAAAACTGCGCATTGGTTGTGGTTGTGATGGTGAGCATTATAGCTACACTCTTAGAAAAAAACCGTTTGGACACTCGTAGTTACATACCACCTTTGGGTATCCATCCTTCCAACAATCACCTAATCACTAGTAGGTATTTTATTGGCTCTCTTTTTCCCATTTCTAAACTTGGGCATAGCTCTAGGATCCGTCTTATAGTTTCTTTAAACGCCAGACTAGATAAGGCTCTTAGAACCGAGTGAAGTCACCATTCGAATCATGCTTTGGAATACCGTTGGCTAGTAAAACATGCTTGCCCTTACAACTACTGAACACTCAATACAATTTAAAAACCTTAGAAAAAGCACAACCTGGATATCTGTTAATCTATCAGTAAGTAAAAGAAAATGTACAGCCTGTTATCATGGGTACCTACTGATTAATTAAATATTTATATAATGGACACTAGGTTGATGTGTGACGTAGCTCTCTAGCAGAAGCGTGAATTGATCACACGTACAGTTTTAGAACAAATGAGAATCGCAATGAATATGATTGAAATCTCGGTTATAAATAACCTAGAATAATCGTCTGCAATGAAATATTATTTTATTCAACAGTTAGCCTCGTTATTTTTTATATCATAGAAAATAATTTAATTAATCTCGTTTCGTAAGCTCATTAATTATTACAGTAACACAATATAATAAATCGTTAAGTAAAACTGTCGAGCATGTCGATCGAAACAATCACGTGAATTCACGTGTGGGAACAAACATTACCGGTTAAAACAATATTTTTTTACAACGAAAACGAACAATTAAAATTAAAACATGGTACATTACCTGAAAAACTGAAGTCAATGAACGCAAACAATTTTCACTACTTTAAAAATCCCACTGAAAACACACACAACTAAAACAATAACTGAAAAATATGTTTTTCAAAACCACTTTTGCTTGCACTACGTCAACGAACACTAGGAATCCATAATTTGTGTCATTCAATTTTTTTAATGTTTCCAAATTCTTATTTTTATTTCGTTCCGTTTTGTTTACATTCGATTCGTAAATCGAGTGTGAGTGGAGACGGCGCGCGCGTGCGGCCTCTTTGCATGTACGTTCGGAACTGGCGTAGCAGTGGGTACCCGAATAACCCGACCCGGAGCGATGAAAATTGTACTGTGGAAAATGCTTTCGTTATGTACATAGACACGCCGCGTTTAGGAGCTAGGACTCTATTTTGTCGCGATCCTTATTGTTAAAAGATTATTTTGCGTAGTTAATGATTGCGTGTTTGTTTTAATTATGATCTAAATCTGGCAGCTAACTCAACCGACACTTCTTTATGGAGCATCGATTGATTCAACTCAGCATTACCTACTTGAATTTAATTAAACAATGCAATATAGACAGAGATATACTAAAACGACACAGTTTTAGTGTTCTATTATATTTTTAGTTTTTACCGTTTTATTCTATCTAATCTCTGCTTTTATTTTCGTGACAAAAGCTCGTAATAAAAGTAATGATATTATTATCGAAGTTTAATAATCCGTGTAATAAGTCATGGTAACGGTTAATCGTTTACGAGAAACTTCATTATCATACTACTAAAGAGAAAGAAGGAAAATCTATGAAAACAAAAGATAAGTCTTTAGAGAATTAAGTTAGTGTCTTATCCAGTAGACAGTTTTATTGAGTTAATAATTGAATTCAATAGTGAAAATTGGTTTCACAATCATTCAATTTGATCTCTGCGCATTTGACTAAGTGACTTTTTCTTCTCAGCATAAATCACTTATCAAAAACTATGAACATTGCTAGATTAATCATTCTTTTGCTTTCATCGAACTTATTACCTTTAGGGCCGATTTTTCAACCGTCATATAACTTTTAAGTTTTATATGAGAAATAAATAGGTATAACGGTTTGACAGCTTAAGGAAATAAGTATGTCAAGCCGCCGTATTTATTCTTCAAACAAAAGTTACCTGGTGATTGGAAAATCGGCCCTTTATCATGCTAGCCCAACTAAATGTGGACTTAATCGGATTAATTACAGTGTACCTTCTTAAGTACTTACTACCTAAGTACCTTCGCATTTCGGTGGTATTATTAAGGCACAGTCTGACAAGAATACCCCCTCTCTAAGGCTTCTTTGAAGAAACTCTACCCGTCTAAGTAATGTATCAGCTGATAGCAACGTGTCAGCCTTTGATGAGGCTTCGATACGAAGGAAAATTACGTTTGAAGAAATTGAATAGAGCAACAAGTAGGTTATCATTTTGTTGACTCGTGGATTGCGTTGATTGTATGCAGTGTGGAGGGAAATGTATGCACAATGTCTAGTAAGGGAAAGGAGAAAAGGAAAGTTACAGCGGCGCTGGAAAGTTCAAGGAAAATGCCTTTTACTGCCTGTTAGGCTAACAAACTATGATAATGCAGCGTTAATTGATGTGTTTAGCAAATTGCTATTAATTAAAAAGATGTTTTCGAAATGTTACAGAAAAATTTTGGCTGAGGCATATTTATAAAAACGTCGTACGAAAATTGTTGCGAAAAATGTTCTTTTTTTTATTAATAACGTTAATTTTTCTTTAAGGCTACATTATTTCGTGCCCTGTAGTAAAGTAAGTGAATCAAAGAATAAATTGCACGAAAGTTTCACTTTTGAAATATAGTATACCGCGGGGTTTGCTTGCTAGAGAGGGCAACGAACGAGTCGGCTGCCAAAAGACAGTTTAATGTTTTGACTAACATGGTACTAGGCATTGTTATAAACTGTTTAGTGGCACTTTATTTATAGCCTGCAAGCGCAGCAGACTTTTATTATGGTCCGACAGCATACTCAATGCCTTTAAGATGGTAATTGCTAAACCACTAAAAGGTTTAATGCTCCTAATAACTTTACTTGCTGCATTAAAGCCCTTATTCGTAGAGGTTTTATTAGAAGTCTCAACCAAACTGTACTATAGTGTAAAACACTCTATTTATTTTCATGAAAGTTCAAGGCCACGTTTAGGCCATTACGTCTGTATTCTTTGTTGGGAGAGGCTGAGGTGAACAAGCACAGATGCACACATCTATTTGACATTAACTTTTTTAATTTCGCACGCACTTTTTGCCAATTATGTACTATAACTTAATGTGCTTGTCATGTATTTTTTTACATATTGCTTCGTATTTAAGTATTTTTTGTCAATAACTATTTTAATTTTTTGTACTTACCATTCGTTGGAATTCCTTCAGTAAGAAAAATAAAATTAAAAAAATGTTTTACTCCTATGTAATAGGGGGCCAGCCTATACTTAGCCATTGACCGGCCGCAAATCCAGAATTCAAGCTACTTCTTAGAATTTCCTTTTGGGAAACGCTAATTGATACTTTGTTTGTAATTCTTGATGTTGTAATAAATTATTATGCTTTGGTTTTACGTTACACTTCGCCTGACCAGGGAATAAATCCAACACGCATGATGCCATGCGCGCGCTTGCCAACACGAGACCAACGACGCAGTCACCAGTTAGTATTAATAGAAGTCAGTATTTTATATCCCTCTAGTTTTATTTACTGTGTTACACCATAGTAATAAAATAGTCCTGTTGAACTGTTGTGTAGATACACATTTGGAGTGATGGTGATGTCTTGGAAAAAGGCTAGCTAGATGATTCTGGCTAGCCTTTTTCCTACTATTTTGGGGTCGGCTTTCAGTCTTACCAAATGCAGCTGAACACTAGTATTTCCACAACAATTACAGTATTTAAATTTAATAATTACTTAACAATTATGTTTATTTTTTAATCTTATCTGCGCGCTCGTGCTTGCCGCTTACGGTATCGACGTGAGTCGCTTACGGTAGCGGTAACAGTGTTTGAATAGGAGGAACATGATTATTTCGTGCGATCGACGATATGGTATAGTCTTTTCCAAAAGTGTCTGATGAAAATATAAACAAATTGATCAGACAATGTATCTGTGAATGCCAATTTTTTGTGCTACTTATTAATTAGTGCTTTGATTTGATTATTTGAATACCATAATATAAACCCGAAATTGTAATTTTAAATCACCTTAAAATTAAAAATGTTTTTCATTTCACAATTAAGGTTATTTTTACAACCTCAGTTTTTTCAAGGATTTTTCAATTAATTCAGAATTTAATCATATTATTCGGACTATAATTGGTCGGAGAAGTGTTGAGATAAAGCTGAAACCTTCATAATACAGATGGATGTGTTACCAATCTCTTTAGTGAGTGCTTGCGTTAGAATTTAACCTGAATATGGTTTGTTTACACTTTTATCAGATACTTTTGGAGGAGACTATAGGAGCAAGACATTTTGTCTCAGTTGATTTGTCATTCGAGACAAATTGGTATGGGCTTTTACTTATTGACATGAACTTTAACTAATTTTGTGATAATAATATCAGCTATAGCAACGTCATATTTACTATCCCGCAATTATAGTAAGTACAGCAGTCTTCAGCTCAGAACTGCAAGAATACATCAACAAGAATTAATTTGATTGTCAATAATTTATGTTCCATAATACTGTATGTATGTATAGCTACAATTAAGTACCCAATTTATAATACTCCCATTGCAGCGCCACAACACTCTGTCATCCGCCTTCCACATCCAGTCTGTCCCAGCCACCTTCTTTAGCTCGTCGGTCCATCTAGCTGAAGGGCATCCCACGCTACGCTTGCCGATACGTGGTCTCCACTCCAGGTCTCGTGTGTTCAACCAGCCGTAGGTCCTTCGACAAACATGGCCAGCCCACTGCCACTTCAGCTTATTATCTCTCTTGTGCCTATGTAAGTAGAATCTATACCTACCTATGGTATGTGTCGTCGACCCTACACCAGTGTTTCTGTTATCATAAACAAACCTGACTTAAAATAATGATTAAGTAGAGCTCCTGCATTATTACTTCACCCTCAAAACCACGTTACACGAGACGCGTAGGCGCGCATTTTGTTTTAATTATTAATAATTAATTAGAAAAGCATCAAGAGGTCTCTCTGTGAAATGTAAATAACCTGTCACCCTCGCATGCATACGTGAGCCGAGGAGTTCACGCTATGAAAATTAAATTACCGAGTCGCGTGGCTTTACTGTCACAGAGATAGGGTTAACCCACGCTTTAGTGGAAATTTACGAGTCTCTCCTGGCTTTAAGTAGGTAGGTATTTATTTTATCCGGAAATGGAACTATTTTTAAACTTGCTTCTTTTATTTACAGAAGTGTGCAGAAAATATGCTCTTTAGAAGCCCAATGTAGGTAAGCGACACAACTAGCGAAAATTACGCGCTGGAAATTCCGCGCGCTTACGTTTTCGCTGGTGTCATTGGTAATAACGATTTTAAAGCTTTCGTCTGTCTGTGTGAAAATCATAAATGCTAACTCTGTTATCATTTGTCTAGCCTTTTCTCAAAAATTTTTGGGGTCGGCTTTTAGTTTAACCGGATGCAGCTGAATACCAGTATTTTACATGGAGCGACTGCCTATCTGACCTCTACAACCCAGTAACTGGGTAACACGTTACCTCTTGGTAGGACTGGTTGTCAGACTTTTGTGCTTCTGACGACTCATAACGATGTTAAAGATCCACAAATGGCAGCCGGGACCAACAGCTTAACGTGCTTTTCGAAGAACGGAGGGTCTCGATATGTAAAGCCCCATCCACGGACTGACCGCGGCAAGCATAGCCTGCTCCCTGATCGATCGACCCTTGCGGCTGTTACTACTTAATTACGAGCCCCTCAATGCTAACTACTGCTCTCAATACTAAAAATGCTAACTCTGTACATAACTACATAGGTACACGTGGTGGTGAATGCGACAAAGGATTCTTCTTCATCAAAATTAAATTACTGGCATAGTCTCCTCAGTGAGCTTTCGCTATGATTGTTTTCGTTCAAAAGCGAGATTTAACAACTTAGGAGAATGGATTTCTTTGGGTCACTAAATATTGGGACTTTCTTAATCATACTTTGCAGGTTTTTCACAGATGTGTATCCACCCATGACAACAAACTGCTGAAAATGAGTCTCGGTCAAAGGGAATTTGAATTATCAGTGATATCTAAGCCCGATGCGCGGTGCGACAGTGCTAGCAATTTGTATGAAATTAGAAGATACGATTGTAAGTCGTTGCTTCTCTTTCTATTGACTTGAATATTGCCTTTTTTGGACACCCAGCACTGTCTACTTTTCTTGTGAAGCCAGGACCATACGTTATTGTGTATAAGAATACCTCAGGACCTGGTAAAAACAAGTTAGTAAGGTGTAGAGAGGAGCTGACTATCTAGAGGGCTTCAGCTTTATTTGAATACTAGCTTCCGCCCGCGACTTCGTCCGCGTGAAATTTCACCCTCCCCCATTCACCCCCTCAGGGGTGGAATTTCGAAAAACCCTTTCTTAGTGGATATCTACTCTTCACAAAGAACACATCCTGCAAATTTCATGTCTCTAGGACCAGCGGTTTAGGCTGTGCGTTGATATATCAGTCAGTCAGTCAGGACTTTGAATTTTATATGTACTTATAGAAGATTGTAAAAGTCGTATAGTCTGTGAATATAAAGGAGTGTTGATCAATACACCTTTCCTACACTACATAGGTCACAATAAGAACTACTGAAGGCATTAAGTATCAATAAAAGAAAAAACTCTTATGTAGGTATGTACCTCATGATCGTCGGCCTGTTCACCTGGGCGGATCAATTTGATTTTAGTCGAGAATTTATTTCTGATTCCAAGGAAAAGGGCATTAAAGTACATTCCAATATTTTTTGTTCCCTTTTTCGGAATCAATTTAAAAAGCAATTAATTGACTTCAATGGTCCATTTCACTTTTGCAAGTAGAATTACATTACAATGATATTAGATTTTGTGAATAGCTAAGGTCGTTTCAATTTAAATTGAATTGAGCTAAATATAGGTAATTATTGTGATAGTAATTTTGTAAAGCACTGTTATTATAAAATATTTTAACAATTTATAACATCTATACTTATTATAAATTTTGTCTCTGTGACCGCGTTGTTCTTCTAAATTACGAAAAGAATTTTGATACGGTTTTCGTCATCATTTAAAGAATTTATTCCGGCAGGTTTATGTGTATAATACGAGTACATTTGTATTAAATTTATATCTCATACAGAAATTTCGGTTTATTGTCAAGTCGTAAAAACTGTGCGAAATAAGGGTGGGCCGCTTGTTTTAACAACGGGTGTAAAAAAGCCGAGAGTCACTTGTACTTCCCGTCATTGTATTTTTTTTTATACTGGACCCGTACTGGTCCAGTTGGAATTTTGATCTTCAATATTCCAACTTTTATTGACGTTTTTTTCACGAAAACCAGTTTTAAATGTTATAATACAACTTTAAGTACCCCCACGACCTCTGTACCATTACATGCATCCATAAGCACATTTTTTGCGAGTGTTACATTGCGCAAAGACATCACACCAAAATTAAAAGTCGATTCCCAGCAATTATTTTCGTGCAATGTTACTTAGTTTAATGTACAGAATGCGTAGTTGACAGCTATGTACTTAATGGGTCTTTTTACACCCCGTATAAATGATTAATCTTCTGTGTCGTAATTGATTTAAAATGGTACCTTTATTAACAGGTAGGGTACCTACAAATAATTTTGAGTATGGCTACCAACATTCACAATGAAATGTTACAACATATTATAATTTTTATGTCAACCCAAAAAAAACCTTTACTTAAGTTAAAATAAACCAGACCCTTGTAAGGCTTCCCTTGGGGTTGATTATATTCGTCAGAGGTGTCCCTAAGACAAAACAACATTATGTTTAAGTTTGTAGGTACAGCCGCGGACAATGGCGGTCGACCACTTTTCACCCTTATGTCCTTGGTAGTAAGTAAGGTTGAAAATTGGTCCACCGCCAGTGTCCGCGATGGTACCTACTTCTCACTCTTGGTAACCAGGCAAACACTATACATTACTTTTGTAAAACTTGTGCTTTGTAAAATACAGCACCTAAACACTGTGGTGGGAGCCTGGAGATCCGTAACACAGGGTTTCCCTAGCACGGTCTCCAGTCTCTCGCAAAGGACTCCAGTCTCTTGCATTTTCGCTCCAAAGACTTAAATCGTTATTTCTGATATCATAATGAATACTTGTATAGCATAATCAACCTATAAGATTCCCACTGCTGGGATATATAATAATAAAAATAAAGGCCTCCTCTATATGAGAGGGAATGGACCGTAATCCACCACGCGGGCTCAGTGCGTGTTGGTAGATGTCACAACTCACATGTCTTTTAATTTTTGTTCCTAGGACATGTTAGTTTCCTCACGATGTTTTCCTTCGCCGTTTTGAGAGCAGAAGTGATGAAATAAATTACACAAAGTAAAGCGAGGCGCCTTGGTTCGAACCCACGACCTACAATTCGCAAGTCGGGGCCGTTATCACTGGGCCATGCTCTCAACTATGTATACCTATAAAAATATGTATAGGAACATACCAACGTACCAACCTACAACGCCATATTCGTAGAAATTGCAATGGCTATGATTACAAAATAATTGCACGATTATCGCTGGCTGCAAATTGGTCATTATCACTTTTAGTTCCCGTTTTCTACATGTTATGCTGGTTTTTATCTGTTGTATCTAAGAGTGGTGCTTATTATATCATTATCTAAACTGCCAACGGACAGCCTATACGGCATCCCTGACCATTGACTTAGCATCCTGGAGACGGAGTATCATCGTAGATAAAATACACTAAGTCTATCAATAAACTTGTGTGGTGCCACATTTCATTAAAATTTCCTAAGGGGCCTCTGCGGGTTGGCTTCGGCCCCTCGTACGCCTTCCAAAGGACCGGGACCCCATGGTCCCGAGATATGTAAAATCAAAAAAACTTGTACATATTTATATAAAAGGTACTAGCGAGCCGCCCCTAGTTCGCGTGGTGGATCACAACCAGGTTTGTGTCGCAGCAGTGGGAACATAATATGTTGATTAGTATAAAAAGATAACTCACGGTTGTAGGTAGGTATATCTTTTCACCTATAATTGTAAATGAGTAATTTCGAAAAACGATCTCGACCTCAGTTCAACCTCACTAGAACCCAAAATTGTTCAATTTTGTTTGAATGAAGAATGCATTAAGTCAAGGACAACTAAGAAGAAGGTTCGCCTCGAAAACTGACAAGACCATCGTCTTAAACGCCTGAAGCTACAGTTTCCTACTCAAGATTCACCTAAGCGCGATGGAACGTGCGTGCTAAGTGAGTTAACCCTCCACCAATCAAAGGCGTCACAGATATGCGAGTATATGCTTATCCACCCCAGTTGGGTTGGTAAACTTACCTACGAAGTAATGGCGGAAGCACAGAATATATTAAACAGATTGTAGGGACTTTCCCCGACTGTCGGAAAATTAATATCCGTCATGGCCTTGGTTGTATTTAAACTATATAGATATAGTCAAGAAAATATACTTGTTACAAATAGGAATTCCGATTTGAAGAGTTATGTATGTATTTTGGACCAAAGACTTCTACCACTACTACTAAGACTACTTTTTGTTTGAAATGAAGTCATTAATCTTTCGAGCTTCGTCAAAATTCTAAAGTGCAAATTGATGTTTTGTGTTTGTGGTTCACACTGTAAATTACATTAAAATAAATTGTATTGTTTGGTACCTGACGTAAGTATATTTACCCCTCTTAAGCCGGCTTTGGAGTTCTTATAAAGGGAAAACAGATCATACTCCCTGAGATATATGTATAACTCAAGGAAAAAAGAAAAGTAATTCAGCGGTTGCTTCGTTTACGTAAACAAAGGTCCCTTGTTCTCTCCCAATTACGTAGGCCTGCGTTAATTACTACCCACAGGAAAGTTGACCGAGCTATTTCAATCTTTTTTATGAAGAACATGTTATCGGAAAGAAAAGGAGGTAGGTACTTACGGTACATGAACTTTGTTTTAAAGCCATGACTAAAATATAAAGCGAGTCCGTTGCTATAACATTTTCTCTAAACAACGAGATAGCCTGAAATTGTGATTTACACGACATAAATAAACTCAAGCTTTCTTTTGGATAGGCAAAAACTACACAACACGCCGCCTGCTACGATCCTTACGAGTACATATATACCCCTTTTGCTTCGTTTACGTTCATTCACGACGCCGATGTCTAATGGCGAATAGTCTGCGTGCGTATATGACTTTTTGACAGTCAGATGCATAGGCACCAGGTCAGAAAGGTCAGGAAACAAGTTTTTTGGGCATTCACTATATTTTGGGGTTATATTGTCTCCTCTTTTAGCAGACGCCAAAGGCACCTTAAAATGCCTAGATGGTCAGTTCTAACTTCAAATCAGCGGGGTTGTTGAATTTTACGTTGTTGAGCAGACCAATTTTTCTGACCTAAGAAGCAATGGATTAGCAATATCCTTCAAAAATGATACAGATTGAGATTGATAGTGTTTTAGTATTACGCAATTAGGGAGCCGAATGATTTGACCAAAAGCCGTAACCTTCACCATATGGGCTCAAATTTAATCGCCTGTGACGACGCCAACAAGCGACGGCCGGAGCAATTGCTTACTACTTAGAATCGGTAATCGTATTTATAAGGTACTTAACAGTTTCATAGTTATGTGCGGTCCATAGATATCCGAGTGCGGTCAGATTGAACTGGTGCAAATTGTTTTTTTCTAATGCTGTATTTAACACAAAGAATTAACATTGCCTTTCTAAGACGCATAAGTGTCCGTTGGTTGTCGTAATTATTTGTATAGTTAGTCATTTAATTTAGTACCTACTGTAAATAGTTGTGCAGGTTGCGCTTTTTTTGGGCTTTTACTTAAAAACAGGTCCCTATGTAAGAATTACTGTAAAAGTTGTACTTTCTGCAATAAATTGTATTTTTTGTAAATTGTTAAATATTATATAGTGAGAGCAGAGGTGGCCCAGAGGCGCTGACCCCGACATACGAGTTAGAAGTCCTGGGTTCGTACCGAAACAAGTGTTTTGCTTCGTGTATTTTTATTTCAACACCACAGCTTTCAAAAACGGTGAAGTAAAATATCTTGAGAAAACTGGAGTATCCTAGAACCAAAAATTCGAAGACGTGACATCCACCAACCCGCGGGTTGGTGCGGGTTGATGGATATATACCCCACTGAATTATAGAATATAGAATACTAAATTAGTAGGTACTGACCTTAGGAGTCGTTTAAAATACCACCCTACATAACGAATGGCCCGTCGGTCTATTCTGTAAAAATCTCACTGTGGAAACAGGTGAAGCGAGCTATCAATAGTGTCAATCCCAAGCATCAAGTAGAATGACAGCACACTTCAAGTTCACTCCACGTATGTTTTCCTGGTGAAGATTTTATAGACTAGAACGGCTGTATGTCAGTAAAATGTGACCCCGATGAACTAGAAAATAATGAGAGATGAAAATTTTTGAATAAGTATGACCACTACCTATTAACTAGTTTTCTCAAGTAGTAAGCTCAATTTGGCCAAGGACACGTATCAACTTTACTTAACAATTCCTTAAGTAATAGGAAAAGTTTTATTACTTATTAGAAGTTAGGAACAAAAATATATGACGCTTAGACTTACTAAATGGAAACTTTAGGCCATAAACGGTTAAATAACATTGTCCTTACAGAAATTCTTGGATGAATAATTAAAGTAAAAGCTCTTGCGGCTAATAAAAGTACCGTTTTTTGCTGTGCGTTATAATAAATTCAAATCCGATAAAATGTCGGCTAATACCAGTACATCATTAAAGTAAAACTTCTCTTAAAGATTTTTATAAGAACCGACCAGGCTAGTCTTCAGCACGTGCGTGTAATGGAAGCCTCAATGTGAATAATCAGTTTCTTCTCTTACCTGATAATGCACCATGACCAGATCATTGTACCTCTGAATGATGATGTTTTTGCGGATGAATGGATATGCAAGGGAGCGACAGAAGCGAGCTAGAAAACTGGAGAATCCTGACTTGGTTAGGTTAAGCTGTTAATGTGATTTTACTAAAAGAATACAATAGCTTGTGAATTAGACAGTGCCTATAGCTTGAAACCTTTGTAAGCCATAAACAAATTAAATTATTTTTATATTTTCACGAATTTCGGGCCTTTTTATTATCAATAAGAGCTTGAGGTTGTGGATAACATTTAACAAATTTTCGTTCACGGGCCTACCGGGCGTACCTATAGTCCGGGGCCCCCGTATCATTTATAAGGCTGATACGGCAGTAGCTACGTCCCTGCCAAAAGTCAAGAGAACCAAATCAGTATTAAAAACACGGGACTCTAGAATCCGTAGATTTGTCTCAAACGCAATGGCTAACTTCTATGCGATCAACCAGCCACCCACTACTAGGGTCTTAGTTTAAAACCTGTTCTTCTATAGTTGCCAAAATATTTAGCAATGTAAATGCCACCTGGCGAAAGGTTGATATAGGTACTGGACCTGCAATATTTCTCCTATTCCTGCAAGGAATTTAGGTTTTATATTAAGTTTACTGCACCCACTGCAACGTGCCTGAAGAATTCAAAAAGCAATTTGAAGTAAACACTCAATAATTCACATTTACCATGATTGTCTATTCATTTTTCAATACACTCAATCACTCGTATTGAATTGCCAATACCCGGGGGTCGGGCCCCTGCACTGCGGAACCAAATTATCCTATTAACCACAGGAATGGAGTGATCAACGCGCGAAAATGTGTTGCTTCCTCGCTACACGGTTGCTAACAGACAACCATTGTGCGGTAGTTGCAATTAGCAACCGTTAATAGCGTTTTGTAAGGAAACTATAGTGATTTTCATAGAATTATGTGGTAGGTAGCGATAAGGTATACAAACTTAGCTGGTAAAAAGTAAAAGTTTACAAGGCTCGATCGATCAACTAGTAATATTAATAACGTTTACAAATCAATCAAAATCAAAAGTCATTTATTCAAACTAGGCTGAGAATCAGCACTTTTTGACCGTCAAAATTACATAAGACAGTCCCCCAAAACGTCCGCCCTTCACCGCTTCTTAGTGCGGCTGGGAAGAAGTTGGTAAGAAGTGGCGCAACAAACTCCCCAGCAGCACAGCTGTCTGTTCCTGTTATAATAATATTACCTAAAGTGCTAAAGATTTCTTTGTTAGATCCAAACTACAAGGTCAAATTAAATTAGCTAGTGATACTTTGCAGACATGATAGGTTTCAATATCTAAAAATCATTAAACGGAAAAAATATGATTTGATGATTTTTTTGGATTCTACCTACGACTGCAGTTTTTGTACTGACGGAGTTTGGAAAATCAGTTTTTTTTTTGTTAACTTCCTATACATACAGGATGGGTTTCAAAATCTGAACACGATAAAACAATGAATACCAGATTTTCTAAACTCGTACTAACTATACTAAAAGCAGTCGTTGACTGAAAAAAAACCGGCCAAGTGCGAGTCGGACTCGCGCACCGAGGGTTCCGTATAAAAATTTAAGGTTTTTGGAACTTTTCCTTTATGTGTGCTATAAAACATTGCTTCATGCCAAATTTCAAGATTCTAGGTCGACTGGAAGTACCCTTTAGGTTTTGATTCCCTTGCGAGTAGTTGCGAGTTTGAAAATATACGGCTTAAATTGCCGTTTCTTTTGATTGCGTTGACATAGAAGTTTGATTTTGTTACAGCTTAAAGGTATTATAGACCTGAGTATTTGATATTAATTTCAATTTAATACCTCTACGCGTTCATGAGAAAAGAAGTAGTAACTTTAAAATTTTCAAAAATATGTTTTTTTATATGATGTAACTAAAAATTTACGGTTTTCGTAATTTTTCCTTTATCTGTACTATAAGACGTTACTTCATACCAAATTTCAAGATTCTAAGTTCACGGGAAGTACCCTGTAGGTTTTGATTCCCGTGCGAGTTTCGAAAATTTGCGGCATAAACGGCTGTATCTTTTGATTGCGTTGGCTTAGAAGTTTGATTTTTTCACAGCTTCAAGGGACAGTAGACCTGAGTAATTGATATAAATTTCAGCTTCATACCTCCACGCGTTCCTGAGAAAAAGGGTCTTGACAGACGGACGGACGGACGGACAGACGGACAACAAAGTGATCCTATAAGGGTTCCGTTTTTTCCTTTTGAGGTACGGAACCCTAAAAACAAACGAATCATAATAATTTTTATTCGTTTTATACCTACGTCTGCGAAGTTTTGCCAACTAACTTAATTTGACCCTGTGTGTCATAAAAGAACAGTACCTATTCAGTATTTTTCACTCCAACAAACTACTAATTTCAAGTATTCCAACTCCGTTAACG
Source organism: Amphipoea lucens (assembly GCA_947508005.1). Classification (NCBI taxonomy): domain Eukaryota; kingdom Metazoa; phylum Arthropoda; class Insecta; order Lepidoptera; family Noctuidae; genus Amphipoea; species Amphipoea lucens. The sequence goes on from OX382374.1 coordinate 10,956,739, forward strand.
AGAGTCAACAACTGAAACAGAAATTCTTTCAAAACTCCCATTTGCCTTTAACCTTCAAAGCACTTTGATCCTAATTACATTTGTATAAAATAGTTGAGCCTGCAAGCTATTTATGGAACCCCTATGTCCGGTCAGAAGTGTGCCGGCCACAACTTTATTGCGCCGCAGTTGCGGACAGGACAGGGCAGGACAACTTGCAGATAGCGGACCCTCGCTGCGGAATTCCGGATCGGGATGCAATTGGTGTGTGCCGCAACGTACAGACTTATTAGATTTTGTGAAACTTATATTTGTTGCCTGTGGGAATCCATCGCACAAAGCAGCACGACCTATTGTAGAGAAAATTATTTTTTGTTAAAATCGAATTCTTGGTACTATGCACCTGACCTTTCTGAAGAACATCACCGATGAGGTTACTATATTCTAAGGTGTGTGTCCCGGCCTCCCGAACGTAAACGAAGCAGGTGGCGTTCTGTGGTTTCTGACGGCGTAAGTTTATGAGTATATTTCTTGATATAAGGTTATTGTTGAACCTAGCCGAGAGCTAAGGTCATTCATAAAAAGCTACTTATTCGAATTACATTAAATTTACATACAAAAATGAGAGACGATAATACTAAAGCTTGATGAAGGAAATAGCGTGTGTCAAAATAGCCTTCAAATCTTCAAAGGGCTTTCGCGGGGACTTAAGAATTCCACCAACAATGGCAATCCTGTCGGTAATAAATCCCTTAACCAAACCCTCTATAAGTCGATAAAACCTCATTGCATAAATTCCACTAACTTACACCACGCCCTAACAGAAAATGCAGGAGCCAACTTGGAAATGCCAAATGTAATCTCGAATTCTGTTCGGAGTATAAAATTATTTCAAGCAGTTTAAAGTTAAGTCCAGACTGGTCCTATCTGATTCAATTAATCGCAGATTCGGAGATTGGAACTATCTCAGAGTGGTACCTAATATCTGGAGACGTGTACAAATATGTTTGCAACAAAGTAACGTTAAGCTATGCGATAATAATGACCTTTTCGAACCCAAGCAGGCTCTTTACTTTGTGTAAATTTTTTCATCACTACTACTCTCAAAACGATGAAGGAAACATCGTGAGGAAACCGGTTATCCTAGAACCAAAACTTCGAAGACATGTTACATCTACCAACCTGCACCGGGCCCGCGTGGTGGATTCTGGCCCGCTCAACATATACACACATAAAGAGGCCTGCGTCCCAGCAGTAGGAACATTCTAGGCTGATTATGCAATCTTGCATCATGTCTAAGCAAGGACTGTCCTGAGATTGACACTTCAATGAAAAGTTAAGGCCAGTCCTATTCCTGTCCTCTTAGGGGCGTTCGGCGGTTTGTCCATACAAAAAGAGAGCAAAGTATAGAATGACGTACGCATCCTTTCGCATCGACGCGACGAACGCGCTCTGGCGTAGTGTAAGTCAGTCGATCAATGTGTCCTGACCCTTATTGGCCTTATACTGTTCCAAAATATGTAGTACAGCAGGTCGCGAAGCAGATCAATGTTTTGTGTTACTTTGTTGGCTTTCCGAACTAAAGTAGAAAGAAGTTCTGCCTAACAATTTGGGACAACACAGGTGCAATTTTATGTAATGTAAATTCGTGTCGTCTCACATCAATATGCTGCATTCGTTTTATGTGTTTTCTCCTTATCTTGATATCCTCGCTCGTTCTTATGATCATTAGGCATTCATATTCATTTATTTGCGTTCCACAAGGTAAAACAAGATGTTAACAAAAGGCTTAGAGCTAAGAGCCGTTGTAGGTAATCCTAGTGTAGATTATTAATGATTTATTTCCGCTAATGTCTAAATTATATCGAGTGTTCAATAAAACAGGACTTCTTCTGTTGAAATAATGTATTTTACAGTTTCAAAAAATCAATAAAATATCTATTTAATTAATTGTTTTAATCCTAAGGATTACAAAAATAAGTATTCTTATCATAACAATTTAAAAAAATATTTTTTTTAATTACATAGCTTCAATTGCATCACCCAAACTTTAAAATGTTATTCATACTTACACAGTTGAATATTTACGTTTAATTTTACTAAAAGAATATTTACAATGACGTTAAATACGTCTATAAATGGAAGACTTAAAATTAAATTGACTATTATAAATGAATTATATCATAAGTCTTAAATTATGTCATGTTTAGAGAAAGCTACCGATTAAGCCGTAACGTTTAGTACATGACAAACTAAACATACTAAAGTAACTATTAGTGGACTCTTGAATACATTTATTTTTACAATTACACTTAATAAATACAATTCAAATATTAAAATTTACATATATTTCGGTTTACTTATAAATGTCACTTAATTAGGTAACTACTCTGAGAACCAAAATGATACTACGATACTAAATTTTCAATTTGTTCATTATTCCTACAGATTTTCTAAAATGCTGCCGTGCTTATTATTAAGTGTCCCGTTTCTTACAAAAGCTGGTGATATTAAAACAACATAAAAGCAAATTGTATTAGAATATTACTGTAGTCCGCCGCAAACCGGATTGCAATCATCCCGAAAATATTGTAACCTGCTTCAAGATGATCACGATAAATTAATGCAAAATTTACGAATTAAAAAGGGATATCAATTTCTTCTGTTAGATGTTATTTTAATATTGTTATTTAATAACTATCTGCTTTTTGCAAACTATCCCAAAAAGAAATAAATTACTAGTATTTCATAACATTTTAGTCGATACTTTCAAGCTTAGAGTTGAATGGTCATTTTGCTTCGACGGGGAAGCCTTTATCACAAATGGGGCAGGAAATTTGCATATTTTAGTGTTTGTTTATAATAAAACTGAAGATGATTAAATCATGATCCAAACCAAAGAAAATAATCGTCGAAATTAATCTGGTAACACAATATTTTGGCATTCCGGTCACCCTGACGTATACTATAATAATGGTAATACTAAAGAAAAGATATTCGTATGACTTATATAAAGGAGACCAGTAAGATTGGCACAACATGTAGTCAACATAAATAAATATAGATTCAACCTTTTCTTACTATAAATGGTTATATAGTAGACATTTCACAATAAAAGATCGAATTAGAATCGCGCTTTGCATGAAAAAACTCTTACGACCATCCAAAGTGATAATCATGATTAAGTCAATAAATTGCATATCGTTTTAGCACAAATTCTCAGCTTTATTATAACTATTTATTTGTTATAATTGTTCCGAGATTCTCTAATGTTTCTGCACCATTCAGCACATGAATAAAACTTATACCATTTGTAATATATACGTAACAGGCAAAAATAAGTACAAAAGTGATAGAACCAAAACTTGCTATTGATATTGCACTACTATTGAAATGAATTAATAAGCAACGATGTACTAAAAATAAAATAATAATAAATGTAATAGGTGAGAATTTAAAATAGATTATAATTTACGCTATTTACAATTCATAGTGCTATTCAGAGCATTCATAAAAATAGTTTAACTAATTTTGACAACGAAATCATTTTACAATGAGTTTCTTCTTTATCGACTCCGTAAATCACTATCAGTTGACGAGCAACTGGCAAGAGCTAACACCTAAATAATTAATGGCATTATTAACTTTCAACTGTCGTGGAACTAACGTAGCGAAGTGAGAAAACAGTTTACTTGTCACAATATACTAGCATGATGGAAACGCCATATTATCTATTCTTTATAATATTAAGTAAAATAATGGTTACGTACTGAATAATATTGACTTTTCTAAGAATATAAATCTTTACGCATATACTGAAACCTATATAAAAATAAAGGTCCGCGTGCCTCGCTTTGATTATGCAAATTTACCGTAGTCGAGGCAATAATTACAAATGGAGTTAAATCTAGTTTGAATTCAGTACAGATAAGTCTGGTGTTTGTTACACATGTCCTCATACTAGTAAGGTTTTCTCCTGTATTCGTTAACTCGACTAATTTAGAAGTTATTGTCCCATCCGGAGAGGTCGTCTGGTGGTGGTTCGTCACCATCGGGAGGATATTGGTCGAAGTTGTGAGTGTCGACTGGAGACTTCACTACAGGGGTGATAGGAGGTTCCAGAGAACGTTGTGCCAGGCCCTCCCAGTTGAATCCGTCGAACCACCTGAAAAGTGCATAGAAAAGATAAATAATTGGTAGGTAGTTAAAAAAACATCATCAGCCTTATAGCAGCCCACTGCTGGATAAAAGTCTCTTCAATTAAATGGTAACAAAATTAAACAAAATAATGGTAGGATTATTGTCATTCGGCTTCAATGTCAGATTTATTGGGCCACTATTTTATTCCCTCTTTAAATTTTACGGCGTAGTTGTTGCAGTTACTCAGTAATAACTCTAGATAGACTGCTTTTTCTACCTCCTTCTTTATTATGTCTCTCATTGATCTACTTAGACTTAAGATTCAAACTTACTTGTGTTTCTGTATCTCCGTGATGCCACCTCGTTGGTAGCCAAGTCGCTCAGCAGGGTTGTCTCTGCACAGCTTCTTAATGAGGTTAGCAGCATTCCTGGTGATGCAGCGAGGGAACTCCACGGCATCGATACCCTTGAGAATCTTGTTGTACGTTTTCATAGGATCAGTTCCGGTGAAAGGCGGAGAGCCGGTAAGCAACTCAAACATAAGAACTCCTGGAAACATAAATATGTTGATGTTAGCAATGAAGTAAATGAAGATGACGGTAAAATTAACAATTCGAAACGGATTTGAGCATTTGATGATGATAATGTAATTAAAGGAAACGATGAAGCAATAGGTTATGGGATAATGAATTCTTACAACAAAAAAAAAATGTTAGAAAAATCAATGAATCTGGCTCGTTATCAAAATTTAATTTGGCAGCACCAGTTTGTCTAAAGTGTAAAGTTAATTTAAAATAGTTATAGAATGGTTTGAATTATAGGTAAAAACAAAATCATTCAAATCATGCAATCGAAATTTACAATAATATAACAAAACATTTTACCTAATGACCAATAGTCTGCGCTAATATCATGACCTCGGTTCATAATAACTTCAGGAGCCACATACTCTGGCGTGCCGCAGAAGGTCCAGGTCTTACGGCTAGCTTGCAGCTTCTTCGAGAAACCAAAGTCAACTAGTTTCACGTAGCCTTTTCCGTCTAATAGTAAATTCTCAGGTTTGAGATCCCTAGAAACAAAATAAAAGAAAATGATCTTAGATGTTCAACGAAATTGCTGAATATTCATGTTTAACAAAGATCACAGCTTTTCTTTGTAATAATGAATGACTTGTTTTTCATAGATAAGGTCTTACCTGTAAATAATATTCCGCGAATGAAGGTAATGGAAAGCTTCAACCACACAAGCCGTGTAGAATCTCGTTGTGGCATCGTCGAATTGCCCTGAAATCAAGCTAGTATTATAGCCAGGCTGTTCGAAAATGTTTATAACTTTAAAAGATCTTTTACAAGTTTTAGTTTATTTGTTTACCTCTATCTCTTAAAATAGTCCACAACTCTCCTCCCAGGCAAGTTTCCATCAGCATGTACAAGTATTTACGGTCTTTGAACGTCTTATACAACTTGACGATGAACTCGCAGTTCATCTCGGACATAATCTCCTTTTCTGACATGATATGCTGCTGCTGCCTGGTTTCAACGATCTGGGCTTTCTTCATCTGCTTCAAGGCAAAGCTCCTGCTTGAGTCGCTCTGGATCTGGACCAGTTCCACTCTGCCAAAGCCTCCAATACCCAGGGTCGCGATGATGCGGAGGTCTGAGAGACGCAAATTGGCGAATTCCTCGTTTAATCTGAAAAAGTAGATGGTCTATTAGAAATCTGACCTCGAATTCTATTTTTAACGGCTGCGGAACAAATTTGGAGCTTATGACAATGAATAGTCTCGAACAACGCGCGGTAAAGAATGGATACAGGAGGTGGTCTTGGCCCAACAATAACACGACAATATCTAAGTTGACAATATAATCGAAATTGAATAAGTACAAAAACATACACTTTTGAATAACTTTGATTTCTTTTTAAATTGTTAATAAAATGGACAACTAGCTACTTCCTCACTCACAGTTGTCATAGCAAAACAATACATTATTAATACACGAGACATAATCAAAACCAGTAAACCAGGAGGCTTATTGATACCGATTATGTCAACATAAACACGTGTTGATATGACACTGTAACTGATATCTGTGTGAAAAGGAGATACAGACAATTTGCCATATCAAAATCTTTTCAAACTACAAAGTATTGGCCCCAAAATGTCAGTTCATCAACACAATAACTTTCCTCTAGAGTTAATTGATATATCTTTTGTTTTTACTGCGATTCCATTACTAAGTCATCCAGATGCGCTCGCGCCTATTGTTTTCATTCGCACCTCACCATCTGTGCAACAAAAACGCGGGAAACGTAATTGTTATCGCTCAATGCCGTGGTAGACACATTTTCTACATCAAAGAGGAAAGTTAATAACCGATTTGCTTCCACTCTTTAATTAAATTCGACATTGATGAGTAGAAAGTTTTAGAATTACTTCAAAATTTTTATAACTTACCGTTCTTTCAAAATCCGCATTGTTTGCATCAAACAAAAAATAAAAATGATTATAGACAGTGAAATCAAGATACAAATCGTTATCATTTCTAGTCATATTCCAGTACCTATTGTTCGAGAGTCAAAAAAAGATTAATAGCCACACAATGGTTTATGCTGCTTGTGTGGAATATTTTGTGATGTTATCGTAGTCGGCTCAGTTTCGGATTGGTGTGAACTTGACATAGGAAGAATTAATGGCTCCCAGGCATTAATGACTTCTTAATTAATGTTTAAATTTAAACATTCCATCAAAATACAATTTACTATATATACTTATATTATCTTTATTGACTCGTGAAAAAAATCTTATTCATACATTTATCTACAAACGACTTTGACTGAATCTTAAGAATAGCTCAGATTGTTAATATGTTCTAAAAATTACTTAAGCCGACTGTAACCATTTGTATGAGAACGGACTTGAAGTAAAATTGTAACAAACAGGACATGACATGTATCATGTGAATTGTACTAATTATAACAGTGACTCATTTGAAAGGGTGACAAGGTCAAACTAGCAGAAGAAGATTTAGATCACGAACCAACAAATAAAGGAAAAGTGATGACTTACCGCTGTCTGCTGTCTCCTTCATCCTTGTACTTAGTACGGATCTCGTCGAGAGCCGAGATGAGTTGGTTGAAGGTCTCCCGGTCGATGACGAGGCAAGTCGTGCCCTCCGGCGAGTCGCAGATAATGTTGGCCGTTCGAAGATCGTCCCTGGAATTTCAGAAAACAATGTTGCAATATTTGTCGCGTATCTAAAAAGAAGAAATAAAAGGTTGTCCTACAAGACATTAATGTCTGTTTATAAGTCATGATTCATGACTAAGCACTAAAAAATGACAATGACGGTAAATAACATTGTCTTCAACAGAAATAATTTCATGTTAAACAATCATACATTCATCGTTAGCACACACACCCACCCAGCACTATAATAAATGATTGTCAAGTATTCCCAATGAAAACGTGCATTTTTAATCATAAAGTAAAGCTTACCCTTGTAATGCCTTCTCTCCGAAGAAATCGCCTTTCGTGAGAGTTCTTATAAACTTCTCATCGTTACTGTTTGGTGGTTTCTGAGTCACTTTCACCTGAAAAATAGATAATGACATAATCATCATTCAGCATTTAAAAAATATAAGTAGTCCAGTGTGTAATTTCTTAATCTTCCCATTGTTGAAAAATGGCATAATTAGTTTGACGTCAAAATTGCCTGACGTTATTGTAAAAGCGTGGATGCTGAACATAATAACAGGTTAGGTAAGCTTATTACCGTTATTATAAAAACGTGAAACGGACGTTTAGACAACATCGAAAGTTGTCATTAAACTCCGGTCCGGATGGACATGAAGTAAGGCACGCAGGGCCAACGGGCATTTATGTTCAGGCATCATAATATGCTCTGCAATTTAGTCACGAGCATGTAATTACCTGTTCCGCTATGTAAATTAGTAATTAGCCTCTGCTACTGATAAGGGAAACGATAAATTCTTTATGTTTCTCAGGCCAGCTAAGTCAGTAAAAATTGGATCAACCAACGGTTACAAACAATCAGGCTGTATCGAAAAACTAAATCATGTATCTAACTGTTCATACAGATAATAGAACATAAATCATAAAATAAAACAGGAACTAAGCTAGTTTACAATAGAGCGAAACGTGGTGAATGCTCAATGGTGCATCAAAACAGTAATAGCCGAAAAGTTCACACCTCACGACGAATTAAAAACTTAAATATAGACCGTTCTATTTTTGGAACAGCTATTTCTACCTTTTGTTATACTACTCGTAGATGCGTTTACACATGGCACGGTAATGTTATCTTTACCGTGCACATGGTAACAGTACAAGACCCTATAAGCTGTTTGACGAAAGACAGGATAGTAAATACTGCCCTATCTATATAACTTCCATCTATGTACACCGGAAACTGTTTTACAACCCGGTTAAATCAAATAAGAACGAAATTTAGAAAAAGAGTGAAAAAACTAAAAAGCATACAAACATTGATGAGATAACAACGGAAATAGAAGAGATAATGTAACTTTGAGTTAACAGACGACGACGATGAAGTCATCCGGATAATTTTATAAGATCAACAAAACGGGAACTGTTGTCACACCTCACTGGTTTATGAGGTGCTCGCTATAAAAGTGTTTAGTTCTTAGAAGTGTAACAACTGATCTATCCAATCATTTGGTGTAACGAATGGTCTGTGGTCATTCAATCTTTTGGTTTGAAACAATCATAACTGAGTGGTATTCAATTTAATTCTTGTTTTCCTTGACAATCTAATGTCACCCCAGAATTTAGCTTCCCGTTCAGAATTTTCAGGACTAGCGTTCAGGTAAGGTGCAGTGCAAGTATCAAAGCATACAAGACACAAGTTATATTATCACTATCCAATTTTATTTTTGCAGGTTCACTCAAACGTATACCAATTTTGAAAGTTGAAGAATATACTCCTTAAGTCCTTAGTAGTAGGAATCTTTTGCTCACGCTTTACAATTATTTAAGCCATCATACATGTTGATTTAAGTTGAACTAATCAGTGTTTAGGTTCAGTTGCTTTAATGTTCATCTAACTAACCGGTAAGTAATGCCTTAGCAACACAAATGATCGCCGATCCGTAATGTTTGTTCTAAATAACATAATTTGCATATTGGTACAGACATAGGTACTTTAATCACGTAATGTAACTCTTTCACTCGAATAAGTTACCAAGACTCTATTGACTATGTGAATATTCAACAGGTTACCAAATAAGATTACTTCAAAAATTGGGAACAATTCGGTCGTAATAATGAAACCATCACAGTTTGAGAAGAATAAGGACATTACTTCATTCTTACGACTTTATTGTTACCTTTGGTATTTCGCAGATTTTAGAACAATGCTCTCAATGCTGAGACAACCTTGCGGATTTGCAACGCACTGACAAATAAATTTTGTTCGAAAAAAAAAAGAAAATGTTATTGGTATTATTTTCCTCGTAAAATTATTCTGTTTGGTTTTAAGTACGAATATAGAAAATAATTTTAGGAGAACTATAACGGCGTATTTTTTCTGCAAATATCTAGAAGCATCTTTCACATAATATTGTCTAAATGTCATCAACAGTAATTCGTTTTATTTATATCTTAAAAAACTAGGTAACAAATATCTAAACGAGTTCCATAGACAACTAATAGAGTGGTTCCGCAATCAAATGTATTCACAGTTTATCTAGAAATATTTTGTTAATTGAGTTGCGGTAAATTGCTTCATTCGCTACGATTTTTTTATGTAAGTAAATAAACTTATGCACAGAAACGGAAAAAGAGTTATTATAAAATACATTTGCACGAGGCAATACATGTATGTATTTGCACTCACTACTCGTTTATGGAAATAACTTTCTCTCATCAAGTCGGATGTAAAATGAATGTACCTTTCTAACAAATATCTACAACGTAATATTTAAAATTTAAATAATCCGGTGCTCATTACCATGTACGGAAAACAAAGACCAAGATTATCCAAACAATAAGTTTGGAATGCCCAAATATTTCCCACAAAGCGTTCAAAAATCTGGCCTCAAAATGCCATACAATCCTCTCGCTTGTCCACAGTGCGCTGACCTTGGGGCCACACTACCACAATAGCCGGGCTTTTGGCCTTTACCACCTCCGTGTTATATAAAAATTGAGTCACACTGGTGATTGTTTAATGTCCAACGTTGCGATCGCAATGATTAGTCCTTTATAGATTATAACAACGTCATTACATGCCGATTACAATCTAATTCAGGCAGCTCTTATACGTTACTTGGTAAACTTAGCATTCCTGATTTCATAATTAGGTTCCTGTTCCGGTTATCCGTTCACTTCTACATGAACCTTTTTCAGCTGTGCAACTAATTTTGCATTTTCCTATGCATTTATACTTTCATATTACTTTCATATTAACAGTCGCTAGTGCTACAGATACAACTCTGAATAACCTATGTTTATTTGTCTGCACTGTATCCAATATCTTTAACTCTCTGAGCAAAAATATGGACAATGTGTGAAATCAAAATATTCCAGCATTTGCACTGGTCAGAAATAACAATCAGTGATTGCAGAGACGTAATTCTAAATGCCAAGGTGAACCTCTTGAACAGTCACCGTGTCGACTGCACGAAGCTTATACAATTTAGTGTCATGACAACATAAAGGAAATATTATTATGACTATCGAAACTGACTTTTACAAACAAGTCTCAAAATGAAAATCATTAGGTAGTGTTTCACTATAACAGCGTCTAATTGTTAGATTCCATTTTTGGTTCAACGTGCAAAAAATCTGTTGAAGATAACACTACTGACGAAAAAGCGATATCAAACATGGCTTCTGTTGACATTAGGTGCGTGTTTTTATTATTTATGTGCTTTATAAACACTCATGTTTTTTTTTTATGTTAACAAAGGTAGAAAGAAAAATATGACTAATAACAAAGATCAAGATACAAAAACATAATAATATTATAATAAAACCAGAGTTATGTCATCAGAAGTAATATTTAGAAAGCGAAACGATTATTACAGATAATCGAATTACGCAGTGCCGAAGACGGATATGTTTATAAAACACGGAGGCGTGGTCAAAGGTAAAAAAGTCACGTCGCTCCGGGCAGACGCTCGAAAGTTGGTCCAAACAACGAAAGTGAAATTTTCAAGCTTAGTGGACATCTTCATTTTATGTATGGAACAGATTTCTTTCCATGTCATCGTAATAAATGACCACAACATGACAAATACCCACTTACTCGAAAATATATTAGTAGATGACAAAGTGATTATCGAACTAATGTTCCTTCTGTGGTATGATGATAAACATCGAATTAGAAAGTCGTTAACACGTCAATAGCTGAAGAAGACCATTATTAAGTAATAGCGTCATAATTTCCATGAGTCCATTTTTGGTAGTGATTAGAATAAAAAATCGATAAGTATTGCAAAAACCAGTATTATTCATCGATGTTATAACTATGACTAATCGTGTCTATTTATAAACACATGTAACGACAAATAAATGATAATGCGTCTGCAAAATTAATTCTTGATTATAAATGATTATAATTATTCTAATTAACATTCTAACAAGATTATGTTAGTTTTCTTCAAGTTGCATTTGATATAAACATAACTATGTATTAATGATTAGTTACTTAATAACAAAATGCTATGAAATTCTTTAACTATCTGTAGTGCTAATTGCAACAACGCAATAAAAAATACTGTGCTAATTCGAAACATCTAAACATTAATTGGATAAACGAAGTTCCGGGATAACAGAATTAAATAACTCCAAAAATGGTGTGAACGAAGTTACTCGGCCACGCCTATCTATGTATCCGGATAACGCTTTGGAACTACTTGATGGATTTCAAGTGATTGGCTCCATAGCTCAGATATTTTATTGTAAAAGGAACTGCTACAAGTCAACTTATATTTAAAACAGCCCGAGTGAAGCCGGGAAGAGTCACTAATGTAGTAATAAAACGAAATGAAGAAGACACTTACCTGTCCTTTAGAAATGATGAAGAAGGTGTCACCGCGGGCACCCTGCCTGATGATGTAATCGCCATTCTGGTAGTGAGTCTCTTCCAGTACGTCAGAGATCTTGATCAGTGTGTCTTCAGGCAAGTCTTTGAAGATCGGCACGCTGTTGAAAAAAGAAGCAAAACCGTTAAAAACTGGACCACAGATTATGTCACCATAAAAAGTAGGCTTACTGTTACGATTACGCTGTAGGCTTACGTTTGAGAGGAGAAAGTGTTCGGCCGATGGCGTATTAAGGAATTTGTACGCTATAAAATAAACAAGTATGCTTTCAATGTTATTGTGGTGTGTAACTTGTTTCTATAAAAACTATTTAAGCTGTACCTTAGTTTTTACTGTCTATATTTTTCACAATAGGTACCAAGATGCTTGTTAGACAAATCTTACATTTACGAAACTGGTCATTTACTATCGACATTTTTAATAATTATAGTTGAATTGTGTGCTTATATAACTTCACCAATCATGTAGTCAATTTATTTCTACCTAGTTCTGTGCATACTAAAATCAATTCAACAAGCTATTCGGTTGAAAGTGAACGCTAAAAGGTTGCTGGTCAACTTTTGCGAGGTTTCCCTGAGTGAGTCATGTAATGTAAACCTATAAGTTAGGCAGATAAGCCAAATATAGATTTGAGAATTTGATTTTGGTATTACTTATTTGCACAACGACGTGGGTAAGAAATGTAATTATCTTGGCGACTATAGAGTCTTTGGCATTTTCTTTTTTAATATCATGTTGTCCTAGCTAGATTATTATAGATATGTGTATTATCTCCTACCTACTTTATAGTTATTTCTAAGCAATAGTAATTTATCGGCTGCTTCAGACATTGTTAAATGATCAAACATTTTCTCTACAGTATTTTTATCATGAACGGGTTATTGCAATAGAATAAAGATCTCAAACAATTATATTCATTGCAATTTAATGTCTTTCTATACAGCTGCGCAATGGCAGTGCACCATTTATCACACAATTAAACCCACATAAAAGAGTAGTCAGCAGAACAGTACAATATTATTGTAACTGTGCGTCACAGTGAGTGCGAGTGAAAATTGCTTCAATCATATCATTTTTCACGGTCAATACTCTTCGGTCCAAAAGTATATTAAGTCAATATTTATTATGCTGGCTGGTAAAACCAAATACAGTTGCGTAATATCGAGCTACATTCTAACATTGAGAATTATTTATCATAGACAACATGGTTCTTGGAACATAATACATAAATGAATAAACAAGTTTGTAGGAATGGATAAATCCACCAAATAAGTCTTATTTAACGTTAGTATGTAATAGCACTGAAGATAAATACGTAAAAACAGAAATACAGGTTTTTCTTTTAGTTGGCAGTTTTGACCTCAATGCAAGGTCTGACAGTGACCTCGCTCAATTTGACAGTGGTTTGTTCTGCAATGTTAGGCTATATCAAATCAAATTATACCATATTTGATCTGGTTGGACTTTTTGTTAAGCGTCTGCAGATATTTATTTCCTTATTTACTGAAAAAAGTTTAAGGAAAATTCAATATTAACTTGAATAGAAATAAGAAGTTGCGAGACAGCTACTGACAATTGTTCAGACGTTCCCTAAACAATGATTAACAATAACATGAAGTAAATTGATATCTTGTTGCGTTGTTATATTGCAACATCGTGTAACTTGATGCTAATGCACAAGCGGGTAATTAACTAAAGTATGTCGAGGCAGAAGCTACTACTCCACGATCAGTATCTTGGACAGAGGAAAACTCAATACCTATCATCATTAATGATTATCTACACGTATTACAAGATTAAAGGAGCATTCAATATTTCATCAAAACAGTTTTCATCGCGTTCTTGGGATAACGTTTCTAGAACAATTTACATAATTATCTAATGATCGCTAATGTGCGCAACAATGAAAGTTTAGTGACAGAAGATACCACTTAAAAATGTGAAACCAACTGAGTTATTATAAATGTGTATGTACAGACGCCAGCACATCAAGCTACCCTAAACTGTCAAATTTTCCCAATCAACTTTGAACCTTATAATTTGGCGATAAACTTGAAAATCTATTAAAGAAAGTTGACAGATTGTAGTAGCTTGATGTGCTGGCGTCTGTACATAAAAACCCATACTAAACATTTGAGTAGGTACTACACGAACAAATAAACGCGGTGAACGTTATCGACAATGTTTACTAAAGATCGTCACAAAAATCGTACAAATGACTGGTAAATAACAATGATATCAAACTGATGGCAAACAATACAGTTATATTTATCGTCACTCTGAAGAACAACTGAGTACATACCTATCCCTCGAATTTAATTGTCTGGAAAGATAAACAGGAAATAATCGTTTTAATGTGGCGTTGGAAGATGTTTATAAAGCAGCTGGGGTACGAATAAAAGAGTCTACTTCGTCAAATAGGTGACGAAGTTTATAGAGTAAAATGGACTTTAAAATCTGAAATCCTATCATCTGATTTCTAAATCAGAGCCTGCATAGGCACACATTGTCACAAATACGATAAACGATGCATTTGAAACCATAGATCCACCATCCTCCATATTAGATTTTCAACATTCCTATTAAGTCAATGACAATGCATGGTGCAACAAAGATAATAAATTAGTCTAGAGGTTCAGACTAAAATATTAAGTGCAGTTTGGTCGCGTCCCTGTTGGGAAAAAATTATACATGTCTCATGTACCGGCTAGTTCTGCTTTCTTAGAATAGATTATTACATCTGAGCAGTGAAAGGATTGCAGTCTCAAAATGTCAACTTGCAAACGTGACGGCTAGTAAGTGAGTATTTCGTAAAGTGCGCGCGAGTGCTTGGGCAATGTTGCGTTGACACTGGTTTCACCAACAATGGCTTTGTTTTATTGCCGGTTGACAGCTAGATGAATATAAACAGTCTGTGCGTAGATAATGAATTGTTTTCGTGCGTTCAATGCAAGCCAATCGTTGCGTGTTAGTTTGGCATAGCATCGGACGAAAGAATTGAATCAAATGCCAATAGCAAAAAAAAGTGTTACAAAAATGTGACCCAAAACGCTTGTTCCAAAATAAAACTAGACTATGTCGAACCGGTTGCATCCCAAATTGACAGCAGTCATAATATTTCATGTATTCTTTTTTCTTACTAGTCGAGAGACATCAACCATATTCTGAACATCAACCTGACAAGTTCTAAAATAAAGCAGCAAGCAATAACTTAGATTAACATCGCGATAGAGACATTAATCTTGAAGATGATGGCTGCAACTAAGATGGATCACCGTGCTAAGAGCATGTACGGGTAGTTCGTAGGATATAAAGCAACTGATGCTAAGCATTCTACAACACGATACCCTTGATTGTAAATGGAAGGCTGTCTAGAGTTACACGATACCCGAGCCGAACACAAATAAAACTTTTATTATGGCCATAGGGCACAGAAATGTTTTAGTATTACAATGCGTATCGTCGCTGTAAAATTTTTACGATGTTTTCTATCTATGCATTTCTTAATTTTACATTCACATAACATACTTTAATTGGGTTTTCTACAACGATTCAAGCATTTGGATGTCGGCTACCAATTAACGAGAATGTATTGATGTTTTTAATTCTAGCGAAGATCGTTCCAATAACATCGTTCACGTTATTAATAAATTAACATTCTTGCGTTACAATCTATTCACATACGCAGCTCGTGTCAAGGCCCGCTCTGTAGACGGCATTGTAAGAGTGTGAGCCCGTCGAAAGCAGAAGAATGGGCCATTGCACGCCCATTGCATTTGCATAAGTGTCCTGAGGTCAATATCCTTCTCTGTCATCGGTAATGCTCTCAGAGGCAAGCCTGTATTGTTGTGTTCGGCTAATACAGATATATGGAAACCATTCAGAAGGTATAATGAAGACTTCCGTGTTGTATGGTATCACTAGTCTCGAGAACATGAATAATACATCATTGTTAGTCGATTTCATGCAAGTGAACGTAGAAACATACATTAAATTATTGTCTCTTTTCTCTGTCATTCTTTACGTATGAACTAGGCGAATGTTTACCGATTCTAATCATTGTAGGTAATATCACAGCACGTTTTGTTAGAGACATACTTTTTATACGATACAAAGATATGCATAATTTGAAATGTACACGTTATGTAACAAAGAACAAATGAAAGTACGAGTAAGAGGAGTTAAAGAATGGACTAAAATAAAAAGATGCAGTAAACGTAGATTGGAAGTTTCACTACGATTTAATAATTGTAATCAGTTGCTTTAAATGAAATCGTGATTACAGAACATAACTTTAAAGTTAGATTTACAAACAACATGTGTTTAAATGGGAATTAGGGCGAGTGCTTGCTATTGAATCGTTGTTAAAACAAAATAATGTGAACATATTAAACATTTCGTTTGTCAGTGAAGTCAACACACTGCGGGGTTACTGGCCCCGATATCGTAAACAACAAGTCTTTTTAGGAAGGATAAGTCGAAATAGCTCATCTAAATAAAGCTGAAGCTCTTATAAAAAAAGTGAATATTAATATGTACAGACTTCTGTGCCAAGTGTCAATGATCCGCAATTTTATTTAAAGATATAGCTCAGACCATTCACACAATTTCTTCGTAAGTCATAGAAATATTGATGTCGCCATAAAACGAACATCATGGCAATTTTATTGCAATTTATGAAGTGAACACGTCTATCTAGGTTTTATCTAAATTAAAAACAAATACACTGGAAAGTGAGATATTTCTATCCCAAGATTTCTACTTCTGATGTTGTTATAAGTTATCTGTATTGTAAAATGATACAGAAGTATTGGTTCTTTCTTATATGTTTGAAATAAATGATTGCGATTCCAACGAAATATTAGTTCTGTTTCCAAAGCATTAAAGTCAAGATAAAGTGAACATGGCGACATAAATATTTCGCTGTAAAATGATGTCAATTTAGAAACCTGAAGACAGAGACTTATGAGGTCAATATGGGCTATAAATAAGTAAGTAACGGCTTACTAGATGCCACCCACAGCTGTACGTCCAAATAAAGATCACTAAACTTTTGTCCAGTATCAGCACCCTAATTGCGTAACACACTATCAAACGGAATCTGAATCATTTTGAAGCAAATTGCTAATCCATTGCTTCATCAGTTCGAAAAATTTGTCTGCTCCACGCGTAAATAACGCAATAAATGTTGTTAAACTGTCAAAATGAAACCGATTCCGATCGATAATGTGTTATAGAATTGCCCCGCAGGATAGAATATTAAAGCTATTAATGACACCCATTATGTAATTGAAGCGTAAGGGGGCAATGAAGATGGCAGTTACTAATAAGCAGAAAAATATATTTGGTCCTTACCTCTTAAGGAAGTCAGTGTATTCGGCTTGGCGTATGAGCCCAGTGCGCATCATGATGGTCTGGAAGCACTGGCGTTCGATGGCCCATAGTCTGCAGTCCGTTGCCGCCTTGATGGTGGCCGTACGCTTGCAGTTGTACAGGATGGCCAGCTCGCCGAACACCTTGCCAGGTGCCATCGTGCTGAGGTATTTGTTCTCCCGGGATACTTCCACGCGGCCCTCTGTAGGAGAAACGGATATTTTGAGAATCGATCGAGAAAATACAACTACATCATATCACTAGTTTATGATATGTATGGTGTTTATGAATGCTATTCGAATTTATGAAGATACCTATTTTCTGAGCCTCATTTTGTGTAGCCGACTTTCATGGCATAGCACTATAGCACTAGAGGTGCAAACAAAAAACTCAATATGCCACGATACACTGATTTGCAGGTGAAAATCATAAAACAAACTAGCATGGGTAAGTCGCTAGACAGAATAACGTTCCACGACTTGTGATAAAGAACTAGTCCAGAAATTATACCAATAAAGTCGAATAACTAGGTCTTTTAAATAAAATTCATGTCAGTAGACTTACAAGTGCAATTAAATTGTTTGGTAAAATATAAATATGTAAACATAAAGCTGGATAGATATGAGTTATTGAGGCTAATGGCTTTAGACCTTAGGGCTAGTCGCCACACGATATACCCCGGTTAACAGTCGAATACTCTTTTGATACTCGATTTTCTACTTTTTTGGTTGACCAATCGATAAATTAGTTATTAGTAAAGTCGGACGTGTATGCATATTTGAATATTTAACTGCAGTTTTTTTCCATCATAAACCAAACTGTTTTTGCGCAAATATACAAAAGTATGTCCGAGCCCTAGTTTAACTTGTTTGACTACAACATTTATTCCGATTGGAATATTATATGTCTGTATTTAATTTCGATATCAAACAAATTAATAAATACTGTCAAGGTTGCCAAGATTGAAATTGTCGGTGGACATTGATGACTCATTGCAGTGAACGGTCTTCATAATACTAAAATAATTTGTGTAGTGGTAAAAACCTCCCTAGAGTAAATATGTTCCTTGGGTAAAAACTAACAATCGATTTTCATGACTCTTATCGTAAAGTGTGAAAGATTACAATTGTAAGCACCTGTTGTTATCGACCATGAGAAGATAAGTGTGAGAATAAATAGAGAGGCATGTGAAAATGCAGCTTGTTTAATGAATTAACGTGAGTGCATGTATGCCCGAAGTATTTTAACAAGATACGAAAACAAAAGAAGAGGAATATCACATTAAAGAGGTAGATACTAATTTGAGAATGTGAAACGTTAATCACAGCATTCTGTTGTTTTTAGAATATAACTATATTGCTTTTTCCAAATAGCATTACTCTTAGAATTAGTGTTTGATTTTCGATGTTTTGCTGCATTAGTATAATATATATACATAGGTAAGCGAATAACAGCTGTATTTAGGTTTTTTATGTCCGTTTATTTTAACTTGAATTTTCTTGAAAATCCAGAAATGCCTGTTTCCGACATTCATAGTCAATCTCACTCATATTGTTTTCCGTGTTCTTGTTAGTGACAATCCATTTCTTATGTTTAATTTAGTCTATTATTATGAGGATAGGTATTGGTTTTGATTTATAAATTGATATATCTATCTCTTGTTGACTCAAAGCGTAATGTCGCATAGTACAAAACTTTAACAGTTATCTATTGACAGATGGATAGTCGTACAATTGTTTATACATATACTGTTGTTGAACAGTTGTCCTGCGTGACGTTGCCTATTGTCTATTCAAATGTTAGTCCCGTTATAATCGTTCACTAAACTGAAGTTAATTCTGAACACAATTTCCTATTAAGCCTTTTATTTGTATTCGATTGATCCTATTAACACTACATGGGTTAACCTAATAATTAAGATGATACAGAATAGCTACACACTGTAATTTAAATGAAGTATAATTTAAGTATGAATCAAACTCGAAGCATTTATTTCAAATAACCAATTACAGGCACTTTTCAATTGTCAAGGGGTCGGTCAGTCAGAAAGATGAAGCTGTTGGCCATTGCAAAGCGTAATAGGTACCTATGGAGAAGAACAGGCAAGGAACTCCACGGACACTCTTTTAAATAAACGACTCAACTCTTTTGAATAATGGACGACCAAATAAATGCTATATGGATTGTGTAGAAGATAATAAAGCATGAAAGGGGGTGAATATCGAGGTGACGGTTGATAGAGACGTAGCAATGAATAAAGAAAACACGCTGTGGATCCCAGATCAATTGGGGACAGGAAAAATGGTGGTTATTTAAATATAATCAATATTTATTTTAATCTGGTTGAAAGTCATCAAATAACAGAAGCTTCAAATATTTTCAGCTGTTTGTTGTACTATCATATCATGAACGAATATTTGCAAAGAGCTAACGAAGTCACGCGGCAAGGACATCAAGAGTTTAGCCTCAATTTTATTACAGTCATGATCAAATCTTTTTATGTAATCGTGATTTTGTAACACTATCTAGTTTAATGAGCTAACATTTTTGAAATAACGTTTAAAAAATCATAATTATGAGCATTATGAGTCTTTATTTTAAACATAGGTAAGTATTTGAATTTTTATTTGACTTTGATTTAAGAAACGGTTTTGTATAATTATGTTCATTGTTGTTTTCTAAAAACCAATCGAAATCCGATTTTCAATAAAAAAAATTACCACGAATTTAGCGAAACAATGCTACTTAACAACATATCCACAACTTTCGTTGGTAAAAATTACAAGTTTCTAAATCATGTGTGAAATGATTACAATGTAAAATGCTTCGGAAGTAATGTGCGATAGATTGGGAAGTATCGTTTTATTACACTGATTTCTTTCTACCTGTAATTGAATATTTTAACTCCCAACGTAAGAACTACACATTTATTCATATCCGTAACAGCACATTGTTTTGCTTGTATCAATAAAGCCACGTTTGACGTTTATAAACACCTTAAATAAATCAACAACAAGCTATCTTGAACAAAGTAAATGAGTATATACTCGTACTTGCCAAAAAATCATGTGTCTTGACAAAAGAGGACATGTTGCACAGTGCCCTCAAAATTATTAAAACATACAATCTAAATGATTTCGTTCTAAGTCAAAACTTAGATTTTACACTAACTTAGATTTTGCTAATGGAGTTTGACAAGCTAGAACAGATACAAAATGGAACCCAAACGACGGCAATTACAAATAAGCTGCAGAACATTTTGCAAATGTTATAATTATCGCCCAAATGCAAAATACTAGTTCACCAATCGGACATGCGAAATGCTGGTCAAGTCTTAGATGACGTAAATTAAATACTCAAAGAACGAAAGTGTTTCAAGGCGACTAGCAACATAATGCTTGGAATATAATGCCGGGGTCAGGAGTTTGGATACGTGTCCAGGCTTATGGCCGTTTTATTGTTCAACTGTCTTACTTTGGAACATTAAGATTACCACACTGATACCGGCTTTCGAATAGGAGATGTGGTATTATTTTCAGACAAGGATCTTGTTTTTGCAAACATATTGTTCTTATTTGGTAAGTAGTTCTTAGTTATAATGAACATCATCTGTTGTATTACTATTATATTTTCTACGGTTGTTTAAGTTTTATGCTTGGAATCCCCTTGAAAACTTGAGTTATTTTAAAATTACATACGTTCACATTCGTGTCATTCAATGCCAGGCTTGATTCACAAGGAAAAGCTAGGGGCACTCCTCCCTATTATGCATACGAATAGTCTTAATGAGAACCTATGAGCAATTGCCAGGTTCCTGTTATTTCTATTGTCCTTCAACTGCCATTAATGTATTTATGCTGAAATGTCTTTACCATAACCGTTAAACAAGGTCGATTTAAAATTTACAACCACAGTACACCGGTGGGCCATTGTCTTTTCAAGCAGTTATATCTTTAAACTCGAATACGTTAGTAACAATGTTTGAGACGGCTGTAATGTTTCTCGCTAACAATAAATTCAACCGAAATCGCCGAAATATTACTCTTCTCAGAATCAAATATTAAAATACCTACTAATGTTACTACTGACAAGACGTATGACTTCCAAAAATATGAAATAATGTGTCGACGTAAGCGTGATAAATCAATTCACGTGGAATCGCCTGTTCTTCAAGCAAAACAAGCTGCTTTCAAGTTTTAAACTCAACCTGTGTATGTATGAAAAAATAATATTAGCAGCAATAATACAACACACCATTACAATAGAATTACCATTACTAATAACATTTTACACTTTAACCAATACCTGTGGAGATTACTTCACCTCTAATATTCTTTGCCGTAGAACTATACTTTTCAATCAATCATTCAACTTGCTGTATTAAAAGTAGGTAGCTATGTTAATTCTCATATTCGTGCCTGACTTTAACCAAAAGTAGGGCAATACGTAGCCAAGTTTATTTGGTATGCCAGTCTCGGTGCGTTTAGCAAACTACCTATACATATGCCAAGGCGCTCAAAACCTCGATCGTAAATGGACTAAGCGTGGCGCAATGTCCTGTCCTCTTTAGATTTTGGCTTCATTTAATGTCATTTTTATAATCATAGTTATGATTAAAAGGAAAACCCGTCGAAGTCGCAATAAAGGAAATGTATTAATCAATTTGCCGTGTTGTCTCCGCTACTAATATAGACCGTCATTTCCCGTGTATGTTGAAGAGTCAGCTTAGAGATTGTATCAAGAGAGTGGGCAGCATCGAAGTACTTACATACATCATTGCACTTTGACCAGTAATCCGCTTGTTAAGCGTGATTAACGCAATAGACTATAAAGTCGTCTTATTTTGCAACAGTGTTCAGAATACAACATTTAATTTGTAGTGAGTTCTTGTGATTGATTACAAGGATGAATTCTGTATCTTTGAAGTTATTGCTACATAAACAGCTACTAACACAAACAAAGCGTAGGCAACTTATACACAAGGAGGCAACAGATCCTTATGATGAAACACTGAGTCATGTGCGTAGGTATTTCACGGTTCCTATTACGTCATCGAAATTGTCATTCGTGAGACCTCGAAGTTGTTCCGTCGCCATAACACGTTCATACATCGATCATCATCAGCACACATGAGATCAAAATAACTTTCCGATAACAACTATGATAACCGTTCGTAGTGAAGATAGATACTTACGTAACATAAAACTAAATTATATTATGTAAGGGTGTACTTATTGAAATTTACCTGTGTCTCCATTTCGAGGGTATTTGTCATCGGACTTGTTGTTCGGGTCCAGACGCGTCACGTCTAACAATATACCCGCATCCAATGACGATTCAGTAGCAGTACTGTCCCGCTGGCAGAGATTGCCCGTCCTCCTCTTTCTGGTTCCGTAAGTGTGCACCGGCACTATTAACTTGGGTCTAGGTATCGAGAAATCCGAGTCCGACCCACTAGACGAACTTTTCGCACTTCTAGAAAACACACTATTACTACTTGTGACACGTTCTTCACTAATACGATCTTTTTGTGTCCCGAAAGACATAATGTCATTGTATCTGTCATACCTATCATCACTTTTCACTCGAACTGTATTATATAGCTTTCCATACTTATCACGTTTGATTTGTTTTGCAACACCGTTTATAGTCCGATAGTCACTTTCTTTACTCAGATCAGTAGAGTGTAACCCATTAGCAATCGGCGGGACGGGTTGACTTTGACTTCCGTTAAACATTTCGTACTGCATTAACGTCAGCTGTTCGCTAGGTGACAAATTTCTTTTCGGTTGAGTGACAGTGACTCCATTATAAACCTCCTCAGGCTGGGCCGCGTCGAGATAAGCTCGAAGTGGCGCTCTTCCTTCGCTTTTTACTCTTAATGATTTAGAACGAAAGCTAGGTTTATTATCTTCGATACGTCCGTTTCGTTCGTTTACCGGTTGCGTTGTGTGCTTAGGAAGTTGATCGCATGTAGATAACGACTGGTTAATAGGCTGCATGTACAAACCCAAATCTTCCGCTTCGCAATCCATATCGAGGTTCGGTTTTCCGTTCCTGGACTTTATTGGACTTAAGTCCAAAGTTGCCATAGAATTGATCAATTGATACATAGTATTCGAATTTTGTTTTATAGGCTCGCTATGAGTAGGTTTATCTTTTTTCGTGTCCTTCTGCATCTGTTTTATCTTATCACTGTCGGTGTCATTATTCTGTTGACTTACTCTGGAGTAGTACTCGTAGTATGATTCAGACGAGGGATCTGGTGGGACCGCTCCGGGATCAGGTAACGGATAATAACTTTTTTTAGAGTCAGCTTTTCTTTGCCGATGTGCATATTTTAAAGAATCCTTACGTTGCGGGGGTACAGGTGGCTGTTTACTGTTAGATGCAAAGGCTTCAATATCCCATTCAGTAAAATTCCTACGTTTAACTCTTCTTAATGTCGACGGTTTATATCCATTTGGCATATCCTTAAAACTAAAACTATGTTTTAATTTATTCTGTGCGAGTAGATTATTATTCGCTCTCGCCTTCTCCTCTATATTTTGTTGGTACTTAGCTAATTGAGATATATTTTCATTAGGAACATCATTAGAATAACTATATTCATTATCTTCCAATGAATATGTTTTGCTATCATAATCTTTGTCGTTAGTACGACCAACGTCTCTGCACGACTTGCTTCTTGATATTGAATTGAATTTAACGCTGTTTGAATGGTCATCGTTTTCATTATATGAACTGAGATTCTTTGCACCAACCCAGTTAGCCGCGTACACAAGGTCCATAGTCCTGTCCGTGATGGACAGCCACGGGTCCTCCATGACCGCTTTTCCTGGATAATGCTTGATTTTCATAATGTTATCGAATTGCTTAGTGTCGCTTCATTTACATCATTGTGGAGCCAAAACGTTTGCCTGTGAGGAGTCGTTCTTAATAATGTTAATTCCATTTTCCCGTTGGATGTATGTTATCGACCAGCTGTTAAAGGTTACGACGGTCGGACGTCATTAGACGGGAGATTAATGTGACGCACTCGCTGTTTTTGTTACTTCGTAATAATCAGGAACATAAATTACTCGAGTCAATCTGTGGAAGTTCAGATTTGATGCTGCAGCAAAATTTTCAATATCTCAAGGCATAATTAAGTTTTTGCTAAAGTATAGCTAATTGGCTGAGTGAAAATTTCTCAATTTTCCTACTAAATGATTGCGTTAAGAATGGCGCATTCGATTGATAAATGTATAACAATGGAGGGATTTTGCAAGCACTATTATACTTATCCGTGTCTAGAACTCGATTATTTTTCTTGAGATACAAAGCGAATGCACCTTCTCGACAGCTGCACAGTTAACCGCATTGCTAACGAAGTACCCACCTACCCACCAATCATGTGAAATTGAAATACATGAGAAAGAACTTTGAATGTTTTAAACTTTACCGCCTGTTGGTAACTGCTTTTTCTTTTATGAATATTGCTGCTAATTTAAAGTTAAACTGAAAATAAAACAACAGCTGTGAGCTACACGATGGATGCGCACAGGCCACTGTTTTATAACTCTACGCGTATATCTTTATTCATAAAAAAAATATAAGAGGCACCTGTATCATAATGCGTGGATCTCAGATTTTGATCAGGAATGAATAGCAATGAAAAGTTCGTATTCTACATACGCACTTGAGATTTTACAATCTGTCCAATTCGACCTTTGCTTAAACTACATACGTATATAATGAATGCGTTGTTTTTCGGTTAAGAGAGGGCTTACATTATACGACCTTCAAGTCTGTGCTTCATAGGTAATTTGGAAAAAAATGATCACCGACCAGTAAAGTTCGCAAGAGCGTCACGGGATGCAAGCACGATCATTGCACACAAGGTAGTTTGCTCCAATGCATCAACGAGGAAGCGTTAACTGGGCCTCAAGAGCCCATAAGGCGAATGCAAATGGTATTACATTACGTCATAATTATTAGATAATGGGGACTGAGTGAGTGCGAGTGGCAGCTGGCGAAGCAACTGCCACATACGGCCAATTTATTGTTATTAATACTGTCGCACTTTCACTGGGAAACGTAACAACACTACATAAATTTAAAGCAGATGTACACATCGAGATATGGAATCGAAAGTCAGCCATGAACTAGAAATACCAAAAAATGTAAAATAAAGATAAAGTAATCAATAAAAACAGTGTAGGTGAAGAAAACAATAACAAACGATACGTGTAAAAAAGTAGCAAATTAGCAGCAATCATTAAACGCCTGATCGAGTTAGTAGGAAACGATTTCTAAGACATCAGCCGATAGACGAGTTGAAACAAGTTCATTGGTCCACATATCCAGTCGGCTGGTCAGCGATGATACGTGAGAAACATATCCAGGAACTTGAGAAATTGTGGCCGATGCATGGTTAACTACTTTTCCATTAATAGATCAAATATTGCCAAGAGAAGTCACTACACTACCTTCAGCAGTAAAACTATCAAAAAAGCAAAATAAAAATACTCTTAACAGAAGCTTATGAAGTATGATGTTGTCACCAGAAAATTTGCAAAGATTTTTCATAACAAATTCTTAGGCCATTATGCGATTAAATTCTTTACAGCGCCTCTTGCAAGGTTTCCTAGAATATCTTTGTGTACTACTGACAGTGCAATGACCAATCATTCACCTAAAATCTTTAAGATTTTTATGGTTTTATTTATTCAATGTCTGTGACTGTATTTAGCTATTCAATTGCTGTTATCAGCACAACCGTTTACAATAGATAATGGTCAAAACAATGCAGTATATTCAGTGCAATATGCTTTTACATTGGCAAAAGCTACATCGAAAGCAGTAAAAACCATTGATGCATCAATGAAGTACAAGGTCATTGATAGAATTACAATATATTAGTCAGATGCGTAAATAGCACGCGCTGAATTTATTTAGAACTAACGGTAGGTTACTCGAATCATAAACAATGGTAGCCCTTTCTCCTATTCAGCTAACTTTACTATTCAAGTGTGACATTCGCGGCGCACTATTCTATAAGGATTATACTCGTATTAAATATTATACAAACAATAGCAATTTGGAATCACACATTCAGCAATCAATCAAGCAATTTGTCTTGGTTCAGGTAAGCAATTATTATGATTATATATATTTGTGTACATAATTCTATGTCGTAAAATACTACAACGGTGTTATAATCACCAACTGACGTTTCTATTTCGAAATATTTGTATTGTACAAACACTTTTTACGGTCTGATGATAATTTTAATAATCGGATTAGTTATTATTATGATAACATCATTTATGTGCACTATTGTTAACACGCAAGGGAGACAATCCTCTATATGGTATGTGGGTACTATCTATCTATACTTTCTAATCTTTGTTTGAATATAAAAACGTGACAATGATTCGTACACGCATATTAAATCGATTCATATTACTCGATAAACAAGTTCCGAAGTGTGCTAGTGCAACAATGATTTCAATAAGTTAACGAGGCGTGAATTGATTCGTATTGCAATACTTGCAAGGTATATCATTAATTATGAAACCGGTACTTGATTGATTTAGTTCACAACATCAAACTTCACCAATTTATTATTCAACGAGGACGACTCTAAAGTGAATTAATGGTCAATGTTGCTGTAGCATTAAGACGAGGTCTAACAAGACAGTGATGTCATACTGTTTGGCCAAACACAGGCATAGAAAGCTCGAGGCTGCTCGGACATTAATATGCTAAAATATCTTCACTGTGAAGACAACGTTCCAAAATACTTTCACGCCACACGGGTAGTGCACGCAAATACGAGAGGCTTGCAATAACCTTGTAGTGCATGAGAGCCTCCGAAACGTTACTTTCAAATTGTGAATCGGACTAAAGGACACGATGTTTATAAAAATATGGTCATAAAATCCAATGACTTCGAAGTTTATAACTTTAATAAAGCTGTTTTTGCAATATCCTCGAACATATAAAATTTTGCTGCAGCATGATGTGAGTAACATGTTAATTTTAAATCCATTTCGGTGTACGGATTTGAGTTTATCCGCCGAAATCTCTCTGCTTCAGCGACAGTTGCTGCTTCCGCGAAAATACACTTTATTTTAACACAACAACACTTCACACTATTTACCATAGTTCAATGGAATAAGTCTCCTCAATTCTGCTTAATTGAGAAACAAAAACTATAAACAAATCACATCGCTTGTTTCACAGTGAAGTCGATCGCGACTATTTTAAATTCGGAACGCGAGACATTGGGGACACAACGACCAATCACGTCAGCGCCGCTCCGCTTACTGCTCTACTCCGATCCGATCAACTCCTGCGCAAACGCAGCCGGCTGACTGCGCGTGCGATTGAGACAGACTATGCAGCAGACAAAGACAAAACATATACTTACCTGAATAATAAAAGCTCCAAGCTCACAAAAGGTGGACGAGGTGGTGAACCTTTTAATTTTGATCCTAGAGATACTGTAGAGCAGTAAGCTGTGACTAAAAAATTGTTCCTATGACGTGATGAACGCACTTTTTGGATTACTGCTTACAAACAACACGTGTTTTGTGTTTACGCATATAACGCTTAACACTTGTTAAAACATTGAAACAATCAAAGAAGGTGATCACAATAATGGTGAAAGAACCTATATGATATTGCAAATGTTGACACATATTCACATTTATGTGTCCATACTTTGAGCAGTAGCAAATTGTATGGATGTCAAAAGTTGGAGCAATAACACGTCAGAACCTAAGCATATAATGATATTAATTATGAGTGAATGCAAACGGTTATAATGAGTTGAATCGGCAAGGTATCGCCCATGACCGGATAGCTATCAAATGTTATTCGTTGAAGGTAGACCTTCAGATAGACACCGAAAAAGTCATTAGTCTATTTTAATAGTGCCTTTAGCAATGTATAATAAATATCAACGAGTGCAGCAGTATTTCTGTTAAAAACGCTGGTACCTACCATTATGGATTGAAAATATAAACTAAAGTAAACGGGCAGCTTTGGTATACATTGAGAGATGGTTTAGCAACTTTTTTCACATTTGTGAAGTCAGTGACACTTATTGCGAGAAGCTTCATAGTGGACTTTGCTGATACCTCAACCAAAATCATTTTGGACCAAAATCCAAACTAATATTATAAATGCGAAAATAACTCTGTCTGTCTGTCTGTCTTTTCTTCACGCCTAAATTACTGAACCGATTTCGATGAAATTAGGTATAGAGATAGTTTGAGTCCCGGGAAAGGACATAGGATAGTTTTTATCCCGATATTCCCACGGGATCGAAACTTACGCGGGTGAAACCGCGGGGCGCAGCTAGTACTAAATAAATTGAGAAATAAGGTTAAGAAATAAGGTTCTTCTGATAAAGATAAATAATAAGCATATAATATCAATATAGGTTCTTCTGATAAAGATAAATAATAAGCATATAATATCAATATAAAACCAAGTTTCTGAATGAATGTGCAGATAGTGTTGCAAAAGAGAAAACAAAAGTTTAATCAATATTAATAGCGAACAAATAAAATCGAAAAGAAAGCGGTTAATAGATAAAATTGGTGAAACAAACAGGGAAAATTTACAATTACGATCTGCCATTGTGCCAATCAACGAAGCGTAAGAGAGCATGAAAATTTTGCAATATAACAAGACAGAATCACTTAAGAACTAAAGTCTTCAAAAACCGACAAAACTACAGTAAGATGAATGCTATCGCTGGATATAAATCATGTAACTCGTCTTCAAAACCTGTTATTATGATCTAAGATTTCAGAAGCGCAATATTTTTTAAAGAAATGAATTCTACGGTTAAATTTTCTTAGTATAACGTGCAGTAATGGGTGCAGAACGTAACCGCTCCGTTGGTCATCCTCATCACAAAGATATCATCATAAAAGTATTATACTTGTGAATTCGTGATCATAAAACCCGTTTTACAAGACATGTCGAAGTTATAAATTAGGTTTATACTTTATAATTTGTCTATTTTATCCGTTTCTTTTGTACCATGTACGGCCATTGCTGCTTTATCCACCAACTACTTTTCATATCGGAAAAGTTCATAATAATGTGTTGTGTATTACTGAATGATTACTTAACAGTAAAACACCATGTAATTATGGTCGGCGTCGGTGAATCGAAAGTTCAAGTAAAAGTAGAAATGCTAATCGTGAAGATGTTCAGTCGGATTTCATTTGTGACGCAATTACTCCACGGTCAAGGCTGTGGGCTGTGGATAATGTTATGGTTTCACTTTTAGGTACTGCTGTTACCTTCACGGTTTTATAGGGGCACTTTAGACATTGGATGGAATATTTTAAACTGATACCCCTTTATTCATATAGTGATTAGCTATTGTTTAACTATACATTTTTACGTTTAATTTTCACTTAACTTTTGTCTCATAACCTCTGCTTTATCTAAAGTTGTTATTTTTAATGAAAATAATATTTCAGGGAATCCCGTACCCTCTCTAAATTACGAGACTTAACGTCTAACCCATCTTTATCCTTAATGAGTATCTCCTAGACAATTTCTAATAATTCCTTGTTAAATTCAAAAGATGTTCATGCCTTATTCATTTACAGTCATCCAAATGGAACGACTGAATAGATGCTCGTAGCATTACCTCCATTTGTTGCCTTGTCTAATTGAACAATGAAGACAGGCATGCAGCCAATTCTTCCCCTCGTTTAAATAACGCACTTTCAATGAGTGACGTCATCGACCCGTATCTTATTTCATAGGGTGTCCTTAAGGGCACCTCAATGAATACGTTCACATTTTTTTACATTAAGTATCAGAGCGAAATGAATGGCGTTCAATGTTGGCTGTCTAATGTCTAACATTCTTAAATACTAGTAATAACATAGATATGTTCTAAGGATTGGTATAATCATTTATTCACACGTTTAGTGGCATAGCTATCCCACCGTTTGTGTTTTGTAATTTAGCAAGAAACTGGTATGTTATATAATCCTCTGAGAACACCATTGAACTTTACAATATGCGAAAATAATTTCACATATAAATTTTTATAAGTCTGACTGCATTAAAATTAATCTTTAGAGCAAAAGAATCTTGAAATTGGTAAAACTGAACTAGATCCAAAATTATTAAAGCGGCCACTAAAAATTAATAGTGATGCATATCTGATATCTCAAGCAAACTGAACTTATTACGCAACTAAAGTTAAGTGTTAAGTAACAAAATACAGTTCTAACTACTTTTAATAGAGCCAATATCAGAATTGGGTCACAACAACGAGCCAAAGCAAATGTTTATAACGAGAACTATTCAGATCGTTAAGAGAAATCGTCTGATACGGATGGTCACCCAGCTAGAATGCATGCGTAGAGACAAATGACTGGACCCGACAATGCACTTCTTGCTAATTAAATCTTGGAGAGTTTAGTAGGAAATCTTGTTATCTTATGCAAAAAGATTTTTTTTATAAAGATATTGGAATCAGAATAAGTGTAAAATGTTTTGGGACTACCACTTATTGGGAAATCCCAAAAAGACAAAATATAAACAACTAGCTGCGCCCCGCGGTTTCACCCGCGTAAATTTCAGTCCCGTGGGAATATTGGGATAAAAACTATCCTATGTCCTTTTCCGGGACTCAAACTATCTCTATACCAAATTTCATCTAAATCGGTTCAGTGGTTTAGGCGTGAAGAAGTAACAAACATATAAACACACCCCCACACACACACACACACTCACAAACTTTCGCCTTTATAATATTAGTGTGATTATAACATGTAACTAAAATACAAGATAGACATAGACTATGCTTTATTATTGTGAACCTTATCTACCCTACGTATTTTAACGTATTCATTTTTCTTCTTAGAGTTTTTTCTTTATTTTATGTCAGTAAACTCCATTTCATGTTAGAGGTGCTCTGTGGTTTGTTTTAATATGAGTATTAATTGGGACTATGTGCTATAGAGACGGCGGCATTGGGAAACTGTTTTAAAGCAGTTGGCAATTCAATATTTACCAACATCATGGATGTTACAAAATGGTCTATACGCCATTTTATACCTACGTTGGCTCACAGCATGGTAACAACAGATAATTTGTCACATCCCAATGTAATTTAGGGTCACTATTACTAGGTGCGTGATTCTGAAGCTATTCGCACAATAGGCTCAAATGTTTCGACGCATTAAGGTCGTGTTGGTCAACGACCAGACCTAAGCGAGTGGAACTTAAAGGAAAATTGCTTGTTGCGTCAGTTTGATGCGACTGGTGTCGTAAAATTTCGGAATAAGGCAATTTTATACACACTCAATGTAAGCACATTTGTGATTGCAATTGAACGTGACAAGTTTTTAACTGAATCATCAACGTCTTGTCTTGATCCTGCGTTTGGTCATCGGGTAAGATAAATATATTGGCTTCTTTTCCTGTTTCTTTGTTCATCTCCTTGACTTCTTTAACTAAAGGCATTCAAACGTTGTGCTTCAATTATATTCCAAAGGTCAAACCGTTATATATAAGTTACCTATGTCAAACTCGTTTTAAAATAACAATTTATTTAGTTTGGAATCAAATCAAATGCAATAAGTTGCATCCATCGTTTTGTAAAATTAAATGTGTTCCTTTTTACCAATTTCAGCATGCAATAAAAAGAAGTGTAATAATAAACCATTATTTCGTAACTAATAGACGTAACCGCAGGTAGGCGAAATTTTAAGTGAAACTTAAATTTATTATCTCAGAAAATAGTTCCGACGGAAAAATTTCGTGATGCAATTACTTATAAGTAACTTATTACTTATTTCCTCTGAAGTTAGGCGTTCACTTTTCGACCACTTGCCTAACGGAATAGTTTGATAACATTAATGAACTATAATAATACGAGTATAATGAGGGTCACATGGTTTATTATCACTTATCAGTTCAAAAGCTGTAGTTTAATTATTTAAGATGTATTATTGTTGTTATTATGTTGGCTCGCAGATTTGCAAAATGCTCGACTGAAGTAAATGCTACACTATTTACAGCGTACTGTCAGTCGTTCTATACATGCAGTCTGTGGGTCAACTACACGCAGAGGGCATACAGCGCCCTGCGCGTACAATACAATAATGCTTTCAGGGTGTTGAGGGGGTTGCCGCGCTACTGCAGTGCTTCCGGCATGTTCGCGGAGGCGAGAATTGATGGCTTTCACGCCATCATACGCAAGCGCTGCGCTTCCCTTATGCGCAGGATACGCGCCAGCCCCAACAACATCCTGAAAACTATAGCTGATAGGTGGGACAGCCCCATACTGGGACATTGGATGCGCCTACATGCCACTGTGGCGTATTAATGAATAGTTTGTGTTGTTTTTCTAGTAGATGTAAATAGTCAAATATGAACGGCAGTTATTTTGTTTAAAATAAACTTTAATTACAATTATTACAATAATTGGGAGATGTGCTCAGTTTGAGCGATACAAACGGAATGTTCTGACTTACGAACTATTGGTATATATAACCTAAACAATGACGACATATTTCTGGAAGTTCCCACGAAGCTAGCTCTGATAAGCATTAACTTAGGTGTTAGAAATATTTGTTGAAAGATATTTGTATTAAGTGGAATCGGCGACATGGCTACTTAAAGGTGTTAGAAACCGAGTGTTGAGTGAGGATTAATCCCGTGGGAACTGATGCCTGGTATGCATAACTCCTCCCTCCATAAGTTCAAAATCATCATTTGCATTCTGAGAATGATGGTTTTGATTTATATTACAAATATAATTATTAGGCTTATATCTAACAAGAAATACAATTAATACGGTACTTAATTAAAATTAATATGTAAATGATTAGAGTTGCTACACTAATACTATGAATATTCACAAAGTGCGTTTCGCTTTTATCACTGTACACTTTTTATTTTCAGGCAATGCATCATTAACTGTAAGTTTCAGTCTATTTCGTCTAAGTTGTTCGGAGGTTTTCCTTGCAGGCTGGTCGGTATCGCAATCCTGGGCAGATTACACGTTGCGATTGCACGTATGCGTCGTTTCTCAAAGTGTTTTGTTTTTCTTTCGATTTTCTTTTTGCAAATATCGTCTAGTCAGGATATAGGTGCAGAGAATATTGTGCTCGTTTATGTCATCCTTGCAATACTCCATCAATTTTGGGTGAACACCGGAAAATAGGATCCAAGTGTCCAGCTGTGTAGGTTTGGTTTTCACCTTGGACGATTTCACTGGCTAGGGAAGACACGTTGCTTCTATGGAAAACTTCATGAGTCAGCGATGCATGTGCCTTTGTCAGCTGGGAGACATCTGTCTCGTGACAAAGAAACTATCCGCCGTCGATTTCCCTGCATGGCTAGGAGAGCGGTAATACATATTTTCAACCCTTTCGCAAGAATATAGGGAACTTGGGAATGATTAGGAATGTAAGGTTTGTTCGGGGGTTATACTTTTGGAAATAGGTGTAACTGATACTAATTATAAACGATATTTCGTTGGATGGTTGGAATTGATATAATAAATGTTATTTGTTTGCCTTTTATGTTTTGATTTTATATTACTAATTAATTTGTCACACTTGATTGCATCGTCATTATCAAGGTTATCAATAATTATTTTAATGATAGAGCCAAGGGGATTAAGTAAACCTGTTTTGATTCTCGTAGTAGGAGTCTATTGAAAAAGTCGCTCAATTGTAACATTCAATATTCTATTCTAGCCTACCTTTCATATAGTTACTAATTTATAAGTATTTTTTAGAATATCCTAATCTAAATGGCTACTTATTAATTCTAAATCTAGGTTCCAGTCAAATAAGCTAAGACCTGCTTGGCCTTGCTTGACAGGAAGAATACACTGTAGATGAGGGCCCTGGGTCAGGGCTGCCTGAGTTATCAGGAGGACGAGCCTGGGGAGGACGTCTTATGTCTTTAATTGGAACCTTAGTTTGTCTCTGATTGGTCTGTACCGCGACTGTATTGCGGTGAATATTACTTGTTACTTTAGCTTTTTGATAACGTGGCTTATCTTTGCTGCGTTGAGTGTTAACGCCTTTAATTAAAATGTTATCGTCAATTTTAATATCGAATTTATTTTCTCCACCTCGCTTTTGTCTTATATTTTCTTTGTTTTTAACCATTTTGTCGGTTAAATAATTATATAAGTATTTTGATCTCTTTACGTGTTCTGTAACTAATTGTTGCGTATAACTTTTATCAAAATCTACTGCAAAATTACTAGACGAGTCCGTATGTCCGAATACGACTTCAAAGGGAGTGAGACCCGTGGTAGAGTGAATTGATTGGTTATAGGACATTATAGCATACGTCATAACGGTTACAGCGTCTGTAATTTTAGTTTCATATTTTGCAATTCGGTAAATTTCGATTATTGTCGAATAAAACCTTTCTATTATACCCATTGAATTAGGATTATGTGGCGTTCCTATGTGAAGTTGAATTTTGTAGAAGGTTAACATTTCTTTCAACAGTTTATTATTGAATTCAGAACCTGGATCAGAACTTATTTTTCTAGGCACACCATAAAATGAGAAGAACTTTAATAAAGCTCTTACTATTTCAGGGGTTGATCTATTGGATACCTCAAATGCTTGTCCAAGTTTGCTGAAAGCGTCAACAATAGTCAAGAAATATTTTCCTTCTATTGAAAATAAATCAATAAAAATCTCTTGAAAAGGTCTAGTCTGAGTCTGTGTTAACTGTAATTCAGGCTTAAAAGGTTTTCGGTCATATTTCATTCTTTTGCAGATTTCGCAAGAGTTTATAATGCTGCCTACTGTTTGTTCTAAGTTGTTCCAAAAATATGTGCGTTTTAAATGGGCTATTGTTTCTTTAATGCCGCGATGGCAGGTTTTACCTACGTGGTACTTTGTGACAATATCACGTTGCTCTTCTTCGTCTTCAACATAGACTACTCTTAGGGTGCATTCGTAAAACCTAACTGAATCCTTTTTATAAAGGTTTGTAATTACTTCGGAAAATATTTTTCTATGCATTTTGTCTTCGAAATAAAGGAAATATTTAATTTTAGGTCGTATGTATTCTTTAAGGAATTTTTTAACTAGTACGGGGTTATCCGTAGGCATATGCACTTCGAGTACCTTTTGTTTATCTCTAGAAAGATCTTTGCATACGAATTCGTTTCTATTCCATGTGAAAATTAATATTTGATTTGGTTTTGTATCAGTAGCTTCCTTTAATATGGGTACGTCAGCAGAGTCAGTGTTTTCTTCAGAATGAACAGTAATATTTCTTAAGGAGTCTAGTTTTTCAGAAGCTGTAAGAGTTCCACTATCCAATGATTGTATCGAGTATGGGGATTTCGGTCTATCGTCGTCATCTGCAGATGAAATAACAATGGGACTAGGAGTTGCGTTTTTAGAAATTTTTCGTCGTTCCGTTTTGTCTAAGTTAACTATCATAGATGAGTCATCCTCTAATGCATTAACTTTTATGCGCGACAGAGCATCGGCATTACTGTTTTGTTTTCCTGGTTTGTATTTGATTTCATAGTCATATTCGGATAATCTTAACCTCCATCTTGTTAATCTACTACCGGGTTCCTTAACTGAGTGTAACCATACGAGTGGTCTATGATCGCTGAGAATTACGAACCTTTTTCCATATAAATACGGTCTAAAGTGTTTGTAGGCCCATACTACTGCTAATAATTCTTTCTCGATTGCGCTGTATCGTGTTTCAGCTTCGTTAAGTGTCCTACTAGCGAACGCAATTGGTTTATCGCTACCGATTGGTCCTTGAGATAAGACTGCACCAAGGGCAAAGTTTGATGCATCTGTGGTTAATAAAAACTGTTTCGAGAATTCGGGAAATTGTAAAAGCGGGGCATTGGTCAATAATTCTTTACATTTTTCGAAAGCGTCAATGTATTCTTTAGTTATATTGACTTTATTCTTCTTTTTAAGACAATAAGTCAATGGTTGTGTGATTTTTGAAAAATCTTTGATAAATTTACGATAATAACCTATTAAACCAAGGAAACTCTTTATTTCAGTAGGTGTTTTCGGTAGTGGAAATTCCAATACTGCACGTATTTTATCATTATTAGTCCTAAGTAAAGGACTTCTTTCTTAAGGAATTCACATTTATCAAGAGTAACTTTCAAATTAGTTTGTCTTAGCCTTTCAAAGATTTTCTTTAGTTTTTCCACGTGTTCTGTTAGGCTTGAGGAGAAAATTATTATATCATCAAGATATACAAGACAATGCAGCCCTTGGAGGCCTCTGAGTACATTGTTCATGGCTCGTTGGAATGTTGCGGGTGCCGTCTTTAAGAGCCTATACTACCTCAGCTAAAACTCATTATTTATCTCGCTCATACGATACTGCTCGCGGACTGAGTGAGAGCGAGACAGAGTGCGGCGCTGGGCGGCAGGCAGCGCCAATAGTTTAGGTATTTGCTTTTTACAGTGAAAATAATGGTAATTATTTAAAAGTAAATAACATAAGACCTGCTTTAAAGTAAGTTCAGTTAGTATGCAAAGTTTCATGATCTAATTTGAAGTATTTTTTGAATACCAGCGGTTTATTGTTCGAGTTAGAGGTAACTTTGGATTTTTTTTCTATAGAGAAAATTTTATGGAATCGTGTTTTCGTCTAACATAGGACTTAGCATTAATCCTTAACTTTACCATATATTTATTTCGAAATTAATGGTGTAGTATTTTCGACATAACGGAGGATCACGCTAAGCCATTTGAGGTAGTATAGGCTCTTAAACCAAACGGCATCCTAGTAAACTCGTAGTGTCCTGACTGTGTCGTGAAGGCTGTTTTGGATTGGTCTTCTTTTACAATTTCAATTTGATGGTAACCACTTGCTAAATCGATTGTGGAAAAGTAAGACGCTTTTCCAAGCCTGTCAAAGAGGTCTGATATATTTGGTAAAGGAAATTTATCGTCAACAGTGATTTCATTTAATCGCCTGTAATCTATTACCATACGGAACTTTTGTTCGCCGGAGGCGTCCATTTTTTTAGGGACTAAGTGGACAGGGGCACTCCACGGAGAGTGTGACTCCTGTATGACATCATTTTGTAATAGTTTTTCTACTTGTTTTTGAATCTCATTATTTTCACAAGGTCTATAAGGACGTATGTATATTGGGTCTTCGTTAGTGGTGCGAATCTTATGTTTTACTTGATTAGAAAATGATAAAGGAATCTGGTCATAGTGAAAAATATCTTTGAATTCTAAACTTAATTTAGGTCATCTAGTCTTAATTTCGCTAAGTTTTGAGTCTGATAATCAGTAATTTCAGGCTCATTATTGCAAGTATTTATGTCACACAGTTCAGTTTTGAAGTCTGAAACTTTGAGGGGCTCTTGGAATGTAATGGTCGTGTCGTTTTCTGTCAAGTTTTGTATTATAGTCGATGCAAATGAATTAGTGCATGTCACTAAGGCATCGGGCATTCTAATCAACTCAGCCTATCGCAGTCCACTGCTGGACATAGGCCTCTCCCAGACTGCGCCACAGCACCCTTTCCTCCGCCTTCCGCATCCAGTCGACCCCAGCCACCTTCTTTAGGTCGTCCGTCCATCTAGCGGGGGGGCGTCCTACACTGACGGACTGATGGCCGGTGGAGCAGGCGAGTCCTGGAGTGGAGACCGCGTACCGGCAAGCGCAGTGTAGGACGCCCCCCCATTCTAATACCGGGACTAAATTCTGTAAAGTTTAGAATAGCAACTCATTTTCTAAATCTGTTGGAACGTTAATGCGTATTTCAGATCTTGGGGGCAACATAATTTCATAAGGTGGGCTATAAAGGATTGGGATTTCTGTACTTTTAGTCTTAAGTATTTGGTTTTTCATATCAATATTAGCTTCAAGTTCTTTTAATAAGTCAGATCCAATAAGACCGTCGTATCTATTACAAATATTATATATATAAAACTTATGATAAAGATCCGTTTGAAAGGTATCTGTTAATGGAATGTATGCAACCTCATCGTGTCTACTGCGACCATGTGTACTGACTATTTCAAATGGTTCAAACTGTATAAAATATGAGAAAAATTCTTCTGCTTTTTGCGGACTTATGAAAGATCGAGTGCTACCCGTATCGATCATAAATTTTGAATTTATTTCAGGAATATCTATATGGGGTAATTTAAAAGTTAAAGCGTCGAAGTTGATGTTTATTATTTCTGTTTTTCCAGAGAAGCTGGTATTCGAAAATTTTCCGTAGATTCAACGGGGGTCAAGTTTGAAGCGACATTTTCTGTCGTCGGTGTTTCAAAGACATTTTCTTGCGTGTGGTCTTCGAGAATACAATTCTGAGTCAAATATTCTTCAGGGTAAAATTCAAGTATCTGATCGTCGTTTAAAAAGAAAATGTTGGAAGAATCTAGCATATTACTTTGATGTACAGTTCTCATAGAGACGTCTGAATTTTGTACATTATTGGTTGACTGATTGGGTATTCCAAAACGAAACTGTTGATATGGGTTGACTCTAAAGAATCCGGGTTGTCTATAGTTATTTACTGTTTGCGGAAACTGCTGTGGTGGCCGATTTTGGGGAGTAGGCATTGCTACAGCTTGCCTATTGTTGAATTGCTGGTTATTTTTCGGTCTTGGGATCGCATTTTGTTGGGCATTAGGCACACCGAACCGTCTGACGGGCATAAAATTTGGTCTAAATTGAGGATTGTATCCTTGTTGTGGAATTCCGAATTTGAAATGAGATGGCTGAAACTGTGTGTTATTTTTATTTTTTTGTAACGGGTTATTTGGAGTATTTGTTTGTTTTGTTTTATTCCTGGCATTGTACTGAGTTTGGAAGTTTACCTCTTCTATCACAACGCCAAGTGCGGATTCTAAATTTGTACACTGTTTCAATCGGACAAATCTAATCATATCTTCGGGTAAATTATATAAAAATACGTTTAAGCTGGTATTATTGTATATGTATTATAATTTTGGCTGCCTTAATTCCCTCGTCTTGTAAAAGGTTAACTTTTGATATTAAGGAACTTCGTACCATCTGGATGCGGTGACAGAAATCAATGAATGACTCTCCTTGTTTTATTTTAAGATTTTCTAATTCTATTGCGATACACGCTTCAGATCTCGGGTCGCCAAAGTGCTGAACAAGCAATTCCTTCAGTGCTTCCCAAGTGAAAACATTTTCACGTTCACTGATGAGAATTGCGGCTTTACCAACTAACCTACTTGTCAGGC
Source organism: Amphipoea lucens (assembly GCA_947508005.1). NCBI lineage: Eukaryota > Metazoa > Arthropoda > Insecta > Lepidoptera > Noctuidae > Amphipoea > Amphipoea lucens. The sequence goes on from OX382374.1 coordinate 10,996,561, forward strand.
AATGATAAACGTAAAGTTGTTGCATTGGGTTATTTTCTCCGTGAAAACTTCTAATTACATATTCACATTTGGAAATAAAAAGATTTAATAATTTTTCATCTCCGTCAAATTTAGGAATAATTCCCAGGATTTCCCTCGGGATTATCTGGATTTGATTCATTTTATGTACAGATTAATTAAATACTATTCTAAGTTTTAATTAAGTATCTATTAAATGTTTAATTTGATTTAAAAGCAAACAAATAACTTAATATCGGCAATGTTTGTCCGATGTAACGTTAATAAATAAAATACAATAAAAAAAGAAACTTATACACAACGTAAACGGCGATTTTTGTCCATAGACGTTGATTAGACTAACTAAAGACGTTAACTGACGATTTTCGGTCCAATATAACGTAAGGAAGGGATAGACATGGGAGTGGGCAATAAATGCGAAAAGGTCTACTCACATTAAATTACTGCTCGATCCCGTGCCGATTCTCGTCTGCTGGTGTTGATCTCCTTCGTGCTGCCGCTCGATGACAAATTTGTTTGTGTAGGTTCCCGGATAAGGCCAGGCGATTAGCACGTCGCTGGGCCAATGTTAGTGCCTTTAAACGAAGAAACTTTTCGCGAACTTTATCCGACCCCGGCTGCGCCAGTCAAATATGAACGGCAGTTATTTTGTTTAAAATAAACTTTAATTACAATTATTACAATAATTGGGAGATGTGCTCAGTTTGAGCGATACAAACGGAATGTTCTGACTTACGAACTATTGGTATATATAACCTAAACAATGACGACATATTTCTGGAAGTTCCCACGAGGCTAGCTCTGATAAGCATTAACTTAGGTGTTAGAAATATTTGTTGAAAGATATTTGTATTAAGTGGAATCGGCGACATGGCTACTTAAAGGTGTTAGAAACCGAGTGTTGAGTGAGGATTAATCCCGTGGGAACTGATGCCTGGTATGCAAAACTAAGTATTAACACTAGTTTGTAAGTCGTGTGTATACTAACAAACCACTGAACCACTGATGCAAGGTTTCGGCTGAGCCTGTCACCTTGCAGCAGTGATGTCATCTGTTTTCTGTTTTTTGGTTTTGTTTTTGTCTTTGTAAGTGTATTGTAACTAACATAGTTTATAAGTATATTGTTACTAACACTATGAGTCTTGTTGCTCGAAATAAATTATTATTATTCTTATTAACTCAATACGCATTAGTTATGATAATATCAAAGTCCAAAACAAAACGTCAGTGTCATTGGTAAATATATGTTTTAGGTTGATTGGGTTGATAACAAATTGAATATTGACCATATTTATTAATTTTTTTAATTTTTTTTTGCTCACAAAAAGGTACAAAGGCGTACTTAATGCCTTAGGCATTCTCTACCAGTCAACCAGGGGTGGTGAAGAGATTACCATATCCTTTTCCCATTTGAAAGAAATACTCTTTGAATTACTTGACCCAAGTTTATTTTTTATTATATTTTCATAATATTTACATAATTTAAAAAGCTAACAATCTTAAAATAATTATATGTACAAGTATATAAAAAGGGAGGGAAAATAATCAAAGGGCATCAAAAAATTCGTCCGCATCACTGTCAACGGGAAACGTGCCCAAAAGGCTGGCAGCATTGCCACGTTGTATGGTGATGAGTCGACCAACCGCTTGGCGATGTCTCGGAATACTAAGTGGGCACTCGGGCCCCATGGCCCTAGTGTTTCAACCCCAAACGGCTCAAATATGTAAGTTCCAAAGAGATTGGAGTATTTGCGCCGTTTGAGGTTTTCCGCACCTGCAGCAGCCGCCCCAGCACAGCTTACCGTGCTTGGAAGATGGGATGGCGCAAGGGTGTCGACACACGTTGCATCCCACACCAAAGGCCTACCTACCTTCCAAGGCATTATGGTCATCCCGTCTGGTCTCTTACCATCGTCGCGTGCCAAATCATTGGGTTCTAAAACAGCTGGCACCCCAGCGGTGACAAGAGCACGACGGATGATGTCATTGATGCTGGCATGCCGTGCTATCCGGCCTGCGCTTTTACTGCAGGATAAGCCATGGTGTCCGAGGCAGTCGACACCTTCACCGCATTGGCAGCGATGCACCCAATTTTATTAATGTTACCGATAAGAATAACTTTAACATAATAATTACATGGTGCACTTATTATTGTATGACGCTTTTAAAGTTGGTATAAATAAATATCAAGTTACGGTTTCGTCAGAATATTCATCTTTATCATGCTATCTCTCTATGAGAAGAGCCTTTGCCCTGCACAGTGGGATAATAATGGGCTTTATTGTTATTATCTGGCTAGGCACTGCATAGACGCACCAGTAGACTAGGTACTGTACAAGGTACCGGCTGCATTGTTTTTTTACACAAGTGTTCGACGATTGGGCAATAGAAGCAAACGTGCTCTGTAAGCATAAATTATCTCTGGCTATTATAGCACGTAGGTTCAGCTCATATTGATACTATTAGAACGGGAATCAATTAATTGATTGCTTTAATTCCTTTGTGAAAGATGCTGCTATTGAAGATTCTCACAGGTCAAGTATTTTTTTTTTCTTTAACAATATTATTATTCTCTCGGATAAATCAATCGATGTGTATGAACCGGGCCGTGGTATGAACAGAACACAATAGTTGGCGATGCTTTATTTTCATAAATATTTTTACTGAGAAGATGCTACGTTACGGCTACGGTTATTATAATATTAATGAGTATTTAAATGAAAGATGCTAGGCCTGCTACATCTGATTTATTATGTTAGGAAAAATAATTTTTTAGTTATTATTTTGAACTTAATTAATATTGATTATTCTGAATTTAATTGTTGGTTTTATTATTATTTTATTTGGTTATTATTGATTTAATTTAAATTATTTTTTATTGTTTTTGAGAATTGTGATTTATTGAATTTAGTTGACATTATTGATAGTTTTAAATTGTATTACACTATTTGCATACCCATGTGATGGTAAAATATGGAGAACTTTATTATAAGGAAAAAAATATCTATCTTACCCATGTTTGCAAATAAATAAAAATGATTTATGATTTATTTATTTATAATTTACGGCTTTATTATTCATATCGTTATTTTCTTCTTGAACAGGACCGTCTATTCTAGTACAGTCGTGCTTGAATCTATTTTATCGGTTTAAATTGAATTGAAAGTTAAAAGTCATTCTGTATTCGAGTCGATATTCATTAGTTAAGTCTTAAGCATCGTTCTAGAATATGGACCTTCGACAGTAATAAGATTGCCAGTGTCTTCAATATTGTCTGTTAACATCAATTCAACTTAAGTGGCTACAAGTACTGGTACAACTTGTCTACAAATACTTGCCAAGTCTCACTACTTCATTTATGGTAAATCATACACGTTACTCGCTCTGTAATTCAGGGCTGTCACATATTGCAATAAAGCTTTCATTATATTCATCAGTTCCAATAATTTAACATGTAAATATTTCTATGCTTATCCTTGAGCTCGAAGGTTGCGTGTTAAAATTTTCTTTCGCAGCGCACAGCCACACCATCTACCTATTTGGAACATTTATCTATTTTTCTTGGGTGTACCTGCAGTGTAGTGTACGTGAAGCATTGTTTTAGTCAGCCAGTGAAGGCAGCGTTTGCTGCGATAGTACAATGTCGGTAGCAACCTACAATTCTAGACAACTATTCATGTCAACGGGAAATTACGTTTCTAATCAGGAACTCAGGAAATCGTTATAACACTATACAATTGAAACTATCCAACGCAACACTGATTGTGAACCCTGCAATCCAGCTATCACCGTCGAGTTCTATCAACATCGCACAGCAAATAACACACGGACGCTCTTTACTTTCACTTAGAACACGACCAGTAGCCGGGGGGCTACAACGTCACCCATTAAATCTTACAAAAAGTCGACAAGGTCTCGAATGTCGATCTCCGCCTCCCAAGGCCGCGGTCCGATCACGCATTGTCTGTACTGACAGAAGTTTTTGTACATTTCGTAATAGTACCAAGAGTCTTTTTGCCCTCTTTATCTAGTTTCCGTTCTGGAGCGGTTTCTTTTGTTTTGTTATTGTTCTTGGAATAGTGACATTTATTTTAAAATTGACCTTTCTTAGTGCGCTTTATTTTTATCTTTACATTATTGAATAAGTATATGATGTGTTGTTTATTCATTCGGCATCTCAAAAGCCTTCCTCGATACTTTTGTAACTTGTGACGTGTATTTCCTATTGTTTTATATTTCCTTCGTGTTTCGTCAACAATAAAATATTATAACAAAGTCAGTGTTGTAACAAAATTTTATTTTATTATGAAGTTAATAAAATTATAAACTCATTACGTATTCGGTGACATTAATTACCCCAAATCTAATGAATATTTATGTTACCTTGTTTCGTCCGGCTTTCAATAACATTTAGGTACAAGTAACATTTAAGAGACTCCATCTTTAAAATGAAGTTAGTCTTAGTTTGTCATATAAATAATTTTTGTGAACATATCTGTAATTTCAGAACCCTGAGTTCTGAAATTACAGATATGTTCACAAAACTCGGTACCTAGGTACTTAATCAAGAGCATTATCTCTGAGCACGTACGTACTTTTAATAGTGACTACGGTATTTCCCAAGAATTACATTATGACGCATTTTACTTAAGTTTGAATTCATCAGTGTGTAAACTTAGTGTGAAAACAGTACATCTTGAATAGATTTTTTAAGCGTACAGATTCGAGATTAAATATTCAATTATATTTAATTGCTAGAAGTTTATTTGTGAAGCCATCTAGGTGTGACTGCAAACTCAATGGGAGGAAAATATTTAGAAAACGTCTTTATTCACCTTCATCATAATAAACAAGGTTTTATCATAACTATACATGAACCGGATCTGCTCAACCTTTTTTAAGGTAGGTACCTAAGTTAGATTAGTATTGACAGTTAAAATTGACTACAGGTTGTCTGACACTTTCTCTCTCCTTAAAAACCGCAAAAGTGTCAGACTCAGAACCATTTAGAAAATGATTTAAAATTATAGAAAGACGTTGAATACACCGCAGTCCGCAGTATCTGATGCACGGTTGAACACTCTGAGTGGTTTTCTGCTTAGGGTGCCTTCACATTTAGCGTTAATTGACGTCGCGGTGACGCCGCGTAGACGCCGCGCGCCGTGCAAGCATCGCTCGTGTAGATGTGATTGCATAGAAACTACAGTCCTTTCACATTCATTATATACATCTGATATTGCATCACTATCTCTTATTGTCGTTAAAATAAGGTTACTGTTGAGTTGCTGCTCTCAGAGGTATAATAACTTTGAAAGGACCACGGAAAGGACTCTATGATGTTTGCTTTGACGAGGCTTTAGCGTTGCGTGTGCGCATTGTAGTTCGAACGCATTATAAACGGTGCCTTCGATGTTAATATTCGCGTGGTTGTCGCGTTGTTGTGTTCTCTCTCGGAGGTGATAATTATGATAAATACCCAGGTTTTTTTGCTTAAAAAAAAACACATTTATTGCGTAATTGTTTACCGATGCATCGCCTCAAGCAAGGTGCCCGTATAATGGAATGAAAAAAAAATACGCTTGAAATATTCAAAACATACAGAATTTAAATCATTTTTCCTCTAGAATGGTTACTAAGGCTTAGTTGGTTCTTTTATACAGGGTGTTATGGAAAGGGTATATCAATACAAACGGGTTGAAGAGTGTATCTGGTCTAGAATCTCTGTACCAAATTTTTTTATTTCGATAATTTATTAAATTGAAATCATAACAAACGTGTCACCGCACTACGAGGATCATTATCCATTATCTGTAGTGTGTCTGTGCGCCTAGTACACGCACATCACGCCGCCGCGCGCCAGTGCAGCGCCGTGATGTCGAAATAAAAAAATATTAAGCATTTTCAAATTTACTGCTTTTGAGCTGAAATTTTGTACAGAGATTCTAGACCAGATACACCCTTCAACCCGTTTGTATTGATATACCCTTTCTGTAACACCCTGTATAATAAAAACTGCACTTCCTACCTACATTTTCGTACCTACACGTGCAGGAAATTTCGCAAGCAAAATACCTGCCTAGCTATACCTATCGAAATGATAATTTAATTGATTAATTCACATAACAAACCAAGAAATATTTACATAAATACATATAATGAAATATCGTTGTTACGTGTTGACATCCGCCCTCATTTGTTTGACCTTATGCTCCTGTTTATTAAGTTTCACTAAATTACAGAAATGCGTTCCATTTATTTGACGAAGCATTTTTTGCTCATAAATTATCTAAAAAAAGTTTATTGTGTCTATTTATAAACATTTTTTGTTCCTCTCACGTTTTGCGCCGAACGAGTAACAATAAAAAAATGTACCAACAGTAGTTTATATTATTTATCTTATACCTAAATATTATATTTCGGTACAGTTACGTACGGATAATTACCGTTATTAAATTTATGTAACGTAATTGCCAACATTATCTATATTTTGATTACATAAAAATGTTACATATTAACATACGTATTTAATTATGAGATCGCATAAGCTGTTATTGAAACTTCATCACACTTAAAGGTAAAATTAACTGTATTTAAATATTTAGAAAGGCTAAAAAAATATCTAACTACATTTTTTGCTATTATAACTTAGCGTTAATATAACTTAGTAATAAGATCCTATCGGGGATATGATGTGAATTGTGAATTGCTTGACCTCCAACAGCGTGACAAAGACGTCACGTTGCAAAGTCATTGGTCACCAAAAAACTTGCTGCAATTTTGTATGCTTTTTATGATTTCGATTAAGTTCCTAAAGAAAAAATATATAATTAAATGCGAAAGGAACAAATAATAGAATGTTTATGTAGATAATAGTGTGAGTTTAATACTGAATATTTTTTTATGAATTTACAACGTGGTTTGAGTTGTTCACGTTAGAAAACCGAGTAACGAAGAATAAAATATTTTTATTGAATAAACAATAATGTGAAAGTTCAGCTGGTAGGTAAAGTCAGGGAAATTTGTCCGTATAAACAAATCATAACACATTGTCCTTCTTTGGCAGTTGTATGAAATGACTATACCACGTCAAATTGTGACGTAGGGTGAAAACGTAGTGTCCATTTGCTTAAGAATTAATTTTCTTGACTGTGGACTTTGAAGCCAGTTCAAACTTCTAAAGTACTTAAGTATGCTTTTTTATCAATCGTCAATTACAGGAGATGCAATAACATAATTATTTTCAGGAAGGAAAAACGTTTGATTGTTTTGAAAACCGCATTGAATAAGTAGAAATAATAAGGAAAACTCAATTGCTAACTAAAAACTTCAGGTAATAACTATGTTTTTCAGATGTTTTCCTCATATTTTATTAATAACCAGGTAATTCATTTGTATTTTATTTTATATTAAAAAAAAAACAATGAGGTACCATTTTTAATTTCAATTCTTCTTCTTCGTGTCGATGGCACAACAGTTTGTTTGGTTGTAAAATGCAAATAAATTAATATCCACCCAAAGTTTTCTCTATGAGATGTTATGTCTAGAAACACAGAGAAAATGCATACGTAAGGTAGGTGGATATATTTTATAGTACCTAACTTGTCTAGTTTTTTCTATCCTGTTAGCCCACAGATAGAAGTAGGTATGCAGTCGTATATGTAGGTAAGGTTAACCACTACTATTGAACTAAGACAACAGCCCTTATTGCAAAGAAGTAAAGGCTCTGTCAAAGTTATCATGGATGTGCGCTTGACTTTACTTGGCAGGAAAAGTCGCCGGTGTCACGGCAGCTGCTTTTCCGCTTTCTCGAACGCGCTTAGGGAAAGTATCCACTTCGCTTGAGCATAGTATCGCTATGAATATGACTATGTTTGTTTCTAAACACTATGAGATGTTGCTGTTTAGCAGATATCGCCGGATACTTGTTATAAACGAAGGATACTCGCAAATTAGACACATGCAAGGAAAATTATGTTTTGGAAAATTGCCGTGAAGTGAAATCTGTTGGTTGAAGATATCACTCAGATGTGTATTACTTTTGTTACTTGTTTGAGTTCACAATGAAAACTTTCGTGTTTATTTTAAAATTTTTTGTAGTTTTAGACAGTCCAAGTTAGACCTATACGTACCCACTTGCTTAGTTATTAATGATACCTACACAGCTTTGTATTTAACATATATCAGTAGCGTAACGTAAGAAACTTGAAGTATATTATTTAATACTTAATGTTTTTATACTTATTATGAGAATTTGTGTCACTAACTGTAATAGATATTTTTATGGACAGCCAATCTACAAATTTGATTCGAAAACATTACATTAAATAATAGATGGATCAGTCCTATTGCTTAATTATTATTACAAAAACAAAAACCACAGGAACAGGATTGCTGTTTATTAGCGAGTAGAAACAATAATGAGCGCCATCTAGTGTGTAATTATATAACTATTGAGCGCCATCTGTTGTCGAATAGACACACCATACGTACAGCGCTATCTGTTGTCGAATAGACAAACCTACAAACAGCGCCATCTGTTGTTGAATAAACAAACCACATACACAGTGCCATCTGTTGTCGAATAGACAAACCCTACAAACAGCTCTATCTGTTGTCGAATAGACAAACCACATATACAGCGCCATCTATCATCATTTCTTAAAACCAATGAACAGTTTGTTAAAGTGCTTTAGCTATTCGTCGCTAGATGGTAAAAATAAATCGTCCCTACTTTAATAGTTGCTACTCGGCACAAGATGGCAGTGATCACTTAAATTTAATGTGTTTGTACATAATAAAATTTTAGCGGTATTCTGATACCTATGCAAAGGGGCAGATGGTAATATAGTATGAACTTACCTTCCATAACATATACGATGCTGCCAACATCTCCTTCCTTGATGATGAGGCTGCCAGCTGCATATTCGACAGGATACATGCAGTCCACGATTTCGCGGATCTGCGTCATCTCAAGATTCTTCATGAAGTCATTGTCCAGTATTGCACCTTTGATCAGCTCCCGTGATCTGTAATGAGAAAATCACAATTTCATAACAATGGATTGAAAATTAAACGTTTCTGGTACCGTAGCCGTTCATATTCACTAAATATATCGTGTACTGTGTTTTTGTGGTTTTATTTGAATTTAAAGGATATTTTTTTTTTTCATATCTTTTGCCTCCACCTCTTGCTTGAAAAGCTGATATTTTCATGAAATGGAAAATGGAAAATAATAACGTAATTTTAATTGGCTGATAGTAAAAATAGATTCTCACGAGCATATAACATAATAACATCACGCCCCAAAGGGTTAGGCAGACGTGTACCTTGGGGGTGTAAATAGATGTTTCTACACATAAAATAACAACAAATACTAGTCCGGTTCCGATTTTCATTTTTATATATATTTTTTTTACAATGTTGTCAGCCTCTAAAAGATGTATACTTAGTTAACAGGAATTCATTTAACTATCGTCAATGTTTGTTCCATAATATGCGTATCTACTTACTTAATTGTAGCCACGCATATCTAGGTAAGTAGGTAGCTAAAATGTTATAGAACCCGATTGTATACAATCAAATGAATTCTTGACGATGTTTAAGTATATATGTCACCGGAAAATAACAAAAACTGCAAATTTATAAATTTCCCAGGAAATTTATAAACTTCCGTAGGATTCTAAACGAGAGATAAATTGTATTATTTTACGCCCACATTTTCGTAAATTGATAAACTTACCGAACTCACGCGTAAAATAATAAGTAAGCAATAACCAAACGCCATGTGCGCTCTGATTGGTTGAATATGTCACGTGTTCCTTCTCCTTCCTCTCCACCGCCATTGTTCGCCATGGAACATAAACAAACCATTTGTTCGTGTGTTTTTGTAAAGTTTTTAATGTTTTAACTGTGTTGGAACTGTGAAAATAGTTATATTTTGCTAAGGTTACTAAACTAGGCCCATAATTGTACCTAAGTCTATGGACACAACCATTGCCACTGTCAACATCGACCAATCAGAGAGCAGTGTGTTATTTTCCGTATTTTAAAAAAGCGTAAAATTAAATGCTCTTCTGTGATTGGTCGAACCGTTTAGAATCTTACGAATGGATATCCGTTAGTTTATAAATTTACCACGAGACGTCGCAAATTTGTCAATTTGCGAAAATGTGAGCGTAAAATAATACAATTTATCTCTCGTTTAGAATCCTACGGAAGTTTATAAATTTCCTAGGAAATTTATAAATTTGCGGTTTTTTGTTATTTTCCGGTGACATATACATCTTTTTCAATCTGCCTATACCTTCCTAATGTCCAATGTTAGGTATTTTATTTTCAACATGACTTAGATCATACATGGGCAGTAGGTATAGCCACATAAGAAAAATCAAAATCCGTACTTAGTACTAGCAACGTGCTTATTTAAAATTTTCTCATATTGTGATAAATTTATGTAGACTTTGATCAAAACAATATCTTAATTTTCTATATCATTGAAGATATTAACTACTTCCCGTACCTATGAACAAGGCATTTTCAAAGTGCCCTATCAACTTTAATGACAATAACCTTTAAATTATTACGGTAAATTAGTGTCATAAACCACGGCTTAGACCTGTCTATGATGAAACTAATGCCATGACTAGAGGAAGGAAGGACATGCATATTATCATTGTTTATGGTCTTATGCTGAAAGGCACTTCCATAGTAGGTAATAATCCATGGGAGGTAAAAATCTTTTACATGATAGGACATTATTATAGTTGGTAGATACTGTCACTAACATATCGCTGATTTGGAGAAACATCGACGTAACGTAAATGCGCTTTCTAAGTGCTTTGGCATATTTAACTCATTTTTGGGAAAAAATACATTTACGTCGATGTTTCTCCAAATAAGCGATATCATCATATTTGTTTACACTAAAGGCAGTGATATATACCCACATTTCACATCTTAACGCCCTTACCTACTAATAAACGTATTCTATCAGATGAATAGTTACACACCGATTTCTCTCTTTCAGTCATCAGTAGTTTGACTTTCGCAAGAAGAAGACAAAGCCTTGTGCAACTATACAGACGCTATACAACGTTTATTAGTAAGGGGGTAAGTATAAACCCTAGGTCGAGAGCGAGCTTTGTACAAAAAACCGGGAAAGAAACCTAGGATTTCACGCTAAATAGCTGCGCCTGAAACCACTTGACCACCACATATATAAGATCACGCCTGTAATCCCTATGGGTTGGGCAGAGGTGTATCTACAGTGCACCCGCATTTCGCCAGTTATGTTCAAGTCCCAATTAGACGAGCCTATTGCCATCAACCGAGCACAAATCCAGACTCTGGGCTGCTATTGAGAAATTCCAGATGTAAACGTAACGGTATTACAACGCCACATGCGAACAACGCGTCATACTGACGTCACGCAAAATTGCAAAAAAGGGTTTACCGCGCAACTAGCACAGATACAACAGCCGTCTGGTCGGAGGATCCTCCCTTTTCTATAGAGTATGAGTGAACTTTACGCTCTGCTCCTCACACCTCTATATAAGAATCCAATAACGCTTTGTCCGACCTGGGTATAGAACCCAGGACCTCAAACTTAGCGGTAGCGCTTGCGACAACTAGACCAACACAAAATAAAAAAAAAACAATATTTTTTTTGTGAATCACGTGTTTACATAAATTATGTCCTACAGGTACCTATGTAGTTACCTATGATATGACCCGCATAGAGGTTCAACGAATGGTGAAATATGTCCATTTTGAACAGACATTTATTCAAATTGCGTAAAAACCTCTTTCACAAGTTTCTACTTGTTTTTATTTAAATACAAAGTAATTAACCTAACTACCTAACATGTGAAATATATGTAAAATATATGGTTTGTTAGTAAATAAGAGAATCACCTCGGCATCCAAATAGTAGGTAAATAATAACACGTGCCGACCTATTACTGTCCCACTGCCAGTGAACGAATTTCGTTCACTGCCCACTGCAGACTAAAGGTCTATTCTCATAGAATAAAACAGAAATTTATTTTGCAAATATGGGTAATAGGTACATAATGTGTTAAAAAATACATTAAAGCTCAGCCATATTTCACCATTCGGCATGCAACATTTATATTATTAACACTAGCTGGGCCCCGCGGTTTCACCCGCATAAGTGTCGATCCCATGGGAATATCGGGATAAAAAGTAGCCTATATCTTAATCCAGGGTGTCAGCTACCTCCACACAAAATTTTATCAAAATTATTCCAGCTGTTTGATCGTGAAGAAGTATCTATTCAGGCAATTCTTTTCTTAGATAAAAACTCAGTCACTTTGTAGTACGTTTTATCTATCAACAACTCACGTAATCTACTCTTAAACAGCACTGTTGTCAAGTCTTTCCAACCACTTGGAAATTTATCTATTTAGATAAAATTCAAAATAGGTAATGACTGACTGATGTATCAACGCACAGCCTAACTAAACCGCTGGTCCTAGAGACATGAAATGTTTACCGTGGACTGAAATTTAAAAGCGTCTTCATTATATTTCCATACATTCTATTTCCCTGTGTTATCCTGAATTCGTGATGCTTTGACGTGGACGTAGATGTCCACGACAATACCGTCACGTTATCTATAAGTATCTATATACTTATATAAAATTCAAAGTCCTGACCGACTGATATAGCACAGCCTAAACCGCTGACCCTAGAGACATGAAATTTGGAGGGTGTGTTCTTTGTGAAGAGTAGGTAAGAAAGGGTTTTTAGAAATTCCACCCCTAAGAGGGTGAATGGGGGAGAGTGAAATTTCACGCGGACGAAGTCGCGGACAGAAGCTAGTAGTAAATAAGAGAAGGCACGAGCACTGATCACCAGCACGCTTGCTCATGACGGGTTTTCGATTTCAGACTTATATTAACTGTAATGCCAGCGGGATAACTGTGTAACACACTAACAGTAGCAAGGGCTTTCATTTTGAGAGCCCAACAACATTCATTACGTTATTTACGTTGTTGAGCAGACAATTTTTTTCGAACATATGAAGCAATGGATTAGCAATATCCTTCAAAATTATTCAGAGCAATTAGGGTGCTGGTTTCCTCACGATGTTTTTTTCACCAACAAACACAACAACATTAATTTTACCTAAGTACTTAATTTATTATAAATTATTTATCGCTGTTATAAGTTAGTAGTGTGTTAATATTTTCGCTATTATGCGTAAGTATCGATTTATTTACACGCAGAGGATAAAGCTACTGATTACAAGCTAATAAAAATGTTATAAATAAATTATTGACCTATTTTAGTAATAAATGAGTAAAAGGCCTATTTTATTTATACGTTAAAGATAATTTATTTATTTTCCCAATTGATCGACAGAAATGATTTAAGTATAACAATATAATTTAATTGTGTTTTATAATGGAACTAATAGACCACAATATATGTTAATCGTCTTTAGAATCCATTTAAGCATAGCTCACACACCCCCATCCCTCATCCCCCATCCCTACATTACGGGGTTTATCTCCAACCCCCCGCGACCTTCGCTCTCTTTATTTAATTATTAGCTGGCTGGCAACAATTTGTTTTTAGTACGGCAAACTTATTTTGTTATTAATGTTAGTTTACCAGTTTGTTAATAAACAGTGTTTGAGATAGTTGTTGTTTCATATTACCATACCCAATAGTTTGTCACTACAGGTAAAAAATCATAATTGTAACAGTGGCCGTGGCAGTGGCAGTGGTATCAACTGTGAATCGGCGACCACTAGATGAGGATGATCCCTCTCACTGAGAGGAGGCCTGTGTCCCAGCAGTGGGAACAATATAGGCTGGTTATGGTATGGTATAGCTCACACACGCTGTGTGCCGTCATTTCACGCAGAATCTTAGCATAGATAGACGTTATAATACCATGTGCCCAGTCCATGCCGTTGTAGGAAACACTTTATTATTACACAACTTTACGACTTACAAGAAAGCTAAGTATAGCAGCTAGTGACGAAATGTTTTCATCTACTTTATAACCATCAACAGTTTGCGAAACGCGAACATTCCTTGAAATGGCGCGTGTCGAACTTTCACAGTACCCACCCAAAATCCAAACCAGTGCTATAAATTTAATTCTTAAAAGATCTAATGTTGACAGAGCCGTCGGCGAGGACAGTTGTCACATAAAGTTCGAACGTAATTATACCAAATGGGATCAACGAAGGCACACGAGCTAACACACGTCGACCTCGCCACGGTGCCTTGCGATGTCTGTACTAAGAAGAAATTCAATCACTACCTTGAATGATTGATCGATGACGTTAAGTGTCGATATGCCCCTACAAATTCATCGAAGTATCGATTTACAGAATGATCAGCTGGTAGATCATTATTTCGAAGCACATTTCCATGATAAGATCGAACCAGTACAAGCATTTAAACATGAAAGCTTCCGTATCCATAAATCGTATAAAATTATACGAAACAATGTGCGCGTATACAAATAAGAAACGATATCTCGCACTGATGAAATCAAACTTTAAGTAGACGAGTTATATGAAAAAGAATTACATTAAAACATTGAAGCAGATTCAGTTGCATATGATCCTAAAACTAAGTAAGGTCACAATGTCACGGTCTATAGTTAGACAAATGAGATTTGTCGACACAAAACGTGAGAGCATGGTAAGGATGAAGAAACATTGATGTTACGACATAGTCGTTAAGTACTTATTCGTGACCAATAAACGGACTTAGATTAAAAAGGCAAATAGTATTTACAAAAGAAAACGTGAAAACGTGCGATTAGTATTCATGGGACGACGTCTGTTACCTAAAAATAATGACGGTGACGCGATGACGTTCTGAAAGTATATGTTATTTTTTGTTCAAAAGTAAAGTCCCACAAATGTTTCTTGATTCAAAAGACGGCATGACTGTGAACTTATTTTATGTAAATCAGTTCTGTAGTTGGTGCGACTGACCTGTTAGTATTTTTTGCTAGTCTGAAGCTCAAGAACAATTTTTGTATCAGTAATATCGATCTTTGCGACAGGGTTCCTACAGTAGCGATAAGAAAAATAAAAATTAACCTGAACTATCATTGACATTGCCAGTACTCTCATTAGTATTATTACTATAATATCTATAACAAGTTATTTATTCTAACACTGTATATGAGCTTTTGCAAGTGCACAAAATACTGGCTGCTTAAAATTTACCAGCTGATGAAAAAACCCAATATCCTTCAAAATTACACTTGCAACCGCAAAACTTGTTTTTCTTTATAACATTGTTATTTATTTCAAGAAAATGAATAATAAATTGTAAGCATTAGTCACACTAATAGAATAACATTTAATTTTACTATGTAGTTTGAAAATTAAACTGCTAACGATGACATTGTTTTACGATTTTACATGGCGCAGTACTCACTTTTGAATTTTCGGTATTTTCACTAATTTCATTTCATAACCCTGTGACAGCGAAGATAGCGGCTCCGCGGAGATAGCTGTCCTCTTCAGTCTCGGTTCACCAACATTGTAGACTCTGGTATTCTCAATGCCCGGTGTCTTCATCACGAAGCATTCTTCCTCGTTCTCTACGCCATTCCTGCGACTGTCTATCAACTGTCTCGTCAGAGGCTTCACGACTTGTCTAAACTTGTCTATTTCATTTTTGAGGTATCTTATGGTTCCATCTTTTTCGTCGATCTCATGTTCCAGCAACGCTATTATTTTATCTCTTCGTTTCAATTCTTCTGTCTTCTCCAACACCAAGCGTTTCATTTCCAAATACTTCTTCTCCATTTTGTAGTTGTGATCCAGTTGGCATTGTTTTGTGTGTGTTTGCGACATTTTTCACGCTGTTTTTCTCACTTTTACACTCTAAACTCTCTAAAAAGTTACTTTATAAAATTCCACATCGTATTATCGAATATTTATAATTTCCTATCGCATGACTTTGAACGGAACTGTTTAACTGCGTTGACGTGTTATCAATACCTATATCATTGGAAAGATAAAACATTTTATGTAGTAGATCTATGACTTGTTTAAATCCACCTTTGTCATTTATTTAATATAATTTTGCTAGCCAGTGTCAAACATAAATACTTTACAACTACTATAGTGACGTCGATGTCAAGCGTTGCCATATAAATTGTAGCGACGACTGATTGTCCGATTCCCAAGTGTGTCAGTCTGTCGGTGAGTCAACCTCTCAATGACTTGCACCACACAGTCATATTGAAATATGTTTCAGTAATGTGCATGCTGCCCGTCAGGCAGACTTAGCTTTGATTGGTTTTCATTAAACATGATTAATGGTGCAGATTAGTAAGCATAAAGACCAAATTGATACACACACTGCCTCAAGCAAGGACATGGTGTAGTAAAAATTTGTGACATATAATCGTTATCTCCTTGAATTAAATTTATTGTTTCATTAGTGAAAGAGAAACAAGTTTTATTAATTGAGGTCTGACGCGAATTTCAATTATTCTTGTCACGTAATTGCGCTTAATTTTCGTACGCTTAGCATAGATAACATTTGTATTCACAGCAGCTATATTGACACGAAAGTAATTGGAATTTTATTTATAAATATAAGCTACATTTCATAGTTACACGCATGGAATATTAAATTCACACTTCTATCTAACTAAACCAAATATCCCATGAATTGTACTAAAAATTTGCAAAACATACTGAACATTATTTCTTTTGTAAGAAACATATTACAATTGAAGTCCAAAATATTCTCGACCATTCACCACTAATTGTAGTAAGACCACATGATAAATATTGACAAGTTGTTTAGACATGTGTTCGTGCATCTATTAATTTTAATGCTTGACATTTCTCACTCAGCCATTGTGTCGGCCTACTCATTAACACTTGAATGACCGAATGATTGAGCAACACAAGTGCACAATAAGGTAGTTGTAACATTGCGAGAGTTGCTGTGTGTAGGTGATATATATCATGTATATTTTCGTAAGTAAAGGTCGTTCAACTAATCATGCCTTTCTAAGTACACATAAGGTCAATGTAGCAGCAGTGGAACTCCTGACTTCAAGTATTTGGACCATGACATCATTGTAACCATGTAAAGTTCTAATCGTGGTACACCTATTAGTATTTTGCCAAATGTTGTTAACTTACTCATCGATCAGTGTCTCAGGTCATATCGAGCGTGAGTTTATTTCAAGCTTACATCATTGAATAAAGAATTCGGAAGTGTTGAACAACTAGGGGTTAAAGAACGAACGTGTAAGAAATAGATTTTTTGGTCTTGGCATCGTTTGTCATCAACTGATATTCTATTGCCAAATACCTAATAATATTGGCTGCAATGGAGTTGAAAAAGAAAAGTGAAGTACCTAATGCTGAAAGCCTGAAAGCAGGAACAAAGATAACTGACAAGTGACACCATCTTTATCTGTCGGACATATCTACAGTTTTCATCGAACAGAAATCGCAATTCCTTTCTTAACGAAACATTTCAACAATTTACTTTTATCTACCTATATGTTACTTTAACATCTTTATTGACTGATAAGATATCGTTATATCACCAATTACATTACTTGTCCCACATCAATTTGTGTATTCTACTACTTAGTTTGTGTAAACATGCGACGGTATATAATTTTGGAGTACAAAAGTTGACCTAGACCCGTTTTCTTTGATTTTGGACGAAAGCCCAGTGCGTTCTGCTACATTAAGCCTAATATCAATAAATATTTTTGTAGCTACTCTTCATTTTAATTGTCCCTTATCATAATAACGTAAGTGGAACGAATACACCTGTTAATAACTTTATTATCATTCGTTTTATTAATAGACTCTGAACTTGTTAAGTATATTTTTAGAAGTTTGGTATTTAAATCTTAGTTGCATATAATATTATGATCCATTTGTTAATCTACAAACGGATTTTATATAAATTCAGGCACGTTATGGTAATCTGCGCCTAACCCTGGAACGAAGACATTTATACATAAACATCTGCCTCAGCTATGCTCGAATAAATAAATTACCTTATAACATTCTTGGCCAAGACATTTAACATCAATCACGAGTAAAAGCTTGACTGAGTGATAAATAAAGCAATATTTCAGGTTGTTTAGCAAAACACACACTGCACATATAATCATAATTATCATGATACACATTTCTTATAATGAATGAGCTGTTTATACTGATTTGCTTCTCAATCAATTTAATATCTTAATGTCCATCAAAGCTTCGTTTCTTTGACTGACAGAGCGATAAACGCAGCCCACACATAAAACTGGAAACGGGAAAAACATAAAGTATTCAAAACATATTAAGCATCGATTCTGTTTTTGCATACATTTTCCTTGGTCTAATAATAACTAACTTTACTATTAGCAAAATGATCATCGTTATAAATTAAATCGTTATAAAGTAATTGAAATAATAATAAACAACGAAAATGCATGACTTCATGTAAAGAAGGAATTTGTAAAACTTGACCTCAGAATGGCAATACTAAACTTAGTATTCAAAGCAGATCGAAGGTTGTCTAGATAAGAAGGACCATTACAAGAAGCAGATGCACTACAGTTTTGATTTCAGCCATCACGAACCAGAATTATGGTTATTGATGCGAATGAGGTAACTATTCATATACTTAATGGAAATTCTGTAACGAGCGTCATTAGGTAAGAGTTATTTAATTTTATCTAAAGGCCGATAATCTTCATCAGAGCATTTACGTCACTACAGTCGGTTAGGGTTACCTATATTCAGATGAACCGCTGTGCTGGAAGCGCATTTGTGATAAAAGATGAAACGATTACTAAAAACAAGATCAGAGCAAAGAGTTGGATATAAATATGGTAATTGGAAAAATGTGTATGCAGATATCAGAATTTATAAGTAGCTTGAAAAACACGTCCAATAAAATACGTCTGTTGGGATGAACGTCTTCAGGTGACCCAATGTGTAGGTATGAATTCTTGCTTTCGCCCAAACAGTTTTTCCACCGAAAATCTATAGTGTGCCAAAACCCTTACGCATGTTCAGCTAAAGTTGACAAACTACAGGCTAATGCTATTTACGGTGGTTGACGTTATCGCGACAGAGTTGAAACTACCGAAAGCATTAGATTAAGCGTGGCCTGATGGCGTAATTGCATAATGTTTATAGCATAACATCATGCGACATGGCGAACGATTTCTTTGTTGATTTTATGTTTATCATAATCTCGTCAAAACTCCTGCAAAATGCTTTAAACTTGTTGACAGATTTAAGTCAGTGGTTAAATGCGTAAGAGTCGTTTGGAAAATGAACTTCATTTTATGCAGTTTATGAAAAGTTGACAAAATAGTAGCGGATTTGTTCATCGAGCACTTAATGCCTATGTTTGAAATTGACTCTATAGTCAATGCTGAGGTATCTATTATATACCGCAGAAATGTACACCGAATTATTCTTGAATTTACGTTTTTTTTAGTTCTTGGAGTGATAATGACTATCAGCAATTAATTTTGTCAACAAGGAAAGAGGAAATTTGCCAATTCTGTGTTTATGACAGATAATGAATAATTTTCCTGACCTGTCTCGTTTCATCTTTGGCCAAGGACTAAATCACCGGATGAAATATGGACTAACGTCAAAACTCAAGTTGAATTTAGACAACAAAATATTTCCACGTACAGATCTCGACTAAATCATCTATCATGAGCAAACTCAGCTAAATTTCCAAAGAAAACACTAACAAATCTTTATGCTTCCTATATTTGGTTCAGTCTAAACAAATATTTATGAGAGCGATCTAGATTGAGGATCTGTGTCCGAAATAATCTAAGGTCAAACATGCAGTGCTTTAGTCACAAATATTGTGAAGTTTTAAAATAATATCTCTTAGTTGTCCTCTCATTTAGTCGAGCTCAATTAAAAGAAATTGTAGAAGGAATTTGCGGGTCCTTGACACACATTATGCTTTGAGAACTTTTGCATGTGTCCCAATCGTTAAAAATTACCAGCTTTCAGGTTGGTGTCACGCCGGTGGAAAAATAGATGTGGGTTATTTTCGTATTCCAGACGTACCGATTTCAATGTTGATAGACACTGTCAAGGGACGCTTGGAGATGTCCATTTTTCAATCACGGTAGCTAAAAATACCTTGTGACAAGGCATTTCAACTTTCTCTGTCGGTGCAAGTTTGGTCAGTGTCAATTATACTGTAAACTATACTTTCATGGCCTTTGGTAATAGGTTAGCTTTGCAAAAAGATACTTCAGATCTTACATAGAAAACGGAAGCTAGTCAAAACTCAAAAGCAGCGTTATCAATTGTGTGTAAAAATTTCAGTAAGTATTAATTCATTTTGAATATTGCCGATAGTTGGAAAACATAATGACGAATTGCGTTCTTTAACAGGAACATTTTTAGGAACACCTATAGGTGGATCTGTAGTATCATCCATTTGTATTGTTGATTCTCAGATCGGTTTCACTTGAGAGACTATTATTATCGCCACAATACTATTGAATGCAAATGAACCGGAAACCTTTGTGCTTACCCTGTGCTCTTTGGATGGACACGTCTACTGCTTTTTAATGACGTATACTAAAATTTTACAACGCGATAAAATATAATAGAAATGGCAATAAAAGGACTCAGAATAACCGTGAGAGTACTTCAGTGTTTATTAATAAGAATTATGTCTTTGGAAAAGTCGTAAAACTTGAACAAAAGGACGGATTTAGAGGAAAATCTTTGCGATCAGGAAGACGATATCGAAGGTTGGTCTCGTTGCAAATCAACCATGCATAAACGTACTACTCTACTAGATAATGTAAACATTAAAACAAGTACTGAAATAGAAGTGATCATAGTAACAATAGGTGATAATTGGTCAATTGTATAGCATCATATGACTGGTCTCCAACACGATGCCTTTGCCTTTGATTTGACGTCAAACGAAATATTATTTTCAAGTTTGTCTCTACAAAAAAGCTTTTATCGGAAGAATATCTAGCTTTAGTTATTTATTTTCGCTCACTACCATTATTATACTAGGATAAGATTTCTATCGCTGTGAATACTAAAACTAGATTGTGAAGTATTCATGTAAGAGTCTGAATTTTCTAGAAATTTACCATGACCAAATTGTAAATTTAACAGAACAACATTTATATTCTTGTTTAACTTCTGTTGCCTTCACTTCAACAAGATAACATACAGCTATTTAGACTAACTTCGTGTTCTGAATAGTTTTAGCAACATTTCAAGCTGTTTTTTTTCCTTTCCTTGTTTATTGTAGCTGTAACAGAATTCCTAAGAACTGTTTGTTACAGTATCTTATTCTTAGTCATTGCTATTATATTATATTTTTGTTTTTCATCTCTAGCTAAGTATTATTCTTAGTTCATTTATCTCTTTTATACTTAGTTTATTTTCATGAATTTTGATTGAAGACCAATGTTAGAATCGTTTACGGTATATATAACACTTAGCTATCGTATGACACACAATATATTTTGTTGTACACGATCAAGAATATGACCATAAATACCCCGCGCCTTATTAGTCGTTACTGGTTTGTTATTTCGTGACACTAAGATTTTTATAAACAAATATGGTCGTTTCGCGTGAATATTAATCACATTTGAATAAAACTTGACTTTGTTTACACTTTTAAAATTAGACTCATTTATTCTTAAAACTGGAATGACACTGGCTAGCGTTTCGTAGAAATTTTAAACTAATGTCATAGAAAATATTTAAAATACTAAAATAAAATTCAAATAACATTTGATGTTCGATCAGCGTTCGATTTACGAAAATCACAGGCGCGTACTGACAGCTGGTAACGTTATACCGGCTTGAACGTCGCGTGGGTACTAGAGTTGAGATCGACCGACGCGTATTTCCACTTCAGCTTCGCAGAACGTTCACAATCGGTCTTCGCTCACTACATTATCATTTTAAACATGATTGTCGCTGATGAATTCATTGACATAGAAATTGACCAGCTGTTTCGGACAATTGGGCTGTATGCTTGTGTATCTCTAATGCTCGTAGTACTTTAAGTATTCTGTGCTTTAAGTACATTTTAAGGATGAATATATTCAAGTTAGACGTGAACGAAGACGACCGCTTTTTCTCGGTAACTGATTTTTTTGTGTTGTTTCTGTATGACTGATTTTTGTGGGAAGTCTATGTCGAAGTATTAGATATCATAATGTGTTCCATTTTCATCGACTTTTTACTGACCGATTCTCTACGGTTGTGGGTATGCTCCCTTATTTGCAGATACAAGAAAAATAAATGAATGAATGAATGATATATTTGAGCTTTTTGTCGGTAGTTTTTTGTTAATTGTAAGCACGTTGAAGCAAAAAATTGTTCTATCTTGATGGTTACGCAATATGATTCAGAGGCTATTGAACTCTAACTTGGCAAAAGATTCATATTAAAAGATTCTTATTGATTTATGCTATCATCTGTCGTTATAAATAATATAAAGATATCAGTCGGTAAGTTTTTGAGTATCAGAACTAGTTTTCTTTTTACTCATAACACAAAAGTCCCGTTTTCGATACTTTTTAGTAAGAAAGCACCTAACATACTGTACCTATCATTAGTTCCGGTTCATGTACATAATTATTCGCATGCTAAGAATCATCATGTGAATAAGGTCTAAGTCATAGTAGAGTCAACCGACACTGACAACAGTCATGGACAATTGGACATGGCTATAATTTATTATAGTTCTACCAATGTGTACAATGAAACAATGTGCTTTGATGTTATCTTTGACATCATCATGAGGGCAAATTGATACATTACACTGTGACGTGGTCATATTCTAAAAATAACTAAGTATAGCACTAGATTTAATTATGTAAGGAAAGTTACAAAAAAAAATATTGTATGCATTATGATTGTGACAACATCGAATTACATATCCTCTTTTTTTCATCGCAAATTAAGAAAAAAGAATTTTTGAATTGGATTGTATACTTTGGAGTACCAAATTTTTCATGTGAATTATTGATAAGGGAGATAGTTACTTTTCGGCTGTGTGAACTTTGTTTAGGCTCAAATTCTTACATGATACCCACATATTTGACTGACAAGATTTGAGTATTATTTCTACCAATGGAAGCCTACTTTTTCGCCGAATATTCAGTTAAAATTAAATCTGCAAACTATTCAACTTGGGCCACCTACGTAGAGTAGATATCCTTCTCCTTCACACATAGAATTTATACTAATATTTCTCACAGAGTAAGACAGAGATAAGTATAGGTATGTCTACATACATAAAAAAAATAACCACTTGTACTAAAGACTTGGCTGCTGTGGACATTCCCAACATACAAAGTGATATATACGGAACTACAGACACACCTACTTTAAATAAAGTAGCTACAAACACCATGAGCATATGATACATTTAAATATTATTTTAGCAGCTGATTAACATTATACCAGTCACGACGATATTTCTGGTCACCAAAATTCTGTCAACGACCTTGCCAGAATAGATCCTCCTACGTGCGTACACTTTAAATGTCGCGATGCAATAGGTAAACCAGGTATTTTCCGGAGAGGTTTTATTCCGCTGGCATTTTAATAGGTATTCATTCCAACACGCATTACTTTGACATTAAGCGAATTTATTCCTCATAGAAAATCCGCGACATAATATGTCAGGATATGACCACAGTATAATACAGTAGAACATCTTCATACAAACGTGCCGCTCTCGGTTTGAATGTGTGCGTGCGCGCCGCGCGCCGTGTCGGCACGCGATTTCACGCACACGCTAGCATAATATATGAGGGAATAAGGTGGCGGCAGTGCGGGCTGTGCAGCGCGACTGTGAGCACGCGCGTACGCTACATGACCGCTTGCGTTCGTCAACTCTCGCCGGCGGCGGCCACTTAAATTACGAGTATCATGACTTCAAAAAGGGGAAAAAAATATTGTAGTGTTATTTGCTTTATTAAGAGCGTAGCCGAGTCGCATTTTTCCATATAAATGTATTCCCAAATTTACTTTCTGAATACTATGTTTAGAGCTAAAGTTTATTTTAAGAAGTCTAGTTTTTAACCGACTTCTAAAAAAGGAGGAGGTTCTCAATTCGAATGTTTGTATTTTTTTTTTTTTATGTTTGTTCCCGCATAACTCCGTTGCTTGCCAACCGATTTGAAAAATTCTTTTTTTGTTGGAAAGGGTATAGGTACCTACTTCCCAAATGGTCCCATGAAAATTTTATCGAAATCGGACAAGCGGTTTTTGAAAAATCAACAACAATCTAAAAATTTATCTACATTGTCTACATTAACGATCTTTTTGTTTACTTTTTTGTGGGTAGGTACAACTAAAAATTGAAAAATAAAAACTTTTTTACAAAAAAAAAAACAACCGACTTCAAAAAAAAAACACTACAAAGTGATAAATAACTTTAATTTCGGAAGTCGGTGTCAAAAAACGAAAATGCGGAACCAACGACACCGACTTCCGAAATTAAAGTTATTTATCACTTTGTAGTGTTTTTTTTTTGAAGTCGGTTGTTTTTTTTTTGTAAAAAAGTTTTTATATTATAAAACAGAGGATTGAGTACGAAACATCGTTTAGGTAAACGTATTTGTCGCGTATAGTTGTAATAAGGGATATTTCACAATAATTAATATTGCAAATTAATTACTATTGAAATTATTATTTTTTCTATTGTCTGATGTGTTGTTCAATCCAAATATGGTGTCTTAATCATAATATTAACTTAACAAAATTACAGTAACATGTGACCGACTAACGCTTAGGGTTGCTTTACGTTGACGTTAATCAACGAGCGTGTAATTTAAGTGTAGAATCTAGATACACCCATTACAGGAATTACGGCAAAGATCGAAATTTACTCATGATCCCACCTGATGATTTTGTCGATAATGTAGAAAGGATGGAGCAGGTGTTTCGCAAAGCGTTCGAAAAGGACCACATCAACATTAAAATTGGCCGGTCAATTTACGATCAACTGAATGATATAGAATTTAAGATGCCCTGTCCATGCTTTCCCAAAAGCTTTACAAAAACTTTACATAAGAATGAGAATTTACTTTACATTAACAAATAATAATAAAGCGTTCCGGACGTGCAGAAACAGGAGAAAAATTTTCTCGGTATCAAATTTGTAACTTAGTATAATAAATGTTAATTGAATAAAGGCTTTTTATTTTTACTAAATTTATAAATTGGTAAAATATTCAATCATAATATGCTTTTTATTTCATAAATTTAGATCAAGTGCTGCTTGTTCGAAAATATTAACTAAAAGTAAAAGTGACAACCCTGGGGATCAACGCAAGAGTAGGCTAATAACTCGGCGGGCGGCCTTAGATAACTTACTGTATATTATATTTACTGTGATATGACTGTTTAGCTTATGCATACGGTTGTGTCT
Source organism: Amphipoea lucens (assembly GCA_947508005.1). Lineage (NCBI taxonomy): Eukaryota > Metazoa > Arthropoda > Insecta > Lepidoptera > Noctuidae > Amphipoea > Amphipoea lucens. Next base: position 11,022,028 of record OX382374.1, read on the forward strand.
ACTCTAGATCTAAATTGTGAAGAGCGGGCATTTTGGGGGACAGTCTTAGGTAATTTTAACGTTCGAAAAGTTCAAAAATTCTCAGCCTAATTTGAATAAATTACTTTTGATTTTGATCCCAAATGTCCGTTCACCTGCGCCCTTGGTGATCTGAATAACGCCTCCAACAGCCAACCAACGCGTCTAAACAGTATAAGCAACCTAAATCTACCACCGAAACGAAAAGAAAAAGAATATTTTGAAATTACTGTAGTTGTTTTTTTTTTCTTTGTATCGTTATAGATATGCTATTCAAGTTGATCTTACAAAACTCTGTTTAAAGCTCTAGTCTTTTAGAATCACCAAAACGGCCAAAACCTAATATGAAATAGGTGAAAATGGGCATCCTTAAAACATGGTGATACGTCTAGACTCTCTAGCTACCAGATGTCTAGACCAAAATGCACGGCTAAAGGCTATTGCCAGCCTATAGGTTAAGATAGGCAAGAAAGCCACGCTAGAGCATGAGGTATCCTAAGTAGCAGGTACTTTGAGGTATCCTAAGTAAAAGTGTCCTACGCAGCACAGTTGTAATGGCCATAGGTGCAGCTAAAGATGGGCTATCTGCCAGCACCGTAACTGGCCAACGCAGTAAAAAAAATTACCATGACAAGAATTTGGCGATCGTTTTATTTATAGCCTTATTCAAAAGCAGCACATGTAATACATCAATGATAATTAATTAGTACCTATGCAAAGTAGGTACAGTCGACCGCGCGTCTGTGTTACCACTTTGACCTTGGGCTAGCTTTACGCTAAGCTAGCTCAAGGTCAAAGTGCTACCATATACGGAGTTTCAATATAATACTAGGCTAGGGTATGAAGGGGTAACAGGGTATGTGTAGTATATTGGAGTATGTTCAGCGCTGGGAGAAAACTGTACGAATCAAAGTTGGCCCCCCAGTCCGGTCGAGGTGGAATAAAATGGCGCAGAACAGAATGTTGTCAGCATCAACACAACATACCTAATCAACCTATAATGTTCCCACTGCTGGGACACACAGGCCTCCTCTCGGTGAGAGGGAGTTGGCCGTAATCCACCACGCGGGCCCAGTGCGGGTTGACAGATGTCACATGTCTTCGAATTTTTGGTTCTAGGACATGCCGGTTTCCTCATGATGTTTTCCTTCACAGTTTTGAGAGCAGTGGTGATGAAATAAGTTACACAAGGTAAAGCGTCTGTCAGGGTTCGAACCTACGACCTACAACTCGTAAGTCGGGGGCGATACCACAGGGCCACCACTGCATCTCATCAACATGTAGGTAATATTGCCAAATTTGCCGGGAATTTGATTCGTACGGTCTTATCCTAACGCTAAACTTAGCCCGAATATTCTCTTCTAGTTTCGTTACCACTGACGCTCGGTCGACTGTACTAGAATCACTAATGCTGTGCAATTTTTATGAACTTGTTGTTTAACCTTGCAAACTGTTTTGACTATAAAATTATAGGGTCAAAGCATTTTGTGGGAGAGCAGTAATTATGTGTTAGGATATTACTCAATATGCAAATTTTTATCACACTAATATTATAAAGGCGAAAGTTTGTGAGTGTGTGTGTTTATATATTTGTTACTTCTTCACGCTCAAATGGCTGGACCAATTTTGATGAAATTTGGTAAAGAGATAGCTTGAGTTTTGGGAAAGGACATAGGATACTTTTTATCCCGATATTCCTACGGGATCGAGACTTATGCGGGTGAAACCGCGGGGCGCAGCTAGTTGACTCATACAAGTCATAATGTAATAATCAAAAATGATTAATTATGTATGTTGGCAATAAATGCATCATAGTAGGTAATGAGTACCTACGTAATAATATGTTCTGTGTGTATTAATGGGCACGTGCAGATATTTTAGGATTTCGTACCCAATGGGTGCCACCTCCATTGGGTACGGAACCGACGAACGGACGTACGGACAGTGGAGGGTAATAAGGTTATTACCCTCCACTGTCCGTCCGTCCGTTCGCCGGCCTGTTTGAAAGCGGACTGTATCTCATAAACCATCATTATTTTATAATTTGTAATTTTATTTATTTATTATAGGTACACAATTGAAATTTCACAGTGTGTATTTCACTGGATAGATACGGCTGCACACTTAGGTGTCAGTCGTATCAATTTACAATTTATCAATTTTGTGGTTTTGTGTTTTTTACTAACATTAGGTTAAGACTTTTACTAACAACATATGGATTTTTAATCTGAAATAAATGTGTTAAGTATTATTATTATTTCTATTGCCGCTATAATCAAAAATAAAATAAAGTTAAAAATTAAAGGGGTCCCTATACAAAAACGTGTAGTGTTAAATATTGTACGGTGGTAAGGAACCCTTCGCGTGCGAGTCCGACTCGCACTTGACCGGTTTCTTTTATATTCGAGGTCCTTTTACAAAGCTAGTGGGAAACTACAGTCTTGTAAATGGTTAAGATGTAGGTGGTAAAAGAGAACTATTTTCTCCCCAGCAGCATTTGCCGTCCAAATTCCAAACTTCGCTATGTTTGTTTTTATAGGTACTTACTTATTGGATAAAATATATGAGTAATTTCAATGAAATTGTAACGGAAATTAAATTGAACTTCAATAAAGATTATCGAAAATTGGCAATGTACATTCAGTTACCTGCCGTACCTAACAACAAAATGTAGGTAAGTAGGAATTATTACGTGCACATAAGAAGAAACGAATTTATCATTCTAGTTAGCTATATCTAGGTCATTAGGTAATAGATCTGACGTACCTACCTACATATTATAATGGCGGATGTGAATCTGGGTCCAAAAAAATTACCTTGAACTGTGCAGTGCATCATGTCGCTCATTTGGAGAAAAATCGACGTAGATACTTAAATGTATTATTTCCTAAAAATGAGTTAAATATGTCAAAACACTAAGAAAGAGTATTTACGTTAGGAAACCATACTTAAAAAAAAAAGTAGCAGTTACGTCGATATTTCTCCAAATGAGCGATATATTAATAATAATAATATAAAATATCTAATTTATCATCATAGAGTCAGTCATGCGATAATAATGGCTACCTATTAAATTTTCGAGATGACTAATAGAAGCGAATTTTCAAGATCAGTAAAGGATTGCCAAGAAAAAATGAGCTCAAAGAAATGATAAATCTTCATAGTGAAACATACTTTAAAGGTTATTATAATGAAGTATTAATATTATCATTCAATTTACCCGTCCACCTCTGCATCCAGCGCTTCACTCATTTGAATGTCAAACCACTCATAAAAGAAACTCATATCTACATAAAGTAAAAAATTCACTCAATTTCAATTCAAAGTAATGAACAAATATCAATAAGTATAAGCTTTCACTTTTGTTTTGTTACTCTAATTAGGTAAGTATATTTGGTATTTTAGGCGGTCGCGGTCGAATAAATCCTACTACCTACCTACCTAATAGATAAAAAACGTGTGCGAGTGAGTCGACGTTTTGTGGTTTACCACTGTAGTCAATAGCTTGAAAATGATTGAAAAATGAATTCAGTCATGTTTGTTCCTAACACAATTTAAATAATATTGTGAAAGATGGTTAGGTACGTATTCTATAGGTAGGTACATAGATAGGTTACTAAAGTTTAGTAGTGAGGACCTACATCAGTATATAATTTACAAAAAAATATTTAAGAAAACAAATATATAGGTATACAAACAATTAACAATGAAAATAAAAATTATTTTATTTTCCTGTTTTCGTTTATTAACAGAATTTCAAAACAGCGCCATCTAGCTTCACATATATAAACCATACTGGTGCGTTCTACTCGACAACAGATGGCGCTGTCAAGCTTCAAGACGAAAATATAGATGGCGCTAAATAATTACGAGCACAACTTTATACTTACATTCAATTTTGCGAATTATTTGCTTAATTAACTATAAATAACTAATATCTTATAACATTTTACTCACGACGCCGACGGCGGCTATACTTAATTTATAGACCAACATGAATGTGAGGAACGGGTCAAATTGATTGCGTAGTCGTTTATGATGAACAGTTCACAGTAAGTGCCTTGTGGCTTGTTGTGTGGTCTAAAAATAGAGTAGCCACTCAATGACAACTTATTGTGCTTTATCATTTGATCATCTTTAGAAGTTTCATGAATATTTCAATTGTAAAAGAGTCATGCGCTTCAATTGCTTTCGTTTAGTGGAGATTTGTGTTTTGTTTGTAATGCTTAGAGGTAAATTTAGCGGCTGTCAAGCCAGCCTGCGTTCGACCCCTAGGTCTAGAGAAGACAAGTATTACCTAATAGGTAAGTAGATAGGCTACATAGAAATAAAATGAACCTGGTAAAGCGGCATGAAGCTTACCACAAACCACAAAATAAATCAGCGATTAATGTATGTACAATGACGAGAATCATAATAATGAATTAATGATCGAAAGAATGAGATAAACTTACTCTGTTTTACCCCCGTAGGTAAAACAGAGTTCGTAATTCGCACATCATACACCAGAAAAAATACTGAAACCTAGATAACTAAACCTAAGTAATAGGATGATGAATTCTGTTTTAATTTAAGAAACCAAATCAGTTTCTTTAGCATAATATCCTTCTACTCGTAAAAGTCTCTGCATTTAGCAATCACCTACGCGACGTCGGTAATTGAAATACAATTTGCTCGAGTGCGAGCTTGAAACGTCTGAACGTCGACGGCTCGTCATTTCAACAAAATGTTACAGATGTTTTCCATTACATCGTTTACACCCACTGCGCGAACCTAAAGAACCGTTCAGATTTTATTACTACTTGAATAACCATTTACAAGGCATTTTGTATTTGAGATTTGTAGTGGAATTGATTTCTTTGATGTGGTATAAAGGATCTATTTCAACACTTGATTTATATCTTGATATATCCCAACCGTGTGATATTCAGCAAAGGACTGACGAAGAAAGGGTATAATAACATCGTAAATGAAATATGATATAATAATAATATGAAATATGAAGTAGAATTTTATTATTATAAGCTCTAAAATCAGATGCTTACATAAACAATTCCTATCACCTAAGAATATCTCTACTATGAATTTTATAGACACGGCTTACGAGTTAAACTTGCATAAGCTCAAAAGCCGGTTTCAATCTATTCGTATGATAATCTCTACAAGCTCAAAATAGGCCTTGATAGCCATCTCGATGTATCCCAATAAATACATAACGTAACAAGACGCCTGTTTTTCGCGGAGGGTTAGGCAGAAGTGTACCCACATTTCGCCAGTTACGAGTATGTTAAAGTCCCATGTAATAGGGAGCCTATTGCCATCAACACTCCAGCTAGACTCCGGGCTGCGTGTGTGCGGCAGTGATTCCATATGGAAAAACCCTTTGCCCGACCTGGGAACGGAACCCAGGACCTCAGTAGCACTTGCGACTACTGGAGCAACGAGACAGTCCCAATAAATCCTGTCTATAATTAGGCTTAAGCATTATTGTGACGATATAAGGCTAACAACTAAGTTACGATAGCGATAAACATCGCTGTCACGTGAAATACTTTACACTTTTTTGTAAGCATATAAGCGACGAACACAGTTGGAGACCGCCTTTACGGTGTAGCACAGAAATAAATAGTAATAGAAGAAAAAATAAATAGCCATTCCAAGCAGGCTCAACAGGCTTTATGAATAAGCTACACTTACAATACTTAGACGTTACATAAAGCAGATGCTTTGGTTTAGACATGTTCCCGTCTGTATCCAGCATTTCTTGTCGGACAGTTTTGCGATAGTGACAAGACTAACGCTTAGCCAAAGTCCGTGCTAAGCAACGTTTATAGATCTCGGCCTAAGACTGTGTGCAGAGTGAGTAAAGACGGACTAAAGTTGTACCTACAAACTGCTACATGTCAAGCTATACATACAGTTTTAGCTGACCTCGCATTGTATAGGTTTTTTTTTTACAATCAGAAGTCAGCTTATACTGGTTATGTATAGCTTGATGTGTGTAGCCGTGCGTACAAGGAGCTTTTGGTGCGTGGCCAATATCGGAACTAACGAAAGTCGCCATCTTGTTTTTCCAATTTGATAACATTACCATGTTTTTAATTCATTTACTGTTATTTTATCTCTGACAACAGCAACTTCAATGGTACCTTATTGTAATGACAATAAAGATCACAGTGATTTTGGCAGACCTGTCAACGGCAGGAGCCCAACAGCAACCTAATTAGAATTAGAATAAAGAAATGAGAAAAAAAATCACTTTGATTTGGGCAGTGATGCAAAATCAGAGGTAAAATAACTGTGAATGGACAGACTGTACCGTGTAGTTGCATAGAAAACAAACGACATAAGACAATGTATTATTATAGTATTTTTTTTTTGTAGCATGCGCACTGATTAATGCAATCAATAGCAAGGAATCGAATGGTACAAATCTATTGAGCTAATATGCCCTGAAGCGAAAAGAAACTACTTCCGACTCCGCTTGACTGATTGTCGAATAAGATATAATGTAAGATTTATTTATATCTAACGTAGTGTTAAACTAGGTGTCATACGAGTACTCGGCATCTTAAACCCCGGGTAGACAGCTCAGTAATCTATACGAACATAATTGCGTAAAATTATTTTGCGAACAATATTGCGCAATTGAGTATATTTGAAAACAATTGGGAGGAAACGTATGGTACAAAAATAAACAAAAAGCATATTTTAGTTAAAGAAGGCGCGCAATTCTGAATAAAAAAAAAAAGAAAAGACTGTCAATTGAAATTGACACTAATAATATAATTTAGTCTAAATAACAAAATAAAATACTAAAATACAATAGAAATATAAAATAAATATAAACTACACTCATATCTGTAATATTTATGGTGTACATAATAAAAAATATTCTATTCTATATAAAAGTACTAAAGAATCAGCATCGTCATATACAACGGGACAATGCTGCCAGCCTTTTGGGCACTTTTCCTGTTCTGACAGCGATGCGGATGAATTTTTTGATGCCCTATGATTCTTTCCCCCGTTTTCATATTTACATGTACATATTATTATTACTATTTTAAGTCTTTTAGCTATGTTATGTGGAAAAAAATACGTAACTCATAAAATTTCAAAAGAAAGAAAAGTTCAAATCAACCGATACAAATCGTTTCCTTAACGAAGTCGTGCTATTCTTTAGCGCAGACTAGTTCCAAGCAGTTAAAGCCAACTTAATACAGTTAAGGCTACATAAGAAATTCTTTCATGTTCAAAGCTAAAATGTTGTTAATGAAAGATGAACATGAGATATAACATTAATGCTACACTCGAATAACTCATAATTACGACATGATTGTTTAATTGGTGAGTCGGATAAACTATTTTTCCTCGCTATATGGGGAAAGTATAAAAAGGAACATTTTATTATCACTTGTCGTTCCACGTAATTTGTAGAAGAACTAAGGGAATGCTGTAGAATGTCTTTGGGTAAAGAAAGACCGTACACCGGTTTTCTTCATTTGGTTTAGAAGACTATTAACATGCTTTTTAGTAGTTTTATAGTTACTGAGAAACTTGACGTTATTTTATGACGTTTCCTTCGATTTTTCTATGACTGAGGTCTAAAACAATGAATCATAATCATCATATTATTATACATGATTACCATCTACATCACAATCATCATTACTGACAACCATTTCATCCCATTGCAGATTAATCCTATTCTTTGGCTGTTATGCCTATCTTGATATATCATGCAAAGTATTATTTTATTGGCAGTCGACTATCTTTTTTGAACATGGTGGCAACGTTTTTCATTGATAATTGTCACCTTTGGAGAAGCAAATTCCTCTACATAGGTGTGGCTGTCTCATATTAATTTTCAATCGCGTAATGAAAAATGCAAAACGAAATTTTCTTCAATATTTTCCATCACAACAATTATAAAATATTAGCATTCTCATAAAACGTTTCATGTATTCCAGCCCTAATATCGTGTCCAAACTGGCTGGACCAGACACTTTAGGCGCGTCGTAATCCGATTAAAGTATCGATAACACAACTCGTTGACACGTAGGTATATATATTTGTATATCGAGAGCGTACGTAATGCGGGCCTTTAATACATCGTTAGGAACATATGGATCGATGTTTGCGCTAATTTTGAGGAAGTAGGTCCATTGATAAGTTTTGTTTTTTGCATGTTTATCAATGCAGGGTATTGACATTTTCAGAGTTTATCTTCTAAAAAGCTCTGTATTGATTAGCAACGTCAACTAGATTAGACTTTTCATTATGTCTCTTGAGTGGCGTATTCTATGTTCTTGTTGGAATCTATTTCAAATAACCGCTTCTTGTAAAACCATTTATTTTTATTGCCAGTTTATCTCATAGTTATTAAGTAGGTTCCAGCAAGTCGTACCTATTTCTTCCGCTTCTGTACTTAATAGGTGCGGATTTCACCAATGATACTGAACGCGATCAGCATTCCTAAACCATATTCAAGAGCTGTCAGTGTCAATATTCCACAACAATTTTGAAACTGATAGCTCTTGAACGCGGTTTAGATGTGGTGAACGTGTTCAGTTTCATTGGTGAAATTTGCCGTAAGTATCCAGCCCCCTTGCCGTCTGAAAGCAAAACTGTAACAGCTAACAATAATCTATCATAATTATCAATACAATATATCCGCACTGTTTAATTAGGAAGTAATCATATCCGTATGTCGACTGCCATGAAAATGACACGTAATCTGTCACATTAGTCAATTTAATTCGCAAACTAATCAAGTAATGATAGTTGGAATTGGTTTCACTTGACATTTACTTTAATATTATTTAAAGTTAGTTAAAGAAGTTTCTACTTCTGTCAAGAATCTTTACACTAAATAACATCAAACTAATTAAATGTAGCAATGGCAAGATGGAATATTAAATGAATGAGGTTATAGTGATGATTAATGATATCAATTATCTAACATATAGGACATTACAGTAAAAAATGAATGAATGCTATTACAGTACTCATACCTTGGTAGGTAAGTACTAATAATGCAGTACCTACTCGTAGTAAAGGGCTGGAGTGAAAAAATTTAGATTGCTACCAATATTGAAATGCAATTTGAAAGTCTTCATGAAATAAATTCCTTACATATCTATATATATACGTACAAATAAATAAAATTGAAGTGCCTTTTGTATTTTTTTTATATTGTTTTGTTTGTCTGTTTGTTCCGTCTTATCTCCGAAACGGTTAGACCGATTTTGATGAAATTTGGTATGGGAATACTTTGAACCCTGGGGCCTTCCCCATACATACATAGGCTACTGGTTTTTATCGACATACCACTACCACCGGAAGCTAGTATATAATAAGTATTAAAATATTGCCTTTCTAGACTTGAAGTAATAAAAACAACTAGAAGCTTTCAATCAATTAGGTTGACACCTCTAGTTTCCCTGAAAGGAGTCAATAAAATAACTTGAATAATGAGCAAGGAAACAGGTGTGATCTCAAGAATAGTGGCGTAAAGAACTCGGTGGCACTACCACGGTGACAGTTTTATGTTTTGCTTCAACCGTGCTGCGACTAATCTTAGTCAAATCCTCCTCGTGTAGATCGAGGTTATTTTTTCTACATTAGAGCATCACTTTTTGCAGGTTGTCAGGTTTAACGAGGGACATACTCTAAGGGAGTGTAGTACTCATGATAATGAACCACTTTTGCTATGGGACCATCACTGAAATATATTTTTTTTTAAACATTCTGTTCCCTACAAAGTTCCATACACCTATGTCATCTCTGATGAGCTTTCAAACTCCATTGGTAGTCGAAGAGCTTTTGCATAAAAGAAGGAACTCACATTATTTTGTCTTGTGTTGGACTTTTTTTTTGACATTTTCCTTTGAAGGCAGTGCCGCTCTACGCTTCAAGATTAAATGTACACTTTGAAGACAAGTGGCTTGAAAAATGCACATAAATAAATCTTGCATTACAAATTACGATTCCGTTTACCGATTACGTGAAACGCGGAATAAAATATGTAACAAACTTGAAGTGTTGACGTAACGGTAGCAATTACCATGTAAATTAAATTAGTTTTTTTTTTTGTAATTATATATAGCTTTTAATAATGTGATTATCTGAATATATGAAGCAGGATATTGATTTGAATATAATTATATGGTAAGTAAGTACTTATCTAGCTGTACTACCTTCACTTTCAAAAGGTAATTGCAAGAGAGTTTGACCATCAGCTAAATGGCCTCGTTGGTGTAATGGTCGCTAGCGCTAGTGCTGAACGTGAGGACCTGGGTTCGTTTCCCGGGTCGAGAGTTGTTGGGTTTTCTATCTGGAATTTCTCAGTAGCAGCCAGGAGTCTGGATTTGTGCTCGATTGATGGCAATAGGCTCGCCCCCATTACCTACATGGGACATAAATATAACTGGCGAAACGTGGGTGTGCTATAGCACCTCTGCGTCGCCCTTCTACAAAGCAAGCATAATGTTATGTTATTTGTCCGAAGAGCAAAAAAATATTCCTGTAATTAGATATGAAAATAATAAAGAAAGACTGGAAAAGGTCTTCTTTTATGGTTCGAACAAATTGTTACTGATGATTACCTTTTAAGTTTACTCAAGTAAGGTAACATCAGGGCAATTTTTCAAACAATCCCGTAATCACTTTAAATAACCTTTTAAAATTCCAAGGTGCACTTATTATTTTTGTTAAAATATCACCGCAACAAACGAGCCAGTTTTGGGCGTATCACAATAATTAAAGAATTCAATAAACCAGCTCTTAAGATTTGCAACTTCACTCGAGGTTTAACGTGACATTTTTTCCCGATAATTACATATAATTTTATTTATGCTTGCAGAGTAATCGTCCCACGGGGCACTTATTTGGTGGTCTGAAATTTTTATACGTTTTCCGAACAAAGGCCGGTTGACAACTCGATAATTTAACGATGCAATTATTTCTTTAACAATAAGAGTGAGTATTGTGCAACATCGTAAAACTTTGTGAGACCGAAATAAGATTGTCGATCGTAGATCATTATCAGTTTTATAAAGTTGTACAGCTTTGTCAGAAAGTGATTTATTTGTGTACGGTACATATCGACGGAGCACGTTTATCTGTCAATGTAGCCGTGAAATTGATGAGGTGCGAAAGAAATTGGACTCAAACACTTGTGATATAAGCTTTCATTTTACTTGCGGGTTTTTCTCGCGGAACTGTGCCGCCCCTTTTTAAATGAACTTTAATTTGTCTTAATGTATCTTGCCCATTTTTCGGATATGTATTACGTGGGTTTTATAAATAGAGTCAATTTATTATTTGTTCCGAATGTTTATCAAGTCTCTACGCTTTTGTCAACTAACAAAAGTAGCACACTGACCTGATTAAATTATTTCGAATCGTCAAATGCAATGAGGCGAATCGTTTTGGCGTTTTGACAATTTGGAATGAAAAGTTTTCAAGAAATTTCTCTACTGGTTGAAAAATCAGCTCCAAGAATTTTAAGAAACTGTTACTAAATATTACCTACTGAAGATGTCTTTATCATAACAAAATATAGGTAACGCTTCATGCAAACAGCTGAAGTCTATGTAGGTAACGAGTACTCAATGACAACTGCAACATACCTACTTGCATAAAATGCTGCAAAGGCATGCAACATAGCAGAAAGTTATTAGAAATCCATTACAAAGGTCATTGACACCATGTTCAATGTGCTGACCACAACGTCTGACTACGCTCTACATAGACCGCAACATAGGCACATTATGGATACTTCGAATAATCTTTAAATTTCACAAAATGGATATTTCTACTAACGGTCGTGAGGGAAATTGTTCTATTCACAATGCTTGGCAAACGGATCAGTGGTTGAGAGGCTATTGTGCTCTTGATATATTCCATGGGTTGCCTTTTACGGGCTAGAGAAGCTTATTTTACTCAAGATCAACATCCAGAAAGAATCTTTGCCAAGTAGTTGTGAAGAGAAAATAAGGATGTATAGACAAACCAGCAGTTTGAACACATGGTAGCTATTTGGACACTACGTACAGAAGCATATAATAAAGAAAAAGAACAACTTATACCCTGTATTCCCTTAAGGGGGGCAGAAGTGTTCAGTAGGTACAGCATACTTCGCTAGTTATATTGTCTTATGGAATATAGGGCGAGCGTATCGCCACTAACCAAAACCAGACTCTGGGCTGCTATAGGGAAATTTGAAATAGATAAATCCAACAACATTGTGCTGGACCTGTTGATCGACACCAGAACCCCTTGACCCCATCAGCAATCGCACTAACGACCCCTACACAAAAGAGGCAGTCGAAAATAAACTTTATTTTAAATGAGGTTGCGGAAAGTTTTAGATCTATCTACATCTATGCTCTAGCGTTGTAGAGGACGATATATGTGCCCAATTGGCTAACAATGGCGACCAGTGCAAGACTAGTATTTGCCTAACAATGGGACAAGTCACACCTAAAGATACACGGTAAATGCATTTGTGTGAAAAAGCAAATATAGCGCAGTGTTAATGGTTCTGACACCTGCATGGTCTAGGGCTACCCTATGTGCCTTACTGGTGTTGCACGGGGGGGTTCGGGAATTGGTCTTTTAAGAGGAACCGGGACCACCCCATGTGCTGATGGTGATCACCGGGGTGGTTTTAGTGAGGTAAAAATCCCACATTCCCCGAACTCCCTTCCCGTAGGTCGGGTGCCTTTTGAAGGTTTCCCCCCCAAAACAAAAACAAAAAAGGGCTACCGTAAGGATCGATGAGCAAATTTCTTTAAGAATTTAATCAGGAGTCATAAAAGGAATTAATATAATATAGAAATAATAGTATTGATCTGGTTGGTAGAGAAGTGGTGGTCCAGACTCCAGTGGTAATAGCCCGAACGTTTCGAACCCAGGCAGGCGCTTTACTTTGAGTAAATAATTTCATAAGCACTGCTCTCAAACAGTGATGGCGAAGGAAAACATCGTGAGTTGGTCCAAAAATTTGAAGACATATGACATCTACCAACCCGCACTGGACCCACGTGGCACATTACAGCCCACTCCCTCTCGAGGAGAGGAAGAGGAGGCCTGTGTCCCAACAGTGGGTACATTATAGGCTGATTATGAATCTGGTGAGTGTTCGAAATTAGTGAAATATTTTTCGATCTCATTAAGCATAGGTAATATTCGTAAACAGTTATATCTATTGAAACTGTCTCTTGTTGATTTTGTCTTGCAATAATAACATCTCCAAAGGAACCAATCGGTGTTTTCACACTAATTGTATGGAAACATCGACGTTACTGCTACTTTACTTTTTTTTAGTCTTTGTTTCTTCTAACGTAAATACTCTTTCTTAGTGCTTTGTCGTATTTAACTCATTGTTGGGAAAAAGTACATTTACGTCGATGTTTCTCCAAATGCACGAAGTAGTCGGCCTGTGTCTAATAAAAAATAGGCTAAGGCCAAGATTTACAAACATTGCTAACAAGTTCTTCGGCTCTTCAAAGCCCGTGGTTTTTCTTACCCGGAGTTTCCAGATGTATCACTGTGTGGCACTCCTCTGCGTAGGGTGTCCAAATTTAAATATTTGGGGCACTGGGTCACCGATGACTTAAGTGATAATGCTGACATAGAAAGGGAACGCAGGTCGCTGGCTGTCCGTTGTAACATGTTGGCCCGCAGGTTTGCACGGTGTACGAATTCGGTTAAAATCATGCTTTTTAAAGCATATTGCCAATCTTTTTACACCTGCAGCCTGTGGGTTAGTTATTCGCAGCGGGCATACAGCGACCTGCGTGTCCAATATAATAATGCACTCAGGGTACTGTTGGGGCTGCCTTGGCGTTGCAGTGCGTCAGGGATGTTTGCTGAGGCGCGGGTGGATGGCTTTGCTGCTATCGTTAGGAAAAGATGCGCCTCCCTACTCGCTCGCGTTCGTGGCAGTACCAACACTATACTGGGTGTTTTTACTGATCGGTGGGAGTCCCCCATGCTGCAAAGGTGGGTGCGACTTCATGTCGTTATTTAATTTTGTTACCAATACTAACATTAGTTTTAAGTACTTACATTGTTACTAACAAAATATGGACCTGGTCTGAATTAAATGTTTATTATTATTATTATTATTATTATATATGTTCCCGTCTCAGTCTTACATATTTTGTACTTTGAGAGTTGAGGAATAACGCTTAGTGTACTTACTAAGTAACGTTTACAGCTCTCGGGCTAAATTTACAACACAATAATAAAGTTGTCTATAGACAGATTGGCTTATTAACTCCTAAATAATGCTTATAAATCAGAGAGTTATTAGTCTATAAGTCATGCTTCATTAAGATCTTTTGTAATCGGCCGTAAATTGTGGCTAAGTGGGCACAAGTAGGTGTTCAAAGAAGTTTCTTAATCAAGCCACGTAAGTTATTTATATCAGTAAACAGTGATCAGAGTAATTTACATTTGAAGTAATGAATTACGTAATCTTTGATTACAGATACAGAATCACTAGCTGTATCTGTGCATGATCATTTCTGTCATTATGGTTCGTCACAATGTGCAGTGATTACGAAATGATTGATTACGAATGATTATCTTACATATTCTTACAATGGCAGTAGGTGGTTAAATTAAATATCGATATGTACTCCTCATCTTCCTGCCCTTGTCCCATGTTACTTGGGGTCGGCACAACACGTTTTCTTCGTCAACCGTCACGCTGTCCTATCAATCACTCCCTTTTCTTTCATATCATTCTTTACACACGTCATCCATTTCAATCCATGAACGTTTATTCATAACTTCTTTATTCTTTCTATCATTCCTCTTTTTTGTTCATGCGTTTTATCCCTCCTCGTCACATGCCTACCAAGCCAAATGATACCAAATATGTACTGCCTATTCGTGTATATCGTGTTTAGATATGAACGCCCGTCACGCCTGTAGAGTTTCGCGAGTATAGTAAAATATACTTTATAAAGAAGTTTCCCCCATGAAGTATTTTTTTTTCTATTTAAATTTTAATCTGGATAAACAAAAAGAGGTTTGAGCTTTATTTGAATAAAAAGTAACGATTGTTTTGCATTTAATTTTGGACAAAACAATACTTATAAACAACAGATAAGATCAAACGTTCCAAAATTGCTTGACCTTATTAATTTTAATTTCAGCACGACTTTATCCTTGTTATGAGTATTTTGCTAACGATAAAATCATACTAAGATGTTCGTGATTTAGTTTATTTTTCTGCAGATTATTAACTACATCCGTCCGGTGCAAAATTGTATAAATTATCACTGAATATTTTAAAACATAATTTACATGACATAATTTACATGAGCACGACCACATATGTACATAGTTAATCCGTTCTTATAAGATACCAATAACATGAAAATAATTTTAATATTTGTAGGATGTAGGTACCTACGGCGGAAAAAAACTAAGTACGTAACTCATTTTATTTTTGAAAGGTTTATTAATAAATAATAATATTTTATAGCTAAAGTGATAGTCAATGTCAGTTTGGTTCGAATTGGCAACAAAACCACTAAACCAATTATGAAGTGAAGACATTTCACTCCGTCTAAGTGTGCATAACTACACACGAGCAACACGCGTCGACGACAGAGACGTCGACAACGTGTCGATCATTTATTTGAGTACGAGCGGCATGTCACCAACACGCGTCGACGGTTGCAGTTGCCTCTTTTGTCGACGCGTGTCGCTCGTGTGTATGCACACTAAGCACATTAATTTATAAAATTCTAAATGTGCTAAGGAACTTTTATGAAATGACTGATACCTACCCTGGAAAACGTAATATTTAATTGAATACCTTCACAGGAGATTTAAATTATATTTTAGAGAGGAGAGAGCTTTCAGATAGACCAGTCCAAAATTACATCTAGAAATTGGCTCCGAACTACAATTAATCAGTTAATCACATTTTCATTTGGATGTGAAATTGGCACGTGTGTGCCTCGCGTCCTACGAAATAATTTCAAAGAATAAGAAAATGACAGATCATTTCAATAATTATGTGCTTTTTGGAAACGTAAAGGGGCATCCCTTTACGTTTCTAAAAAGCACATAATTTTCAACGTCATCGTCAAGTGGATAAGCGTCACAGTGTCACACGGACGTCATAATCATAATTAACATCTACGGTCGCCGATCTATCTCCCAACCATGGTCTTTACTGTCGTAATTTACCCGCTGACTGTCAGAAGTGGTAATCAGGGAGAATGGACCATGTACGCAAATTCACACGAGTGTGCGCTTGCCCCTCAATTCGATCTAGAGGAAATGATAAGGGACTTAAAGGGACCCAGTTCCCGTAAGAAAATACATGAGGCGTAGTGAAGACGGCCGCTTTCGTTCGTCCCCGCCATTGTCGGAAGTCGTCAGTTCTCGTCCACCGGAGCGCTTCCGTCACTTATTAAAGTTCCATTCGTCACGTCATATAGGGCTGTCCGAAAATTATGGGAAATCTTTTGGACGTTTTTTATACCAGGATGCGTCTGATCTGATGGATCGAATTCAAAATGATGGCGATTAAAAAAAGCTTATTACTATGAAATTACCTATAGAAGATTGCAGGAGATTAAAATGTACGTATATTTGTAATAAAAAAAAAAACCGAGTGTGCTTATGACCACACGACTGAAGTGAAACTTCAAACGTATTTGGCTATGAGAGGAAGAGAGAACGAAAATGTGCGCGCGCACTGCTTTCTCTTGCTTATATCCCCCACTCAACCCCCGTTCGCTTCGCCCGATCACACTTTTCGTAACGCTTACGTCACGCGTTCGCCAGCTTACTCCCCAAGTCAAGCGTGCGTAAAGAAGTCTCACTTCAAAAATAAGATCCTTAATTTTAAATTAGCCCTATTCACATAGAAATTGTAGGTATCTATTTAAACCCTTCATCTTTCCGTCATCGTCAGTGGCACAGACCACAGAATAACTAATGTACCTACTTAGTTCAGTGGTAAAATTAATGGTATAATTATTGTGTTTATTTGTTTTATTTGCGAGGTTTACTGGACCCGGCGGCATAACGTTTACTTGCCGTATCAGTTAGGTTGATAAGTCTCATTTCAAAGAGACCTAGGTATAGTATAACATAAGTAGGTATGTATTCAAGGGCGCTGTAGTGTTGCGTATTACATAATTTATATTGCACTTCATGTGCGCTTACGTGTACGATAGTATCATCTTAAGCTGTAGGCATTCTTTTGAAATGACGTATCTTCGACCAGTATCCGATAATTGTTGATTTAAAAATTTGAACCTAGTGGTGTAAAAACTGATACTAATACAAGCAAAACTTGTGAAATGATCTGTTTCTATAGCTACACGATCTGAATCTACGTCAAATCCTATTTACAAAAGTCTGACAAGAATTTTTATAGCGCAATCAAAATTTGTATGCGCTGAACAAGAAGTTAAATAGCACTCAATTATTTTTAATTATAAGCTGTTGAGTCGCGCGATTCACTAACAAAAGATGTTAACAAAACAGATCATTAATCCTTTCTTCCCATTGAATTTCAAACCTTAAGTATAGGTAGTTAAGGATGTATTTTTAGATGACACGTATTCAAATATTTGTGTCGTGTCATCTTTAAAGAATAGTCGCAGATAAGATGCAGACTAATAAAATAAACTGTATAATAATGACCAAAAGTCATATGACATGAAATTATTATGCTGTTACTATTTGTAGAACATTTTGACTTACATCATTAATCGCAGACAAAAACGCATTAAAGAAAACATAAGCTGTATAAAATTAGGTATAGTAATTTTATTCATAGAAAAAAACGAACTCCGCCCTTCATGGGATTTCTATCGATACCGCGATATGTAGGTACCTACGGTGTTGATAAAAATATTTTGTAATAAATATATTTTCTATTCAAGGGTAAATGGACTGTCTGACTAATACTTAATTTATTTATTTATTTATTTATTAACCCAACATCACTATCATGACAGGAATTTCCTAATTCAATAGTGTGGCCATAGTTACAGTTTCATCATTTACTACTCGTATAACATATTTTATACATCGTGGTTTTTGTGAACTCACTCAGAGAACAAGTAAAAATATCTATGCTGTCTGCTACGTCATTGAGTATACGCAAGGTACGCGTTATAGGGGCTTTACTCAGTAGATTGGTCCTACTACTGGGCACCGCCAATAGCCGCGGCTGTCGCCTTCGCCATACATAATTGTCGGGCACACACAGGTTTATTTCTTTTAATATACCTGGGTTTGAAGTCTTGCCACATAATAATTTAAAAATATAGGTAGCAAGAGCCATGTCCCTCCTTGTTTCCAATTTATTGTATCCCACCATGCCTATAACAAACAAAGTGGGATACATCAATGGATAAAATGGATATACACCATACCACCTTAGGTACAGAAACCTAGTAAATTTATTTTGTATACGCTCCAGCATGAGACTATATTTAGCTTCATGCGGAGCCCATATGATTGCGTTACATTCGAGCTGACTTCTTACCAATGCATTGTACAAAGAAGTTAGCGCAGCGATGCTTGTAAAACCCTCTGCTCTTCTTAGGACGAAACCTAGGCTCCTATAGGCTTTTTTACAAACATTTACGATGTGATTACGAAATGTCAGGTCCGAGTCAAGGCGCACTCCTAAATCCCTCACCGTTTCCGTTCTTTTTAATACCGTGTTGTCCACTCTATAGTCATACTTCTTGGGCACTTTCATCCTACTAAAAGTTATTACCGAACACTTTGACGTATTAAACACCAACTTATTCTTCTTTCCCCATTCAACAACCCTGTCTATGTCTTTCTGTAAGCGCTCCAAGTCCTTCTGCTCTTTCACAGCTAGTAGCAATTTTAGATCGTCAGCAAACAACAGGCACTTTGCATTCCTGACGACCTCGGGCAAGTCATTCACCATTATGATAAATTGAAGTGGTCCTAAATTACTGCCCTGACTTACGCCTGATCTCGTAAAATAGGGCTCAGATTTGTACCCAGCATATTCTACATACCGCTTTCTGTTACTCATATGATCAGCAAAGAATAATAATAAAAATAAAGAATAATGTAATAAATAATAATAAAGAATAATGTGAACAATGAACCTAATCATTTAAAAGAAAATGCTTTTGGAGAGTTGGACAACCCTGCAGCTGTGATTCACATCTAATGCGAAAAAAATGGACTAGAAAATACTGTTCCATTTTTCCGTTAGTGAAAAATATCCAGAGAAAAATGTTTTTAATAATAAACAAATCACCGGGCTAGAATTTGCGAAAGTGAAATGGAAAAAGAACAGAAATTGATAAACTGACGTTCTCAGCAAGTACCAATATTACCATATCAGAAAACCATCAATAAATCCATCCTACAATTTTGTGCATGATAAATATCATACACGATTTCTTATATCTCATGCAAAGGAGAACAAAATACCATCAAGTGATAAATAAAACTACGTAGTTGTAAGGTGCAGCAGGTTGATCACTTTATCATCATTACTGACAAAGAAATTGCCATATTAAAGGTGTAATTCATCTCTTTTCATACACCGATCTCGGCTCCGTATTGGATGATGCATTATCAGATAAACATTCTTGAGGAAACAATCTGTTTATTGCATTTTTTCTTCGTGATGTTATTATTTTTATAGTGGGAAAACACCCGTATCTTTATTTTTATTCTTTTTATTCTTTATCATCATTTATTTGTATAACCGTATGCACTCGACGTAGTACCTATAATTAACTTAAATTTTATATCACTTTATTAAATAACATCATGATATCTTAAAATAGTTACATTGTTTTAAATAATATTGTAACTGGAAAAAGTGACTACAATAATAATACAATGTTACTATTGTGTTTTGTTATTTTCATTCCAACGTTCCTGAACGAATTTGATGCTGAATTTGTGTTTATTTAAATAATCAATTATCTGCAGTTTAAAAGTATTTCTAATGGTAATGTAAACTTCGAAAAGGTAAAGAATCTTGTAAGATATTCCACTAAATAAAACGTCGAATTCATTAGAAAATGCTGTCATCACAAATAAGTGAGATACTTGAAATTAATTAATGAACCAAGTTTCTACGGATAAAGGTTGAGATATGACGCTTAAACGTAACGAGTTGAATTAAAATGTACGTAAATGGTATGAAATGAGAAGTTTATACAACGCTTGACGGTGGTCGCGATCAGGAATAAATTGACACACTGCTCAGGAGACTTACCAACGCAGAACTTACATATCTAAATACAACATTGGCAGTATCAGAAGGAAAAATACCAGAAAACCTTCAGCAGAAGTTTGATGAGGGGGGGGATCGTAAGATGAATACTTTGAGTAAGGTATCTAGGGTGGAGACGAGGCGTAAAAGGTTCGGAATACGGAAATCGAGAAACGAGAAAAGAAGTTTCCACCAGAAAAACAAATGGCCTGTAGATCGTACACGTAGCCACAGAATATGAATGGACTAGATCAGATCTTAAGCCTGTCTGTGGAGAAGGCATAGTACATCGAAAAGTTAGTCTTAGGTCATCATTTAAAAGACGATGTGGAGTCAGCACTAAAATCCCATAGTCACCTTCAGTGCTATCCCGGGAAAAACCAATAATTATGTATATAAGCAGAAATTCGTATAGAGTAGAATACTAAATTATGAATTTATTGCCAAGTTAGTAAGTTACATTCAAACAATAGAACAACGTGCTATACAGATAGTCAGCACGTGTAACCTAATATGTTTTTTATGAAGATTGCTATGTAATTAGTTCTTCGATGTGATCGTTTTGGACCTGATTCAAGATTCCAAATGAATTTCAAGTCAAATTACAACAAAAAGTAGCCATGCCAATAAATTGACAAGCACGCGAAAATAACAAACTTAATTATGTATTTGTTTGTACCTCAACAATTGTTAGTTCGGTTACCAATAACCTCGTGGTTATACAGGGTGTCCCAAAACTCAACGTCAAGCCGAAACGGGGTGACAGGATTGATCATAACCATCACGAGAAAAATCTGAAAAAAAATCTATCCCATGCAGTTTAAAAATTATGGGCATTTTAAGAAAAACCTAGAAATTTGATCAAACTGTACCATTTTTCGGTTATTGTGGTTATTCTTTTTTATTTTTGTTCATTTGAACTTTGGAAACGTAATCCTAAATAACATTTCTAGAATCCCAATAAAAAATAATGACACAATTGCCTCAAGTTTCCGAGAATTGAGACTATTTGTTAAACTACGAATTTAAAATTTTCAAGATTCGTCGACTTTGACAGGCCCTCCTATAAAAAAAATGTACTAGAGTGCCTTGGCAAGTGGCATTAAAAGTTGGCGCATTTAATCAGAATTCTAAAATGGTACAATACTTGTTAGTTCCATACAATAGAAAAGAGTAAAAAAATTAAAACCTCAAGTAACCCGATTTTTGCTATCTCATTTTACTCAGTTAAAATGTTTTTAATTCACACAAGCTCTAGGTAGGTTCTTAATTTTAAGACAAAATGATGAGAGAGATGGATAATGGGTATGTTCGCCATGAGTGAGCGAGACAGATAGTGACGCCACTTTTACCAAAGTGAAAAAAAGTTAGTAAAATTAGTAAAATAATTAGGTTTGTTGGAATAAAAGTCTGATGATAGAGAAATAACGTTTTTTATTACAATAAATGTTCAAATTGTTTACCATCAGCCTCAATACAAGCCCTACATCTTCTTAAAAAAGATCTACTTATTAGTCGGGCATATCTTCGAGAGTTGATCGCCTCAGCTGCTTGAGAAATGCGTTCACGCAGGTCGGCTACGTTCTCAATGGGCTTTGAGTAAACTTTTTCTTTGAGAACTCCCCAATAGAAAAAATCCAGGGGATTTAAATCTGGTGAACGGGCGGGCCACGAGATAGTGCCCGAACGTCCAATCCACCTTCCCGGATATTCCTGGTCAAGGAAATCTCTTACTTGCACTGCGAAATGCGCTGGGCAGCCATCTTGTTGAAACCACATGTCGCGAAGATCTGCTAGTGGTACGTCCTCTAACAGGGTTGGTAAATCTTCTCTTAAAAAATGTAGGTAATTAGTTCCATTCAAGTTCTCAGGCAGTTCAATAGGCCCAATAATTTTACCGTTTAAAATTCCGGTCCACAGGTTTACTTTAAAACGATACTGGGATCTATCTTCTCGCATTAAATGTGGATTCTCCACATGCCACTCGTGATAATTGTGCAAGTTCATGTAACCATCTTTTTTAAATGTCGATTCATCTGACCAGAGAATTTTTTGGATGAATTGGGGATTCTCATTATGCCTCTGTAGCATTGTTCTACAAAAAGAAATCCTTTCCTGATAATCTCGAGGTAGAAGACTTTGAACTCGTTGTACGTGAAACGGATGCATTTCGGCTCTTTGTAAAATACGATGAGCAGTGCTTTTCGGTATTCCCGTTCTTTCTTCAATTCCACGTACGGAAATACTTCGGTCACGTGCGACCTCTTGCAATACTTCTTCCTGGAAAGGAAACACAGGTCTACCTCCAGCCTGTATTTGATTCGGGAAATGGCCGCCCTCTGTGAGTGAACGGTGCACATTAACAAACACGCGGTGATCCGGGTAGCGCTCTAAATTTGGATATCTTTCACGATAAAGTCTAGCGGCAGCACTTGCGTTGCATCTGCATTCCCCATAAATGAGGTGCATGTTCGCATATTCTTGTGAAGTGTAGCGCGTAGGCATGGTAGATAAAAAGGATGCCAACACAAAAGTCCAGAGAGAAGCCAAAGTTGCCGGTATGTTATCAACAAGTCCAATTCACAAAGATTCAAGTCCAAAAAGAGAAGCCAAAGTTGTCAGTACTAAATCAACACAAGCGAATACGAACGTGCGCAGTAGACGAATGAGCGAAACGTACTAACTGGTTGGTGTCGGACTGGTAGCGTAGCCATTTGCTTGGCTGAAACTAGTGCGAATGAAACAGATAGATGCCATAGCATCTATCTGTTTCATTCGCACTCGTTTAAACGACGCATCTCCGTCTCAATGCGTGGCGTCACTATCTGTCTCGCTCACTCATGGCAAACATACCCATTATCCATCTCTCTCATCATTTTGCCTTAAAATTAAGAACCTACCTAGAGCTTGTGCGAATTAAAAACATTTTAACTGAGTAAAATCTGATAGCAAAAATCGGGTTACTTGAGGTTTTAATTTTTTTACTCTTTTCTATTGTATGGAACTAACAAGTATTGTACCATTTTAGAATTCTGATTAAATGCGCCAACTTTTAATGCTACTTGCCAAGGCACTCTAGTACATTTTTTTTATAGGAGGGCCTGTCAAAGTCGACGAATCTTGAAAATTTTAAATTCGTAGTTTAACAAATAGTCTCAATTCTCGGGAACTTAAGGCAATTGTGTCATTATTTTTATTGGGATTCTAGAAATGTTATTTAGGATTACGTTTCTAAAGTTCAAATGAACAAAAATAAAAAATAATAACCACAATAACCGAAAAATGGTACAGTTTGATCAAATTTCTAGGTTTTTCTTAAAATGCCCATAATTTTCAAACTGCATGGGATAGATTTTTTTTCAGATTTTTCTCGTGATGGTTATGATCAATCCTGTCACCCCGTTTCGGCTTGACGTTGAGTTTTGGGACACCCTGTATATAAATATTTTAAAAGAAGATTAATATTTTCATATGGGTTTTACAACATCGCATTCAATGTTACAACAAGTTTCAGAATGGAACTATGCTTTACTTCTGATTAGGATTAATTAGGCGTTCAACTATAAAGATTGCTTTTTATTTAAAGGCTTCATCAGTACTTTTTGAACGTGGAAAGTTATAAAAGGTAGGAAAAAAATGCCTTCACCAGTTCCTGATGTTTCAGCAGGGAAGAAGGTGCGCACGGTTTATTTGGTCGACGAATAAAAAAAACACACCAGACATAAACATCCCAAGTTGTCATTTAGTATGTAATCTGCACCTAGTGAGTTCTTACTAAAAATTGATGGAGCAATTAAAAGAGAACCGCAGTGTTATCATTTGCAGTCAGTTGAAAATAAATTGGAACAAAAGTGACAGTTTCAGAAGTGAATTAACTTTCGTTTTCTTTTCTTTTTTTATTAATGCATCTTGATAATTGTACACTTATCGGCCAGTGTTATCAGGTCGTAAGTTAATTCAGTGTTTCAGAGCTTTAGTGCCGATAAATCCTTGCATTTATTTACTGGTGGCTTTTCTGATACGGAGTCGTAAAAAATAATGGGCGGGGCGTATGATCATTCTTTCTTGTTTCTTCATGATAAACGTCGATTCTGATTGTGGGTAATCTATTACATAAATATTAGGTCCTTACATATGAAATTGGCGTTTTGTATGGAAGGAACAAAAAGTCGAATATTTTTTAATATAATATATTTAATTAATCAAAGTATGAACCATTGTTTTCAATGCACTTTTGCCATCTTATAGGTAGTTCATTGATCCCTTTACTAAAAAAACCAGTCGGACGGGAATCAATAAAATCTTTGAAGGCGATTTGGACTGCCCCATCGGAGTTGAATTTTTTCCCTTGCAAAAAGTTATCCAAATTGCGAAAAAAATGGTAATCTGTTGGAGCAAGGTCCGGGGAGTACGGAGGATGTCTAAGACATTCCAATTCAAGCTCTTCTAATTTGGTAGCCGTCTGTTGCGCAGTGTGTGGTCTGGCGTTGTCGTGAAGCAGCAGTGGCGTGGAGCGATTGACCAGCCTTGGTTGTTTAGCCGCTAGCTTTTCCATCATGGTTTGTAATTGCTGACAATAGACATCAGCTGTAATAGTCTGGCCAGATTTGAGAAAACTGTAATGAACAATACCGGCACTAGTCCACCAAACGCTTACAAGTAACTTTTTTGGGGTTAATTTTCGCTTGGGGCAGGATTTGGCTGGCTGGCCAGGATCCAACCATTGCGCTGAGCGCTTCCGATTATCGTAAAGAATCCATTTTTCATCACAGGTAATGATTCGGTTTAAAATACCTTCATTGTTGTGCCGGTTCAGTAATGTAACGCAGCAGTCGACGCGCGTTTGCCGGTTTGCTTCAGTCAATTCGTGAGGTACCCACCTTTCAAGCTTTTTAATCTTCCCAATTTGCTTCAAGTGAATTAAAACAGTTTTATCACTAACATCGAAGCCTGCAGCTAACTCGGACGTGGTTTGCGATGGGTCCGCTTCCACAATAGCCTTCAATTCTCCATTATCAACTTGGGTCTCAGGCCGTCCACGGGGCTTGTTCTGCAGGTCGAAATTTCCAGAACGAAAACGTTGGAACCAAAAACGAACTGTGTTTTCTTTTGCAACATGACCGCCATACACATCATTCACCCTTCGAGTCGTTTCCGCAGCACTAGTGCCACGGCGGAACTCGTACTCGTAAATAATGCGATATTTTAAATTTTCCATTTTGTAAAATGAGTGACGCAAACAGAAAAAACAGAAGAAAAAAAACAAATGAATGACGGTCATCGAAGCACAAATACATGAGTAAATAGCTGTACAAATTTGAATTTGGAATTCCTTACCAAAGAGGAGAAATTCGTGATTAAAGTGGCCAGTACGAAAAACGCCAATTTCATATGTAAGGACCTAATATTTGATTTCCAAAAGATTATTAATCATGTGTCATTCAAGGTCATCGATAATAATGAAAGTGGAAAATGTTATGGGAGAAAATAACATTGAAATGTCTGCTTCTGTATAGACAAAGAAGCAGACATCTCAATTTTATTTTTAAACTGAATAGATGTTGTTATATACTAAAATAAATATTTCAAAGGAGACTCTTTAAAATATTTATAATTCAATTTGAACCTACAAGTCTCGGTTAGCAAAGGTTTGCCTCTCTCTTAACATGTCTAACAACGTAAGTGTGACAGATAGAAATAAAACAGCAAGCTGCATCGTGTCTGAGCGTATGATAATCTAATATAGGTCATACCTCTAGTGGTCACGAGACGAGATCAACCCGTGCGCAACTGGTAGTAACCGCTGCCACAAAGGAATTAAAACTGGTTCGATGTTCTTGACTAAATAGCGTGCATTACATTCATTTGTTCCAAAGATACGGGTTAGGTCATAGAGTAGGTACTATTAACTATTCTGTGGTCATAGACTACGTGTTTTAAAATACCAGTAAATCTACTATTATTTTAACTAAGTTATAAATGTTGATGTATGTCATAAGGAATCTGTTGAACATGTGACTTTGTAGTTTAATCGTAGATCATGAGATGACGCTAAAATTAAAATTCAATTTGACGCTTATTTATGTGCTG
The DNA here is from genome assembly GCA_947508005.1 of Amphipoea lucens. Classification (NCBI taxonomy): domain Eukaryota; kingdom Metazoa; phylum Arthropoda; class Insecta; order Lepidoptera; family Noctuidae; genus Amphipoea; species Amphipoea lucens. The sequence continues at coordinate 11,048,408 of OX382374.1, forward strand.
AATATAATACACGAGCCGAAAATAAAAGTATTGACTACCCAATAAAAGCATGTTCAACATTTAATAAAGGTGCGTCAGAAAAAAGCGAATAAAAACGAAAAGTTATTGCTAAAGAATATTTTTACGTTATACTTTAACGAAGGCGAACTTCTGAACTCGGAGCAAAAGTTAATAGACATCCGCAACCTCGTAAAGTTGCGGTTACGTACAACAACCTTATACAGGGACTCGACTTTATATACAGTATACAATGACAACCAGACGACAGGTCTTTACGACATGGCGAAACTTCAGAATAAATTAGACAATGCGATCGAGGACACTACGAAGGTTCCCTCGCAATTCCATAAATAAACAAAACACTTAAATCAATGATACAAAACGGATATCACGCCAAATAAACATACCAAAGCAATTCGCATAATAATAACCCAATAAAACATTTTAATCGTCAAGTGAATTCAAGAATTTTTGACTAATTAGGGTATTTTAAAACTCGATTAATTTATCACCGACCTAATTTAGCCACAATTAGCAATAATAAAGCATCTGCAATAAACACGTAATGCTGTTGATATCCTTACAATTTCATTAAAAGTTACAGCCATGATGTCCTTCTTCGGCACTCAGGCAGTATACCTACTTGAACAATAAAACGAAGTCAGATAGTCGTTGAATCACTTGACATACATTTGTGAGAAAAGAAATTCTTACGTGAAGCTTCAAAATATTTAAGCGGAAAGAATCCAATTATCAGAAGATCTAAAAAAATCAGGCCACCGTATATTTTGAACTCATACAAAAAATTATTATTAATGATCTCAAACCGGGAAATATTCCTACACATAATGAACCAAATAATAATATGTAAGACAATTCTAGTAATATTTTGTTCAATGGAAAATTCAAATGCTGCAATGCGACCATTAAATCTGCGGTTTGTCGCGTTCTAGAGGCCCTAAAATATATGGAGATGAGCTTAAATAGCACCAGTTCCTTTGCGTATGCTGTATTATTGTATGTTCAAAAAACTATATTATGCACCAGCATTTTCGAGTATGAAGATTTTGCTATCGCTACATTCGAGTTTTTTTTTTGTCAGACATGTGATAGACAGGAATAGAATTATTCACTTAGAAAGTAATGACGATATCACTAATTGCTAAATGACACATGAAGATAAGAATAAAAATTTAGATTACATGCGTAAGTGAGAAGCCGATTACATTCACGTTAATTAATCTAAATATAAACTCGGGCATATTGTTTAATTAAAATGCTTTAACAATACACTATAAAGACCGCTTTGGGAAACGAGATTTCACGTCGCCATTTTTGGGTACAATAACTGGTCATATTTCGAGCAGAGTTTCCACCTCGTTGACTTTATTTGTTCTGGCTTTTCATGGTTCAGTTAAAAAGTTCAAAGGCAGAAATAAATTCTTTAGATTTGGTTAAAAAAATCTAACTACGTGAATATAAATATTTACGTTTAGTTTATATTCACGTATTAGTCTTGTTGTTAGATCTATTTTAAGAAACAGCGTTATAGGTATGATTGAAAAAATAGTGGATTCTTATAAGGTCAACGAAATTTATAGTTTAATTTACAAAGTCAATGCTTTTATTCATCTCCTTGACATTAAGCGTCAAAGAAATTACGTTCTTTATCGCATTCACTTGTATGCCAAGACGATTATAGTTCTCATCATAAACCAATTTTATAACGTGTTATCTCTATTTAATCTAATCTTTCATTATTTTAGACGTATTGCTGTTCAAACAGCAACAAATTACCATGTTCGTATCATTGGATGTCAGATCTAAGTAATTTATTAACCCACTGACTGCATATGGACGCAAAATTCCAACAATCTGCATAAGACTTGACTGAGACAAGTGATACAGTAACATTATTTAGTATCCAGTGAACCGATAAGTATGTAAATGAAAAGACAGACAGTAGAGATAAATTGTGTACATAGACGTTTTAACCCACGTATTTCATCAAAAGAGGGCATAGAACCGAGTGATAATAAATTATTGTTAATTAGTATAGCAAGTTTCTTGTTCTACATTATTAATTGGAATAAGTCCCAACTTGGTGTATGAGGCCTCAACCTTGAATGGCCCAACCTTTTGAACACCATAGACTCAATTATCAAGCACAAACAAAACAAAGGCGTTAATAGACTTAAGCCTTGACATGATATCAATTAGAACAAGAGTATACGTGGCATTATGTAAAATATTTACAGGCATTTAATAAACTTCCATTGGAAGTTAAATGAAGCTTTTTCTTATTTTGGTATCCCATTACCATAGGTCACAATATATGATATGACAACATAAAATTAATTTTAACCCTACTAGCACATAGGTATAATTATTTTGATTCCTTTGCAGTTTTTCTCAGAACATCGAGTATACATTTATATTCTGTTAGCCCTTGTGGTCAATACAAATCTGTCACAGTAAATGTCAACTGTCATGGTAACGGTTTTACATTGAAAGGTTGAACTTTTACGTTCGTTTTAGAAGAGAAGAAATGTCGGTAATATGAAGAGTTTTATAAAAACAACAGAATATAGTCAAAACAAACTAATTTCAATAATGACATTGTGAAACACAACGTTTGAAGCATACGAGTGTGATGGGACAATGATAAGGACAATCAGAAAGGTTATCTAGTCTCCTTGAACCGCCACTTTTTGACTGTATTTTTAAACTGCTAATAGATGCTAATGAAAAACCCGTAGGATTTTATCTAGATCATCTGATACCTTATTCAAGTACACGGAAATCGTACGAGATTATAAAAGATCAAACCTGTCTGTAGCGGAAAACGATCTAAAAATAGAGCTAGATAAGAATTTCCATTTGAAATCAAATAAAACTATAAACTTATTTGCAACGACTAAATTAAGAGCAGAAGGAGGGCTATAAAATGTCAAATTAATTAAAATAACTGCGATATTATGCGTAAATGCAATTTAATTTGCAGTTTGTTTTTGCAACATGGATGTTGTTAATGAAGGTAAACACGAAGGATACATGACACAAACTATCGATTCCTTCCCACATGACATCGGAGAGAATACTAATCGGCATATTAAAATTCACGCTATCGTTCACACTATTTTGTCTCATTTTGTTGCATTAATCAGTTAAGCGGTGTCAGATTAAAAATACTGATTTTAAAATGAAACTGATATTGCTGACAACTCTATTGTGCGTGAAGTAATGGAATAAATGGCGAATACTGTTGTTTATAAAAACACAAAAAAAAAATCAAAATCTTGCAATTGTATGTTAGTAGGTGTAATTAATTCAAGTATACTATAATTATGTGATTATACGTATATGTTTTGTCACACTGAATTGCGTTCTTGTCCACTTTTAGAAAATCCAACCCTTCGTTGAAAACTAACTAATTGCACTTCTTACGTAACTCTTATCAAGTCTCATCAATATTTTTTTTTAGCATAATCAGGAGAATGTACTGAAGGCTTTGCACATTCATTTGTTATCAACATTACTACCAGTGTGGTTTGGTGGTATTATGTGGGGTTAATATAATTCTAATTTTGTATGATAAAGCATTAAGCAAACCAGAGGCATCATTAAAATGATTACCACCAGTAATTAAAACGTCAGCTGCTACCCAATTTAATCGTAACTTTTGTTGGGATTCTTCCTTATTCCACATTAAAATTTTAATTTATTATCTTATTTATTAAACTTAACGTGTTTTTAATGAGTCAAATTTAATGGCCATGGGGACATTGTATGAGTATGTTTCACCTAATCTTTATGGTAACATCGGCGTATATAAGGCATATTTTAGTCAAGTTACTCTTTAGCCTTGACGAACAAAATATCCAATGGGCATTAGACTTCAGGCAATATTTATTAAATAAATATGTCAAAGTATTAACGTATGTATAATAAAGGTTATCATGTTGATTTCAGTGTAAATTCTATGTACAAATTTTGTATTGGATTGTCACGAATTGTCTATTAACGCCGTCGTCTGTACCTATTGGTGACGAGACGACGCGAATTATCTCTTTTTGTATATATTTTATATTGTGATTCATTTCGAAATCATTGTTGATGTTATATGCGTCACATTTACATATATGACATTATTGCGTTAACTTTGGAAGAATGGAAGTTTTATTACAATTTTATAGTATGAGGGGCCTCTAGTTTAGCATTTGGACTACGTGTTTGGCATTCTTTATTAGCGTTTAGTATTAAATATTTTATGTTTCTCTCTATAATTAGAGCCCTTTTGTCGTTTGCCCCATTTTAAGTGTTATTGACCTAAAATAACAAACTAAAATGGGTTAAACCCATTTTAAACATTAGTGTTTTTAATTTTATATGAACATCGCTAACTGATTTTCCCAGAAAGTACTACATATTTTTCCTTAGCATGTTCGTCGAAATTATTCAAATTATTTATATTGAACAAATAAGTTGTCATGTATGAGTTTAGTGCGCTTTCCTGTATTTGTATTATTTAGTGATCAATCTGCGATATAAAAGGACTGTCAGCAGTGGAATACTAAAATAGGGTTACCTACAATAATGAATTCTAGAATAGATCGGGTGATCTGTCAAGAGATTACGCAAGATTTTACGACTGCGTTGTACTTTATGTGAAGTATTATTTAAAGTATTGCTTTGCACGCAACAGGTGCAAGTTAATTAACACTCCGTATATCTCCGTTCACTCCCACCCGTCAGAAAAGGTATGAACTATTATCTGCCAACTCAAGAGTTTTACTGACATAAACGACCAGCTGTCTAAAGTTTTCTGCTTCACTTACTACAAATGCATTATTAAAACATAATACAACTGTTACAAAAACGTTACCTAATTATTTATCTGATATCTCATGAATGTGAACTTGTTTATTTTATCGAGAATTGATAACATTATAGTAAGTACTTACATTTCGCTCTTGTCGAACGTTGGGAAAGTCTGGTGAGTCAAGTCCTGCAGCGATGAGCTGGTCTGTGGCTCGGCAGAGATACCCTGAGCTCTCTGCTTACGCGGAGCTCTCGATCCTCGGGCATACTGCTGGTACGGGAACACGCTCTGCAACTTATCCAGTTGCGAGCGCAGTTCCAACATCTCCTGGTCCCGTTGCTTGAGCAACGCCTCCAGTTCACGTATCCTCTCTATGAGAGGCTGCATGTCGTTCGTCATTGTCGCGTTAGCAACACAATTCTCTGAATCAGCGTTCATTGCGCTTGGAGTCCCCATTATACCATTTAATTCAATCTCTCTATACGTTTCGTTTAAAGCACGCCTATCGCCGTTCACTGTGGGCGCCACGGTAAGCGCTCCTCCACCTGTGTTCACTAGGGCCCTCGGCTCATCGTCAGCAGCTGTTCGCTGTGACGATCCAAAGCAGAGGGTGTCGAAACACACGCGCATTCACTCGGCTACCGAGCACTGAACGGAATCACTAGGGATTTCACTTGTTTATTGTTGTAATAGTATGTAAACGTTCACTGTCACTGTTTGTTCGTTTGGGTGGTCGAGCACGGGTCGGGGAGATGCAGGATGCGTGTGGGTCGTGCGAGCCGTGCGGCGCGGGCGCGGACGAGCGGAGTAGTGTAGATCAGATACGCGCGCGCCGCCTGTCCGCTGCCGTGGAGTCAGCCCCGCGTGCCTCGGCACCGCCCTGAAAAATATGGTTTTCTTGCTTTACTGCCGTCATTACTTGTCAGTCTTAATCATAACTTAAGTACCAAGACACGTAAGATCTTATGTTACAAGAAACAACTTCTTGGCATAAAATTTACAGTACAAAAAGACTAAGATCATTAGTGTGGAGAATAAGACAGACTAATTTTTAATTAGTTAGCAATTATTTTATGAAGAAAATAATAATGTCGATAAAAACGAAATTAAAATCTAATCATCGATAAGACTTCGTATCATCACTATCTTAATACTGTTATCACCCATTTTTGGAAATACCAATTTTTAGTAAGAGTTTTTATGAATGAAAAATTTTTCTGACGCCTAACATTTTCTCGGAAAACACATTTGAACGGACGCCGCTGATGATGAATAGATTAACCAAAAGGAAAATTTTCAACACCTACCCACTTATAGGATGAACACCTTGCTTTATCAAAATATATTTTAACTCACTGCTTCTGAAGCGATTTTGTACAATACAATTGCTTATTGCGGGCTTATCAAAATACCTAGTTTAAGGGGCGATAAACGCTGTATCTGTTTACATCTGGTAGGAAAGATCATTGATCACCTGATTGATACGCAACAATGCCACCACATGACAATATTGTATCTTATCGGAAATCTTATTTGACACAACACGAAGACGATACATTTCTGATATGATTTTTTTTCCACTGCAGGGCAAAGGCCTTCCTTTTTACTGTCTACTGCGATTACGAGTTAACCTTGTAGAAAGAAGTCCAACTAAATCCGCCATCTCTTTCTGAGCCTTCCATGTCCTATTGAAATAGTTAAAAAAAATAATTACCGAATGAAATAGAAGTGTTCATTTTAGCGCGCAGCGAAACACTAAACGGATGTTTGATAGGAAACATACGTATGTAGCGACGTTTGTTAATTGCCTCCTATGCAAGAAAGTGTCATTGCTGACGCTGGCCTCAAAACTAATGGCTGTTTACGATACGAAGCACGTGGTATGACACAAATTTTCCGTAACGGAAAGTCCGCCGCAGTATTATAATAAAATCAAGCTTAAATGGTAGATAATCCTAAATCTATAACAGCTCGAAAGGGATAAGAAACCGGTTAACTAAAATCACAAGTCATAAACATACATGTGTATCAAACTAGATAAGTAAATTGAGCCAGTAACTGGACTTCTATTTAAGAAATCAGTTGCAAGCTCGACACATGACATTTAAGAGATTAAGATGTAATAGTATTCAAGATAAACAAAAACTTAGACAGATAGGCGTCGTATCGTATAGAATATGGTAAATGTTTAGATAAATCATGTTGAATAACATAAATATTATATATTTTAGTTCTATTCAAAGAAAAGGAAGCTATGTTTAGACGAGGTTTTAAAAAGTAAGGCATACTCTCAACTGTATAAATAATACAGTGTTAGCAAAGAAAATAAGGAGGATGTGACAGACTTGGGGCAAGTCGCCAATACTAATGAATTTATCAAAATATCAAATTGAAATAAACATAAATATTCAAAAGCTAATTGTGACCAAGCATACACCAAAGATGGGAAATGAGTTTATAGTGAAAATGTTTACGTTTTGTATCATTTCTAACGCGCCATGCAATTGTAATAATTCATAACAAGGTTGAATATAAAAACAGAGATTTTATGAACCAGTTGCATTCGTTGGTACCGCATTTTAATCGGCAGACAAAATAAGACCTAAACGTTAACAACAGCCTGGCAACAACCGAGCTTCAGTGCACACCAGACACAAAAAGAAGGTCTATTGTAACGTACTTTTGCCATTAGTGTCATACACAGTAATATTTGATTCCCTTTCTTACAAATCAAGACCATTTCATTTATTTTCATTTGTCCTTTCCTACATTTATTTTTACTTCTTATGTGTCATTAATAAAACCAGTAATGAATATAACAAGTGCATTAGAAATTTCCGAAGCAACATTCTCAATATCCTTAAGGACGACCCAAGGCATTGACGTAATGAAATGTTAATCTTAAACGGCCTTACTCCGGTTTAGTTAGTAGGTGTTCTTGTTCCGTATTTAATTGTTCAGTTCCGGTGGGTGTACATAAAATATCATCACAGGTAAAGGGCGGCTCATATGCACACAATGTCGCTATGTTTCTGAATATAGTTCGAAATGCCACGCCCGTCATGGCAGCTATATTTATTGAAATGCCGTGGCATGGGTGTTCACTTACCGTAATCTGAATACTTTATTGTCTAGCTTTGTTTATCTTTATTACTAACTACTGCATTATAATGTTCTGGTTGTCTTACTTATTATGTTAATAATCTGTTGTTAGGAGAGCAATGGAACATATAACTTTGTTGACAAAGAAACAATTGAATACTTGATGGTGGAATAAAGGAATAGCTGGTCTAAGAGTCAATGAATGCTATAAGAACAAAAATACTCAGTAAGAAATAAACATCTGGAATACCGTTAAAATTGGTGAATTACCAAAAAAAAAAACAAATAATAATTGACACGAGAAACTACAGCCAGACAGTGAAAAATACGCCCCAGACATTGTCACCAATTTAAATTCTCTAAGGATGTCTAGATAATCTCGTGAGATTGACATGCCCTTCGATATCTTCTTGCGAGATAATTCAGAACCCGTTTCAGCTGGTTACCAAGTTCCAAATAAAGTGTTTATTTGCGTATCTACTCGTTAAAATCTGTTTAACAAGCTTTATGTAAACATAAAACAATCTTTATCGAATTCCACTGTAAGGTATTGCTTATTCATGTTGCGTATGTTACTTAAAATCTTATTTATTTTCTTAGCCGTTAATTGAACTGGTTTAAAAATAAATGTTCGATTGGTAAATATTTACTTTTCTGCAATTTTCTCAATTATGGGTATAAGGAAAACCGTAAAAGGCACGTGAAAGATATACCTATTTATGCCACAACCTAAGTAGTTTATCGTTCCTAATACTAGGTACACACTCAGCGTCAGCGACAACATCTGTGTGTGGACGTGAGATTTTGAAATTGTCTACGAGTCGTCGGCGATTTAAGTCACTGTGTACCTAGCCTAAGTGATGCTCATAATTCTCCACAAAACTCTACAATTATATCACTGTCCTTGATGGTTTTGCTATCATATTTCGCCATTAATAATTTCATTCATAATTATCATTTCAAATCTAGAGAGACCGTAGCCAACGTTTTCACGCCTGCTGTGTATGTTTTGGCTAATTTCAGTTGTAGCTCAGGAAAACCGAGAAGTGCTATGATAGTTTATTTTTAGAGATTTCATCGCTATGATACTCCGCCCATGGTTTCAGAATCAAACGTCTGGTTCCCGAATTTACCATAATCAACATGTTGTACAATTGCAAATGTTTCTCGGTAACCTCGTCTTAATTTCTAACAATAACCAACAAGACTGGTGAAGTGGTGACTTATGATCTTGTTCAAATCACTTTGATAGGATTACTGCTGACTCCCAAGTTTGCAGAACGTAACACGCTCACTTGAGTCAATATAATATTTAAAACCTATATTTGTTCAACTTTATCTAGTCTACGATCTACAAGTGGCTAGTTTTAAATACCAGTTTCTTAGTTTACTGAGTTTAAATCTAAACATAAATCACTTTTATATTACGTACAATTATGTAGGCAACCGCTTTCTGAGTAATATTTCATTGCTAGAAGTCGAAAGTGGCCTTTGCGGGTCAGTTATTAACGCCCGTCTTACCGCAGACGGCGTAAAAGCAACATTTTTAATAGCATGCGTCAGAGCTGCAGGTAAGCTCACTTATTTTCATGTTACATCCAGTCGTGTTGGTTGGTATCACTCAGTGGGCTTCCTTTGCTAGACATAGGTCTCATACAGAAATAGCTATAATATTATCTTGGTATCAATGTATGTTTTTTTAGAAAACCATTGCGCATATGCACATATTCATTTATATTCATCTTGTCCAAACCATTTAAAACTTGGGCTTGCAAGTTTCATCAAGATCTATATTAAATACATTAATGTCTATGTTGTAATAATATTTCTATTCTTTATTTTAGAACTGTCATCATAATATACGATTATTACCATCGATATATATGTATAAATCTATGATTATTACATTAATATTTTTTCGCTCATATCCAACAGCTTTTTATAAAGTCGTTATAATTAATCAGACGGCTACGCTTCACTTTTAATTGAACATGTTCCACTCATAATTCTAATACAAAACTACAATATCGTGTTAATTAAAACCAGCGACCGCAAGATAGCAGATAATCTAGGTACTGCATGTTATATATAGTATGATAAAGTTATACCTAATATGCACTTACAAACATTTGCATCAACGATTGCATATCCAAGCACTTTGCTATGCAGTGCCTCAGATATAGATTACTCTACAAGGCAATGGCCGACCAGTCTTCGTCGTATGTTATTTACCAATTGAGATTCATTGTTAAGAATACTGATAAAGAAATCATGTCAGTGCTTTTAAACATTTCACCTTGTACAATTAATGTGAAATAACACTGCTAAGAAAACCTCTGTACAAGCTTTAACAAGCGTAATTCTTATTTGAACAACGTTTGTGTATAGAGTCAAGAATCAAACAAAAATAAATAAATGCTCTTCCTCAAGACAATGCACTCATAAGGGTCATCACGTTCCATCTACGTGACAACCCTGTTAGTTTCAATCCCGAACTATTTTTAGAACGGAGTCAATTAAATTCAATTCTCCAGTGCTCGAGGGTTGTCACATGCACAATTATGTGATTTATGAATAACGAGGCGGCTGTGTGTGTGACGTGGCGTTTAGTGAAATCGCGTTTATTTGGAATTAAGAATAATTGCTCTTCATCGTCTGGCGGGCTGTTAAGCAAAGTGTTTAATAACAGTTTAGTGGTCTTTTTTTGATCAGTTAATCGACAGGCTTTGTTGTTGTGAGGTTCCTTGTCTTCAATAACAACCACTTTAAGAGCTGAAACAACATTATTATTAACATTGTTCCCTACTTCATTTATCATATCCCTTTTACCAAGTCATCTTCAAACATAAATATCAAATCAAAATCTGGACTAAAATCTATTTTATTTAGAACACTTTCTTGACTAATACAAACGCTGACGGAGACTCAGCCATAAGTATTTTCATATGCACCATTATAATCAATTAACAATATTCCGGACAATTTTTCCTCTTACACATTTTATTTAAGACACATCGCTGTCCTATTTTTATTTGGACGATGTCTCGAGTCGGGTCACCGGCGGCGGTGTGTCAATACGGCTGTTAGATTATATTTGTCAGAATAAGGGACTTCCGTACAAGCTACGTTATTAAATAATTGGCTCGCACAGGTTTGTAGGTATGCTGTGAGTTTGGACAGGAATTTAGAATGGGTTAGAATCTTAATGTTGTCTTTCCAGTAAGAATTTGTACTGGAGTATCGGAAGAAAGCTTCCTTTTACTGTGAATTCCTTTAAGAATGTTTTTTTATAAATTATATGTTTTTTGAATGAACATTACGTACCGTATCATGTCCTTCTTCAACGCTACGGGTCATAAGTATCAAACTTCACAGAACTGAGTGGATTCATTGCACTTAAAGTACAGCTTACCGATAAACGCATTTCCCACAAACAAATGGACGACACATTTTCAACCGATAATCACAAAAAAAAAAACAAATTCAACATTTTATAACCCTTCTCTCCCTTCGCCGTTATCGAGTAAAAGCGTCAGTAAATTAACGTCGATACCAAAGTAAAATGAAGCGAGAATCGATACTGAATCGAGTTGTATCGAGTATATTGATCGAACGTTCAGCGCGCGCGCAGTAATCCATCTTAAATCAGTCGTCTCGTTCGTATCTACACGTAGACAAATTACGAACATATCAACACATTTTGGATTAATTACATCAATCATTTGCGTCTGTTAAGTGTTTTCATAACACGTGCTCAAATTGATGTGCCTATTACTAACTAATAACATTTATAGTTTTTCAATGGAGTATCTTACTCATAGATATTGATACGGAAAGTTCTAATGAACTACATAAGTCATTAGCGTGGACCATATTTTTATAATTGAAAAGCGATGCAAATTAGCATGCCATTATGAGAAAGAGAACAACGTCATTACAGGGTAGGTTACACGGAAACTCTAACAGTACCCTAATAAAAACATTATTTGACAAGGTGGAGCACCGATTTATAGGCACTGGGTACGCAGGCACGTGCCAACATGTGTTGGGTCTCGTTGTAATTGGTTGTAGGTAGTAGTCTAATACTATATGGATTGCGTGTGCCTGCATGTGTGGTCCAAAATAAAGAATATAATAATTATATATACGCACACACAATGATAAATGTAATTCTACATGTTCTGCATTCGTTACTGGCAATTATTTGTACGAGTAAATGATGAAGAGGTGATAGGTACATATATTCTATTTTCCATTTGTATCTTGAATGCAAGTCATAGTGTGGCTGCTATTTATTATTGCATGCATGTTGGTTACGCTAGTCTCAACAATATTACATAAACATTACTAGGGCTTAATACAGCTGAGATGTTTAAATTGAACGTGTTAAGAAATTGACTTGATTGATTGATATGTATTAATTTATTGTTTTAGTTTCATGCTCTTTTAATCTCCTTTGTGTGAATCTTGTCTGGAATTTGTCACGTCATACTATTTTAAAGGGATATGAGTGGATTGTATTTGAACTGCAGTGGATGCAATACAACAGCATCCATTGCAAAAAATCCAGAACGAAAAATCTTGGCAGATGGCAGGGCAGATTATGAAATCTGCCCTATCATCTGATCTACCAGCCTAACCTATGGAGGTTATCTACTTATCTAAAATCTTGTTACATATTATACCTACCAAGGTCTAGAGAATTTGACGATGACGTATTCAAACGTTTGGTCTTATTGTGCTGCCAGAAGATCTTTAGTAAAATCAGGCGGTTCCTGTATAATATTTAAGAACTTAAAATATTTTAGTAACCTCACAGGACAACCTTACAGGACGTGCTAAATCCATATAGCTATAGTCATACAAGCTAAAGTTTGCATTCGCATACATGTCGATATCTGAAGCTCTCGCGTGCAAACAAAACACATTTATCACTGTTATTTAGGGCACATGTCGACTGTAACACAATGGATACAATGCTGTACTGTCAAAGCAAAGTGCATGAAATTGCGTGACCGTTGTTTAATTGAACTGTTCGCTACTAGCTTTTGTCTGTGACTTCGTTTTTCTTTTATTGAATAAGCTCTCCTTTTAGCAGTCACCTCTCTGTTGTTATATTAAGTAAGTGATGAATGATGATGCAGTTCACGGTATTTGCTATGAATTAACCTGTTTTTACCTGCATAAACTGTTGCACTCTTTGACGTTTGCTTGAAAACAATCTATTCATCGTGCACCTCTGCATTTCGTTCCCACCATATTCCTGCTCTTGTCCTATATTACTTTGGGGTCGGCGCAACACGTTTTCTTCTATACTCCGCTGTCAACTGTCACGCTATCATTCATTCCCTTGTCTTTCATATCATTCCTCACACAATTTTTCGGCCTTCGTCTCCCTCTCCATTCATCAACATTTATATTCATCCTTATTTCTGAAGTCATATGCATTTCCCCCCTACTCATCACATGCAAGCCAAACGATTTTCTTCTCTCTGCACCTTGTAAGACACATAATCATCATCCTCTTTTCAAGTAGTCATGACAGCGCGTTGTCTGCCATTCAGTCACTATTATTGCTTATTACGAACTATTCACTATTTAACCATGGCTACTTCTGCTTACATTCAATTTGTTGTCATAAAGCTGAATCAATTAATCATAGTGAATTACGATTATCAAACAGATTGGTAGTTATAGTTTTTGGAGTTCACGGTTAGTACTTAACCTTCTGAATGGTATGCGCAATTCACATCTATTAAAAGTTTATTGTTTGTTTGGGTATGCGGGTAGGTAATAATAATAACATTTACATGCATACTTTGTAAAGTGAATCTTTACAAGTGTAAAGTGAATTTATTGCACTTTATTTCTTTTCCAAGTATGTGTGGTTTTACCAATAATTCAATATTTTTGATATTGGGAATTCTTTCCTAAATTAAGATTATTCATTATTAGATCATTAGAACCGAGTAGGTACAGTCAACCGCACACATAGCAATTTATCATGGATAGCGACTTTATGGCGAAGCAGTGGGTGAGGACGATTTTCGAAGGGAAAGTGTCAACACTGATGTGCTGTTGACTGTACTACGTAAGCCGTATTTTAATTAAACAAATTCAATTACTCAGTAAGTACTTCTTGTTCCAGTAACCTTTAAACACACAATAGACAAACAGACATACACTCTATATTATGTATAGACGCATTTACCATGTCAGGTGTCTTGCTTCGTGTCGATCTGATGGCCGTTACATTTGAGTGATTTCAGATAAGTATCGATCGGAAGTGTCGGGATAAAAAGAGGTCATGCGCAGAATAAATTCACGCGCACTACTACGGAGAAAAATTCTTTGTCATATCTACTTCCGGATTTTTTTATAGCAGAATAATGTTTCATAGAAATAAGAACACGTACTTTGCCCTGAAAAAGTCACTACAGATGTAGGTACAGCTTTGTCAGTTGTGTTCTATTCGGAGATCTAGCCAACTAACACCGAAAGCAAAAAAAATCCAACTCAAAATTTTCCAGCCTCTCTTCCAGGAAATTACTAGAGTTAATCAAAAATGATGGATTTTACATTATTGAACAAAACATTTAATACCACCGATCCAACCAAGTATAGATTCTTGGACAGAACCTCTGCGCCACAAACATGGACTGCTAAAATTAATTCTTCTTGTTTGGCAGACTCGACTAACTCGGAAATACTCTGCTAAAAATATTGTATCATTGCTTTTATTTCTTATTAGTAGGCTGACTATGAAATATATTATATTTAACCTAATACGCAGTTTGTATGACAAAAATTTATTGGAGATTCCAGTTTTAAAAAAAAAACGCGGTCAAGATATATTTGGATTTCCGAAAGCTATATTTTACTATCTATAAGATATATTGTGTCTTTGAATACCTATTTTAAAAGAAGTATTATTAAACATGGTGTCAGGGACATTAGCGCGCGGTCACCTCCTTCTGCGAAGCAGTCATGCTAGCGAAGGAGGTGGCGGAACGGCTAAGGGAGAGAGCCTCACACCCCAGCCGCCGCGGGAGACGCTCCGGGCGTCGGAAGCCGCGTGACGACTCCCGGCCACCGTAGGCGCGGGCCTGCGGACGGAGAGTAATGGGTAGCTCACCGTCCGATCAGGACCAGGCCCGTGCCGGACGGCGCGTACGTGTTCCACGCGCGCCTCAAAGAGATGTCAGCATAAAGGAAGGGGCCTGCCAGGGCCGAAGCCTGCCGGGGGTGCGGGATTGTCCGAAAGGGTTACCGCTACCCCGGAACATAAAGGGCTAAGGAAGGAACACGGATGGGTTTTAGTCAGTAAGAGTCTGACACTCCCTTCGCTCCACCCAGAGCGGGAGGGGTCATTTGATGATTTCCCATCCATAAAAAAAAAAAAAAGGGACATTAGCGCGCAAACTGTAACCATGAAGAAAGCACACGATTCTAGACCCCATTGCGTAGAAATTTTTCGTCAGTTATAAAAAAGCTGTTACATACTTAGCGCAATACCTATGCGGACAAAATGTATGGAATAGCTATTTTCTTTTCTAACCAATGAAAAATTTCAACGCAAGGGGGCCGAATCATGTCGTAAATCGATAAACAGGTTGCGCGTCAACGTCCCTGCCACCCTGCATAAAATATGTCATAGATTATAATAACAAATAACCTAATGTATTAACAATTGCCTTTTTCAATAATGACTAACGATACAATTTTATTATTGAAAACTAGCAGCGCCCCGCGGTTTCACCCGCATAAGTTTCCTTTGGGAATATCGGGATAAAAACTATCTTATGTCCTTTCCCGGGACTCTAACTATCTCTATTCCAAATTTCATCTATATCGGTTCAGCGGTTTAAGCGTGAATAGATAACAGACAGACACACTTTCGCATTTATAATCTTAATAATATGGATAATGTACTTAAACGTTTTTGTGCCAAAGTAATAGATACGTGTCGTACAGACACATTTTGATCTATGCATAGTCCTATAATGTTCCCACTGCTGGGCCACAGGCCTCCTCCCGGTGAGAGGGAGATGGTCATAATAAAGGGTCCAGTGCGGGTTGTACATGTCACATGTCTTCGAATTTTTAGTTCTACGATATGCCAGTTTCCTTATGATGTTTTCCTTCACCGTTTTGAGAGCAGTGGCGATCAAATAATTTACAAAAAAAGTAAAGCGCCTGTCTGGGTTCGAACCTACGACCTACAACTCGTAAGTCGCGACCGTTACCACTGGGCCACCGCTGCTCTTTATTACTTTTGGTCTATGCATCTCTTACCATATAAAAATCAATTTAACGCAACAATCTAAAAGCTGTAAAGATATTATCAGACATTGAAAGCTCATAGTAAATCACTAAAGGCACAGTACCTAAACCAGATCAATCTTAACTTGTCAAAAATGGACACAGTACAGACACATCGACTAGATTACTAGACGATTGAAATAATTTTAGATAAAATAGAAATATCACCATATTATAGCTACATTTATAAACTGTTGGTGGTTTAACTTTATCCATACGAAGCTAAATGCAGAATTTTATTAAGAGCGTCGTTATGTATAGGTACTACAAGTGGCTTCTAATTTTATCCTAAACTACAATGTTATTATAACGTGACAATTTGGATATTTTTCATAACTAAAAAGGTCAAGGGCGAAGTTTGAATTAAAACCAGAATATATAACCAATGGTGGATTTTAAAGATTACAAACTCAAATAAGACAAAACAAGCCACAAGCGACTTGTGAACTTTTCCTGACATTTTACGTGAAATTTTAACGATTTAATTAGTAAAATAAAATTTAAAAATAAAATTAAAGTAAAAATTCTCTATATTATTAAACTGATACCGATTTTTGACATTTGCGGGTAATTTTAATGGCGCATTATGGCCGCATTTTAACGACTTTCACTGGATTATTTGGTGATTTATATAACTTTCGTGCTATTATTATTTAATCTGCTCGTGATTTTTTCAATACCTACCGTGTTTCCATTTAATATAAAAGGTGTTAATTTTGTTAAAAAAATATATAATGTTTATTATAAAATTAACACCTTTATTTTTATAAAATAATAATTGTTTATATAAATCTTTTATCGTTGGAACAACAGGTTTGTATCTGGTTTTTGTCGGCTCATATATTATTATTATGGAAAGGTTTCTCGGTTGATTGACAGTTTCATTCATCGAGGTGTCGGCAACACAGAGCGCGTGATCAAAAGGGCGTGGTCACGGTTTTAATAACTTGCTCCGACCATACAGGTTATAAAAATATTTAATTAGGCAAATTGATATGAGACTTTATATTGCAAATGACATGCTTACAATGTAGACTTTTATTCTTTAAAAATATAATTTTCGTTTAATGTTTTAAAAAGATTCAAATAGAATACACAGGTAACCTACCAAGGTACTCCAAAATAAAAGTGTTTTCTTATCACCCGATCGATCGTTCGGCGGATTTAAATTCGGGAGCAGAATCAAGATGCATCGATCGACGATGACTCGATTAAAAAGAATCGAGTTCAACAAACGTGAATTGTTTTATTTCAGAAGAGACATGACGTACCTATTAATGTCGCTGGCCGTTCGTTTAGCGAGTCTGTAGTAATTGAAACCTCGTGATACCGATACATTACTTATATACATAACAATATACATAGTACATAAATCCTGTACGCTTTACTTTGTGACGGAAAATAGTATAATATTATTATTATGTAGGTGCTTATTATTCATAATGCGCACGCGCACGAAAGGAGAATTAGATCGGTGCTCTTTGAAGCCTACGCGATTGATAAGGACTTTAATATGGTTATAATTTTATTTTCATATACATTTATGTTAGAGTAAAAAATCATAAGTAAAATGTAAAATAAATACCTACGTAATGACTAGTAATGAGTGATGGTCGAAACTACAAATTCTGTGGTCATTTCAAAATTTTACGCATGTTACACGGATAGGTTTGGGATAAACCTATCCGTTTTATGTATTATGTACCTAAGCGGAGACAATAAGTGGTTGGTACAATATTTTTAATTATAAATCAATTAAGTAGACTTTAAAAAAGTATTAATTTAAAGTCTACTTACCTATTTCTACTTCGAGTCTACTTTTTACTTAATAAAAAAAATACAAAACTTTTTTCTTCGCATAATTAATATTCAATAGTACTTATAAATCAATAAATCATACCTTTATTTACGAAACTATTAAGGAAATGATTGATTTCTGTAAATATACCCGCGGATCGTTACAGTCTTTATTTTTTGTATTCCTTTTTTTTTTTGTATTCTTTAGTTTGGTTAAAACTAAAAGAAAAGAAGGAATAAAAAATAGCAAAAGACGTCACGTCCTACAATTTACTTCGGTCCTATCGTGTAAATCTGGTAATTTAATTAGGTATTAATCAGAGAAGTTCGATAAACGTTAATTATTCGTTATATTTGTAAACAAATGTTATCTATCCACTATCCAGCAAATAAGGTGTACGTGAAGCCCTGGGTATCTAATCAAGGAGATAACGGTCATTGCACATAACTTTGAACTATCAGCTCAAAAATGTGAAGCATGTGACTCAACGTCATTCGTAATCGCATTAATTAATTAAAGGAAACTCAAAAAGATGGGAATGAAACTTATCTTTGAAACTGACTTTTCTTGCGTTTTGATGAAATGATACAATAATTATTTGTGATTGGATTATCGTAAGCCTATATTGTGTGTCCCACTGCTGGACAAAGGCCTCCCCTTTTTCCTTCCAAACCTCCCAGTCTTGAGCGAACTCTGGCCATGTTGGCCCTGAAAACCTCGTCAAATCGTCACACCGCCACTAGGTAGGTACAACCGATTGCATTATATGTATTAAAGAAATATTTGAAAATTGGAGAGTAACTTGCGAAATTCCGGTAAAGAAATGCTTGAATTTTAGTTCCTCTGATGCACTTAAGTAGGTATATGATGCTAATCTATCCAAATATATGCTGAATTGATTAATTTTTAATTTGTCTACATACATAATGTGATAGAAATCATTGTAATTATGGTTAAAGAAATTTTATTTCTCAATTAGAAATTACAAACATTACACTTACACACAAACACACACACACATTTTTAAAACTTAAGATTTGTTATAAAGAAAACTCAAACTCACAAGCATTAATTTCAATTAAACCTATTATTACTCATAAACATTTCGTTTCGTAATTCTAATTTATAAGCACAGGTGAAAATGAAATCTACAATCCAAGAACAATTAAAAATACTCCATATTCTTACGAAAATTGAACTACGAAAGGTCTCAAAACTGACACCTAATAATAATTGTACGTCAATCAATATTTCAGCGGCTAAATTACTAAAGCATAGTAGGGGTTATCAGTTATCAAAGTGACTAGATGGACTTATCAAGAACCGCCAGCTGCAGAGCTAGATTCTAGAACAATTAAATGCAACGAGATCAAACTATGTTTGTAATTAATTGTATCTTATCAAAACATTTTTAAGGGCAATGTAATTGAAACTACTTAGGTGGGACAAAAACTGACCCAACGGAGAACAGGGTTATAAGGAGTGTCAAGATGTTTATATCTAGACGAAGTTACCTTTTTTTTCATGAATATTTTTTTTTTAAATAAAGGATATTTAAAACTTACAAAAAGTGTTATTGAAATAACTGAAAACCTGGAAAGGGATCTTTTTGTCGGATATGCGAAAATAAATGACTGCATTGACGCTAGGTTTGCATAGGTAATTTAAATGAAATATTTTGCTGTTGACGATCTTTTTTCTATTAGTATCTCTAGAATATCAAACTATTATTGAATTAACTTAGCTCTGTTAAGACAGTACAATCACTGCTAAGAACACTCCCAAAACTCCTTTTAAATGTACCTATAGCAAGGCATAATTTTTTTTAAAGTAGTTTGTTATTTATAAAACTAATATTTTATAGACAAGTTTTGCAGTTAAACACAATAAGGTACCTATCAGATGAATATAAAAGTAATTGCGAAAGCTCGTAAAGTTCAATATAAAATCACTTAGTACAATAATACATAATTTATTAATAATTGCAATGACTAAGCTAACACTGTCATGTTAATATAAACGATTGTTTCTTAAGTGATCTCGTGATTTTATTTCTAATTATAGAACTATACATAATCAATTTATCACTTCATTAATAGTCCACGTTTTTGTGGCTAAGTACTTATGTTATTTAAATTAGTTATCTGTAAAAAGACAAGTGGCTCTTACCGTAACAGAGCTATCAAACAAATATTTTCCAAATCGTGATATAAAAACTAGAGCAAATAAAACACAAAGATTTTCATAAAAAAATGCAGTTCGAAAAGAAAAGCATCTTGCTCAATAATAAATTACGACAGCGTTAATGTCATAATTTGTCCGTTTTTTTTTTATTGAAATTTTCATAAAAATATTTAGCACTTTTAAGTGAAGGATTTCAAAAACATAAATCCTTCCCTATCCTGTTTACAATGTAACGGTACAAAAGTAACTGAATAAAATCTTACCAATAAATCTTGATAAACTCAGTCTAAAAATAAAACTTCCGTTTTCACACTATCCACGCACTTGTTGCAATATTTTCTGACAGTTCAATTCACAGATTTAAAAAACGATAGCCAAACTAGCTCAAAGCTGACACTGATTTTAGATCTTTGAAAAAAAACCCGATAGAATATTTCGTTGTACGTAAGAGAGGAGCGTGCGCAGCCACGGAGGATAATAAATTTATATTAAGGCAAGTGCAGCCGGTCAGGTTTACTGGTTAGAACTACTCGGGACGCAACGCAAATGTTGGAGGAGCAAGAGTCACTCAAAGGACGCCACGCCTACTCGCTAGTGGAAAACGGCAATCGACAACACTATTCCTAGCCTCGCAAACACACAACACTAGTCAGTGATTCGAATAATGGAATGTAACTGGCCAGTATTTCATTTATCAAGTGATTTGTTTATAATGTTATCTTATGTCATTTGGAGTATTTATGTTTGATAATGTGTAACATCTATCTATATCTATATACAGGGTGTCCCTGGAAGTATGGATCAAATCGAATAGGGGCGTGGGCAAGGTCATTTCCAAACTTTTTAACCCTGAGAATGTCAGTGAATTTTTTTACGGTTCAAAAGTTATGACCGATTTTAATTTCTTTTTTCAATCACTTCTCTTAGTGTTCAAAGAGGTTAATTATAAAAAAAAATACTATAATAAATAGTTTTTAGTATTTTTTTAGTATTTCTTTTTTTTGCTAAAACGTTTGGGAATGACCTTGCCCACGTCTCTATTCGATTTGATCCATACTTCCAGGGACACCCTGTATATAGCACAAAGTCGGGTTAGTTACACCATTTATAACTCAAGAACGGCTTGACCGATTTTTATGATGTTTGATTTGTCTCCGCTCCGAACAGCAGAATAACTATTAAAACATGGGAAAAAATCACGAAAAAAAAATGTAGATAATTCATTTTCTTATACATTTAGGCGGTACGAAGTTCGCCGGGTCAGCTAGTAGTTTTATAAAATAACTTTCCTATTAAGTATCTATTTTTAGAAAAGGTTCAGATTTTTTGTAAATCGAATGTTTTATTAGAAATAATGATAAATCGACTTGTTTTAGAATCTAAAGGCATCATGTCTGTACATATTCAACTTTGTTGCTGAAATAAATGAAAAACAAACCTACCTACTTACGAAATAAAAATATACAAATAGGAAAAATAAAATTATTATGTTATTAATACCTCGCTACTTATTATAATCTTTTGGTGTTATTGTTTAAGAAAGTTTCCGTATTCAGCTTGATTTTAAATTAAAGTTTTAAATAAGTTAGTGTAACTTTGCACTGTCACGCCATCTGTCGATAGATTTTGTAAACGAAAGTTTATCGTATTTTATTAGTATCGCCAGTTCCTCTACAATAGTAAACTATTCCGTGATAGAAAAGGAACCTGTCTTCATCGCACTGCTGTTATTAATAATATTCACAAAAAACTTCACAATATATTCGCTGAAGCGTTGCGGTTTCCCGAGTCAATATTTAAATGGCCGAGCTCAACAACTGACGAATAATAGAAGAATACTTACTATTCATAATTTAAATTACATCAAAATTCAGATATTAAATTGACATTAATTAACAGCTGTTTCTTGCTTGACTGACATTACATCTCAGTCCGTTGATTTTTTTTAATCAACGAGTGATTGTGAGATCTTACGATAACGCCATCTAGTATCGAGTAGCAACACTAAAGTAAAAAGATTTTTTCATTAGATAGATGGCGCTGTCATACAATATAAACATTTGGTTAGTTTTTTTACCAAAGAATATGACATGTTATATTATTTATATTTATTGGTTGTTATAACATAAATATCAAAAATGATTGCCTTGCGCTGTTTTGATGTTACTCAATAAAATGTAGAAAAATAGCTCTATGTCATAATTCATCGCAAACAAAGACATCAAACATTTCAAATTGCTTCTCACGTGCGTGATTCTGAATTATATTGATTCTGGGTTTTTTAGACACATTCTATTTCACTTACATTATTTGTGGTTCAACGACCCCGTTAAATAGAAATATCCAACATTTTAGTATAAATAAAATATTTAGTAGTAATCAGCTAAATATTTTTTAATTAATTAGCTAATCTTAAATCGTCTGGTTGTAGATTCTTATTGGATGATTTGGCATGTTTTTATATCTTCTCTCTGTTACTAACTGCTCAGAATTTGAGGTAGGTCTATTGAAGCTTTAATTAGGTAGTTATACCTAGATATTTTGCTTATCTGGTGATGTTTTACCATTTGTGTCGCGAGATACAATATAAATATTAGTAGGCCGACAATTTTCAAAGAAATATTATTTTTAGGTATCTTACCCAATATTCACTGTGCATGATTTGTCAACCTACACTCATCAGATACATTTTATTGTAATTTGCCTACTTCACTCATACCTACAGGTAAAACTCAATCAAAAACAGGAAAAGAAACTACAAAAGATTTTCCTCAATTTTATTTCTCGATATCAAGTGTCTATTTTTAGGACGATTAAGTAATTGTGCAAACATAACTTAAAAATATTGCCATCTACGATTTTATTACGCAATAATATTTATCATTTTTTCCGATATTAATCTTAAGTGATATCTACAGCACAACCCTTATAAGTAGCAAACAAAATAAGATAACAAAATATAGGAAGTATATTTTTCTTAAATATGTATTCCTAATACCTAGCCACATCGTGGTTAATCAAGAATCTAGGTATATCTACAGTAGTCGACATATCCCACAACATTAGTAAGCTACAGTGACAATGTGCCGACCATATTGGCCGTAGAACCAATAGCTGGGTCCACACCGGACGATCCAAATATCGATCGGTGTTCCACGATCCATAATCATGGAGCGCTGATCGTGGATCGGAGGTTCTTTTGCACGATCGGTTTTAGGAAACCAGTGAACCTACCGCGTGCTCCAGTGCCGATCCACGTTAAATTTAGGTTAACTTTAGTTGAAGATACGCTTGATATGGATTCGTACCGTGTCGTTCCTATATTCTGCTCAAAGATCACAAAAATAAAGATAGAAAAGACGGTTCTGGGTGAAAATGATAGTTGCACCGCGTGTGCTCGGATCGCATGCGGCACGTCAACACCCACACATCACATTTCAGCACCAGCACATTTGGATCGCGCTCCTGCTGCGCCCGATCAGAGCGCACTGGATCATCCATTGTGGACCCAGCTAATGACCATTGCGGGGTAGACAAACGCAGTGTACGACGCACTCAGCCTGGGAGCGACGGTCTTCAAAGGGTGACTTTTAGCAACTGGATGCATAGCCGCATTAAGAACTCTATACTTCGTTCCAAAACACAAATAGCGGACGCTGGCCGCACAGCTGCTGGACTAAAGTGGAACTGGACTGGACATAATTATCTGTCGCATGTCGAAGCAGCAATATGCAAAAGCCAAGCACTCAGTGGATCCCCAATGACAGGAAACGACTGCGCGGTAGGCCCAGAAAGAGATGGCGGGATTCGGCTTCTTAAAGCGACTTCTTAAAGGATTGGCCAACAATCGCAGTAGACTGGGAAAAGTGGAAAGAGAGAAGGGAAGCCTTTGCCCTGCAGTGGGACAACACAACACAGGCTTACCTATAATAAAAAATAAAAATGCATAGCCCAAGATTGAGTTACAATAGCGTGCGATTGGAGAGACCTATGTTCATGTTCAGCAGTCGATAAAATGCAATAGGCCAATGATAATGACGACGATAAAGAATCAAATAATTCTTCATGCAAATCTACGTCACACGCAAATATTTATATAAACTAAAAAGAATTACTGTTATCGCTCATTGTTATCGTTACGTCACTCTGACTAATGCTAAACAAATATTTTGTATGTAATTTCGTTTTAAATGTTTGTGACACAGTCGTCGTCTACAGTAAATATCTGGTGCATATACAGCACGGTATGTCTTGAAAACTAACGATCACAATGCCGCGATTGGCGTGGCCACTTACTAGGCACATCTCATCTAACATAATATTTTTTTTACTTTTGCCATCGACTCGAAAAGAACAAGAAGAACTAACTAACACGTAGAGAGGCGTAAAGAACGGCACCCAAACTGTTGCAAATCCAATCCGAAAGTTTTGTAAGAAATCCATATTATTAAGACGTATACCTACCTATTTCATAGGTTTGAAAATTTCATCTGTTCGACAACATAAATAAAGCAATTAATATTGTTGAATTGTCAAATTGAATTGTATTGTCATTGTAATTGTGTCTTACGTAATTAAGCTGATCTTCGTCATTTCTCTTATACCTAGTCATACCAGCCAGGTCGAAACAAACCTCAGTTTAGAGTAGATACTTAGCATAGGTGTAGCGTGGAAGATCGTTCTACTTCTTCTTACCATAATCACTTTTGACCTGGGCCACGTCTTAGGCCCCCAAATATTAAGAACAAAAAAGTTACTGCTGTTTATCATTATTGGTTTCTTTCATTTTGATTGACGTGAAATTACCCACTTACCTAGTTGGCTTAATGTTGAGACATGCAATGCCATTGCTACATATTTTTAAGGAAGAATTACGCCTGATCCATATTCCAAATCAGTGTTCAGCTCTTTGTTTTGCCTCGCCACAGCTGATTAAGTAACGTCCTTTACGGCTGTTTAATTGGGTAACCTAATTAATTTACGACTGTACATTCCTTCCATAATCTTAGAACGTTTATGTGGCCATAAATCTGAAGTGAGATTAACTTTGATAGATACGGTTTTCGGTGCTCTAAATGCTGCTCCGTTAATTCGAAATAAGACATATTATTTCGTATTCATCCCTTATTTTAAAGACGTTTGTCAAAGGCAAGAATGAGAAAATTAATACATTACACAAATGCACAACTTAGCCAAAAAGAGTAGAAACAAAAATTTTGCCACTTTTGCTGACATAATAGGTATAAACTTACATAATACATAATCAGCCTATAACGTTCCCACTGCTGGGACACAGGCCTCCTCTCTGTGAGAGGGAGTGGGCCGTAATCCACCACGCTGGCCCAGTGCGGGTTGGTGGATGCCACATGTCTTCGAATTTTTGGTTCTTGGACATGCCGGTTTCCTCACGATGTTTTCCTTCACCGTTTTGAGAGCAGTGGTAATGAAATAATTTACACAAAGTAAAGCGCCTGTCAGGGTTCGAACCTACGACCTACAACTTGTAAGTCGCGTCTGATACCACTGGGCCAAACTTAATAGTAAAAAATAAAAATTTGGTCCCAGTAAGATTTCAAGATGCTCATGCTTTGATAAAGTCAGGGAAATTAAATTCCCAGAGGACACGGTGGAGCACACAGTAGAGGTCTGCCCGGCTTGGGAGGAACACCGCCGTGCCCTCGTAGAGGCGATCGGCAGCGGCGGCGACCTCTCGCGTCCGGCTCTGGTTCAAGCCATGGTCCGGGGCGAGAGGGAGTGGGAGGCAGTCACCTCCTTCTGCGAAGCAGTCATGCTAGCGAAGGAGGTGGCGGGATGGCTGAGAGAGAGAGCCTCACGTCCCAGCCGCCGCGGCAGACGCTCCGGGCGTCGGGGGCCGCGTGACGACTCCCGGCCACCGCAGCCGCGGGCCTGCGGACGGAGAGTAATGGGTAGCTCACCGTCCGATCAGGACCAGGCACGTGCCGGACGGCGCGTATGTGTTCCACGCGCGCCTCAAAGAGATGTCAGCAAAAAGGAAGGGGCCTGTCAGGGCCGAAGCCTGCCGGGGGTGCGGGATTGTCCGAAAGGGTTACCGCTACCCCGGAACATAAAGGGCTAAGGAAGGAAATTAAATTGTCCCTGTTTTCAAATCACAACTGTCATTCTTTGACAGTTGTATGAAATGGCTACAGCACGGCAAATTGACGTAGAGCGTCAATTTTCCTAACAATAAATTTCCCTGACTAACGTTACAGACATGTATTTGTACGATTGTCAGCTGAACAAAATAATTGAATAGTTCCGTTTCTACACGTCGAACAACGTGGACGGTGGACGTCAAACGGTAACGTTGTGCGAATACCGCACAATCCTTGGGCGATGGATGAACGCCAGTGCGGTTTTATGTGTGTCAGTGACATTAAAATCTGAGCTATATTCGTCTGCCAAGTGTAAAGATTATTTCCATATAATTGTTTATTAAACTTAGTTTCGTGGTATAACAGGAATCAACGATGTGGGTAGTAACTTATAAGTCTCCTAGGCTGAAGTGGGATTGGGCGAGCCCTGTATGTAGGAAGCATCGGGACAGATGGTCCAGAGTTGCCACGCAGTGGGTGCCAGAAGACGGGAGATTGGCCGGAGAAAGCAACACACAAGGAACAGTGGAAAGCTATGGGGGACACCATTGCCCAGCAGTAGGACAAAACCAGTTGAAAAAAGAAGTTTAAACGTTAGTTGTTAAACTTAGGATGGCCATAAAACAAAGATTGTGTGAAAGATGAAAATGGTTTGAATCGGTGTCAGTTTTTAAAACGAATATTTAGTTACTTCAACTTTCAGACCTGGCTGTTGTGTGCTAGGTACTCCAATGCAGGCAAGGTTATCTGACGGTTTGTACCTAATCATTATAAACTTTTTCCGCCACTGAATCATGATTCGCCGTTAGCAAGGCTAATAGACTTTATTAACAGATTTTCCTGTAGTTCTTGTATCTGTTTAGAAATTCATGGTTTCTTAACACCGCATGATTTAAAGAAAAATAAATAAATTATCAGTTATGTTACCAATAATCTAAATTCTTTCTCCAATACAGTTACAGACGAGTTGTTAGAAATACTAGGTGCATGTTTATCTTTCACTGTCAGCAGATTTCCGTTGAAAAAAATCCATTACGACGACGATCCGAATATGGCTTAAAATATAATTCTAATACGGACGAATGCTTCTCCCACCAAGGTTGTCGACTCACTAACCCCCGAAAGACTGATCAAGTCGCTGATCAGTAAATCAGCTGTCAAATCTTACGTCAGCTGTTGAGGTTCTTAGACAGAACCAACAAGATCCAATCAAACCACTTGACAAGAGATAGACAATAGATATTGAGTCATAATCATAGAGTAATCAGATATTGAGTAGGCGTTCTGAATCCGGTACTGTTGGTTTGTCAAGTAACAGATTATTTGTATTCTAAAAACAAAATGAAAAAGTACTGACCAATCCTACGCATAAAACGTCATAGTGACAGTATCATTGTATGCATACTTCCATAATAGTCTGAAAAATTCGGTCTGTTTATCTGTCACCTTTTCACATCTTAACGGCAAAACGGATTTCTATGAAGTTTAGCACACAGGTAGAGTCTGTGGTAGAGTGAGTATATTATTACCCGGGTAGGCGTTCCCGTGGAATATTTTCCAACCTCTACGCGAGCGAAGTTAGTGAAATCTAAAGAACAATACCAGTTATCAGACGGCTATTAAGCAGTGGACAAGTTTCAAAACTGGTCCGAATCTTCTAACCGAATATATTATGAACGTTCACCATATTCTACACAAAATAGATGAGAAAGCATAACATAGTGATTTGGGCGGAGTAGGCCTGCGGCTACAGAACCGGTCGCCGCACTTGCCACGTAACCATTGTTAATGATAATATTGATAACGCAACGGATAATCGGCTAAGCCTTGCCGTCCATCAGCATATGGGAGATATGTAGCGGATTAAGCTCTGGTAGTAGGGATTATGGGAAGTTAGGAATGGGTACATTTTTGTCTGAGTGAATGTACCTAAGCTTATGGAACTGAATTCAGCTATTGACGCGATAGGAATGGAAACAGCATTTATATCAGAAAGTTTAACAAGGATCAAAATTATCAGGACGCCAGCACTTCAAGCTACTACAATCTGTCAAATTTCTTGGATAGATTTTCAACTTTATCGCTAAATTAGAAGGTTCAAAGTTGATTGGGAAAATTTGACAGTGTCGGGTAGCTTGATGTGCCTGTACACTGCTAAACATAAGCCGTAACTAATCTATATGTTATTATATATACTAATAATAAAGTTGAAGTTTTTTGTTTGTTTGTTTGAACGCGCTTATCTCTGAAACTACCAGTCGAATTTGAAAAATTCTTTTTGCATTTTATAGCCCAATTCTTAAGGAACGCTATAGGCTATTTAACATCACGCAAGGCCCTTAGGAGCTGAGCAAAAAGAAAAATAGTCAGAAAGAACGCTAAGCAAAAGCGAAGTAATAGCGCAGACAGGCGACGCGACGCGACGGGACGGGTCGGGGGAACAAGAAATTTCACGCAGACGAATTCGCGGGCAGAAGCTATAACTGTTAAATAGGGGAATATCATTATAATCCGAAGAGAAAATTGGAGATGGTAAAAAGTATTATGCTAATAATGCTATTGATATTCTTAAACAACTAGTCACCTATGAAGCTCTGTGGATTATATGTCTGGAACCACATAACAACAACACGTTTGATATTAAGTCCTCACTTGATAATACAGAGTTTTCTAGACTGTCTAGGGTTACACATGTTATAATTTATACAGTGGCGATAGCGATCCTTTATAGATTACATATTGCATAGGTAAATAAATAGCTTCATTAATTAGTGACAAAAGCATGTGTGTTTTAAGAAATTGGTGAAGAAAGTGCGAACTTGTTATTTGAATTATACATGTACGAGCCTTACAATGATATAGTATGATGATACATCTTGCCTTCTAAATAATACTTATTCAAACAAATTAACTAGGGAGGGAACAAAGTACAACTCCAAATATGGATGGATGGACATTGGTCACGCAACTTCGTTCTAATCTTATGATCCTCTTATACAGCGACGGATGTATTAATCATCTGCTAAGCATTAATTAGCCTCATCATGGCGGCTTCCTATAATACTTGTGGTCATGTTAGCCCTTATTCTTCGCTAAGCAAGCGACTGACGAAGCTGTCGATAAACATTATATGAGTGGCTTTTTAGGACACTTATGAAAAGAGACCGACAAGGACAATCATAGCGTATTGAATGGCTTAAGATTAATGTGAATGATTAATCTTACGGAGAGGCATAGCCAGAATTAGCATTAAAAAAGGGATTTCATGAAAATATAATTATGAATAATAGGGTAATAGAAGCTAGCTCAACGGCTACGTCATTATTGGGTACTACACGTATTTTAGTCCGATAAGAAGCTAAGCTATATCCCTCGCACACTGCATCATGCGTGATCTCATTTGCTCGTAAACCCGCGGTTACAGTCAAATGAGACTTGATGTAGTGTGAATTCAAAAGGAACATTGTACTGCAATAAAATCTCTGCAGGTTGCCAAATATCTGGGTAAGTTTACTTCAAAATTTCGAGCAAATGTGAATTGAACCCGATTTGGACGATATTATGATATCGTGAATTGTCTTGTCGTATTGGAAGGCCCCCCACATGTATGCGTGAAGCAAGGACCAGACAAAATGTAAATAAGTTTTACGCCCAATTTTGGAGTATATAGTTCAGGGGAATAATAAAAATCTTGATGATACTACAAATTTTCTAAAGAAAAACAGTTAAATAACCCAAATTATTTTGTAATTTTAGTAATCGGAGTCATGATTTTTTCTATAGTAGATTAGGAACTCGATAGTCAATTGTCATGAATTCGATAAGTACAAAAATACACGTTGACAAAAAAATGAAAGATCAAAAAGGTAGGTAGTCCTCCAGTCCGTACTAAAGTTACAAAATAAAATTTATTTTGGTGCAGTTTTTATTCTTTTGCATATCCGTCATACCTGGCCCGCATCACGTACGTCATCGTATCGTTCGATGTTGCACCGGTGTCGATGGACGCGCGCCGTAACCATGTTGACAGATGACTTTCGTGAAACGCACTTTTAGTGAGTATTTTGAACTTCACGGTACAACCGACCGGTTTCTCATTGCCAAGGGCTTTATGTACGACTTTGTAAGTCAATTTTATTTGTTAAATATAAGGAAGAGAGACCCTCGAAATTGAGACGTTGTCTTTACTGATAATCGTATTGATTAAATTATCTTTTGATAAAGATGAATGATGTCTTCGGATGTTTCTTATGTAATGGCATGTGATACAATGATATTGTCTACTGTTTAGCTACTTCGTAACTATATGAAAGTTAACATATACGTGGTGATATTTTATTCGTCAAGCAATAAAATAATTTTCTACTTAGGTCTGACTTGTATTTGAGAATGTAAATAAGCCAACAATATTTATTCGCCTAAAACATTTTGAGTATCAAATTGGCAATATTACAGCTATAAATTTTCTGCAACACCCCATTACAAAGACATCTAACACTACAGTTACAAAATGCATAAACAGTACTACGTCATGTTCCACAAATCGAAATAAAGTTGTTCAATAAAACACCTCAATCCTCAATCACTCAGAAAAACATTTGGAACACCTACTCCAATATCCGCTAAAACACGCAATAATAGAAATTCGAATATATCTCAAAAGAAAATAGATATATTCGCGTCAAACCCGACAGTTTCGCGAATATTCCTCACATCATTTTGTTAATATATGGACCATAAATAAGTAGGTAAATGGTTCTACCCACGTAGATCATGTAGCTTCATGTGCTTGGAAACGTGATGATGGAGAGCATTTTGCACTAAAAGATTATTCAGTTGAATTTAAATCTTAGTAATAGAAAGCAGACAGTGTGAAACCAATTGGCACTTTGGCAGTAATGCAATGTTGTTTGATTTATGTAGCCTTGAGTATTGTTTCTTCTTTAAGTTAGATTCTCGATATAGTATACTTTGATTTCACAAGTCAGTAAACAAGAGTTCAATCGAAAGTGTATGCAATAGGTACTTTGATATTTTGTAGCACAACAGAGCTAGGTATCTGGCAATAGGCTGATGAAGAACGGCGGTATTTATACATCCCTAAAGGGAATACAAGCGATGACATTCTTGCTTATCAAATAATCAAGTTTGTAATTTGTCCCGGTGGGTTAAAGATCACATTCGCTTAAAGCACGCATCTCGTGCATGCATATAACACTATGTGGTACTGATATGGAAAGTAATGACCGCAAACAGCAACCAATAATAAATCTACAACTAACGATAATATGTTATTACGTACTGGCATCAACTGAGCAAAGTCCAATAAAGGATGCGACGATATTCAAAGAAATACAAGTACATAGTCAAATGCTTTAGTTTGGAAATGATCCTTGAACAACTGTACTTTGCGAGTGCTTTGTAATGTCGAAGTAATGAGATTTTCGTGTTTATCTGATGCCTTAAAGGGCATGTGTCGAAGTGAAGGCACACATGTTTTAGCAATACGAGTTTAGCATAAGGAGATATTAAAGGATTGTTTGATGGCCGTTCAGAATTGTGGTCACTAGTCAGTTAAATACTCCACCTGAACATGTTACAGAATTTCGAAAAGGAATTTATTCCAAGGCAAGGCATACCTTTGGACCACTATTACAGTAACCGAAAATCAAGACGTTATTAACAGTAAGTATAGTGAACTTACATTTTGTTATTAACACAGATAAGACATGGAAGCACTTTCTCTAATTTCAGACGTGTCGTTTTATAGCAGGAGCATTGAGCGTAGCAAAATATCGAGGGTAATAAAACCAGCCAATCAAATCAAAATGCGTCAACAGATGCTACCTCAAGTAGTGACGAATCAATGAAATGAGTTGACAAGATTTAAACGGCATTTAAGTTAATAATATTCAGCGGCAGTTGGTGCATTGTTATGACTGCACATTTAAAAGCTGACCTCGGCAGTAAAGCCAAACAGGAGCAGAAACAACGCATAATGAGCGAGAATAAAGTGACGAGGTTATAAAACTCGACAAAAATAATATAAGTGAACATGCAATTCGCTCTTTTTCTCGGAACAAATCGCCCAACGGAACTCACTCCTACGATAAGCCTAAAATTCAAACAGATGATCCGCTCGTCGGATCAAGTGGGGTGACATTGTACCACAACTTTTATTCGAGTTTAACTGCCGGCCATCGTAACGCATCGCAATGTCTCTATATAAATGGTCATGCATGACTAAACTGATCTAAAAATAGAACCCCGCCTGGGATGTGTGGCGATAACTGGACTAACTCGACCAAACTGGTCATATATTTATGCCATGTCGCTTCCAAATATAGCTCACACGGTATGGAAATAGTTACGGAATACGCTTAACATGCCTTTATGTTGAAACTCGTTGAAGTGATTATTTATAGCTTCTTGCGTTCAAACTTTATGTGAACGAGTAGCTTGAAGTTTGTTATGGTCGATTTTATTCACTACGAGTCAGTGCAAAACTGCGATGCGAATGAGTCATGCGACTGAAAGGTAATTTCATATTTCGGGTTTTGGTTCCCAGTCGGCATGCTTATTACGTCATATAGTGCAATGGCTCTGCAGTTAATAGCTTCAATTAAAAGGGTATTTGCCTCAACTGGCAGCTGAGATATCAAAAAGCTTTTAGTTTTGCAATTCAGTTTATGATTTTATATAATTAGTAAAATTATTATTACTCTGATTTGCATGTGCAACTCGTTAAGTAATAGGACTACAGTAACTAAAAGGTTTTTGTCACACAGGTGACATTTTATATGTTTATAACTGTAATAAATTGGAAATGATATTGCATTGATATTCAAGATTTCTATATAAAAATATTGCTTAGTGCAATTATTACATTGCTAATTGAATCAACGCGATAATTAGATTAAATTGTTAATAATATCTACTCCTTCATTAACTCTGTTCGATACTACGATCCATACAATCTTGATTATAATTATAAACTCTCGGTCTCTCGTCTTTTTCCCATGGAGGTAGGCAAAAACTACAAAACGTCACCTGCTACGATCCCTACACGAAGTCCTTCTGCCTTGTCCACTTTCATATACCATGAGGGGATGACAATACGACAAAAATGAAAATACTGGCAATACTTATGAATCCCACCAAAACATTTTCATGTAAAATGTTGCCAAGACGAGACCACATGGCGAGCTCGCACTGTCAAAAAGTTATCAGATTTCATGTAGAGCCAAGCTTTTAACTCTACACGCCCTAACTCTACAAGCGCTAACTTCATAAACTCTACACCTTAGTCAAAATGAGGCTTGGCCGTTTCGTTACTATAAGAACTGTTGTATAACAGAAAAGATAATGAACAGTGAATACATTTTTCACCTAACGCCCATGTGACGGTAGCGAAACGGCAAAGTTTTATAATTTTTTTGTTGTTCGTGTAGGTACTTATACCTACATACCAAATTACAGCTTTCTAGGACTTCAAGAAGTACCCTAAAAATTTTGATGATTATCAGTGAGTAAGTCAGTGACGAAATTGGGGTTTTTTAGATATCAATAAAATCTAAAGTATATAAGAGCTATGCAATTGAAACTTTATGTTTAATAACTCCACTATTAACATCATATCGCTTGGCTCGTCTTGGCCCCCGGCACTACCGTGCCCCCAGATTTAGAATTAAGTAACATAGTATACCGTGCCCCCAGTATTAGAATTAAGTAATATGGTTTGGCGAGTTTAGAATTAAGTAACACCTCTGTATTATAATATATTTAAATAAAAACAACAAAAAAGAATTTGAAAGTTTCAAAAAACTCCTAACATCGAAATTAAAAAGTGTTTTTTTTTTTTCAAACCAACTAAATAGTAGTGATGGGGCCTACTATGGATTTTTTATATGATGGGTATTGGATATACACACATCAAAAGTGTCTAGGGATCAACATATATTTTTGCAATAACTTTTCTCCTGATTGATATTAATTAAAATTTTCTTTAAGGATTCATCAAATAAAGTGTTTTCGTTTGTCACAGTAACGATAAACCAAGTCACCTTTGCATTAATAAAGAAATTTGCCATTTTCCTAATAAAGGGATTTTTGACATTTGAACCACTAACACAAAA
The DNA here is from genome assembly GCA_947508005.1 of Amphipoea lucens. NCBI lineage: Eukaryota > Metazoa > Arthropoda > Insecta > Lepidoptera > Noctuidae > Amphipoea > Amphipoea lucens. The sequence continues at coordinate 11,082,887 of OX382374.1, forward strand.
GTTCGAAAAAAAGACTGAAATAACAGTTTTCTTTAAAATTTTATTGGGTAACTTAAACAATTAATAATCCGTGCTTCTACCGCGAACACTAACAACACAAGAACATCGGTTTGGCATACTCAAAATGAGTTCATCCAAATCACGCTGTGGAATGGCCGCCCATGTTCGTTGCAACAACAAAAAAAGGTCTTCTTGCGACTGGATACCCTCCATATTCGGCAGAGCTCTTCTCTGTAGCATATCCCATGCATGCTCAATCGGGTTCAAGTCTGGCGACTGAGCAGGCCAGGGCAGGACATTGATGTTAGCTGCGGCGAGAGTCTGTCTTACAACTCTTGCGGTGTGCGGTCGTGCATTATCATGCATTAACTGAAATAAGGGACCGATTTGCACTTGTAGAGGAACGATGACGTCTGATACAATCGTCTCAGCATAAATTTGAGCGTTGAGGTTGCCTCTGATCCAAATCAACTCAGTTCTTCCGCCGATCCAAATACCCGCCCATACCATGATGGTTCCACCACTATAAGGATGGACTTCCTGGCAGGATTTTAATCGCTGTTGGCGTCCAGGGGTTCTCCAGTGTCGTATACGTCTTGTATCCGGTCTCACACCAAAACGAGACTCATCAGAAAAGCACACGAAACGCCATTGTTCTTCTGCCCAATTTCTGTGTTCAAGAGCCCATTGATATCGAATCCTACGATTGTGCATTGCTATAGGTGGTACCCGTAGCGGTCTCCGGGAATGAAGGTTCACTTCATGCAAGCGGTTTCTGACTGTTTGGTCGCTAATTAAGTTCCCTGAAGAGTGATGAAGCCTCACGGCTAACATCATGGCGGTTATTGTTGGAGCTCTTCGAGTTAAGATTTGAATGTATCGGTCTTGTCTCCGTGTGGTGCAGCGATACCGTCCTCCATGGCGCTCAGCCACGGTACCAGTGCTTCGGTAACGTGTCCAAAGTCGACTGATAACACTCTGACTTGTATTCAGAGCTAAAGCCACAGTACGTTGCCGGGAACCAGCTTCTATCATTCCCACGGCTCTGAGCATTTCTTCCCTGCTTAAATGACGTCGCCGCTCCATAATAACGTTGGTTTTAATCAGTAGTAGGGAAACAGTAGCACTAATAATGTCTTCAATGCGTTGTATGTTTTTATAGGGAAAATATTGACAGCTGATTTTCATCTTTTACTCGAATTTGATTCACAGTTCCTGATTCAAATTATGAAATGCACCAAAAAGGATCCATATAAATTTATAAAATCATAAATTTATTACAAAGCCACATCTCAATCTCAAGAAATCCGCATAAAAATGCTTGATCCCTAAACACTTTTGATGTGTGTATTTGGTTGAATTTTTGTAAGCAGACTGGGACCGTCATTCTCCACCTCCTATACCTATAATAATTATAGTGATTAAAAAACATCAAGACTTACAAGAAAAAACGGATAGAAGCTAACAAAAAGCGATGCTAGAAAATAATTTAACACGATATTATCATGTGTGGATATTTGCGAAGTGGGACAAAATTTAAATAGTTATCGCTTCGTTGTTGAACTTGTGGCTTCTGCTAACACTATGTGCTTACATGTTAATGTAATAGAATATGCATATTGCATTAACTCGCTTTGTCCGTGCTTATAACTATCGGGTGTGTGCTGTTGTGTGCCCTGGTGCTAAATGTCAACATATTTTAATGCTTAGCAGCACAAATAAATAGGAAACTTGGTAGTTTCTAAAACGCATTGTTTTGCATGTTTCTTGTTGGTTTGCGGAATACTCTGTTCGTTTAGTGTGTTGACTATGTTCAATCCTTGAGTTACCAGTTATTTGCTAAAAAGAGAAAATATTTCCTTAAAACAAACACTTGGTTTCGATCTAAACCTATTAGTTATTCTGTGTCTGAACATCCCCTTTATTTATAAGCGTTGCTTAAAGTTCAGTACTGATTATAGACTGTTTTACCATATATTTTTGACGTTTTAACGTCTCTTTAAACCCCACAATCATTAACAACAGTGCAAGGAATATTTACGAGCAGGCCTCGTCTTTACCTATTAATAGACAGTAAAGTTCAATTTGTAATGTTTTTAGAAGCTACTTTTCCTCGTTTGATTCATATTTCCTTATTTATGTAAAGAAATAGGTAAAAAAATGGTTTTACAGCAAAATATCGGTTGTATCCATAGAATATCTATGGGTGTATCTATATAATATTTGAACCATGTTTCTTGAATTTATTGCAAATTGGGAAGTAAAAATTGATACTCTCTCGGATTTTTAACATGTTAAGAAAATTGGATTTTACTTGTTAGTACGTACGATATAATAACATAAAATATTGCCTGGATCAGAGTAAAAAAGGTACACCCAAATTTTGCTAGTTATGTTCGTAGATCGGTGGGATTCCCCGATGTTGCGGAGGTGGATGCGGCTCCATGCCGAAATTTAATTGTATATTTTTATGTGTCTGTAACCTACTAACACTAGAATTTAAGTTAAAATTGTTACTAACCCTATGGACTCCGGTCTGAAATAAAAATATTCTATTCTATTCTATTCTATTCTATTTACCCCCTTGTAATAGGGGTGAGTACTGCCAGTTTTCATTATTCTCAGTGCAGTTTGACTAAAGCAAACCCATTGCAATTCTGCAATTTCATGACGTAACTCTTTATTTCGTTCCGTCACAGGTACAGCCAACTATAGTATGACGGTGCTGATTATAGGAAAAATACCGCCCTGCCTCTAAATATAATGTATCAGATAAAACTGACGTGGATAAAGTTGGATAAACTTATCGCTGCTCAATAATTTCCAGCACACTTTTAAAAATGATATAAAAAAGAGTGCCTGTTACATGTTTATTACAGTAAAATGTATGGTACATTGAAATAAGAAGATTCAATTATGAATAGAAATCCTAAAAATTTAGCACCTTTATTACTATTTTATTATAAATATAAAATGGTGCAAATTAGGCACTCATCGTAAATCAAGCCGAAATGTGATGGATGCTTATTTACGAGTAAAGATAGTGGCGAGTTTTATGGGTTTTTACAGTATGATGATTCGGCCAAAAGCTATGCAAATTATACATTTACATCTCCTCTTCTAATATATTGTGTGACAATAGTGACACGTAAAATCATGGAAAACTACTAAAATGTGTTACCTACAAAAATAAACTTCTGACATAAACCGAGGACCAAGTTCAGCGTTTATTCTCGCACAAAAACAGTTTTCATAAAGTAACGATTATTGAGTTGCTGATAGCATCGAAAAGTCAGTATTCCATGTCATAATACCGGATTGAGAATATTTTTATTCCATGATGTTAATTATTTTTCTGATAACACGTAACTACCTAAGTAAAATTATATGGCAAATAAATCTTTTCAGGCTTTTATTGCGCCTGTTTTAAGAAACGCCGAAAAACCTTCCTCTTTATTACGATAAACCGTAAAATGTTTTAGCACCACTCTAAAAGTTAACCGAAATAAATGAAGATATGCAATTTTATTATAAAACTGAGGTGAATGGCCGTGACGGTTTGAATTTAATTTTTGAATTGGGTGAAAGAAACAATTAATGTTTTTAAAATAAAACAAGTAAATTTTTGAATGGTAGTTTACTTCTCACCAAATAAAACTTTATTGGAAAATAAGATTAACATAATGAACGCGAATGAACATTTCTTTACTTTTCTGAAGTTAATCCTAATAACAATGTTGAATACAAAGATGATATTAGTAAGCAACCAATAAGAGAAACTTCACAATAACGTAGAAATAATCAACCGTGAACGATGAGTGATGATTACTAAATGCCTGCTAAAATTCGCCAACGTACGACCTACTGATTGGCACAGCTAATGCCACTTCAATTATAGCGCACACCAAAACAAAATAACGTCAATATTAATGACGTTCTTGAGAGTCTTAGCTGGTGTTAAATCTTAGAAATTAATAGAGTGATAGGAAGCGTTTCTGATACGCAGCCAAGAGAAACAGGTAGATAAACTAAATGTTAATTGGCTTCGTGCCACTGATGCACGTGTATTGAGGCATGGCGATGCAAGATAAAATATGAAATCCATCGATAGATACTACAAATGATAATGATAAACGCAAGGCATTTTTTTTATTGATAACTGTGTATAGCTAAGTTAGAGATGGAGCAAGTTTCGTTCCAAGCAATGAAAGAGAAAAGACAACAAATGAAGGATATGTGATGTAAGTTTGAATGCAGATAACATCTGTCTTAGTTTCACAATGACAATGAAATGAATTTGGGAGTATATCTTTATGTAGGTTCTTATGAACCTTGGGAGTGATAGTCGTAGTGAAAGACTGACATTCCTTGTTAATAACTGGCTTTCTGCATCATGTTTTATTAGCCTTACTCATAAGAGAACAATTTCCTGAGGTCATCAAGATCCATCTCTTCGTATAAAAAAATTGCAAATGCGTTTTAAGGTTCACAGTTTCACACGTTTAATTGTGAAGCATAAAAAATCCGAAGAGCAATTTAAAGGATATAAAACCAGTAGAACGATTAATTGAAGCAATATAAATTTGCGATTACGAAATGTCTGGTTTTGCAGGATGTTAATGTTACTCGCACATAAAACTACATTTTGGTCCGATATTGCTCTTCCCTCTCAAATATACATAGTTTCTTTTGTGTTTACGTTATTGAGATTTTTTGTAGTTAATACTTGAGTTGGTATCGAGCCAAGGACTACAAAAGATAAAATGTTTCAGTAACATTTTAATTGTTTTGCAGTCGTCAACTGTTTTATTTTTCGTAAAACTCTCCACTGCAATGAAACGCAATTAATGGTTTGGTTGACCGCGATATTCAATCGGTCTTTATATTTTTCTTCGAATTGTGTTTTTCGTCGTTACGTTTCACTGTTCATCTTGTATGTTTTCAGTTCGATTAAATGGAGGTAACATGCATCTAAACCACCATACTTGTTTATTAAACATTAAACTAATTTCAATCGGAAATTAGTAATTTGTATAATGTGATAATGGTGTTAATATCCAATAATACATGTTCAATATAACCTTTTGCAAACTACAGAATGACCGTTACAACTACATTCTATGAAAGCGCCATGGCTAACAAAAGAACACTAAGTTAAGAAGTTAAACATACTATTAGTCCTAAGAAACGACCCATTCTATTCACATTGACGGTTTTTCCTGCGACAGTGTCTACATAACAAATATTTTCGAATTCCGCGATAGAATGTTAATTTCCCCTCTTTAAAATCAACCGTGAATAGTCGCCATGCGAAATTTGGTAGGGACGTGCACGAAATTTTGTGGTTGTGTAACGCTAGACGAAAAAGGACTATAAAAGGTCACATCAACGCGTACGTGTAGACACGTATTCGTGATCGCTACAAATTGAGAAACTGTTTTGATACGTGAGGTGATTACGTCCCTAACTTAAATCAAGCAGTGATTGGTACTGAGATCTTCAGCACCGTGCAGTCATAAATTGTCTTGACGATGATTTCTGTCCAACTCTAAACACTATTGTAAAAGGCGTAACAACATTTCTCGACTGAAATGAATAAATAACTGATAATTTATTACACATCTTAGCTCTGAACTACTTTCCAGAATGTAATGAAGACACATCGTAAGGCATCGTGACGACGAGCTAAGAACGCGGAAGGACTAAAATGTTTCGGTCAAATGATCTTCTACAACAATATCGGAGTTGACAAGGTTCCGTTTCATTCACTATCAATTCATAGATTCTTACTACCGATATTGAAAATACTTCACTTGTATTGATAATGGGAAAAAAAATAAAGTAGCCTTCCATCGATCATGATAAACGAGAAATCTGATTATTCAATAACGCACCGAATTTTCCTGTAACTCAAATCGATTTTGAAGATTCAACATGCAAAGTTTGGATATGGAGAAGACAAGACATCGATCTAGCAATAGTTTAGGGAATACCTACTTCATAATTGTGAAGAATGTCACGATGGATTTCTTTCTAACTCAATAGGTTTCACATTAACGTGACATTGGATTCCAGATGCGACCTTTCGCCGGCAGTCCTTGCTATTACTAGTACTTATGCAGACAACGACATATTTGGAAAATCTATCGAAGCACGTGTGCAACTGTGCATACATTGGATTCTTGATGTTTACGATTATGTTTCGTTATTTATTTTATTATTAGCTAAGTCGTTAATGATTCATCGATATTACTTTGGTTATCTATGTGAACTGCAGCTAAAAATAGTCCACTTATCTCTTCCGTGCCGTAAATACGATTAGGACATTTTAAAACTAATTGTGCAGTAGCGATCACCGGTTCTATAATACCGTGTTTTGTGCTGTGAAGCATCCACGAGTTTCTTTTCTTACCCAAATTCAGGAAAAACATAATTTTGACGAATATGTACACCGTTTTTTTGGATTTCTCTATACAGTTCCAAGCTTTCTCATTACTTCATTGCTTACTATTTCGCACGAATGACCATGTCTATCCATCCTTCAGCTTTTGGAAATTCACTAGCCCTTCTTGTTTTCGAGTCGATGGTAAATTATATCAAATGAGTTGGGTCCCGTAGGTGGCCACGTCAATTGCGGCATCAGTGGTGTTTTTAAGGTCCTCAGAAATGTTCGAGGTGCATGAACACTTTGGACATGCCAACATCTATAGCATGGTAATGCACCGCATTCGCACTGGGTGTCGGTTGGGTCAATACTCCCCTATTTCGCTAGATTGTACTTGCCACAGCCACAGTAAAGTTTGATTTAAAATCGCAATACCTACTATATAAACACACATGTATCAACTATGAACACTAATAATCGATTTGCCTCACTCGATTATAATAACTTGGTGAAACGTCTAGCAACTGTTATTTGCATTTTTTTCAGTATATTATATGCTAATGTTGAGCTAATATTGAGGATGATGTCGTTAATAAATGCACTATAGCTGACAATGAATGGTTCTATGCTTGTATTATGAATTTATCCATAAAGCTCTCTCTTATCCCCTTTCTAGCACTATCGTCTTTTACTCAATCCATCCCGTCACACGTCTTCCTCTAATTTTACAGCTATCTACATTCATCCTTTTAATACTTTTCTCGAGACACGACAGTAATTGATACCCACACTGGGCTCTGAATTTTAGATTTATTTTGTGTAGGTACCTGAAGCCAAAGCAGAATCAAAGAGGCCGTTGTCAAACACGTTCAAAAATATTTTAGCAGTCTCGTTTGCTATGCCATCCACGGCCGTACCTCGAACGGCTGATATTTACCCGAGTCACGTGTTTTGACGAAGTAATACATTACATGGTTTGCATAGTTGCATTATTCATTCCGTACCCCGACTTATGGGTACTACACGAAAGAAAAATTAGGTTGGTTTATTGCTTAGTAGACTATAAAACATTACATTGATGAATACTAAGTAAATGCTTAGCGTTTCTATGTCGTTTACGCTCTTTATAATGTGCAAATTAAATTCTAGACACTTCGAATGCATACCTCGATGCCAATTGCTTCTACCATTTTACAGTAATTTTCTCAGGAATTTAAGCTTCGTTGGTTTATTGAAATAAGTATTGCATCGTACTTGTATTGTACAATCTTTAGATGGGCAGAAGTGAAATTGGGTTTTTTCTGATAAACTATCCAAACGATTTACAAGTGATGAAAAGACGATTTATTACCGTTGGATCCCGTTTTTGAATCCCATTTTAATATTTTTGGCGTTGGATCCCGCAAAACATTATTATGTATTTCCGTTGGATCCCGAATTTAAAAAATGCAAGATAATTACGTTTTATTGTCGTTGAATCCCGAAAAGTATTTCCGTTGGATCCCGAATGCTTAAAAAAATATGAATGCGGGTACTTTCAACAACAAAATTGTTTATAATAAAATGAGGGGTTCACTAATGTTTCACCAAAACTCCATTGACAAATTTTTAGTTTACAACCAACGTTTCGTATACTATTTATTTCACAAACAACTCATTTTCTATATAATCTAGTCGTTTCTGGCACTCGCCGGCCGCTGCCGCGGCACCGCTCGCTTTGCTCGCTCGGCTCGTGCGTAGGGGTCACAGTTTTAACCTAACCTAACCAAGCATTGTTTTTTTTTTAATAATTAACCTAATCTAACTAGTTCGGTTCCGGGTAACCCACTAAAAATAATCTCTTTTTAGTGTTTGATAAAGGTAAATCACTTTTCTTGTGAAATGTACACATGTTGTTATAATATGGGATTCAACGGAAATAGCAAACGGGATCCATCGGTAATACCTAAAAAACGGGATCAAAAAACGGGATCCAACGGTAATAAACGGAAAAGACTATGCCCAGCACGTTCGTATTAAGTAGATACTTTTATTTCTACACCGTTCAGGGTTCCAACCGCGCGAGACACCTATGAAACATAGGAAATAAGATTATAATGCAATACGATTATAATGCAGATTTTCGTCGCGAGCCATATCGATGGAATTGCATTAAAAAGTGTTAAAAAGCACAAAACTGGCCAGTATACTTGTATAACTAGTTAGTTAGTCATAGAAACGACATTTCACGACTGTCTGGTTCGTTTATTTCAAAATAGCAACGCTAGTTTTTGTCGTTTGCAGCTGAACTATAATTATACCTATAAGCAACTGATGATTTTGAGTTTGTGTTGCGGTCAAATACGGCCTTATGAGACAGTGTACTGACAGAATATAGTATTCATTCATTGAACATTTTACTACTTATATGTATATTCCTATTATAATTATAATACCAACACTGAGACCAGTTTGTAAGAAGTACGTATCTGTTTAAGGTATTGGTATCATCGCCCCATCAACTCTTGTCATAATATTTACTGACCTTTGTCAATAATGTCAGCAATATTCATTATTGTAGATGATTTGCGTTTCTACATAATTTGAATGAATACTCGTATGATTGAACGAGTCTGTGCCTATATCGTTGGTAAAGTTGACCTTACAAAATAGAAAATTGATTTGAATATCCTCTTGAAAACATCATTTTATGACGCAGTTGCTATGGTGCAAGTTTTTCAACCTTCAACGGATAGAAGGTTGGAAGATTTCCGCTGTTTAACTTTGGGACATTTTAACCTTCCACTGGGGAATCACAGAAATGACTCAAGTTCGACGTTTAACTTAACAGTAGATTTATTAAGTTCAAATATTTAAGGAGTTCAGTTTCTTAGTGACGTAAGTTATTCAATTATTCATGATGAATTTGCTACTCAATATGTTTAAGTTATGCCTGTTATTTGTGTCGGTCGCAATACGAGAAGTTATCAACGTCCTCAGAATGTTACCATACTTACTTAGTATTTATATTTAACTTGTTGGTTTCCTCGCGATATTTCCCTATATTATAGTTTTAAATCGGGTGATAATTATAGCTGGCTCTGTGTTTGTTTTTAGAATGCAATAAAATTTTATGAGATAAGCTTTGAAGGAGAAAACTATAATTTACAATATAAATATAATATTGTTTTTAAGATTGATGAAACGGCTAGAAAAAGAGCGAGTATCGAGATGTCGGCTGATAAAGATATACCTATGGAACATGATGCGCCAGTCATAAATATATTGAGATGTATCATTGGATGAGGGCAAAAGGATTATGATGATGAATTTCAAGATCGAAAAAATGACCATAGATCTATATTTAGATATTAAACTTGAATTAAATTTTAACGCATCACTAACTCGACCACAGACCTTGATAAGAGTTGAAAATACTCAACTATTTTTATAACCAGTATCAACGGTCAACGCAGTGAAGATGACCTTTTACAACAAATATATTTATAAGCATTCATTTTAATTGGCCTTCTATTTAAATGAAACTCTGTGAAAATATAGGATTATAACAGAAAAAAGTTCGTTATTTTTTTTTTAATATTCCTTTTGCCTTGCTTCTCCTGCAAATATTTTGTCCCAGATTACTAGTATAATATGTGTATATGTAATGTACCTAACTACTGTTTTAGTTTAGTAACCTTGAACCGGCTGAAAGAATTATCATTGAAATTAAGTAATTAAATTCAGAGTCCGATTGCTATCGTGCAAATTAATATACAGGTTGTTCGAAGATTGATTTCAAGACAAGTCTACTGGCCTGTGTCTCAATTTTACAGACTATAATTATTATGTTTGATATAAATATAAACATTTCTGTACGGACAGTCGGACATGTTATTTTTCAAAAATATCAGAACCATGACTATTGTGTGCCTCTCTTTAAAATAACCTTACTTAGGCAGGTATCTTATACAATATTTGTTATAAATATTTCATCGAATCAAATCACATAGCAGGTTTTTAAACAGGTTAACGTCTGTCTCAGAAAGAACACATCGCTCATTTGGAGAAACATCGACGTAAATGTATTTTTTTTCGTTTCGTTGTTAACACCGATGAGATTATTAGGTATTACGAGCGACATGTATGCTTTTATATAAAAATACCTCAATATTCGTGCACCTTGCTCTCGCAATTTGAGCCCACAAAATATCAGGGCACGTAGAATCAGGTCAATATTTATGCTCAAAATAATACGTAGCTAAATAAATAGGTGGGACAAATTCTCGTATTCTCCCACAGATTGCGAAGTTACCTAAATTCTCACATTAGAATGCGCAATGCATTATATTCATACATCACTGACTACTGAGCAACACGAACGGTTCTAATTGAAATATTACATGCTTTTCAGAACACAGTTCATATAATAAGATTTAAATTGAAACATAAACAGTTAATTAGTATCAAAATAAACAATTATTATTATTATCTAATTAATTGGTTTCATTATATGGTTAATATTATAACACATAACAGTTTGATTGGATTTAAAAGTTATGTATGATATGACCCTCTACTGATTTCCCGGGAATGAAATCTAACACCACAAAATGTTTAAACACGATTTCATTCGACTTAAAAGTTTGACCCTCTTAAGATTGATTTGTATAGTAATCCACAACTTGATCCCTTGGAATTTTCAACACTAGAAAATGTTTCCGGTAATTTATACGAATTCCTAAAGCAGTTGCAAAACGTACAAATTGGCAGTGGTCTCTGTGAGCTGTGGTCAGTCGGCCTTGCTTTCATGTTATCTCTGCTTATTCTGCAGAAACTAATTCACAGTCACGTTCAAAACCGACTAATAAATTAAACATATCAAAATGATGATGAAAAGATTTATTTTTTCAACGCTATCTTCATTTAATTAATGACGCGTGTTTATGGGTTTTTAACGTTTGTTTATACGACTACTTAATTTTCTTCTGGGTATGCATAAGATTTATTTATTTTATATCTTTTACTTCACTCATATCAGCGCAGATTAATACGATAATAGTGCATGCTGTCTTAAAAATATTAGCTTGTTAGAAAGATAGTAGCGGGGTTGACAGGCCAGGGTCCGCAGTCGAAGGTTGTAGAAGACTTTCTCTGAAAAGCAAATAATGATGTAGAAGTTGATGAAGGCATAGACACAGACAGAGAAATAAAAGATATACATAATTATGATGACCGTTTATGTGCATAAAGAAATAGAAAAATTGGATGCGAGAAGAGGACAATTACTACAAAATAAGGTCAAAATAATATGGCCTGGCCATTCGGCTAAGTATACAATTGAAAACGAGATATTATAATAAAAGCGAACTTATAGATTCATCATAACCATCATAATCCGAAGTCTTTTGCGTCCCGCTGTTGGACCATAAGCTCTTATACGCCATTCTTCCTTGAATTTTGTGAATCTAATAAATTGAGTAAGGAATAGAATACTCGATACATTTTTCTGTTCTTCTTTTCTCTCATATGAATACGAATGAGCTATAATGAAATCTTAAGTAAAACGTAAGTGCTTTTCGTTTATATTTATCACAAATTCAATTTAAAATGACGGCTTTCAAAGAGTCCGCCATCGAGATATACTCGTAATTTTATTCGGAGTTTTTAATGGGATCTTTGAAGGACATAAATGTTAATATCAGTATTTAAACATGTAATATCAGTGATCTGATCGAAAGCAGTGAAATAAAGAAGGTTGAAATTACCATCTTGGTGTAAATAATATAATATATCCTTTTAAAAGTTGGTATCAAAACTAAAGCAGCCATTATGTTCATGCCCTTATTCCAACTTCTATAAGAGTGCAACAAGTCTTCTTTCTTCAAACAACCCTACCAGCCATAACTCCAGTGTTCACATTAATATCTACTAGCTTATCATCCACTTAGGCATAAAATGTCGTTCATAGATACTTTTTCTATTCCTGCAGCATCAAAGGATTTTAAAACAGTTACAAACTTTTGTTAATCATCTAGTATTAAGCAAGTACCTACTTAGCTAATGCGATAACTTTATTTGTAATCTCCATCAAGTCCTCCCGTGATAAGTAGATATTTTAATTATTTTCAGATCGTCATCATCTGCCTAGCCTTTTCCCAAATATGTTGGGGTCGTCTAGATTAATTAGTTTCAGATACTGGCTGATTTTATGCTTAGGCATCCTCATTGCACTAATCTTGTAGTCCAGCTTCCTTCTATTATCTTCTGTTTTCTCTACACTCATAAAGTGCTAGCCTAACGTTAAAGGCTTGTACAGTCGTACTAGCGATGTTGAGACTAAATTTTTTTTGTGAAAGTAGGTACAGGTATGAGGTATCTTCATCCACTTTTTTTAGTCTCATCCAGTTTGGAATTTAGAACGAAGAAACAGCAGATATTGATGTCAGCAAGGCCCTGACACTTCTGATAGACATTGCTGGCCACAATAAAAATCATTATATTAGATTAATTTTAATACGCGCTATTATCTAGCGTGTCTTTTATCTATTGGACATTATTTACGATTACATAGTCCTTGAATGTGTACGAAAAATTAATAGTTTTAGTTGTGTTACTCTTTTTGCTGATAATTCTACTATTGTATTAGGTTTTACGAGATTCAAGTCTCAATTTATATTTGAGGGTTTTTAGCAAGATGGTTCGACGAACTTAAGAATGTAAATAGACTACTGTGATTTTTTCTTGCAGCAAACTGCGTTAGTTTTTGAATAAACAAATATGTGTGTCTTCTGAATGTGGTTAAAAAAATCTCCAAATAGGTGTTAGATTCTTAATTGTTAGAAAAATGCTACCTATTTTATTTATATCCTGTTAGGACAGTAGGTACACACATTTATTATGCTTGGCAGGTGTCAATTTTGTTATAGTAATAGTATCGATCAATCAGTGTCACCGTTACAAGTTAACTTTTAGAAAGTCACAAATTCAGTTTTAACAGTTTCTAAACTGTGCAATCAGTTCAACAAACAATTTGCAAGTTAACAATTGACTCACTTATCGATGTTTATTTTTAAATTAAACTTATTTGCATAGTTATTATCCGACCTGAGTTTGTTTACGCTAACATGACTACCCAAGTTAGCACGGAATTAATGCATGATTGTTGTAGCGAACTACAGTAAACAAGAAACGTTATACCAAATACTAACACTAGGGTTTGAATCTAAGAGTAAACTGCTGATTAACCGCCATTACAGAACGAGCTATTTTTAGAATCCGCACAGAGATCACGTCTTTGTCTGCTGTAATGTAAATGACTATCAACCATTCCATGTCTCACAGAATCTGTTTGCGCCACCGATCAAAACAAAACGTTACATAACCTAAAACTGGCACAACAAAATGTAACTCACCTAGTTCGTCTTTTAGAACCTTCGTCATTCTGCCAACTTTCATAATTATTGCACAAAAAAAAGTAATAAGATTCACAGTGAGGTTATAAACACGATTGTCTGTTAACGTCACGTCATTTTGACAGGTGACGCGCGCTGTGACCGCCAGCTCGCGCGGCTAGGGATTCACGGGAGAGTTCCTCGAGCGGTGGTGTATTCTGTTGTCGAATGACATAGTTTAGGGAGTGAAGCAGTCGGAGGAGCGTAACTCGTCTTAGCTTCTCGCGGCCAATGAACGGCACGGCCCGATGCGCCAAGGTCACTGGAGGCAAAACCGGCAGCTCGCAGCTCCGGCAGAGGGCGGCACGCGGCACGAGCGAATAGGTACACGAGCAGCTTGGTTGCTGCCCGTATGGCAACTAAACAGAAACACTGTACGTATGGCCCGGCATGATGCGCCGATAAGCGGTATTATGGAATAAATAAAAACGCAACGCGTTCTGAATGTGAATGAATGTGCAGCCAACTTTACGTCATTTTATTCATTGTCTCTATAATACCTACTGATGTAACATTGAGTACTTTCTATCGACATACAATGGCGCATGATAGCAAGTGAGCAAGTTATTCGCTAAATGCCTTCATTGAAGCACAATTTTGTTTTCAAACAATGGATGTACGAAAATAGCCCACAATGTTTGTCGACACTGCTAATTACCGGCCGTATGTACCTACTTACCTACTACTCTACTACTAGTTTCACTAGTAGGTACCTACTTTAAAGAGAAGTTGCCAGGACTTTGATACTAAATATCTGAAGCCGAAGGTTCGTCGCCTCGTCTCATACTTCATACAGCTACTTTTCCTAAAAATAGGCAATCACTAACATACTTCAACTTTTTGATATCGCGTTATTACTACCTAGCTCTTAATTTAATTAAGACGTATATGAAAAAGATAAAATCTTATCAAGGGACCATGGGTCTTATCAGTCTTTATAGCGTCGTATTTTTTTGGGCCAACACTGATCTTGGTTAACAAAATGCTCTTTGTGATTTTTTTATAAAACGTAATATAATAAACCTAATAAAATATCAGAGGACAGCTAATAATTTTATTATACAATTTATTTATAGAGTACCATTGAAATCCGCTCGCTACTCGACGCTAGATGGCAGTAGTAACTTTAGAAAACCCCATTAAAGAAATTGAGGATCATCCCATCTATCCTCAAAAAAAAACAATTTTAATCTGATCAACCACAAACATCATTATCTTTTTTTACCCTTATACTGTTAAGCTTTTCGGTGTCCATTTTGCGTTCCGTAGTTGTTTGGCAGTAGACCCTCGCTCGGAGATTATTCGCCCCAACCCCAGGGCGCGCCTGCATACTGCCAATAGCCGCGCACTGACTGGAGTTGCTTGATTGTCGTTCATACTAGGAAGGGGTTTAGACAATTAAACCCATCACGCTTGTCTAATGCGGGTTGATGGGTAAGCAGTAGACCTCCTGACTGGGTCCATAGGTGCCGCCGTTGACGTGCTAGACGTTCCTCCGCCGCCACCCTAAGTCAACATCCTGCCCTGATGTCGACTGTTATATCCGGGCCTCCAGGAAATATTTATTTCCCAAGCCCTCGGATACCTTAATGTTGGGTTACGAAATGAAACCCAAGTGAGCAGACATATGATGTTCGTCTGAATTTTGCCCTTAATCGTCTCACGACACTCGTGGGGGCCACGGGTGTCGCACAAGATGATCAAGAGCCCGGTTCACCAGATGTTGAGGTAAACGCGTGACGAATTGGACGCCTACCTAAAGGATTGGCCAGATGTAGCAAAAGACAGGAGAACGTGGAAAGACGGAAGGGAGGCCTTTGCCCTGCAGTGGGACATAACAGGCTCATAATAATAATAACTACCGGAGATATATTGTGAAAGACGGCACGGTTGACATCTGTCGGGCATGCCACCGGCCGGGAGAATCAATCAGGCATACTATCTCCGGGTGTTCTCGTCTAGCTAACGGAGAATACTTGCATAGACACAACCTTGTAGCCAGGATAATCCATCAGCAGCTTGCTTTGAAATACAACCTTGTAGAATCGGAGGTGCCGTACTATAGGTATGTGCCCGACCCAGTTCTCGAAAATGGTAATATCACATTGTACTGGGATCGATCCATCATCACTGACAGGACTATTGTTGCCAATAAGCCTGATATAGTGGTGGTGGATCGATCAGAGCGGCGCGCAATGATTGTTGACATAACTGTCCCGCATGATGAGAACCTCGTGAAAGCTGAGAAAGATAAACAAATTAAGTATCTTGACTTGGCTCGCGAGGTTGTCGACATGTGGGATGTGGACTCAGCGATCATTGTGCCGACAGTCGTTACAGCCAATGGTTTGATAGCCAAGAGCCTCGACCAACACCTAAGGAGGCTCTCGTTGGGCAGCTGGATCAAGGGCTTGATTCAGAAAGCGGTACTTCTGGACACGGCTCGCATTGTCAGGAGGTTCCTCTCTCTGGAGCCCTGACCGCCGGTAGCTTGGACCCTGTTCCCGATACCGGTGGGCTACTATTTTTTATATTTTTAAATGTTTTTATATATTTTTTATACTAATATTTAAAAATATAATTTATATGTATATAGTGAAATAAAGGAAATAATAATAATAAAATATACTGTTAGCTAAGATTGCGACCTACCAACAAAACCGAGATGCTTTTGACTAAAAGCTGTATTGAAAGGCGCTTTGAGGACTACGTTATTGTTTATGTTAATATGAGATTTGTCATCGTCCTAACTGTACCTACAACTTGCGTGCTGCACGCCCGGTATTAGCGATGCTTCTACCGACCATAAAATAACTAAAGATACATATATCCGTCGATACAATAGCAGAACAAAGTAAAGAACAAGCCAATAACATTTACACAAAGTACCATCCACAATATAAAGAATTAGAAACATAGTATGCGTCGGCGGAGTTAAAACGCGCGTAGGTGCAGTTTGAAAATGCTCTAATAATAGATAAACGGTATTATGTCTGGCCAAAACTAATTTATTGAAATAGGATTCACAATTATCTGGTCTGTCTACGGCTGTACATGGAATGTTGGTGGCGGTGTGTCTAGATGTGCTCTAACGGTAAAGTAACACGCTGAGGTAACGTAACTAGGTAAGTATCGCAGGATCGGAAGTATGTCACGAAACGTATTATGACAAGTTTTCGCTACTTATTTCGGTCTTTTCGTTAGGCTAAGAAGTACAACGCAAAACGGGGCTACTTTGACTTCCAGGGTTACTTTGACAGATTTTGTAGCTACTTTGACAGAGCGCCAAAATCGGTTTTCACGTGTGCTCAGCAAGTGGGCGTGACCTCGAGTAATATTGCGCAAGGCGCGGGGTGTGGGGGACGCGTCATAGCGTTGTGCTCGGCCTGGTCAAAGTAGCCCCGCCTGTCAAAGTAGCCCCGTTTTACGGTAAAGTTAAAAGTTAACTTGACTAAAGCCAAAAACGCAAGCCGGAATATTGATAGGTGATGATCATGATCATTCTGGAACCTTCATGCTTGATATAAATCTGACAGATGTGATATTAATCTTGACTGTTCTTAGTCTTTTATTATCTAGCCTCGTTACCAATATATCCATTTCTTCTCTCGGGATTTTATAATGAGACTACCGAAATAATAATTGGCTTTTTCTTTGCCATGATGCACCACAAGAGGCAGTTTCAGATACTTCACTGCACAGATACTTTCGTCTTTGTATCTTACAAATAAATTGGTAAAAAGGGTAAGTATCAGCAAAAGTAAAGCTGAATGTGTAAATTGTAATATATGTACCATATACACTATACCATAGGGTTCTTCTTTTACAAAACTTGTTGCTGTTACTTACTGCACTTAGTTTGACATTACTCTCCTTCGCTTTGGTCTCACTATTTTCATAAGCAATCGAGAGTACTTTCCATATAGCTTGCTATGCAACCCTTTCAAAAAACTATCACGTGGCAGTTGTGACTTTTCTAAGAATTAGCAAAGCGAGGCTGAATATCATACTTGTGTGCCACGTGTAAAATAAGTACCTATCTAAAAGAAATATGCAGGGATGCAGACAGGCCGTCAGCTCTATTGACTAGTTATGAGATATGCGTCGAACGGAATACTTCATGTATTATGATACGTGCAGTAATTTCAATTTAAACTCGTGTCTGCAGTCTGCACTGACTTTTTAACAGCCGTAATCCCACGCATTTAAATCCACGTGGATCATTTATTAGAATCATCTGGCTACCCATAACAAGGAGTATCAAGTTGGTGAGATGATGCAGACAAAATGCAACCGAATGGCCTCGACTGTCACCACCACGAGCAGAAAAATCCCTACAGTATCATCAAAAATGTGTATCTGCTGATTACATTCAGTATTCCTGTTTTATAAGGGCGGTCTCAGAATTGACTCTTGTGGAATCTCAAAATGAATCTTGCTTCGATCATCTAATATATCTCGAATCGTTTGAGCCCATAGCGCGAACGATACCTTGCGTATACGAATGCATCACTACTTATTGCAAAGCAGACATTAAAGATACCCAATACATTGGAACAGCTTGATCTTGAGCTTGATGATTATATAGCTGAAAAAATCTTTAAGTCCTGTGGGAAACAGTTCAGTAAATGTATGTAACTACTTACATTTACTTACTTTGAAAGCGTCTGAAATTTAGATTTACAATACAAGTAATTATTGGTGGTTATTTTCATAGTACAATACGTATTTTTAGTTCATGGCAACCGTTACCGATTGCGTGAAGCACGAGATTGGCATTCTACAGCCTGATCATTATAATAATCATTACTTAGGCTAGTCTGCATATTGTAGACTGCGACTTGCCAGTTTATTTGTAGCGCCTTTTATTAGGCCCCTGGTACTCTAAAGTTAACATAAACTAATCATCAGTTTCATCAAACCTAATTTTCTCAGCATCATTTATTATATCGATCTCATGTGCGGTAACTCGTAATACAACAACTGACTCCAACACTCACTTACTTGCTCAATGCTTTTCGTCGAAATCATTAGTAAATACTTATTTATTCACCTTGTTCGTTTTTAAGTCAAATAAATTGTCGTGCGAAACCAACAGTATCTCGGTAGGTAGACGGTAAAGCATTACCATTGCATGGATCAAGAATTTTCCGTAATCACATGGCAATTTCTCCGAAATCATGACGTAACGAGTTGCCTTACAGGACACCTTGATAACTTCAAAATTTGGTTTAAAACAGGTAGGTATTATCAGAAGCACGTTTATCCTGTTGCTCGGAACCTGTTGCTGTAAGTTTCCATGTGAAAAGGGAGGAGGTCTTTAAGATGTCAGGAACATTTAGCATCCAGCCTGAGGTAGTGATCGGGATATTATTATTACTTTATAATAAATCTTGAGTAGTGTCATTTTGTATAAACAGCAACATTCTGCTGGGGGTATTCTCATTCCTTATCTCAGTATGCATGTCAGTTGTCATTCCCCAACAAAATCCCTTCTTTTATGGGGTTTTATTATCATCGAGTACTGTCATTGTCTGATTTTGCAAATAGTAACAGCGAAACATTCACTATCGTTGACAATTTATTATAAATATTATTTTTTAACTTCGATCAATATTGATCGAAGTTTTTTAACCCGTCTATTAACAGTTAAATGGACTAATGCAATTGCCAAATAGAAATAGTTAAGATTTGGAGACACGAAATACAATGGGTAAATCAATTAATTAATTACTGAATATAGTCATTTATAGATTGCAAAATCAAAATAGCCTTGTTTGTGCGAAAGGCGTAGCAGATGCTATCTATACTTTAATGCAGTTATCGCGATACTGGAAAGAAAAATAAGAGAATATTACACCGGATGAAAAGGCGATAACGCAAAAGGAATCTATCCGAGTCTTTCCCAACATCGATTGCATAGGTATAATGCCACATAATAAAAGATTGCTAAGTGCGTTGTTGTGCAAACTTAGGGAAAGTAAAGTGAGATACTAAAAAATAAACAAGATCAACATAGTTTTTGAAAATTTTATTTAAAAATAAATTATCGTAGTACAACTTGCACCAATAACAACAAAATTTTGGTTTGAACAACATGAAACCGTAACGTTCGCTCAAAGCATATCAACTTATTAATATTGCGCTCTAGAATTAAAAAAATTATATACTACACGGTGCGATAGTTTGACCTAGGATTAAGTAATTACTTTTATACTATTTCATCGTGTAAAACTCACTATCATTCACAACATAAACGGAGATTCACCCCTCAGACAATGTTGAAGATACACCGACATAAGACTGTTTAATGACATCACAAGTCATAGTTTGCTTCAATTCAGTGTAGCCCCAACATGAAAGCAACTCTGCACACAAAAGTAAGACAAAAAAATAAAAAAAGAACTTAGCAAGTAACAGAAATAGCATCTCGCAAGAGTAAAACATCGGTCGAAGGCACGGTATAAAGTACATGTATTTTCTTACCTCTATCTCGTGTATCTTTTACCTGATTGTACCGAAACTTATAAATTTGTTCACTATATTACATCATGACGTGATCAACTTCCTATATTGTCATTTATTTGGAATTCAGAAAAGCGAACTCTTGCAGCAATTAAATATTTGGCTATAAAGCGTCTTTTCATTTTCCTGGACTAACTCGCTTCTCTGAATTGGCAAAATTTGTTAAGTTTAGTTAAAATATTTGCCTATAATCTCATATCAGACACGCAATATAAAACAACAGTTAAGTATTTCATGTGCTAATCATGACCGTTCTTCTAAGTTGTCTCACACTTACTACGATCTTGTGTCTAAGTACAATTGTAAAGTAAATCATATTGCTTACAATTTTACCTTATTCTATTTATTGTTTAAAATATTTTCTATAAAACTGAAATATCCCTGAAGTGAATACCATAAAATGTTTGCTACAGGCAATTCCGTTTTTGGTAACACTCGAGGGCTTACACTGTTGTTAAAATCCACTTTGGGAATTAAAAATACTGGATAAATTAAAATTTATTGTTTCAAGTACCAAGTCAGCGTCATCAGTAAAATTGTCAGTATCTAGGTATCGATTTTCAAAATCGTATACCGATTGCCGAATAATCGACTAACAGCGCATTCAGCGTAGCGTAAATTTCACTTAACACCGTAAAATCTCTTATCTAAAAATGAAAATGTATAATTAGGTGTCCGAATACGTTTTTCTTGAGGATTTATGTTAATTGACCGCAGAGGAAACTAGAGTTTCCGTTAATTTTATTGCCACAACAATATCGTGCATTTTCGACGGGATGGGGCAATTCGGAGTGGCGCGATTCGAGATTTTCGATTTTAAGTCGGTATTTCCACTCATTCTTAACACTACCTCTCCAAACGACCCAACACCCCGTCTTGCCTTTTAATCTATTCAACTAACACTGCTTTCTGCACAGAACTTTTCCCTACATACTATTCAATTTGATTATATACAATGTCAATTCTACAGTTAATAATTTAAAGAATTTTCATAGAGTATTTTCATTATAAAAATGCGTGAAATCCAGTATTGTTGAAATTTAGCACAGTGTATATTTTAGCGTTTAGCGAAGTGAAATGACTAAAATTATAGCGAACACATTGTACTGTGATAGTATGCTATACAGTGTGAGTCTTTATAATGTGCACATACTGAATCGAAGGAATCTTTGCTTAATTTTATCGACGGAAAAAATGATAAAAAATTTCTAAATATTTTATTAAATTTTTAATGGATTTTTTATTTATTTTTTCGCTTCTGTGACTCCAGTGTATACAAAACGGTGTAACTTTTTAACTCGATGTTTTATCACGATGAAACAAACTCCATAATGATTGGAAGTAATTAGGAGTCCGCATTAAATGAAAATTGTGTAAAAAAATTGCCACCAATTAAAAATTAACACGTTTTTCCCGCAAAAATCTGATTTTTTTTCATAAATTTTTGCAATAATCGTAAAATTTCTCAATAAGATGCCCCGATTACCTTCATTTTTTATTACTTTAAATTATTCTTCATCGTATTAGCTATCCAAAAGTAAAAATTGCAAGGGTTTAACTCAATTCCATCATTTCTTATCAACAGCCAAAGAAAGGTCTAGAGCACGGCTACGCACTAATTGTTTAGCAGGTAGACGTCCTTTTTTGTTGAGAATATGCGCGGGTCGGGGTACGGGGAGGTAGGGCCAGCTGAAGGGACCAGAAGGGATGACAGACAGGCAGTCGCTCCGAATTATTCGCCGCTGCTACATGTGTTTCGATACTTTCATTCGCTGCTACCTGAGTTTCGTGACTTTCGTTCGCTGCTACGTGATGCCGCGCTTATCCCATAGTAAAAATGAATGTCGGCAATGTGTGCCGGGGAGAATTAACTTAAGCGCGGCATCACGTAGCAGCGAACGAAAGTCACGAAACTCAGGTAGCAGCGAATGAAAGTATCGAAACACATGTAGCAGCGGCGAATAATTCGGAGCGACTGCCTGTCTGTCATCCCTTCTGGTCCCTTCAGCTGGCCCTACCTCCCCGTACCCCGACCCGCGCATATTCTCAACAAAAAAGGACGTCTACCTGCTAAACAATTAGTGCGTAGCCGTGCTCTAGACCTTTCTTTGGCTGTTGATAAGAAATGATGGGATTGAGTTAAACCCTTGCAATTTTTACTTTTGGATACCTAATACGATGAAGAATAATTTAAAGTAATAAAAAATGAAGGTAATCGGGCATCTTATTGAGAAATTTTACGATTATTGCAAAAATTTATGAAAAAAAAATCAGATCTTTGCGGGAAAAACGTGTTAATTTTTAATTGGTGGCAGTTTTTTACACAATTTTCATTTAATGCGGACTCCTAATTACTTCCAATCATTATGGAGTTTGTTTCATCGTGATAAAACATCGAGTTAAAAAGTTACACCGTTTTGTATACACTGGAGTCACAGAAGCGAAAAAATAAATAAAAAATCCATTAAAAATTTAATAAAATATTTAGAAATTTTTTATCATTTTTTCCGTCGATAAAATTAAGCAAAGATTCCCTCGATTCAGTATGTGCACATTATAAAGACTCACACTGTATAACAAAGTTGTGACGTTGTACATCACAGTTAGGAGTGACTTCATTGCTTCAATAAGTGGAACTGCAGTGACTAACATTGCTATTAATCTTTATGATGAGTCTATTTTTTATTGATTTCTTATTGACGTCATTGTTGATCTGGGCTAACTACTTGTTAAACTTGAAATAGAAACTGCAAATGATTCTAAAGACAAACTCCGTCAATATATTCAAGTTAACGTTCCAGCAGTTGATCCAATGTTTGTAAACTAAACGTTCAACGCTTCATAGCAATGAATCTCGAACTAAATGGTTTATTTCTTGAGTTATTATGGTTAGTAAAAATGAAATAGTACGCATTAAACCTTGGGTTAAACTAAGAAAACAAACAAGATAATAATGGATGACAAGGAGATTTAACTAAAGATTGATGTAACACCGAATGTGTAGTAAAAATTTACTCGATTTAAAATCGATTCACGTCACACGGTATACAATCGAGTCGAACCGAGTCCAAAAGTATTCGCGTATAGCGTCATCGATTGCGCTAATTGGCACAACCGCCGCTGTATTATTTGGACCTATACCAACTTCCTTCACCTCATAATTCATTGTATTGTGTTTTTTGTTATTGAACTTGGCCGCTATCCAATTGGGAAGTAAGAGAGAACTGTTCTACACATTAGAAAATGAGTTAACATTCCTACCAACGCTTTGTTAATCGTTAAGGATAAATTTCAGCGAATTTAGAGGGTAGACATTATCGTGTTTATGCGTAACATTTTTATTTCTAGTAGGTTTTTCTGAATTTTGATATGATCATGTATTTAGTCAACATGGTTAGCCTCTATGAACCTTATTCAGTAAACTTAAAATAAATGGCTAAGTTAGTGCTTTAGATTATTTTCAACGATCAGCAATATTTTACAAGTGGTAAGTCCCAGCTATTTCCAAAAAAATCGATATTATAAAAAGCCGTTATGACTTTTATTAAAACCACCCATTGGTTTACACCCCACCCATCAAACTTATCAAAGCAACGAAGTCCTCAAGCCTCAATCACGTCATCGTACAGTCACGCACAAAAGTTTCGTTCACCATCTGAACGTATTCCCTACATTATAACGTGGGTCACTGTTATTCCAGGTGGTTGTACATGTCCTCTATCTGTGGTTTGAAGTAGCTCCTGATTTCTGGCCGTTTCGCCTTCATCGTTGGAGTCAAGAGGCCGTTTTGAACTGAGAAGGGGTCTGGGTGTAGGTAGATGTCTTTGACCTGGGGAACATAGAAAAGGATGATGTAGGTATATTAAGATAATATTCTCTACTTATTAATGCTGTTGTTGCCCACCGCGTCTCTCGCTGTCATTTGTAGATCTTTGAAAGTCGATACGGGTAGTCTGAAGCTCGAGTCTGACAACCAGTCTTACCAAAAGGGGTCGTAGTACCCAGCAACTGGGTTGTGGAGGCCAGATAGACAGTCATGTAAAATCAATATTTTCTATATATGTATATAGTCTGAGTCTGAGTGGAGGTAGTGTGAGTGTGTGTCTGATTGGACTGAAAACCGACGCCAATTACGTATACCAAAAATTTGTTAATGTTTCTATCGTTCACTTTTACTATCAGGCATAAATCCATCGACATTAAAGTCTGACTTTATGTGTGATCGGATTTAGTTTCCTCAATTCTCAGACCTGTGGTATTTTCAAAAACCTTGGCATAGATACAGCCGATCCTAAATGTAATCAAAATCTTGTAAATGTGTTGCAAAATTGATTTCCCAAATTGCTGTATTAAAAGTTTGTATATAAAAAATGGCAAGCCACATCCTAATCTGACCACTAAGACTAAATACCACTCAAATATCGAAACAGCCTTGAACAGTTTATAAACATTATAATCATTTTTTATTTAAAGAACTAAAGTAACCTACTATAAAATAACCTACTATACCTGGTTATAAAAATAAATTAGTATTTTATTGTTATGCCATTTTCATGGATGTTATACAATGTTACCTTAACCATCGATTTAGGCTTATCGTGTTACTGAAATAGAATTCAGATAGTGTATTGATAATAAATAATCAGAGATAATAGATCTTTGTGTATTTGGCGACATATTTTGAATTTGTCAATGTCATAGTATCTACTTAAATTTTATTTATACGATAATATGAAATTCACTCCAAAAATACTCTCGGAATTTTTCTCGGAAAAATATTTTTAGCTCATACGAAAATGTTGCTGTTATGTACCTATTTATCCTCCTTGTTAATCTTACAAGATGTATCTTCTCTTCTTTCACGTAACTGAGATTTATCTACACAGTTATATGCTTTACGACCGCTAGTGCTACAAGATTATTATCATAATCGTAACATTTGGAATTTGGACTCGTGATCTCGTGTGAAGCAACTGCCTAACTGACCTGCACAACGCAGTTACTGTACAGTAACCTTTGGGAAGACTGGTTGTTAGATTTTTGGGCTTCATACTACCTATACCTTCCGCTTCTCATTATGTTGTTAAAAACGTCATTATTTTAGACTAAAGACATCAACTGAATCTGCTAGATACAAGAAGATACTTTTAAAATATAATTTCCACGCTCACCTGTTCAAAAGTCTTAAGTCCAGCATTCCGTCCCCACTGCAGCATGTCCTCGTGTATGATCTTCTTGACGCGCTCGTCCTCACACAGCGCCGAGAATGTTCCCTTGATGCCGTACTCTAGAGCCCAGCACTTTACTACGTCCACGTCTGGGACTACCACTGCTACTACACATGACTGGAAAGAAAAAGAACGGTGTTATGTGAAGTTTAATGAAGACGCTCTGAGATCGTATTTGGAAGAGTTAACGTCATTTAAATCCCATAAAATAAATGTATTTGTGTACACAGGTTATAGGTTGTTACAAATTATAACGGTATATCTGTGTCCTGCCACAGTAAGTGGGATACAAGTGAGTAAGTGTGTGAGTATTGCACGGTGACAAACAAAAATATTGATTGCAGTTAAGTTGCGAAAAAGAGATGGTGCTAATTGGTCCTGTAAAGCAACGTATCTTTCTCGCATTGGAACTATGATGGGAGGACTGTAACGTAATATGTAAACATCAACACTTCATATCAATGAAAAGACGGCCAATACTCAATAGGCCTATAATAATTTGTTGTTCGGATTATATTATATTATTATTATTTGAGCTAAAATTATTCAATTATATCAGCGTGCAACTTGAAACCCGGTTTCTGAAACCCCATTTAATTAAGTCTGTTGTTATATCTCATGTTGACTTTAATAATTGGCGTAGGTACTTAAATATAAATGGCCATTACCTACTTGATGAGATGGTGTCAACAAACCATGGCTCAGATTGTTTGCTTTGTACATTTTTAAAGGGAACTTGTTGGAACGTTACGCCGCATTCTTGGCACAACTGTGCTGAATTGCTGCTGGTATGTCAAAAACACGTTCATTGGCATTAATAAATCGATGCATGAGAATTTTATTCCTTCAAAACAGGAAATGAGCTTCCTGTTTTCGAATAACAAAATGGATACCTACTAAAGAATGAATCGATTAAAAACCCTGTTGTGTTTACCTTAAGAGACTCGCCATGTACGAAAACTTGCTCGACGTACTGACTTCTAATGTAAATGTTCTCAATTTTTTCAGGAACTATGTATTCGCCTTGTGATAGTTTGAAAATGTGTTTTCTTCTGTCGATGATTTTAAGGGTGCCGTTCTGAAAATAGAATAAAAAAAATGCTTAAATTTTCATCGAAAACGAGAACGATGTGAGCTGTGCGATACTCCGAATATAAAGTAATAGCAATCACATGACGTTGAGAATAATATTGCTATTAATTAAATCGTTACTACCTCCGCAATAAACAAAAAAAGGGAGTACAATTTACAAAAATAACTTTGTAACCGAGACAATAAATAAATAATAAAAAAAATATTTGATATGTCTAGGGTCCTTCTTCCAGATTCGTTTACCACTGGAATTTCCTTCATTACCTTTACTTTTTTAATAGATTTCTAGAAGGATGTCTTTTCTAAGTAGGTACAGGCAACAAAAGAGATAAGTTGAAGTCGGATATAGTTGAAGTTTAGTAAGAAACCGATGGATGTTCTCGAATAAAATTTAATTTTAATAATAGAAAACAAACAGCTCAATTATCAAATTCAATTTCAGACAAGATAATAGAAACGCATTTGAGAATCATCATCGGCTAGCCTTTACCAACATAGGTAGGGTCGACTTCCTGCCTAACCTGATGCAGCCGAATAAAGACATTTCAGAATATAGAAGAAAAAATTAAACTCACCGGCAACCACTTGCCAACATCTCCCGTATGGTGCCACCCGTCCTGGTCGATGACCTCTTTGGTCTTCTCTGGCTCCTTGAAGTATCCCTTGAACACGTTGGCTCCTTGCACGCACACCTCACCTTGGCCTTGCGACGCGTAGTACTCCATTTCCGGCACGTCCACTAACTGGAAGGAAGAAGGTAGAGAGTTAAACTTGTTTGAGACTGAGTGCATAAAAGCATAATCAGCCTATAATGTTCCCACAGCTGGGACACAGGCCTCTTCTCGGTGAGAGACTTTGGGTAGAGTCCGCGAATTTCCAAAGGTAGGAAGCCGCCCTTAAATAGGCGACCGGGAATAACTGGTCGATGATATACCTATGTCGTTTGTTAGTAGAGATAAGCTAACTTGATTGACTGGTTGGGTAATAAAGGAATTAAATATTTAATCAGTTCTATTTTAAAAACTAGCAGCGCTCCGCGGTTTTACCCGCATAATTTTCGATCCCTAGGGAATATCGGGATAAAAACTATCCTATGTCCTTTCCCGGGACTTAAACTATCTCTATACCAATTTTCATCGAAATCGGTTCAGTAGTTTAGGCGTGAAGAAAATACAGACAGACAGACAGAGTTACTTTCGCATTTATAATATTAGTTTGGATTTGGATTACAATGGATTACAATGGATTTCCTTAGGAAATTTGACATAAACCAAATGTTTAAATACCTTTTTTTTATATCGATGGGAAATCATAACATAACTGGTGGTTTGAATGTTGGTGAACTCAGGCCTAATGACAAGCCTGACAACGTACGAGTACATAACTGAATGATGAAAGAAAAACAACGAAAATAGCCAAGGAACGGGCTAGATAATGGCGCAGTCATTACTGCATCACCTCCGGAAATAACTGAATTAGATCCCAATAAAGATAGGTTAATGGCAACGATAAAATAAAATAGCCCCATTATATATCACAAAGACGCCGCTAAGGTATTATGTAGCCGTGACCTACGGTAATATAGATGGGGTTGGGGGAGAATCAATTACTATCGAGGGAGATTAACTCAATAGGTAAATTTTTACTAGCATTTTATGATTTCTTCAAGTAAAATAAAACAACCCATAAAAATTTTAATGGATTGCATTTGAGTGTTTGATAAAATAACACATTTAAGACCAGTTAATGCGTAATATCTCAAAGACTGATTGATGAAATAACACATTTAAGACCAGTTAATACGTAATATCTCAAAGACTGAAATATTATTATAAAAGAACAGCAATAATTCAGTTGGCTAGAATAAAATACAGATTACAATTTCCAGCTATGAATAAATGTGGATGTCATCACGTTTATCATAGAGCACGAAGGTCGATCAGTGCGGTAGTAAATTTCCAAGATATTTTTGATATAGAAATTCACAGACATACCTTGAATTGCGCAAAGGTATATAAATAAGCCGAAACCAGTGAATAAACAGCTAAAATTTCCCGGGGCCACTTACTGAATCCTGGATTTAACGGCTGTTTGTCAAGCGTTTGAGTCATAATGATTTGGCAGGTGCCGATATCTGGGATAGGTGTTTAGTGTATCGATCGGTTGGTGGAGTGAATCAAATGTGTGCTATTATAATATCATATTCATAACATTCATTCTTATGATTCAACCTAGGTATTGTCTATTCATAGCTGCTATCAACCTAAAGTTTCCTATAGATATTCCCTCTCTTCAACAACGATCATAAAATTCAAGTGTCCACTACACATCTGCATTTTATTGTCTTATTGTCACGAAAGTTGTCCATCTGTTTTTTCTGCCTCGCCTCTTTTGTCTTTTCTCAATTTAAAAACTGGCGGCTATAAAAAGTTCAATCATTTGAAATTACCTTCACTTTGCAACAAGCGACGGGAGGTCCGACATGTTCAGGTACGTGATCGCCCTGAACTGTGAGAGTAACTGGTGCCGTGCACTCCGTCTGACCGTAGCCTTCCACGATCTGAGGAATAAGGAAAATGATGAGTTTAGTGATAAAAATATGATAAGTATCATACACATATTAAAAGTAGTAAACCAATCCAACTTGAAGATAGTCGCTAAATAAATAAGGAGCAACAAGCTTGTTTGCGTAGGTACTATATAAAAGAAGACAGACACTCAACAACATAAGAACAATTCAAAGTGGATTAAGTATGTGGGTGGACATGAATGGGCAAAGAACACAGTTTTTAAATATTTTCTTAACATCTATCTTTCCTAACCGTTTATATGACACGGGCAATGGAACTGGGCAATAAAAATAACAACTCCTAGAATAATAAAAAGCACTTAAATTTAAAAGGTCAAAATAAAAATTGTGACGTGAATCGTCCCGTTACAAAGTAATAAAGGCTTTTTAAATTAATTTCCTTCATTTGATGAAACAAAAGATTTGCAGCAACCTGAAACTGTACGGTCATTCACACTGCAGTTGTAGGCGTGGTTATTAAACCAAATCAAGAAACGCCTCTCACTGTGACTCATATGACAACAATAGATGTGAATGAAATTTTTAAAGAGACTCCGATGGTCTTGATAGATATAGCACAAACAATTTTGCGTCTAATATTCATAGGAGCCGATGACATGAACATAATATCGGCGAAAAGAAAACAAACAGCACCGGCGCATGTTATGGCCGTCAAAATAATATATGAACAAATTGACATAATCTCTGTGGCTATCAAAATGTTATGATATAAAATAACAGCAAAACCGCTCTCAAAATAGCTAACAGGACTGTTGGCGGTATTCCATACGGCTGGATAGTATTTGAGATATGCGTGAAGATGTAATTGATGTCAGAGACATTGTTAGAATGGTCTCTGAGGCGCCCAGACGATAATGTAGTGCTCTAAAATTAAACAGTTTTACTTTAGTGACAAGTATTTTCATTCTAGAACGTAAAACGTACGAATTAGGTACGTACTATCGAGAGTATTCTCCGATGATGTAAGCCAAAGTCGAGAAGGCGTTTTCAGCATTCGTGAACCTTATTCATCCGCGTGGCCGGCTTATTGCCAAGTAGTACTAGGTTTAATGGGAGCTATTAAATGCCCTCATTAGTAACCTGTCGTACCTTCTAGTTGGCCAATTTCTAATATTATACGACACGAATACCGTCATACAAAATTCAAAGAACGATGATTGAAAATGTACTTTTCACTCAAGCCAAACTATCACCTTATTCTCGCGTTTTCGTATGAAGACCAATTTTTGCAGCAGCGCAATCAATGTTACTTGAACTGTCATCAATATCCTAGTTATGGCTACGTACCAAGCATCCGAGCGCGCATCTCGCGAAGGTGAGTACATTGCCGGCGAGCGGGGCCGAGCCCACGACCATGATGCGCAGGCGACCGCCCATGCCTTCACGCACCTTGCGGAACACCAGCTTGTCCCAGACGGAGTCACTGCGTACGATACCCCTGCAAAGATAATTTACACATAATTATAAACTAAACTAAAAAAATAGAAAAAAAATAAGATTTTAATATAAAAACTACGGTTCTGTCAAGCTCAATACTCCTGTCCAACATTTAATGCAAAGGGGAACTCAAAGTAGAGCAACGAAAGATCCCATTTTGTAAAATGAAATAACATTACCACGCTTAGCCGAGCACCAACAAGCAAATACGTACCAAGGCTATAATCATGTTAAATTGACTCTTAATACCCCCCTCCGTTTCCGGTATATGAATAGCTACTATGCCATAAGTTACATTTAGATGAATTGCATTGCTTAATGTTTATGCACGACTGACGACACAAAGTAATTTGTATAATTACCTTTTTAACTCAGACTCCTTCGCCGATAGTGCCATATTGAACAGCAGCTTCTTTATCTTAGAGTTGGATATTTCAGCCTGAGCTTTGTCGTAGAGTCTGTTCAACAGTCTGGGTACCGCAGGCATCATGGTAGGCTTCAAGGCAGTCAAATCATCGCCTAATCTTCTAATGTCACCACTGTAGAAACCCACGGCTCCTCCTACCATGTAGAGAGCATTCTATAAAGAGAAAAATGAATGGATATAAGACCAAACTATAGAATGGTTTAATCATAGTACAGGACCAAACGACGAAGAATGTGCGTGAGCGTAGTGAGTGATCTTAGCAGCATCAATTGTACATGATATTATCATTGCACTTGGCAAGCACAAAGATAATTTAATTGCAGAATGATGACATCTTACGATTACACAATTAGATCACTGTATGAAGGGCGGTCTGTAATTGATGGAACTAAAACATGTAACTCTGGATTCACTTTCGTGTTCATTCGTAGTTAATTACTGGGATGTTGACTGTCAATAAACATGTTTAATCTAATAATTTCATTAAAAAAGGCATAATAAATATATTTACTAATCCATTTAAATCAATCAAATCGATGGAAATATAAAGGGGTATTTCCCATCCATGGAAGGCGCGACGGACAATATCTGGCGGTTGTGTATTATTATTAATATATGTGTGAATTATTAATTTGTGAAATAATTGCTTAATACTGGAGTCTCTTTCTAGCAGATAATTTGTAAATCCTTACAACTTGATTATTCAGTTACAATAATCTTGGTGCTATTGTTTAACTTTATTCAAATAGCTTTTAGAAATTTATTTTTTCATTGTAATCATCCCTATTCCTCATTGAACGTACCTCGCAACACCGCTCCAACATATGTGCGAGGGGTAGGAAGGAGATCATGACGTCATGTTTCATGGGCCGGTGCTCGCCTAGCTGCATGATGACGCTGCACATGGATGCGACCACGTTCTCGTGCGTCAACATTACGCCTTTGGGCATCCCTGTGGTTCCTGATGTGTAGCAGATAGTGCATATACTTTCTGGTTTCGGTGGCTGGAAGAACAGACATAGAATTGTTAATCACTGATATCAGAGACAAACCTGTGAAAACCATGATCATTCACCAAGAGATTTTCGAATCTAGTTCGAATTATGGCTTGAGTCTTACCAAATTGTAAATAACACATAGCATGACTTAAGACTTATGAAGAAGGCAGCATAGACCTAAAAATACGAACAACATCGACGTTGAAAGTATTTTACACAAAACGAGAAACAAAAAAATACTTACATGGCAAGGGTGGTCCCTGTGAGCTCCTTGTACTTCAACATCGCTGAACTTAAGAATTTCAACGCCTCGGCTTCTCGCTCTTTGATGCGTGGAAGGCGAGACCTCCTTAATGGTGATCAGTTTCCTTAAACATCTCGGCGACTGGTCGAGGAGCAAATTGGCTTTTTTGTCGTCCTCACAAATAACTACAGTCATTTCGGCTGGAACGAACAAAGGAAATAGTTTGATTCCAATCTAGAACATTTCTCGAATACTTTGTCTTTTTCTAATAGCTTTCTGAGAAACAGAGAGAATAGGAATCTGAGTCCAATCGTCTAGACAAAAAAGCAATATAAGAAATTCCGTAGACGTTATAATTTTTATCTGTATATACAGGTAATTGTATACTAAAGTTAATATCTTTTCAGCTTTAATTATAGCTTTAGGAAAACTACATATGCCTACTGCAAAATAATATAGTGAAAATTAATCAACATCTGTTTAATCATATGTATTATATAAAATTTACTTATACGTACTTTGATTTACAATGAAGGCACATGCATTTGCTCCAAGAGTATCATACAGTGGAACAATGACCATTGAATAGCAGTAGGCTGCTTGTTCTGTCATCACCCATTCGGGGCAATTCTGTGAATATATACCTGGAAACACAAACCATGATTTAATATAAGGAAAATTATTTACGTCATTCTTGGAAGCTGGTAGGAAACTTACCCACAAATGTGTTCTGGCCAGGGACAAGCCCTTGGCATATAAGTCCTGAGCCGAAGTTTTTCGCTCGCAGTAGAGTTTCATTGTATGTCTGCCACACGTATGGCTTATTTGGTCCCTCGCGCCAACCGAGGCAGTTGCCATTATCTGCAATAAGATTAACGTATTGTCATTTAACATTGTAGGTATTTATTATAGTCTTCATTTATCATATCTTCAATCTCATAAAGCTGTCTCAACTCGACCAGTAGTTAAGTGGCGGAATATTCCATACAATATAAACTCGCTTCAGTTTTCCAATGTTTTATTTTTATTGAGCCAATGAGTACAGAGCACCCATGTATTGTGGTATAAAACTAAAAAACCTACTGTCCCGGCTACTCTAGTGGCACAAATTACGTTTAACTGTATCCTGTAAACCAGTTCGTGAATGATGTTAACAATATTCTGTAATAGTGGGGTATTATCGTATTTATCGTTAACGAGCGGAAATGTTGGAGGGAAATGAGGTGGGTCTTAGAATTGCGCCTTGGGGCACTCCCTACCTTTGCAATTGTATGCGGACCATTCTGTTAGTACGAGTGCAGGCAATTGGATATGTAAACGTATAGGTAGGACATATAATACAACCAACACAACTTGCAAGTTGCAACTATCTTATCTTGCTAAATGGAACGAGAATCTCGGTTCGTTGAAATGAATTCTATGAATACATTGAGCGTAAGGAAATTACATCAAAATAACACGTTACTTACTTGATTCTTTGACGCCCCGTCGGAAAGTTTCGTAAAGTGTGCGTGTGTCTTCATGTAGGTAGCGAAGGAAACGACCGTTTTTCGCTTCTTTGTAGAATTTTGATACACGAACCATTTCGGGCCCCTGTAATGAAAGCAGAGATTATAATATGATTACATTGCTGAACGTACAAAGATTGGGTCATGACTACAACGATAATGGCGACCCTGAGCATTTTAACAAAACTGTCAACAGTTAGGTAAAAGTAACAAAAGAGCAAAACAATGTACTGGATAATGATTTCATAATAAACGAAGCAAACAAGTTTAGTGTCATCGCACTGAATCCTTCCAACGTACGGGGAACTAATCAGCTGTAATCTTATTAACAAACTCGCAGTCATCGGCTTATTACGACGACCCAGTAATGGCTAATGAGAAATACATATTTAAACATACAATTTAATATGACTTCACAGTTCAAGAATTTCTGTTGCAATTCAAGCTTGAAATTCAAATGGATTCAAGAAGCTTTGCATTGTGTGTGAATTCATCGTAGAACAGAATTTGTGGGATGTTTTCATTATCATATTCTATACAAAATGCGTTTTAGATATCATAAGTGAATAAACCGCAGTAAAGTACTTTGTCAAAGTTACTAAAATCATAATATGCAAATTCTTCTCCGTTAACCTAATGACATAGTTGGCCCACTAACTCCAAATCTTGACTCAGAACGTGGAGCACTCTTACGCGTTACGGTATATTATTATTACAGTTTGCACAATGATAAATGGAACGATGAACGGGTCAAAGACACTTGTGGGAAAAGAAGAAAAAAACAATAATTTGGCGATAGAATCGGCAAACCATAAAATATGTCATTACCGCAATGAACGGGTACGGTGTGAAATTTTTTGAAGGTTTTTTAGGTAATAAAGCTGGAACTAATAGCCTAAAAATCTTACATAACTTGAACTTCGGTGGTTAACGAATAAGAACTTTAAAGCGTTGTTTCACTATAGTGTAGGTACGTATATATAACTTATCGCCATGTCACACAAATCACAAAGTTGCTACTGAAAGTTCACGAAGTATTATAAATATAGAATTTAAAGATTTTATTATGTTTAGACATTTCAAAGTCTCATTGTGTACTGGCTGTTTACTGAATGCATGAAAGCATGAATAAGTTGTACATATAACATTGTTGTTATTCGAAAACAAAGTCGTTAAAAGAGGCCTCGGTCAGGAAATCCTCGATTAAATAAGAAGATGTTATAAACCAACAGTAAAAAGATATTGCAGAAAATGATGATAAACGAGGTTGAAAAAGCAATGACGAATGTCAAACCATTTAAATAAAATTATGAAAAACAAAATGTGTGAGAGATCAAGCAACCTGATCTTGAATTTAGTATGCAAGGTCAAAAGGAAATTGGTCACGCGACGCCAACTGAAAAATGTGCCGGTTTTGTGACCGAGTATTTATAACAAAACTACGTGACACATACGACTCTTGTCCATGCTATTCTCAGTTCAGTCTCGTATGATGACAATTTTAGAAATAAGAATTGTCGTAATTCTACGTTGAAAACTCAATAATTGAACACTGTGAAACATATTATTTGAGTTTCAAATAATATTATATCTTCAAAACCAAGATTATACTTTTCAGTATTGACTTCTAATGTTTGAGATTCATACAAGTTGTCATATTTCTTTTATCAAGACCAGCACATA
Organism: Amphipoea lucens; assembly: GCA_947508005.1. Classification (NCBI taxonomy): domain Eukaryota; kingdom Metazoa; phylum Arthropoda; class Insecta; order Lepidoptera; family Noctuidae; genus Amphipoea; species Amphipoea lucens. The sequence goes on from OX382374.1 coordinate 11,118,437, forward strand.
CTCTAGAATTTCCTGCCAAAATGAATGAAGACTTTCATTGAATTTGTGAATCTCAATTTTAACGCTAACATTGACACGAAGACTTCTCTTTAGTTTAACGTGACATTGACCAACGAAAAGCTTTGCATGGGCGAGAAAATTAATGTTACGCAATAAATTTCTATAAATACAATTAGGAAAGCCCTGAAGAGGGCGTAACGGGCTACTACCCGTGTTTTCTTGGCAAGTGGAATTATGATGTCTCCGAAATAGTTGACATTGTCGACGTGTTTAGCTGGCAGTCATTTCCGCGTGAATTCGTTAGCAGTTGTAAAGTTGTTAACACTCTAAGTGCAGTAAACGGGAAACCGGACATTGAGTAAAGGCTAATAGGTACAGACAGAGATGATTCTATTAACTTTACAACAGACAACAAAGTCTATGGGAGTTTTCCTTTTCAATATGTTAGATTATATAGCTACATCAAGCACATCAGTTACACATTCGGATATAGATTGCCCCTGTGAGGGTGACCAGGATATACTGATCAAACCCTCTATAAATTAACAAAGATAAAAAACGAACAAATGGATATACAAAAAGATCTTAACTCATTGAGCTTCGCTAATGACACACAATTGCTTTTCTATTGTATCGTCCTACCTACATAGGTTACGCGCGGAGCTTGACCGGAGTTTCTAAAAAGCACTAGAAACTTCAGATTAAATTTACTAAGCCATCTGTCTAAACCAAGGCCTTCAAATTCTCGTGTTTCCACCTTCATGACATGATTGTGAAACGTTACAACTGCTCTTTATGTTTGTCTCAGTTATATTTATCTACTAATTCACATATTTCAAAGTATGTCATTTGGTGCAAAGTAGTAAGTGCTAAATGTTATTGTTTGTAGAATTGTGAAAGTAAAACTGTAACAATTTTTAAATCTAGTCCATGGAATAGTGTGCACTTAGCGCGTCACCCACCGAATAATTCAGTACCTCGATACCTCGTATCGAGGCTCCTCAAACAATCGATATGTTGACTGTCATAAGCACACCGCAGTGCTTCGCTCTATGTTTTGTTTAGTTTTTTTAACGCATCAATACGTAAACAGCTATATCGGGCGTACATATTTGGCTTTCACTACAAACAGCCAACTTGGTGTTTGTCTGAGGATATTGCTTTTATTGCTTTCTTTTTAGTATTGTTTCTATGGATATTCTACATAAGACTTTGTCTAGTGTTAAGTTTTCTTTATCTTTTAGCGACACAGATGCTAAGATCAGCTGAAGACTAATTATCAATCAACAGGAATGTCACTCATTAGCAATGATGAGCGATAGAAAATGTTGGCACACGATCAAACTTGTAACGGGATAACGCCTTTCTGGGCACAATTACTTTAAAATATAATTAACTTATGAACAATATTGATGAAAAACTATATACTCAATCCTAAAATAGTTTGTTTACATTTAATATTCACAAACAATAGCAATGACTACAGAAGTAGTATATTGTGAAATGTTTGAGTCAAAGGCTTCCAACAAGTCAATATAAGATGCAAGCATTTATACTATACGAGTACTATTTCAGTAATTCGTTCTGGTCTTACTGAGTTTATATTCACAAATCAAATTTTACTAGACCTCGTTTTTTGATTTCACGAAAAGACTTTTCTCGTAGCGAAGCTTAATTTATTGGCCAATTACTTAAGCGGCCAAAGATAAACGAAATTCCTGAAAGTTGTGTTTCTTTGATTTAAAGATATCTTTTTTTAAAAATATTTTTTACAAAAAAAAACAACTGACTTCCAAAAAAGACACTACATAGTGAAAAAATAGCTTTAATTTCGGAAGTCGGTGTCGTTGGGTTCGCATTTTCGTTGTTTTACACCGACTTCCGAAATTAAAGTTATTTTTCACTTTGTAGTGTCTTTTTTGGAAATCGGTAGTTTTTTTTTTTTTGTAAAAGTGTTTTTATTTTCACTTTTAAGTTGTACTTACCCCACATAAATTCGTCTAATACTATTTGCTATGTAAATATCAGTAGCAGGAAGTTATTATAACATCATCAATATAAACTAAGTGGCAAAAATACGTATTATTAAAGCTAGCTCAAAAACTTTACAAGCAAAGTCAAAAAAAAATATATATGGGGCTACCCCTGAGGCATACCCAAATTAAAAATTTTTTTTGAAATCGATTTATAATTGCCGGAGATATCGCGTAACATACATACAAAAAAAAATACAGTCGAATTGAGAACCTCCTCCTTTTGTCGAAGTCGGTTACCTATGTAAAGATATGGCACTTATAGCCACAATGCATCCCATGACAATTTTACTAAGCCACCATTGAAAAGTCATAGGAAAGCAAACGACGCAATTTCGTTTACTTGGATTTTTACCAGTAATTTTGGTTTAAAAACCAAACTACTGAACTGATTTTGATAAAATTTCTATGGGACCAATCTGAAAGTATATCCTTTCATTCAAAAAATAATTTTGCAGATCATCTTACAAATAAAGGAGTTCTGAGGCAACAAACTTAGAAGAAAAAAAAATTCAACCGAATTAATAACCTCCTCCTTTTTTTGAAGTCGGTTGAAAATAAAGTCTACAAGCTATTCTTATTTTATTAGTGTAGATTACATGGTCATTAGTGATTCCTGTTTTTCAGAACATTTATAGTTCACTCAGTTTTGTGATCTCATAGAGCGGTTCTTACTCCTACGCACTGGACATAGCAACGAAATTCTCTGGAGATGATTTGATATTTACGAAACTTGAATGGAATGTTTAGATGAACCGCGTATTACTGCATATTTTGTCGATGAATTACAATAGGCTGTTTCTCGGTTTGTTGTTTGTTATTGTTGGAACAAAAGATGAAAGATGTAAAAGCTTGGATATCCCAAAATGAATAGATTGAGCAAAGGTCTTCTATATTAAAGTATAGACATGGAGTGGGCTGAACTGAAGTTGATGCAAGATTCAAAGAAAATTTTGAAATAATCGGGTTTATTTTTTCCTTTCTTTTTTTTAATTTCTTTTTACGTTATTTACCTCTTCTATCAAACGCCAAAACATTGATTTCAAGTCATATTTCGATGCCATTATGACAGTTTACAAAGCTCAATTGCATGTGGATAAACGTAACAATAGTTCCGTCTATATTCTCGATAGTGTCGCGACACTATCGAGAATATAGACGAACTATTGCTGCCGTGACTTGTCTGCATCGTTTGCCAAAATTCTACACAAAATAGTTGTCTCGTGACCAAACGACCCTTCATTAAAAATATTTATGTTTTGTTACTAGGCGTAGGAAATAAAATATTTGAAAGTATGAATATTTAGAAAAAAAAAGTATTAAAATAAAACTCAGTCTCAGAATAGTTCATTAGTGATTAGAATGAGAATATACATCTAGGTACAGAGAGAGTAGTGGTGGCGCAGTGGCAAAGGCCCAGACTTACGAGTTGTAGGTCGTAGGTTTGAATCCAGGCAGGCGCTTACTTATGTAAATAATATCGTGCTCTGCTCTCAAAAAGGTGAAGAAAAACATCGTGAGAAAACCGGCAACCAAATATTCGAAGACATGTGACATCTACCAACCCGCACTGGGCTCGCGAGGTAGATTACAGCCCCCTCCCTTTTGAAGAGAGGAGGCCTGTGTCCCAGCAGTGGAAATATTCTAGGCTGATTAATTATGCTATACATCTACACGATATCTCAGTGCCTTCGTGAGTGGAACTAAACGTCAAGCCATTACTGTAAAGGTTTGGGCACGCTAGAGATCTTCGAGCAATAATATAAATGAGGATCTTTTTATAGTGTTCATACATTTTAACATTAATAACGATGATTTTACACAGATGCACAAAGTAGGAACGATGGATGCACGTCAAAACCTCTTATTAAGAAGGTCTGTAGAACTGTAGATCACGTCTCTCTCACGTCTTTTGGACCAACCGAGGTTAGAGTACATAAAAAGCCCGATATTGCAAAAACTTTTCCCATACATCTTTTGTCTCAAAAATCCACGCTGCGCATATAATGATCGTGTCATAAAGGTTCAGGAAGCGTTAGGGGTGGATAATAGAAATTCACTTCAGATTGTTCTTCCAAATTTTTACCCTAAGTACAGTTAACAGAAGTTTCCGGCGAGTAACAGTATACTATACACTTAACTAAATTAAAGAAAAATCATATTACGTATTATTTTTAAATCAAAATAGACTTCCTCGTTTTAAATAATATTAAAATATAATTTACATTCTGCAATATGCCCAGGAATTGACCAACACTAATTTAATTATTGAGTAGACATACGAGTTGTGTATCCTGGATGAATTCGTCTCTTTTAATGTACATCAGAATTACAATCATTTTCGAAATTTCTTTGCTACAACAGACTTATTGACGAATATCCACCCCTTCTGGGGTGGATAGATGAACACGTCTTTCCGACTATCCACACTAGGCTGTTTTAGGGTGATAAACAGAATAACCAAGCGTTAGGACCTAGTTCTTGAAGAGATAATTGTACACGCAAAATTCCCTTTACTATATGAATCACTATCTAATTAGACTATTTCTAGCATTCGGTAAGTCGTAACAAGATAATTATGGTTAATGCCAGTATTTGACACAGCCGCCTCCACAGCACCCGAGGTAAACATATTGTATTTACTGTCATGTGCTCTACATTAAATTCTAACATCTGGTTGATGGAAAACCTCACCTAATCTTTGTTTCTACCTATATCATTATAAAGAGTAGTACTATAGTCTCTAGAGATAGTGATCATGTACCTGATAAACAGTTCTTTATAAAGGCCTGCGGAAGTTGCATAGTCGAGAAAGGTTTAGCGGCTGCTGGTAATACCGATGAAGTACCTATTCACCAACGGATATCCTTTATAACACTTCTAAAGTAATATAAAAGCACTAGGAGTACCATACAAATCCCCGACACATCAAAGAACTAGGAACGTCGCGACTTCCTCAAAATTTAATACATATATTATTCGGACCATTAGTAAAACTATTTGTAACACCTAAGGTCGCCTGTTTTATGTAAAGTGTCTACAAATTACTTCCCTGTATGTTTTACGTTTTATAGCTGCTATTTACTTTAATATTAGAGGATGTGCTCGTTAATCTACCGATTAGTATAAATATTTTGAAAAAGTGCTGTTTTTATGTAAAACATAGTGCTTAATATATGCCTCCCACATTATTGTAAACTTTTTGAATAGATAACCGAGGTATATTGATATAGGGGATAAGGCAATACCTAAGAAATGAGTATTCCTTTCATCTAAAATGGCAACATGTAAACGGATTCATGTTCTGAATAAGAGAAACGATACATTGTCATGTTTCATAAATCAATGATTTAGAAATGAAGATTTAAAATACTTCAGTCGTGAATCATTGTTTGAGGCAATAACAACGAATGAGATATCCGTTCATCACAACCATTTTGTTTTAACTTAATATCTAAACAACACCCATTAACTGGGCCTATTCAGTATACAGACGGACAGGTTTATGATATTTTAAGTATTTAACCTACAGTATAATAAATTATTTTTGTGTTTTTTTTAAGTATTTAACCTACAGTATAATAAATTATTTTTGTGTTTTTTTTTTTTAAATAGGCATACTTAAATTACATAATGATAAAAATTCTTTGCTTAGCGCCATTTCCATTAATTAATGGTTATCAATTCAACTTAGCATCATTTGGCTTGATATTATGTTAAGGTAAGGAACTTGACAGAAAAGGTGGAATTCTGACCATATTTTAACAGAATGATCGTGAAAGTCGACTTATTGCATACTGACTCTGATTGAATTGGAATAGTTTTAGTTACTTTTAAGATCATCTGAAATGAATAATTTAGAATTAAATGTTGTTTCTATTTCTAATCAGAAGCACCATGTATCTTAGCCGGTGGGACTTTTAAATGATCTGAATCTAAATGTTACGGAGCTTTGCCAACAGTCGGGGCGTGAGCAATATCTAACAATGTTCCTACCTCTACGATACATATCAATTTTATCCAACACTTTACTGATATAACAATATCATCCCACATCCTACAATTTTATTCACTTCTTACAAGCATCCGTTTTGTTTCAATACTTTTTCTCGTCATTCAGACTTGTTAATCACCATTACGACGAACGTTGTGAATGTTGGTACCCATTAATTTTATTTTATTTTCACAATATAAACGCTGATTATTTCGTAACAACTCTATTCATTACAAAATACTCATTAAGGATTGTTAATTAGAAGTCTCATTATTTTATATTCCTTGATGAACGTTATTTCTTTTATTGCGTCTTCGAAGGTTTCTACGTTTATATCACTCACTCTAAGGGCATCCGATTGTTCGCTGACGCTTATCGGAGGTCGAATCGGAGGGACTCCAATGCAGCAATCACAGCACGCCATTTTTACAATTTAATTTTATCACACAACAAAATGCACCGTTTGTTTTGTTTTAATTAAACCGTTTTATATTGCGCAATCATTGCTAAATTAAACTGAGCGCGTTTCAACTATTCATTAGGTTCACTACACTTTTCAGAGTTCACAATTGCTATCCTTGTGTGAATGGTCCGTCGTCCCGTTTAATCGTTTTGGCCGAGACACTTTGGCGGAGTTTGCGAGTATCTCGTCACTTTCGCTAGAGACTTTTGGATACTGTCAGGAGAGCAACGGGCTGGGCTGCTCGTGGTACAATGAGTTAAAAATATCGCTCGAAGATGCGCTCTGCCAACTCGCGATCGTCGGCTGTTGGTATTAGGACAACTCGAACTTTGATACCGCAATAAAGAGGAATACCCTGTCGTCATAATTTTAAATGTATTTTTCCATTGGATTAAGAGAATTTTCTAAACGATATTTTTATCGATGTTAACATGTCTCCTATTTAATTTTAATTTATGTCGTTATCTTTAAATATATTTCGGCGTATTTAATACTACACGCAGGAAGAGTACGTTATATTTTATCATCTGCTTGTAGTAAGCCTTGTTTATCGATCATCGACCTCACTAATACGTGTATCGAAACAATAGTCTATGATAATAATATTTTGTAATCGTAACATTTTTTGTGGTTTCATGCTATACCTAATTTTAATTAGGATTGTATTACAGTTGACTTATACCCTTTATTTTGTTTAATTAATCAATATTTGCAAAGGGAACGTGTTTATTGCCTGTACATTTTGATACGTGCCCAGGACAGTTCTTTAATCATTGCATCATTAAAGATGCGTAAATTTAACCTTCTACCTTCTATAATTCAACAAAGAATCTTATACTACTGTTAACTTTAACCAGCAAACTTCCAAATCTTTCTAACTGCTACTATATGTAATTTTTTTTCTCCACTCTGAATTTTATGTGATCTACGTTTGTCTTGGTCGTGAATCGTGAAAATCTCTTATCTAATTGGTTCTTGGTTCGTACTTACTGGCTCAAGCAGGCTCTGTTCGTGAAGCGTGACGAGAGGCTTCTCTGGCTTCGGCCTCGTGCTGAGGTAGAAGGCCGAGGCAGCTGCCACGCCAGTGAGCGCCAGCGCGCCCGCCGACCCGCCAACCATCCATAAATACTGGTCGATCTCGCTTACTGCACAAAAGAAAAGATGGGACATTAGTTAGAAAAATAAATTGATATAGGAAGGTTCTTCTAGATTTTATGTATATTTATAATCCTGGGACATTTAGAAGCAATGTGGTATCGTATAGACAAAAAACCTGGTCTGGAAAAAATAGGTAATTTACAGGTATTTCTGTAGACTTGAACTAATGTTCCTGCTGGTTATTATTTTCTTTTCTAGGGTCCGCCTTTCTTATAATATGTATGAAGTCCTATCTCTAGGTAGGTAATCCGGAGATTTTGACCCAAGTTTAATACTTCAATAACATCGTAGATAGTAGATGCCTACTGTGTACCGTGACAACCTTAAATTGCTGATTTATCTTTATGTATAATAATAACAGATGTTAGATCATTTAAACATTCAGGAAGGTTATGCTGTCCTAATCTAATCAAGTAGGTAAGTATTTTCTTTTAAACACAAACAAAGTAGTAACTAAGTTATACGAAATGAAACGAAACTGAATGGTTCTGAATCCTATTGGGATATAACTTAACATAAAATCTAATAAAACTTGTCCTAATACAGAGATACACTCTGAAACTTTCGAAAATAAGTACGTAGGTACTAGGTAAGCTTTTTCTTCGAAATCATTACCTCAGAAACGGACAAGATGTTGACATAACGAGGTGAAATACTGAGAAAAAGTAGCTCAAGAATAATAAAGTAATACCTGCTGATAAGTCATAAGAAATACAATTTATAGATGCTCGATACATGAACAAACAATCCGTCAGGGCACCGATTAATAAATCGTTAAAGCCAAATATGGTGATATGATAATGACAACCCAATAAAACTTAACAAAAGAGCTATCTGAGCAACTGGTACTTTCGATAATGACCTGCCTACAAACGACCTTCCTTGTCAATCTCGACGCCGCTAATGAAGATTGAAGAATTCTTTAAGAAAAACGACTCCTTCTGGCGGAAAAAGAAGTACTTGAAGGACATCTTTAATTATAACCGTTGGACATTGCAGATATATTAATAACTTTATAAATTCCGCTGTATAAGTGGGAAGGTAAGTAAATTGATCGTTCTTAGATGATTGTTGGTGCAGCGGCTTCTTAGCATACGCCTGCGCCGGCATTATGATCCTCCGCATAAGGAAATGTCAATAAAACAACTTTCATGCGCCCGAGCTACTAGTAGTTCCTGAACTATAAACCGCGTGCGCAGTCTAGCCAGTTTAGAAAGTGGAAACTGGGGAGCGTGCACAGACGACGCATTAGCGCATAGATTTCTCGGGATTCTCTCGCGCTTTCCACTGACATACTTTTACGGTGATATTTACGACATTACTATAAATGCGTATATGTATGTTATCAAGACTTTTCACGTACTTAACTAAAATTATGAAGAATCGTCGCTGTTGTAGTGTTTAATATTTTCTAGCAAGCGAGCGCAGTAGGAATATCGAAGTAAAAAATGTATTTTTTTTGTTATCATTTTGTTTGACACTATTGCAACTATCCTCGAAATAAAGCAAGACCAAATCCAAAAGTACAAAATTAGGGACAGGGTTATACAAATCGCAAAAGTCAATGTCGTAATCACCGTTTCAATCATTAGAAGGGCTCAAATTATTTGAAGGCAACGTTTAAGGTCACATTGTTGGCCTCGATACCTTGTCGCTTGTACAGCTAAATGTACTCGTCGATTTCAAAAGTTAGAACCTTGGTGATCTAATTTCCCCTCATTGAGCATTCAAAGGGCGTAACAAGCATGACGGCCCTTCGAGGGGCCCTTAGTCTTCCATTAATACAAACCGGTAATCACTGATTTCTATTGTTCTATTATATACTTTTCCTTTGTTATATTTCTTTTCATTATTTCCATTCTCTGGTGTAAAAATTTTATAATCTTGGAAATCGTTTACAATTACATTATCGCAACAATCACCTAAATGAATAAATATTCACAAGATTAACCCAATAATCGCGATAATTGTCACTTTACATGTCTAGACGTATAGTGATTTAATTCAGTAAGAATTGAATGATTACAATGTATTATAATAGCGCAAAAAAGTTAAAACATCAACTTCAACTTACAACTGTTGCATTGGTTCCACCAGATAGTTTTTTCTCGTGTATTTTCTTCAGTCTTCTTATTTTCAGTCTTCTTTAGTTTTTTCTGTATTTTTTGACACTTTTCCTTAACACTAAACTCAGTCTTTGGGGCTCCCATGTTCACTTTGTCCTTTTTAACTTGAAAACCGAACTTTCCGCTTCCCATCTTGATCAGTTTAGCACATAGCGTTCGATTCACATCAGCACAGTATGCACGTATAGGTACATTATCCTTTCCACTGACGCCTAGGGCATGGTCTGCGTCGGCTGAATTGATTAAAATGTTAAAATTATGACTGTACTATATAAGTACACGTTTGCCACTCGAGTGTCGTAAAGATATTCGATATCGAATTATTTTGTTGCGGAATGAAACGGAATCCATAAAACTAAAAGGTTTTATAGAGTTATCTCGAGGAGGCTTTGGCCTTGCAGGGTTCATTAACACTATTTAGTCGATAACTGAAATATAATCAAGCAACTGATTCCGTCGGTTGCTTATCTAGTTTGATTCACTCCCGTTGAACCGATTAGGTGCGTAGTGAAATTGGAATTAGTGGGGAATGATAATCAGGTGCGTTCGTTTGTGCATCGGTGATTCTAGATATCTAATAGACGAGATAAAGAACCATTTACGAATCCAATAATGTAAATTGACAATATTTTCCACATCAGTGAAGCGCGACCCTTATGCACGACAGAGGTATTATCCAGTTGTAAATATCAATCTAGAGCTCGCCATTTAATTCTGTGATTGCAACTTCGTTGGGAGTACCAAATGCTCTGTTGTGGTCGTGATTGTATAGTTAGTGTAACTTCTGAGAATTGACTTAATAGGCACTCAGGCAAATGTAGGTTTAAAACAGTGCAACATTAACAGCACTGTGGTAATAAACAATTAATGTTTATTTGCATTCACGAATAATCGCTGAGTGATGCAGGCACACAGAATACGGAAGAGACCACTAAAGACCCTAAGATTGTATCTTTATTACAATAAATACATCGGTGCACTGTCGAGCGAAATAATTGATAAGCAAAAACAAAGATAAAGCAAACGTCGCCTGACATAGCGTTTATGGGCTCAGTGCAGTTAATAAAAGCGGAAAAAATAACATCTCACATAATTAAACGTCATCTCTGTGAGTGGGTGCTCTCAGAATATGACCATGAATACTCCCATGGACATTAATGGCTGACGGTTCAATTACACATAAGGCCGTTTACACATTATGCCGTACGCCGCCACGGCGAGTTTTGATAGGTCTTATCAAAACTCGCTGCTGCCGCCGCGGCGCCATGTGTATGGGTTCATGCAAATCCAAGGGTAACTAATAAAGCGGCACCGCGGCGGCGGCGGTGCCGCTACAGCTACGGCATAATGTGTAAACGGCCTAAGACCAATGATAAATAAGCGGAGTGCTTTTAAAACTTTATGATCATTTAAATTAGCTTGCCGATTACTTCGAAATAGTATAATTGCTTTGATTATCCGCGAGATAATTATAGTGTGCACTTTAATGTTTTTAAGTTGAAATTATTAAAACGGACGTGTGATTATGAACCATAAATATTTACCGCTCTAATTTTTAAAACGTTAAAATTATGATAATATTGGAGTGAAGTCAATAAAATCAATGTTATCCGTTATAGTCTGTTTAAATTTTATGATGATGACAACCCTAAAAGTGTATTTGTTGTGATTTTACTCGGCAGAAGATTAACTTTTACAAGCTCGTGGAACGAAATTTTAATAAGCCATAAGCTGTATTTTTTCGTTACTGCTTTTTTGTGGCTGGTAATTTGCCAACAAAAAATCGATCACAATGAATACCGTAATGTTTCCTTGAAAACAGCTTTGATTATTGAGTACTGCAATGTTTTGCTCAGGCTACGACGAGCAAATAAATAGGACTTTGTACCTACATACACTAAGTCCCTTTGACGTTGAAATATTTATAGATATGGTCGACCTCGTAAATGCTTTACTACCCTAAGGTTGAATGTCACTTGCACCACAAGGTCTATTTGCCTTTGTGACAGTTGATATTATTTTCAACTTTAGTGAAGTTTCTATTTCCTAGGAATTGTTGCCAAAAGCAATTGCGAGACTATAATTACTTCAACTACTTGTAACAGTTCGTGTCTAATCCTATGTATGCCGAACTTCAATTCGCGTGGGACAACAAGCTCCTAATCCATGCATTGGATGCAAGGAGCATGCTGACCTAATAACAGCGTCCATATTCGTAGATAAGACCAGTCTTATTCTATTTGATTTAGTTTACTGTATTGAATATGAAGGAAGGTTTTCGAATTGTTTAGTGTCTTGAATTTCATCTTTCTAGCAACAAAGGCGGCAAACGACATCGCAGCAGGCCTAGACGGAGATGGCGGGACGAGCTGGACTCCTTTAATAAAGATTGGTCCTTGGCCTCTGGACAGAGAGAGGTGGAAAGAGAGTAGGGAGACCTTTGCCTAGCAGTGGGACAATAATGGCTAGTAAAAAAACTTTTTTACAAAAAAAACAACCGACTTAAAAAAAACTACAAAGTGATAAATAACTTTAATTTCGGAAGTCGGTGTCGTTGGTTCCGCATTTTAGTTTTTTGACACCGACTTCCGAAATTAAAGTTATTTATCACTTTGTAATGTTTTTTTTTTAAAGTCGGTTTTTTGTTTTGTAAAAAAGTTTTTATTTTTCACTTTTTAGTTGTACCTACCCTATCCCACAAAAATTCAATTAACACTAGTGCATTGAAGAATTGAAGACACCGACTAGAAGAATCATCAAAATTCGCATAGAAATGCCGGAGAGGCAGTAGATACATTTATGCATATAACTTCGTACATAAGAATAATTACCTAATGTATTATATATTAAAACCTTCCTGAAAGTATGTAGATCACATTAATGAAAGAATTATCAAAATCAGTTCATTAGTTTTTGAGAAAATCGCGGACATACAAACATACATACATACATACGGGTCGAATACAGAACCTCCTTTTTTAAAGTCGGTTAAAAATAAAACTCTACTTTATCATTATTTAGAGTTTGAACACTCCACAAATATTTTCGACACAATAAAAATGTGATTGTTAACAATACCCCGATAGACGTTATATTCGATCTCAGCTTCTTTCAACACATCGGTCACGAGTTTGGGCACGAGCTCGGTCAACACCGATAATACAGGAACAAAGCAGGCATTATAGTTATTAATTGGCCCGTTGTTACGTCCGCCTATAAGCCATATTTCATCTAACAACTGGCACTAACTAGTCGCACTAAAACTAGAAATAGTGAGCGTTTGGTTTATACGCACAATTTGTCGGTATTATGCTTCATTTATGACGTGAATGTGACAGGAGTTTGGTAACAGTGCCTTGTTCTTGGTAAATTATTCATTTATGTTGTGCTGAAATTATTATTGCCGTGCCTTTTTTCATTGAAAGCTCTAAGCTGCCTATATAAGATAACATACATAATCAGCCTATAATTTTCCCACTGCTGGGACACAGGCCTCCTCTCAGTGAGAGGGAGCTGCCTAAAAATATAGGGTATTTTTTCAGATGGGACTCTAGGGTGACCATCCTGTAGACTGGGTGCCTTTTTTTACCTACCTACCTAAAAAAATCATAATAATTAGACATCTCCATCTTTAGGAATCCCACCACCATACCGTGCGAAAACCGAAATGCTATAAAATATACTCCGCGGGAATTTATACGTAATGGTTCATTGTCATTGCATAATAATTTACTTGGGAAATTCGAATCTTCTATCATTGTTATGACCAGTGATGCATCGTCCACGTATGCCAATAGTTCTCGGAATTGATATCAAATACTTACAGCAGATGGTAGCTGTCATAATATGATAGTTAATGAATAAGTTAATTTAAATAAACAAACAAACATTACGAGTATTTATTATTGTTTGATATTAGGTTATGGTTTGAAAGTTCAATAGTTCAGTTCCAACTTAGAATTTCTTTTAAAAGAAGTTTCTAGTCCCAGTTTCCTCAATTTCTGCACGGTCAACCAGATACCTTAAATACTCATTACAGAAAACCATCAAGCCATTCAATAGGGACTAATAAAACTATCAAGTATTTCCGCTATCGGCACATTCACACCTAACGGTGACTCTGACATTTTGATCTGGTTCACGAAACAATAAAATTATATGCCTGTCATCGAAACTTGTTATACCGTAGGCCTATTCAAGTGTCATCACCCTCATTTATTTACAAGCTTAATAATCTGCATCGTTGCCATATACAGTAGTGCCACTCAGGCCAATGAACATAATCGGTATGTAGAATAGCGTTTGTGGTGTACACAATTGCAGTACAAATTCAACGACAATAATACAAATACTTCGATAGGAATTCCAAGTACTATTGTAGTATTAGATCGGCCAATAACAAAACGCGGGTTCAACGACCTGAGAGCGCAGCGTGTTTTGATAAGGTCGTCAATTCGCCATCCGCGATTTTTTTCCGAGAGAACCGCAGTTACAGTTAAAAAAGCGCTTAGCGGTCAAAAGCGGACCGTTTTAATTACTTCATAGTCACGTACTTGTAGTAAATTTTTACCGTTAATGGAAAGTGATATGACAAACCGGACGCTGTTCGATATTGGACCCACATTTTTTTTTTGAGAATCGCGTTTTACCGTATAGTAGCAATCAGATACGCCATCATGCATTCTTTTAATTTATACAATTTTGAGTAGTAACAGGCAAGTAGCCTTATTAAAAACAGTTTACCGATGCATTTACCAAATCAAAACAAACACATCCTCGTGGTGAAATACATAATTAAACTGATTAACATTTTTATTGCCGTCCGTATAACTTAATGTGTCGATCGGCACTGTTTAAATGCAAATCGAACTATCGCCATTCTATTCGCAGGTACTTTCGAGTCCAAAGTGTTTCAGGTAAAATATTCTAAAAATAAGACTTATTTTAAGTTAAAAAAAAGTTCAATAACCTATCAAGGAATATTAGTGGATAAATCGGCAATTCGAATCACATATCGAGAAAAAAAATCGGAAAGAAACTTACAGTTTCGAATGATTGAATCTATCAATCCGGAACCATTGAAAAGTCAATGGCTGCATTTATTTTTATGGTTGTCAATCAATGTTCGTGTTTGGTTAGATAAACCTCTAGCTTAATTGAAATCAAATAAAACACGAAAAACTACGAAAGAGCCATTTTTAAATGTGCGCGGTCATTGAAACTTGAGATGCGTAATGTTGATGAAATCGTCAATAATTTAAAACAAATTAATATCATCAAAAATGATTTCGCACAGAACATTACGCAAGCAAGTACCAATGTACGAACACGAATGCACTTCCTAGGCGTTGCGCCTGCGCATACGAAATGAGACACCCACGGTAAGTGAGTCACGTCCACACGCGCCTCCGGCCCTACTTTACTATTGTACATACATTATGTACAAGCAAAGACAATAATGTTGTTTATTGTACAGACTTCATCGTTCAAATGACGATATTAAATGTCTACAGGATGTCTTTACTGTTTCTTAGAACGTTTAGGGCTAATATTAGCGCGACTAAAAATGTTGTTCCAACTTTGTATGGTATGGCTTCTTTATAACGTTTCACTCATCTTCACTTAGGTTTACGATAATGTGCAAAACGCTGTCAGAAGTACTAAAGGCCAATTAATTATAGAGACAGCTGCAGATAAAAAATGTACAATATTTTGAAGGGTCCATCAAGCGAAGAACGTAATTCAACGTTTAAAAGTTTAAGGTCAGGGGCGAGCTTAAACGAGAAAAGGGTTTGATCTTTTTGTTGTGCGTTTACATGTACTAGTTCCCTTCAATTTGTATGAAGTAACCTTCGAATCTCGTACCGACAACAAGGTAACTTTAGATCATTTATCTTCGTTGTACAGGACGTGAGACGTCGTGTTGACTGAATACGTTGCAATTTCTTTGGCAGTGCTCAAGGCCTATGACATGAATATAATTAGTAATAATAAGAACGGTTCACTCGCCAAGCCGTATTATTATTGAAGGAAGGAATTGAAGGGGAACGTGTAAGTCCAATGCTTTGGTTGTGTACAGTACAGAGTCATCGCACCTTGCAGATTTTTTTATTGACAGAAAGTTGGACTGGATTGTGACTAATAATAAAAGGGATTGCAAGCATTCATTGACTTATTAATTCATCATCTGCCTAGCCTTTTCCTAACTATGTTGGGGTCGGCTTCCAGTCTAGCCGGATGCAGCTGAATACCAGTATTTTACATGGACCGACTGCCTATCTGACCTCCACAATCCAGTTAAGAGTGGTTGTCAGACTTTCGGGCTTCTGACGACCCGTAAAGACTGTCAAAGATCCACGAATGACATCAGCCAAATTAGATAGATCGAGACCTAGCCAAATTCAGACATACTATAATGAGTGAGAAATAATAAACAATGTGTAGCTCTGCAAAAGCTAAGTAGAAACAAAATGTTTTCTAAACATATTGAAACACAAAGCAATCATTAAAGTTACGCAAGAATAGACTATAAATTAATAGAAAAGAAGATCTTTCATTCTATACTCGTTCAAAGTAATACAGTATGACTAATACAGAACCATCAATCAAGTACTCTCATTACTCACATGCCATCTTTAGACATGAAAACATAGGTCAGTTGCATTGTATTTATAATTCCCTTTTCCTCAAATAGAGCGGGAGTGGGTTTTATTCCTCGTTTTCCTCCTCGAGAAAGCAGGTGCGCGCTAACGAGCCGACCAGTACCATTTGGCCCTAATGTCGGATCAAACGACCTTTCCCATCTCGCTCAGACTCACACCCATTTTATGGAGAAACTACGACAACGATAGAAGTTTCGAGAAATCTAGATTAAAAATCAATTCGATCAAGTTCAGTGTCATTGTCAAGTGATATAACTGAAGCAATTTATATCTTTATAACAATGCCACTCGATATATGAGTGCTGTGCAGGCAGTTAAGTTCAAGTGACATTTTACGTCATTACTCGCGATGTGTTCCTCGAAGAGATTAAAGTTATTCGCGTTACGTCTCTAAATGCATGTGGGTATAGTTTATAGCGAGACAAAACAAAGATTCTCTTCAGAGCGCTGGTGACCCACAAACGCACAATGGCTATCGAATTTCTACCATAGCTAGAGCAAGTCGTGATCGCCTCAAGCACGACTGCATTAGATCGCTCTTTGCGTATTAAAATTAATCGCCAAAGCCTTATGGGCTATTATGAATGTTTGCTGGCTTTGAATTGACTATGTTAGTAAAGTGAATACGATATCATTTCAAGCATTGGAATACGATATCATTTGAAGTATTTTTAATCATGTTATTTACAATGCTGTACCTACCTAATAAGTAAGATACAATTAATTTTATAATTGAATTTTTGAATACAAAAAATATTAATAATAGAGGTAAGTAAGGTACTATGATGTTAGATTGGATTCCGCAATCGAGCATAACGCAACAAAAAATGCTATAATAAAAATATTAAAGTTAACGCAGATATAATCAACCGCATGACGTCTTTAGTTGCAGTTAAAAACAATGATAAAATTAAACAACATGCAAAAAAGGAAAACACAAAACAGAAAACACGACAACAAACATTGCGACATTCGAGCGGCGACAACATACACTCTCCCGGCAAACTCGTACACTTTACCTATAAAATTTGTAAACACTCAAGAGTTTCGGTTATCGCGAGTCGGTAATCGTCACTAGTATCGTATGGGTCGTTAAAGCTACCGGGCCGTTGAGGCGGTATCGCGGTAAGCGCGTGCGCAGGCTTATACGCGCGGCCGTTGCGCCGGCCGTCCGTTGCGACAATGCGCTTCCATGTTGCCGTGTGCTGCCTCCCCCAGTCTCACCAATTGCCTAGCCACCTCTCTCTTTTGAGTTGTCACGGGTCGGGCCAACGGTAAGCACTCAGGCCCGCACTTTGCTATCTTTCATCAGTGTTGAAAGCGACTGATGTATTTGCAAGGGTGTCATATAAATCTGAACATGACTTTGATTAATATCCGAAATTAATAATGAAATATGAAACGAGGAGTCACGAAACACTTTATATAGGCGTGTGGATCCTTTGTATTATAAAACAGCTATATTTCAAAATGAGTCAACATAAGACTTTAATAAGCAATATATTTCAGGCTTCCATTTGATCGCGTGTTTAGAATCATGTGAAATCCGAGGTGAAATAGAGCGGAATTCGTGTGCATAACATTATTGAGATGGATCGATTGAAATGTTAACCATGTTCACAAAAGAATAATAAAAAGTGAATGATCGTCATTTATCATTATGACATATTGAATAAGGATATAATCAAATATATTGATACCATTTGTTGACTCTCTACCTAATCATAGATTGACCGTTTTGTTAGCTTCAATTGAATTTCAATTATTTTATTTCCCTATATCCCTACATTGATTCATGGAATACAACATGGTTTCCTGGCTATAAAATGTCTACGATAGCATTC
Source organism: Amphipoea lucens (assembly GCA_947508005.1). Taxonomy (NCBI): domain Eukaryota; kingdom Metazoa; phylum Arthropoda; class Insecta; order Lepidoptera; family Noctuidae; genus Amphipoea; species Amphipoea lucens. The sequence goes on from OX382374.1 coordinate 11,136,717, forward strand.
CCAGTTTACCTAGTTTTCCTACTATCAACAGCGAGTTGTACTATAAAGCCGCTGTAACCGCTTTGTTTGTTTAATTTAGACTAGCCACACACATCCATAACCGCTATTCTACTTCGTTATACTCGGCTAGCTTTAGGTATATATGAATTGTTATGCTTATGAGAAACACTTAAAAGATATTTATCTTTAAGTGTTTCTGAAGTGCAATTTGCGGTATCCTTGTATTCCTGTATTTATTAAATGTGAGCCGAGAAGATAACAAAATCTTATATCGCGTTGATAGACAGATAAGTATTGCATTAGTAACATGTCGTAGAACGAAGATTCATATCGATACGACCAATATCAAATCTTCGTCAGACGAGACGACCTATGGTTTCCATAACTAAAAAAAAATGAAAATGCAAACTTGTTACAAGCGTAAATGCTTCTTCATAAAGAAGCTGAAGCCAAATTTGTCTACAGAATACCTATCAAAGTTTTCCTATCTTAAACAAGGCTCCAATATTGGCAAATTTATGAGAACATTAGTTTGAATCAACTGATGGATGGATATAGGCATCGTGCAACAAACAATTAAACGTACAATAAAACAAACAAGAGTAGGAAGCTAATATCATACTTCATTCAATCATCATCATCAATTAATCATCATTGCGATTTGCAATCAGTAACCTGACGTCAGCAATTTGCCTTGTTATAATGATTTACGGGAATGTTCAATGTTCAGTAATAGACGGCGATATAATAATGTATACTATACAGAAGAGACAAATTTTACAATTCTACACTTAAGAATGTTGTCCTTTCAAAGCAAAACAGGACTCCCAATAAGTATAAGGAAACCATAGAATGGAGACCGCATAGTCCAGTGGCTCAGACTACAATAGCACATTAAAAATTATGGCTTAGCCCTGCCAAGCACTGTCACTCAGAATCTTTAAACTGTTGCAGTTGGGAGAATCGACCTCTCTAAAGCGTTTTATACTACTGGAGTTACAACAGATACTAAATATTTGACGATTTCTTTTCAATAAAACAAATACAACCATGAATCAGTCTTTTTTTCAAATAAGGATGAAAGAATCAGCTCTTTTTGATCGTCAAAAGTAACAAAAGACAGCCGCCAAAAACCCACCCTTCACTACCTACTTCATAGTACTTGGGCTAGGAAGATGTGGCGCAAAATTCTTCCCTGCAACACGTCTCTGTCTTTTTCAGAACTCGATAGGTATTATTTATCATATTTTTTTATTAAACCCAAAGGATTGTGGTAGATATGGTAAGGCGGATTACACACTACAACGCGTCATGCGGTGGGGCGCAGTTAACGCGCCCCCGCGCGTGATTTTTTACATAATAATTCAATAAGAAGTCGGTTAAAAACGCGGGGAATTTGGCTTCGTTTCCCGGGACCCGTCGCGTGGCGCGTTGTTACATTGTGTGATCCGCCTAAACATTGTAGCTAACCTTTTTTGTTTAGTTAGATATTGACTTTAGTATCTATGAATTGCGCTTTTTTATTTGGCCTCGATTTTCGAGTTGAATCAACGATAACAATAAAGCAGATAATCCTTCCCACATTTACAAAATCGTATCTAAAGACGTTCCTATTTCAAATAGTATCTACATAAACATAATACCTAAGGACATCAAAGTTATTGACTGATACTTCCTTTGCGAACGTTAACATATACACGCAACTCTTACGAAATCCGTAATATAAACATTGACATAGGCATTAACCGTGTCAATGCAGTAAAACAAACAGACGTACAGTTCGCAAGGGCGTCGAAATAGACCGAACATATTGGCAGAATCGGTGCTAACTTGTATTTGAAATACATGAAAATGTTTAGACGAATATGTTAGGAACGTGATGTATGTCGCGTTCGGAGAACAGCAAGCATCATCGATGCAAAAGGACCGGCTTGGGTCATTGACCCGCTTTTCTACCGTAGTGACTACGGGCCTTAACATTTTATTTCAGAAAGGCCTCCGGTCCGGTAGTTCGGTAGAGCGAGTTGTGTACAAAGTTGAATTAAATCATGAGATTTGCTACGATGAATCTGGAATGGAGCCAGATTTACCAAGATGGTATTGAGGATCAATAAGCTGAAGTGACTGAGGGACAAGCATATCTATCGAAAGAAGACCAGCCTGATAGATTGACGGCCTAGTAAAGTTAACGCGATTACCTGGATGCACATTGCTCAAGGTAGAATCCTGAATTCCAGTGAACTGGCTAAAAGAAGTCAACATTGGGAGGAAGACAGAGATGATGTAACACCGACAGCCTTCATTAGGAAATCTACTGTTGGGAAACTCGCCTAGTGTCCCTTAGGTTGTTTCAAGCTTACACACAATCCTCATTGCATATTTCATCTCGGTCTTTACATGAAAAATATAAATGACAGCATGGCTTTCAAATACTTCCAATCATCAGAGCTATGATATTTTAGAAAGTACCAACTTAGCTATTAACTAATTTCTTCACGTTTATATTTTCCAGCAACAGGCGAATGAGTAGAAATCTACAATTAAAACTTATTTGAGAAACAGATGAAACTAATATTGCTGCAGTTATTCTTGCGATTAATACCGGTAAACCAACTCTTTGATTATTTCAGTACAAAACAACCGAGAGATCAAAGTATGCCATAAAATCTTCACAAAGGTGAATTGCCTATATACATAAAAAAGACATTGCATTTTAAAAACATATTGTCTTGGAAGTATATAGCGGAACTTCAGTGGTTTGCCAACGACCCGGTACTCTTTGTAAGTGTAATTTGACGTGCAATCTCTGTTATGTAGGCAAAATAAATAAGGCAAACAGCCAATCATTCAGAATTTTATTGAGAGAGCTATCTTATTATGGTAACGTAATCATATAAACAATAATGTAATACCAGAAGTGGTTCATCAAGAAAAAAGAAAAATAGAGTGGGATAAAATGATCTGGCTTTTAATAAAAACTGTACCAATGGAACGCAAGATTCTCACAGAAATCGCACTTTGTGTTAACTTACGCTTAGCTGAACCAAAACCTAAAATTTTGCTTATAGTGCCAACATTCGGAACCCAAAATCTGATAGTACGACAAAAAAGTCTCATCGTACCTATTAAGAAACGCCAGCCCTATTCGTGGTCGCACAGACTAAACTCTGCAAATCTCGTGCTGTGTGTAAACAGTTTGGCGCAACGCCTGGACGGTGACTATCTAAATCGCAAGGCTAGCGTGCGCGGCGATTTTCAAAGACTCCACATAATTGTTGTCTCACGTTTTATAAGTAAATAGAACTGTTTTACATTTAAATTGTACCTTTAACTTTAGGGTCTCGATTTGGTTTTATATCTCTGTCACGCAACAATAAACTTCGGTGCTTATAATAGTAGGTAGACGTAAGGATAAGACCGGATCCATCTCCAGTGAAGTTGAGGAAAAAGCTTAGTCCTTATTCACAATAAGTAACGAATAAATATCTCGCCTGTATTCGTAGAAGCCACAAGATAGCTTCGGATAATAATAGGGCAAGGCTCGGTCCTTGCAATTTATCGGCTCCATATCCTCCTCAAGTCAACTCCGGATGCTATGACAGTTTCCTCAAAGAAAAACGTGCCGAAAATCGAACACAAAAATTAACCAAATAGTTTAACCAATATTTTGGGTTCCGAAAATCGATCACAGAAAGTAACCAATCTATTATGAAGTAGTTATAGTAGTTATTCTGAAGTATCTGAAGGCCATTGTACTCATCATTACGAACAACTTTTACTATAGGGCCAAACCTGATTCCGCGAAAAAAAAATCAGCTGTTCCCTACATTTTGACGAGAATATAAATGTAGAGAACAGCAGATTTTTTTTTAATAGGTAGACCTTTTAATATTATAAATTAAAGCCCCTTTTTTAACCGACTTTAAAAAAGGAGGTTCTGTATTCGACCCGTATGTATGTATGTTTGTATGTCCGCGATTATCTCAAAAACTACGGAACTAATTTTGATAATTCTTTCATGAGTGTGATTTCCATACTTTCAGGAAGGTTTTAGTATATAATACATTAGGTAATTATTCTTATGTACGAAGTTATATGCATAAATGTACTGCATCTCCGGCATTTTATGTGAATTTTGATGATTCTTCGAGTCGTGTCTTCAATGCACTAGTGTTAATTGAATTTGTGTGGAGTAGGTACAACTAAAAAGTAAAAAATGAAAAATAAAAACTTTTTTACAAAAAAACAACAGACTTAAAAAAAAACCATACAAAGTGAAAAATAACTTTAATTTCGGAAGTCGGTGTCAAAAAACGAAAATGCTGAAGCATCGACACCGACTTCCGAAATTAAAGTTATTTTTCACTTTGTAGTGTTTTTTTTTAAGTCGGTTGTTTATTGTATCTGTCTTTATGATCGCATCAATTCGAGAATTAATTTCCGGAAGGTTTATGTGGTTGTATGTATATGTAGGTTTGAAAGTTGTATATAATATATTAATATTAAACTAACGAAATAATAAAGGAATCTCTACGTTTTGTTAAATCATAAAAACCGTGCAAAGCAGTTGCGGGTTCGCTAGTGTAACATGAAAAAGCAATTGGTCACCGTTAAATCTAGATAAACCTTATTCAAGACACATACTTACGTAGATTCAAGTCACGTCTTTGTTTTTTCAAGTTCAGAAACACGGACCTACCTCAACTACCTACTCAAAATAATGCAGAACATTATTATAAACAGGAAGTCTATAATTATAAGCACCTAATTGATATGACGACATATCATTTGCATACCCGAGAATATATTCTACCTATCGATACTCGTAAAATTGAGAGCTTCCTTTTAGTAAATGGTTTTACTGCAGTTTTTCAATATCGTTAAAACAAATGAAGCTTATAATTAGACCTGTATTAATAGCACGGTATAAATAAGAACAATATTAAATGAGAACAACATAAAAGGCAGCAAAATATATGGTAAAAATATATATAATATCGAAAAAGATCTGATAAAATGAAACTATTTATATTTTTATAAAAACTTCAAATGGTCTTCGAAACATTTTTCAATTTAGAACTGATTAACACAAGCCAAAATGCAGTTTGATAATTCTGTTAGATACTCTTTGTTCCGACGACTTTAAGCCTTTCAAACACCAGAGCGGTCAGTCGTCAATTTACATGTGATTTCTAAATCAATAGACGATAAATTCAGTAGACCCGAGACTAGTTGGTAATTTAAAGGCTTTAAAAAAGGACAATATAAAAACCTCGGCACAAACTACAAATCTTTTTCAGACTGCAATTTTCCTTAAGCCAATCACGATTTACCTGACGAATCACGATAAATCGCAAGGTGTATAGCCAGCTTTAAAGAAATGGCAATATTAAATTGTATAGAATCGAATTTTATTGGCCGGCTACCCACACACTTAGTTACACTGAAATTACAGTTCGGCAATAAACCCATACCGCGGGAAATAAGCATACCCGCAGGTGGTAGCAGAAAAATGAAAGACACGATTATAACTCCCCACAATAGTGTCATTAATCCTTTATGGGTTCCTCGACCCCGGTTCTCGAGTGATAGACAATGGTGGTAGTCGTGTTTGTGAGCTGAATTAATGCGTATGCACATGCAATGGGAAGCGGGACTCGACCAGCCTTGAACTTGTGCATGCACTTCTATGCAAGCGATGAATGCGAAAGCAGTCGCCATTTCTAGTCGGCACGTCATGTAACGCGTACGTAAAAGCCGACACGCGGCATTTTCCAACTAGCCGAACACAGAACGCACCTACGCGTCGCTCCCACTGCACTGGACTGAATGCACTCCGTGCTTTCATCTGTGTAACACCGTGTGCGCAGGCCGATAACACTGAAATATGTTAATTAAGCGTTGACGACGCCGTATCTAAGTGCACTCGTCAGATAAATATAATCCTCTACTACTATTTCAATAATAGGTAGAACATAACTGTAGAATACCTCATAAAAATTAATTTAAATTCAAAAACGTGTTTTTGCACTTTTTATGATCATGGAGGGGCTTCTGGCTGAGTAATAACAGCCGCGTGGGTCGATCGATCAGGTTAAGCTACGCTTGCCGCGGTTGGTCCGTGGATGGGTGACCGTCCTTACAAATCAAGACCCCTTCGTGCCTCGGTAAGCACGTTAAGCCGTTGGTTCCGGCCGTCAATCGTGGACCTTTGGCAGTCGTTACGGGTCGTCAGAAGCTCAAAAGTCTGACAACCAGTCTTACCAAGGGGTATTTTATTACCCAGTAACTGGGTTGTGGAGGTCAGATAGACAGTCGCTTCATGTAAAATACTGGTATTCAGCTGCATCCGGTTAGACTGGAAGCCGACCCCAAAATTGTTGGGAAAAGGCTAGGCAGATAATGGCAGATGATATCTCATCCGACCGAAATGATACAACATGTTATAATGCTACAACATGTTATAACGCTAGTTAGTTGTTGTCACGCTAGATTATAAAATATGTTTAAATAAATAGATTTTATATAACACTAGCTGACCCGACAGACGTTGTCCGTCCAAGTTTCAATAATTCATACAAAATTCTCATACAAAATACACTTTCAGTTTTTCTGAATATTCCAATTTTGTCGGCAACTTTTCATACAACTTTTCTTTCATACAAATCTTGTTCTGACAATAATAATTACAAACACAAAAAAAAGAGTTAGCCAAATAGATGCAATAGATGCAATCGTTCTGAAGTGATACGCGTACATACATTTAGCAATTGATTTTCATTTATATAGATGAGTAGGTAGCTGAAAATCTCTATGCATATCTGTATCTAAACATAACAACATAACATAAAGTCACGCCTGTATTCTCCAAAGGATTAGGCAGACAAGTACCTATAGTACATCCACATTTCGCCATCTTGAAGTGAAATAGCGATTTCATCTTGCAAGTCCATCTAACAAATGGTAGGAGCCAAGCAGTTGGTAATAATAAAACTTATACACTTAAATACTCGTGTTTTATACTAATCTTAGTAAATACATAAATGTCAAAGTAAGTTATAGTCGGTTTCAAAGATATTTTCACTAGTGCTTCTAAAGAAATGACATTTAGCGATTTATGTTTATGCGTTTACATTTTTATATTCGTAAGCTATCGCGGTTTAACTATGAAATTGAACATGTTTATTTATTGGGGGTTCAGTATCTACACCATCATTAACATCTATTTACATGTCGACTAACATTAACAAAGCCTAAATTGTTAGCAATATTTTTAAAGGAACTGTGGATTTAACGTACTTATGTAGGTACATACAGTGCCCCCTCCAAAAGTTAGCCGACATTTTTCCACTTCAGCTGCATTTTAATCTATATAAATAAAAACGAATCGCCGAAATGTATGTACGCGCATAACTTCCGAACGACTGCACCAAATTGGATAAATATTTTTTGTTGTGTTCGTTATTGCCAGGACAGGGTAGGTTTGTATGAAAGAAAATTTCGGAAATTCGAAAAAATAATTGCACCCGTGTGAAGCTGGGGCGGGCCGCTAGTTTAAAATAGTTTTTGATTTTTGCATTGTTTTTTTTTGTATATTTTTTTTTTATTTTGTTGTAGCGTACACACTATAACATTTTATTGACTAACCCCCTTACTAATAAACGTATTATATCAGATGAATAGTTACACAGCGATTTCTCTCTTTCAGTCGTCAGTTATTTGACTTTCGAAAGAAGAAAAATTAAATTAAAAATTTAAAAAACCCCCGACTCAAACAAAAACCTCTAAAAAGTAAAATAATAATATATATTAGCCCTTTAAGTTTAATATAAGTTGCAGGAAATATTTTGATCCAAGCGTCCTCACGTCGGGGGACGGCTAATGAAAATTGGAAGTTAACAACAGTTATGTTTCTACAATAGCTACATTCATTATTGCTGGGTTTAAGCCTCATCTGTTTGGCGTTTTCATTAGCCGTCCCCCGACATAAGGACGCTTGGATCAAAATATTTCCTGCAACTTATATTAAACTTAAAGGGCTAATATATATTATTATTTTACTTTTTAGAGGTTTTTGTTTGAGTCGGGGGTTTTTTAAATTTTTAATTTAATTTTTATTTCTTGCTTTTTAAACTTTATAATATTATATTACTAGTAAACATACTATACGATCCACATGTGATTAGCCGAAATCTGCGCAGCTGTACGTATTTTTTTACCACAGTGAAGCGAAGCTAGTTAGGTACTCGTGGTCGTTGGCGTTCATTCCATACTAACGTATTCCTCTGTGAATTCGCCATTTCTGGTTGCGGCCATCTTAGATTTTAAATTTGTAATAGTGTATAGTATTCTACTAGTCAAGCCCTTTCATTTGATACCCATATTGAGGGAATTATGAAAAAAATAATATAATTCGCCATTTTGTGGTGGCGGCCATCTTGGTTTTGAAATTTATCATAGTGTTTGGTATTCTACTTGTCAAGCCCTTTCATTTGATACCCATATTGAGGGAGTTGTGAAAAAATATGTAATCCGCCATTTTCTGGCGGCGGCCATCTTGGACCGATTTTCTTCAAACATAGCTAAGAACACTCGCGACTAATTCACCTTTCAAACAAAAAAAACAAAATCAAAATCGGTTCATCCGTTCGGGAGCTACGATGCCACAGACAGACACACACACACACACACACACACACACACACACACACACAGACACGTCAAACTTATAACACCCCGTCGTTTTTGCGTCGGGGGTTAAAAACAAAGCGTTGTGTAACTGTACAGACACTATACAACTTTTATTAGTAAGGGGGTTATTCAACTACTGACTTATCATAAAAAATAACTATGACTCCCTGATTATTTTTTGTTTATTTTAAATGATAATGCGGTATCACAGCTGAATTGGAAAAATGTCAACTAACCTTTGGGGGCACTGTAGGTAAGTAATACACATTCCTCTTACTAATAAAATACTTATTATTATTAATAATAAACGTTGTATAGCGTCTTTATAGTTACACAACCCTTTGTCTCCGTCTTTTGAAAGTCAAATTACTGACGACTGAAAGAGAGAAATCGGTGTGTAACATTCATCTGACATAATACGTTTATTAGTAGTAAGGGTGATGATACTCAGCAGCCATTAAATACACGGTATCGCGTTCTGAGAGTTAAGTAAAGGATAGTTGAGTAATTTTCCAACGATCTCGCGAATTGTACGGGGTAAACAGCCAGTAGGTTGCGGGGTCAACGACCCGCCAACCGGTCGGGCTTTAAGCTTTGCCGAGCGAACATAGTGAGACAAACTTGGCCCACATTTCAAAGCTATTACAACTGGTATAAATGTGTAGGTGAACGCGAGAGATCCCGGATTAACCATAGTCTGATTTCGGAACATGCTAAGGCTGCATCTAGGCATTGTTGTGCTACGATTTTTTACAGCTAAAAACAAAGGTGAAAAATTCTAACAGCACCTCCGCCTCGCTACAGATAAAAACAACGGCCTGTATGTATATTTGTCCCACTGCATTGGTAAAGGCTTTTCCTTATATCGGCACGAGGTTGTTACAGATCATTTCGATATGCAAATTCTAAAATATCTCATTTGGTTACTAAAATAATATAGCGGTGTATTTCTTTACACCACATGAAAAGAAAATTAAATGTCAATCATTTTACATGCCATACTTGAATCTAAAAAGGATATTGAAAAACATCCAGTTTCTCTAGAACCTACCGTCTACGTCAAAAGTGACATTCAATTAAAATAGACCGCGAGTATCTACCATAAAACTATTTTCTTACTACCAGCAGGCTTATCACATACACTGACATGTGTCACAGTTTGTACGATTTTTAACCGACTTTGTATTTTATATACGATTAACTGCGCCCCGCAGTTTCACCTGCGTAAGTCTCGATCCCGTGGGAATATCGGGATAAATGATTTATTATCTGTAAGTAGGTTTGTACAAACACTTTTACACGTCAATCATATTTTTTTTAAGCTAGATGAGATCGGCATTTCCTATCTGACTACTCTGAGAAGAAAAGCCGAAACAAACTCAGAGGTCACAGTCTCTTTTAAAGCCTGGACAAAATCTTGGTCAGATCATGTGAAGACCATGTAGATTGGTGTCTGAAATGGTCTTTTGAGGAAAGAACCTCACAGATTGAGCGGAACTGTCTAGTCAGTGCACGCATTTGTCAAAAATCGTGCAGCTCAACTCAGAACTTGAGGAGCTCAACGATTCGACGAACAATACCAAAGAAAGGACATTTGGGTAGGCCGCCGGGAAAAAATTACCTTATGTAACCTATGTCCTAATCCAGGTCATGGTCTACCCATGTGCCAAATTTCATTCAGATCCATTCAGAAATTTTATCGTGAAAGCGTAACAAACATAAATGCAAAAAATCAAATCTTTTCTCTTTATAATAAGTATTAAGTTTAGACTAGCTTTTGCCCGCGACTTAATCCGCGTGAAGTTTTACTATAAACTAAATCCTATGATACTCTGCAATACCTACTGTAGCTTCCCATAAGTAAAAGAATTTTCGGAATCGGATCAGAAGTTCCGAAGATTATTCCTACATACAAATTGCCTTTTTTATTATTAGTATAAAGAAGTGTAGAAAAATCTGCCGTGACACATCTCTTCACGCGACTTTTTGTATCGTCCTCGTAATAAATTCATTATTATAATAGAGGCAGCACTTTTCTCAATATTTCCTTGTTCGCTTCGTCATCGACTTTTATTAATTTGCAACATTGAAAAGCTTCCAACCACACTCCATAAACAATTTTAATGATATTATAACGGATTATGGTAGTCCCAACCTTTTACGTGTCATTGGACAATATATTCTCTCGTTAATAACTTTGTTAACGATAATAGGTATATTGCAGTAGTTTATTACTCAGAAATAATTCGAGTTGGGTGAAAAATTATGTAATTTTGCTGTAAGGAAGTAGGTAGGTTTGGTGACTCATAGTTTCAAAAATAAGTTTTTCTTTGAGGGGATTTATACAGGGTTTTACGGAAAGGGTATATCAATACAAACGGGTTGAAGAGTGTATCTGGTCTAGAATCTCTGTACAAAATTTCAGCTCAAAAGCATTAACTTTGAAAATGCTTAATATGTTTTTATTTCGACATCACGGCGCTGCACTGGCGCGCGGCGTCGTGATGTGCGTGTACTAGACGCACAGACACACTACAGATAATGGATAATGACCCTCGTAGTGCGGTGACACGTTTGTTATGATTTCAATTTAATAAACTATCGAAATAAAAAAAATATTAAGCATTTTCAAAGTTACTGCTTTTGAGCTGAAATTTTGTACAGAGATTCTAGACCAGATACACTCTTCAACCCGTTTGTATTGATATACCCTTTCCGTAACACCCTGTATTAAGACATTATTATAAATTAATACTATTAAAGTGTTTCTGACGACGTATAAGTAACCGTAGTAGGTGTCAATGTTAATGGTTTACGATGTGTAGGAGGTGCGTTATATTCATTTAAAGTCTGGGGCTTAGGTATTACTGCCTCATTGATCTAGTGGTCGCAAGAGCTACTGCTGAGTATGAGGTCCTGGGTTCGATTCCCGGGTCGGGCAAATTGTTCGGTTTTTTCACCTGGAATTTCTCAGCAGCAGCCCGGGGTCTGGATTTGTACCCAATTAATGGCAATAGGCTCGCCCGTATTACAAGGCGAAATGTGGTTATACTATAGGCACACCTCTGGCTAACCCTTCGGGGAATACAAGCGTTATATTACGTTATGACTCTGGTATTACTGAAAAACGTTGTCCCGACAACATCGGACATGAAAACTAGAGTCATTTCATTAGCCGGGTTTTAGTTTTTTAAACATTTTTTTATTTATTTATTTTGGGGCTTATTTCAGTAATATTAACATTTTTGAAATGTGCTAATTAAGCACTTTTTATTTGATACCCCACAAGGCACCATCCCAAAACATTTCAAAACTTTTATTTTTAAATTCATTACTTTATGTCCTCTAGAGGGCGCCATATTGAATTTAGTGTGACGTCACTAGCCTATAACCAGTTGACGGTCAACACGCTTCTAACGATACCTCATTTGTCAAATTATTATAAGTACTTTTGAAGTTATGGGGGAACAGATGCACATACAAACATACATACCGGTCAAAATCATAACCCTCCTTTTTGCTTCGCCGTAGTCGGGTAATTAGGCTGAGAATCAGCACTTTTCGAAAGTCAAAATTACATAAGACAATCCCCCAAAACGCCCGCCCTTCACCACTTCCTAGTGCTTTCGCTGGAAAGAAGAAGTGGCGATGGCGCATGGCGCCACAAACACCCCAGCAGCTCAGTGCACAGCTGTCTGTTCAGTTTAAAAAACAAACTTGCTTCTATACAATAGTGTAGTAGTGAGTTCTATAGTGCTTTGGAAAGCATTTTATATTTATAACAAACAGCCTGAAAGATGTCTGATGATTAGGGGTTTGGAGGATAAGAAGGCGCTGGTGAACAAGAATTTTAAGGTAACTACCTACAATCATGTGTGAACGTATGTATAGGTAAATTACAAGGCAACATACAATGCAACGCAAAATTGTGCACAAACGCTGCCCAATAACATTAAATTGCGTATAGCGTGTGTTCCCAGCTTTATAATATTTGATGTTACCATAGCCAAACGCACAAAAGATATCACACGATATAATAAACTGTACCAATGTTTTTCTCCAAGCTATAAAATATTTTTAAAACTGTTCATAAATAGTTCTTTTTTTATTATCTAATTATGTTGGGTGTAATAGGCAATTAAATCTGATTTAAAGCCCGATTAGGCCATTTAGACGTTTCAAATAAATTTTATGAACCATTAAGGACACCTGTAGGATACCTATAAAAATAATGTAACGCAAAATATGCTAATAGAAGAATGATAACTGCAATGCATTAGAACTCTTTATTTTATCATGCGGTTTTACTCTATTTAGTGGTAAAAATAGGCTTGGCAGGCAACCCCTCGTGTTCGTGGCTGTTGCAAAACAGCTAGGTAATACCCGCTTTCAGTAAACAACTAATAACAGCTTTCAATAAACCCCCGGGATCGCCTACCTTGTGATTTTTAAACGAGGCGTTGCCAAATCCTAAATTTCTGTTACACCGTCGATTGAAACCGCCTACTTCCTGCAAATTAGCTACGCTATAAATTTAATATTACATATCACGATGTTAGTTCAAGAGGTTCTTGTATTTGCCTCTTACCTGTTTCCACTAACGCTAGGCGACACATAAATGAATGCCTAATTAAAATCTCGCTGGTGAGCTATCAACTTTCGGCGCCAAGCCTGATTATCTGGAACATATGCGTTTATTCTTTAAAAAAATCCCATTAATCATTATGTTATCATCGTAGCAAACGCTACGCAAATCTCGTAGCTCTACGAAACTAAATTGGAATTCCGCTACAATTATTTTCTCACATACCAAACCAACAAACCAAAAACCAACCAAACCAAAAACCAACCAAACCAAAAACCAACTCAAACGTTAGATCAACCGTTTAGAAAACAAGTCGATCTGTATCGTCGAGTTTCTCTAAAGTTTATTACTTTGTAGTCGGTTCAAAGACTTTGATACATACTAGTCGTCCGAAAGAGAAGAGATAATGTGCTAATTTCCCGGCGAAGCGTTTGTGCGTCGTAAACAGTTTTATTGTTATTGCATCAGCCTGAAAGCAAGGCTCTGTGAAGTCAACTATTTTCTAATATACATGTGGAATTTAGCATGGGGTATGTGTTGTTAGAATAGATACCTATAAAAAGCACCCAGCAAACATTTTATTCAATAAAAATGTATAAAAGAATAGTCCTCGCTGTACCAATTGGAATAGTGACGAGTCGGCAATAACTCTTTGTATGGCTTGCACCTTAGTAGTATTCCTGAAGGCGAGGTTGTTGTAGTTTTTTAAGGTTATGAACGACTCTCAGGGCCTGTGCACACCATGTTTTGTAAACGCGCCGTTGACGCGCGTTTGTAGCGATACAGACGCGATACGCACGCGAGTCAGACGCAGCCTATAGAACTTCTGTAGGATAAAAGCGCGCCGGCGACCAACGTTTCTAAAATGCGCGTCAACGGCGCGTTTAAAAAACGTGGTGTGCACAGGCCCTTACTCGGCAATCTGCGCCTAATAAGCTGGGCCAATGCCATTTTTTTACATATCTTATTAGCCATTATTGTCCCACTGCTAGGCAAAAGTCTCCCTAATCTCCTTCCACCTCTCTCTGCTATTGCCATTAAAGATGAATTTACCTGATAATTAAACATTATGACTAATATTGACAATTTTGTTAACATTGCACAATGATTGAAACTATACTGAAATATTTGTACCTAATTTATGCACCTATTTGTAATCTTAGTAATAGTATACAAGTTTCTTTTGTTGTTTCGAAGGAAACGCATCTATGGAGATGGATATAAAATTACATGTATAGGCATTTCAATATATGCCTACTATGCCTGGTAGGTACTATCGGACCTGGTAGTCAAGTCAATTAAAAGAGGAAGCAACCGTACTAACATTTCAGTATAATAATAATTATGCTTATGAATGTGCATATCGTTCGTCTTTGTGCAAAATATAAAGCATAAATCCCCATAACTTTGCATAGGCAAAATACAAATTTGAAGAGCATGTCGAATTTTCAATATGGTGTGCCGCGATGTTGAGCTTGATTTATTTACTTAATCATTCGTATATCGATATAGAAACCGAGCATAATCATGGCGGCCGCGGCCCTTTGAAAGTTTCGTTTCTTGCTCGACAAAGACAAAGAAAGCCAAGGCATGATTATAATCATAGAGCTGCATATCTATCTTCGGCCTATTTCGTGTCGGAATGGAACTATGAACCTTCGCAGCCGCCCTCTATGCGCCAGAGCAGACTGGTTACATTAATCTCCCGGTTTGCGGTTAGTGTGTCGAGTAACGGTACAACAGCAGATGGAGGCAACGCGCCTACACCGAAACATAGATCATCAGCCTTTGTAGAGGCGATGTACCTTGAACACGTGTTGCAAATGTATGAATAAGTTCAAACTGTTCTTGGATAAACGCACAGACTCATTATAAGTCTGTGGATAAACGGAATTACGGACTTGAGCAAGAATTTTAGCTGGTAAGTTTATTTTCAAATACAGGCAAGAACGGTTTTAACTATTAGCTTAATGTTCAGAAAGGACAAAACAGTTTGTGGTACACAAAACAAAACACGAACTATTTTTAAAATGTTTAAGTATTAAATCCACACTTCATATCGAAAATAGCTTTGTACCTTATTGCATGTCTGTAAAATGTTAATAAAGTCTGTGTGCATACGTATTCGCTGCCAAAGTGTTGAACTTGCGCGGGAGTGTTGTGTCATGAGCAGTTATGTGATGCCTGTGACCCACTTCATTGTAAATCACACAAAAAACCTTATTGACCATTGTTCACACTGTCAGATTGGACTGACTTATAAATAATACTGTCTGGCAATCTTTTATTGTTGCTGAACTTCGCTTTTATCTTTTATGCTATTAATTGTTAAATGGCGTCATCAACCAGTATAGGAGGTGTAAATTTAATGACCGTCCCAACACATTAACAAAGATAAAATAAGATAGAAACACCTACCAGAAAACACGTTAGGATTTTAAAGTTTCACAAATAGTAAATTATGGAATTAAAATAAATTCCAAAGCTTTCTACTGAAAATAGTCGAAAATTATGTTATTTCCTTTCTTTTAGTGTTGAAACCATTAAAGTAATTGCACCGACCCGTTAGATGCCATTTCTTTCATTAGTGCTGTAATAATGGCGCACACACCAATTTCGAAAATTGTGGTAAAAAAATATGAGTTTTCCCAGCAAAGTATTTCAAGATGAAATTGTACAAAACCTCTACAACCTATAGTTTGCGCCCAATTCAATAGGATGACGTGTATTTCTCATTACACTACAAAAACGATCAACTATAAAATTACAATGTCCGACGTCACATATCCAAACAGTTACAAAGTATAAGAGACTCTATTTGCGGGCAAAAAAAATGATCACGAATCAAATGCATAACCTAGATTTGGAAGTAATAAAAAATCTATACAGTTATCTATCGAATCATATCATCTGTGAGGCAGGACCGGAGAGCCGAGGTCGACGACCGCAGCATCAATGTTTTCGGTTTGACGCTTTGCTTTATAGAATTAGATAAACTCGAAGTGGCAGAAAATAAATAATTCTGAAGAGAGAAATGATAAACTGGTTTTGTAAGACCAAATGTATAATACTCTACACGATTATGTATAGTTACATGTAAAAATATGGTTCACAGCTTCGCCGAGGGTAACATTTATCATACACTGAAAAAACCTAGTTTGATTTATAAGATTAGAAAGTGGCACATTGTTCGATATGAGAAACGATTTCGCGAACAATTTTCATAGCAAACAATGTATGAGATTGAGCGAAAGACAAATAGTGAGTTAATGAGACAAAGCTCAAGGTGGAACAGTGGAAGTAACTACTCAAATTCAATCACGTCATTGTAAGACCATGAGTACATTACGAATGAATGGAATTATGATGAAATTAATTAATCTGATTGATTTAACTGAGTTAGTGAATTAAGTATTGAATTACTATTCGCCTACGAGAATCTACCTGAAGCCGCTAAACTATACTTTGAAAGGTGTTGGATTATTATAATGGCAATCAAAGAAATACATGAGAGCGGTCACGTTCTCAACAGAATATAATAAAAACCAATGAAATATAAAATCTTGAAAAGATGCTTATCTGGGCTGGAATATCTTTAAATAACCAATTCAATTAATTATGAAAACTTTGTAGAATTACAATTTTACAGAACGGGGAAATCTGTCGTGTTGTAAGATTTTCATAATATTGATAATTTGAAAGAAATTAATAATTCTGCAGGCACACCAGCACTTTAACTAGCTAGTACGGAAAATAGTATTTTTGACGGTTCTTCTTTCCCCAACCAAAATTCTGACATTTTCACTCGTTCGAAGATAGCTGTATCGGCGACCTCGCTCATTTTTACCGTACTCAATTAAAATCACCTGCTACATCAATACATCGAGCGATTAACAATGATGTAGGTGGTATCGGAGGCTGCCAACTGCAGGTCCGGTTGCGCTGACACAGAAACCTGGTGCACGGTCCGTACTGACCGACAGAGCTCTCACTATAATTGCAGCGGGTGCAACGACCGGCAATCTTCGTCGACGATCGCGAAAACAAACAGTCCCCGAATTACTTCGTGCACGTTCGTTACGAAAGGGGAATTAGCTGGTGCTGAGTCAACTTTTGAGCCGTGGTTTACGGTTAAATGAAAAATTGTATCGGAGTTTCTTGCATACGTTTTTCTTCGTTGTTAAGCGGTTACCTACAGCAGGTATTTTTATTCAGTACTAGCTGAGCCGGCAAACTTCGTACCGCCTCAGAATTAAATAATGTGACAAAGTTCAATAGACACGTGGCGCCATCTATTATCATAATAACGTTATTTTTGTTTTCCTCGGGAACAACACTTTTTTTTTCGGGATGAAAGGTACCCCTGTGTCCATTACTGTACACCTGACAACGTATATGCAAAATTTCAGGATGATCGGTTCAGTGGTTTAGGCGTGAAAAGGTTACAAACAAACTTAATTTCGCATTTATAATATTAAGTTAGGATATAATAGGTATATAGTTAGAATGGATACGGATGCTTTTGTTGACATTGATTCCCGAATTATTTCGGACACGTTTCAAAACGGGAATTAGTCGGTGCAGTCAACTTTAGTAGAGCCGTAGTTTATGGTTAAAAGAGGAATTGTACCTATCGTGATTTCTTGCGTCAACTTTTGGCCACCGTTTCATGATTACAGTACTTTTATCCAGTACGGTGCTTTTCTAAATTGTTTTTGCCGTTTTAAAATGCTTATGATTTAAACGGAATAGAGCTGTTTTCTTTTGCTACAGCCGCTATTGTGTTATTATAAATAGTTTGAAAAGTTTTATATACTTAAATACATTCGCGACAGAAAATGCATGTCAAATTATTTTTATCTTTTCTAAAGATATCCCTTACTTCACCTGATACTCATTTTGCTGCAAAAAACCGATAGTACAAATGCAAATTTTATCTCTTGTTTGAATTTCGTATGCCTGAACTGCGAGTATGAACAAGTAACATCAAATCAGCCATCAGCAAGTTTTTGAAGTGAAAACTTCTTTAGCGGCGTTGCACACTTTTTGTAATGGGGAAAAAATGTTAAACTCGCGTCAGGATATCGCGTCAGGACACGTGACCGTCAGGAGAGATTCCCCCCCCCCCCCCTCTTTCTACGGCGGCGCCAACCGAAGTGAACCAAGTGAGACACGATAATGGATGAATGGATGGATGGATGGATGGATGGACGGATGGATGGATGGATGGACGGATGGATGGACGGACGGACGGACGGACGGACGGACGGACGGACGGACGGACGGACGGACGGACGGACGGACGAACAGACGGACGGACGGACGGACGGACGGTGACGGTGACGGTGACGGTGACGGTGATGGTGGACGTGGATGTGAATGGATGGATGGACAGCTGATGGCTCGACCGTCTGTGTAGTAGCCACACTGCTGTGTATTCGTAAAATTCGTGTATATAAAGTGTTTAAAATATGGAAATTGAACAAAGTACATCGATTAATGAAAAAAGTGACGCAGAAATAGTGAAAAAAAATTAGTTATATTAATTCAATTCATAATTGATTAATTTCAACGTCATTCAAGTTTTCACTTCTGCCGGCACTCCCGGAGTGCAATCCGTCTTTTTTTTAATCATAAAAGAACGCCCACCTTATTATGCATCTATTCATAAATTTCTCTATGATATAATAAAAACGTTATACTCTATTGTAATAAAATAGAATTTTGTTTTGTATATATCCTCATTACGAATATTGAGAATATATTTTTGATACTACGCAAATAACTGTCAACACAGCAGCGAAAAAAGCCATTAAAGTTTATTATCTTGTTTTCCCTATCAAGAACTGAAATAACAACATTAAGTTAAGTGGCTTATTTATAAACGTTGCTTAAAGTTAAGCAATGATAAACGTCTGCTTAATCATATACAAATCGCAACGTTTATAAATAAGGGAATGGGGATTCCCCCTTATCTATAAACGTTTTATAATAACGTATTTTTCAATTTGATGAACGGTATGATTTTATGACCTCTAGGATTTTGGATACTAATCCCTAAACCTACACCTACCAAATCAAAGTAACTGCACAGTAGAAATTTATACTGTGGTAACTGTGACTTATTGCAAAAATTGCTCTTGGCACGTTTTGTAAACAGAATCTATACGGTTTATTTCATCGGCCTGCCAATCCCAGTTGCTTTGATACATTGCACTGTTGGTAAATACGTACCTATCGGTAATAATACTAACATAATAGGTAGAAGTCAACGTTTCCCCTTTCTCCGCAATCAAGGGGCTGTGTCCCCCACTTTCCGCACTTAAATATTAACTAAGTGGAGAGGGCGATAAACTTCGGAGCGGACCAAACCATGACTCAACATAGCCTTATTTTTTCTGCTTTGATTTTTTACAATTTAGTTTTGGGGTGAGCAGAAGTCAAAGTGATAATATTGAAGGTTGAATATATATTTTTGGCGTTATGTCTAAATTTCAATCAGTATTCGGGAGGGATTGATATATTCATTGTTATCCTTGTCTAATAATACGGAGGTCGTCGCCGAAGAAGACCTTAGGAAACGCTAGCGTTAGAGGCATTATAGGAGATTCGCCGGAGAAGGCAACACACAGGGAACAGTGGAAAGCTGTGGGGAAGACCTTTGCCCAGCAGTGGGACCATACGGATTGATTTAAAAAATGCTATGAAAGAGAAGGCAGTGAATGATAGCGTTTGACGGTTGACAGGAGAGAATAGAAGAAAAAAAACGTGTTGCGCCGACACCAAGTAACATGGGAGTTCATGGGACAAGGGTAGGAAGATGCTGTCTATCTATATACTACCAGTTTCTAAAAGGTCCAGTTTCTATTCAATTCAACTGATTCATAAGAAGTATGTAAAGATCGTAGCAGCTGGCGTTCTGTAGTTTCTACTTACCCCACGAGAAGACGGCGCGAGTTTATATACCTACAGGAAGATTTTTTTATCACTATCCAAATTTTTACAGGGTGTTCTACCCATGAATATGAACAACTTTCACTATGGGACCAACTCTAAAATCACGAAAAACATCAGCTGTTTCATACAAAAGTTCAATACCTACTTGACCAAAATGTATGAAACAGCTGACTTTTTTTTCGTGATTTCAGAGTTGGTCCCATAGTGAAAGTTGTTCATATTCATGGGTAAACCACCCTGTAAAAATTTGGATGGTGATAAAAAAATCTTCCTGTATGTTAATCAACCAATAACAACAGTTAATTTGATAATAAACAGAGGCCTGATTAGGCAATCGGGTATCCGATACTTAGGGCTATTGGTATCAAATTACTAAAAACATGACCCCCCATAAATAAGTACTACAGTTTTATTTTTGCTAGTGAAGTAGCTTAATTAATGCAAAGCCAACTTAGTTCAATAGCCTATTCATGTAAAACAGAAACAAAGTAGTTAATCGAAAGCAGAGTCGCAGAGTCAGCAAATAATACAATGTTCTTTCTCTGCAGCCTCATATGAATGAAACCGATTGAAATCTCAATTCAAATCCGCAAATAGCCCGTGAGGTTGCCAACCTATCGTTCACGAATGCCATAATAACCCGTTTCTTGTAGTTGACTCTCGTAACTTACGTAGGACAATGAACTACTAATTATGTTATACTAGCTGGGCCCCGCGGTCTCATCCGCATAAGTGTCGATCCCGTGGGAATATTGGGATAAAAACTACCTTAGGTATGTCCTTTCCCGGGACTCAAACTATCTATATACCAAATTTCATCTAAATCGGTTCAGTGGTTTAGGCGTGAAAAGGTAGCATACAGACAGACAGACCGATTTACATTTCGAATTTATAATATTAGTATGGATTGAAAATAATAGTTTATTTTTGGGGGATTTATGTAAAACTTTCGAACTGATATACGCAGCTTAGAGTGGCCAAATCAAGTTGTAAATATTAATAAATACCTATATTTCAGTAATGAAGAATTAAGCTGCTGTTTCTCACCTAAAATCAGGTAATAACGGTATTAAGTAGGTGATAATGATAGAAGACGGGCTTATTGAACTAATCCAAAGTCAAAATCCAACATACATCGATTTTCTCGACCAAAGAATCGGACTTAGGTACGACTTCTCGGTATGCAGCGTGAGTTTGCCAGTGTGCGACCCTTCCAGTCACTTAGCAACAAGAACTTAGGACCTTTCGCTATATTGTTGTGTGTGGAGTTTTAAGTAAGAGAAATTCTGAACTATTGGAACAAACTATTTGTGAAAAATTGGGAGTGCTAACTCACCCTAAATTAAGTTAAACCTACCTAGGTACAGTGAAGCTTTTTATAGCATCGTCAGTTTTCGTATTCTTTGCTTTATCAAGTCAGGATACATATGATTTTTGAAGCTACGGCACTGAGCAGACTATTGCATAGAAAACTGTATTATTTAATTTCTTGATAACAAAGATCAAAAAATAGTAATAGGTATAAATCAATGTCAAAAAATCAATGTCGAGTTGACATCAACCAAAAACTATGACCAATTTTTTTTGTTTCCTTTTAATTTCAACGTCTGTCAGTATCACGTTTTTAATTCGGTCTGACATGTAAAGAGATGGCTGATTGTCATTAGGTATTGACATTACAACAGAATATTACAATGCTGCAGATTATACTATATCTTGCATCGAGCAGACAAAAATAGCCCTTAAGGTGACGAACCTATTTTGAAGGTGACTGTACATGCCAGACCAATGACCAGTTCTATTTTAAGTAAGTACATAATATTGTAAAATTGTGCCTGTTCAACAGTGTTGTAAGCCATTCTAGTATTATTACATTACCAATACGAATAACAACACAATAATTATACAGCGATGATATTTTTGCAAGTGCGGTAATTTCATGCTTCATAAACGTTGACCGTGAAATAATTATTATAATAGTTGGGCAGCGGTAGACAGTTGGTATTGTATAGCTGACCTCGTAATTGTTTACCACTTTTGACAATCAATCCCAGTAAATTGAAACTTAGCCTCTGACTTTAGCACCTAGCTTCTGACGTTTCATAAGTGCCCAACAGCCCATTTATAGGTTTATGTGAAATAAAATATTTTGAATTTGAATTTAGGTAGGTAGTTCGATTTCTATTGAACAACTTTTGTTGTTGAACAAAAAATACTTTGAATTTGAAATTTAATTTGAATCGTTAGAATTGTCTGTAAACTTTTTTGAATTTGAATCGTGGTAAACCGATTACGAGTTCGACTATACAATATCGACATTTCGCCGCAAGTGAGTTGCTCATTTATCATCGATCTGCTACTGTGGTATCCATTTGGTATCTACATTTGTTTCGCCCGAGGTCATCACTGACTAACGTATATTATGGATGCTAAATAAATAAAAAATAGAAAAGCAATTAGATTAGTGGTTTAGAATAATTGAAAGCTGTCAGTAACAGCTTGAGCTGTTTGAATAATGATGGAGAAATCTTTAAAACGTTCATCACGTTCAATTAAAGGTATGATTAACGAAGTTTTCAGATGGTCCAAAATTTTGGTAAATGGGAGGTGATGAGTGGAGAAGAATGGCATTGTTTGTAGGTGGATAGGATAGCTATTTATTTGATTGATTGAAAAAATTATAATTCAACAAGATAACATAACGCTTGTACTCCCCAAAGAGTTCGTCAGAGGCGTATCTACATATCGTACACCCACATTTTGCCAGTTATGTTTTAGGCTGCGTTTCCACCAGAGATGAGCGAGGATGCGTAGCGAGGAATGTGTGTAAGTGTAAAACTAACCAATAACAACACTTAGTTCATAGCTTGAACTAAGTGTTGTTATTGGTTAGTTTTACACTTACACACAATTGAAAATAAAGCGATGCTATTGGTTTGTTTCACACACATCCCTCGCCACGCATCCTCGTACATCTCTGGTGGAAACGTAGCCTAAGTCCCATGTAATACGCGGCGAGCCTACTGCCACAATATAATTTATTATACTGTGCTATTGCCATCAACCGGGCACAAATCGGGACTCCGGGCTGCTGCTGAGAAATGCCAGATGGAATATACCACAAGTCATGATAATTACAAAATCAATGAAAAAAAATAAATAGATAAAACTCACACCTTATTTCCATGAGGGTACGCAGAAACTACAGAACGCCACCTGCTACGATCCCATAAATACTCCTTATGCCTCGTTTACTTAACCTTAACTTTTTTTTCTTTATATTCTTAATATTTATAAACCAAATAACTAGAATAACGAGAGATTTATTAGAATAACACTATCGGCACATTCAAAACAAGATGATAAGTGTTTAAAGCAAATATTTAATATCTATCTATGTCCTCGTTGCCTATTTTACCGGATAGCTCGCTTTATTGTGCAATCAACAATAATTATAATTATTATTTAAACATGACACTTCCTTACACAGTGATAAGAGTCATATTCAAGTTATTTCTTAAGTAAATAAAGTAATTTCTTGGATAGTTATTGTTTGAAGGCGGACCCTTGTATCAATCGGATTTTTTTAACAAATACCTACTTCTGCTATCCAATGCAAAAATTGGTATGAGAAATTCCACAAGCAACCTTGAATTATACGTTGAAATTCGAACAGATCATGAGTTCAGTAAAGTCTTCTATCAAAGGTTAAAAAATAGATTTACAGTGGGATTTGAAACCAAATTACCATGAAGTTAAAAAAAAAACTCACATTTCGACATCTTGCTGGACCGGATACAACTTATTCAACACGGAACCTGAAAACAAAAATAAAAAAAAATCAAAACAAAATAAATAATATAACACATGAACCTATTATTTTCGTGTAATAATATTGTACTTACGACTGTTTCAACGAACTGACCTGGTGCGTTTGATAATATTAATTCAACTAGTGAATAGTGTGAATACTGGATAGCATGCAGCGAAAATAATTCGTATCTTGTTTAGTTCAAAATATGGGTGCCTATTGCGTAAACAGATGCTATCATTACTGATATAGATCAAGATAATTTAGAACTGTGTACCATTAGGTACTGTGCAGGAATGTTTTAAACGACCACAGTCAAAAGGAAACAAACTGATGGTTAAATATAATTATTCTGACACAGTTAAACGGTCTGTTTTCCTTATCAAGTTCTTATCATTATTAATTTATGATGCCAAAAAGGTATTTTGTTATTTTGATAACAGCGTCCCATATTAATCTCATTATTGCCGTTATTTCAAGAGCAGTGTTATTATTTATATGCGTTTGTAGTTTCCTTTCACTAAGCAGTTAGATTATGAAACTGTCTTTAGTGTATTTAAGTATATGCTATGAAATCATAAACGTCGTGAGTAAACTGGCACGCGTAGAACCAAAAATTCGAAGACATAACATCCACCAACCCGCACTGAGCCCACTTCCTCTCACAGAGAGAAGGCCTGTGTCCCAACAGTGGAAACATTTGCATTATAGGCTGATTATGCTAAGAAAACTAGGAGTTACTCGACATACTGCAACTAAAACTATGGAAGAAAAAAAATATGCTGAGTCGATCCCAAGCAAGTCGGGATAGAGGTAGGAGGATGAGAAGGATGAGGATGGTGACTCAGAGTCTGTCGTGAATGCGACCAAAAATATCTGCAACGCCATAAAAAATTATGGTTGTTTAGGCTGCCTAAACAACCACTGCCCCAAATACGATTATTTTGTTCTGTCACAGTAAACTTACTTCTATATATAACATGTCAAAACATCGAAATGATCTGAATTAATAATAATTTATAATACACAAATAATAAGTCCAAGTCTTAAGTCGGTTGGAACGAAGAATCGACGACGACGAACGACGAAAGTATTAAATAAATAACAGGCACTATGAAATAAATTAACAACGTTTGAGAGTAACTAAATCACAGAACTAAATGAATAAACAAAAGTGTCGTGACAGTCAAAATGTCGGTCTAGCTCTCATTCGACAATAATGTGCAGAGAGTACCTATAACGTGCTATAAGGAATTTCGTTCCAAAACGTTCCGAAATAATTATGGTGAAAACCGCATCTAAAACAAAGTCACAAATAAAACAAAGTCGGGTTAGTTACACCATTTATAACTCAAGATTTTTATGATCTTTGATTTGTTGGATTCGTCTCCGCCCCGAATAGCAGAATAACTATTAAAACATGGGAAAAATCTACGAAAAAAGAAATAATGAAAATAATTGATTTTCTCATAGGTACATTTTGTATGGAACCGCTTTTTTGACGATATCTCGAGAACTTTGATTTCGAGGCAGTACAAAGTTCACCGGGTCAGCTAGTTACAAAATGATCGTGAAAATCTATTATGTATCTACCTAGTTTAGAAGATCTTTATAATGGGAACACCCAAATACTCCGAAGTATTTTATTCCTAATTTCGATGTTCCGATTTTCAAAAGTCCGAATTTCATAATACCTAAGAATCATAATTCATGTCTATTATTAAAAATCACGAAATTTATTTTACCAAAAGTCATAAATGCGACTTGTTTGTTTTCCGATTTTCATATATTCGAAGAATCAAATGCTCGATGGGTTCTCGGTCCGAAAAACGACATGCCGATTTTCAATACTCCGAATTATTTCCGTTACTGCACCCGAACTCAACGAACGCAATAGACGACGAAGGATGCAAGAGCGAGCGAAGGGCACCCCGAGGTTCGGTTTGGTTAGGTTACTTTAAACCCTTTACTCAGAAATAGGGGCCCCGCGAAGCGGGGCACCGTCGACATAGGATGCAAGAGCGAGCGAAGGGCACCTCGAGGTTCGGTTTGGTTAGGTCACTTTAAACCCAGAAATAGGGGCTCTATTATTGGTTTTGTGCCATCTGTATTCTATCAATTGGAAATATGTGTTTATTTGTCTTGCTATTCAGTTTTACAAAGCGTTATTATTTCGGAATTCTAATTGATCGGTATTTTAATAATCTGAATTCGTATTTTTGATGTTTCGAATTATCATTAAGTCGGACTTTTTGTTATTCGATTTATTGAAACTCGGTAATTTGAGAATAGTAATTATAAACGTTAGGGATATTGAAATTTCGGAATTATTAAAATAGGATGAATGATAAATCGGAGTTGTTATAAAAGGAATTTTTAACCATTCGGAATTATGAAAATCGGTATTTTGAAATTCGTATTTGTGACTTTCGGAACAAAGTTTTTCGTATTAATGTAGTGTACCCCTTTATAATAGTAGCAGCCCAGACACGACGCAAAAAGCGACTTTGTTATTACTATGTACACATATAGACAACTAGATGTTCCCCGCGTTTTTGGCTACGATCTAAGATGAAAAGTAGCCTATGTCCTTCTCCAGATCATGGTCCACCCATGTGCCAAATTTCATCCAAATCCGTTAAGCCGTTTTAGTGTGAAAGCGTAACAAACAAACAAACAAAGTTACTTTCGCATTTATAATATTAGTTATAATGTCATGTTTGTATTAATATTCTGTTTCTGTAATACTTTACAGGAGGTAGAGCCGTAGAGCTCAAAGGGTAGACCGTGAAGTTTCTATTCAAACTGTTCCCTCGTAAATAAACAATTCGTGTCTACCTTTGTCAAAGTTATCTTGTAAATGAACATTCTAGTAGCTACTTAGGCAGGTATAAGATAACTACATACGAAATAGGTATAACAACTCTTAACATATAGGTAATATTTTCCTATACAACAAAAAAGTATGGCACATGCCATAGATAAAGATTTTTTTTGCTATCGCAATATTTTATGCCATGAGTTTAGATATTGTGAGTAAATCATTCTTACTCCGCCCCTAAGACGACCCACTGACCGAAAATTGTAACCCATGACAAGCATGACATTTAGAACCATGTCAGGGTATAATGCCGGTGAAGGAAAACATCGTGAGGAAACCGACATCTCTTCGAACCAAAAATCGAAGACATGTGACAATTACCAATCCGCACTGGGCCCGCGTGATAGGTTACAGCCCTCTTGAAGAGAGTAGGCCTGTGTCTCAGCAGTGGAATCATTATAGGCTAATTATATGCCGAGTATAATTCAAATTGCTAAGTTACCCATGATTTCCTAAAGAAAATAACTCCGATGGAGACGTAGGGAATGTAATTTCATAATCGTTTTCGTGGGTCGTTGATAAACCAATGACGGCCAATTTATGATTCAGCAGTATTTCTTACTCTATCTAAGATTTTATTTAAATCTAAAATAATAATATAAAATTTTAGGCCTATGTCCAGTAGTGGACGTCTTTCTGCTGAAATTATGATCTAAAATTTTTCGACATTCCATCTACTTTTACTCCGCAAATACAGCAAATAATAATAGGTAAATGATATTAATACAAAGCATCAAAATGAGCTGACTATAAACTAGTAATTCTTGTAAAACCATACTATAATTTTACCTTGAAATTGAAACCGATGTAACAAAATGTATTGCAGAACCCGCGAATTTTCACATTTATCCAGTCACTATTTTTGTTATAGAAATGATGTTCAGTTATCCATTATTAGAAGCAAATATTTTACAAATTAAATTATCATCAAACATCGTGAATGCATACATTTATTTTTATTTAATCATAATTTTGACATGAAGTGCAAAAAAATGCAACCAACATTATTTTTTAAAACATTTAAGTAGCACAAAAAAGAGGTTTGAACTTTAGTGTAAATACTTTTTTGAGAAAAACTTCATTGCTATATTTTTCACGGCACTTTTTCACGTTTTTCTTTCTCAACTGAAATCATGGCGTATTTGCATAACCTGTGTTAGTAAAATACTATCTATAATTTCACAAAACTGTTCACTTATATGAATAATGTGTCAAGAGTAAATCCTATTCACGAAATCATTAAAATGCAATGAGGTTACTGTTACACCATGCTTTGTATCACGGTGTCATACAAAATTCACTGATAGTGAACGTATCGATCGGGCCGATTTTATTTAGTTCTGCAGAGTATCGAGATGTGGAGCACATCTTTGATATAAAAATAACGGTATTCATAATAAACAAAGCTAAGAAGGTCAGACGTATTCCAGCTTCGTACATGTTAATGGACTGGGTACACAGGTTATATTATTAGGTGCCACATTATTCCATCTGTCACTAAAAAAAGCAATTGTAGCACAATATACTCACCAAATGTAAACTTTGATTCTCTATGTCCAAACACACAGTCCCATTCCGAATAATTAATTCAGATTTAATGCAATTTCAGCTCAATTGATTTATAGCACTAATGTATATTAATAATTACTTACTATTCCTATATATTTTACCTACTTACGTACACTACAAGCAGTAAACTAATATTTATTTACAACATTCTAGTAAAATTTACAACAATGTACAATTTCACTGCGCTATTTGCGCTACACACAGCATTTCCAGTGATGTGAGTCGCGGAAAACGAAACGAAAACGCACTGTCTAGCCATCATTTTTTTTTCTAAAAGGCTTCTTCCCGCGCATGCGTGTATATTTGGAGGTTATCTACTTTCCCTCTCACTTTCCTTATTGCGGGAAAGAGACAGGTGTTTACTAGAGCAACATGCGCAGTGTTATTGATGAAAATTTTGGCGGGAAAACACGCCATCTGAGGTGATCCTTTGGCTTCACGTGATTGGCTGAATGTTAGTAAGCAACGTCATGCATTTAGTTACCGCTTTTATGCGAGCGTTTTCGCTGAAGGATATAAAACAAGCAATGGATGATGTTGTACTGTACACGGATCTATTTATTGTATGGTTGTTAGTTACATACCATAATTTAAATCGATAACAAGTGTTACACGTAACATAACATCACGCCTGTTTTCCTCTAAGATTAAGCAGAGGTGGATTTATAATATAGGTACCTTAGTACCTTTTTTGGGTTCCGTAGTAAACAAGGAACACTAAGAGCGGTTTCGCACTACGTCCGATCCAAATCCGAGAAATCAATCCGAATTGGAAATTGTTCTAAATTCAGACGGATAGAGTTCGGATGTAGTGCGCAACCCCTCATACAAATAGGACTACGGTCACTTCGGACCGGAATTTCTCGGATTCGGATCGGACGTAGTGCGAAAAAAGATGCGTTTGTGAAATATTAAGCTAATTTTTGTTAGAGTCAAGTGTGCGTCCCCTTGCCAGCTAAATTGTTGCTTTTGGATAAGTATGTGAAAAATTTATGGCAGTAAAAATTAAAAAGAATACTATCACATCTAAGTAGGCTTTACAAGTTTACGAATAATAGTCGACCAACTTTAATTTGCAGTTGCAATGTATGGGAGAACATGATTTTCAACTACAATGTTAAGTTTGTTCTTGGTATAAATTCATTCCAACTACAGAACCCTTCATTGTGCGTGGCCCAATACACACTTGGCCGGTTTCTTTTATTATCGATATTATGCAGCTAATGAATTTTTTACTATTCCTTCCATAAAATCGGTTCTCAATCAATTACCCGATGCAGTTTAGCTTATCTTTACTATGACTTTCGTAAGAGTAAATGATAACAAGAATGGCGTCTGTTTATAATTACCTAGCTGATATCTCTGACGAGTCTGACGGCACGGTTGGTGGCAGTGGCGTAGGGATTGGCTTCAGCGCTGCGTTTAACAAGGTTCTATTCCCATGCGGAGATGTGTTGTTAGCAGCATAAATTGTTCCGTTTTCATGGCAAAGAAAAGAACATCTCGAAACATCAAGGGTGGTCGCACATCCGATACATCTGACGGAAGATGCGTCGCGTATCGTCGGTCGCGTAACGCCAAAATAAGTTGGTAATAAAACATTAAACCTTACACACTTATCCTAGTACGTCAAGCAAACTAAAGCTAATACGGTTTCCTTGAAGAGCGTTTCCGTCATCCTATAACGGACGTCATCAAATCTGTCATTTTCACCCGTATTTGATATTAAGGTGTCAAAAAACGCTATGTACAGCCGTCAGCATATCAAGCTACCCAAAACTGAAAGTTTCCCAATCAACTTTGAACCTTATACTTTAGCGATAAAGTTTTAAATCCATTTAAAAAAATTGACAGATTGTAATAGCTTGATGTACTGGCGTCTGTACTTGGACATTACGGCCGCATGTGGCGGTCGCCACTCTTCTAGGTAACATTATCGGGAAGTCCGGGATGCCCCTCTGTCACCCCCGCGATGAAGGACGAAGTCCACAAGAAAAAAATAATAATAAGACCATTAAACGGTCTAAGCCAGGTGTAGCGAAGGCTGTGTAGGTTTGTGTCGCAGGATAATTAGAAAAATGGAATTTTTGCGAAAATCCTAGAACTATTGGAAGCTTGCAAGAAATCCAGGCTCTCCGACGTGGCTTAGGGCGATTGAAAACTTGAATGCTGATTGGCTAAGAGTCCTTTCATAACATCTTTTTCAACACACTTGCTCGTAAAAAAGCTCTTAATGAACCGCTTTTAGATCCATAATGCAGTGTATTAAAAACGTATGTAGCGTATGAGCACTTAGCTTAGCCTTTCCACAGGAAAGGTAACCGCTGTTTCAGTGCAGGGCAACAAAAGTCTCTCTCCTTTTTCAATAAGAGAAGGAAGGAAGCAATATTGGTAATTTCAAATCGGGAGTCCCAATAATAATCAGAAAGCAGGACCGCAAGGGTCAGTCCATCTAGTTATACTAGTAGTTATACAATATAACAGAATGGACAAAAAAGTCCTATTTGTTATTATAATGCTCAATATAAATTATTGGATTCGCAAAAAATAATAGAGGTTGGTCCATGTCCATACCTACCTAATTACGTTTTTTTGTTTGAAATATTAAAATGGAATTTCACAAGCTACTCGTAGGTATAAATTTTATCGGACTTGAGGATGAGGATAGTAAAACGATAAGCTTGGCCCCTTGGACGCACTTGGTGTGGAGATTCTAAAGTAGCGAATGAACCCCGTAGACGGAGATACTGAGTGCCGAAATATCAAAGTAGAGCGAAACTTCATTATCATCCCAATGATGCATTGACGGCGATAGAGTCGATGAACGTCAAAGTGGGAAGCGAGGTAGAAATTAAATTAAATTAAATTTTGATGTCGTACCTAACAGTTCGTGAAAAAGGCATACCTATATAGATATATAGATACCTACCTACAAAAATTTTAATCAGTAGGTACCTAAAAGAAATTCGTGGTCATTCGACATGTCCTAAAGACGAAAACAGCACAATATCCTTACAAGTAAAAAGTAGGTACCTAAGTACCTACTAACGGCCGAACCCAATTACATATCTATCACCAGTTTTAGCATACTGGAGGTAGAAACACCTATCTATCTCTTTTTTTTAACGTCGTTTCAATCATCTATATCAGTAGCAATATGTATGATTATTATGACTTCCGAAACTATATTATAAAGAGAAAACATTACAATTTTGTATCTTTGATTTGTTACGCTTTCACGCTGATGAAATTTGGCACATGGGTAGACCATGACCTGGATTAGGACATTATACAATAAAATTACACATTATATCGAAACATTACATTATAGTTATCCACTAAATAAGTAAAAACTTACATGTATATTGAAACATAGAAAAGAAAGATGAAAACATACATTACCAATACAAAAATACAAAAAGTTTATTGCAGTAACTTGTACAACTTTTACAGTAAATCTTACATAGGGACCTCCTTTTAAGTAAACTGCTAGGAGGCCCCGCTCTTCAAACAAATTATAAAATGGCAAAAATATAAGTAAAATCTTAAATTTAAACTAAACAAGATAATAAATAAAAGAAAAAATAAAAAACTTATATGTAGAATAGTGTGTGTGCGTGTATGTATCTTTTCAACTCATATTGACGATGCTTGCAGCAACAATTCAATGTCATCATAGGTCTTCAGTTTTAGCCATAAAACTATTGCCTTTTTGCAGTCTTTAATAGTCATGGGATAGATGCATTGATATATTATATATCAATGAATATATGTTAATTATTTTATTATATAGGGCAGCGGAATTTGTATGGAATTGTCTTTTAGCATATTTAGTTTTAACGAATTCTACTAGTGCAGCACGATATTTTCGTCTTCTTTCCTGCGGGTGAGGGTCATAGGGCAGGACTTTGTGTAATTTCAAGACAACATGGAGTATGTATAATTTTCTGACTGTGAGAATACCGCTAAGGGAATATAACTCATTGGTTGGGAATCTCTACGGTTTGGTATACATGACCTTGATAAGAGATCTCTGTGCTCGCTCTAGCTTAAGAAACTTCGTTTTTATCGCACCGCCCCACACGGGTATGCAATAGTTAGGAATTGATGGAGCCAGAGCGATATAGATTTCAGTTAACATTTTTTTACTTGTCACATGTCTCAGGTTCTTAAATATCCAGATTAGTTTTCTCATACGGGCCATGACCATATCTGTATGAGTATGCTAAGATAACCGCTAATCAACGATTATACCTAGGTATTTCATGTGTCACTTTTTCAATATTTTTACAAGGACAATTTGTGCTAGATATATTATGACAAGTGTAAATTTTTAGAGTTACGTTAGGTCCGGGTTGAGTGTTGTTATAGTTTGTAAATGCAATATATTTTGTTTCAGAAATATTTAGTGTTAGGAGATGTGAGTTCAACCAGTTAGCAATTTCGAACAGATCCTTTTCAGCAGAATGATATACGGATTCCCATGTATCGCCAGAGAAAGCAATAGCTGTGTCATCTGCATATGAGAAAATGCGACCATTATCTGGAATCATTTTGCAGAGATGGTTTATATATATTAAAAATAGAGTCGGGCCCAGTACGCTGCCCTGTGGAACGCCATAGGTGACGTAAGACTTCTTACTAATATACTCTCCTATTTTAACATTTTGCCTGCAATCTCGTAGATAATCTATTACTAATGCTAACGGATTTCCTCTTACCAAAGGATCATCATCCTTAGTTGTTTTTAAATTACATGTAAGTAACTCTTGAGCCTTTAAAAGATCTTGTAATATATAGATTCAAACTCGTTTCGCTCCTGTAGTTGACAATTGACGTCATAGACTAAACACTCCAATTTTAATTGAACCTCGTCAAATTGTACAAATAATTTTTTTATCTTACCCAAACGTAGTTGCAATTCGCACACCTGGGATTCAACGAATCTTCCAAATCATTGACATAATTAGAGAAAGCTGTCAAACGTCCCTTATAGTTTGCCCTTCTTTTGATTAACTCCTTGTCAGTCATTTTGAGACACCGGTATTACACTGAAATATACAAAAGTTACACTCAAATAACGTACAAATGCCTCACAATATGTCTTGCAGCTGAAATACAAGTTAAAGTACAATCATTTATTATAGTAATCTACAATTTAGCTGAAAAACTACACTAATGCTTAATGATATATTGATATAATCACTTTATAAACAATACACCTAGTTTCAGCTTAGTTTAAAAAATGTAGGTATCTAATCACTTAACTGCAAATAAGTAAATTAATTATCTGGTTATAACAATCAAAATAAAATAAAGTACTAACCTTAACAATTTTCGGAAACTTACGCGAAATATCACCTTAAAACAAACCTATTTAAGAGATTATCAATAATATTATCCACTGAACACTTTTATCTACATCCAGCTATGCAATATCTCCAAATATAGCAAGATTTCCAAGTCGACGTTCGCCTTGACTTTCGGACTCCGTGTACCGGGCTACTTCAATAATCCTCGATATTATAATTCCAGTATAATAGTTTTCTTATTTCCACAGTTTCCATTGAATCTTCATTAATATCCGCTCGTTAGGACTATGTTGGGGTTTTATATCCAGAATAATGATTATTAAAATAAAAGGCTGCCGATAACTTAAGAGCTGTATTCCGTGCAAAGACAATAGGAAGAAGAAAAAAAAATTATATTATGCTACTAATAAA
This sequence comes from Amphipoea lucens, assembly GCA_947508005.1. Classification (NCBI taxonomy): domain Eukaryota; kingdom Metazoa; phylum Arthropoda; class Insecta; order Lepidoptera; family Noctuidae; genus Amphipoea; species Amphipoea lucens. The sequence goes on from OX382374.1 coordinate 11,170,934, forward strand.
TTCTTACAGCTAAGCGTTTATGCAGTAAGACGTGCTTGTGCATAATTGCGAACTAAATTGAGTAGGCGTTACAGATAAACCTTAGTATTCTAAACATTACTTTTAACAATAAAACCTATAGGGTAGACCGGGGACAAAAGTAACAAGGGGCAATAGTAACATCGGCGATATTTCCACACATATACAACGCTTAAATGTGTGCGTCCGCCAGATCACGCGTCTAACGTGTCTAGACCTGCTCACCAGTCGGCGGCGCGCTCGCTGTGAAACGGACGTGCTCAGAGGGAATTTTTGATTTTCCACCACCAAAAGAAAGTTTTTTACTCTGAATTACGCGCTTTTTTTTGTAGTTAGTGAAGGATTTATAGCCAAATCATTGTAATCACTCTGTTGCTAAGATGATTGGCTGCCATAATTGTGATAATTCCGCTGCTAAATTTCGATAGGTTTCTTGCAAATTTCAAATTTTGTCAAATATACTACTTGAGGGCAATTGTAACAGCAGGGAAGGGGTCAATTGTAACGGTACAATCAACCCCGTGCTACAATTGACCCAACACGTATTAATTTCATATTTTTAAGAAATTAGTTAGACAATTATTGGAAGAATAATCTTTTCTTTTCTTTCTTTTTTATGTATGTATTTACAAAAAAAAAGTATTTACGTAGTATATTAGCTGTATGGTACCTATAGCACAAGCTTTGCTTAGTTTAGGGCTAGATGGGGCTGTGTGAATTGTCCAGGGATATTTTTTTATTTATTTATTTAATTAAATAAAAAATGAATAATAACATAATTATTCTATACTCTAAATATATAGTTAATTATTATTATGTATATATATATAGGTATAATACATGAATATATATATATATACATACAGAGAGAAAGAGAGGCAAAAAAGGCAAAATTCGTAAAATCAAATTTTCGACTTTCATTCTCCTGATGGTGCATATTTTTTGAGAGTGATCCGTTTGCTTAATGAGCAAATCATGTTCGTCATAAGTCCGTTTTCGATTTAGTATTTTTTTAATTCAGGGACGGTTGTAACAGGGGCATTTGTAACTTCATACAAAAAAGAAAAATAGTGTTTTTATACGTTTTACTGTCGTTATTCAACTAATATTAATCCTCAAAATTTGATTTTGGCCCAAAGCGAACCTGTGTTTACTTAAAGTTAATTATTATTTTGTTTAAAGCTACGAACAATCTATTTTAATTTTGTTAAACTTTCATGTTGATTATTTAACAAGTTTATGAAAACAAGGTTCCTTATAATTGAGACTGATAAATAAGTAATTAATCTACACATATAAGTAAATAAAAGTGATAATATTAACCAACTCTGTATTTTATTGTCTTTTAAAATGTTGTTACAATTGACCCATACTAGGGGTCAATAGTAGCAGTGAGACCCCTCGAATTCAAACTACATTTTCTGTACGATAAATGCAATTTAAGTGTAATTCAAAAGTAAAAGCTTAAAGACAATGAAAATAACCTACTACCAAATGATCCAAACTTTGGATAAAGCGAGTAGATTTTGTGTTATAGGTCATTTAACAAAAAGTGTTACTTTTGTCCCCGGTCTACCCTACCTATCTTTTTTTTTTCAATAATAATACCAGTATCAATCAATAATACCTACCTGTAGCAAATCACGACTACACTTTAGTTAGGCAATGAAGGCGCTGTTTCATGAATTACTTTAATAAGATCCACATTTTTCGAAGGTAGCGGCTTGCTCGTAATGATCTGGGTCGTGTGCCAACCCAACATGACTCCAGAAGGACTTTTGCAAGATCCAGTTTCACCATACTGCCTCCCCTGTCGTATTTTACTGTCACGTATACGCCAACCATGGTCCCAAGTATTGCATTCCGGAAAATAGTACCTCTTCCCTGGTATAATCTTGTACCTCTTATTTAGATACTGCAGCCTACAAAATTCAGGCTTTGGTTCGTATAATATTCTTTTGGTCCCTGGATCTACGGGGCGCATTAATGGATAAGGTGACAAGTCAGTGTCTGGTCGCGCTAGTCGAAGGGTCCTCTTCGGCGTCTCCCACTCCAAGGTTGATGAGTGAATTCTCATGTTGTATGTTCTCAATGTCTGGTATGAATTTTGCGTCGCGGATTGGTACTTTCCTCCTGTTTCGAACAGAAACAGCATGTCTCGAGTGATTGTAGCCATACCTTCGATCATGGTGTTCTTGATGACATCTTGCTCGTAAAAGTTAGTAGGTTCATTAGTGAGTGTGGCCGCCAACTGTATCTTTTCTGTATTTTTGCTATTCCAAAATGAACGCAAACGTTTCTCTTTCTCACACGCTTCGGTAAGATACAACATAATTTCCGGTTTGGTGATGTCCAGCTTCGCCATTCTGTGAGAGGGTTTTTATTATCTTTCCTAATGTAAAATATAAAGCAGAAACTCCTCGAAAATTGCGGAAGTAAGAAGTAATTTGCAGTCTTTGATTTATTTTGAAATGTTTCACAGTTTTATATTTTTTGTGTTTCACTAAACTTCATGCCGATCACAGACTACAATATTATGCAGGGTAATATGATGATACAATACAATAAGGGTAATATGGGGAGGGTCTGTATTTATGCTTTTGCGGTTGCACAACGACATGCTTTGCTTTGCATGGTAGTATAGATGCAGGCTTACCCTACCGCCTCCTTCAGAGGCGGCAGGGTAGCAGAGGGTGCCGGGGTCTTGAGGGAGAGCGCCACAGTTGTGTAGATCCTTAAGGTAAGTCTGGCGGACGCACCTTCCCGAGGTTGCCACCCCGTTATTGATCTTACGAAACAGATGCAACAAAAACCACCAGGCGCAAGCGCATCCTTAGCCCAGTTCCCTTTACCCTATTCTTTCCCGTCTTTCAGCTTCCTGTCCCAAATCTCACATCCTTCCACACTCCATCCTACCCACATTCCCACTCCTTCCACCTCCATCGTCCCAAACTCCACTCCTAACCGCGACCCCCTGTGACTGGATGGTGGCGGGCTCACCTATCTCTAAAATCTGCTGATGGCGAGTAGGAGTTGACAGTCACCTGTGCTAGGACCTGCGCAGTTGAGCGCCGTAAGCGGGGATGAAGGAGTCCTGGGGGGTTGGGTTGAGCCGAGTGGCTGTGGTTGTAATGTGCCCGTAAGGCAACACAACACGCCCCTTTTGGTCTGGACTTCAAGGGCTCTACGGCCCTACCCAATAGCCAGGGGTAGGGAAATGGCCATGGTGTCCCGTCAGAGGGCCACAGGCGAGGTGCGTGGGGTCCGCTGAGATCGTTCTTGGACGGCTAAAGCGGCATGCTGACGGTGTAAGTGAAGGTTGATCAGTTCGTAGGGGGTTTGGCCTTTTGAATCTTCCACGCCAACCCGATCGAGCGCCTGATGTCGCACTGTAAACCAGCCTTGCGCACCTATATCTCTCTGGTAATCCTAACGTACGAGCTTCTTTATAGTGAGACGCTACCAGGTGCTGGCTCCATGGAGGGTGGGAAGCCAGAGAGATGAATTTTAAAGTAATTTTAACATGGACAAATTAAGGCCAGTTAAATTACATACTGGAGTGGAGGCGAAATCCAATGAGACTCCTAAGGGCGGTGCTTGCACTTCCCTTGCCCCTGGTGGCCTTGCAGCTAACGCTGCGGGTACCAGCGCGGGCGCTGGTCTGGCTGTAGCGAGAACCGCAGCCATGACCAAAAAACAAAAGTCCCTAAGCAAACAAAGGACGTCGGCGCTGACTGGGACCAGTACCGACCCTTCTAAAACCAAGGCGAAGACCAAGGCGACGATTAATACCACTGCCGGTCTGACCTTCTCTACACAGATCCCGGAGTTGGGTAACACCGACGCCGGGCTTCCTGATAAACACCCTCCTTCCTCCTTAACTCCTCAATCCACCTCCCATCAAGCGGCCATCACCGGTCAAACGGAGATGGTCGGAGGCACTGAGGACACGTTCACACGTGCTTGGCAGGTGCAAAAACGCAAGGGCAAGGGTAAAGGCACTCAACAAGCCCGATGCCCCCGCACTGACCCTTCAGGTCCACCAGCTTCCTCATCACAGGGTAAGCAAAGGGAGAGAGTGACGATGAAAGAGCGACGTCAAGAACGCAGGCTGCTAGGAAAAGGCAGTCGTAATAAACAGGCCATTGCCGCTAGGACGGCTAAACCGACTAGCGGCCAACTGAACTTCGCCGGCGGAAAGCAGTCGCAGGCAGGGGCCGGCACTAGCTGACCTTCGCCCAGTCAACCGCCAACCAGCGTTCCGGAGAGACAGGCCGAAGGTAACTCCGATACACAACGACCCAATTGGAAGGATCAGGTCGCGGCCAAGCGAGCTCTCAACGAGACTTCAACATCTCAGGGAGAGCATAAGCGGCCGCGTCTTGATCAATCCAAACGGGTCCCTCAAAGAAGCTACGCCCAAGCTGCCAGCGCAACCCTGAACGTCGCGATCACTTGCGACCGCACGGGGATCCTCAGCAGGGAATTATCGGACCAGGTACTCGCTACCATCCAGAGGCAGATCATCTTCGAGGCCTGCTCCCCCAAAAAAGACACTCCGGGGCCGACGTTCAACGCCAAGCCGATGGTCGCCGGGGGAGTCGTGAAACTTTGGTGCGGAAACAACCACACCTTAGCCTGGCTAAGGATGACAGTCTCCGACCTTTCTCTTCCTACTAATATCTCGCTGGTAGTTAAGAGTCAGTCGGAAATCCAGAAACGCACACGATGTGGAATCGTGATCCCAGACGAGCAGGGGGTATATGGAGAGTCGACCAACATTGGGCGCGCTCTCAGCTACCAGAACCCCTGGGTCGACATTAAGAAGTGGGTGCTACTTTTTGTCGACAATTCCACCGCTCCACCTGTTCATACAGCAGGAAGCGACGATGGCGGCAGTACCTCTTAACACACTAAATCTCTGGGGTAAGAGTGAAACACCACACACCACGCTGCTTGAGGGACTCCACAAGGAGTTCCCCATTACGAAAGCTATAAACGACCGGGTACCCAAACAATTTATCTTTGATAAAAAATACAAGATCCTGCTTCACGAGGATCGCCGATGCGAGGGGTTGCGCCCTTCAGAGCTGTGTATCTTCACGGATGGACACAAAACAGGTAGTGGCACTGGTGCTGGAATCTTTTCGGAGATCTTCAACATACATATAGCCACACCATTGGGGGTCTATAACACAGTGTCCCAGGCCGAATGCATGGGCATTGCTCTAGCCGCTTCTGCCATTATGGCTAGGGAAGTAAAGGAGCACTCAATCCGCATACTCTCAGACAGCATGGCTGTTCTGCAAGCGCTGAACAGTTATACAATAGACTCTGGGCTAATATACGAGTGTCACCAGCGCCTCAACAAGGTGGGTAACCTCAATAATATAACCATTCAATGGATCAAAGGACACAGCGGTTCGCTAGGTAACGATGCAGCCAACGAGCTTGCCAGAAGGGGATCGAGCATGGCACCAGTGGGACCTGAGCCCATCGCGCCACTCCCCTTCGGGTATATACGTACTCTGGTAAGGAAACGCACCAGAGACCAACATGAAAAACTATGGACGGACCAAGGCGAATGTAGGCAGGCTAGGGAAGCAATTCCCACATTGGATGGCCGCCTCACGAAACAGGTCCTCCGTGTAACCAAACAAAAGCTGCGCATAGTTACTGCAGCTTTAACTGGCCACGGGTCATTTAATAAACACCTCTTTGTCATAGGAGTAACAGTCTGCTGTGCAGGCCCTGCATGGTGGACGACGAGACAGCGGCACATGTGCTTCTAAGCTGCCCGGTGGTCGCCACGTACAGGGCAAAGTACTTCGGTAACCCAGGTACCCTACGAGAGACGGTCAGTAACATCAAGGCGTTGCTGGCCTTCCTTGAGGAGCTGGGGTGGATCGAATAATCGATTTTCCCGCCCGTGCGCAAAATACGGGCATTGACTTAAAAAAAAAAACACTACAAAGTGAAAAAATAACTTTAATTTCGGAAGTTGGTGCCAAAAAACGAAAATGCGGAACCAACGACACCGACTTCCGAAATTAAAGTTATTTTTCACTTTGTAGCGTTTTTTTTGACCTATTACCTATAGGGTAATATGATGCCGATCACCAAGTTTCACTTTCAAGCTCTTTCAAGTGGGTATCACACTGACATTTTTTTTTTCAGTAAGTAGCTCATTCAAATATTTTTGAGAAACTTATCAAAAAGGTTATGAGGTACTTGGATACATGTAAAAGTTATGATTAAACGATTCTGAGATGTTGCGGGCAGCTAAATAGTAATTAACAACCTATACCAGGAACACCGCTCATTACCCTTGCATACATAACTAGGTAGAGATAAGCATATGTATTAAGGTTATCTAATCCAGTACCCAGCAATAGAATAGAATACAGTAAAATATATTTATTTGCATTAAAACATAGTAAAGTATGTTATTCGGTCCTGGAAGAAGAACACAGATATTTGTTTTTTCGGGGGTAGGTGTAGAAAAGTTAACACGCAACTTTATAAATCTCTTTTAATTAAAATTATTTTTTAAGTATTTTATTTGCTTTTGAGTACTACATATGTTGCATATACCGCTAAATAAGCAGTAGTTACATTGGTGAAACATTCCATGTAACGCAAGCACTTACACTACACCACCTGCCAGTTTTCACTAGTACTTCATATCCACTGCAAGTTGTACACACTACACAATGTCATCTCAACTGGATGATATCCAATCGGGCCAGAAGAACCTCGAGGAGTGCTTCCTTAAGAAGATGGGTGAGCTTGAGGCACTGGTCCAATGTGCGGGACCCGCAAAAGACACCGTCGCAAAGATAGCAGAAGAGTTCCGGTCCTTTCGAGAGCTAATATTCGGCATGCTGGGTCTTCTCAGGAAGCAGATCTTGGAGTGCTCTAGAGGGGTTGATAGATTGGAGACAGATCTCGTCAGAAAGCTCTCATTTTCACTGGGTTTTTTGAAGCGGATATTGGTCCCTCCATATAAAAAGAATGCTGGAGTTTTCCTGTGCACTGAGCTATTTAACGATCAAATTGGTGGTAGAGGATTGTAAAGCTCTTGTGTTAGATGTTCTGAAGAACAAACTGGCATTGCCTGACGTCACTGCATCCTCCATCAAAGCTTGTCACAGACTCGGAACATCCAGTAAACGTCCAACAACTGGCAGACCTGTATTAGTAAGGTTCTCCAATGTTGACCTAAAGTCCACTGTTTGGAAGGCAAAGTCTGCATTAAAAGGCTCCACAGTCACAGTCAAGGAGTTCTTGACCCGGTCCAGGCAAACTGTATTCAGCAGAGCGCGACTGCACTTCGGGATGCCGGCATGCTGGACTCAGGACGGGGTTATTGTCATCAGATCCCCCCGATGGAACACGGCACAAGATTTGTTCTTTAGAGGAACTCAATCCCTTGTTGACTAAGTACCCTAAGAGTAAGAAGCCCGGGGAATCATCTGGTACTGGAGGCAAGCCGGATAGTGGAGTACGTAAAGTATAATTCATTTATGTTTATGTGGTTTTCCAACTTATCAGATTTTGTGCTTGAGACGTCAATTCACGTAATTTCTAAAGTTGTCGTACGGTACGTAGCTACCCGCTTACTATTTCTTTTTTTCACCTCAAAACTACTCAAATCACTTTGTTTGTAATTTTCCTAAATTGTTGTTTGTGTTAGTGAAATAATTCAAATTGTTTCGTTATTACAGTTGTCACTGTCATGGTATCATAATATAGTCACTGTCACTAGTGATGGGCGTTGAATCAACGAACTAGTTGAATCAACGTTGATGTCTCTTCAACGGGATTAACGTTGACCATAAACAAATCAACTCGTTGAATTCGTCAACGAGTTACGAGACAACGACGTTTATGAATTCAACTCGTTTAACGAAACGAGAATATGAACTCAACGTTTTGTTATTTTCAACGTACGTAAATTGTATTTATATTTACAAAACTCCCGCTACGACGCGATAGTCATGACAATAATTTGAACTCTAAATAACGAATAAAAGATTTGATATTTATTTGTGTTTTATAGCAAATTAATCAGTCAGTCCTAAGCCTGAAAAAAGTATGAAGGGAAGATCATCTAGAAACCTAGGTAGGTAGTAGGTAAAGTCATCATAAAATGTTATCCAATTTCATTTGGTAAATTGCATCAAATTGTTCGTAAATTAACAGCGTACGTTAATAAAAGCGTTAAGGCGTTTATCGTTCATGCAAGTTGACGTTCGTAACACGTTAACTCGTTGACGAAATTAACTAGTTGATCAACTAGTTGACAAACGCAATTCAACGTTAACGTTTCGTTGACGGAAAAACCTTCAACGACCCATCACTAACTGTCACCCTCAGACTAAGCAAAAAAGCTGTCACCTGTCCTGTCCTGTCAATCTTGAATTTAGAGTACGTTTCAACAAATACTTCCTTTGCCGTTATGTTGGCTGCAATGTCACCACTCCTTAAGGTGAATGGGTAGTTGTAGCCCGCGAAATTCAATTTTTCTTACGTTTTTTGCAATTTTCAGGTCAGTGTCAGGTTGTATCTTGATCAAAATATGATTCGCGACTATAACCGGTATGTATTAGGTCCTTACATATGAAATTGGCGTTTTTCGTACTGGCCACTTTAATCACGAATTTCTCCTCTTTGGTAAGGAATTCCAAATTCAAATTTGTACAGCTATTTACTCATGTATTTGTGCTTCGATGACCGTCATTCATTTGTTTTTTTTCTTCTGTTTTTTCTGTTTGCGTCACTCATTTTACAAAATGGAAAATTTAAAATATCGCATTATTTACGAGTACGAGTTCCGCCGTGGCACTAGTGCTGCGGAAACGACTCGAAGGGTGAATGATGTGTATGGCGGTCATGTTGCAAAAGAAAACACAGTTCGTTTTTGGTTCCAACGTTTTCGTTCTGGAAATTTCGACCTGCAGAACAAGCCCCGTGGACGGCCTGAGACCCAAGTTGATAATGGAGAATTGAAGGCTATTGTGGAAGCGGACCCATCGCAAACCACGTCCGAGTTAGCTGCAGGCTTCGATGTTAGTGATAAAACTGTTTTAATTCACTTGAAGCAAATTGGGAAGATTAAAAAGCTTGAAAGGTGGGTACCTCACGAATTGACTGAAGCAAACCGGCAAACGCGCGTCGACTGCTGCGTTACATTACTTGAATTGGAATGTCTTAGACATCCTCCGTACTCCCCGGACCTTGCTCCAACAGATTACCATTTTTTTCGCAATTTGGATAACTTTTTGCAAGGGAAAAAATTCAACTCCGATGGGGCAGTCCAAATCGCCTTCAAAGATTTTATTGATTCCCGTCCGACTGGTTTTTTTAGTAAAGGGATCAATGAACTACCTATAAGATGGCAAAAGTGCATTGAAAACAATGGTTCATACTTTGATTAATTAAATATATTATATTAAAAAATATTCGACTTTTTGTTCCTTCCATACAAAACGCCAATTTCATATGTAAGGACCTAATATTTACAGAATTATAATAATTAGAATCATTAATACATCTTTCTAAGTTAGATTTGTACCGTTAAGAACAAATCTCGTATGGAAAAGTGTTAGTGGTAGAAATCTAACTTAAAGAGATATATTAATGATTCTAATGACTATAATTCTGTAAATACATGTCTATTATAGTCGCGAATCATATTTGGATCAAGATACAACCTGACACTGATCTGCAAATTGCAAAAAACGTAAGAAAAATTGAATTTCGCGGGCTACAACTACCCATTCACCTTAATGTTTTGGGCATGGTTCTAACATAAATCTTAAAAAAATCCGCAGAATCGTCTTCCCATATCTACTATCTTGACAAACATGGGCCCAAAACACATAAGTATATTCCTGACGGAGGACAGGGGAGCCAACATTATAACATAGAAACTATTTGATGAAACCGTTGAAACGCACTATACCTAAATGACGTCCCATTTTCCCATAGACAATCTCAATGCATTTTCCTTGTGAACTACGTTTAGTGTGTTGTGTTTTGCGTTCCGTTTCTGCTCATTTAACTTTGACATGTTTCGTTTTGTTCGTTGCTTGTTCATAATATTTTGTGTTAGTTTGTGATGCTGTTTCCTATTTATATTGATGTTTGTTTCTGGTTATTGTATCACTATTACTGTACAGTGTCATCTTATGGCGTTTAAATAACTGACGATAATGTGAGAAAGTCACTTTGGATCTGATTTTGGCCACGCTCCAAAAGATCCATACTGTTGCTACAGGTGGATGGTGCACAAATAGTGGTGTTGCACCAAAAACAAAAGTAGTAGTAGTCGTAGCTTTAGTTTATTTGCTAATTAATTGGTCGTTATTTTTTATACTATTTACTTTGTATTTTATGTTATCTGATGATGATTCGTTTTACTCTGCCATTGATTCCTCTAGCTCATCCGCTAATGCAAGTTTTAGCTCTTTGACTGAAACACTTGGTGACTTTGTGCGTCGGAGCTTCAGTCAACAGAAAGGTCATTTGTTTAATGTCTGCCATATAAATGCGCAAAGTGTCCCAAGTCACTACAGTGACCTGTTCGATACCTTTACTGACGGCAATTTCCATGCCGTTCTGGTTTCTGAGAGTTGGCTCAAACCTCATCCCCTCTCTACCACCTACTCTCTTCCAGGTTTCACTCTTATCCGCAATGATAGAATTGGAAAGGGAGGGGGTGGTGTAGCTATCTATCTTCGTTGCGATTTTCCTTTTAAAATCATTGCCTCATCTCCCTCTCAATACCATGCTTCCGCTGAGTACCTCTTTTTGGAGATCTACGTCAAAGGCGTCAAGACCCTTCTTGGTGTTGTCTATTGTCCATCCGCCGTTGAGTATTTTTTCAACCTCGAATTGGCGCTTGAACCAAGTATGCACATTGCGTCATCATGGGCGATTTCAACACTGACCTTGCTTATCACACTCCCCGATCCCGTAAACTCCTTCACATCATTGAGTCCGTTAGTCTCCATTAACTTTCACTGCAGCCCACCCATTTTAATATCTCTGGCGATGATACTTGGCTCGACTTAATCCTTACATCCGCTCCCTCCCTTATGTTCCCTCTCATGGTCAGTGTCCCGCTCCTGGATTTTCCCATCATGACCTCATTTTCCTCTCGTATGTCCTAAAACCACCTAAACTTATCCCAAAAGTTCTGCACATGCGGTATTTTGCGCGTACGAACGTTGAGACGCCTCGTCAGGATGCGTCAGACCTCAGTTGGGAACACCTGGCAGCGGCGACGACTGTAGACGAGAAACTGCGCATTTTCAATCCGACGGTCCTTGCTCTCTATGACAAACACGCTCCTGTTAAACTTCGGCATCCTCCAGCTCCTTGGATGACGACAGGGGTTTGAATGGCGATGAGGCGCAGGGTCGGGCCTTTCGTAAATTTAAAAAGGATCGCAGTGAAGAAAATTGAAACATTTTCAAAGCTGCTAGAAATCGGTGTAATCAGAAGATACGCCACGCTAGACGCCGCCATATTCTCGAGAACATATCTTCTTCTTTACGTGCTGATATCTGGCAGTTCCTTGGTACTCTTGGTATCGGCAGACCACGGCATGTGGATTTTCCTAATACAATTGGCCTTGATGATATCAACCGTCTCTTCACAACCACTGGTCATTTGGATTTTAAATGTTGTCCCAGACCGTCGATTTCATTACTGGCCTAGCGAGTCCTATCATAGAACCATTTCACTTCTCTCCGGTGACCTTGGACGAAAATAAAAAGATCATCCTGTCCATAAAATCCAAGGCTGTGGGTTATGACGGCATCAGTCGTAATATGGTCGTTTGGATCCTTGATAGCCTACTCCCTCCGATTACCCATATCATTAACTTTTTTCTAGAATCTGGACAATTCCCATCCCTGTGGCGTATGGCCTGCGTCCGCCCACTTCCTAAAATTTCCAATCCCTCCCTACCCAGTCATTTTCGACCCATTTCTATTCTCCCATTCCTGTCTAAAGTGCTTGAGGCCTGCGTACACAAGCAGTTTACGGGGTTTGTTCATCGGAACAACTTCGTTAGCTCCTTTCAGTCTGGGTTCAGGCCTGGGTACAGTACAGCCTCCGCTCTCCTTAAAGTGACTGCTGACTTTAGAGAAGCGATGGAGGATACCAAAGTTACCATTTTGGTTTTAATTGATTTCTCCAATGCCTTTAACGCCGTCAGCCACAATATTCTCCTTTCTATCCTCTCTCACCTTATGGTTTCGTCCGAGGCTCTGGAATGGTTCTCTTCTTATCTTCGGGGACGTCAGCAGTCGGTTCGCGTTGATGAGTTCGTCGAGTTGGCGTGACCTGGATGCTGGTGTTCCACAAGGCAGTATTCTTTCATCATTGTTATTCTCCATCTTCATTCATTTTATAACTCACTGTCTTCGATGTTCGTATCATCTATATGCTTATGATCTTCAATTGTACACAGCTGAGCGGGTGGAAGGTTTGTCGGGCGCTATAGCAGATGTAAACCGAGACTTAGATGCTACAAAAAAGTGGTCTGATAGTTTCGGGGTGTCAGTAAACCCCTCGAAGTGTCAGGCCATTGTAATTGGATGCTCACGCATGATGGGTGACGCTTAGCTCTCTTCCTCCTCTTATTTTCAATAGTACCGTCATACCTATTAACCCTACTGTGAAAGATCTCGGTTTGCATCTTGACTCTACATTTAGCTGGCAATGCTAATTCTCTAGTATTAGTCAAAGGGTCAACGGTACTCTGCGATCCCTGTGTCATCTGCGATACTTTTTGCCTGCTAAGACGAAAACTACATTGATAAAACTACATTGTACGCTTGAGCAGTCTTTGATTTTCCCTATAATCGACTATGGTGACGTGTGCTACTTTGACTTGAATGCGGTTTTGCTGGATAAGCTCGACAGATTGCTCAACAATGGTATCCGGTTCATATTCAACCTCAGGAAATATGACCATGAGTCGAGCTATAGGTCTGAGCTCAAATGAATGTCCATTCGCCAAAGAAGAAGTTTGCGCTCTTTGACCACGCTTTTCTCCCTTCTCAACTCTCCCACTCCTTCTTCTTATCTCGTGTCTCACTTCTAATATCTATGTTCTTCTCACGCTAAGAATCTGCGTTCTTTTAACAATCTTCTCCTACTCTGTCCTTCTCATACTTCTGACTTTGTTCTCTTCCTTTCATATTCAGTCCATTCTTCTTTGGAATGAACTTCCTCTTGATATCAGGACGGCCACCAGTCGGTATGCATTTAAGCGGAAATTGCAGAGTTATTTTCAAAACAAACAGCGTAGTCATCTCAACATCTCTCTCCCTTGAATTTATATGTATATGTTACCGGCCAAACCCGATTTCAGGACAAACTAGTTTAGCCTAGGCTAAACTAGTTCCGTCGACATAGGATGCAAGGGCGAGCAAAGGGCACCCCGAGGTTCGGTTTGGTTAGGTTACTTTAAACCCTTTACACAGAAATAGGGGCCCCGCGAAGCGGGGCTCCGTCGACATAAAATCCAAGGGCGAGCGAAGGGCACCCCCTATCGCGTATAGGAAGAACTAGTTTAGCCTAGGCTAAACTAGTTTGTCCTGAAATCGGGTTTGGCCGGTAACATATATATATATATATATATATATTATAAGTATTTATTATAGTAAATATTATGATCATGTATATAACTTATTTATGTATTTGTGTACCTATTTTTTTTGTTTTATCATTGTTCCTCTCAACCAAAGCACCTGCCATCTAATCTCTTCACCACCCTTGCTAGGTTGACTGGTAGAGAATGCCTAAGGCAGTCCGCCCTTGTACCTTTTTGTGCGAAAAGTTTAAATAAATAAATAAATATTTCACAGGTTTTTTATTTCAATTACTAAAAAGAAATGCAAAGAATTTTTTCAACTTTACACTCCAGTAACGTCTAAGGATAACTTTTCTGAGAAAATTAATGATTACAAAAACGTTACACAGTTAAACATTTCCTATAAGTCTCGTAAAGTCCTCTCGCGAACGCCCGCACATCGTAAGACATAGCACTTAACGATTAAAGTACACATAGAATACTCGAGATACCGACGTAGTCCCTCAGTCATACTTAACACATACATAATTGCGTTTCAATAATAAACGAACATCATAATGGAATCATAATGCAAAGTTTCACGCAAACTCATAGTCACTTGTCAAATTTGGAGTGGTTGTTGGTTTGTTTGGGCGTAACTGTCAATGTTGCACGTTTAGTCTTAAATGTAACGGCAGGGAGATGGCCTGCTTTAGCCGTCCTTCTTCGGTGGTGTGAACCATCCATTCTTCTCGTGTATCTTCACGAGGTATTTGAAGCTCTCTTGCGCATGCGCGAGACTGTAATGCGGCTGTGCCACGACTTTGGTGGCGTCGAACTGGATCCGCGCCTTGCCCCTGACTAGCGTGGCCGCGATCTGCATTATGACGGCCTCCACTGTGTAGGCGGACGACCAGCCCTGCTTGGTAAGGAGCTCCATGCAGATCGCGCCTCCCATTAGCACGTAGCCTTCTGATATAATTGGGTACACAACCCTAACGAACGGCGGTTCGAAGGGGTAGGCCTCTTTGAATATGATGTTGAGAAGTATCGAGTCCTTACCCTCTTTCTCCTTGAGGACCAGCAGATCTTTGTGTAGCGGACTGTCGGGGTCCACTGAACGCAGCCTGATGTTCCACTCGTACAAGGAATCGTTTACTAACTCAATAGAATACATATTGTTTTTGAAGGAGCATGAGCGGTATATGTCCCGGAGCTCGTTCATGAGTCTGGTAGTAGCTTGTTGACTGCCGGACGCGCTGCCCAGTAGATAGTCTGCACGCTGGTTCTGTCGCAGCCGTTCCAGTGTGGCTAAGTGTTCTGTTTCCATGTCGTCTTTGTTGCTGCGAGCTCCTTCGTCGATCATTTCTAGTGGCAAGTCGTCTTCTCCCTCAGATTCATCTTCCTCCGCTGACATCTCTACATCCTCTTCTGTTCCCGACTCGGCGCCGTTCGACATTACACTTGGAACCCTCTGCTGTGGAGCTGGGTGCACTGGAAGAGACAATGAATCCAAATCTGGTGGCTCTGGTACGCCATGTACTTTGCATAGTTCTCGCAGCAGTATACCGACCTGGTTTATAACATGGTTATCTCTGCCCTGTGTATTGGTGAGGATCTGGACAGCATTTGTAACTATGGGATCCTCGCTGTCAGCAAACCATACAGGTGGTGTTGTGGGGTATGTCTCAGTAATATTGGCATGTATTTCATACTTCTTTCCGTTTTTGCCAACGAAACTGCAGGTCAGTTCGTCGACACTGGCTGACATTATTTGAAACCGTTCATGGTTTTTTGTAAACACTTGTTCTAAAGTTTTGATTTCTAACTTAAGTGTATTTAAGCAAGCCATTATTGTTAATTGAGACACTAATTCTAAACTAAGATCTAACTAATAGTTATCCACGATAAAATACATGAGAATAAATTTTACGTTCACTCCGCGACCGCCAAAATGGCGGAACGTAATCTTGGATTTAAACGTTATTATAGAAAAACTTGCAGGTTACACATTGTTACACATACAGCATACTCTTAAAATTAATACTATGAAATGAGCGTCCGCCCATACGTCCGCCATTACACTCCATTGCACAGATGGCACAGAACATATCATAGACACTTAACCATAGAGTGTTGCCAGAATATTTTATTTCTATATTCACACAATAATGGTCTTTAGGGTCATGATCTCATGTCTCGCCATGGTCTCGCATACAATTATAATTATTTTAAAGAAAGCAAGTTACACCTATGCACCTAGCATCAATAATAACAGCCAGTCGTATACGACTGTATATACACTACTCAAAACAAAATAAGAGCCACCGTGTATTTTGTGTATTCTAATAAATGTATTGGGTTTGAGGATAGATAAATAATTAAATTGAATTAGCTAGCTAATTTTTAATGCAAAAACCTTAAAATTAAAGGAGACTGTTAAAAAGTGGTCTATGAACCAATAGCGATACTGTTACGATATTTCTGTGGGGATACCTCAACTATACCCTTGTGCAAAGTGGCATCAAAATCTGAATTTTTGAGAAATATAATATTTTAGAATACATAATTTCACGCGACCTTCGCCGCTTCAATACAGATCGTATTGAGGAAGCGATAGAGCAAAATAGAGGCTCCAAGGTTTTTGCTGGAGATCTGTCTATTGGGCAGAGCCAGCTTATGAAACTGAAGACTGATGATGGCAGGATCGTATCCGCCAAACCTGAGCTGTTGAGAGAGATCGAGAGGTTCTATGGACAGTTATACACGTCAACAAGCAACCCCGTTACGAATCTGGCAAACGACCCAAGAGCTAGATTGACCCGACACTATACCGAAGACATCCCGGACGTCAGCCTGTACGAGATTAGGATGGCTCTGAAGCAGCTTAAAAACAACAAGGCACCGGGTGATGACGGAATTACGGCCGAGCTCCTGAAGGCCGGCGGAAAACCCGTTCTTAAGGCCCTTCAGAGGCTGTTTGATTCCGTCATACTCGAGGGTAAAACACCACAGGCATGGAACAGAGGTGTGGTGATACTTTTCTTTAAGAAGGGTGACAATGCCCTTCTTAAGAATTATAGGCCCATCTCACTTCTGAGCCATGTCTACAAGCTGTTTTCGAGAGTCATCACGAACCGTCTCGCGCGCAGGTTTGACGACTTCCAGCCTCCCGAACAAGCCGGATTCCGTAAAGGCTTTAGCACCGTAGACCACATACATACGCTGCGACAGGTTATACAGAAGACCGAAGAGTATAACCTGCCTCTCTGCTTAGCGTTTGTGGACTACGAGAAAGCCTTTGATTCGATCGAGACATGGGCTGTACTGCAGTCTCTTCAACGGTGCCAGATCGACTATCGGTACATCGAGGTGCTGAAGTGTCTGTACGAAAACGCCACTATGTCAGTTCGACTCCAGGACCAGACCTCGAAACCTATCCTTCTGCAGCGAGGTGTGAGACAGGGAGACGTTATCTCTCCGAAACTGTTCACCGCTGCTCTGGAGGATGTCTTTAAGGTTCTGGACTGGAAAGGAGCTGGCATTAACATCAATGGCGAGTACATAACTCACCTTCGGTTTGCCGACGATATAGTAGTCATGGCTGAGACTATGGAGGACCTCAGTACAATGCTCGATGACCTCAGTAGAGCCTCTGAAAGAGTGGGTCTGAAAATGAACATGGACAAAACGAAGGTCATGTCAAATGCCCATGTAACACCCACTCTCATGAAGATCGGAGACGCTACACTCGAAGTCGTGGACGAGTATATTTACCTAGGACAAACTGTCCAGTTAGGTAGGTCCAACTTCGAGAAAGAGGTCAATCGTCGAATCCGACTCGGCTGGGCAGCGTTCGGGAAGCTACGCAATATCTTCTCGTCCCACATACCGCAGTGTCTCAAGACGAAAGTCTTTGACCAGTGCGTGTTGCCAGTGATGACATATGGCACTGAAACGTGGTCGCTCACAATGGGCCTTATTAGAAGGCTGAAAGTCACCCAAAGGGCAATGGAGAGGGCTATGCTTGGAGTTTCCCTGCGGGATCGAATCAGAAATGAAGAGATCCGCAGGAGAACCAAGGTAACCGACATAGCCCGAAGAATTGCCAAACTTAAGTGGCAGTGGGCAGGGCACATTGCTCGCAGAACAGATGGCCGATGGGGCCGAAAGGTTCTGGAGTGGCGACCGCGTACCGGAAGGCGTAGCGTTGGAAGGCCTCCCACAAGGTGGACCGACGACCTTGTGAAGGCCGCAGGAACTCGTTGGATGCGAGAAGCACAAAACCGGTCGAAGTGGAGGTGCTTGGGGGAGGCCTAAGTCCAGCAGTGGACGTCTTTCGGCTGAAATGATGATGATGATGATGAATTTCACGATAACATTAAAAAGTGGTCTATGAACCAATAGCGATACTGTTATGATATTTCTGTGGGGATACCTCGGGATTAGGGATATTTAGGGATATTGTAAAAAAAATTAACTGCTGTGATATGAAAATTTTTTAGCATAACGTACTTTGGTGTGTGCCATTCCTAATCTTTTTGGGTCTCTACGGATATATTTGGAATTTATGTCGCATGCCATAAAAACCGGCCAAGTGCGAGTCGGACTCGCCCATGAAGGGTTCCGTAGCAGCAAGTAACATAATATAAAAGTTCTTGTAGTTCGTTGTAACTTTGTGAAAGGTAAATTGCGGTTTTCGATTTATGACGTATTAAAAAAAAACTACTTACTAGATCTCGTTCAAACCAATTTTCGGTGAAAGTTTACATGGTAATGTACATTATATATATTTTTTTAATTTTATCATTCTCTTATTTTAGAAGTTAGAGGGAGGGACACACACATTTTACCACTTTGGAAGTGTCTCTCGCGCAAAATATTCAGTTCAGAATGAAAAAAATGATATTAGAAACCTCAATATCATTTTTGAAGACCTATCCATAGATACCCCACACGTACAGGTTTGATGAAAAACAATTTTTGGAGTTTCAGTTGTAAGTATGGGGAACCCCAAAATTTATTGTTTTTTTTCTATTTTTGTGTGATAATCTTACTGCGGTTCACAGAATACATCTACTTACCAAGTTTCAACAGTATAGTTCTTATAGTTTCGGAAAAAAGTGGCTGTGACATACGGACGGACAGACAGACAGACAGACAGACATGACGAATCCATAAGGGTTCCGTTTTTTGCCATTTGGCTACGGAACCCTAAAAAGGAGACGTTCAATAAATGTATGGGGCTTGGTACTATAATAATTAAAAATTTAAACAGCCTTCTGAGCTACATATATAGGCTGAAAGAGGGTAATTATTTTGATGTCTTTGGGCATTTAATTTTTTTTATTAGCCGCCCGTTTTTTTTGGATCACTAACTACAAACGTTGAATATATTTTAAGGTTGGCAGCCCTGTGGAAAATGACGTGTCATTTACTCATTTCTCATTGTCAATAATTGACAAATTGATAATTATTATCATAGAAATAAGTGGCTAAAAACATAGTCTTGTACTTTATAATAAGTACTTTAATACATTTGTTGACGTATTTTTCTACATAATATAAAACCACTCCACCTCGCGGACTTGTAGTACCAGTGGTTATGGTGTTTTTTTTATTTCAACGTCATTCTGACATTTACAGATTTGACCTTTTTTCGACACGTTTTGATATTGCATTGCAATGATAATCAATATTTTTTCACTCAATTTCATAAAGCTACAGCTAAAATTATAATAAAATCTCAAAGTATTTAATAGAAACGGAAACTTTAGCCACATTTGAAATAATTATATTGCATAGAAATGAACAAAAAAAGGCTATATGCGTTTTATTTGTACTGAAACATTTTTCACTTTTTTACAAAAACAGGCGCCTGAAATAACCATATACAGAGTGTTACGGAAAGGGTATATCAATACAAGCGGGTTGAAGAGTGTATCTGGTCTAGAATCTCTGTAAAAAATTTCAGCTCAAAAGCAGTAACTTTGAAAATGCTTAAGATTTTTGACTACGAGTGTCATTATCCATTATCTGTAGTGTATCTGTGCGCCTAGTACAGTCGCCATCAGATATATTGTAGCAGACAATGTGACCAAATACTTCTGAACAATTTAAAATGTCAATAAGTTCCACACACTACAAGTTACCATTAATATCTGAACATTCATTACTTCATTAGTATCTGAGCAGATGCTTGTCAATAATTTCTATACAAACAACTAACCAAAAATATCTGAACACTTACAACGTCAAGTGTGACATTACATAAAAACAAATGATTTTCTATACAATTTTTATTCCCTTTCCATCGTATTTATACCTAGAACAGTCATTTGGTGTTCAAAAAGGGTGTTACCTGGAATTTTTTCCTGGAGTTTTGAAAATTGGTTATTTTATTGAGTTCGACGTGTTCTCTCCGAATTTTCACTTTGTCGCTCATCTTTGCCGCTCGCACCGCCATATTCGAAAAATGGCGCCTAATATAGCAGTTTTTTGACTATATCTCCTTTCCAACTCATTTTAAGATAACACATTAATCTACGAAATCAAACTAGAGAAAATTTCCTTCAATTTATGTCTTCACAATTTTTTGGTAAATACAAGTCATTTATGCCTTTGCGGTAGAACTCTGGGGACAATGTAAAAATTCGAAGAGAGCACCTCGACCTCAATAAAATCACCAGTTTAAAAACTTTCCAGGTAAAACAACCAAATGACTGGACTAACCACAGATAGTCAAGTCGATAGTCGTTCTTCCTTTATATCACGCAGTAATGAATTAGGTAAGCTCAGTGTTTGTCTGCGTAGATACACTTGACGTTGTAAGTGTTTAGATATTTTTGGTTAGTTGTTTGTATAGAAATTATTGACAAGCATCTGCTCAGATATTAATGAAGTAATGAATGTTCAGATATTAATGGTAACTTGTAGTGTATGGAACTTATTGACATTTTAAATTGTTCAGAAGTATTTGGTCACCTTGTCTGCTACAATATATCTGACGGCGACTGTACACGCACATCACGCCGCCGCGCGCCAGTGCAGCGCCGTGATGTCGAAATAAAAAAATATTAAGCATTTTCATAGTTAATGCTTTTGAGCTGAAATTTTGTACAGAGATTCTAGACCAGATACATTCTTCAACCCGTTTGTATTGATATACCCTTTCCGTAACACCCTTTATATAGTTATATACATAATTGGAATCAGAAAAATTCGCT
Organism: Amphipoea lucens; assembly: GCA_947508005.1. Lineage (NCBI taxonomy): Eukaryota > Metazoa > Arthropoda > Insecta > Lepidoptera > Noctuidae > Amphipoea > Amphipoea lucens. Next base: position 11,191,769 of record OX382374.1, read on the forward strand.
GATTCCAATTATGTATAATAACTCAATTTCGCAAAAAATGTAGCTTAGATCAAATAGCCGGGGAACCGTCGATATAGTCCTAAAATAACTTCTGCCATTGAATATATTCGTGTCGTTTACACACTGACGTGAGCGAGTATCTAGTCCCTACGTTTACAAGGATAGACTACAAGATGGCGTGTATTTAAAAAAATGGTGCGAATTATTTGAGGTATAAAAGATCGTAAAAAATAAATGAAAGTCGTTAATTATTTCAAAATTTGTTTAATCATAAATAAATAACATTTTTGTTTGGAACAAAACAACCTCCATATTATTCACACACCATACAACTCGTCATTTAGTGAATTACAATTATTAATTTTCTAATTACTTTCTAATAATACTTACAGCAATCTTAAAATTAATGTTGTACATAGTTTTATTACCACAATTAATTTGAGATTTTTTTCATGTAAATATCTAATGCTTATAGAGAGAATTACTCCAATTACAAAATATATATTTTTTAACTTTCCTTATGGAGGATTTGGTCATAATAATGTATGAAAGAAGAGTTCGATCCAAAATGTGAAGTAACAACTCGAAATTGTTTTGCTTCCAAATGTAAAGCATGCATAGAGTTGAAAGTAGTTTCTCAATCTTAAAAGTTTTACAACTTTGTACGTTAGAATGTTATCATTTATTAATTTTCAATATTTTAAAAACATTAAAAAGTACAAAAACGAATCCAAATTAAGACATGATCGTAGTCAAATTTAATAAAGACTAGAAGAACAACTACTAGCGAATGCCCATTTATATAAAAAAACATGCAAAATATTGCAGTTGAATAAAAACTCGCGAAACGAAGTTAGCAGTTTCTTTATTATTTTAAAAAACGGACACGTTACTTAAAACAATATTCTGTTAGCTTTTATAATTGACACATTTGCTACAAAAACTTGATGGACAACACAAACAAAATCGATGCAAAAAAATCTATTTTAAATCGAAAATAATATTGGAATGGATCAGCGGGTGCCGTAACTGTCTTGAAAATAACTAATGCGAGGCCATGATTCCTATAAGCAGATATAGAACAAAATTATCCATGTATAATTAATAGAGAAAACCCGAATTTATAATAAGTACTTACCAAAATTACAACATGTTAGTATTAGGTACAGTATTTATAACATTCATTAATTATTTACAAAAATTAAGTTGTGCGACTGAAAATTATTAGTTGACATACACAAACGCAAGTGTCTATCATATTTTCCGCACACACACATACTCATAATCAGAGGTTTAATAATAGAATTTATGTTTTTTTTTTTACTTATGATATACATAAGTATGAAAAATATAATGATAGATCCGAAAACAATAAGAGTTTTAGTACAACAACTACATAAAAACTTTTTGGTATTTTGGTCATACAACTACGTCACGACAGTTAGGCCCTGTTTTGTTACACTTATTGCGGTTAGCGTGGGTTAGAGTATTTTAAAAAGTCGAAATATTTTTGTTTCTATGAGAAATTGAATATTTCATAAGCTGTAAAATGTATCTTAAATGATACCAAAACTATCGACACACACGAAACAATTTCATGTAATACGTAGTAGGAATAGACGAATGAGGTAAATTAAATCATTACATACCTTCTTGTAAATTTTTCTCTTATAGGTACTTAAAAATGTAAAGCTACATAATGAAGTGTATAAAAATAGTGCGGCGATGGTCATGACAACTTATCGATAAATTACGCCATGCGTTTAGATAAATTTCAAATTCGACTAAATCATCTATTTACTAAACGAATATCACACAGCTGTCAGTTGAAACCCGCGAACTGCATATTATTCACGTAATCATCCAACATTCCAAGCAGACCAATGGGACAATAATGATGTGACATAATATAAAGTAATGGACAGACACGCAATGACGAATAAATTGATTTTCTAAAATGCAATACAACTTACGAATCACAATTAAAACTTAGTGAAATTTCATTGTTAGTTGTGATACTTAGAAACTTAAAGTGTTCTAATCTTAACATCCTAAATGGACGATTTGGCTTCGCTATTGGCCTTTGAAACGTGGGAGCACTAACAAGCCGCTTATTCACTTTATCACATTGTCATAGTCTATAGAACTTTTAAAAGTCATTGAGTTGACAGAACTTGGCGTTGGGGTCTCTGAGAGTAAGGACGTTGTTGCACAGGAGGCCTACGACGGGGTTCTCGAGGTTTTCGTATTTGGAGTTGGTTTCTGAGGAGAGGCTGACAGCACCACTGCTGTCTCCCTCATACGTGTTCTCTGTGTCATCTACGTTCTGGGAACTGATGCTTGATTTGTCGTTTCTCTCTGGCAGTTCCTTGTCGAGTTGCCCGTAGTCGAACTTCTCGCCACTGTCGTTGTTGGAGAGGTCGATCCAGTGGCCGCGGTTGCTCTTCACTCGGTCGAGCATCGGCTGTAAGGCCGGGGACAGGACTGCGAACGCCTGGAAATAAAGCGAGAACAATGTTGATACCTCGTCAAAAATATTAAATAATTTTCTACTTTTTAACTATATTGGGGTCAGCTTCCAGTCTAACCGAGTGCAGCTAAATACCAGTATTTTACATGGGAGTGCCTGCCTATCTGACCTCCAATACCCAGTTACTAGGTACACAATAAATCTTGGTAAGACTGGTTGTCAGACTTATTAGGCCGACTTATTAGGCCTTATCAGACTTATTAACCGTAACGGCTGTCAAAGATCGATGAATGACAGTCGGGACCAACGGCTTAAAGTGCTTTCCGAGGCACGAAGGTCTCAATTTGTAATGGATGGTCGGTCACCCATCTACGAACCGACTGCGGCAAGACTAGCTTAAGCTTCAATCGACCAGAGCGGCTGTTATTATTTAGCCACTCGAGTACCTCAAGCGACAAACTTGCTATAAACTCAAATCCATAAAAATATTATAAATTCGAAAGTAACTCTGTCTGTCTGTATGTTACCTTTTCACGCCTAAACCACAACGGATTTCGATAAAATTTGGCAGAGAGATAGATTGCATCCCGGAGAAGGACTTCGGATAGTTTTTTTCGACATTCCCACGGGATCGAAACTTATGCGGGTGAAACCGCAGGGCGCAGCTAGTAATTTAATAAATTATTACCTCATATATGGGCAGGCAGATAGTATCGATGAATTTGACTTGCATAGCAGGGAGCTCATCTTCCTTATCTCTATTCATTATGTCCTGAAATAAAAGAAAACCAACTATAAATAAAATATCTAATTTACACACATAAGTCTGAAGCTATGAGTCAAAAAGGTTGCATGGTTGTTGTAAACAGTACTTAAGCCCGTTTTCACTAACACTTGGCGATACCTAAATTAATGCCTAAGTAAATTTGCTGACTGCGTTGTTGGATTGGCGCTAAGCCGACCGTTGAAAATCCAACAGCGCGCCTATAATTATGTAGGCATTCACCTTGGTGTCGCCTAGTGTTAGTGAAAACGTCCAATCATGAATCCCCTAAATACATGTAAGCACAGTCAATCGTACATCAGTGCCATAAGTGCACGACGAAAACCGCTCTTATTGCTTACAACATAAAGGCGCTATAATGTCAAATTATAAGATTCATCCAAAGAGCACTTACAATAGGCGTCAAATTCAAGTTCTGCCTCTCCAGATCTCCTTGTCTGAAGAATTCCCCGGCAACCAGGGCTGCCACCCGTCGCTCAACGGGCCAAGGCTTGGTGATAGCGGCGAGATCGCAAGCGGTCATCAACATCGCCCGCAGCAGGCCGCGGCGGTCCTCGCACTCGCCCCAGCTGGGCGTCACTTGTCGCTCCTCGCTGACCAGCTCGATGAAGCCTTTGCGTTTGCTAGAAGGTGAGGTAAAGATTCTTTTAAAACCTTGTTCTTAACCTTCTACTTTGAATCGATGATTTATGGCTGAGGATAGGCTGTTCACAATAAATGCCTTGCATGCTAAAGGTGACAGCTGTGGTGGTCCAGTGATAACGGCCGCGATTTACGAGTTGTATGTCGTAGTTTCGAACCCCGACAGGCGCTTTGTGTAAATTATTTCATGACCACTGCTTGAGAGCAGTGGTGATGAAATAATTTAAATCAGTGAAGGAAAACATCGTGAGGAAACCAGCATGTCCTAGAACCAAAAATTCGCAGACGTGACATCTACCATCCCGCACTGAGCCGCGTGGTGGATTACGGTCCACTCCCTCTCACCGTGAGGAGGCCTGTGTCCCAGCAATGAGAACATAATAGGCTGATTACGCTATGCTATAGGTTTCGGAGGCTGTTATCATTTCAGTTTTAAATACACCGTAGGTGACTGTTATTTCTACTGATCTCTATCAGAATAACATAGAAGAATTTGGACATTTACGTCATTAACATAAGGTTAAATTACAATGATAGACGCGCGCTGTAACATTTGTACACATTTCCTTTGATTAGAAATGTTATTGTAGCGGTATCTACAACGCCACATGCGAACAACGTGTCATACTGACGTCACGCAAATCCTGCATCTCGCTAGCAGAGTTTACCGCGCAACTGGCATAGATACAACGGCCTGACATGAATCATTGGGCAGTTGCCCGCCAGACACAACACCCGTCTTGTCGGACGATCCTCAATTTTCTATGGAGTATGAGTGAACTTTACACCCTCTATATTATAACCAATTTTTTTTTTCTATGCCAGGTTATGTGAAACAAAATCGTACCTGAAATAAACAGCCAAATCGGTGGACAGGATAGCATCCTCGAGCACTTTGACGACTTTCTCGTAGTCGTCTGAGGACAGGTTGAGCAGGATCTGGTTCCCGGGCGAGTTGAGGATCATCAGGCACTGGTCGAAGTGGTGGTGCTCCATCGTCGAGGTGGAGTACAGCTGTGCCAGAGGTGATGACGCCCTGGAATGAGGTTATGGGATGTGAGTATTTAGGTAGTAGTAAGATTTTGCAATGAAAATAGTCGTGGTTCTAATAGGCTAGTTTCCTAAAAAATTCTAATTAGTCCGTCAGTTAGATTATCGAAAAATAATGGACCCGTATTTTTTCTTTTGTCAATCAAACAAAAAATGACAAAGATAAAGCGCGTCAAAATTTGGGAGTGGGGGGTCGTGACGTCACGCCGTGCGACACTTTTTAGCACGGCGTGACGTCTAATTAGAATTATTATTTTTTTACCCAGGAAACTACCCTATTGTAAAAGGCACAAAGGCTTAGAATAAGTTAGCGCAACTACACACTTGCCGAAAATTACGCAACGGAAATACCGTGTTTTTCTATAAAAAATATCTTAGTTTTTTATAATGCCACTGCAATAGTAGATTGTACAACTAAGGCATAAAAGAAGCTATTTTACCCCGAGACGTTTATATCCACCCGAGCCGCAGGCGAGAGTGGATAGTTAAATCGAGGGTTAAAATGGCTCGTTTATGCCTGAGTTATACACTCTGCTTTTCACTTCGATTGCGAGAAAATGAAACAGGCATAAAGTATACAGTACATTATTAATCAAAAATGTTGCATCCATTGCTAATTCCCGCCACCACAGATAATACCGCCACGAAACTTTTTAAACGTTTTTTTTTTTTTTTTTTAATTTTATCATTTGTCATTCGACTTGGGTACTTCATACTGCCAAAAAATGAAAACGTTTCTTTGCCTTTTTAAATAATAAACGACAACTATTTTACCTGATTTTATTAAATTAACGATAGAAAACACGGAAGTGGTATAAATTAAAGAAAATGAAATAAATCACGACTTTAATCTGCGAAGTTTTATTGTGCGTGTGGCTGTTGGGCCTGATTACTTCAGTCTTAGAAACAACATAAAGACGGACTTTTAGAGCATGAGAAGTGAAAAGTTATTTTTCACTTCTCATGCTCTAAAAGTCCGTCTTTATGTTGTGCGTAGGCGACATAAAATCGCTTTTTATGTTCTAGTGCATAAAGTAAAATTTTTTTCTAAGACTACAGTAATCAGGCCCAACAGCCACACGCACAATAAAACTTCGCAGTTAAAGTCGTGATTTATTTCATTTTCTTTAATTTATACCACTTCCGTGTTTTCTATCGTTAATTTAATAAAATCAGGTAAAATAGTTGTCATTTATTATTTAAAAAGGCAAAGAAACGTTTTCATTTTTTGGCAGTATGAAGTACCCAAGTCGAATGACAAATGTTGTAAATTAAAAAAAAAAACTTTTAAAAAGTTTCGTGGCGGTATTATTTATGGTGGCGGGAATTAGCTACGGATGCAACATTTTTGATTAATTATGTACTGTATACTTTATGCCTGTTTCATTTTCTTGCAATCGAAGTGAAAAGCAGAGTGTATAACTCAGGCATAAACGAGCCATTTTACCCCTCGACTTAACTATCCACCCTCGCCTGCGGCTCGGGTGGATATAAACGTCTCGGGGTAAAATAGCTTCTTTTATGCCTTAGTTGTACAATCTACTATTATTTCCATCTTTTAAGGAAGTTTGTAATGTAACTTACTTGATTTGAAAAGAGTTGTTGGTCCCCCGGTGGTCAAGGTCGTGACACAGGCAGCCGATGATCAGCGCCAGGCACTCCAGCTCTCCAAATATCTTCCACCACTGCGTCTCCTGAAGCAAGACCAAATATTACTCGAGGTTGAGTTACCTTACTAGTTACAATTATTGACCAAGTTCCAGGTTTTATGTACGACCATTATGGCCAGAAGACAAAGAGAAGAGAGAAAAGAAGGGAAGGGAATGAATATAAAGATATTTTTTTGCATTATATGTGTAGGTTTATTTAATATTTTAGTTTTAGACTTCACACATTCATATTTTTCTCTTTTTGTTCTCACACACTATTGTCTACATTTCTTTTTTTTACTTCTCCTTTCGCAGGTCTGCTGGAAAAAATTTCTTAAGAAATAAGCAGTACCTTTGTATTCAAATTATAATTATAACATATCCTTATGTATTTTACTGTGTGTACATAAATAATAGAATAAAGAAGGAAGGACGGATATATCTTGGCTGAGGTTCTTCTAGATTCTAAAAATAATGCAACCAATATTCAAAATGTTGTGATAATACGTGTAATCAGAATCTGAACTAATAGGGAATATGAACGTGATCCAATTAAGGGATACATTTTTGAAGTGTAAACTTCTTTAGCGGCGTTGCACACTTTTAGTAATGGGTAAAAAATGTTAAACTCGCGTCAGGACATCGCGTCAGGACACGTGACCGTCAGGAGAGATTTCCCCCCCCCTCTCTTTCTACGGCGGCGCCAACCGAAGTGAAGTGACACACGGACACAATGGATGGATGGATGGATGGATGGATGGATGGATGGATGGAAGTGGAAGTGGAAGTCGAAGTGGAAGTCGAAGTGGAAGTCGAAGTGAAGTGGAAGTCGAAGTTGAAGTCGAAGTGGAAGTCGAAGTGGAAGTCGAAGTGGAAGTCGAAGTTGAAGTCGAAGTGGAAGTCGAAGTCGAAGTCGAAGTGGAAGTGGAAGTGGAAGTGGATGGATGAATGGATGGACAGCTGATGGCTCGACCGTCTGTGTAGTAGCCACACTGCTGTGTATTCGTAAAATTCGTGTATATAAAGTGTTTAATATATGGAAATTGAACAAAGTGCATCTATTAATGAAAAAAGTGACGCAGAAATAGTGAAAAAAAATGAGTTATATTAATTCAATTAATAATTGATTTATTTCAACGTTTTCACTTCTGCCGGCACTCCCGGAGTGCAACCCGTCTTTTTTTTATCAACTGTTTTACTTCAGAATTATGCTTCCATCAATATTTTTGATTAGGTTATAATTTATTTTTGAGCAAAAAATTATTAAAAAAAAATGCAATAAAACTGTAGGAAATTCAAATATTAGAAAAACGACGCGATTAGTCAGAGCAAATCAATTAATGTCAATCTATTTTATTTATGAGAGTGTTTGCGATTCAGTCCGTTGTCAATGTTGTGAACTATGACGTCATACCAAGCGCGCCAAAATCAGCCCCGTTAAGGTGTCGGTTGTTTATTTTTACCTTTTTTTTAAGTACTTTTAATAGCGTTTTTGGCGTTGAATTTTTTTTTTATATGGCGATGTACCTATCGAATATGAAGTTTATACATATAGTACAGTATGAAGTTTTGGAACAACAATCTCAATGTCAACAGTAGTAGTAAGTAGCAATGGAGTGTGAATTATCTGAGATTCTCAATTCAAGATCCTATAGGAAGGATCTCAGCATGTTTATCAAAATTTTGGACAAAACACAAAATGGCAATCTATGTTGGAAATACTAAAAACATTTCCTAATAAAAATCACTCACCGTCAAAATAGCGAACATCATCTGCGCGACATTGAAAGCGTGCCTCCAATTATGGTACGTTACATTGCGGTAGTTCTTCTTGACGCTCAGCAGCCACCGACAGAGGACGCTGTAATCTATGTGAAATCGCTCCACAAAGTCGAGGTCGAGGAACATACGGAGACAGGCTCGGAGAGTGTCGTCGTCTGTCATTTCGATGTCGTCGAAAGCCAGCTCGTGGAGACTGAAGTGGGCGGATGAAGGTATCCTTAACGTCTGTAGAAGGAAAAAAACAGTTGGTCAGTAATTATTACTAGGGCATTATGCCCTATATTCATTCTTCTTCTTAGCGTATCTGAAAAGTTCATACAATGCATTTAGCCCATAATTCAGCAACACAAACTGCACTCACTGGCGCAGTCATGAGGTCATCAAGTGCAGGGGCATACTGTGCATAATATTCATCGACGAGACTTTGAGACTGATTTTTGCGGTGCGAATAAATTGCCATGCCACAGGCAATTTAATCACACCAACCAACCATAAGTTGGAGCAAATTTAAAGATTACACCGTTTATACAATGTTTAACCGATGCAAGTCATTTGTTGCACCACTTTCATTGTATGTTACTGCTTGCTGCATACACATTTCAAATGTTTATATAGAATTTTGTGGAGGGTCGTGCAGTTTTAAATTAGACTATGTCTAACATAGGTTGTTTGTTCGCCGCCTCGTCAACGGGATGTCAACGAGAACAAAATGACAGCGCCCGAAGTAGCGATACATAAGTAGATTTACTATGGCCGCGTGTCCACCGCACGCCATCACCGGGACGTCACGCTCGGTCCGAATAATAGTTGTAAGTGATTAAATAAATAAATAATTCTCGTTGTCGTTGTTCTCGTTCTCATTGACGTTCTGTTGACGGTGGCGGATGGACAAACGGTGTAAAACCCCATTTACCCGATGCAAGTTTTTCGTTGCAGGTCAATTCACAAGCGTGCGTCATGTGGCTTTATTGAAGTCTTATGCCAATGACATAAAACTTGAATTAGAATGTTAATGCGCGCTCCTGAAACACACCAACTGATTCTTATACTCCTAAACTCAAAAAGGTAATGATATTTTGCTTGCATCGAGTGTTTCTATTTTGGCTCCGATATTTACTCAAATTCGGCCACAGACAGTTGCATTTAAAATGATTTAATTAATGAAGGATTAAGTACATATAATAAAAATAAAATATAAAAAAATTAGTAGTCCGCCGGTGTTAGAAGCTGGGTCCAAGCTACCGCTGGTCCAAGCTATCGGGTCCAAGCTACAGGAACCTCCTCACAATGCGAGCCGTAACGAGGAGTACTGCCTTCTGAATCAGGCCTTTGATCCAACCGCCTAACGAGAGCCTCGATAGATCGAGGCTTTCGGCCATAAGGCCATTGGCCGATATGACAATCGGCACAATGATAGCCGAGCTCACATTCCACATGTCAACAACCTCGTGTGTTTTTTATACTTTTTTTTATATTTTAAGAAATATTTAAAAATGAAATTACAAATAAATGACATAATAATAATTGTGTTATATACTACATATATATAAGACTACTATTAATAAGATATAACAACATAAGTAGGTTAAATAATTGATCAACAGCTGTGTAAAAATAAATTAACAGCTTTTAACGAAAAAATTGCCATTAATAAAATATCCACGCAAACTAAATCACAAGCCACCGCTTGCTAATTGATTTAAACGCGTTATTCATTAACACGGTAAACATAATTAACATTCACCCATTCAGAAAATTAATAGCCATTATCAATATAAATTGAGTAAATAATAAATATGTGCAATATTAAATACCTACGACACGCAACGTGACATCGCAAGGAATTTAATTACTCGCATTCAGTCTTCAGGTTATGAATTGAAATGGCTGAAACAATGTGGCTGAGTTGAATTACGAACTTCAAGCCATGCTAACTAGGTTCCCTGCGGTTTAATGTTTGAGGCGATTACATCGTTCAGTTTTCGTCGAAGAACATTTAATCGTCGAATAAAATTGTGTTACAACATATTTTTTTTTCTGGAGAATAATCTTGTTTGCAAAACATTTCATTGATTCTCATGGTCACAGAGGCTTTTATTTAAATAAGATTATAATCTAATTAATTCTAGAGAAGAAAATACAAAATTGTTTTAGTCGACGTAATATTATGGTAGCATTTTGAAGAGGAATATCTTGAAGGCATAATAAAATATTTAATTTATTTTCATGGTCGTAGAAATTATTTTTATAAATGAATAATTATCCTAATTTAATTAAATGGCCACAGGCAACAAACGTCGGTACCTGTACATAGATACTACCGGTACATAGTATACTACCAACTTTCCGCGAGCAATCATGAGCCAAGTTAGGAAACAAACCTGTTAACGTAAACATGTTCATCTAATTACAGTACCCGGCGATAAATATTGCACATCGACCTTTGGAAAGAAACAATCGGCTAATTTCGGCTTCGTAGTGCGTTATCTCTGTCGCACACTACCTATGTGACATTAACTGACGTTTTGTCAGTCGTTGTTTAAGTGCGATAGAGTGCGGTCGCGTCCAGTTCAAAATATATATCTAGAGTTGTTAACACCCCCAAATTTAAATAATTTAAAGTTTTACTAGCCACTTTAGGAAAAATAGGGGAACCTTTTTATTTTACCCCAACCTAAAGCAATCATTTATAGAAAAATTGGTGTATCTTATACAAAGAATAAAAAGAATTATCAAAAGAAGCAAATCATAATTGTTTTAACAGCTCCTAATAGATACCGGACTGTTTGTATTTCGTGCGACAGAGATAACGCTCTACGAAGCCGAAATTAGCCGATTGTCTCTTTCCAAAGATCGATGTGCAATATTTATCGCCGGGTACTGTACACTTTGAGTTTGTTAATTGTATGACAGGCTGAAGCGTTTCGCTCGGAGCTACCAACTTTACAAACTACAACTTGCAAGAACATACGACCTGACACATACATCGAACAATTCTGCAGTCATCTGGTTATAACTCGTAAACACAAGTCTAAACTCTATTACTACAGACGTTAGGTTTATAATTCCAAGAGTATGTAAAACAGATTACTGCATTCGTGCCCATTTGTGTTGTGAACTCACCCGTAACCGTTGAGCGTCGTCTAATGAAGCGGACGCGTGGTAACTTAGTACCTGCAATCATACAAATAACATATTTAGATCAAATGAGCTTTGGAGCACAAGCATTAGGAGAAAATGGCGACTAAACTCAGAAGTTAAGTTTCCCTCAATCAAGTTTTAGTGGAGTATTATAATAATACGGTAAGCGAGGAGGTTGAATTTGGAATAGTGCCAGATACATGTAGGCGTTTCAGTATGGCACAATGGACAATTATATCTATTCGAAGGCTGTTGGCTTAAGTCCTATTTAGCTACTTGAAATAAAAGGCCACGACCTAGCTTAAAGTGGGGCACATCATAATTATTATTATATGTGAATCGAAATTCAAATTCTAGCGGGGTGATTTTGACAGTTCGACAACATTCATTGCGTTATTTACGTTGTTGAGCAGACAAATTTTTCGAACATATGAAGCAATGGTGATTGATAGCGTGTTACGCAATTAGGGTACTGGAAGATCACAGGACTATTTAGATGTTGATGATATCTATGTTGTTGATTATGATACTGAATTCAGGTGGACTAAAAGGACCGACAGGACTGAGGTGACGACTAATAGAGATGTATGGAACATCAGACATGCTGCGTTGATGACAAATAAGTAGGTATAAAGTGATGATGAAATTGATTAATATTGAAAGAGCGATATTGATGTCAAAAAATATGATACTGATCATCATCATCTGCCTAGCCTTTTCCTAACTATGGTGGGGTCGGCTTCCAGTCTAACCGAATGCAGCTGAATACCAGTATATATGGAGCGACTACCTAATCTGTCCACCACAACCCAGTTACTGGGTAATACCGAATACTATACCCATTAGTAAGATTGGTCAGACTTTCGGGCTTCTGACTACCCGTAACGACAGTCAAAGGTCTACAAATGACAGCCGGGCCCAACGCTTTAACGTGCTTTCCGAGGCACGGAGAGGTCCCCAAATAAAATGCATGGTCCCCCATCCACGGACCAACCTCGGCAAGCGTTGCTTAACCTCCGAAGGACCCGTGCGGCTGTTATTATTTAGCAACGACCCTTACTTAATAATACTACTTAATATTATACTGATATCAAAAAGTAAAACTCACGTCTAAAGTAACGCTCTGTTTCGCCATTGCAGTGATAGCCTTCTCGTACATGTGCGTATTGTGGATGCCCATGCCGCAGAATATCGCGAACGCCTCCACGAAGTTCTCGTCGTTCTTCGTGAAGAGAAGCTCGTCGAATTTGTTGACTAACTGGAAGTTAAACATGACATTTAAATAGAAGAAAAAATATGAACAAATAACCAGATTCATTATGATTAATGTTTTATGGGGCTATAGTCTTAAGGTCCATCCAGACATAACGGGGCATGTGCTTCAAATAGTAAGCCACGCGTGTGACGGCTGCCTCAGGCTGAGGCATGTAACATATAAAAAAATCATTTGCGGCGTATGTCTAGCTCTGTCTAGATGCAACTATAACAGAAACACGTATCTTAAGATATTGCATTTACTTTAAATATCCTTCATTTGATTTAAACCTAGGGGAAACGTTCAAAATAGAGGTCTTTTTATAGTTGTTTTCAAGCCAAGGAGGCCTTTTCATGTGTTGCTAGGATGATTATATCCCGGGCTGTGTAAGTCAGTTTTGATTTTCGTAAATTTTCGAATTTTCCACAGACGCGTCTAAAGAAACCAGCTGTTCATTAGACTTAGTAAGAAATTTTATAATAACGATACTCAAATTGATATAATTCGTTACATCAACAAACTTCATTAAGAACTGTTGTGTTAACAAAATTACGAAACAACTAAGTTTGTTAGCAGACGACACCCTCGGGATGTACCTACTTCTTTAAGATTCTTATTTCATTTTATTTTTAAATAAGCAGCACCTGATTTTAAGTGTAAGCTACATAACTTGTTACCGACTCTTTTAATGTGCAAGTACGCTTCTTTATTCCAATCAGAAAATACTCATCGTACAAAAAATTAATGTCTCATAATTTTTTGTACGATGATGAGTATTTACAAAAATATTTAATGTAGGTACCCTTTGCATGACAAACGAAACTAAATTAAATGAACATGTTTCGAAATGAATACAAAATGTAACAAACAAACATTGTTCCGTATAAAAACATTTTTGAGTTAAGAGTTTATGTCATGAAATTTTCCTGTTTACGTTACAAACACAAATAAAAAGTTTACACTAAGCACCTCAATTAAGGTCCGAATGACGAACGAAAGGTAAACACAATTAAAAAGAATAATATTTGTGCCTACTTTAAGCTTTCCACTCCACTCACTCTTCCTAAAAGTGAAATCTCCTTGGCAATTAGATTAAAAACGTTTTGAATGAAATTTCGTGTAACGTTATCAAAGTATACTGTGAGAAAAAGACTAAAATTATTGGAATGTACAGTCCAGCAAAAGAGATAAATATGCAGGATCGTCAGATATAGTTGAAGTTTAGTAAGAAACCGATGGAAGTTGTCGATTGAAATTTAATTTGATAAATTAGCTGTTTGTTTTCTATTAAAAAAAAAAAATTCGAGAACATCCTTTGGTTTCTTCCTAGACTTCAACTGTATCCGACGATCCTGCATACTGATCTCTTTTATTGAGTGTACCTAGGGGGATGCGCTAGGTAGCCGGCCAAATTCACTTACTCCTTTTTTTTTTTTTGCAATTTGCAGATCAGTGTCATCTTAAATGTTAATTAAAATATGATTCGCGAGCGTAACAAATACGACTTCAATTATAATCATTAATATCATAAATACAACCCTCTAAGTTCATACTATTGAATTACTATTTCATAAAATTTATGACGTACAAATTGCAAAAAACGTAAGAAAATTTTAATTTTGCGGGCTGCCATGGCTCTTCCCCCTCTTGAAAAACTCTTATACCGAGATATATACTCCCCGGAGCAAAACTCTTATACTGAGTACAATGTTACGTATCAAAAATCCTTTGTAATGCTGCATGAAAGAATGTTTCCATATCAACAAGCATGACAGATAATACATACAAAGAATATTTCCACAAAGAGGAAACTGTACACAAGGCATGAGCCCCCACATTTTTGCTAATGAGTATTTATGTAAAAATAAATAAAAGAAAACCAGCTGCAGTTACAGTTACTCGTTTAGACTGTACAAAAAAATATTATTTGTCGCATTGCGGAAAATTTTAATGCGTTTCTACAGATTCACATTAACTCAGCAATAAACAGGATTTTATCATCCGCGTTTGCTATAAGTACCTATAATCCAGTATATTTTTATGTCATGTTTCTTCATTCTAGTTCCGTCCGTTTACAATATGTTTCATCTTCAATATTTTTGCTGTCAAGTTCTCTTAACGGTTGACACGTTTCCTTCGAGTAATTTATGCTCCCCCGTATAAAGTTATTCGCAGCTTGTAATACTATATTATAGTATATTCAGCGGGAGACGTGTAAATCCAAAATCCAATATTTGAAACGAACTGTCTATGTTCTCAATTTACAGGGAGTTAATTAGCAAAATCCACGTCGTTGTGCCTTATCCCATCTCTTGTGTTGTTTCAATATGTATGTATTCAGTATTGTAGTGTCGCATATGACCGCAATGCGCTGTTTCTATAACAATCGTTACTTTACTCATTTTGAATTTTTTAATTAATTCAACGTGACCAAGTTTTTGAACAGCACGTTTGCCGAGTAATTCCGGTTACTTTATAGAAACGCTTGGCTATTTTTATGGATCCAATTACCATATTTTAACACGTTTTGGCAAACTTCGTAGATAATTAAGCTAATATTTAAACGCTTCCCATGAGAATTTTACAAACGTAATCTGATCGTGTGACTAGCTTAAAATAACAAAATGTCTCTGTGAAATTTTTCCAACTTACCTGAATGACTCCGATAATCCTCCCCTCGGAGTTCTTAATGGCCATGCAAAGTATTGTGTTGTGTTTAAATCCGGTGCCTTCGTCGACGGACGGATCAAAACGGGGATCTAAATAGGCATCCGGAATGTTCACCGTCTGAAAATGTACAGAAAATGTTATTTCTACAGACACGATGTTAACAGACTATAATGTTCCCGCAAGGTCTCACTTAACCTTCTTCAGAATGAATACGCTCGCGACATACACGAGAATACGTGCTAAACCCCTCAGCGAGACAATTTTAATGAACCACCTCGAATTAGTTGAAAAGTACTTAGGGAAAACTTGGAAATTGCTGCATATCTCTAAGCCGTTGACAATAAATTCCTTTGGAGCGACTTTAACTTGTAAGGTGCAGAGAAAAATGAGCTCTTATTCTTAATTTGAGTAAATTAATTTTTTTAGGAATATTAAGAGAAATGAGCTTTTTTCTAAATTAAGATAAATTAAGTTCTTAAGCAATATATATAACATCCGGCAAGCTTCATAATCCATGTACACCTTATCATAAACCCCAGGACTGAAACTTATCCCTTCCTTCCTCATTTAGTCCATACACTAAGCGCTTTAAAGTTTCAACTATAAGTCCATTAGCTTTAATACAGCCGTGGTCCCTCTTAATTCTTATCACAGTTATTAAGCTGACTTGGCTCTGTGGTCTAACAACCACTGGCGCGCTGAAGTTGACTAAGGTCGTTAGCTGGAGTGCTTTAGGAAAGTCACATCTAGTAGAAAGTGAAGCAAAAGGTTTTGTAAGACAAAACATAGCTATATAATCAAAAGAATGAACAATACTGGCAGAGACGTAAATGCTATCGCCAAATATAATATTAACGTTATGAATGCTAATAGCAATTCCAAAACTGCTCTAGAGCAAAGAGAAGTTAAAAGTTACGAATTCATTAAATAAAATTACAATATTGCGACTATACACACAAAGCTTGTTGGAGCAAAATTTAAGTATCAAATAGTGACCTTTTACAGCTAAAAACTTTATACCGCAGAAAATAACAGTAGGTATGCATCCCACGCGAGACAGGAGTTATAAAAGTCAGCTGACGGATACTATCACTGATAAAGTGATAACTTTAAGCAAATATTTTATTTTACAACGAATTTTTGTTTTCTTCTTTATATATTAGGACCATTTCACTTTCATCTTTATTTTTGAGCTGCGCGATATTACCTTGTTTCAAGCTACCTCTTCCCATTTTTTTTTACTATAATACAAGATGGTATTCATTATTTGTTTTCTTATTTTTGCATTCTTTCGTCAGTTAATTTTAGAATGCATCGTCAGGGGCCTACCATTCTGCGCCTCAGTTTTCAGGAATGGGCACTTAACTGTATGGTTTCCTATACCTACCCTTTTCAGCACCTAGGTCCACTATCACTAAAGACAAAGATATACAAATTAAATTAGGTCTTACCTCCCCCGTAGTAGCCACATATCCCGTGATACCAACGTTGATAGGGAACCGACTTTCGTAAGGTGAGGTCCTTAGTGCGTTTAAGTCGGTGTCATCGCCTGCTTCTAGGTCGAATACTCGGGAGAAGCTACCCTTAGACGCCTCATGGACTAATAGTACCTGAAAATAGAAAGAGATCGGTAAATTTTACGGTAGATACTTTGGCGTTTTTGGGATGTAGAAAATAAGGAAAATGCTCTAAAATTAATTTTTCTAATACTAAAATCAGACTTGTCTTTATGTCAAAATAGGTAAAAACACGATACATATTGAAATATTGTGAACATAAGAACTCTAAGTGCAAATCAGTGAGACAAAAAAACTTCTCCTAAGTGCATTCTCGGTGAAAGAACTGATACTAATTATTATGGCTGAAATAATTAATTATGGCAGCTCCTCACCTAATTACCGACCAAGCCGATATAACGGGCTCATCGAGGGCTTCACCAAACTTAGTAACGAGGTGCCTATAGATAACAGTATTTTTTTATTCTCTTCTTCTTAATTAAAACCTTATTTACATACTTCATTCAAATAGCCACACAGAATTAATTGTAAAAGTTTATGTAAATTACAAAGAGAATTTTAATTATATGCAGTGTTTTCATAAATTTAATATGGGCAATCGTAGTCGAAACGGCATGCAGTCGCGCATTTCAATATGTTAAGCAGATTAAATATTGCAGGTACTCCTCAGGACTCCTTTATTTAAATGTAAATTAGATTTACATAATTTGGAACTTGACTATGAATTCGGTATCACTGCTATGCAAGAATCTTAAATAGACCACAAATTTTCACGCCCTTAGCTTTGCATTTTTAGCTCTTATTAACACGAAATGATAGCATTTTTAGCAACATTTTTCAAACAGGTCAAGCAAAGATTTTTTTGTAATCTCCAGCAAGTTTTCAAGTTTCCAAAGATTTCATCAAAATACGCCAAATGGATGTTCAAGATTAGAATAGTTCTTAAAAACTGACAGAGATAGCGACTTCCTTCTCGCCAAGATTGTTCGCGGACATACGAACTGGGCCCGAGGGTATTGTACCAATAAAACATTAAAGATGTCTGTCTGGCTGTGACTGAGAGCGATCAGTACCACAAAATAGACAGGTACAGAAGATCGGCTCCATACAACGAGCGAAAACAAGCACACGCACACATAGACGCGTACGGACGGTGGATGATGCGAGTGCGCTTGAACTCGTTGCATAATTAGTCTATAAAGTTGCCACTGCTGCAGCTGGGACATAGCCCTCCTCTGTGTACGGGAGTGGCCCAGTGCGGGTTGCCAGATGTCACATATCTTCAAATTTTTGGTTCTATGACATGCCTCACGATGTTTTCCTTCACTGTTTTGAGAGCAGTGGTGATGAAATTAAATACACAAAGTAAAGTGCCTGCCTGGGTTCGAACTCATGACCAAGTCGGGGCCGTTACCACTGGGCCAACACTGCTCTGCTGCATTAGCTGCGCTGTACGTAAACATATATGTCTGTGAGCGCGCTTTTTAGCGCTTTGCATGGAGCTGCCCTTCTGTATCCATCTATTTTGTGTCAGTACGCACGACGCGTAGGAATAGCCACACAAGTGCAATAAGAACACGGCTCCTATGATCGTTCCCGAGCCGACAGAACCGGCCGCGTTATGTGTTATTACTTCTCTAACTGACCATTAATGCTATACGATATTTTTACGACCAGCATAATGACTATTCAATGCCTAGTCTTTATATTATACGAGATCCGAAACGCTAAACATAAAATACTTGCAATAAGTTATAGATGATATTCGTTTATGATAAAACATTATTCGATTCGTTACTATACGCTTCCAAATTGTTTGCTGTAGCGGTTAAGCTAAGTATTTTAATTGGCATTTATCACAAGCGAAGCACAAAGTAACCAAAGCGATATTAAACTTCAATATTGTCTTGCAAACAGCGGTAATTGGGCGGCCAAAACAAAATTCGTTTCGGGCAAGTTTACACTGGCCGAATGGCCGGCCGGATTTAAAATTATTTTTGGGACTCCATTTGAATGCTAATTTTATTGTAGCCTATATCGTGGGAAATTGCCTATGTTAATATTGTCGAACAGAGCACACCTGTTCAATGTTCATTCAATTATGTTTTCGGAATACTTAGTTAGTTGGTCATATACCACGATAAGGATTTACAGAAATTAACCTGCCGCTGTGCAAGAACTTAGCTGGTTAAATCTACGAGTAAGTACTTAAATATCTGTACCGTAATTCTGTTTAGACTTAATAGCTTTAACTGAAGCATCTTCTCGTTACTTTAATGAATTTCCTCTGTCTCTAGATTTCTCCTAGATTCGCTAGGATTACTATAGTAATATAATTATACAAGTACAAAACAAAAGGGATGCTCGCTGCAATGCGCTTTGTTGTCCATACTTAGTTAAACTCTGTCTGACACCAGAGCGCTTAGTTCAAGGCAAAATGCCAGCAGATATTGTTGTGGATTTAATAAAACAATACTAACTGAATAGAGTTTCATAAACTTTGAAACGTACAAACAGAGAACGCAGCGATATTATTCACCCAGTATACGGAGACTCAATCCATCCCTCCAACTTTTCTACATACATTTACTCTTCTTGTAAGGTCTCATAAAACGCCAGGTATCCAATTGAAGCTAAACCAACAAACAATTCCCTCCTACAACTAATAACATCTAGACTAGCATCAGTAAATGCCTGAACGTATTATTTTCATCTTCGTGTAATTTCTATCAACGCCTTACTGGATCTTTGGGCTCCACTTTCATAAGAACAAACCCCAACTTCCATTAAAGGACATCGTGTTATTTCGGCACATTGTTCGTTCATAATTGAGTTTTCCTTGGAAACGATCCAATAAAGTATTTACCCGAGGGACAGTGGGTTGTCGCGCAACATGATCGGACGTAGACGCACGTCATCGAGCCCCGATGATCTGCGATAATCTGGTGCTAAGCCATTCTGATAGTTACAGCTTATAGCGACGTGTTATCACGAGATATTTTTGAGGCATACATGCGTCAAACTTGTTTTAATAGTTTTAAAAGCAAAGGCTTCATTTGTTTCTCAAACTGAGTCATACTCGTACTTAGGTATTTCTATTTGCGAGTTCTCTTTCAAGGCATCAATGATTTTCCCAAAACGCTGCCGTCCTAATGTGTTAATTTACAAATAATAGCTCCTAGGAGAGACTAGTAAAAAAATTAACTTACCTCCATTTTTATTAGCTAAGTAACATTATTTAGACACCTATATATTATGAGGTGATCAATTCAAAGGTGATTACAGTTTAAGCCACTACAAAAATGTTAATCTAAGTGCTGTTAACGTGTCGTATAAACTTGATACTTGTCTGAAACCTTTTCAAGTCCCAAGAGTGAAGATTTTGCTCGCCAGCTTATCGCTTTCCATTCTCATTAGGGCTCATGACACGCTTTTATCTTGATCCTCTGGCCGGACCCAACTCTGGTTAACTTTATTTATTCTAAATGTTCGCCATTTTGTGCGAAATACGTACAGAATGGCGAATGTTTGTGTGCGATAACATTTTTGTTCCCTTATCATTGTTCCGGTTAACATTTTTTTAAGTAAAATAAACGACAAAAAAAGAAATTTCACCACTTGTTGTTTTGCTTTCATGTTATTCGGAAAATATAATAAATTATAGATTTTCATAAAAATAATCCGATCCGATACCGGCCATTAGGTGGATTATAACAGAAATGTTAAGAGCTTTTGTTAACAAATTTTATCACTGAAAATGTAGGTGGCAAACACGAGAGCCTAATCCATCTATCAGGCCCAATAAGCCTTTAATACACTTCAAATCCTGTGGGTACAACTTTGTTCTTTACATCCATATATTGAAAAATAAGTCTCTTTCCAATAAAGAATTATAGTTGGCAGACATATTTTTTCTAATATTTCAAGACACTCGAGGCTATCTCATTATGTGAGTGATGATATCAATCCATCAGTTTTTATAAGACACTTGGGAGTAAGCTGCGTGATTATTTCGGGTGGTCTATGTATAGCGCTAAAATGTTCGATAAAGAAAGATATTTTTATCTTTATAACAAGAAAAGAAATATTAAAGGTCGTAACGTAACTACCTAAGTTTTTTCATTGGTTACGTTTTCACTTATTACGTGAAAGGTAATGGGGTATTACCTATATTTTTTATGTTATGGTAGAAGTTAATGCAGATTATCTTTAAATTACTTGTTTCTGTCTTCATAAGCCCTTTTACGTACAAACAGTGTCTGTTAAGCATACGTTCAGCATTCAGGCACTCTGGATACGGGCGTCATAGCTGAAGAAGAGTGCTTTTACAATGTACCTTATGTACCTTTGCGCTCATACGCGAGTATTCGTTCAGGAGCGGCATTCGACGCAGTGTGGGAGTGATAAATGACATTCCATTATCCTTCTCCCACCCTGTAATCTAACTATGTGCTGAAGCATTTCGAAACGGCAAAAACGGTAGCGAACTTCCATTTTAACCTTTAGTGAAGCTTTGATAGACTAAAACTAAGGCATAGAGCTAATTTCTAAGAGTCATCTCCAATATCCTCTATCTACGGCCCTAGAACACGATTGTAGTGAAAGAAAACTGCATGATTACCTCATTGGTCTATTGGTCGCAAGCGCTACAGCTGAGCATAAAGTCCTGGGTTCGATTCCCGGGTCAGGCAGTGTTAGTGGGTGTTTCCATCTGGAATTTCTCAGTAGCAGCCCGGAATCCGGTGCCCCTATTACATGGGACTTGCTTAAACATAACTGGCAAAATGTGGGTATACTATACGTACATCTCTGCCCAACCCTTAGAGGAATGCTAGCGTGAAGTTTATGTTAAAGCTTTCCATACAAGTCCCCGAATGACTGACAGATATAGTTGCTAGTTTTACTGCCTTTTCTATATTTTTACGATAGTGTGCTACATCACCCAAGTTAGGAAACGTTGGCGTTAGTCCAATACACTGATATATTGTTCAATAATACATAGAGTATGCCTAAACGAATGACAGCCAAACCAGTCTTATGGCTCATTTACACGAGGAGAGTTTCTCGCCAGTCGAGAGGCGAGAATGTCCATGCGAGGCTCGTAGGCGATTATGTATTTTTCTTCAAGTGAAAACCAATATCCGAAGAAACGAGGACCGTCCAAAAGCGCACTGGGTTGACGATATCGTCAAAGTCGCGGGAAATTTCTGGATGAGAGACGCACAGAACCGGGAAGTATGGCAGAAGAAAGGGGAGGCTTATACCAAGTGGGTGATTCCGGGTTGAAATGATGATGATGATGATGATGAGGACCAAAGTATCGTCTACGATAATGACATACGAGATGAGACTCGTAAAAAGGGTTTCTGGAACTGTGACGTGAACTGTGTTTTGACGAATGCTTCCAATTTTTAAAGAGGCGATTCTTCCAATTTTTAAAGGGGCGATTCTCTGCCCGCGACTGCCACTAGGACACGAATCAACAATATTATCTCATTTCCATAATCGCTAATAAAAGGTGCGAGAAAGTCTCCTCATGTAAATGAGCCTTTAAGGGATAAGTGCCAAATCCGTTTACGTAAAGACATTAACGTTTTATTTTGTATGGAGATAAGGATGAAGACACTCTTGACTTGTCTACTTTATGTAAAAGGTTTTTTGTTAAGTTGATATCTCGACCGCAAGTGTTACATAAGTAGTTCTTATGAATATCTATCTCCATCGCAAACCACGCAGATGACGAAACCAATTTCGCGTTTCAATGGCGCGTCTCTTTTTTGTGAGCACAATACCAGCTTTCTTGTGCGCTAGTTAGTTAGTTTTAGATCCATCTCTCTCAACTATTGATTAATTACTTTAACACGCCCAAGTAATGAAACTGGCCTTTTATCTAAACTATTTTTTTTTTTGTTAGCCTATACTGTCCCGCTGCTGGGCAAAAGCATCCCCCAAATCCTTCCAGGAACTCTTTTTCTGTTTGAGCGTGCTTCTCACACACACATACACACGCACCCTCACGAACTTTCGCCTTTATAATATTAGTGTGATTAGGCTCTTCATCAATTTTATTACTTTTTTTAAAACTAATATTACAAAGAAAAAAATTTTATTTTTTGTATGTTTGTTTGTTTGTTCCGGTTTCACCATAACAACGGATTTGGATGAAATTTGGCACATGGGTAGACCATGACCTGGATTATGACATAGGATACTTTTATCTCCATATTTCCACGGGATCGAGACTTATGCGGGTGAAATCGCGGGGCGCAGCTAGTATAACATAACCTAATCAGCCTATGAAAAAATGTTCTCACTGCTGGGAGATAAACACACTGCGAAAGAGAGGGAGTGGGTCGTACCCGTACCTAATCGACAACGCGGCTCATTCGGGTTGGTGGACGCCACAACACATGTCTTTTTATTTCATACTTAAAATTAAATGTTTATTATTTCCCACATAACAATAAAAGTTAAAATAAGGGACCCAATTCCAGGTTAGTGCGCAATAATAACTTAATTCACCGTTAACAAAAGTAACTATCCACACAATTATTGTGGCGGACGTAAATTTTAACATTTGGGAACTAGGACTGGCAACATTACAGTTATGGCCATAGTAAAACCACAGTATTCGAGCCTTTGATCGTTAGTAGTAAAAACTTGAGGACAATTTAAAAGGGCCACCTCTGTCTTTCTAAATACCGTAGTATTCCCGATACTACTATTCCCAAAGTTTGTTTTTGAATATCGAAAATGTTTGTTTTCAAATCCAAGCCCTAAATAATTACGCAGGTTAATACATTAGATACTGTTGAGGTTTTAGCCTGCATGGCCTCCCCGTGCAACCTCCACGAGTATTTTTACCCGACTACGGCGAAGCAAAAAGGAGGGTTATGATTTTGACCGGTATGTATACTGTACCACAGGATTACCTTACCTAGTTCAGGCACGTAAGTCTTAGGAATATAATTTACATTTAAGCAAAACTGTACTAAATTTCATGCCTTATAAACAGTTATAATTTTTGAATAACTATATTATTATAATAATATATTATAATGATATAAAGAAAAAGGTAAAAAAAAGTACTTAATTGTAATGTTTGACGAAGAGCCTAATAATAAATAAGATTTAAAAAAGATTAGAGGATCAACTTGACGGGCTGACATAGGGCGTCATAATTTATAATGAGTAGCATTAATCCTAGGAATATGATGGTACATAAATTAATACTAAATACGAATTTTATTTATTTATCGCGGTCATGTAAGCGCGTAGCGAGCTCACAGTACCTCTAACCATTTAAAAATAATCTGTTTACAGAAAGTATTTATAAAAAAATATGGAGCGTTTTATGTCATGGAACGACGTCCAGAAAATTAATATCGCCGAGCTACCATACAAGAGTTATTAAATGTTTTTGTCTCGTACCCGAGGCATTGCGGTCAAAATTTAATAAACACTACATCACTTGACTTTAGCACTATGCGGCACTGCGTTGTTGTGGCTGCTTCCACACTGCAGTGTACTTGCCAGAGATAATATTCTTGTCCAACAATGGGAAGGTGGAAAATTGCAAGTTAAAATATAAATAAATTTCTTTATTAGGTACCATAAAAACAGGTCTCAGAAAAATGTGAGACCCTGACTCCAGCTAGGTTAGAGTACCTGTATTTCAGAAACTAGTGAAATAGATCCATTCATAAAGTCACGCCTTCTTCCTATGATGGGCAGGCACAAACTACAGGTAACGCCACCTGCTACAATCTTTACATACTACTTTGCTTCGTTTACGTTCATAGATCAGTGTGTAATTACGTAACACACTATCAGTAGCAATGGCTTTCATTTTGACAGTTCAATAACATTCATTGCATAATTTACGTTGTTGAGCAGACAAATTTTTCGAACATTATGCAGCAATGGATTAGCAACATACTTCAATATGATTCAGATTGTGATTGATAGTGTTACGCAATTACGTCAATTTAGATACGGCCAAAAAAACTGAGGACAACAGGAGGAGGCGCAACAGCGGAGTGGATTAGGTACTATCGCACAAGTTGTCTGTAACTAGTGAGTGCTTCTAGTTTACTTTTTTTAGGATTAGGTATTATCGCACAAGTTGTCTGTAACTAGAGAGTGCTTCTAGTTTACTTTTTTTTGGATTAGGTACTATCGCACAAGTTGTCTGTAACTAGTGAGTGCTTCTAGTTTACTTTTTTTAGGATTAGGTATTATCGCACAAGTTGTCTGTAACTAGAGAGTGCTTCTAGTTT
The DNA here is from genome assembly GCA_947508005.1 of Amphipoea lucens. Classification (NCBI taxonomy): domain Eukaryota; kingdom Metazoa; phylum Arthropoda; class Insecta; order Lepidoptera; family Noctuidae; genus Amphipoea; species Amphipoea lucens. Next base: position 11,217,008 of record OX382374.1, read on the forward strand.
ACTTTTTTTTGGATTAGGTACTATCGCACAAGTTGTCTGTAACTAGTGAGTGCTTCTAGTTTACTTTTTTTAGGATTAGGTATTATCGCACAAGTTGTCTGTAACTAGAGAGTGCTTCTAGTTTACTTTTTTTTGGATTAGGTACTATCGCACAAGTTGTCTGTAACTAGTGAGTGCTTCTAGTTTACTTTTTTTAGGATTAGGTATTATCGCACAAGTTGTCTGTAACTAGAGAGTGCTTCTAGTTTACTTTTTTTTGGATTAGGTACTATCGCACAAGTTGTCTGTAACTAGTGAGTGCTTCTAGTTTACTTTTTTTAGGATTAGGTACTATCGCACAAGTTGTCTGTAACTAGAGAGTGCTTCTAGTTTACTTTTTTTTGGATTAGGTACTATCGCACAAGTTGTCTGTAACTAGAGAGTGCTTCTAGTTTACTTTTTTTTGGATTAGGTACTATCGCACAAGTTGTCTGTAAATAGTGAGTGCTTCTAGTTTTCTTTTTTTAGGATTAGGTACTATCGCACAAGTTGTCTGTAACTAGAGTGCTTCTAGTTTAGGTACTTTTTTTTTGGATTAGGTACTATCACACAAGTTGTCTGTAACTAGAGAGTGCTTCTAGTTTACTTTTTTTTTGGATTAGGTACTATCGTACAAGACACAGGCGGTTGAAAGGAGAAAGGGGAGGCGTTTGCCCAGCAGTGGGACACGATGTAGGCTAGCAAAAAAAAAGGATTACTATAATATAGCAAATAGATAAGTACTAAAAGTGGGTTGCGCATTACTAGTAGCTAAATTAAATTACCGTACTAAGCTAAAATGCTTGTTCTAGGAGTCAGTTTACGTGCAACAGGTAGATATCGAAATCACGACCTCCCTCAATAGCCCAATGGTTGAGGCCCCCCCGCCTAAACCGTTGCGCTATTGCCGCTTGTTGAAAATTCTAAAATTTTACAATTACATATTCGCAAATTGCAATGACTGATCGTCTAAATTCTGATCTGAGATAATTCTCAATTAGTATTCCACCGTTTGCGTAGATGACCGCGATAGCGCCTGGCGCCACCTAGTGGCGACGTTTCAATCATCATTACATAGTACGATTATGTACCGCTTAGCGTATTAATAAGATCAGCTATGACAGCCAGACAGATTATATCAAAGCAATTTTGAAGTGTTACTTTACTAAGCTCACGGGGATGACTACCAAAATGACGACTAAAAGAGAGAAGTATGGAAGAAAAAGACATGCTGCGCCGACCCCAAATAAATTGGGATAAGGGCAGGATAAATTATGACATTACTAAGCTAACGCAAAATTTGTTTTGTAGGTGCATGCAATATTTGATATTTTACAGTGGTTAAATTATCACTTTTGATATTATTTACACAAAGGTCTAATAGGAAACTATTAGACCTTTGAGTAAATAATTGCAAAGCTCTCCAAAATCTCTGTAGCTCAGTGTCTCCTTCAACCTGTTTTTTTTTTAATACATTTAACACTCAATTAAAAGTTGTTACATAATTACTGTTCACAGAACGCGCCAGTAGTTTGCTTAAGTTACCGAAAAGAAGTGGAAACTCTATGTCTCATTCATACTCTAAGAAGTTCGCACAGTTTAGTGGCGACAGTCAGGCGGAAGATTTATGGCGGCCCTGCATAAATCTACCATACTAAATTGACATAACAGTTTTCTACGTTTTAAAACGCTCTCATCAATTTTCGTCATTACTGCAGCCGTCAGTAAAACCCACACACACGGCTACACATAAATATATACATAACCAGCCAGCCAGCCAGTATAAGCTGACTTCTGATTGTACGAAAAACCCAACGCGAGCTCAGCTAAAACTAGAAATGTATAACTTGATGTGTAAGCCATGTGTACAGTCGGAGCGAAATATCTTTCACGAGAAAGAAATTTAACTACAAATTACTTTTCTTTAATTTAAATGAGTTTACCCTAAAAAATTTAAATTAATTTAGGTTTCATTTCAGGTTTCGATACCGTCTAAAGGTAATATTAATTAATTTTCGAAATATCGCGGTACACCTGTTAAAATCTCAAATAAATCTTCGACTGAAAATTAAATACCTATTGACCTAGCACACGTCATTTATTTGCCGCACACACTATCTCCCTTACTAATAAACTTTGTATAGTGTCTGTATAGTTATACAACGCTTTGTCTTCTTCTTTCGAAAGTTAAATTACTGATGACTGAAAGAGATAAATTGGTGTCTAACTATTCATCTGATAGGTATAATAGGTTTATTAGTAAAGGGGTTTATGTTGATAAATGATACATGATTTTATTTCTGTAAGCAGGCTTGTATTAAACATTTTTACATGTCTATCATATTTTGGAAACTAGATAAGGTCAGGTCTATTTTAAAGTGCAGACACTTGGTCCCTGGTCAGATCATACCTACCACTTGTTAACTCTCTAATTAGGTAAGTATGTACATTTAAAATCCGAAACATATTTCCAGAATCGTCATGCTTGGCAGACGGTATATACGAAAGGAACAGGCTTTATTCCGCATAGTAATTTCCGTAGGATATGAGAGAATTGTCTTTAGTCTAGGTTCTTTCCTATTGCAACAGGTGTAATAAAACCTTGCTATCTAGACGCGATTACGTCGCAAATACCCATGACATCGTACCTATGTATGTTCCTATGTACTTGTGAGACCTTAAGCATTTACATATCGATCATAAAACAATTGATGGTCATAGCCTTGCAAAGCTACAATACAAAGTAAGTTGGTAGGTAATAAAACAGTTTGAAGAAAACTATCTGAATCAAATTCAAAAGCAATAAGGTATCAAGGAGGAACAAAGAACTGGCAACTAAAACAAAATACAATTCAAATTGTGAATCCGATCCGAAAAATTCCGATCTAATTTCGGAATTCAGAAAAATGACTACACTTAGTTGCCGACTGTACCTACTCAAAGCCTGGCAACTAAATTGTTTTGATATTAAAATAATATCAACTTCATGAATAATTCCGAAGTTCCGAGCCCTTTGTGTAGGCCTTGGTCAAGGCTAGCCTGGTACTGGTTACCCGTCAACGCTACAATGAATAATGGTCATATAAATATCTGAACATTGTGTTACTGGCGTAATTGTGTTTTTTTATAAAAAAAAGTACTAAAGGCTGTAAATATTTTGTACGCGTTATGAATTTTAATGAATAAAATGTTAATGTTGGGTAAACTGCGAGGTAATTGCGTAACACACTTACCCCCTTACTAATAAACGTTGTATAGCGTCTGCATACTTACACAATGCTGTGTCTTCTTCTTTCGAAAGTCAAATTACTGACGACTGAAAGAGAAAAATCGTTGTGTAACTATTCATCTGATATAATACGTTTATTAGTAAGGGGGTAACAATTGCCTTTCATTTCGAAAATTCGACAACATTCATTGCAAGATTTACGCTGTCGAGAATACGAATTTTTATACGCATGAAGCAATGGATTAGGAAAGTGTGTTACGCAATTGGGGTACTGGTCACAAAAATGCGAGTACAACTTTCATTACAATGATCGTAATTTTCACTACCCTATATAGTTAAGACGAAAATAATAAAATCGGTGTGTAAAACGTTTTATTTTTACTTCCCTATACCCTAGAACAAAGTTTATTATTCATTTCGATGGGAACAATCCCTTTTAGAGCTCAGGAGCACTAAACATTCAGCGAGGGTACTCATTTACATCATCATCTGCCTAGCCTTTTCCAAACTATGTTGGGGTCGGCTTTATTCATTTACATGTTTTACTTTATCAAATAATATTATGAAGTGTAATACTGTAATCGTTGATGGGTGAACAATGAAACTCTATAAACAGAGGGAAAGCCAAACTTTAAGGCAGTACCCAGACCAAAACCGCGTTTTTCTTCGTTATTCAGAGGCTATTAACTCAATAATTATGAGAAATAAACTAAGTACATCAGAAAGCACAGTATTAATGTTCGATATCCTATTATCATTTCAGCCTAATGCTGGCTATGTTCACTGCTGGTCATAGGCCTCCCCCAAGCACCGCCATTTTGACCGGTTCTGTTCTTCCCGCATCTAAATCTTAATGAGGAAATTAAGAAACAAAACAAATGACAGCGATACTGCAAAGTTGTTTCCAAAACTGCTGGGAAAATAAAACAGAACCTCACAACGCCAATTCTAATACAAAATTAAACTATCGTAATGTAATAAACCAAAATAGACACTATAGCCTCATTCTTAGGCCATAAGGAAAACATAAAACCAGAACTTCTTATGAAGAAATGACGAATTAAGGTTCCCACAGACTAGCGCGACGCGACTTTAGTAGAACAATTCCTATGTTAAAAACTTTATTGAAATTGTTCTGCCAGATTCGTCGTCTGCGAGAGCCTTTAAAGGGGCACATTACATCTATCCTGTTACGTCACAATATGAACATAACAGCACATTGTTCTATCACAAATTGATAACATTACGAGCAGTGTTCACCCGCGCTTATTTAGTCCCTATTTGATAACAATAGCAAAGCCTCCTTTGATACAGTAAATTGATTTACAAAACAAACAATAGTCTTCGAACAATTGATATTGAGTTAGTTATGATTGGGTTTCCCAGTATGTAATATTGATTAGTCATAGTTCAATACTTGTGTGTCTTATTAGGAACGGTTTATTACCTGTAACGCCCTTAATCCGTGGGTTATAGTCCTTAGAAGCAGACGGTAATACCTTCACTATTGAATATAACATTAAAGATATCGATCACTTTGTTGACGATAACAATAGTTGTTCTAAGACACGAACGTCGCCATTTAAAGGCCTAAGTTTCAATCGTAACTTGTATCCAACTCGCAGCTATAATTTTCCCATTCAATCAACTCAGCCTATCGCAGTCCACTGCTGGACATAGGCCTCTCCCAGGCTGCGCCACAACACCCTGTCCTCCGCCTTCCCCATCCAGTCCGCCCCAGCCACCTTTTTAAGGTCGTTAGTCCATCTAACTCTGAGGCGTACCACACTACGCTAGCCGACTCAGGACTCGTCTGCTCCACCGGTCATCGGTCCTTCGACAAACATGGCTAGCCCACTGCCACTTTAGCTTGTTTACTCTGCAAGCAATGTCGGTAACTTCGGCTCTTTTCCCGATAATTTCATTTCTGACTTTCCCATTAGAAAACATGAAACCCGAATTACTTGTTTTCCAAGCCCGGAAATCATAAAGAATCCCTAGTTTATTATCAGTATCACAGACGGCGAGGCGTTATTAATAGCTGGGCAGTCTGTAAATAAATTTTATTTTTTACAACTTTTACCTACAACATGTTTTTATTTATTTATTTTTATTCATTAACATTTGTTTTAACAGGTAAAAGCCAAGCTAACAAAAGAAGTCATGAATTGCTAATTGTCCAGTCCCAAGTAACGGGTCTGGGTAAAAGCACAAGTTACACAGTGGACAATATACTAAGTGTCACCCTCTGGAATTCCGATATGAATATTATATACAATATATGAATTTTGATATGATACGCGTGGCTGAGCTAAAAGCAATTTAATCTGTCGACAAAGTTGTACATAGTACTTAAAAAGCTGTTAACGTTTTTTCTAGAAACGTAAACAGGGCTTAAGGGAATAAAGTTAAGTACTTACCTATTTTATTTGTTCATGGACGGATAGTAGGAGAAAATCAGGATAAATATTTTGAATATAGCTTCGTACATACGTATTATGTTAGGAATAGCTCAGATAGTGTCCAGCAAAAATTTACTTTAAAAGGGAAAGTGATACCTACTCTAAAAATATTAATGTTCACATGAACAATTATAAGTAATGGCCGTAACATTATACTCCACAACGTGTATTGTTCCCTTACCATTCAAACATCAAATCGCAATCCATTAACTAATAAACTAATTTGGAATATTCGACCAACCGGTGAATAATAAACAAAAGATATGAATGTTAATTATTATTACTCTGATGTAAATTTAACACCTTTCACCCCATTTTGTCGTTTATTCACAAAGCTGCTCAATTCATTGGACTCGAAAGGGGATTAATTTCCATTCATACAATACATTATTGTGATATTTGAACAAAATTTCCAATTAAAACGGTAAGACCTAGACTCTGTTAAATTAAACACGGTTGAATAAACATGCAGAATATTCGTATGCTTTTTCAGATAATTTGATAGTTGGAATTCTATAATTAAAGTGCAAAGTTCAATCACAGCAGATACTTACTACGGACCCAAGTACATAATCAGCTTATAATGTTCCCACTGCTGGGACACAGGCCTCCTCTCGGTGAGAGGGAGTGGGCCGTAATCCACCATGCGGGCCCAGTGCGGGATGGTAGATGTGTTCGATTTTTTAGTTCTAGGATATGCCGGTTTCCTCACAATGTTTTCCTTCACCGTTTTGAGAGCAGTGGTGATGAAATAATTGAAGTAAACAATGTAAAGAGCCTACTTGGGTTCGAAATAATAACATCTCCAACTTCTAATGCAATATGAAAGCACTTTAACAATCCCTGGCTATAACACTAATGGTAAACAAAACGCCTCAAACGTTTCATTAGGAAAACAGGCAAAATTAATTTTCTCGACTCAAAGCATTTCGAATTGAATTGAAATTGATATTAAAAGTGAGTCGGCCCAAATTGTTCGTTGATTGAATGAATCAATTTATCAAAACTTATTTCGATATTGAAATTCGATTTAAATCATAGAATAAGGAGCGCTATGGAGATATTAGATACCACTAAGAAATTGATGACAAGCTATCTTCAAAGGTATAATTAAATTCAATATATTTCAAAGAACGTTATTGAAATACAAAAGTATGATGTCTTTGAGGGTTTAAGTGGAAGCAATGAAGAGTATGAATACTTTTAAAAGGAACCGCTGCATGTGTGGCCTTTTGCGCTGGAAGAACGAATACTGGAACGTTTTATTTAGATTTCCAATAAACAAACATTTAAATAGTTGCGTTAATTCGGGATCGTACGCCGGGTCGCTTTAGCCGAGTTCGTCTGGATTACCAACTTTTTTCGGATTGCGAGATACGTACCTACCTCTTCCAAGTTTCTGTTTGGGCTAACAAGATAAATAACATTTGGAAGTTTCATCATGTAATGTCTGGTACGTTACCTGGGGCGTGTGCAAGTGAACTTGACTTCGACTTAGGTACGTAAAAACAGATTCGGAAAGAGGAGTTAACAGATAAGATCTTACAGACGGAACGAACGGCAACATGATTATGTACAACGTAGATGACACAAAATTACAAACCAAACTCAATCAAGTCGAGTGGATGAGTAAGGAAGATTTAGGGAGACAATAATTGGAATAATTTAGAACCTGCACTTAAGAAATGGAAGGTAATATCATTGATGATGTTATTACTTAGTGATATCTCAATTTCTAATGTAAATGGCCATTATGTAGATGATCCTGGTGCTATTGAATCAATACTTGATGGACCAATAAACGTGTTTCAATCGCCTAAATCACCTGTAATAAGTAGTAATATTAAAATCATTGCACTAAGCCACTAACCTGTACTCGCTGGCATCTAATGAGGCTCTGCGTATGCGTAAGTATCCTTAACACCATGTGTTCTATAGTACTCTGTTCTTCAAACACCATCCTGGCGAGGTCCAAGAGAACCTGATTCCTCTTGACTTCTAACTGGGATCTTTCGTAAAGCTGTGCGTTCCGAAGACCGATGCCACAGAACTGGAGGTAGGATGAGAAGACTTTCTCATCATAGGACGTGAAAGGACCGTCGCTCTGTTTGTTTATAACCTAAAAAATATGGTGAATTAGTAAAATATAAGTTTTCTATTCAAAATAGTAGTGGATAGAAAAATATTCGATTCTCTTCAGTAATGTGGTAAAGATGAAGAATAATTCAATATTGTTTTTAAGCAAATTGAGAGAAACAATTTCTATAATTTGAGATAAATTTATAGCTTCAAAACAGTAAACAAATTATTTAATCCAATACAAAAGAAAAATGTTACCTACAAAAACAGTTACAATATTTGACGCTCGTTCATCAAAAGGAAATTTATGTGCAAAAACAAAATATGTTAGATTAAAAAAATATCGTTCTTCGTATTTCAATATATTATTCGGAAGTGACGTTGAAATTCACTTTTTGCTGGGAAATTGTTAACAGGCAGACGCCATGAGATAATACAAAGTTAGCCAACATTCGCCAAGTAATTTCAATTCCACGTCGGAATATTTATAACTTATACGCTTAGGACGTTGTAAACTTTTTTGATTTCATCTTTTTCTTCGCTGAGCCTTTCCCAGATGTTTTTGAAACAATATTTCAAATGTAAACAGGCCGAAAATGTCTTTAAGCAAACAAGATTTTATGGTAATAAATGACATAAAAGAAATCTTGTTATTGAAAGCGGTGTAATGAAAGTTTAATGGATAATATCGTGGTATTCATTTAATTTAAACCGGCTACATACCTGAGCAACACCGATGACCTCTCCATTAATGTCCTTAATGGGCATACAGAGAAGTGACCTCGTTTTATAACCCGTCTGCTGGTCAATGTCGTGGTTAAACCTTTCATCCTGGAACAAAGAAAAACAAAATATAAATACACTGATACTGATATGATACTGATACCTGAAAATCTCCATTGAGTAGGTATCTCGTTCTATCAAAAAGACATTGGCATGACGACGATGTTCATTGCATAATCATAATCAGCCTATAACGTTCCCACTGCTGGGACACTGACCTCCTCTCTGTGAGACCCCATGTACTGTTATCCACCACGCGAGCCTAGTGCAGGTTGGTAGATGTCACATGTCTTCGTATTTTTGGTCCCAGGTCATGCCGGTTTCCTCTCGATGTTTTCTTTCACCATTTTGAGAGCAGTGGTGATGAAATAAATTACGCAAAGTAAAGCGCCTGCCTGGGTTCGAACCCACGACCTACAAATCGTAATTTGGGGCCGGCACCACTAGGCCACCATGCTCTGATGTTCATTTAGCTAGTCTTTAATTGAACTATTATTAATCGTCGGAATGGGGCTACTTCCAAATCGAGTGTTATAATAGGAACTGGGCCGAGTAATCAGAGCCGTGGTAGTGACCGCAGACCGCAGCCGTCCTCCGAGGCGCAGGCGCCTCTTAGTACTCTCAATATTATTACTTCTTCTGCAACTTATACTACGAACAACTACGGAAATAACTCCCATTTATCAGTTCATTCATCGTTTGCGTTTGCATGTTACTATTTGAAAATACAAAACCGAGAATTTCAATTAAATATATTTTATAGCTGGGAATATATTCCATATTACTGAAAAAAAATTGTACGGCTTGGGGGAAATGAATAAATTCCTCTTATTCGCAATATCGTAACAACCACGTACCTACAGTTGTAAATATGAGTGGGAAGTTGAAATTTTACTCAAAAGTGGCTTCACAGACTGAGGCTTCAGTAATCGGCATAAATATTCACGTTGTGTTTCGTCAACCTTGATAGCATTGCAAGTCTGAATCAAATATTCAAATTATTCCTCAAGGAAGAGTTCTGGCCGAAGGGTGTTGTGTACTGCCGGTTTCGTGGCCGGCTACATGACACCAGTCAGCAAAACACGACGCAGACACTTCGTGTTTAGTTAGTTTCTTAGTGTGATTATAATTTTGTATGTATTTATAGTATTTTTAAGTTATAATAATATTGTATTTTATGTGTTTTATATGGGCCTTGATGCCTGAAATAAATGGATAAATAATTAGGTATACAAAATTGTGTACAACAACTTTTGGTATCATTGTAGAGCTAATCTCACTCATAATCATCCAGGTGTTGTCTTAGGCAACAGATCGTTTAATCTTAAAATTTATCGTCATACTCACGCGAAAGGCATCACGCGCGCCAATTCGCGGGCGCTAGTTTCGTATAATTTATTCTAGCAAACACCGTAAATCTGTCGCCAGTGAAGAATGCGATTTGAGGAATCCGTTGTATCGGCGAATTTACGACTCGAATGACTGGATGTACCGGTGCCACAATGCAGTGCGAACACGAACATTTGTTGAACCACATTCCAACGTATGGAGCGAAGCCAAAAGGGGAGGTATATTGCGAGCCACCGTTCATTACCAACGCCTGTCAGCCGGCCAGATTGGGCTTAAACCATCCATTGAGCATACATATAACACTTTCGGTAAAGCCGAGCGAATATTTTGGAGTTTAAGGCCGTTTGTCAAACGTCTGACCGATATAAATCTGTCCACGAAATTGGAAATTGAACCAATAAAACCTTTTGGCAACATAAATTCTTGATATGCATATTAATAGCTGGCGAGATAACGCTCGCGTCTTTCATTTGGATTTGCAAAATTGTTGAAGGATAAGTTTTAACTTGAAGTCAAATTCTTCAGCCAGTGAGTGTGCTCACATTTTAATAAAGTTGAGAGCAGGTAAACATTAGCTTTATGCCCCATTCCTTCACACAATAAACTAAATCTTCTAACGACAACAATGTTGACAAATCTCAAAACTTGAACAGCCAATCTTCGCCAAACATCGCATTATTCTGGTTGGCTCGTTCGTAATGAGAATGTAATGTTAAGCGATACCGAAGTAGTGACTAAGACAGATTGCGCCATTCGTGTAGCAATTCCGTCCGCCATTACTGCTTGAGACATTCGGTAATTTAATATTGATTCCGACTAGATACCTACTATGCACGTGTATCGTTAATTTTGAGAGATACTCAGAGTTCCAACCATGTTAATAAATTCGACAATCAGACAAGCAAATCAAACTGTCACCTCACCATTAAATTAATTAAATTATTATGCAGTGTTAGAAATTCTGTCAAATTAGATGCTGAAATATAACTGTGGTATTAATTTTCTTATGGAATATTTGGCACGGGATCAAAAATTGTTCCGCATAATCAGCTTCTCCAAAGTTAGAGCTATCCTAGCGCAGCATGACCGACTATCAAATTTTGTTAAAATAAAAAAGTAACTCTTGCCAACTCAATAGCTTTAAATCGAATACGCGAGATTCAATTCGGAATTTCGGATACAAGTTTCCCCGAGGAAGGATTTTATATCTTCGTGGGGAAGTGTACTATCTCAGGGAGTTTTTAGTCCAAATAAAAGTTCACAGAAATCAAAACCTGACATTAAAATAAAACGTCAGCGATCGAAGTTTCCATTTACGATTCTGATCTTGGACGGATCGTAAAAGTAATAGTAGCAATTGGACGTTCAGGAATGCTAAATTCTTTCGAGCTACTGACTGCGACAGTGTTAATATTGAAGATCACAGAAATAAAAGCCCTTTGATACGTTTTCATCGCAAATTCTCTTTGTGCCAGACAAAATATTCATATTCAATCTCGTGTCACACGACATGTTCACTCACACAAGCAGAACATTCAGACGATTTTTTATATTTATTATATTTGTTTTCTGTCATAATATCTACAGGATCAGCAGAACTCTCGGTACGTCATTCACACCATTTTGCTGGCAATATACTGTCAGGAAGTAATTTAAATTATATCGTTTTCGAAGCGGTGTTGATAGTGTGACAGTCCATTGTTTCTCCCTTTTTAACGTCAGCACTAGAGCGAAAAAGAGTGCAATATGGTTGCTTTGACCAGATTACACAATAAATGTGGTTGTAATGTTTTTCAAAACATGGCAAAGAAAGATTCATGTAGGTTGGTAGAGATAGGTAATACGCATGAAAAAAAAAAACAATCCGGTTTCTCTATTTTATGAATTCTAAACGACCTCAAGCTTATAATTGAGGCAGGCTTGAGGAGTTCGCTCACTTCGTTTTCTTTTCATTCGATCTAAAATCTCGGAAATCCTTAAACCACGAACAAAGGATAGAACTTTTTATTTCGCCATGTAACAGATTCGTGGCCGGCTTAGCGTAAAAGTGCTAATGTTAGGCTTTTCTTCTAAAGGCTCCATTATCTCCTTAGTAAGTTACACGATTCGCACAGCCAATATTGTCTACAAACTACTTGGAACAACTTCGCAAATAATAGAACTAACATTTTACGCTACCTAAATAAACGTTGTAGGTTTTTTTAACAAATAGAATTATTTTATAGAGCTTTCGCGTTAGGAATTAGGATAGCTTAGGTCTTGAGAAAGCAAATAATTCGGGTAAGACCAATTCAATAACGCAGTTTCCACCTGTAACCTCTCTCCTTTATCGCTATGTAGATTTTCCGATTTCGATGGGCTCATGTCTCAGCAGCAGACGCCTGAGGGCTGATACATGTATGAAACTCACGGACGGATAGTCCAAAAAGAACTTGGAAAAGTAGTCAGATTAGAAGGGTCAAACCCTGTTCAAAATGCGGATGCGTAGATAAATTCCTACCCAACTAACTTGACCCTAGAGAGAGCGATAGGAACCACCATCAAGCTACACTTAACGTTATAAAACGGACAAACATTTCATTTTTACAACAGCACTGTTCAAGTAGTAAGCATTCCTATGTGTAATTTTCCTTGGAGTATTATCGTTGGGAAATAAATACACATTACTGCGGTACGTAAAAGGCAACTTCCTGTAACCTTCGAGCTTCAATATTGTTATGGTAATTTACGTGTCTTTATTGTGCCTACCTCAATATACCTTTTGGCATTTAAGATTATCAGCTGATTTACAAGTGGTCTGAATGTTGTAAAATAATTATTTACGTAATAATCCGTTTTATCGCTCCATAGATTATTATTTAAGAACAGATTTAGTATTGAATCTGTTTGAAGAAGGAACGATAATTATAAGAATAAACACAAATAACATTAAAAAGGAGTACAAAGGGAAAACCGTTGTTTTACGTCTTCCTAATATGTTCAAAGATTGTTACGCTGAGAAGCCGCGACCGAAGGCGTGTTTAATTACATAACGAGAACGGGTGTCAAGTAACGAAGAAACCGAATGACGGAGTTTAATTATCACAAAATTAATTTACTTCAAGGTCACAATGAAGTAGGCGTACACGAATGGGTGCGTTTTGGCGGTTTAAATTACAAAATCAAAGGAAATTAAATAATCCTCCTTGAAATTTCAACAATGTTCTCATAACAAGGTTAGGTCTAAGATAATATATCAGAAATGAAAGAGATATGGAACATATGATGTGGCAGAACATTAGATGTTCTTTATAAAGCAATCACACAATGTAACGGAGCATGAAATAGAAAACGTTGTGACACTAAATGACAATTTTCCAGTCAAGTTGACAAACATAGCCGCACTTTGTCACATAATAACGAAGTTTGTCAGCTTCAAACATAATCCTATGACTATCGAAGTAGAACAAAATAAATGTAGTGTAGTAGTGTACAATCTGTTTAGTTCGATCTTTCAGAGGCATTTGTATGCAAATCATTTTCATAAACAGTGGATACGTGAGCACGCATGAACTGCCAATCTTGGCAAGGTCAGGGGCTTGGAGGCGGGCCAGGATGGGAGGCCATAGTCATCCCAAGATACCATCTAGTTAAGACCGAGAATTAATCTGCAAAGGGATCAGCCTTCAAGAGAACAAAAAGCTTTGAAAGAAACCAAATAATAATAGCAGAAAACACAAAACGTCTAAAAAGAAAACTCCTACTCGTTGGATGCCAGTATAGCAGTATGCTAAAGATGAATGAATCACGTTCATAATTTAAACGAGCTCAGAGCCTAAAGAAAACAAATTATTCTGCTATAATATTCATGACCGGAGTCGTATGTTTCATACACAAAATACTCATAATACCGTACTAAACGTACATTTATAAGTCCCACGTACGAGACACATCAAATTTTTATATATTCGGAATATTTTTCTGGCCTTTTGGTTCCAATGTCGTGGTTTTTAACTTTACAATTGAATAATTAATTGGCCATTTGACTAAGATATTCGTAGATATTTTGCTAGCTGAATCATTTATTTATTATCACCGCTCATTTGTCGTCTATCAGCCGAAACACGTAAAACATTATTATTTGCCTTGCTATCTTTAAAGAAAACACCCACATATTTATGTCTCCCACCATCTGCAGACGAATAAACTAAAGATAGTATTTGGAAGTTTGTTTATGTGAGGTTGTTGGTAAATCCAGCTGGGTCGACATCAGCGAATTCATGAAGTGACTAAAGAGGGATAGCATTTTTAAGCGCGCAATTTATCCAGTAGTGGATCGTGTCGCTGGGAATAATTTATGTGCACTCGTACTGTTCTGACGAATCTCAGCGAGGCGGTGTGCCCGCTCCACGGATTACATGAAATGCTGGAATTTCTTCACAGGGAGAGATACAAATCTGGACGCTTACGTTTTGTCGCTGTTTTGGCCAGAATGTTTTCTTTCTGCAATTTTACTTTAATGTTGCGCTGTTTTAAAGTAGAACAAAGCTGGATGTTTAAAATAAATGCCAAGTATTCACCGTTCTATTTATTTATGTTGATGAATCTTACTTCTCCTTAAAACAGAAAAAAACCCTACAGAAAGGTAATAAATATTCAGACTCCAGTACCGCACTCAATTTATATATTCTGCTACATTGCCTAACCTTACGAACTCTTACACACCCCACAACAACAAAAGCCACTGCTACTATTCTCTCGTCCGAAATTACGAATTCACAAATAAAATCGTGCGGGAGAAAACCGAACAAGAAAAACCGCTTACATAAGTAAAATTACCTCTAGAGAGATTCTCCGAAGACCTTGATGAATGAGATTCGCTTGATCCTTGCGGGGCAGAATGAAAAATTGACATCGATGAATAAAACTCAAGCTTGAAGGCTGGCAACGTTCTACGAACAAGCCCCATCCTCGACAAAGTACAGTGGACATTTGTTCCCATAAATCAGGGCATGTCCAACGAAGATATATTACAATACTCGGATTAAGTGATTGTCAATGGATAAGAAACAATCGATAACAGATTTATTGAGAATATTAATAGAGCAACATAAATATAAAACTGGAGGACATTTATCACGTCACATTTTCTTTTCGTTTGCGATTGAATTAAATGCGGTGTGATTAATTTTATTTTGCATAAACATTAATAACACGTTCAGCAAGATGTCTAAATTTTAACTGCTTTTTATTAAATTGTAGATTTATTTGTGTATTTTATTTAGATACATTTATCATTGAGGAGTGACCCTATCAAGAGAGTGATGACCCTATTCTATTGCACCTGCTAACTAATGTGTCTGCTGTCAAATTTCATGCTGCCATTGGTAGACCAAGATTACTACAATCAGTACTTAATGGCGATTCGAGCATAGATCCAGTTTAAAAAGCCTCTCTGCAATCGGAGGGTAGACATTCATGATGCCTAGGGAAAATATGCCATATCCCGTTTTTCAGCATCGGAAAACCACTTACAGAGCGCTGTACATTTCACAACGCAGTCATCTTGAGCAAGCCAAGAATTGCTTATTGAATGTTTGCACTCTGCAACTTCCGAAATTGATACCGAGTAAACCGATACCACTTTAACATCATAAAGCGCTTTAAATCGCAAAGAAAAATTGTAAATGGACTTCGCACATAATATTCCAAAATGTTATGAGAAAACTGAAAACCATTTTAGACTTTGCTTGTTTTATTTCTAAACACAAGTTTACTTAGGTTAGTTTACAAGTTTCGAGTTTCGTCACGAAAATAAACACGGAAACACGTGAAATATTAACATGAAGACAGAGCACATAAAAAACCTAAGCGTGTAACATCAGTAGTAGGTATATTGAATATTTTATGTAGGTATTTTTAGCCTTCTTATTCCTCTCTCCCAGGTCGGTCTTTAAAGGACTTTTCTTTATTAAGAAAATATTATCTAGAAAATATATTCCTACTAGCTGCGCCCCGCGGTTTCACCCGCGTAAGACTCGATCCCGTGGGAATATCAGGACAAATACTATCCTATGTCCTTTTCCGGGACTCAAACTATCTCTATACCAAATTTCATCTAAATCGGTTTAGTGGTTTAGGCGTGAAGAAGTAACAAACATATAAACACACACACACACTCACAAACTTTAGCTTTTATAATATTAGTGTGATAGTGTGATTATGGATATGAAACATTTCGTTTGTTAATAAAGCAAAAATATAACGTAGATTCGTGTAAAGGTAGCTGTCGAAGACAAATAAAAATAGCTTTTTATTATTGACTAGCTGTGCCCGCGACTTCGTTCGCGCGCATGACGAAAAACGTTTTAATTTTTTTGTGCGGAATCCTAATTCTTTTTCTAAAATAAAAGTAGCTTAAGTTACTCCTTATTACATCAGCTATCTGCCTGTGAAAGTCACGTCAAAATCGGCCCAGCCGTTTCAGAGATTAGCCGGAACAAACAGACAGACAAACAAAAATTGTAAAAAATGTTATTTTGGTATATGTACCGTGTATACATCTATATGCATTTAGTAAAAAGTGGTTATTATAATATTACAAACAGACACTCCAATTTTATTTATTTGTATAGATTTCTAGTGGAACCCATCTGCTTTCTTCTTACTTAGACACAGACGATATTAAATAATTGAAGCGTCACGTTAATGTTATATTTCACGTAGGTATGAAAAAAAAAAGGTATATGCATGTAACAGCAGTTTTACTGTTTATGACGTCATAATTACACGTCAAACGCATACATTGCCAGAATCATCTGCTTCAATGAAGTTCTAAAATTATAGGCTGATTTGGACAGGGTAAGTAACTGACTCCAAACTCGGGACAAGTCAGTGCTGACTGACCCGATATTTACCTAGTGTAAATTGAATTTGGAGTCGATAGTACTGACTCCACTGACACCGAATTCAATTAACACTAGGTAAATATCGGGTCAGCACTGACTTGTCTCGAGTTTGGGAGTCAGTTACTTACCCTGTCTAAATCAGCCTTTACAAATTATTTCGTTTACCTACTAAACCATCGCAATAATTTACGAAACAACCTCACTCAACCATCCATACGATCCGAAAATAACTCAAAGATGTAGGTACTTTGAATCCAAATTCTAAGTTTAGTTTTAATTTATTCTAAACTAGGTTTTGCCCGCGGCTTCGTCTGAATGGGGGTAGGAAATTATACAACGCCAACCTACAACTGGGATAAAAAAGTATCCAATGTCCTATATATTTATTCGTTATTGAGTGTTAATCTTATAAGATAGACATTTAACATTGCTACAGTTTAATAGATATTTTTAAGAGGAATAGTTCCGTTACACATTGTTTTTTTTATATAACTGAATTGGTTTACGCGGTACACGTCGGCATGATTTTTTCCGACATCTTCAACAATCATCGTCATTTTTCAGCCAATTTACACACAAAACCTTAATAAATTACTTAAATCTTCCTTATAAATCACTCCGTCCATTAGTGAAAACCGTGTAGAAATCCGTTCGGTAGTTTTTGAGTTTATCGCGTTCAGACAGACAGACGGGGTGGGGAGGCTTTGTTTTATAATACACTAGCGGCCCGCCCCAGCTTCGCACGGGGGCAATTTTGTTTTCGAATTTTCGAAATTTTCTGTCATACAAACCTTGTTCTGGCAATACCGAACACAAGTTTTGACAGGTGCGAGGCATAAATTGATCTATGAGAGCCGTTTCTAGACACTCTCTTAATTTATACTGTGCTAAAAATACAAGCGGGCAAATATCCATTGTTATATTTTTATTAATATTTAACTTGCTTTTCCCGTTCGAACCACTTAGGCGTGTTTCAGTTCTTTTGTGATAAACGTTTTTTGCTCCCGCGTTTTTGTATTTTTTACACAATAGCCCTGCGTTGGCGTTCGCATGAAAAGTTTAAATTGGGTGAAAAATCACCCTGCGCAATGCTGCTAGTACTGCAGCTATTTGCAACCAATCAATACGCTTCCATACCCAATCGAACATCAGTCAGTGTTATCGAAGGAGTCCTCTAAACGCTGTTCACAAATCCAAAACCCAAAATATTTGTTTAAATCAAATAGACGACCGCTGTTCTTTCGACAGATGTTTGCTGCCGGGGACTAGCCAAGTCAGGTTATCGAAACGTGTCATTTTCGACACGATAGCCTGTGGAATGGCTATGAATAAATATGCAGAACTCACTTCCAAAATGCATCATAATTCGTTAAAAACTTCGAACCTTTATAGGAGAGAAATTGAGATTAACCTTCGCATTTTTATTACATGCATTAATAAGGATATACCTATATATAAATTAACAAGTAGTAGGTACTATAAAAAAACCTAGGTAAATGATAAATAGATTAGCTACAAGACATTAAACTGTCGTGATAACATGCCTCGATTAGCAATTACGAAGACATAAATATTTAAATCTGTTTTTAATCGTCTTTTACTAGAACCGCGATTTTATCCTATTAAATGTTTAATGGATTAAAAATGGTCTTCATTAAATTAAAAGAAATAATTAATAAGAAGACCCACTTCAGCAGAATTCTTCGTTAATTTATTTGCCTACGTTAATGGCAATGATTATGGACCCAGTTAATTCCAGAGATCCTCTAACTAAATCATTGGAAATGTCAAAATTGTTGACAGTTCATTTTAGGTTAAATGGAAATAGAAAATTCTTATTAAATAAATATGGACGAACTAAGTCGTAATAAAATATCAATAATTAATTTAATTGAATGAGCATTTCGGGTAAAAATATTTTAATGGATTTTTTCCCATTACAGGAAATCATAATATATGACAACCGTTTCCCGGAAGACTGGATATACTTAGCTTTCATAAAGTATGTTTTCCTTTAAACGGCAACTATGGGCGTCTACGCCAACAATGTGTCAGGTATAAAAATTGCAACAGTGTTTGAATAATGGAAGTTTGCTACTCCGACGCCTGTGGGCGTACATCACATGAAATTGCATTGAAGCCTTTCTAGTAAACTGTGGGTGGATCCGAATCTTTTGAAAAAGTACTTATTATTAAAATGTTAATATACCGCAAGGTATATTAACATTTTACTGAGAATTCGTACATTATTAACTCTATTAAAGTCTCTGTAGCGAGCGTTCGAACATCATACGTCAAATGTTACGTTTTCATATCTATACACCGGTAATACATTTTTCTTTCACCTTGAACGTTTTCCTAACATAAATCTTTTAAATGTAAGAGCTTAAAGCTTAGGAGCAGCATAAGTGGATTGTATACAAATTCGGTGCGAAGAGTGTTCAAACTAAAATCCTTTTATCCATAGCATCTTTGACGGATAAAATAGCTTTACCGGTTTACTTCACCGGTAACTCAAGTGTTAAAGATAATTTTGATTTTGGAGAAACGTCTCGGAAAGTCACATTGACTTGTCGCGCTAGCGGGTTGTAGATTATATTTCCATTTCACTGTATTAATATTGGCTTGTGAGATTTGTGTCGTATCTATACATGCTAATAATAAAGCTGAAGAGTTTGTTTGTTTGTTCTAACGGGTTAATCTCTAGAACCACCTAACGGTCGGATTTGAAAAATTTTGTATTTAACATGACGCTAGGGTCCTTAGGATGCCGGGGTGCGGGATTGTCCGAAAGGGTTACCGCTACCCCGGAACATAAAGGGCTAAGGAAGGAACACGGATGGGTTTTAGTCAGTAAGAGTCTGACACTCCCTTCCGCTCCACCCAGAGCGGAAGGAGTCATTTGATGATTTCCCATCCATAAAAAAGGGTCCTTAGGAGCCGTGCAAAAACAAAAAAAGTCAGAAAGAACACTGAGTGAAAACGATGTAATAGCGCGAGCAGGCGATGCGATACGACGAGATGGATCGAGAGAATAAGAAATTTCACGCGAACGAAGTCGCGGGCAGAAGCTAGTACATAGTATAAAGCACTCCTTTTGGTCTTAAGTCAGAATTTTATTTTTTTAAACTGAACTTGTCCTTTTTAGGGTTCCGTAGCCAAATGGCAAAAAACGGAACCCTTATGGATTCGTCATGTCTGTCTGTCTGTCTGTCCGTCCGTCCATATGTCACAGCCACTTTTTCACAAACTATAAGAACTATACTGTTAAAACTTGGTAAGTAGATGTATTCTGTGAACCGCAGTAAGATTTTCACACAAAAATAGAAAAAAAAACAATAAATTTTGGGGTTCCCCATACTTACAACTGAAACTCCAAAAATTTTTTTTCGTCAAACCTGTACGTGTGGGGTATCTATGGATAGGTCTTCAAAAATGATATTGAGGTTTCTAATATCATTTTTTTCTGAACTGAATAGTTTGCGCGAGAGACACTTCCAAAGTGGTAAAATGTGTGTGTCCCCCCCCCTCTAACTTCTAAAATAAGAGAATGATAAAATTAAAAAAATATATATAATGTACATTACCATGTAAACTTCCACCGAAAATTGGTTTGAACGAGATCTAGTAAGTAGTTTTTTTTTTAATACGTCATAAATCGAAAACCGCAATTTACCTTTCACAAAGTTACAACTACAAGAACTTTTATATTATGTTACTTGCTGCTACGGAACCCTTCATGGGCGAGTCCGACTCGCACTTGGCCGGTTTTTTGTCTGAGTCTCAAACAAAGTCCTAAAAACTCGTTACGCCTAACTCAATGATCAATGAGACAGTTAGGAAGGAATGCCATGTAAAAGTAAAATTACAAAAGCCAGGCAGCTAAAAATGCCACATTAACTTGAACGCGATCATTTGACAGAACCCAGACGCGAACAAGAAATACGAATGTGCGTAGATAAATGTCCAGGTGATAAAACGCAGACCTAATGACAGTCTGTTGAAAAATGCTCGACTGTAGTTTATATTCGTGTGTCACGATCACGAAGTTAGGGAAAATACGGCTTGTTTTTGTTTTGAAAAGATATTTTAGGTACTTTTTCTTGCAATGAGAAACTGCATTTTTTTTATAGAAGAGTAATTCTACATTATGGTTGTAAGTAAATAAAAAAAACATTTATTTTCATAATAAGAATAATAATAATCGGCCTGTATTGTCCCAATGGGGGGCAAAGGCCTCCCTTTCCTTATATATCCATTCAACTCGATCCTGAACCAATATATATTTTCATACAATTATAATACTGACTGCTTCGTTGTTGCAAGAGCTACTGCTGAGCCTGGACACTGGGTTCGATTTCCAGGACGGGCACGGTTATTTGGTTTTTCTATCTGCAATTTCCTGGTAGGAGCCCAGAGTCTGGATTTGTACCCGGTCGATGGCAAAAGGCTCGTATCCTACTACTTAGGACTTTAACATAACTGGCGAAATGTGGGTGTACTATAGATACACCTCTGCCCAACCCTTCAGGGAAACAAAGCGTGATGTTATGTGTAAAATCTATTCAAACTTTGTTTCGAATTAATATTATTTCAAGTTAAACAAATATCAACTTTATTTTAATGGTGATTCAGTTGATTTCAGAGTGACTAGCACTAATGAAAAAGTTATAAAAATGTTTGAAGTTGTAGCGTAAACTGAACTTTATTGTGGGATTTAAAGTTATTTTTCCATAAACTCATATTTGTTTACAATTTTGGCCAATAAATCACGAATGCAGATTATGTCTAAATATATTTCCGATCGGTTCTTAATAACCGATCAGACTCAGCACTCACAGTTTGAAATAGCACTTTCAAATCATCGCAGATAGTAAATCCTTCATTGCTCAACATACGACATCCATTCATCCTTTAGAAGTAAAAGGCAAGTATAATATAGGTACAGATCTCAAGAAAAGGTCTAACAGACTTAAACAAATTATAAGCCCTAAAAGATACTTCATCTTAAGTCGATTAAGCTCATTAGTATCGGGGTAAAAAGCTAAATAATTAATCTTTTATAAACGATACTCTGTGATTAGGGCTATATATGTAAGCGTTTTCATTAATCAATAGAGTATTTATCTTTATTCCCGTAATAAATATTAGTGACAAATCAAAGGAAATTATTGATTTATTAAAAAACGCGCCATATATTTATAACTAAAGGGGCATCGTGCCATTAATACAGAATTAAACATGAGATGCCTACTTACTGTACATCTGGGTGTACAGTAGATGTTAGAAGACAGGGTTGTCAAAAATTATCAAGCACATATACCTACTACTTACATACTAAGTTTATATATGACTAGCTTTTACCTGAGGCTTCGCCCGAGTGGATGTCGGAAAATATCTCAGGGGAACGTACTACCGGGATTTAAAGTACCCTACGTGTTAATCCAGGTTATAATCTATCTGTGACCCAAAATTCATCTATATCCGTTCAGCCGTTTTTTTGCCAATCCGGAACAATACGTCCAGACAAACGGACAAAAATTCTAAAATCTTTTCGATCTCTAAAAAAATATTTTCAGCATCAGGCTCGTTCCCACACCTCATAGAAGTTTTGACTTCGTTACATTTTATTATATCTATAGAAGATGGTTTAAATTACCTACCAAAACTGTAACATCAAACTGAAGCTGTGAAGTTAGGAAAAGAGTTAGGAATTCAAACAAAGAAAAATTCTCCTCTTGTCCATCTATCGTCATCGTCGTCTATCGTCGTCGTTGTTCGTCTATCTTCTCTAATTCTCTAGTTGTATATTAAGCAAAGTGTTTGTATGTAAGGTCCGGCCGCGCTAAATTTGCCAAAGATGTAAACAACAATGGCCGCTCGAGATTGAATAAAATCGATATCAAGAAAAAAGTCTAAATCTCCGAGCTAACTAGACAAACATTACTCAAGATAAATGTTCTTGTATATCGATTTTATTCAATTTCGAGCGGCCATTGTTGTTTACATATTTGGCAAATATAGCGCGGCCGGACTTTACATACAAACACATTGCCTAATATACAGAGAACTATATAAGTCCTGCTACTGTCAGTGTTTAATGACCAGTCGTAAACGGATATTACTGTAACATTTTTTTTATTTTGCCTCTCATATATTTCATGAGACCCTGAGTCGGGTCGCTGGGAACAAAATATTATTGTGCGTCATTAACTTATGTCGTTTTAAACGCAGTCATTTATTTAAGGGACTACATGACCTAAAGCGCGGTCACTGTCAGACTGCATAGAAAAGAAAGAGAAGCGCGATGACACAACGCTGGTAATTTAATGCAAAATATGAAGCAATTATCTATGTACAAAAATATATTGTTTGGACTAAGAAATTAAAACACTAGTGCTTTAGTATGTTGCTTGTAGAATAATCTGACAAAAATCAGAATGATTGTATTGTTAGATACTACTACCCGGCCCAGGAGCACGGAGGACGCGGTCACTGAAAGGAGGCTGCCACAGGCGGCGAGTCAGGCTCTCTGGTTCTTGTTTGGTGGTCTATGCTTTTTGACAGCGTTGTGGGTGGAAGCACGATCTGTCAGCCGTTCGGTGCTATTTGGTATCGCATTATTTCTTTTATTTGTTTAATGATGATTTCGTTCCTCTGTCTGTAACTTTAGAATTAGTTTTTAGTTTGTTACTTAAATAATTGTTTTGTTAAATTGTGGTTTCACTTCTGTCCTAACATCAGAAGTGGGATAACAATCCAGCCCTAGATTAGGCTCCTTGACGAGTTTGAATTTCATAACAGAGGAACTTTGTCGTTACCCACGTGTGTTTTTCTGTTTGTTTCTTGTTTTGTACGTATAGAACTTGTTTTGACGGGTGAACATGCCTAACACGCATAGTTCACGTAGCAGATCGCACCGACGGCATTATAGGCGCGATCGGTCGCGGGATAGCTCACGAAAACCTCGGAATAGGTCACGTAGTCGTCGCGAACGGACTTCCTCGAGATTACGATCAAACGGGGCGCAGCCCTTTGTGTCATATATTGGCCAGACACCGCGATCTACCCCTGCAGAATCGCGAACATTAGACACAATCTTATCCCGTCTGGAAATGATCGAGAACAAATTCACATCTACTCCCGTTCCGCAACCGAACCCTACGCCGCCATCCGTGGCTCAAGCTGTAGTAGACGCGATCTACTCTATAAATCCGGGACGTTCCCATTATTTTGTATCAAACTTTGACCCGTCTTTCCATGACGTGAATTCTTGGTGTGATGAAGTGGATCGCGCACAAATAGCCAATCGCTGGGGCGACAGAGAATGCCTGTCACGCGTAGCCGGATGTTTGAAAGGTGACGCGAGAACTTGGTTAAACGAATGGGTAACCTCTGATAGATCGTGGAGTAGCTTTAAACGCGAATTCAAACCACTTTGCCCCCGAAAATTAGATTACGCGACGATACTTTTTGAAACGATGAATATGACGTCTAACAGATTCACGTCGTATGCTGAGTACGCGAGACGTACCCTGCTCCGCTTGCGCATTGTCAAAGGCCTTAGTGAGGAATTAATGACGCAAATAGTTGTCCGCGGCATAGACGATGCACAAGTGCGGGCAGCGGCAGCAAACGCAGAACTCTCTTCAGAAAATCTAGTGTCCTTTCTCTCTATATATGCAAAACCAGATCAGACGAAGGGTGGCTCAGCTAAAACTACGGCCCACCCTCTGTCACAAAAACGCGGTACAGAACATGCGGGTTCGAATCAGCGTAAGACTTGCTTTACCTGTAAGGGCCAAGGTCACTTGTCTCACAACTGCCCTAGAAGATCTAAACCGTCCGAGCCAGAGTCCAAAGTACGACCCAATGTACCAACCTGCATGTTCTGTAAAAAGATACATACGGAGGACGTTTGTTTCGCCAAAGAAAGATCGTCAGGACCACAGGGTCAGCAGAACAAACGCAAAGTAAATTTTTGTCAGCATCCTCCGGAAGAAACCGCGACATAACCACCGCAGTAGTACACGGCATACCGGTCGATGTGTTAATAGACAGCGGCGCGCTTAATGTCTCTCTCATATCGTCCGACGTAGTAAAACATTTGGCTTGCGGAGTAAAACCTACTAAATGTGTGTTGAAGGGTATTAGCAACCACGAAGTTGTGTCCACGTCTTACGCAACCCTTACGGTTGAGTTTGCTAATATTGCACTAGAGGCTGATTTTGTTGTAGTACCAGCCGCGTTTATGAGTACACCCCTGATAATTGGAACTGACATTTTGAATAGGGATGGCATAACATACATTAGAACCAAAGACCGACAATGTCTCACACGCGCGCCTGACAGTAAGAACATGGCTCATGTGTTCACGGTCTCTAATGAAACTGACATACCTATAGTTACACCGCTACAGGGTGCAGAGCTGGAATCTCTTAAGAGGGTAATTGATGATTTTGCGGAGTTTTTTATAACAGGCACGGCGACAACTACTGTTACTACGGGCGAAATGCATATCAATGTAACCAGCGACTTACCCGTTACCTACCGCCCTTATAAACTTTCAATTGCTGAGAAAATTAGAGTTCGCGAAATCATCAATGACCTTTTACAGAAGTGCATTATACGAGAGTCTGAGTCTGAGTATTCTAGTCCGATAATTTTAGTGAAGAAAAAGGACGGATCGGACCGGCTTTGCGTTGATTTTCGCGCTTTGAACAGGGTGACTGTCAAAGAGCGATATCCGCTCCCGTTAATAGATGACCATATCGATCGTTTAGGTGACAAAAACATAACGAGATACTCTTCTCTTGACATGGCCTCTGGCTTCCATCAGATAAAAATTAGTGACGAGTCAGTCCATCGCACCGCATTTGTTACCCCCGAGGGGCATTATGAGTACTTAAAAATGCCATTCGGTCTGACAAATTCGCCCATTGTGTATCAACGCATCATCAACAAAACGCTCCGCAAGTTCATTGACGCGGGACAAGTTCTAGTTTACATAGATGACGTACTATTGATGAGCGCCACAGTGGACGAGGGTGTCGACCTGTTGCGACAGGTACTTACTACCTTAACCAAGGCAGGGTTTTCGATAAACGTACGCAAATGTGTCTTTCTCACAACTGAGGTAGAATATCTTGGCCGAATAATAAGTCAAGGTCAGGTTAGGCCGAGCCCTCACAAGATCCAGGCACTAGTAGACTCGCCCGCCCCGGAAAATGTCAAACAAGTTAGGCAGTTCCTAGGACTGGCCGGTTACTTTCGAAAGTACATTGAGGGCTATGCAACGAAAACTTTCCCAATCTCACAGTTAATCAAAAAAGATGTTCAGTTCAAATGGGGTCCCGAACAGGAAAAAGTGCGACAGGAAATTATTTCAATTTTGACCAATGAGCCTGTGTTAGCAATTTTTAACCCGAGTCTACCCACAGAGGTTCATACCGATGCAAGCACTATTGGTTATGGCGCAATTCTTTTGCAAACCCACCCGAACGGTAGTAAAAGAGTGGTGGCTTACTTCAGCCGCACCACTCAAGGCGCAGAGAGTAGATACCACTCTTATGAGTTAGAGACGTTGGCGGTTGTGAAAGCATTGCAGAATTTCCGACACTATTTGGTCGGACTTCAGTTTAAATTAGTTACAGACTGCAATGCTCTCAAATCCACCGAACGTAAAAAGGATCTGCTGCCAAGAGTTGCCCGCTGGTGGATGTACCTTCAAGATTTTACTTTCGAGATGGAGTACCGAAAAGGGGCGATGATGCCTCACGCTGATTATTTGAGCAGAAACCCCCCTCGTAAAGTACTTCACGTCACTCAACATCGCAATTGGGCTCAGATAGCGCAAGCTGCAGATGAAGAGACACGAGAGCTTCTCCAAAAGCTTAGAGAAGGCAGCCTAGATCCTAGTCGCTATGTTGAGAAAAATGACCTTTTGTACTACAAGTACACTCCGATTGGCGAGCAACCGCGATTTCTTTGCTTTATTCCCCGAGGTCACAGACTTAGTCTGCTCCGAGTGTTCCATGACGAACACAATCACATTGGCTATGACAAGACCTTGGATTTAATCCTAAGGCATTTTTGGTTCCCAGGCTTTAGGCAGTTCGTTAAAAAATACCTCGAACATTGTTTGATTTGCATCTCCAAGAAACGTGTGCCTAGGGCCCCGCAACAAAATATAACTTCTTGGGAAAAACCCGATGAACCTTTTTCAGTTGTACACTCAGATGTACTAGGTCCACTTCCCGAGTCAAACGGATTTAAGTTTGTTCTCCTTATTGTGGATGCGTTCACTAAATACACGCTCCTTTACCCCATTTATAGACAGGATGTGGAAGAACTTTTAAGAGTGTTCACAAATGCAGTTTCACTTTTTGGTGTTCCAAAAATGATTGTAACCGACAGAGGTAGAATGTATCAGTCCGCTAAGTTCTTAGGTTTTGTTAAAGATATAGGATCGGAGATACATTTGGTTACTGCAGAGATGCACCAATCGAACGGCCAGGTCGAGAGGTACGCCCGCACTGTTCTCAAACTTCTTCGCATCGAGACCAATTACAAAGGGGCAGCTTGGTCCGAGACGCTGTGGAGACTCCAGCTGACCCTCAACGTGACCAAACAGAAGACGACTCAGGCGTCGCCGTTAAATCTGCTGGTGGGCACCGACGCGGTGACCCCCGTCATCAGGTCACTGGTCCGTGATGTTACCTTGGAAGGTGTACAACCGAATCATGAAGCACAAAGAGAGTTACGCCGAGCCCGTGCAACTGATCTGCTAAAACAAAATCAGTCACGACAGGATGATTATGTGAATCGAAACCGGCGGAGACCAAGAGTTTTTAACGTGAATGATTTGGTTTTCGTCATTAAGTTTTCACAGGCAACTGGAAAGATGGACCACGGGATGCGAGGGCCTTACAGGGTCACACGCGCGCTACCGAGTGGGCGGTATGAGCTGCGCTTGTTGACCGGCTCCTATGGCAAGACAGCGCAAGCTGCTGCTTAGTACATGGTGCTCTGGAAAGGGGAGTGGTGTCCTGAGACTTGCGCTGCGTTCTTTGAGCGTGAGTGTGCTTGCGTACTATGAGAGGTCTGCATTTTTACAGAGGGTTGTGCAGATCTTGGGGTGGGACAGTAGACGGACTGCGAGACGTCTACGTCAGGTAAACTGCGAGGTACCTGACCGGCCTCACAAAGAGTGGCCTTCCCACTCACGTAAAACAGATGTTCTTCCCGTATAACGTGTGTTTTGATGTGCAGAGGACGGACTGTGAGACGTTCCTTTCGGCGATTTGGTAATCACCCTGCAGAATGAATCGTATAGAGGACGGACTGCGAGACGTTCCTTTTGGCGATTTGGTAGTCACCCTGCACAATGGGTTGTATAGAGGACGGACTGCGAGACGTTCCTTTCGGTGATTTGGTAATCACCCTATACGATGGGTCGTGTAGAGAACGGACTGCGAGACGTTTCTTTCGGTCATTTGGTAATCACCCTACACGATAGGTCGTGTAGAGGACGGACTGCGAGACGTTCCTTTCGGTGATTTGGTAATCACCCTACACGATGGGTCATGTAGAGGACGGACTGCGAGACGTTCCTTTTGGCGATAAACGCTCTACATGACAGTGAATGAACATGGATCCATGTGGGTTGCATGATATATGAATGTCGATGACATGAGTAATTATGATGTTCTGTGTGATGAATGGAACTCTGTGGAGTACTAAGATAACGTCTTGGTATCCCATAGACTATTTACCCAGTCAATTTATGTATTTGATGAATGGAAGAAAAAGGCCACGTAAGACGAATTGAGAGCAAGCAAAAGAATAGGCAGATGTGTTTGCTCTCCGAGAGACGTTAGTCATTCTTGTTGGTTTCACAGAAGACAACCTGACTGAAGACACCACTTCCGCTCATCATGGTGCAGAGCCAGTCGCTGAGCCTTCCCGTCCTGCTGACGAAACCCATGAAGCAGTCATGCAAAGCTTGCCGGACCTTTCTGATGCTGTCGAGGACGACGCATGATCAGGATGGCCGTGTTAGATACTACTACCCGGCCCAGGAGCACGGAGGACGCGGTCACTGAAAGGAGGCTGCCACAGGCGGCGAGTCAGGCTCTCTGGTTCTTGTTTGGTGGTCTATGCTTTTTGACAGCGTTGTGGGTGGAAGCACGATCTGTCAGCCGTTCGGTGCTATTTGGTATCGCATTATTTCTTTTATTTGTTTAATGATGATTTCGTTCCTCTGTCTGTAACTTTAGAATTAGTTTTTAGTTTGTTACTTAAATAATTGTTTTGTTAAATTGTGGTTTCACTTCTGTCCTAACAGTATGTATATTAATATTAGTATGGTTTTTATTGTAAAAATAAAGTTTTTAGAGGTATCTTCATGATTTTTTCTTCCGCATCAAATTAATTGTATTATGTTTTCAACACACTATCTACCTAGCATAATATATATCCTGAAGAACATCGTATAATTTTCTGATTTGTTTACTGTAGTCGATCATATACTTTTATTGCTTCTAAAACTTACGTTTTTTGCGTTTAGGTCCTGTAATCCCCATAAGGGTCTTGATATACTGCGGGGATGACCACCCGCGTAAGATACACAAAAGGCTTTCATTTGGTAGTTCAGCCACGTCCGTTGCATTATTTACGTGGTCGACCAAACAATTTTTTTTCAAACGTATAAAACAATGGATTAGCTATTTCCTTCAAAATTCAACGATTTGTGATTGAAAATGTTTTACGGAATTGGGGTGTAGGTCTTATCAGTAAACGCGATCAAACACAATGTATAAAAAAATCTATTAAAGTATAGACACCAACTGGCTAAGTAGTCAATCAAATCTCAAAAATTGATAAACGGAATCTTTCTTTCTAGAATTTTATCACTTGCGAGAAAATATTTTAAAAATATTCACTGGTATGAAATTAATTAGTTTCGTGATAAAGGATTCTCAGAAACGATACATTTTCGGCAATGAGCTTCTAGTGAAATTTTCGAAACTGGAAAATTCAAGGAAATTGTTATCTACTACTTTACCAGATAGGATCATGTCATTTGTAACTTTATGTCGCATCGCATACTTTGTAGCAGTGTTTTTGCGAATAGCTAACATTTTCCATTGGACTTAAGTCCTGCGTCAATCCCTGTACGAACTCAGGAAATATCTTAATGTGGAGCGAACGTGGCATTTCTACTCCGATGAAGTTAATCCAATTAAAAAAAAAAGACGGGTTGCACTCCGGGAGTGCCGGCAGAAGTGAAAACTTGAATATTAACGTTGAAATAAATCAATTATTAATTGAATTAATATAACTCATTTTTTTTCACTATTTCTGCGTCACTTTTTTCATTAATAGATGCACTTTGTTTAATTTCCATATTTTAAACACTTTATATAAACGAATTTTACGAATACACAGCAGTGTGGCTACTACACAGACGGTCGAGCCGTCAGCTGTCCATCCATCCATCCATCCACGTCCACGTCCACGTCCACGTCCACGTCCATCCATCCATCCATCGATCCATCCATCGATCCATCGATCCATCCATCGATCCATCCATCCATCCATCGATCCATCCATCGATCCATCCATCGATCCATCCATCGATCCATCCATCGATCCATCCATCGATCCATCGATCCATCCATCGATCCATCCATCGATCCATCGATCCATCCATCGATCCATCCGTCGATCCATCGATCCATCGGTCGATCCATCGATCCATCCATCGATCCATCCATCCATCGATCCATCCATCCGTCCATCGATCCATACATCCATCCATCGATCCATCCATCGATCCATCGATCCATCCATCGATCCATCGATCCATCCATCGATCCATCGATCCATCCATCGATCCATCGATCCATCCATCGATCCAATCCGTCGATCCATCGATCCATCCATCAATCCATCGATCCATCCATCCATTGTCGTGTGTCACTTGGTTCACTTCGGTTGGCGCCGCCGTAGAAAGAGAGGGGGGGGGGATCTCTCCTGACGGTCACGTGTCCTGACGCGATGTCCTGACGCGAGTTTAACATTTTTTACCCATTAAAAAAAGTGTGCAACGCCGCTAAAGAAGTTTTCACTTCAAAAATGTCGGCTGACTTATTCGGGGACGTAATAAAGTACAAAAAAAATGCAAATGTATTATGAGATGAAATTGCTATTTGTGTCGAGTTCTCCAAACATTCTTAAAATGCGGGTTTTCATTACTGAGGTTATTTTTGGAATCAAGTGGGACGTAAAATGAGGTAGCTTTCAGTCGAGGCGTGTTTACCTCTTTTCATTACACATCTTAGGTCTTTCTTACTTTTCGTAAGAAACTCCTTCGTGAAATTTTTGTTAATTATCTAAGTGTTCGTTAGGTAAAGTAGTCGGGATTTTCATTTAGAAATCCGATGATTTTTCCTTCCAATTACCTCACCTTTCTTACTTGATAAGATTAGCTTTACTTCGATTACTTTGAGCCTATCGTAATGGTCACGTGGAAGAAGTGGAAAACATTTCTAGGAATTCATCCCGTTTCATGAACAATTACTATTTTTCACTCAGCGAAAATTATTTTTTAATTTTGATAAACAAAATAATTTCGTCAATTTCCAGTAATAAAGAGCCGACAGACGAAAATTGTGACATTGAGTATTACGAGAACGTTCTCCGAGACATTCAGTGTCACAGAATAATTTATATCGCAGTTGTCATAAAAATATAATTAGTTCAAAGCTTGGCTGAATTAAAACATTTTTTTTTTTTAAGTAAAACTCTTTTCTCTTCCGTTATCATCAACAGAGATTTCTTTCATCATGCATGTTTTTACGAACCTTATACGCATCAGGTATGTTGACGGGCTCGCCGCTCTCGGCAACATAGCCGACGATGCCGCTGCCCCACGGTATCCGGATCTCATCGAGCGTTTCCATCTGTTCGGGTGTTGACTTCGAGCAGACATCGAACAACTTTGACACCAAACACCTGAAAACAACAACATTTAACAACATGTTTGAAAAAAAAATAACAAATATTTTGAAAAGTTGAAAATGAATAACGTGTAGTTAGAAAACTAAAATTGGTTCTGGCTGAAAAATATTTTGAATAGACACAGAAATAAAATGTTGGAGTTATCACATAGATATTGACCGTGCGCGGCACCAGACTTTTCAAATAGAATAAATACGACTATTGAAAATCGCAATATCAAATTCTATAGAGGTACAAATATTTTTGCGTTCCATTTATTCCGACAAACGCGGAGCTCTATTTGTGTTTGAATAAAAACAATTGGCGTAAATTTTTCGATACCCGTATAGGCTTTATTAGCATTAAGCCGGATTTACAAATGGAAACGTGAACAATGAAGCCAGTAGTAGCTTCATTGCTCGACTATTTTTATCAAACAGACACACTAGAGAGGCATACGAGTCATACGACAGGCATAATCGAATTCCCAGTCCCTCCCTGGGAATTTTCCAATCGGCAAATAGGAAGAAGAATCCGTTTAATAAAACCTCGAGAGCCATGTGTCGGTGGCGCATGTGGTCGCCGCCTCCGTATAAGTAAAACTCGATACACGTGACATTTCAAACTATTACAATTATTATCTACACGATTCTAATTGAAGATTTATTTCCATGAGATTATCTTGTGGTGGCATTTTCTATGATATCTAGGTACTTCATGATTTATGCTCGATGATCGTTGATATGGCCACTCCCTTGCAAGATAATTAATGTGATTATGTTAATCAGGTCTACTTAATGTTTGTTTACATACGAGAATAAAACTGACTTCACCATTATGAATGCATCAACATTACCTCCTCATAGACTCCTATACCGGTACTTATATTGTATAACTAGCTGCGCCCCGCGGTTTCACCCGCATAAGTCTCGATCCCGTGGGATCATCGGGATAAAAAGTATCCTATGTCCTTTCCCGGGACTCAAGCTATCTCTATATCAAATTTCATCAAAATTGGTCTAGCCGTTTGAGCGTGAAGAAGTAACAAACATATAAACACACACACACACACACACTCACACACTTTCGCCTTTATAATATTAGTGTGATACAAATTAAGCTACAAAAATAATTTTATCCCAAATCTCAAGGACTTCACATTCAAATTCGAAACTCCCTTCCCTAACCGTTCTTTCACAGTCGAACAAACTTACAACGACACATACATACATACATCACACAATGCCATTACGTCAGCGAATCTTGGACTCCCCAGGAAGCCTCCTCTTTAAGAGCGCACTCAAACTCAATAAACCCTCAGACGGAGCCTTAAGTGGCGACTACACACGTAACTTCATTTTCGTTCAGTCAAATTGAATAATTGGATAAGCTTTATAAGAGAAACACGTTGACGGCTTTCGTACGCTTAAGTGTGGAAGGATATATGTAGTTAGTATTAAGTTAATGATGAAAGGATTCGTGCTGACTACTGATGCATATTTGATTAATTATACGCCAAAGTACATGAAGTTACTCTCTTCTGAAAGATTTAGGTAGGTATACTAAGGACTTTTTATCAAATAAGTCTCTTTTGACTTTCCTAAAAGAGCGGCGACCGCCATATAACGGCCGCAGTGGCAGCTATCATGAAAATTATGGCAGCTGGCAGCGGTGTCAAAAAACGCTCTTCAGGAAAACACACTAACTCATGCATAAATAACGTTTCAGTGGCGTCATTCGCCGGTAAATTGCAGACGCCATGTAGCGGCCACCGTTCTTCTAGGAAACCGCGCATTGTCACCAAAAAGTGTAGGTACCACCACCAGCTATACTTGTTATCAATTTAATCATTTACCCAACTGAAAATTGTTCCTTTGAGGCGCCTAACGGTTTTATTACGAAATACATCACACAAAGGACAACCAAGGACGTAATACCACCGAAAGGTTATGAAATAACCTTATCTGGATGTAAAACATTAAGGTAAATGGTAACATGTTAAAATTAATTAAATTTGCCTCATACACTGAACCAATCAACTTTAGTGCCAAGTAAATTTTGCTTGTTGGTATTTAAACATATTTTTACGACACTATTAAACTTAACAAAACCAATTTCTATTTTATTAGAAAAAAAAAAAAAACAGAACCCAGGCTTACATTTAAAAATCGACTAACAAAGAAAAATCTCATGGTAATGTAAACTAATAAATCTTAAGATGATTTCAATAAAATTTGGAAAGGATATAGATGGCATCCTGGGGAAAGACATAGGCTACTTTTTGTCCTGGTAGCACGTTCCCATGGGATCCATTCCGACATCCGCGGACAAAAGCTAGTTTAACTATATTATTGAGATTTGCGACACTATAAGACTTAGCAAAACAAGGTATATTTTATTAGAAAAAAAAAACAGAACCCAGGCTTACATTTCAAAATCGACTAACAAAAATGCAAAGCAATATTTTTGATCACCAAGAGATACGATATAAGGGCAATAACATAAGTAAGCCAATAAAATCCTTGTTCCGACGATGACAAATAAAGTACGAGTACATACGAGACAGGATATTATAACCCTCCAAACTCATCGGTTGTTACATTCCGTTATGATTCCCGCGTATGGGGTCCCGTTTGACCTTGACCTTTGAAGAGATGGCGACTGTTACAACCTACCTGCGACTCTGGGGAACTTTTAACTGACACTCTTCATTTATTATTCAGCCGGTGTATATGTTTGACGGTGTTACGTTTTTTTTTTGTCGCATGCTTTTGGAAATGAGGAAACGTACTACTTTAAAGGACTTGACACTTTATTTTATTACGAAAATGTAGACTATCAAGAGGGCACTGGATAATTTTTCTCTTTAATGAAAGACGGGGAGACAGTTGTTTAGATGTTAACTAACAAACAGTACCTAGGAGTTTTTAGTTATTCTATTATTATGTTTTTCGATCTTACAATCAGTCGTGCGAAAATTATTTCTATAACAGTTGCTTTCTAAAATAAAGTAGCATTGCTCAGGAAAAATAAATATTCAAACAGGAAAGTAATAAAATATACTTAGTCAAAATATTTAACGATTTTCGCGGTTAAGTAGTATATATCTTAAATGACCTTGACCTTGACAATGTCCGTTGTAATCTGTATCGCATCTGTCCGTTTAACATATTCACCAAAGGTCAGTTCAGCCATAAATAATATTTACAAATATGAAAATGGTTCACCAGATAAATTACAAAATACGAGTATATCGTATGTAT
This sequence comes from Amphipoea lucens, assembly GCA_947508005.1. NCBI lineage: Eukaryota > Metazoa > Arthropoda > Insecta > Lepidoptera > Noctuidae > Amphipoea > Amphipoea lucens. Next base: position 11,252,082 of record OX382374.1, read on the forward strand.
GTACCGTGCTTTATCCATTCATCTTCATCAAAATAATGTAAATGCATATAAGGAGAAATAAAGATTTATTATTATTTATAGATTATATTTATTTGCTATCTATATAAATAAAAACAAAAGGCCTGACTGACTGACTGACTCATCAACGCCCAGCCCAAACCCATGGACCTAGAAAGCTGAAATTTTACACAATGGTTCCCTTTATAATGTAGACAAGGAATAAGGAAGGATTTTTCGAAATTCAACCCCTAAGGGAGTTAAATAGGGGATGAAAGTTTGTATGAAAGTCCGTCAGTTTTAAAGTTAGGATCTTCAAATTTTGTGTTTAGGCTGACGATTGAAAATTAATTTATACGTGTCTCAGCGTTTTTGATGATTCCACCCCCAAAGGGTTAAAAAGGGGAATGAAGTTTTGTATGAAAGTCCGCCAGTTTAAAAGTTAGGATCTTCAAATTTTGTATTTAGGCTAACGATTGAAAATTAATTTATACGTGTCTCAGCGTTTTTGATAATTTTACCCCTAAAGGGGGATGAACGACCTAACTGAGATATCGACGCACAGCCTAAACCGCTGGTCCTAGGGACATGAATTTTGGAGGGTGTGTTCTTTGTGAAGAGTAAGTATCCAGTAAGAAGGGGTTTTTGGAAATTCAGCCTTTAAGAGGGTGAAAAGGGGGGATTTTGTTTGTATGAAAAATCTTATTCCTTGAGTTAATAACCTTGAAACTTGGCACGAATACTTACGTAAGTAAATTATGAAGTTTGGCATTTTTCGATTTTCTAATCTACCCCCTAAAGAGGTATTGGGGGGTGTCAAAATTTGTATGGAAGAATTTTAGCGCACTGTCCTATTAACTCAAAACTCAGTATTTATACTAAGGACTAAAAATAAAGAATAACGTGTATCAGGGTTTTTCGAAAATCTACCCTTAACGGGGTGAAAAGTGGTAGTTAATTTTACAGGGTAGGATTTTACTGAGTGGTTTGATTAACTCGAAAATTGCCGATGTAGGTCACACGGCTGCCAAGCTAAAATGGAACTGGGCTGGTCACATCTGTCGCATGCCGGAGGAGCTATGGGCTAAAATAACCACACAATAGGTCCCAAACAGCAGCAAACGGCAACGCGGCAGGCCCAGAATGAGATGGCGGGACGAACTCGACTCTTTCGACAAAGATTAGCGTATAACAGCACTGGATAGGGATAAGTGGAAGAAGGGAAGGGAGGCCTTTGCCCTGCAGTGGGACAGAAATGGCTGATAATAATAATAAAATCTTTGAGTCAAGTAATGAATTCCACCCCTGTGGGGGTGAAAAGCGGGGATACATTTTATATGAGAAATCTTATTTATTTGGTTAATAAACATGAAACTTGGCAATATTTGGGTCAGTAAATAATAACGATTGTCAGTTTTAGTTAAAAAAAAAAACCCCTTACAGAGGATTTTGGGGGTGACAAAGTTGATAGGTTAGAAAAATATGTAACTCGCTATCGGATTAACTCGAAACTAGGTACTACCCAAACAAAAAATAAAACAAGTACTTATCTGTTTTAGGGTTTTTCAAAAATCGACTCCTAACAAGGTGGAAAAGGGCAAGTAAAGTTTAAGGGGTGGATATTACTGCTTGCTTCAATTAACTCGAAAATGGGTATGGGCCTTTGAGTCAAGTTATGATCACGAACGATTTTTCAAAATTCCACCCCTGTGGGGGTGGAAAGTGGGGCTACAGTTTATTTGAAAAATCTGATTCCTTTGATCTATAAAAATTGGCCAGAATACTTATTTATCTAAATAAATGATAAAGATCATACCTACATACATATCGAAACTTTTAGAGGTAAGTACGAATTTCACGCGGACGAAGTCGCGGGCAGAAGCTAGTCCATCTATATATATAAAAATGAAACCCGTTTTCCGTTGTCACGACTTGACATGAAAACGGCTTGACCGATTTCGCTAATTCTTTTTTTGTTGTGATCGGTATTGCCGGGACAAGGTTTGTATGAAAGAAAATTTTGGAAATTCGAAAAAAAAAATTGCACCCGTGCGAAGCTGGGGCGGGCCGCTAGTATTGTAATAAAAATGTATCTGATTGTCCGTTTGTTACATTTTGACGACTGAACTGCTTACCCAATTTTCATGAAACTCGATTAGCTGGAAACCCAAGGAAAGATAATGGAATACTTTGAAAAACAAAACAGCACACAAAGGGTGAAATATGGTGTCGAAGTTTGAATGGGATCAAGTCAAGGCAAACATCTGGTAGGTTATAAATCATTCTACACCAAGAATTTGTTATCAAGATATTTAAATCTAAGATAAGAAAGGCGGAAGTCGTTTAGCATATCATAATCAATAATGTATCGTTTGACATCTGTTTCACATTTCCGATCTTGCGTCATTTAGATTTTCACATGATTAGCCACAGTAATATACGAGTATTTACGATGACGAAGTAGCTATTATAAATGTGTAATATCTTTACAGTACCTACGACTTCTAATCCTTAGGCAATTTAAAGTAAAAATATATCGACCTACATTTCTTTCAAGGACTTAAGTTACGCACATTTTTCCCTCAATAGATTCCACAGGTAGCGTTGTTAATCCTCTGAACGGCAGACTTTTACCTTTTTACACACAGATGAGAATCCATACAAATATTATAAATTCGAAAGTAACTCTGTCTGTCTGTCTGTATGTTACCTTTTCACGCCTAAATCGCTGAACCGATTTAGATGAAATTTAGTACAGAGATATATTGAGTCCCGGGAAAGGACATAGGATACTTTTTATCCCGATATTCCCACGGGATCGAGACTTATGCGGGTGAAACCGCGGGGCGCAGGTAGTAAAATATATTTAAAAAAAGACAATTATATTTGTGAAATTCAGAGGAATAATTGTACGATCGTTAGTACCTACCTAGTAGGTAGACCACTAATTAATTAGTCCAACTACGACTGGCCACAACCACATATCGCACAAAGCGATCGAACGAAGAGCTATTGCCAAATAAGCTTGTATTGTATGGCCCTTTATTCAAAATGCGTTTATAACATAAAATATAAACAACCGTATAGCGTATTGGATTGACGCCAAAAGCTATATAACCATGGACGCTAAAATTCACAACCGGCTTTGTTCTTCTAAATATTACATGCAATTTATGGAATATAGGACCGCACATAGATCGTAAAGAGATGGATATGTGTAGTGCCTTAATTTTGTATCAAAATCAATTGACGGCACTGTCTTGCCCGATTTCAAGAACAAATCGAGCTAATTCACAGTATTTTACTATAAATTCTGCGATCACGTGCGTGCAAGAACTCCAGAAAAACAAGATTTTTATGACATAATCTTTTAATCGTCTTAGGGCGAATTCGGGCAAACTTTTATGAATAGTAGTCGATCCTGCAGTTAAATTTTGAATTTTTGACAGTTTTTCTTTACAAAATCTGTCAGACATAAATTTTATTCCACAAATAAAATATGTGTGACTTTGGTAAAATCAGCCCTAGCTAAGCATGCCACTATTATAAAGGCTTTGTGGGTACAACTTATAGTAGACGTGGGCCCTTGCAGGCCTTGATTATTTTAAGCACAAGAGCATCATCGACGAAATTAAATTGGAAACGTGCGATCGAATATTACGTTATTGAAATAACATTAAGCCGCCGCCTACAAATCAAGTAGCGCCACTCTTATAAAGGCTCTATGGGTACAACCCTATAGTAGACGTGGGCCCTTGCAGGCCTTGATTATTTTAAGCACAAGAGCATCTTCGACGAAATTAAATTGGAAACGTGCGATCGAATATTACGTTATTGAAATAACATGAAACCGCCGCCTACAAATCAATTAGGAAAATTACATGTAACCTTTGAAATTACTGTAAATACTCCTTCGATAAACTTAAAAGGGGAAGATACGTTACGCTCTTACATCGCAATCACTAAACCTGGGCTCGGTGCACAACTACATGCAATGAATCTCACACATCATTGATCACAGTTGCATGCTTACAATTACCGATAGACAAGTACAGAGATAGGACCCGACACAGTGCGAACGCAATCGCGTTAGCCGCCGAATGTTTACGATTATGTACTTTAATAGTATGTCCCTAATCGTATCGCGTGAGAGTCGCGAGATGCGTCGCTCCGTGTCTCTCACGCATGTTTCGTATCTGACTACCCCTGATAAGAAATGCCGAAACAAACCCAGTCGTCGAAGTCTCTTTTTAAAGTCCAGGCATAACTCTTCTAACAGTTAACCACAAAAAATGGTCGATATTGAATGGTCTTCATACTTACCTAAACCACAGAATACTTAAAGTACTACGTACAGAAAGGACACTCCCTTCCCCGCACTAACATCAGTTACCGCACCTCACCCCGCACTTCGGCGTATTCGTCGCAGTTATTTAACAAGAGCGCTCGCAAACACAAGTACCTCACGCACACATTCATACGTATACAAACGTCATTTTTTAATGTAGTAGTAGTAGATAATTATTTTGCGAGCGTTGTATGGAGTGTCCAGGGTGTGCCTAAACCTAACATTTACAGTGCTATGAAAATCTTTAGCCTCTGAAATATTTTATGCTTGTTGCATGTATATATCTGCAAGCAGACAGGGCCAGTAAAGCCCTAATTTACGGTTACCACAACATTCATTGCACCACAAGACAACATATATAATGTTCACAGTCGTGAGTCGAGAACAAGATACAAATAGAATAATAGCACAGAGATCGGTAACCTAGCAGCTCGTCTCTTTGAACCACAGAAACTTATTTCCTCAAGTTTGTTTTTTTTTACTTTTATAAGTATCTAGGCACTGTAGTTAACTTGCTTTGTGTATCTTTTGCCCGGAGATAGTAGATAATTAATAAGTATAGCTATGTGAAATTAATTAAAATTAAGACATCGCATCGTAAAAAAAACGCCCAAATATTTTACCGCATACCTACTTTCATGTAATCGACACTATAAAACAATATAACGGCTTCTGATAGTTCCGAAAACCTTAATTATATCAGAATTTAATTAGATTTCGATCGCATACCGTTACAGAATATTTTAAAACAAGGCGTAGTCGGCACGTCGTTAACCCGAACTACATGAAAATCGCGGCGACCGGACATCCCCTCGGGCTTTCGGCTACTTCCGATACCCCGCATTTTAACGGTTATGCGCAAGATCTTAAATATTCACTGGCAGATATTGGCTCAACGGTCTCTAAATTATCAGTTTTTTTGGTTTGTGTTCTTCCTTTACGTCGTTACCAGACGACGAACAGTAGCGCACAGAAATTGAGCGTAATTTCCTTCCTTTATCCATCGCTTCATAAAACGACGAAGGCCAGGCCTTTACTGCTTCAGAAGAATTTAAGACTCATACGCAGATCGCATTAAAGGATTAATCAGCAGCGGTTACCTTATTGGTTTCTTTTTACTTGTTTTTGTGGGATGCTCTACCATGTTCTTTATAATTATTACTGCTCGATAGACTCCAATAAGTCGAGCAAGAACAATCAAGTAAACCATTCACCAAATATTCCAACAATCAAGGGACAACGTTCAAACGTTTGAAACGTTCTATCTCCGCTGTCAAAATAAATTGCACGCCAACGCCTCAGAGGGTCTATGAAAACAAAGGCCCCTAGTGGCTTGTCGCGTGACAGCGAGATATATAAGGGATGTTAGAGCCTTTGCAGACATGCTTCTTTTAGCAACGGCGATCAGCGATTTACTCGCTTTAAGCTCGATCCATCAGCCGATCGCTAAACGATGGCCAGGTACCTGTAGAAAACTCGCAATTTTGACACAGCACTAACACAGCGAGTCGCCAAAACGCGTTGCAGCATCGAAACAATCGCTGAAGCGTGTGATTATGTTATCGCGAAAACAGAATCGCCAATACGTGATGCAGCATTGATGTAGTAACTAAATCGATTCTTAAAGTTGCACGTCTGCTAAAGCCCTAATACATATCTTACTCGGCAACACACTGGGGAATCGACCACTTTGTTCACGAACCGAGAACGAACAAATGTAACGCCAAGACTGTAACTGCAGCCGAGATATGACGGCAGATGTAAACGGTTCGGGAAATGTGTTCTTCGGGTAGTGGCATGTTATATTCATTGGCTTTGAAAGCTTTAGTATTGTTGAGTTGGTGATTTGAGCTGTTTTTGTCGCAGCTGTGATTCATACACTCCTATTTTGACTTGTGTTACCCAGACATGCGAGGTACGTAAAGTCAGGATAAGTAATTATTCATCAAATTGACTACCAACTTAAATTGCCTGTCTATCCAAATCCTTTAACAGTTGTATAGAACAGCTATAACACGGAAATTTGACTAAGTACTTTGATAAACAATTGATTTCCCTGATGTACCTATTCCTTGTAAAGGAATTAATTTCTTCAAGATGTTTTGTATGTACATATTTTCAATGTTACAGACTGATGTTTTTTTTTTACCATCTGGGGCCTGTGCAAATGTGCAAGTGACCATATTTTCAAATACTTGTTGGAACATTACCAAAACAAACACTTCGATTCCCAAAGCACCGTATTAAACTCTATAAAACGTTGTAAAATGACTAATACCTGACAAAATGAAGTCAGTCTGACCGTATAACGGTTGGGTAACCCTAATTGCATCCTAAGCGTGTCTTCTTCATCACTTTAACAGTTACTTGTGCAACTTACTGTACATATAGCTACATATATTGAACGTGTAATGCCGGCACGTGGATTAAAAGATTGGCTCGCTGTACATGTAAGAGAAAATTAATCTGTAACCACGAGGGCATATAGTACCTATAGATTTTTCTTTTTCTCACGTAGGAGTTAGATTGTTGTCATTTTGTGCGACAAAGTCAACTCAATTATAGGTGGACGTGAGAGGATATTTTTCTGCTTTTTGGTCTTGTTGAATTGACATGTGCCGTCGGGCGTTTCATAGAACCTCCCACGACGCATCCTACGCGAAAAGCAGCATAAAAGCGAAATGAAAATATGAAACAAGGGCTTCTTAACTAGAAATGTGGAATTACATAGCATGTGAAATAGTTAACAAAGGACTTCAAAATTAAAAAAGTTACAATAAATAAGGTACAAAAGAAAAATTCGTTTTTCCAACTCATTATAATTCCAAAAGCCGCCTTATCAGATTTAAATTATAATGGAATATTAACATAATTATATTTATGTTTTCATTAAGGACAAATAACCATCTGATATGCTAATAGGCGCATGTTATTTGGGCTTTGGGCGACTGTTCTCGTAGAACATGGTAAATAATTCGCTCTCAACTTTGTAATGTTAATGAAAACCACGATCTTTAATTAAAACTTTCCACGTTACTTATTTGTCGGCATTTACAATTAGAAGGCCGACTAGTTTACTTTTAATGGTGACTAGAGGAGTTGCGCTGGACTCGTGAAAATACGTTTTACTGCGGGGACGAAGTTTAAAAGCTCCTTTAACGTGACAGAGGGCCTTTTTGGCAGGTATTAAGTAGTGACACGTTTCCGCTATCCTTCCAGCCTTTTTCATAATGGCTGCCAAACTGAGTTACCTTTAATTTCCTTGAAGTGTTAATGCGACAGTTAGTAGTTGTTACACTAATATTACACGACATTTTAGCTTGGCATTGCTTTTCGTTTGTCTTTAGAACAAAGAATTTTTCGTTGGAGAGACAGTAGAGCAATGGTAGCCCAGTTCTAACGGCCTCGACTTACGAGTTGTAGATTGTGGGTTCAAACCCAGGCTTTAGTTTATGTAATTTATTTCATTACCACTGCTCTCAAACGGTGAAAGAAAACATCGATAGGAAGCCGGCATGTTCCAGAACCAAAAAATCGAAGACATGTGACATCTACCAACCCGCAATGGGCCCGCGTGGTGGATTACGGCCATTTCCCTCTCACAGAGAAGAGGCCTGTGTTCCAGCAGTGGGAACGTTATGGCTGATTATGCGTTGGAGAAACAAAATGAAAATAGGTACAATAATATTTACGGCATTACTGCTGCATTCTTCGCTGCACTGCGCTGAAATCGTATGAACTCGAATCGGCGCTAATGAGATAATAATGGCAAAAGCTCGTTATGTAGGTACGTATTAATTGCTCTTTAAACTTTAAGAATTACGTGCAAATTCCTTTTATTTTGTTCGGAAATAAAATGGTTTGTTTTATATGACCAGATATGTTTTAATTTTTATTATAATAATCGTACTGGTGCCCTGAGACAGTGAGGCAGGGTCGCGGCAGACCACGTAGGAGATGGCGGGACGAGCTGGATAGGTTCCGTCAAAACTGGAAGTAGGACACGCAGGTTCGCAAAAGTTGGAAGGAGTGGAGGGAGGCCTTTACCCAGGAGTGGGACAGAGTAGGCTAATAAAAAAAATCGTATATTTTTTAATGTTGTCGTAAAGCCACAAATTGTATTCCAAGCACCCTATTACATGGGATACAAATTTAACTGACAAAAGATGGGGTGTGTTGCGTATGTAACCTACCCTCTACACACTTCTGCCTACGCCTCCGGATAATACAGTCGTGATGTATGCTAAGCATGTCGAGTCCAAGGAAGACATAATTTATAGGTGTGTATGTGATTACGAGTATTAATTCTTGGATCGAGGGCGCATTTGCGCCTAGAGAACGGTAATTCACACTAACTCAGGCTTACCATGGGGGTATGATTTATCTTTCCAGCAGATAACCACTATGTGGGCTTTTCCCTATGACCACTGGTGTATAATTATATGGTTTTTATTACACTTACATGCGTAGTAAGCACTCTAGAGCATGCGATGTCGTGGATCTTGGGCAAACTAAAAATGAATGCTCAGAAGTTAGGCACACACCTACATACATATTTCTTTCGGAATAGCTTGAATGATTTGCACTATCAAAGGCATTACCTAACCTAGTGAAAGACGTGGGAATCCGCTGGATGCGAGAGATAATGGAGCGATCGGTGTAGTAAACCCACGACATCTTTCAGCTGAAGGATAATAATGATGATCAAATAAATAAAAATATTTTAATTTTCGTTGTGAAGGCCGCAGGAATCCGCTGGATGCTTGAAGCTCAGAACCAGTCGAAGTGGAGGTGCTTGGGGGAGGCCTATGTCTAGCAGTGGACGTCTTTCGGCTGAAATGATGATGATGATTTCAATTAAGTATCATAAATCAAGAATTTAGCACAGGTAGGTACAGCTATAGCTTATGGCTCAAATTTAAAATCGTCATAGTATTTGAAACTTACACAAATCGTGTTATACAACCTAGAATCAAGTTTTGACAGATATCCGCTGTAGTTTATAACAAGGGACAGTTTATACCAAACTTGAGATAAAACTAGCAGACGTTTTTTAACGATCACTGAGTTAAATTCATGCATGAAAAATTAAAATGTCTGAGATGAATAAGCGTGGGTAAGTCGTCGCGATCCTGGACTTTTGGACTATTTCTGTAGAAATTAAAATATTATTATAACGACGAAATTGTTAAAAACTCACAAAAAATTACGTTAGAATTTTTCCTATCGAATGAAACCAAACACATTTCTACGTAAAATATGTATTCAGAATCAATTTCGGCTATTTTAGTCCCGAAACAGAGGTGGGCGAGTAAGAGAAGTACCTACCGCATGTAGGTAATACAAACGGCACTTCAACCAAATACATTTATTTGCTGTAAAAAAAAATAAAATCCAATGAGACGAAAGGACGGGAACGAGGAACGAGACTTCAAACCTCTAAAACATTAACCCCCTTATTCATAATCCTATTTTATCTCTATTTTAGCTAAAATAGGTTTATAGAACGTTTGTCTTTATCTGTCACGTTGTCATTTCTGTGTGTAAGAAAGAGACAAACCCCATTTTAACTAAAATAGGTTTGATAAGTTTTATGAATAAGGGGGTAAATGTTTCAAAAAGAAATCAGCGACAAAGCAAAAACATTACAGATAATGCGAAGGAAAATTGTTTTTCCGGCCTCATAACGCGATAACATGAAATTACTTCCTGCCCATTTATTTTGTTTTTATTAAATTAATGTAAGTACTGCGACCGTGGTATGAACAAAGAGGGGCCCGTGGCTAAATAATAACAGCCGCACAGGTCGATCGATCAGGTTAAGCTACGCTTGGTGCGATTGATCTGTGAATGGGTGACCATCTTTACATACCGAGACCCCTCGTTGCCTCGGAAAGTACGTTAAGCCGTTGGTCCCGGCTGTCATTCGCGGATCTTTGACAGTCTTTACAGAAGCCCGAAAGTCTGACAACCAGTCTTACCAAGTCTTACCAAGGGTATTACCCAGTAACTGGGTTGTGGTGGTCAGGTAGGCAGTCGCTCCATGTAAAACTGATATTCAGCTGCATCCGGTTAGACTGGAAGCCGATCCCAACATAGTTGGGAAAAGGCTAGGCAGATGATGACCGCGGTATGAACAAAATAAACGATACCTTTGGAAAAGAGACTTGCTCTTTAGGGTCCAAAGGGTGCCAACGGAACCCTATTACTAAGGCTCCACTGTCCGTCCGTTCGTCTATCACAGGTCTGTATATTTTAAACCGTAACGTAATAGGTAGACACTTGAAATGATTACAAAGTGGCGCTACTATGGTCGCTATAACAACAAATAAAAAAAGTAAAAATTAAAGGGGATTCCCTTACAAGAAACTTCTTAAATAAATGTCTGTAAGCTCCGCGCGTAACCTTTGTAGTACGATACAAAAGAAAATCAATTGTGTCTCATTAGCGGAGCTCAATGAGGTAAATATTGTACGGTAGTACGGAACCCTTCGTGTGCGTGTCCGAATCACACACTTGCCCGCTTTTTACCGACTTCACAAAAAGGAGGAGGTACTATGTTCGGCTGTTTGTATGTTTTTTATTTTTATTATTATTTTGTATGTTTGTTCATCGAATACTCCGCCAATTGTCGATGGATTTTCAAAATTCTTTTTTTGTTCGAAAGTAGATAGTTCTGAGGTGGTCCCATTGTCACCAAGTTAGGATCTGATGATGGGATCTTAGAGAAATCGAGGGCAACCCTCAAATTTTATAGGCTCACTTATTGTTTTTCGCATATTTTATGAATTATCTTGTTTATTTGCGTATGGTTGTCACCATCTCAGGTAGCTGGGCTGATGATGGAAGGTACAACTCCTTAACAGTAAGAAGTTACTCAAACAGGCAAGGACTGTTTTAGTAAATTGTTTTGATGTTTGATAGGGCATTTGTCACATTTGGTCTCATGATCATCAAGTCATGACCTGATGCTGCAGTCAGGATAGTCTGCAGAGTACCTAACTCCTCGACAACTAACAGCAGATATATCGTGTTTAGGCTCATTGAAAAGGGCTCGATGTGTGGATAAACGTACTGTTAATGAGGAACACCGAAGTACATAGAGACCTGATGCTGAAGCCAGGAACATCAGAAAAAGTACAAACCTTGAAATAACAGCACCGTAGTCGTGTTTGAGCTCATTTTAAACAGGACCAAATTTTAAGTTCAATGCAATGTTGACATAAGTCTGGCCTGATGCTGCAGCCAGGATTATCAGCTTCTAGTCTAAAAACATCAGGTCAGGATTTGATGATGCGATCCTGGAGAAATCGAAGGAACTCTTCAAATATTATAGGCACACCTATAGCGATTTGGGTATTTTTTATAGTAACTCGTGCACTTGCTCTCGGAAAGCACTATTTGGTGAAGTGGAACTGATGATGAAGATCACAGATGGCCACCGGAACTACTCAATAATATCTAAGTATTTCACGGGTTGCGATTCGATTATTTTAATATGGTTGCTAAGCAATTCATGCTCGTCACAATGTGAATGGTGATATGGAGCTGATGGTGGACCTGGAGAACTCCTCAACAATTAACTTCCCTGCATCGGGAAAAGCAATATTTTGTTTGTAAAAGGCGATGATCACTAGGCTATTGTAACTTAGATAAATTATAAGCAGACCCACTAAAAAGCGTGAAATAAAAACTTTTTAAGAAAAAAAAAACCGACTTCCAAAAAAACACTACAAAGTGAAAAATAACTTTAATTTTGGAAGTCGGTGGCAAAAAACTAAAATACAGATCCAAAGACACCGACTTTCGAAATTAAAGTTATTTTTCACTTTGTAGTGTTTTTTTGGAAGTCGGTTTTTTTAATTTTGTTCAACGTATAAAACGTCAGGAATTCAGGATGAAGTCAAAAAAGAATTAGACAAAAACAGAAACCACAGCGGTCTCTAATGGTAAAGCACCTTTACTGCGCGCTTCCAAATGAATTTCCATGCGAAATTCCATTTTAGAGAAACCTCAAAGGGGTTAGAGCCGTTGAAACTCAGAGAAAAAATTATACGAATGTACAAACCAGGAAAACGCTGAAAATATTTTATGAACGCTTCTGTACTCAGCTCGGTATAGAGGCCGTAGGAGGAAAGTATATGTGCCAGCCACGTATGAAGCAATTTTTTGCTTTTAACGCCTACGATACGCGTAAACGTGGATGAGCACATAAAAATAAGAGTTCGTGAGTGTAATAAAAGCAGCAGGTCTTTATTATACTTTCACACCCTTCTTACAAAACAAGGTTATTCTAAACCACCAAGCCAGTTGTTGAATTAAGAACCTAACTGTTACAGAAATGCTGTTCTTAATACAAAAATGACAGCTTAGTTCGGTGCTAAGTTGTCATTTTAGTATGAAGAACTTTGCCTAAATCGAAATAAAGTGCGAAATAAAAATCCTGGCTCAAAGGTTTAGGCTAGAGATAAAGTTAGATTTCGTTTTGAATAAAATATATGAGTTTATGTTTTAACTGAATCACTTATATCAGTGAGCAAAATAAAATAAGGTAACAAATAAAAATATATATAATCCGGATCTATGGAGTGGACCGGAATAGGTACAAACATCCGTCATCTCTCAGAATAAACAAGATTCCATAATCAATACAAGGATAATACATTTGCAATACATAATGCATTGTATTCATGTTTGTTATGAACTTTGTCAATATATTAAGTGCATCCGTTGGTCGGAGCCACGTAGAATACAAACTACTACAAAATTGCGTTAGCTCCCAGACCAATATGGTATATGCAAGTGGTTTCCATATGACACAACTATGCACAGTCACGATATTAATTTAACTTTCAGACAGTTGGCAATTCTTTGCGAAGCTTAGTCTTTGTTCAAGAAAGTATGTGGGAACATGCGAATTTGAAAATTCTATTTCGAAGCAATGTCTTGGAGGAAATGTGTTAAATTAGAAAACTTTTAACATTTATCTTGTAAAATCAAAGCTGCATGCTATTATTAAAAGAGTGTGAAAATCTGTTGTTTAAAACAAACAAAAAATGCACAGTTTTTTAATATTTTGAATTCCTTAGATGACAACCGTATAAGAATCTAAAAACATGCAGCCGTTAATATTCATATAAAAAAGAATATAAAACAAGAAATCAGACAGCACAACCTTTGATTTATAACTGCTACAAAACAGTTGACTTAACTAACATTCAATTCATGAACTCTCCACTCCTCATTAGCATAATCATTATTTTCTGAATATTAAACCTGCCATAAAGTTTACAACGCATGCATATTGTGCACTCGATGGTACGGCAGTGTCTTCCAAAGGTTCAATCCCTGAAGGTCGTCGACGGGAGACGTCAGGCTATTAATTTTCCTAATTAAATTTGACCCTTCAGACAGCGAAATTCACTTTGATGTCTAGACGTAATTATCTCTTAAGCAGTTTCCTTGCAATTCCATCACCTTTAGATCCTATTACATTTGCCCAACCACATTACAGAAAGCTATTAGAATTAGCGAAAGGTGGAATGATTAAACTTTTTAGTATTTTGAAGTGAAAACTTCTTTAGCGGCGTTGAACACTTTTTGTAATGGGTAAAAAATGTTAAACTCGCGTCAGGGCATCGCGTCAGGACACGTGACCGTCAGGAGAGATTCCCCCCCCCCCCCATCTCTTTCTACGGCGGCGCCAATCGATGTGAACCAAGTGAGACACGACAAAGATGGCCGAAGAAAATGACATTTGACGTACAAATGTTTGAAAAGTCAGTTTCGTAAACAATAATACTTCGAGGAGCCGCAGTTGTCCTCCTCCAACCAATATTCAATTCTTTGCCCTTTATTGCAACTAGTCTCCGGTCTTAATTTCATTTATTTTAAATACGAAAAAAAATATTCAAAAGTTTTTTAGTTTGACACATACAATATCAAATTCATTCATTGACATATTCATATTGTTTCCATGACGACCATGACGTTGTCGCGTCAAAACTGTTGAAACTGTAGACAATAAATTAGTTTTTCATACGTAATAATGTCTATGGACACAAATATTCGGTTCGTAGACAGATATTCTCGTATGCCGATTTAATGTGTTGGCCAATTTGTTGCATGACTTCATTATAATGGCAACATTTAGAAGTTGTAGGACATTCTAGTTATAGAACGTTTATGAAGCGTTTATGAATACAAAATTTGATCGAATGTTTTAAAGGCCTATTGAGCATTTTAACTAATGAATGGTTTAAACCTTCAATAGGCTTTTTTTATGAATAAGACCGAAAGTGTTTAAAATATGGAAATTGAACAAAGTGCATCTATTAATGAAAAAAGTGACGCAGAAATATTGAAAAAAAATGAGTAATATTAATTAAATTAATAATTGATTTATTTCAACGTTAATATTCAAGTTTTCACTTCTGCCGGCACTCCCGGAGTGCAACCCGTCTTTTTTAATCCTGAGATGTGTACAGTACATTAAAGACGTCTATATGTAGGATTTTTCGGTATGACGTCAAGATGAGATTGTGTGGGCAATGTACAAGTAATCCTGGCACTGAAATCAGGGCAAGGCTGAACAGAATAATAGACTTGAAGTATGCAGACTTTTATATAAATTTTACAAAACCGAATGAAAACGCAAATTATGGACGTACATTCAAACGAGACGAAATAAATATTTAAATGTATAAAAAGTCTGAGTGAAGTTATAAGAAATTCAAACATGATGTGTGTTCTCTTATGATAATTTGATGAGTGCTTGTAAAGGGGAATGCATTCAAGGAAAGTTTCATGCACGTCTAGACTTTAGACAAGTCATGTTTTTATTGGTCGAAGAATAAAACCATTAGAACTCGTATAGATTTTATACCCATCTATTTTTCATTAGAAATGGTTTCATTAGCTATGAATCAAGCGCCTCATAAATGTCTACATAGACAGTAAAATCACTCAAGCGGATGGAAATACAGCTGTCGTGGATCTAGAAAGCCACAATCATATATATATATATTGGCTTGGCGGATTCATGTAAGTGTCCATGAGAGATGTATTATGTTCCACGGCCAAATTGTTCTTTCTTTTTCGTCGAAGTTGCTTTTCGTACAAAGAAAAGAGACGAATATAGTGATGTGTAGCAACTTGAAACGTCTGTAGAATTATACAGGCATCCATCTCAGCACTGCAGTAGCACAAACTCGTTCTTGAAGCTATAAATTCTGATTACGAACGGGTGACTTGCATTCAAGTGCAAATTCTCATTTCGATTTTCTACTTCTTATTGGAAATGTTTTTGTGTCCATTGTGTTACGCCTTTCTAATCAATACCGTTCCAATTAATTCATACAAAAGGTGTACTTATTTCCTTGTTTCATATTCGTCATGCGTCAATTTTGCTGACAACATTGAAACCAAGATTTTAGTGGTTAAGCTTACATCTCCATCGTTGAAACATTAACTATGCAGGAGCACATAGTTCACAATTTGGATCGCGTGTGTTTTGGCTGTTTGATGTAGTACTCTTTAAAAACTGTGTAACATTCAGATGATTTAAGCCGGCAACACAAACTGCAGTAGGAACTGTCTTCAACTTTACTGTTGCTAAATCAAAGTTTGTTCAATCTTTATGGCTGCTGAAGCAACCGCGTGGGAAGCCCACGAGACATACTTTATTCATATTGTCAATCGTTTCCATTGGCTATTCAGATCCAAGTGGCCAGGTAGCGACTGCCCTCAACTTTAAGATCGATAAAAGAAAGACGATCTCTAGGGACATTTATAAGACAGGCAAAAGGAAAATTCAAACTTAAATGGATTCGATAACATACCTTTGCATTTAGAAAGAATGCTATTATAGATAAAATAAAAACATAGCAACGAAGCAGCTGCTATGATATGAAAAGCAAGAAGATTGCGTATGAATAGATAAAGACGGTTAGTGCTTATTCGTAACCTAATCATAGCAAACAAAATTCAAGAGGCACTACAGAATATTTGCGAAGTAAAAACTCAATAAACATCGGCCACTACAACGTACAATAACATTAAGAGATAAATGCATGTCCATCATTTACCGTCCAACTATCATCCAGCTATCTACATAGCATAATCAGCCTTTAATGTTCCCACTGCTGGGACACAGGCCTCCTCTCGGTGAGAGGGAGTAGGCCGTAATCCATCACGCGGGCCCAGTGCGGGTTGGTGGATGTCACATGTCTTTAATTTTTGGTACTAGGACATGTCGGTTTCCTCACGATGGTTTCTTTACCATTTTGAGAGCAGTGGTGATGAAATAATTTACAAAAAGTAAAAAGCCTGTCTGGGTTTAAACATGCGACCTACAACTCGTAAGTCGCGACCGTTACCACTTGGCCACCACTGCTCCTATCTACATGGGACGCAACACTTGTTATGAAAACTTATTATTTTCTGTACTGACCTTCCATTTTGAGGGTTAGGTGACGCCCTCTCTCCTTGCACCAAGAACAAGGACCCTCGATCTGCATCCAACAGAATTGATACATTTTGAAGGATCTTGTGACACAGCACCCGTACTTCTAGCTCGTTGCAGATGTCTTTCACCTACGGCAAAAAGAAAGGAGATTTATTAGTATTAATATTGAAGTAAACAAAGTCTGTAGAGTAACATATTCATTCGGTAACGTATGTGTGGGATATGTCGCTGTGGTCAGTGATGTGCCACAGGCAATTTTTCATCTTCAGGGGAAGCAAGATACACCTAGCAGTAGGACTTGCTAAGTCACAATCAGTCTGGTCAAGATGTTGCAATGAGCAAACACAAGGACGCTGCTGAAGCCATCCTTCCTTATCCATCAGTCAGTCGCTTTTTATAACACTGTATTTTTACTGCAACCAAACGTAACTAATCCCATATACTCATAACTTATAACATAAACTCCTTGGATCCGTACCAGGATAAAAGTGAAATAAAACGTGAAACTAGTTTAAAGTGCAAACCCAGTTTCATATCAATGAATAAAACAACACGAACTACCGGGACTTGGCGCATACAATTTTGGAATACAACCACTGCAGAAGTCAGTTCGAAACTTTATCTAGAGCATTAGAAGGAGACAGATCACTCTTTTGTGAAGCCAATAAAGTACTGGAAGTAGAAAAAAGTTTAGACAACTTTCTACCTTAATACGGTTTATGTGACTTTTCTATCACTGCTGAAGTTAGGCTGCTGGTCGTAATACGTTGTTAACAATGGAGCCGTAGCGAACTTCCAAGACCAGACATGAAAAATAAACTAGCTTCTGCCCGCGACTTCGTCCCCGTGAAATTTCGGTTACCGACCCACCGCGTCGCTGCGCATCGCCCGTCCGCGCTTTTACTTCATTAGCGCTTAGCGTTATTTCTGACTTTTTCTGTTTTTACTATGGGTAAAGTAGAGTAGACACCTAAGGGTCGTAGCATGATGTTAAAGCCTATAACGTTCCTCAAGAATTCGGCTATCAAATGCAAAAGAATTTCAAAACCGACAGGTACTTCCAGAGATTAGCGCGTTAAGGCAGACAGTCAGACGCGGTGGGGATACTTTGTTTTATAATAATGTAGTGATAGATAGACGGTAACAGAAAATTGTATAATAATCATAGATCGGAATAGGTAGAGCTGTTTTACGTACTTGCTCAGAATAATTTGTTGGTTAGAATAATATGGATATTCCCCGAGTCCCGGGATTTGGTTTTTAAGTAGTAATCATAAAAACTATTCACGCCTTCGGGACTAATGAAAGATTACACTTCCTTTCTGACGGGTAAATATAAGAAGGACGGGATTAAAGATAGTATAATAAATAGATAAACTTGATTCATTAAACCACATATATTTTTTTACGTAACAATGGTGCCGATTTTCTTGTCACAAGTGCCTCTAAACTAGACTAAAAATCACTAAAATTTAATTTATTCCTGTCAAGCGACAATTTCCCATTCTGAAATTGACTAAAGTGACGCAACTTAACTATATTTTAGTTTGACAGCACTAAGATGGCACTGAGTTATTAATCTATTGAAGATGGCATTTTTGCTATTCTGAATTTCAAGTTTTTCACCTAAAATTTTGATTGTCTAACTAAATCGAACTAAATCTGACTAAGTATTTTTAATCACGATTAAAAAGGTGTGGAATAAAATTAGTTGTCGTGAATAGAAATTCACACCAACACCTCGAGTTCAGATGCAAAAACAGTACTGTCTGTATTTTTTTTTTCTTTTGCTTATATCTCGAAAATGGTGCGTCCTATCACAAAAATAATGAAAATTTCGACCCCCTTTATAAAACCCATAAACTCCTAAAGCTCAACATGTAGGTAATCATTTTTCATATTTTCCATACAAAAAGTGAAAAATTCCTTGAAAAACACGTCAAGGCTGCCCCCTCCGCGCCTGCGGCTCTAAAAAACAATTCACGGGGTAGGGAAAATAAGTACCACGTGTCGACGAGTCGCGATTGTCAAATTCGATTTTTGTTGTGTCAAAATTATTTTTAAATTTTGAGAATTTTTTATGCAGAATAGCTGTAAAATTCTCATAGCAAAAAGTAAGGAATTTTAGTGATAGTTTAGTTCGGTGTACAAGAGAATCGGCACCAATTTCTTATTCAAGAATCAACAATCATTTAAACATTTTTATTCTGAAGTTGTACAAAAATATATTACCATACAAATTATTTGTTCCTCAGTAATATCAAAACATTATCAAATAGAAAAATTTGTATTTACTATAAAATCTTAATTAAAATAATCAATACGCTTCAACAATAATTCACTTATTTAAACAAAAAATGTCATTGGTCTGGTTCGTCTTCAGCTTTACTAGAAGACTGAGTATGACCAGAGTTAAAATAAATCACCATTATTTTTTCTAAATTATCTATTTTAAATCTATTTCTTTTTACATCTAACACCTATTTATATGTGGAAAACGAGCGTTCAACATCTGTTGATGTTAGTGAAGCGAATTTATATGACAAAAATCCCGTAGTATCAGTCGGAATCCCGTGGAATATCCATATTAACATCAATGTTTGCGGTCAATGAACCTAAATAGCTCTACCTATTCCGATCACTGATAATAATAGAAGTAGTTTTAGCCACTTTTGCAAAAGTGATCAATGACCGAGAAGAATGAGCAGGAAATATAGTAAAGATTTCAGCAACAACCTCCCCAATACAACCAACAAAACGTTCGATACTAACAAGTTTTGAAATCCGAAACTTCTATACGATTATTTTGTGTCACAAAAAGGATATAAGTTTTCGTCGAGGGACGTCTGACCGACGTCAGCCTGCAATGGAGGGATGTCAACAAACGCTATCCACACACGTAACATCCCAACCGGAGTGTTTCGTTAAAACTAGACGTCGAATATGATTTCCGAACTAATTTCCGCCATGTTTCTACCAGCGTCGTCTATTTACTGAATACACTAATACATTTTGTAAATATGTTTCATTTAGAGTGGACCCACTCCTACTTCGCACGGTTTTCAGCGACTCAAACTGTAGCCGTAATAAATGTTTTTAACACTGTTTTAAAAGAAAAACACTTCTAAATGTAACAGATACAATAATGTTACAGAATCAAGGATTGCGGCTACTTTGGCAACGCCGCGTTTACCGGTTACACTTATTAACACTGTTAACACTTTCATATCTGTTACAGATATATTACGGTTACACTTTTGTAAGTGTTTTGGGTTAACACATTAAAAACACATATAAAAGTGTTACATATTTGATTCTGTTATCAATTCAATATGTAACACTTATAATTCTGTAACCTTTATAAAGGTGTTTTTAAGTCCCTGACGGTTTTACGACTTGACAAAACATCGAGATTTCTTTATAATACCTACCTAAGGTGAATTTATAATGTGCACCATTATAAATTCAGCTGGATGCGGGAAGCACAGAACCGGTCAACGTGGGGGTTTTTGGGGAAGGCCTCTGTCCACCAGTGGGCGTCTTTCGGCTAAAATGATGATGATGCACAATATGCACATATACCTTCCTGAAGAAAAAGTCTCTATGACGGTGAAAACCGCATCAAAATAAAGGATACACGAAAAGCGACTTTAAAGTATAATATGTTAGGTTTTGTCAATATACAATGTACTGTATGTAGGTACTTTGGGGATAATGGTTTATAGGTATTAGGGCAAGGTCCTCGTGTCCTGTTCCCATTAATTTCATCACATTATGTTAACCTACTTTTAGAACTTCAACTTGAACAAATTATACCGTAATTAATTTTCTGAGTAAAATGCAGGTCATCTGTTTGATGGGATTTACATTGCTTTATAAATGTTTGTTTACAATATTTTTAAACAATT
This sequence comes from Amphipoea lucens, assembly GCA_947508005.1. NCBI lineage: Eukaryota > Metazoa > Arthropoda > Insecta > Lepidoptera > Noctuidae > Amphipoea > Amphipoea lucens. The sequence continues at coordinate 11,272,801 of OX382374.1, forward strand.
CTGAATCATGTCCAGTTACGACCTTGACACGGTTCTAAAACTCAGACACGGCGAAATTTTCCTCCATAACATACTCGCCGTTTAAATCATGTTTTTTCAGAGCAGTTCTTATTTCATATTTGGTGTAGATATAGACCCGCTCGATCTTGCTCTCTCAATTAATACGAACACGAAATGATAAATTATAGTCAATTTGGGTCGAACGTGACGCTCTAGTAATCCAAGACCCCAGCAACCAAACATTTAGGTAGGACAGGAACTTCGTTTAATAACTCGGTCGAGAGAGAAGCTCTGAATAGAAGGTATTTGCACTGTGTAGGCGTAAGTTTACGTCCGAGAAAGGTTACTTTTTCTTCGTAAATAGACCATTTTTGGAAGAATAAGCGGTTAATAAGATCACATTGTCTGATCTTCGATTGAAGCGGAAAATATTAGGACTTCATTCAAAAGTAAGACTGTTTATTATTATTTGTTCATCACAAGTTCTCATTTTCTCAGATTTCATTCCATTTAATTTTTGTTTCGGAAAATTAAATAAGTTCTTACATTTTTTTTTTCGCTATAGGGACATCGGGACATTCGGGACACGTTTTACTCACCTCGGTACCTTCTGAAAAGAAGGACTGTAATACACGGTAGCAAAACCGAGATTTAACCAGTTCGAAACTGTGTGATCCGAACACTGTCGAAGATTAGCCGAACGATGAAAGGTTACGAAAGTACCTACTTATCTATAGCTGGAAGATAAACGTCTCCTGAGTAGACGTCAGCCATCATCAATGAATGCGCTATGAATATTCACGGTCGCCCACGCGCACACGCGAGCCAGTGTACAGAGGTGTTTATCTAGCGGTCCAGTCAACCAACTGCTTTTATACGAGACACGTCAAAAGAACGTAAAGCGTAACACAAGGAAGATATTCCCAGGTTATTTTTGACGCAATATAAAGGAAGGAAAGAGTAATTCCTGAAGGTCGAGTTGATATTACGGATTACGAGGGTAATGCAAGATTGAGGATAAACACAATTTCCTCGTTTATGTTGCACTTGAATGTGTAATGTGCAGGTTTATGATGTCAGAATGACGCCATATTTATGTTAAAATCATAACATGATACGCTAATTAGTTTAGTCAGCACACTAGGCTTAAATGGCCATTAAAATTAATAAATACAGGATAATTTTCAGTATTCAGTTACATTAAAATGTCGCTTGTTAAAGACGCATTCGGTGCATGTGTACCGGCGCGGGCGGCGTGAATGGCGCCCGTTTATCAAATGCGGGCGAACCATAGATATATGAAAGTAGGAGATATGCCCCGTAGTTGAAAATGTATCAGAACCCGATGTCGCTAGGTTTGCCCCACCGCCGCGCCACTACTACAGATGTAGTTTAGTAAAAGCAATAGATACAAAGTCGTGCACACTCTTGCAATTCATAAATCAGAACGTACTACACAATCAATTATAAACCTTAAATCATCACACACAGCGTGCATTTTACCATGCACCGTACAACTCACTCACACAAAAACATCTATCGCTATCGTTGTGCTGTGCAAAAGCCATTTATTTTACATATACGCTAGTGATTGACTAAATCGGAAAGTTATCGATTCTTTAATTCATTATTGTACTAAGAAAAATAAAGGGTCATGAAAATAAAATAAATAAAAAACGATATGTTCAGAACATATTATTATATTATAAATCAATAAAATGTGTAAAAAAGTAATTGCAGTTAATAAAAAAAAATTAACATTATTTTGCATTTTCTCAAGGGCCTTCCAACCATTTAAACGTCATATTTTCAGGTCTTCTATAAACCGGGTTAAAACGGTTGACAAATTGAAAAATTAACTATAATAGCAATATATTCGTTGAGCATTCAACGTTGTTGTCGATAGCCTACGTTAGTGGACATTCATAACCACATCACTATCTCGCCGCAAGACACAGCGGCTGTACTATGCGACGCTCGGCGAAAATAAAGTATCGTTTTGTAATTTTTACATTGCTTGCTTTTCACTTACGATATACTGAGTGGCTAGTGGTTAAGAAGCAATGTATTTGCTGCAAAAATAGTATAGCCGCTGCGATATTTGAAAACAAAAATAACGTAGTAAAAGCAAGAAATATTTTACGCTTTGTTGTTTTTCATGATTTTAAAGACAAATACAGTAAAATACTTTTACTTATATATGGTAAGTGATTCCACGAGATACGAGGTTTTTATTTTGACTTCGTTTTTTACAGGAAACCACTGAACAACTCGGCATTTTTATATTTTATCACGATCACAGTCAAAAGCGCACTAGTTCGCGGAGACGGCCATTCGCCTAGTACAAGCGCATGTTGCTCATGACGCGTGGACACAGACACGCCCCCTTGCCACTTCTCCTGTTTTTTACATTTCTATGGGGCGAACCGTCGGCAACCCAGCCAGAACGCAGAAACAATGTTACTGGAAGCGAAGTGCGACCGCTTTTACGAAAACCAGACGTGGTCTGCATAATTCAGGTGTTGGTAACGAATAATAATGTTAACTTGATTGACGAAAGAAAGGTACGTGATAATTTTATTTACGAGTACCTGATAAGACGGTGACAAGACTGCTTGGCGGGAAAGGCGGAATCTCGAGTGGACGCGATAGATAACAACTCCAATCTCATTCAAGTATGATTACTATCCTATTGAGACATGTTTTTGCGCATTTCACGTGTTTGATACAATTCTATTGAAACAATAATAATAACAAACTGCCACCAGGTGTTTCATTTTATCCTCCATAGTCTACCATCTTATAAACATGATACACGTGCGTAAAGATAAGCAGCAGATTCATTACGCAATTTTCAACCTCCTCATGAAAAATTCGTTAAAATTAATCGAAATATGATGTCCTTTCCATTGAGCTATGGGTGTGTGGGGTCAAGCGGTGTGTTTACATGTAATTATCAAGCCAGCCCGCTGTTTTATCATAGCTGACCTCTGTGCTTGTCAGCGGCGAGCCGACAGAGGCCTAATTTAGGTACTTACACATGTAAAACGACACCCGATTGTTTCTTAAATTGGCTTTTAATTAACGTCACACCGGGTTATTGGTGTTCTGAAATTTTGGCTGTAACAACTGCGTATATTGTACATATAGAAGTCTCCATATCTCTAGACTGAGAGAACTCGAATCCGTGCATAATTTCAGGAGGTCTGGAATATGCCCGCCTAAAGTTTCAATTAAAATTCGAGACCAAGCAAAAGCTATCGCAGCCCAGAGTACGATTTACATACCGTAAGAGCGGTTCTGCATTACATCCGATCCGAATCCGAGAAATGCCGGTCCGAAGTGACCATAGTCCTATGTATGTGTATGAGGGGTTGCACACTAGATCCGAACTCTATCCGTTCGAATTTACAACATTCCCAATTCGGATTGAAGTCGGATCTTTAATTCGAATTCGGATCGGATGTAGTGCAGAACCGCTTTAACGTCTTGTTTAAAAAATCAAATTGTTATTAAAGGGGAAGCACCAGGGTAGCCCACAAAATTAAAATTTTCTTATGTGAGTAACCGTAAAAGTTAATATAACCCCAATGATTGATATTTCATGAAATAGTCATTCTATTCGGATGAACTGAAGAGGGTTGTACTGATGATTTTAATTCAGTAAATACATACTTGTTACAGTCGCAATCATATTTTGTTCAACATAAAACCTGACACTGACCACAAATTGCAAAAAACGTAAGAAAATTTGAATTTCGCGAGCTACCCTAGCGCTTCCCCTTTAAGATAATTCATTTTATAAATCACTTTAAGCGTCGAGCCCAAAAAATACATCTCGAAGCTAAAGGTTTATAAATTCCAAGAAATCCAGAAAAAAAACCAGAGAAATCATAAATCAATTTGTAGAAAGCGTCCCTTAAAAATAGTATTAACTTACTGAAATTTAATTTGATAAATGAGCTGTTTGTTTTCTATTTATAAAATAAAGTTTTTTCTGAGAACATCCATCGGTTTCTTACTAAACTTCAACTATATCCGACGATCCTGCATACTTATCTCTTTTATTGACTGTACAATAAAAAAATTTAAAAAATATACGCGTCGAATTGATAACCTCCTCCGTTTTTTCGTCGGTTAAAAAATTGCCGCGGGATAAGATCGCCGCGCGAAAAAATCGCTGCGGGGAAAAATGTCCCCGTGCTGCCTGAGCTTACATCACCGGACGAGCTCTTTCACAAATAAAGCTCTACTACTTCTAAATTAAATACCTGTCTGTTTATGCCTACGTAAATTGTAAAGACGGGCAGTTCATTATTTATTTCGAGAGGCCAAACAAACGCTGTGCTTACAAACTGCATACACAAGTAGTCTCTGCGAAGAGAATGAGTTTTTCATTAAGTTAATTTTTCATCAAACGCCGCACGTGTTTCAACTTAATATTGTTTACGTAGCTATTTTTATTAACGGAAAACCTACAGTATTAAACGAATTCCAGACAACAGGAATAAAACGGTGGATTTTCAACAATAAAATTATAAGCGGTACTCATTGACGCGCCTCGTATTGTTAAGTGGCGCCTTTCATTGAAACGTGCTTAACTCATACCATGGACGAGATGTGATTTAATTTGAAATATGTATATTTAATGTACAGTCCAATAAAAAGTTTGGTATAGTATCAATCAATTTGCCTAGACTTTTTCCCAACTATGTTGGAGTCGTGTTCCAGTCTAACCGGACGCAGCTGAATACCAGTATTTAAGTTTAGTATTAGTAAACGGGCAAAAATATTAAAATTAATTAATATTCCCGCTACAGTGTCGTTGTCCACTTTAGCCTTGGATCGAAAGAGCTGGAAATCGCGGGGAGAGACTTTTGCCCAGCAGTGGGATGATGCAGGCTAATAGTTGTAAATGTAAGATAGATGGATAGAATATGCTTTATTGGACACAAACAATTTAGCAAACCTCATTTCAAGATATTCATAGCGAGCAAATATCACAACTGGACATGGAGGAAAATTTTAGTAGTCCCAAGTTCCCAAGCCTACTAAATAGCCGTGTTCGTTCCATTGACGATGATACGGACCCGTTCGAAAATAGTTGAAAGTTGGTCTCATATTCATTTTTCGGACAGGCAAATGTTGAAATCTGTTGTACTACTACGGTCAAATAGTATTTATTGTCCCTTATTCTTAGTTCGGGACTCGAACTAATCATATTTCCGTATGTGTCCGTAACTTCAGCCAAAAGTACGGACTTCGTGGTTAGGAAGAAGACCCGCAGCATAGGCACTAGTGAAGTGTTATCAAAAGTGACGTTGCCAAAAAAACCGACCCTTTTCGCACATTGGAAAAGAATAAGTACGAGTAAATTGATTGGTTGTCATCTCTAACAGTCAACATTTCCGCACAGAATAAATACTTCAACAGACAGTAGAGAGGGGTAATCGTTGACACCCATCCATTGGGTAAAGCAAAGGGTTACCCACCAAAACTCCAACAAGGGCCGGGGGTGCAGTGCGGTATTCCGACGCACATAAATTTACCTCCGGCAGGTCTTGGACCTTAGCAGATGGCTAAATTATCGCCCTCACGAGCTTTTACCGCTAAAGCTTGTGGCAACATCTTTGCCGCAACATACGAACTATAGACTGACATATCCTACATCGCAGAATTAGAGTTAATCCCACGAGTAATATAAGACAGAAAACCCGACAACAACCGTCAGGCCCACAAAACACTTGTCTGCTCGGAGGATCCCCTTTTTCAATGAAGGATGAGAAACTTTTCACCCCAGTTCCTTATGCCTCTTGAAGCTTAACTGCCTGTATGATACAAAGAAACCGAGTACCTACTGTGTTATGTCTCCAGTATATTAAAAATTATTCAAGTCTACTCACTAATTCAAATATAAGTTCCTTTTCGTCCAGCTGTCTGAGCTCATGCCGTGACCTCCGCTGCGGCCGCGAGGGTGTGGCGTGAGGGGGCTGGTCTCCGAGGAAGGTGGGTGTGCCGTCGACCGTCGTCACCAACGGCTTCAAGAGACCGCCACGCTCAAATTCATGCGCTGAGATCTTCCTGTCGAATGAGATGGGTGTTTTAGTTGTTGGCAGTTGTAAAACTAGGGGGTGGTACTTTCAGGCGAATAGTCATGAACTGATAACCATGTCAGTCATGGCGATGTATGAACGTAAACGGGCGGCACTGTTTGTGAAGGAAAAGGCAAAAACATATTATGGTTCAATTCATTTAGGCCTGCTTGGACCACAAATGCGTTAAGCGTTAAACATACTTATTAAAACCTCGATCTGTTTCTGTCAATCGCTTAAAGACGAGAGAATAGAATGATGTTTTAAATACGTTTAGCACTTAACGCATTCAGTTATTTGTAGTGCAAGCTGCCAGCGGGCTTAAAAATCTAAATGGCGTGGCTGAATTTTAGATCTATATCCGTGTCCGTTTGTGTGTCAGCTTGCTTATATTCCTTTTAAACCATATTGTGTGCCAAATCTTTGACACTAGTCTGAGTGTGTCTTCATGCAAAAATCTTTTGCTTACTGAATATTATGATACCTTTTAAATTACGAGGTTTAAGTATTCTTAAACGTTGCTTAAAGTTAAGACACGTTTAAACTGAAAAAATGTAAGTATAGTTAATGAGTAGTTAAGAAGTGATTTAACTTTAAGCAACACTTAGTACCTAGTAGTGACCGAGTAGTGATTTAGCTTTAAGTTAGTAACAAGCTACGTTAGTTAGTAGCTAACATACACACATCAAAAGTGTCTAGGGATCAACATATATTTTTGCAATAACTTTTCTCCTGATTGATATTAATTAAAATTTTCTTTAAGGATTCATCAAATAAAGTGTTTTCGTTTGTCACAGTAACGATAAACCAAGTCACCTTTGCATTAATAAAGAAATTTGCCATTTTCCTAATAAAGGGATTTTTGACATTTGAACCACTAACACAAAAGTTCGAAAAAAATACTGAAATAACAGTTTTCTTTAAAATTTTATTGGGTAACTTAAACAATTAATAATCCGTGTTTCTACCGCGAACACTAACAACACAAGAACATCGGTTTGGCATACTCAAAATGAGTTCATCCAAATCACGCTGTGGAATGGCCGCCCATGTTCGTTGCAACAACAAAAAAAGGTCTTCTTGCGACTGGATACCCTCCATATTCGGCAGAGCTCTTCTCTGTAGCATATCCCATGCATGCTCAATCGGGTTCAAGTCTGGCGACTGAGCAGGCCAGGGCAGGACATTGATGTTAGCTGCGGCGAGAGTCTGTCTTACAACTCTTGCGGTGTGCGGTCGTGCATTATCATGCATTAACTGAAATAAGGGACCGATTTGCACTTGTAGAGGAACGATGACGTCTGATACAATCGTCTCAGCATAAATTTGAGCGTTGAGGTTGCCTCTGATCCAAATCAACTCAGTTCTTCCGCCGATCCAAATACCCGCCCATACCATGATGGTTCCACCACTATAAGGATGGACTTCCTGGCAGGATTTTAATCGCTGTTGGCGTCCAGGGGTTCTCCAGTGTCGTATACGTCTTGTATCCGGTCTCATACCAAAACGAGACTCATCAGAAAAGCACACGAAACGCCATTGTTCTTCTGCCCAATTTCTGTGTTCAAGAGCCCATTGATATCGAATCCTACGATTGTGCATTGCTATAGGTGGTACCCGTAGCGGTCTTCGGGAATGAAGGTTCACTTCATGCAAGCGGTTTCTGACTGTTTGGTCGCTAATTAAGTTCCCTGAAGAGTGATGAAGCCTCACGGCTAACATCATGGCGGTTATTGTTGGAGCTCTTCGAGTTAAGATTTGAATGTATCGGTCTTGTCTCCGTGTGGTGCAGCGATACCGTCCTCCATGGCGCTCAGCCACGGTACCAGTGCTTCGGTAACGTGTCCAAAGTCGACTGATAACACTCTGACTTGTATTCAGAGCTAAAGCCACAGTACGTTGCCGGGAACCAGCTTCTATCATTCCCACGGCTCTGAGCATTTCTTCCCTGCTTAAATGACGTCGCCGCTCCATAATAACGTTGGTTTTAATCAGTAGTAGGGAAACAGTAGCACTAATAATGTCTTCAATGCGTTGTATGTTTTTATAGGGAAAATATTGACAGCTGATTTTCATCTTTTACTCGAATTTGATTCACAGTTCCTGATTCAAATTATGAAATGCACCAAAAAGGGTCCATATAAATTTATAAAATCATAAATTTATTACAAAGCCACATCTCAATCTCAAGAAATCCGCATAAAAATGCTTGATCCCTAGACACTTTTGATGTGTGTACATCCGCTCAGTACCGACATCAGAATAATCAATTTCATCATGTAGACTTTAACAGTATCTAATTATAGACAAACGTTAGGTAAGTACAGCCTAAGATAATACTGAGAACAATCAGCCTTCCACGAATTCATATCCAATTTTCCCTGAAATATGTATTAAGTACGCAGACACTCAGACCAGTAATGAAACTAGAAGAGCTTAAGTATACAAGAACATAATCATAATTGTTCTCCTTTATTAGTTGTTTGGTTATAAGAACTGTTGGTTATTATGAAACATTTTTTTTATTATTTTTTAATGGGCCCGCTCTTGACCTCAATCACGCCTGATGGAAAGCGACGGATGAGGTCTATGATAGAACGAGCATGCCCAGAAGATGCCTAAGGCACTGGAACCACACATCGACGACGAAACACAGCAGGCTGCTTGACGCAGCAAACCAGGCGGGCGTTAGCCGCAAGGGCAGAATTGGCCAGTCAAATAAGGTGTTGGGTGTGACTGTCCAGGATTCGTAAAATTGTATCCTAAAAAATATCCTGAATTTGATTAACTCTGCTAATTCCTCGTTTTTTATTATTATTTTTACACCAACATTAATTGTCAAGTAACAAACTTCCGTGTTTTGTATTTAGATTTCTTTTATACATTTTATATTTGAATTTTATTTACCAAAAATTATACATTTTATCTTCGCCACAATACATACATAAACTAACGTCTTTTTCCCATGGGTCACACACTACAGAGCGCTACCCGCTACGATCCTGGTTACAGCCTCATTTAAATATAAAAATTACTTATTAGAACGTTATTACTTATTACGCATTATTTTAGTATTCAAACGAAGAACGAGCTAGATATGTTCAGCAATTAATGAACTGGACAACCGCCAAGTGGATGTAGCAGATGTCATAAAACTGGATAAAATTAAGTCTGATAGATTATTTCAGGAGGACCTTTGACTAATATTACTAATAGTATAAAATACCTACATTCAAAAATTCACGCCTTTTTCCCATCATCGTAATTATTATTATAATAAAGTTTGCATTGTTAATATAGTTTTTAGTCTAAAGAATGTCAATAGACTACCGATTTTTTTTATATACTTATAGTTATTTTTATAATCATTTCGAGTCTTCAGCTAAAAATAAATGCGCTTATAGTTTTTAAGACCGGTCTTTTGCTTGCTACCATCCCACAGTTCTTAGCTGTGAACAAACTTTGAATAGAATTCCAAGTTTGAAGACAATGAAGGGAGAAAACTTTGAGTTAGTTCTTCATATTTTTTGCCTACTTATCTGGTAATTTAAAATAACATAAATCTTAAAGAATTATTTTAACATTTTAACCACCATTTATCTTGCGCAAATCTGTTTCTACCAGTGTCCCGAGAATATTATCTTCGCAATGAAAAAAAAAAATATCCGACTAAAAACATTTTCAAGATCCTTGCTTTACAAATGGACCAGGATGTCTATAATGCCATAATTTTTCCATTATTTTAACATTTTAACCACCATTTATGTTGCGCAAATCTGTTTCTACCAGTGTGCCGAGAATATTATCTTGGCAATGAAAAAAAAATATCTGACTAAAAACATTTTCAAGATCCTTGCTTTACAAATGGACCAGGGTGTCTATAATGCCATCATTTTTCCAGTGTGAGAGAGAGACGGAGCGATAAAAGGACGATAGCACCATCTTTTTTTGCAATGGAATAATGATGCCATTAATTAATACTTCATAATACAGCCCCAGTTACAAGAAGTAATTATTACACAAGTCAATTCCCATCTCGAATTTCTCGTCTTCCCCAAAATTTTACTATGCAAATACCTCATCATAATGCATGTAGGTTAGCGTTCAGCAAAGTCCTCCTAATCTACGGAGGGTGGTTTAACACTGGCAGATAAAGACGAGATGACAATGACGTAAGATTGATGGCGACTAGCAGCAAGGATTTCCAAGACAAGAGGCGGAATTTATTTCTGTTCTACATATACTTCTTATAGATATGGTGATACTGGTTAAGCCACTAATATTTATCTTCATCTTGTGACGCCTTTTTGGCAATGGGGAAGGCAGAAACAATAGAAAGCTACCGATATAGTCCTAAATATGAAAGACCTAAGATAATTCATTATCATCACAGTGTAAACGTTGTCTCCAGTGTTATTAAAAATTACGGACAGGATTTGTACCTTCGATCCTACGTGTTTACAAAAAGACTTTAGCTTTTCAAAATCGATGGTTCAAGCAAGCCCTTGACTACTCGTAACATTGAAAACAGAAAAGTCGCGTCTCGAATGGCAGATTCGAGGAATTATGCAGAAAACAGTAGGAAGACGCTCTAGAATATGACAGGTATTGTTATACGGTTTCTGTTTTCTAAGCCAGAATTGACCATGGATATATCGCAGATGGATTGTCGAATCCGTAGTTTTACAAAACAGCTCCGTTATGGAAAACAACTGAACACATTCAGCTAGATTGCCATTGCGCTACCGAAGATTAGACGTAATGCAGGACGGCATAACTGCAGTCACAGGGCGCGGGCGGTTTCGCACTACGTCCGATCCGAAACCGAGGAATATTCCATAGTCCTATTTGTTTGGATCTAGTGCGCAACCCCTCATACAAATAAGACAATGGTCACTTCGGACCGGCATTTCTCGGATTCGGATTGGATGTAGTGCGAAACCGCTTTAAGCATTTAGTGTGACTTCTAAAGCAGAATTGGTCGCAAGTAACTAAGCTAGGGCACCCTGACCAATTGGTTTAGGTTAGGTTAGAATTGCGTTTTACTTTAATTGAGCTGTTTTGTAAAACAGCTAGCGGTTATGTAAAACAGCGGATTCGACAATCCTTCTGCGTCAGATACATTGCTTCCTTACGAAGCACCATATTATGTTCCAGATGTTGGCAGAGTTTTTGTCTACGTGTATTTTGTGTAAATGTATTTTTTTAATAAAAATATTCAGAACAAAAAGTAGCCTAATGTCTTTCTCCAGGTCCCAGGCTACCTTTTTGTCAAATTGCAAAACCACGGTTCAGTGGTTTGGGCGTGAAACCGTAACAGACAGACAGAACACTTAGTGGGACACTAAACGCCCCCAGACGTAGCAACAATAAAACTTCGATTCTGTCTCGTTCAGTGTCCTTCAACCGATTAATCACTATTAAAAAGATGTATTTAAAAAATGTTTTGTGAACAAAAGAAATATCTCTGACGACTTTAATATTATTTTCCACTTATCCGAATTGTTTATGCACATCAATAATTTATCATAACTAGTTAGCTGTTGACTCTGCAAGCGTGTTTGCGTCTCCTAAACCAACGGATCGGATTTTTCACAGCTGTGAACAAAGTATATTTATTTAGGACTAGTAAACTTGAAAGTGCTGCCTACACATTCATTAATTAGACTTAAGACACCGTTTATCGTGTCCAAGTATCGAATTGGTACTGTGTGTATAATTTTCAGATTGCTACTGATTTTGACCAAAACGATATTATTAAGATTTTATTTATTTTAGTACATGGAGGACTTACAGCTAATAAAAACAAACACAAAAGGAAACCACAGTCACCCGAAAGCCAATAACAAATCCTCACGTATAGACTTATAATATTTATGGTGTGAGCACAAAAACAAAAAACACATCGCCTAAATTAAAGTAAAAAGCAATAAAAACACATACCCCCTTATTCATAAAACTTATCAAACCTATTTTAGTTAAAATGGGGTTTGTCTCTTTCTTACACACAGAAATGACAACGTGACAGATAAAGACAAACGTTCTATAAACCTATTTTAGCTAAAATAGAGATAAAATAGGATTATGAATAAGGGGGTTAGTTTACAATTATATGACTAAAATAATAGAGAAAATAATAAAATAACAAAACTGAAATAATATGACCAATACTTGAAAACTTTGAGGCTTCTTCACAATAATTGTGAATGGATCAAAAATTATACTCATCAATTAATTTTTTTTTTTAAATTTCTTCTTAATCTCTCTTTTTTATTTTTTTTTTCTTCTTTATCTCAGACTAGCTTGTGCTTAACCGGCGACTTCCCCCACGTGGTAGCCAACTATACTACAAAACATTCCCCAAGGCAACTGGCGATTATTAAGTACTTCCTACCTCTAAACTTTACCTCTATATATAATATTAGTGTAGACTACAAATACTCCATAACTAGTCTCTGCCCGCGACTTCGTCCGATGAATTTCTTGTTCCCCCAACCCGCCCCGTCGCATCGCATCACCCGTATAGAACCATGGGTAATTCAAATTACCCATGGACCCGGTAATGGGTCGACCCACCGGGACCACGGGTAACGAGTGTGCTATTATTTTGTTTTCGCTTAAGAGTCGCAACTAAGGGTCGTAGCGGTTTCAACATCTTTAACGTTCCTCATGAATTGAACTATCAAATGCAAAAAGATTTATTAATTCCTCTTGCTCAAAAAGACCGTCATTTTAGCGTACCAGAGCGAAGAAAAAATAGCATTTCTTCCTATAGGGGAAAAAGTTTTTTTTAATTTTTGTCTGTTACAACAACAACGAGCCTACAAAAACGAAAAAGTCTTTATTCATAAGTAGAATAATCATGAATAAAGACTCGACTTATCAGTGTTTCGTAAAAAAAGAACATTTTATTTTTGAAAATGGAACTAAAAGCGGCGATCTCTTCGGTAGAACGCGTGCATTGCGTTGCGGCTACAGAAGAAATTAAAGACATTGAGCGGAAATCTTTAGAATATTTTACTACAGTGAAAATTGAATTTCACCAATTCAATTTGCAATTAGAAAAATATTCCGTAATTTATTTTACTACAGTGAAAATGTCTTCATCTAGTAAGAATGGAGACCCTAATTTGCAAATGGAAGAGAAAGGAAAATAAACAAATTTGATATCACCCAGCGTATCACGGAACGCATCAATATTCTCCCAATTAGCTCACGACCATCAACATCAAGGGGTGAGTCAACTCAGCTAATTCTGTCAACTTTCGAACGAGGGGCCGTCAAACCTGGAACTACGTGTATCTCCCACGTTTACCCCACAGACAACTCAACATTCATCTTCATGGCGCCAAACAAGTAGCCGAATTCTGGGCCGAGTCCATTTAGATTGCTATCGACACGCTAACAATAAGAAGAAGAAGACAGAGGAAAAACATCTCGTTAAATATTCAGAATTGTACATTTAATTTTTAATAAAATAAACTATTTAATATTGTATTGGATTATTTTATTTTTTCGCAATCGTAGTGAAAAGTAGAGTGTTATAATGTGTTATAACTCGGTTTCTATTTACTCCCTCGCTAAAGCTCGGGAGTATAACTACCTCGTATAATGGGTCATTTTAGCTCCTTGTATAACAATCTAGTATTTCAAATTCGACTGGCAACAAACAAACAAACACTTCAGCTTTATTATTAGTATAGATTACAACAATAACATAAACGTTTAGCTAAGAATGTTATTTGTTGTTGTTCTTGTATAGAAGCAGGAGTTTATAATAATAAACTCCTGCAAACAAACATAATAATTCAATAGTTATCTCAAAAAACTTATTTCTACACGTGTAATAATTGTGTGTGACGTGTTTTCCGAGATAAACATATAGAAATAAAACAGCATTGGTGAAAATAAGACACTGGAATTATTTGTTTGTAAGCAGATGAAATAAATACTGATACCTATGATTTATGGCTATTTTCTTCCTATGACTCTGATACGATTAATTATAATTCAACGGATAGAAAAACATAATATCCATTTGACCTACAAGTAAAAATGTTCTAAGAAAAGTAAGACAATAAAGGACAGCTAATTAACACCAGAAAATGTTTCAGTAATTTCAGCGAACAAACAAAGCCGGGCCAAGACTTTCGATATCGGTCACTGTCATATGAACATCATAATCCTTTTGGCGTTTTCCTTATTTATATTATATCCATTAACCACTACAAGGGTTAGGCGGGTCACGCAATGTTATAGGGTAACCCTTTTGGAAATATTACATAATTAAGTATATTCTTTTTTCTTTCATTACAAAATGAGATTTTACATATTTGAGAAGTTCAATCTATACTTACAAATAAATAAAATTGAAGTGTTTGTTAGTAATGTTAAAATAACAGCATTTTTAACCGACGAAAAAAAACGGAGGAGGTTCTCAATTCGACGCGTATATTTTTTTTTTTTTTTTTTATGTATGATCATCACGCATAACTTTTTACAGAGCAGTCCGATTTTGATAATTCTTTTTTTATTAGAAAGGGTATACCCTGAAGTTGGTCCCATATAAATTTGGAAAAAAAATTCCAACCCTAAGGGTTAGAAAACAGGGGATGATTGATTGTTCACTCACTGATTGTAATGTATGACCACGCTTAACTTTTTACAGAGTAGTCCGATTTTGATAGTTCTTCTTTTGTTGGATAGGACATACTTCGAAGTTGGTCCCATGTAAATTTGGAAAAAAAAAACCTACCCTAAGGGTGGGAAAATAGGGGTGACTTATTGTTCATTCACAGATTTTAATGCTGAGCTGTGTATTACAATTAAAATAAAAGGCCTATCTATGTTGGTCTGTTTTTTTTAAGTATTACATTATATTATTTAGTATTATATTACACAAAAAATAATAGTTAAAGTAGGATTATATAACAGTTAATGTCTAAAGTAAGGTAGGTATTTTAAAAGTAATCAAACATTAAGCATGTAGTAATTAGTAAATTATAGCCTCAAAAAATTATAAAATAAAAACTTTTTAACAAAAAATTAAACCTCCGAAAAAACTGAAAAGCAAAAAATAATAAACTTTTTTTATTTAACCTTAATAAATAAGTTCTTAAACTAATGCAAGTATACCTAAGTAATTTTGAGTCGGCGCCAAACAATCAATGAACAAAGATTACTAAATTACCTTAAATTTAAAGAAATAAGCAACGTGAAATCTATAGCGATAAACATTAACATTTCAAACAAAAAATGCGCTCTCCGCACGACCACTCGCAACGAATTAATTTGCTTGTTTGGCGCCGACTCTAAATTACTTAGGTATACTTGCATTAGTTTAAGAACTTATTTATTAAGGTTAAATAAAAAAAGTTTATTATTTTTTGCTTTTCAGTTTTTTCGGAGGTTTAATTTTTTGTTAAAAAGTTTTTATAGTAAATGCAAATGTACACATACATATGTATATGTACATATACGGTACTTATAACATTTTTTTTATCTGTTCCGGTAATCTCGACTTACTTTAGAAAAAGAATGAGGGTCCCGCGTATTAAAAAAAACCCACATCTACCCGGGCGAAGCCGCGGGCAGAAACTAGCAAACCATACACGGATTAGAAATGAAGCTAGCCGTAGCTTACGCCCCCAAACACTAAGCGTAATTCTGACGGCGTACGGAGCAGGACTGCCGCATCTTTACAAAAATTGTCATTTAATTGGTATGCCTAAAGCCCCATTTACGTTTATACAACGCAAGTTTCTTGCCTGTGACAAACAGTCAAATTGAAACAACAAATATCTTGCACGGTCTTAACACAGTGTAGACGGCGCAACTTTTATTGTTGCTTCGACTAATGGTATACCACAGGTAATTAAATAGCACCATGTAAATCAGGCTTTAATCAAGCTAGACAAAATTGTTGGTTGATATTTTGCAGAGGCCATATTATCTATTATATCATCATCTTCCTGCCCTTCTCCCATATTACATGGGGACGCAACACGAAGTCCCAATAAATATTGTCCATGATATTACCTGACAGGTGTGGTGGCCCCGGAGCCGGAGCCAGCGCGCGACGGCGACGCAAGCTCGGCACTCGGCGGCGTCGCGTGCGACACTAACCACGCGTCCACCACTTGCCGCGTCGCCTTCCTGCCGACAATTGCCGTTTACCTTATTAAATACTTCCAAGACTCCAACAACTTCAAGACTTCCAAGAATGACTGTTTAGTGCGCGTGATTATGAGGTTTAAACGTTAACTCGTCAACAATGCGCTGGCGCATCTTTGCGATGTTACGCGTTCTTTGTGTGTACGAGCAATTGAAACAGTTATGAAGATCAGATTAACAAATAAGTAACAAATCATAGACATTGGTGTTTACAAATACATTCAGTGATACAATCCTCGACACATGCATCTTAAAAATATTCTATCCCTATCTTACATCATAAACTAGAGCAGGACAAAGCTATCATCCTAATAGAGACATACGTATGAACACAAACGTAATTGTAACGGAAACTTTGATAACAATAGTATTCATATAAACTAGTTGACGCTAACTAGCATCATTGACAATGTTTGTATAGGACGAGAATATCTCTGCACTGGAAACTAAGTGTAAAGTAAATATGGCTAGTAGAATAATACGAACATTTGCATTCTACTGATAGTTGACGTATTGCGTTTGGGAGCTGTGACGTTTTTAATAGGCATGTTATTCGGTAGCAAACAAACAGCGGCTTTACAGGTGCCTTGCCATCCGAGAGTCAAAGCTATAATATCTCATGGGTACGTTATTACGCTTCAAGACTATTAGAATTCAACAATTTATGCATGACATAATGTAGGTCCACAGTTTAAACCCTCGTTCCGACAATGATTAGGAACATCATTAAATGTAGATTTAAAATAATAATCTTCTTGTTTTAGAGCCCCAACAAATGTCGAGCCAGTGTTCAATTAGTAAATCTACATAAAAATTACACGAACAGTACCACGTTTCCTTTGTTTTCCAAATTATAATGAGTTAACTTGAAGAGACAAAAGTACTCGGGGATGATAAGGTTAGCCCTAACAGGCCTTTCAAGTATTAATGTTATTATAATCATTTCCATGTTTATTTAAAACAGAAGAAAGTCTTTTCAGCGTCGCCTTTATTTGTCAGGACGACAAGTTTGCCAAGGTAGTAAAATTATTAACGGATATTTCAAGAGTTCCAGCACAGTATTGCAGCAAGTTCAAACTTCAGCTTTGCACAAACAGACTAAGAAGACTTAGTTTTAGCATACCTGCATTATTAAATATCAATGTACTCTGAACTGCGACCGCAATGAAATCCCGCGAGAAGCTCTAGAAACTCTAGCAGGATGTTGTGAAAGCCGATATCAAAACTTGCAAACTAGGCACTGAAGCTTCTTAGTAGGAAGGAAAGCGGATCTCTTCACTAGACTGAAATAATGTAGCAGAAAAGACAAAGACAAAGTAGTACCAAATTATTTTCGTTACTTTAACAAACTTGTGACAAACACAGACAATAAAGAGAGACAAGCAACAGCAAATGAAGCTGTATACAAAATAAGTACAAAGACGGACATATTAAACTAATAAATATTCAGCATGTTCATTCCATACGGTAGAATAGCACTGACATCCTCCTTCCCATTTTCCGGGCGTCGAACCAAAGAACAAATGGAAATTCTCCAATGTGACAATTTGTATACCGGAGTAGAGTTCAACAATAACATACGGTCCGTATATTTTCAAATTTATTTCAGTGAGTCTGCGAAACTTGAAATGCGCTTGAGATAGTTAACAATTTTATAAGCTGACACTAAAATGCTTATTCAGCGTACCGCATTTTACATTCAATGAGATTCGATAAAACTACATTTAACATATTCGAGACATTAACATTACGTGCTGGAGAATTTATATTAGGTTTTATTGCTCACACGTCTCGGTAATCCTAGAGTGTTCATTTGAGATAAGTGCAATAAGAATCCTACGGCGAATATTGATGAGAATGACCAGAGGAGAGGGGCAATTCTCGTAATTTTAAGAACGTCACAGTCTGAGCTCAGTCTCGATCTGTTAAAAAAATACCTGTAATTTCCTTAATTTTTTTTAAAGTTTTTGACATTGATTGTCGCTGAGATGAGATTGCGACTAGATTTTGAACGTTTTTAATTACGAGAATTAACATTTTGATATATTTTGCGCAGTGCATTCTACAAAAGTTTTAATACACCAAACAAATTAACAACAAGCCCATTTCTTTGAATAGGCCCAATTGCCTCATTATAATTCATACTACTGCGTGCCACCCACCATCGTAATTATTAAAACCAATTCATCCATTCATAAAAGCAATCAGTGTGTTTATATCTTAAACGTTTTATGGCCCATTCAAGACCGACAGAAGTATTGTCATTATAAACTTCAATAAAAATAATAACTTCCAGAATAAGTTGGTTTATGTCAGGTTTTACTGCATGAAATACTTTACTGGTTGAAAACTAGTATAATGCCAATAGTATAATACTAGTACTAGTATAAACTAGCAGCTATAATGGCCGTTAAAATTTTATGGTAAACATGAGGCTACTGGAATGCAAGAGAGTCTTAGAGAAATCTTATTTTTTAACACTTCAAAAAAGGAGAAGTTACTTTTTTTTTTACTCAGCCTACACTGTCCCACTGCTGAGCAAAGGTTTCGCCCAAATCCTTTCAGGCATCTTTTTCTAGAGCCACCTCGATCCATTCCTGACTGATATTTACGGATTCTACACCTATTTTTGCTACAGCCAAAAGACTAGGTAATGCTTGACACGATAAGAAGATGCTCCGGCCGGCCTCATTCATGGCCGGAATTGATCAAGACCGTGACAGAAACGAGGTTTACCCAGTGTCCGAATGATGTTGTAGATTGAGTTCATGAGCACATAATCATGTATAAAGCGACTATGTTATCACAACAAGTATAATAGTTTGATGCTAATAAAACACGTCTGGATGCTGTCAGCTCATTGTCTCCAACACCCACGAGAAGTGCAATTGTGGTTTATTCGCACATAGCACAGAAACATGCCAAGTATAAACAGATAAAAAGCGGTTTATTTATATTGTTCTTACTAACTTTATAACAGGAGTTATACGACTGGTCAGTACTTAACGAGAATCAGTCAATTTCCTTATATATCCAAGTTTCCTTAATACCCAGTCTCCGGTTATATGTTTTATCTGACGGAAGTATTTTTAACAGTAAAACCAGTGAATTTATTACCGAAAAAGCGGCATTAATTTTATAATTTACGATCTCACGCTCCTTGGAGCGTGAAAATGTCTAATTTAAAAAAAATATGGCGTCAATTTAAGTAAATGTTTTACGTGACGTCATTAGTGGATGATATATTGCTATTTTCTAGCCAAAAGAATTAATTTACATAACATAGCTTTTGATACTTCAAATTATGTTGAAGAAAATTGAATTTCCATTATACATAGTTTAGACAACGAGCCTAAATGAATAACATAAGCAAGCAAGAATGCGTTTCAGATAGATATGACAATTTGTTGTTTGTATGGGTCATGGACAGTCATATCTTTATAATAAACTGTGATAACTTATCAGATTTAAACATACACAGTACAACGACTTTATTAATTTAGTTATAGAAAATACTCCTGTTTTCTTCACAAAAATTTTCTTCTAGTCAAGCAATATCTTTCTGCCATTGTGACAGGAAAGTTAAGGTAAAATTTATGTCGATGGCGGTTGGCTATATTTTACAGAAGTAACAAGACACAGAATGAATTAACAAAGATACATGCATAATCAGCCTATAATGTTCCCATTGCTGGGAACATCAGGGCTTCCTCTCGGTGAGAGGGAGTGGGCCATAATCCACCACGCAGGCCCAGTGCGGGTTGGTAGATGCATTATACTTAGATATTATACCCAACCGTAAACAAGACGAATTTATCCGTAAAGAATTTACAAATAGAAATGTGTTCAAGCTCGAGAATGTTATATAACAAAAAAATAAAGTGTACCTACATAATAAGCCACCCTTCATATTAAACTCTTATTACTTCCGATTTTGTATTTTTTTAGAAGTATGAAATATCCTTGCGGAGATTTCTTGGTCTGATTGTGTAATGTGAAAATTCGATTCTGCTCAAAGGATGAATCATGCAGTACAAAACTCAAATAAACACCAACCTAACAATATGCAATCGTTACATATATTAGATTAACATAATTCTCCTTACACAGACACAAATCTCATTATACAAACACCTTAAAAAGCACACTATCTACTTCAGACACAAAAGGAAACAGTGGTTCAAAGACCCGTGTGCCATAAATTAATCTACATAACGCTAATTTTAATTAAAGTCGAAATTGTTGAACAGCCTGAACAAACCAAAAGTTAAGTGACAAAGCTAGAGGGTATCAACAACTGGAACACAGTAATTAAGAGACCTAAACAAAACTATTAAGACTTGTGGCCTTCTGCTAATAAATCTTAATTTATGTTACGCTATGTTAAGTCCAGGGCTGTAACTGCTTATATATTTCTTGTAAATTATTCAGAAAGTGTCACTTTCTGAAAAATTAGTACTGTTTTCGACCATTTTACCGCTTCGTTTCCCTGAATTCATACAACACTGCAAAAAACACGAATATGATTAAATACATATTTGTATTTTGATCGCAAACAATTGTTTTTTTTTAATGAAAATAGTTGTGTTTAGAATATTGACCAACTGTACCTGTTACTGACTCTGGGAACTGATAATAGTTTTGTAAATAATATTACGGAAAAGTTTTAATGAAAAATATCACGACAACATGTTGAATTCAGGATCATAGACTAACAATAAGAACTTCAATGTAAAGTCAGAGAAATTAATTGTTAAGCAAATTGACTACAAGCTTAAATGGTAATTTGACGTAGATTGACAATTTGCTTAACAATTTGCTTAACAATGACTAAACAAGACAGACTGTAGGTACTCTGAAGAAACCAAATCAATGCTAAAACCTAGACCAACGCGAAAGCCTCATACGAAAATTCTGTAAAAGCTTATCTACAAAATAAAAGCAACAATGTTACAATAAAGTTAAGACAAGAGTCTGTGACATTAATGACGTTAGACAAAACTAGCAAATCAAGTTTATAAAGTTAGTACTTAACGAGTGGGTTGCTAACTTGATGTACTACAGTAACAGTTGCCAACAGTAACTGAATCAGACAATGGACTTAAGTATAGTTGTACAATCGCTACCAATTATCTGTCAAGACTATAGTTGGTATTTTAACTGTATAGGACGCTAGAAACTTTAACAAGTTTTGCTGGTAAGGTCAGATGTAGACAACGGTGACTTTGTATAAAATACAAATATTCAGTAGCTTCTCGTTAGGCTGAGTAGTGACCCTAACTCAGTTGAGAAGTTTTTGAAGTTCACAAAGATGAAGAAGGGAAAGCTTCTTGGAACCCTTTTTGAAAGCCTTCAAACAGACTATACCAGTTAGGAAACTTATTTGTTTGTCTAGTTAGATAAGTTGCGTTAAGGGCGAAGCGTTCATATACCTGAAGCGTTCATATACTGAAAGACTATTTCATGAAATATCGATCAATAGGGTTATATAGGTATGCACTTAGAGGGTTGTCTTGATGATTTGAATGATTATAAATAATGCTGTAATTACATACTTGTTACGGTCGCGAATCATATTTTGTTCAACATAGTCATACAACCTGACACTGACCTGCAAATTGCAAAAAAACGTAAATTTGAATTTCGCGGGGTACCCTGGTACTTCCCCCTTAAGTAGGATTAGTCACATCATACAAGATCTTCTAATCAAAATCTTTCTACGGCCAACAATGTAAAATAGGCTAACGATACAATCGACCTTGTCCATCCAAACAAACCGCTAGTTCACATTAAAGCCAAAGAATTTCTATTGTTCTACATTTTGGTGACAATTTGATTATGACACAATGGAACAATTAAAACATCAAAACAAAAACTTAATTCGATTGTTTAAAAAACAAACAACAAGACTTTGAATACGCGTTGCATTGAGATAAGTCTTTGAAAATTAATTGAGATTCAACAAAAGGGTTCAGAAATTGTATGAAACCGTCCATTCAGTAATCAAAGATTTATGATTAAGTGAAAGCAAATTTAATTTATGAAGCCTGTAATCTTTCCTGAGAACAATGAAGGCTGTAGATGAATTTCTAATTTTTATCGGCAAAGAAACAGAACATATGAATACGAAAATCTTAACTACATGAGTTTTCAAGGTTTTAGCGATCAATTGCAATAGACCATATGAAATGACACTATAAATTATGAAACTAATAAATTGTTTTCATTAGTGCATGGAAAACCTGCTTTTGATAATGTTTTACCTCCTGCAGTGCAGTGTTGTCATATGCAATTTTCTGCCAACCTCTTAATAAGCCATGAATACCTCTACCGACTGGGTTAATAATATGACCAGTTAACGAGCTATGACTTCAATTAAGGCACATTAGTTCCATTATTGTATATTTGCATTCGTATTCTTCTCCTTTTAAAGTAATACATGCGCATTCATTATTCTCTTTCAATATTTAATCAATTTAGTTCAACCCAATCGCCACGACAAAAACTTTTATCTTCGTTTAAAAGCTACAAAATGTTTTAAAGTTCAAATATCATTGAAAATCCTTTTGATTTCTCTAAAGCATTTTGTTAAAAGGTTTGGTGTTAATTAAGTCTTTGTCAAGTTTAGTTTTACAACCTAGTTTTTTCCATAAAACCTAGTTTTTCCTGTGCCCTGGCGTCCGAATTTGAGCCTGTTTCATGACAATACGCTCGTCTATTTACATTGGACATATTTTTCGGGTGTATCTACAAAAATCCTCTGTCTACCCTTTTGAGGGCTATAATTTGCGTGATGATGGTTGTCAAAGGCCTCAGTGAAATTTTTGCGTCAACTTGTCGAATGAAATGACCTACATGGCAGGGATGTAAATTGAGAGTGAAAAGGTGTAACTAGAGCGGCCAAGAAAATCATATAAAAACGGTGTCTGTTGTCATCGACCTAGTTTTTTGCAGATCTAGTGTTATGTAGGACGTGTCAAGCCTAGACTCATCTGTCAAGCGGCTAACTGGGTGTCCTGTCTGGATATTTTCTAGTTAGCATCGCTGTTCTGTCTGCAGCTTTTCACTAGTCAGTGATTGACGGGAGTCGAACTTGTTATCCCGCTGAATGATGTTTTGAGAAAAGCTTTCCATTACTTTCGTTAGTTGAATTTCAGAGTTCTGCTAAAAGCGGACGGTGAGCGCTGTGAAATAAGGTTCTGCGAATCTTATTATGACAGAGATATTGCACCAGACATTTAAATTGAAGTTGGAAAGTTGCTAGGTTTGAACAAAGACAAACTAAATATTCGTCGAAATGTATTTGAAAAAAGAAAAACACCAACCCAGTAATCATTAAACAATCGAACGAAACAACCACACGTTAGGTTCGGTTAGTAACAAATCAGGTAGGAACGGAATCAGGAGATTCTCTGATAAAACTCCCTTTCTCTTCAGAATAATTAACTATCCCGTTTTCATTATTGGCACAAGTTATTGGTCCACAAACGCCCAACGGACATACGGTACGGGATTAACCGAAAGCTTTCGATGATAAACAGAATTATGTCTGTGTTGCACGTACGATGAGATAAAACCGTTTAAGCCCATGAATACGAGCCGAGCGACGATTTATTTGCACAGTAAATTAGTAGTTTCGAAAAAAAAATCTGAATCGAAAATAGATCGTTTGTACAACAGGTCAGGAGATGCGTGGGTATTCGTCAATGACTCAAATATAAAATTTCGAAAGAGTTTTTATTCATAGTTCGAACATTTGTAGATCGTTGTATTCTGTGACGAACCACTCTCATTATGAAAACGGGATCGTGCCAAGATATCAAGATGTGTATGTCATTATCATATTACTGTCACTTGCTCGGATTTATATTATGATTATTAAGACGTCGATGTCTTGGGAATGACTCAGATATTCTGAGATCCAATTAAATGAGTGTCATTCATATTAGTGCGTAACGAATTAATTTATATTCCACGCAGGTCTTGAAATAAGCCCAATTTTTAATTAATATTAGAAGCAAATCTCTTAAAGCCAGTTTTCAGTGGTAATTCGCATTTCATCCGCCGGCAACCAGGCATTTTGAATTAGCCATTGTATACGAATCCGTATGACCTGAATAGAACACATTCGGGCAACGTTTTCAACAAATGCCCCGCATGTAGAGAGCGCGTAAATTATTGTGGATGCCTTTTGTAATGATAATGTTTACAATAGGCTTGTACTTCAATCAAAACAGTGATCGTTGGGGTACAGGATGACTGTATAATGAGGCATTACATCATTCCATTCAGACATTTGAATCAAATTGAATGGGGATTCAAATTAGAATCAATGAACAGGTTTTCGTGTTACACTGCGTCCTAATCCTAAATTCGTATCAGGTATTGAATATTGTTTAGGCCAGATCAATGCAAAGCGCATTGGATTTGTCGAGTCATTGGTTCGATTTCCACATCAAGACACAAATGATACGCCTACATATTTATGTCTGTACCTATACTTAGTTGTCCCAACACCGTTAAACGCTTGTTTTACTTAACAGGATTAGGACCAACTATTAGGTAACCTGTGCTTTTAGTGCCACCGCTAATTGCGTCGGCACCGCTAAGCTTAGTTCGGCAAGCGCCGCACTTTAGGTCCTAACAGCAACTATGTAGGTACATGATTATAATGTTGCAAGTTGTTTCAACATTCGACATTAATGAGAAGACATTTTAGCTCCGTCTCATGGTAAATCGTGCGGAAACCGACGTATAACCTAGAGCAAAAAAATACGGGTTGCACTCCGGGAGTGCCGGCAGAAGTGAAAACTTGAATATTAACGTTGAAATAAATCAATTATTAATTTAATTAA
Organism: Amphipoea lucens; assembly: GCA_947508005.1. Classification (NCBI taxonomy): domain Eukaryota; kingdom Metazoa; phylum Arthropoda; class Insecta; order Lepidoptera; family Noctuidae; genus Amphipoea; species Amphipoea lucens. The sequence continues at coordinate 11,297,921 of OX382374.1, forward strand.
TATTACTCATTTTTTTTCAATATTTCTGCGTCACTTTTTTCATTAATAGATGCACTTTGTTCAATTTCCATATTTTAAACACTTTCGGTCTTATTCATAAAAAAAGCCTATTGAAGGTTTAAACCATTCATTAGTTAAAATGCTCAATAGGCCTTTAAAACATTCGATAAAATTTTGTATTCATAAACGCTTCATAAACGTTCTATAACTAGAATGTCCTACAACTTCTAAATGTTGCCATTATAATGAAGTCATCCAACAAATTGGCTAACACATTAAATCGGCATACGAGAATATCTGTCTACGAACCGAATATTTGTGTCCATAGACATTATTACGTATGAAAAACTAATTTATTGTCTACAGTTTCAACAGTTTTGACGCGACAACGTCATGGTCGTCATGGAAACAATATGAATATGTCAATGAATGAATTTGATATTGTATGTGTCAAACTAAAAAACTTTTGAATATTTTTTTTGTATTTAAAATAAATGAAATTAAGACCGGAGACTAGTTGCAATAAAGGGCAAAGAATTGAATATTGGTTGGAGGAGGACAACTGCGGCTCCTCGAAGTACTATTGTTTACGAAACTGACTTTTCAAACATTTGTACGTCAAATGTCATTTTCTTCGGCCATCTTTGTCGTGTCTCACTTGGTTCACTTCGATTGGCGCCGCCGTAGAAAGAGATGGGGGGGGGGGAATCTCTCCTGACGGTCACGTGTCCTGACGCGATGCCCTGACGCGAGTTTAACATTTTTTACCCATTACAAAAAGTGTTCAACGCCGCTAAAGAAGTTTTCACTTCAAAAAACTTGAAATGAATCCACATGTAGGTGACATCTACGAATCCGCGCTGGGCGTGCGTGGCAGATAGCGATCCACTCCCTTTCGCAAAGAGGAGATTCAGCAGCAAGATCATTCTGTGCTGCTTATGTATAATGGCCGATTCTCTTCCAAAGACAAGATGCGTTGGTGATCGATAAGCTTTGGAGTCGCTGGTGTTGACTACGCCATCTTCCCCGCCGCCATGATGATCGAATTCGTTTCCTTCAGCTGGCACTTACAACTTACGCATGGACATTAGCAGCACGCGTAGGTTGTAAGAGTCGGCTTACAGAGACTTTGCTTCTTTCCCTGAAAATGGTATCAAAACAGTCGGAGTTCCTAAAAGAATACACACATCAAATAATACAATATTCTAAATAGGTTACAAGTTTGCAACTGCTAAAACACTGCTCTTAGAAAGAGAAGAAGTTGATTATCAGCAAATCATATTCTATCAATTTAATTTTCACTTAGGCCAGTAGTACGTTAGAAAGAGATGAATATATTTACCTCAAGAAGTAGTCATGCACGAACTCCTGGTTCTCGTCGAGCCAGGCTTCGGTGCGCGCGCATTCAGCATCATAGCAGGTAGGCGCGGGCATGCCGCCGCCCGCGCCTCCCGCCGGCTCTTCTATGCTCCGCAACTGTAGGCCTGCGACAATACAGAATGGCGCTCAGTCATGGACTTAATGGAATTAATAAGTTCAGTTTTGCACTTAGCGGGACCTAAAATGACCTACATGCATTGCTATGCATTGCAGGCATGCATTGATAATATCTGGGAACCCCGGCTAAGTTAAGGATTCGCTCCTTAAGGTAAGAGATATTTTCGATGGGGACTCAATTTATCATAAATTTGGTGAATTATTTTGCAGATGATTTTGAAAGAAGATTACATTAGACATGAAAAGTTTAGTAGGCATTATTAAGCCAATGGAAATGGTATTAAAAAAGCATAAAATCCAAAAACAAGACCTATTGCAATAAGTGCCTGAGCACACGTACCACAACCACAACACAACTATAACACGTGGATGGGCGCAAATTATATGAAAATGAATAGTTTATACACACGGACCGCATTTGGCCGTCAAACCCAGTGTGGGCGATACCGATCACATCAAGGCCATGTCTCAGCCACAACCCAACCACCAGCAAAACCGGCCACATAGCAAACCCAACGTTGCGTTCGTTGAGTCAAAGCGTGCTTCCTCTAAGAAAGCCGGAGTCGATCTCTCTTTCCGCAAACACTATAGTAACCACATCGCAACTAGGTACTAGCGACTACGCAACCACATCGAAATTGTGTAGCTACCACAACGAAGAATAAAATCATGAATGAAATTATCCGGAAAAGAACCGGTTACCGGAGTTACCGACATAGCTTGCAGAGTAAGCAAACTGAAGTGGCAGTGGGCTGGCTATTTTGTCGAAGGTCCGATGGCCGGTGGAGCTGACGAGTCCTGGAGTGGAGACCGCGTATCGGCAAGCGTAGTGTGGGACGCCCCCCAGCTAGATGGACGGACGACCTAAAGAAGGTAGCTGGGACAGACCGGATGCGGGCGGAGGACAGGGAGGGTGTTTTGGCGCAGCCTGGGCGAGGCCTATGTCCAGCACTGGACTGCAATAGGCTGAGTTGATTGAACGGCAAGAAGCTGCAGTGACACTATTCACACGTAACCACTGCTTACTCACATTTTATCGCTGCGATATGTTGTGATCGGGACCTAGGTATTAATTCTATTTAGAATAAATAAAGATCATAAACAACAGATCTATTTCTGTATTTCCGATTGCAACCTTATAGTCTTAATAGCAATATAATAACCACTTGAAAGCTTTTCTATAAACGTACCTCTGCTTATACAAGAATAGTTTCAAGTATTCCCGAGCGATGTTAAAGAAGCTCTTCTGGGAATAATAATGAAACCTATTCCAAGCGCTTATTTGCATCAAGGCATAAACACGAGGTAAATGTTACAGCCCACGAGACTCGTACAATAAATATAAGATTGGAAAAAATGAGACTTTGATTACAAAACCGATGCTTGGAAAATACATGTCAAATACTGATGAATAAACACCGCAGTCGAGATCGCAAACGGTGCAAACAAAGTACTAGAATTTGGCAACAAAAATGTTAAAAACCGATACAACAGTTATCAGTGTTGCTCGTACCTGGGATTGAGATACTCTGATGTTTATCTTTCCACGGACATATAAAGTCACAACATTTTAAACAAATCGACATTATACAACATGTACAAACAATTCAAATTGAGTTTTCTTTGGTGAAGGATGGGTGAAGGTATCCGCATTGCAATGAACGTCAAACTTTCAATAAGTATGACATTTTATATGTCGTTGTCAATGGAGTTTCGATACCTTTATGACATTCAACCAAAAAGTTCAAACTCTTCTCATTTATCGGGACAAAATAGGTGCTACTATAGATGAAATTGTTTAACTTAAAACAACAGAAGATCTCTTATTAATTTCTTAAATTCTCTAGCGCCAAGAAAGAGAATTCAGTTTATTACTAATTACTACCCACACTACTTCAGCTACAGCTGCTTTCGACAAATGGGCAGTGGAAGTAAAGGCTAATTTAGACAGGGTAAGTAACTGACTCCAAACTCGAGACAAGTCAGTGCTGACCCGATATTTACCTAGTTTAAATTGAATTGAGTTACTTACCCTGTCTAAGTCAGCCTTAACATATCCGATTGAAAAATAACCTAATAAAATAGAAATAGTACAACTAACATTGCAAATAATTACTTTATCCTACCAGCTAATGGCAAAACGCTAGGTGTAGTGGCAAAACGCTTCAGAATACTGAAATAGAACCGCTGAAATGGAATTTTAGAGATGATATTTTCCAGAGTACTAGGTATTTCAAATTAAGACTGAAAAATACTTAGGATTGAGGTAGGACTTAATCAAGAACCGTGGGTTTACCTTTAGACATATATTTCCGCTACGGATTACTTAATAATGACTCGTAGAGACAAAAGTTAACACAGTCTATTTCTAAAATAGAAATCTGCTTTTATAATACCATAGCCAACGTTGTTGTTTCTAGTAGAGCATTTTACTATTTTTGTTATAGACTTGCGAGTATCCCTATACGCACAATGCAAGTGAACCCAAGGACAGTCCCGGTTGATGTAGGACTATCGCAGGATATGGAAAGAAAGATATTGAACTATGGATTTGGGTAGCGTATGTGGACTATTTGCCTAAACTATGGCCCCTGCCTGATCAATGTTTTATTATACTTGTTTTATAATACCACAGTTAACGCTTTTATTCTTACTCCTTTTAATATAGCATTTACTCATTCTTTTGTATAGGTACTTGCGCCAGCAGCTTTTATCTTTGCGTTTAATTCCAGCAGCTCCAATTATTCTAAGCACACATTAACTTAGGTACACGTTCCTAATTTGTTAGACTGCGCCACCACACTATTTCAGAGAGTAACATCTCTTTCTCGAGCAACAATACATACCTCAATAATTACTTTAAGACCTCGTTCTTCAGTAATAACGTTATCAATTGTATATACTGTGACTCTGTGACCTTTACTCGTTTCCTACTGGGATCGAACGTGACATACATTACTTTTGGTGGCTATACGTGCTTCGGAATCACCCGTCCGGCGTTCACCTGTTGATTGTTCATTTAAGGTCAGAGGACCTTCTATTAAATGCAAGCTATTATACTTATTATGAATTCAATATAACTGTTGTTGGCATTGAGAAACAAATGTGACATCCTTGTTATTGTTAATGAATTTGGTAAGGAAGGAGCGGTAAGTAAAACTTTAATAGGTCAGAAGACTAATTCTCGTAATTTAAAACGTTCAAAATCTAATCGCAGTCTTATCTCGGTGACAAACAAAATTTAAAAAATTTGACAAAAATGTAATTAGAGGTCATTTTTAACAGGTTGAGACTGAGATCAGACACTGTGAACGTTCTTAAAATTACGAGAATTGCCCCTCTATTTCAATGTCTTGCGTGTAATATCATGTAGAATGAAGACAATATTAATATTTTCAAAAGCATCGAGTTATGAAATAATTATTTCGTTAGTGTACCTACAGAAACTTTACCCTTAAGCTAAATGTCGGAGAAACAGCTACATCGGTAACAGTACCTATTCCGCATAGCCATTTATCTTTGGTCACCTAAATAATGTCTGGACTACCCCGAGGGCTACACTTACTCGAAACAGCTTCGGCGAAGATTCATGCTGTAGCAAAACGTATGGCCAATATAATTTCTCAAATATCGTACACTGTCAAATGTTTGGACTATAACAATAATGTGTCTCCCTACTCCGGGGTAACAGTTCGCCGAAGACATTAATTTCTAAGTAAACTAAGTAGCGGTAATAGTCACAATGATACATTAACTGCAATAGAATGGGACTGTCGTATAGACTGTTATATCAAACGCGTTGTTAATATTGAGCTAGCGAGGATAAACATTTGCTTTTGCCTAATTGAAATTGACACATGGTAGCATGGCGATTTGCGTCGTAATTGAAGATGGGAGATATAATTGGATGGTAGGTAGGTATTACGTTTTGTTTAGGTAATAAAAAAACTTGTAATATTAGCTAACGTCGTATTATATTGCAGACGTAATTAATAATGTTATTGTGGCAAAAACCCTCTATTAGATACATGGGACTTACATAGAAATGTAAGCCTGTGTACCCTGTTTGGGAACTATACCTACACATATACATATAGGCATGATGTTAAGATGGTCTGAAAAGAGCGTCTAGACATGGTTTGTGATGCGCTTCCGTGTTTAGCACTTACGCCTTTGGCCTAAGTCTTGGTTTCGCTCACACTCGTTTCGTAACCCCTCACTCAGGCGTAGTGCTTTTGTTTTAAAGTTATTGCCTAAAGTCGCTACGCACGTAGCGCTGCGGTTATGGGCATGTCACTCCAGTACTACGACTTTTTTTTTCGTAGGCGGCAAGCTACGCTACGCAGAAAACTTGATAAGTCCTCTGCTTCATGCAATGGTAAAATTATTTAACATTACTGAATCAACATGTTTTTGTATTCTGCTTTTATCAATCAAGATTTACTAGATTTAAATTCAGTATTATCAGTTAAGTTGTTTGTGTTTCTTTTAATTATGTATTTTTGTGGTGTAGTGTGTGTGGGTGTATGGTAAATAAGTACTGGTTGATTGGAATACCGACTAGTAAAAATATGGTAAAAAAATCCAACATTAAACAAACTATTTTAAACCGGATGTTTGTTTCAATTTATCACGATTCTATTCCTAAATAAATATGGCTTCCAACAATAAACTATGTTTACAATAAAACATACTGTCCGCTGGCGTGGGAAAATAGTGTACATTTATATTAATTAATGAATATAATCAGCGTTAATTATTTATGCAGATTACGGCAGATATAGGCAATTTAGATAGCCAGCTTAGCAACGGAGTAAATGTGTTGGCAATTTAATTAGTTTCTAATTAGCTTCAACTTAATTGAAAATTCTAATGAGGCTGAAAAGTGTTAATATAAAAGCAATTAATAAAACTTCTGTCTGGTGGAGTTAACTGTATTTGAGGACTGAGTCACAGAATTTTCATCATTCTCCTGCCCTTGACCCAATTTATTTGGGGTCGGCGCAACATGTTTTTTTCTTCCATACTTCTCTATCAGACGACTAAGAGCGGTTTCGCACTACATCCGACACGAATCCGAGAAATGCCGGACCGAAGTGACCATTGTCCTATTTGTATGAAAGGTTGCGCACTAGATCCGAACAAATAGGACGATGAACTATTTCTCGGATTCGGATCGGACGTAGTGCGTAACCGCCCTAATAGAGAAGTATGGACGAAATCTCGGTAGTCACCCCCTTGAGTCACAGAATTTTATAGAATCAAAATATCTATTGAAACTATGTTACAACAGAATACTTTATATTCCTCGTAAAGCTCAAAATGGCTGCCAGGGAAGAAGACCTATCTCCCCCGCAAATAATTTAGGGTATCTTAACTTTTATACAATCTTCATGCACAACTTGTGCATGCACTAGCCAATCCCCAAAGATAGAAAAAACATCTTAGACGGAATCAAATCTTCTGCTCATCGTGCACGTGATAGAAATACAGAAATACATCGCAAGAGCCATCCACGTGTATCTTCGCTTGGGAACACGGGGAGATTTTCCTGTTACACATAACAAAACCAGTTATCCACATAAGTAAATGATGTTATATCTATGTAGAGGTATATTTACTGCTAATAACACCAAAATAGTTCTAGGCCCGAAAATTAGGTTATGAAAAGGAAATTTTCTATAAGAAATAATGATTTATTCCGGTTTGATCCCCTGAGCCCCCCTCCCCCCCTCCTCGATCCTCTGCTAGTTCGTCTTATAATATTATGTCGTTGTAGAACCTGTCAAGGGATCCGGAGAAGAACTACTTCTTCTTCTTAGCGTGTTGATAGCAATCTAAATGGACTCGGCCCAGAACTCGGCTACTAGTTTAATTAGAAGAACTTACTACCTTAACAATTTAAGCCGAGAAACTTTTGCGAGGCAAACGATAACGATGTCGAAGTGGCCGAATTCTGGTCAATAAAAAGGAAGTAATGGTATAAATGGAATTATCGACACGAAAAAGAAGAAGTCTTCAAACTAGATTACTTTACCGGTTTTTGAGGTATGACCGGTATTATGCGGCTGGATAGCATTAGTCTAGGCGTGACATAATCATAATTAGCCTACAATGTTCTCACTGCTGGGACACAGGCCTCCTCTCTTCGAGAGAGAGTGGGCTGCACGCGGGCCCAGTGCGAGTTGGTAGATGTCACATGTCTTCGAAATGTTGGTTCTAGGATATGCCGGTTTCCTCACGATCTTCTCATTCACCGTTTCGAGAGCAGCGGTGAAGAAATTATTTACTAAAAGTAAAGCACCTGCCTGGGTTCGAACCCACGACCTACATCTCGTAAGTCGGAGCCGTTACCTCCAGGCCACTGTTCTCTGAGATATAAACGAACTGAGAAATGTAAACTAAAGCGTTGCCAACCTTCGAAAGGAAAACCCTTTTCTATGATTTATTTCGGTCTGATCCCCTCTTTCAATTCAATAGCATAGGTTTGTTTAACTAATATAAAAAACATTGCTACTGTAGTCTGTACCTAGAATAGAACCTTGAATAAATAATAATATATTGGTATCTTTACGAATTTCATGTAGGTACTATGTCATGTTACTATCTCTCCGCCCAAAGGTCCACTTATTGTCTGCGGCCAAACCTATAAATCAACGAAACACTATCGCGGTATGATACATAATTTAAAAGCAAATCCCACGGGACTGCTTTTAATATTTATTAAAATTTCCATATTCCAAACTATTTTCAAGCTTTTACGGCGTCGTTGTTGTTTGCATATTTATTGAATTTATTTAAAATAGAGCTTTGGTCCAATTAATCCAGGATTATTATGTATTTATATCGATATTATAATAATAATATCGATATAAATCTAAATGTTTCGTTTTCATATTCAGGCGGCTGCCATATGTGACCGCTTTCAGGCTAAACAGATGCGCTTGAATATCAAAATTTTATATAATAAGAGTAGGGCCATGAGACCTTAGCAACACAGCTTTCTAATAATTCCATTAAGTACAGTCAACAAAAGAGATAGTATGCAGGATCGTCGGATATAGTTGAAGTTTAGTAAGAAACCGATGGATGTTCTCGAATAAAATGTAATTTTATTAATAGAAAACAAACAGCTCATTTATCAAATTCAATTTCAGTCGACAACATCCATCGGTTTCTTACTAATCTTCAACTATATCTGACGATCCTGCATACTTATCTCTTTTGTTGACTGTACATACAGTGCACTCCAAAAGTTACGTGTCATTTTTCCATTTATTTGGTGCCAAATTATGATTTAAAATAAAAAAATACCTTTGCCTTTGCTGGGATTACCTGATTATTTTATGATAAGTAATAAGTAGTTGAATTAGTCAATAAAACGTTATAGTGTACAGTTCAAACATTTGAAACTAGAATTTTAAATCTGTTGCATCAAAGCTGAAGACGAAAAATGTCAACTAACTTTAGGAGAGCACTGTATTAGCTTGCTTACCTGATTCTAATATAAACTACCTACATGGTCGGTATGTACAATGCCCACGTGATATACTATTTATTTCCTAGAATAAATCAATGCTGGAAAATGATACAAGAATGACATAATACCTTTGGATGGCAACATGTCTGACTCATCATATTTATATAATAGGTACATAATTATAGTCGGCTAAATATTCTAAGCTGCTAACTCCATTTTTGGCTTCACTGACTATTTAGTATCAAATGAAAGTGAAACCTCACCTATTTCTGCCGTAACTCACCTGGAAGGGTAGGTATATGTGCCAACGACATTGCATAACATTGCTTAAATGTATCTTTAGAATAAAAATAGAATTTTCTCTTTCATTTGATACTAAATAGTCAGTTAAGCCAAAAATGGAGTTAGCAGCTTAGAATACTTAGCCGACGATATCTTATAATATAACAGTCACTAAGCAAAAGGGTGAGACACCATACATGTACAGGTATAGTTATAGCGAGACAAGTCCCCCTGCGGAGGGGAAACAGCCCTTCACAATTTAGTAGACATGTCTGGCACGACTGAGATTTTACAAACAGGAAATATCGATTATGCATAGAGGAACATGGAACCAGTCTCTTTCTTGAACAAGCATGGAACATCCTTACCGGTAATATAAATCTGAATGTGAGTGTTTTTGTTTATTTGATACTTCTTGACGCCTTTTGGCACAGATTGCACGATCCGTTGAAGAACAAAGGATACTTTTTATCCAGGACCTAACACACGACGTAGTACACCAAGGTTGAGAAAGAAACTACGGGCAAACGCTTAAACTATAACATAGGTAAAAGAAACACATACGTATAGTACGTATGTAAGCAACAACAGCAATATAGCCGATTAAGCAATTAATTATGCTTTAAAAGAAACACAATATGTTCACAAGATTGCATACACAGCTCTGACGTAATCTCGCATCCCGTAACAATCCAACATTGCTTCCATTAGCTTGGTAATGAAAAACGTAGGATACTACATGCGCTAACAAAGTGTTGTTATCGGGTATATACTGGGAAACAAAGCAATCGCTGCATCTTGCGAAGCGGAGATCTTGCTTTCCGAGAAAACGACGGGTTTCTCTTAAAACATAAACACAGGAAAGGCCACTCCAATCAACTCTGTTTGTGTTCTAGTAGAAGGAGTTTCCAATGATCTTTGTAATGTCTTGACGCAGAACGCATCTTGGGAATTTCTGGATTTTAAGTGGGCCTTTAGTTATCACTATAGCTTCATGCATGATTCATGACAAATATGAATGATTAAATTAATGAAAATATAAACGGCGAAACCCGAGCGAGGTTTTCTAGAAGTTGGCAGGAAAAGTCAATTCACTTAATTCTGGTTAATTGTTCTACTGAAGGGAGATTCCAGTGATATTTGTAATCTTGGGAATATCTGGCCTTTATGAGGAAGAGGAGTTTTTTGTATAAACGCCTTGTAAAGTACGATGATTCACGAGAAAATTAATTAGAAGTGACTTCCCAACTTCGCGATAAACAAGAAATTCGTTAATAAGACTGAAAAGACTAATTACTAACCGCCGAGCTCACAAACAGTTCTTTTGACGAAAGTAAATTGTAACTTTAGGCTGATAAAAAAGGCAATAAGAAGTTCTTAGAAGACTTTCTAATGATAAGGACTACCGATGTAGGCGTTGTAACTAGCTAATTTAAGTTCTGTTTATCTTTAAGTCTCATCGTAGACACTAAGACGTAATTTAAACTCGGCTTTGATGAAGGAGATAGTTGGATTAGGACCCATTACATCCCCCCCGGTGGGTTCCCGCATTGTCGAGGCGGGGGGGCTCAGTAGCCGTGGCTTGGACACCCACGGTGAAGCGAAGTGGAACCCGAGGAGGGGCCGCTCGTCAGGGCTTTTGCCGGTAAGCCGACGACGTAGCGGCCAACAAGTAGGTTGCGGTGCCGCTTGAGCGACATCGCAGCTGAGGCGGGCCGCGATGTCGTATCGGAGGCATCGCGGCTGAGGGTTGGAGGCCGCGGTGGGAGAGGAGTGCCGGTATTGCGGTGCGCCGCTCTCCCTACCTTCCGCGGCCTTGACGGGGTCGCCACCGTCCGATGGCGGACGCGGTGGGGCCGCAGAGGAAGAGGAGTGTTGGTATGACGTTGGCCGCTCTCCCTATCCTCTGCGGCCGAAAATTGGCAGGCGGCGGGGCCAATGACCTGACCCGTCGCAGGGGGACCAAGGGTACCCAGACACGGGGTCGTCTGGCGCCCATGTGCTGGTTTGGTCTATGGGGTGGTCACGGCGTGCTATGTGTTCTGGTGCGCCGGTGATGGGGAATACTCCCCAGAGGAGGGTCCGGTGACGGACAGCCGCGGCGGGTTCACGGATGAGTGCTAACGCGTGCCCGTGTTCCCGCCGTAAGCGGCAGAGGAGGACACCGTGGAGTTTTAGTGGGTTGGAATCCCACATAACTGCACTATCTCCCCGTGGTAGTGCAGAATGCATGAGCATTTCTCCACGTGAAAAAAAAAAAAAAAAAGGACCCATTACATGGAACTTAAACATACCAGGAGAATTAATATGAGTGTATTATAATAGGTACACCTCTGCCTAAGCCTTCAAGGATGACAGGCGTGATGTTATGTTGGTGTTGGATCAGGAATGAAGCGTGAATAGAGATTGTTAGACGACACCTCGCGATCCACCTAAATCGTGTATCGTAGCCAATTTTGAATCGGCCTATTTTATAGTGTTACTACTTCTGCCCGCGACTTCGTCCGCGTAAAATGTCTTGTTTCCCCAACCTCATCGCATTGCCTTCTCGCGCTAGTAAGTACTTCGTTTTCGCTCAACGTTCTTTCTGATTTTTTTATTCTTCTGCGGCTCTTAAGGGTCGCGTACTCGGTAGGTCGTCCGCGGGTTCTAGCGTGATGTTAAGTAGTCTTCCTCCAGAAATGGACTATCAAATGCAAAAGAACTTTTCAAATCCGACCGGTAGTTCCGGAGATTAACGTGTTCAAACAAAGTCTTCAGCTTTATTATATCTATAGGTATATCTCCACACTTTCGTGGCGTTATACTAAACAACAATTTGTATGACTTCTAAGCTCTTTGTATTACAAAAAAGATTACAGAATAATTTTACAATTTATTCTCAGTTACGTCTGATCATTTCTGAGATAGCACGCTATGATTCATAATCCCTCAACAATCTCAAGACAACGAAGAAATCACATTTACATAATCATTTTAGATAGAGAGATTACTGATAACTCAATATCGACTCCCACATCCATACTAATATTATCTGTCGGTCTGTCTACCTGTCTGTCTGTCTGTATGTTACCTTTTCACGCCTAAACCGCTTAACCGATTTAGATGAAATTTGGTATAGAGATAGCTTGAGTCCCGGGAAAGGACATAGGACACTTTTTATCCCGATATTCCCACGGGATCGAGACTTATGCGGGTGAAACCGCGGGGCGCAGCTAGTGTCTTCTATAAGTAAGGGTAGTATTATTTTATTTACACAGAAACAAACTCTTCATGCCCTAACCTTTTCCCAATCTATGTTTGGGTCGGCATCTAGTCTAATCGGATGCAGCTGAATACCAGTATTTTACATGTAGCGACTGCATAACTGATCTCCACAACCCAGTTACTGCCCAACCACTGACTTTGTTACTGACCTCCACAATCCTGTATCATGATAAACCCTTGGCAAGACTGGTTGTCAGATTTTCAGGGTTCTGACGACCCGTCACGACTGTCATAGATCTACGAATGGCAGCCGGGACCAACAGCTTAACGTGCTTTCCGAGATACGGGATGGTATGAAAAGATGGTAACCCATCCACGGACCAACTGCGGTAAGCGAAGCTTAACCAAAAGGCCATTTCTTGTAATTTAAAACATTCAAAATCCAGTCGCAGTCTCATCTCAGCGACAAACATATCGCTCATTTGGAGAAACATTGACGTAACAGTTACTTTTTTTATTAAATCTGCTTTTCTAATGTAGGTAAATACGCTAAGTGCTTTGACATAACTGATTTTTGGGAAAAAATACATTTACGTCGATGTTTCTCCAAATGAGCGACATGTCAAAAACTTGTCTAAAATGTAGGAAAATTAGAGGTATTTTTGACAAATTTAGACTGAGATCAGACCGAGAATTGCCCCTCTGATCGATCGACCCGTGCGGCTGTTATTACTTAGCCACAAGCCCTCACAGAACCAAACCAGTACCAGAATAAATTATATGATTATATCTAACAAGTGTGAGAAAGTATTTATCCTTTGATTTTTCATCCATCCTTTGTATATTAATAGAAAATAAATTACTTTCCCCGGCTTACGCACCCATCTTTGTTGTGAAGTCTGTAATACGATCTCCAAAGCTATTACAGAATAGAGTACCTATATTCCTCTAACCCGCTGGTCTGTTATTTAGACAGCTGAAAGCCTCCCTTCTTCTTTTGATCTTTCAATATGGCTACAGTTTTTTTAACCTTTACATTATGAGAAAGTTATAAAGTTGCGGTAATGGCTTCGGTCGATTTTGTTACAGAAATATCAGATATCGTTTAAAAGTGATTGTAACATCTTGTTAAGAAAATCCAAGAAATTGTTTTTTTTTAAGTTCTTTAATACTGCTTGTACCTATAAAGTAATACTTACAACAGATTTAGATTTATGAAAGAAAGGAAGAAAGAATAACGTTTATTTGGACACAGTTCGAGAAACAAAATACAAATAACAAAATAAAAAAGTCTAAATAATGTTAATTATAAATTCCAGCTTTGGTCGAAGTTCGTCTTTTATAAAGCCAATAAGTATAAGGTAGTGGAAGTAGGTAGGTACAATATAATATGTTCGCAACTACAGTTGCTAAAACAAGATAAGTACAAACATAAAGAAAATATAAAATCTAAGAAATAATCCACCTCTTGCTGTAAAGTAGCAAGTCTTGTTGCTAGTTTAAGAGCTAGAAACCACCTGTGGAAATAATGGACTCTATTTTTAGTGTTTTAGAGTACTGTCTATTTTTATACTACCTATTTAACAGAAAGTCGGCATGAACAAGGTTTCACTGAGCGGTCGGAATTAACTTTGTACTAAGCCTCTAGGCAAAGATTGATCATCAACGGTTCGTGCCTAAGTAAAGCATTCTGTGTATTGTTTCCAAGATCAACAACAACAATGTTTACTGTTTTGAACAACATGATACGTTGATGTTGGAAAAGACAGAAATATGTAGAAAAGGGACAGGGAGGTCTTTGCCCTGCAGTGGGCCAATACAGGCTAGTTAAATTAGATCAGATACGTTGAATATACTACGTCTTTACTGAAAGAGCAGTAAAGGTTTTCTTGAATAAAATACAGATTGCGAAGTAAAATTAAGATTTAATACAGTCAGTTTGATGGCTGAATATCAAGTGCCATAATCAAATAAATCAATATAGATAATTGTCAACTGTCTCGACATGTCAGTTGACTACAGATAATGAAAATGCAAGTGACACCTGCATGTTGAATACTTAATTAAATATTATTAGGCTTACAACTCGGCCATCCTTATGAGAGTGAGTCCTCTCACTTGATAAGCAACAAATCAATAACATGAGAAAAAAAAAATGAACAAAGATAAAAAAAAAAAAAACTAACCACTCAAGTTAAATTATACAAATAACAAAATCTTAATTAATAACTAATACTTAAGGTATTTTGTACATAGCTTAGTTTTCTTTTCATTTCAGGTTATATTCATCATCAATTTGCACAATCGATTTCAGGTCATAATTTGCACAGTCTGTTGTGATCTACGGTCATCTGTGCGATGTCGATTGCTTGACATCATTCGCTATCTGCACTGACCGCTCACAACCCATGCTCTACATCATCTAATTGCATAGTCTGCTATGATCTACGGTCATCTGTGCGATGTCAATTGCTTGACACCATTTGCTATCTGCACTGACCGCTCATAACCCATGCTCTACATCATCTAATTGCATAGTCTGCTATGATCTACGGTCTTGCTTGACACCATTCGCTATCTGCACTGACCGCTCATAACCCATGCTCTACATCATCTAATTGCATAGTCTGCTATGATCTACGGTCATCTGTGCGATGTCAATTGCTTGACATCATTCGCTATCTGCACTGACCGCTCATAACCCATGCTCTACATCATCTAATTGCATAGTCTGCTATGATCTACGGTCATCTGTGCGATGTCAATTGCTTGACATCATTCGCTTTCTGCACTGACCGCTCATAACCCATGCTCTACATCATCTAATTGCATAGTCTGCTATGATCTGCGACCAACTGTGCGATGATTATCATCACCATTCTCATTCTGCACTGGACGCTCATAGCCTATGCCTAAATCTTACAAGATACTATGCATAGTCTGCTATAATCTACAATCATCTGTGCAATATCACCATTTCTTTGATATCAATCATTGCTGCACTGATTGCTCATAGCCTAAGCATAGCATAGTCAAATCTCCTGTCAAGTCCATTTAAGTCTTCAACTTAGTAAATCAAATCGTCCTTTAGTAGCCGAAATGCTACTTTCATTCACAGTAAATCTAATTTAATTCTCTAAAACATGTAACTGTAACAGTCAGTCCATTTTTTTTTTATTATTTCAATTCCTTTTAAATATAATATTTCTTAAATCATAATATCATACTAAACTTTGATCCAAGTCTGAACTAATTAATTTTATTCGTCCCCGCTAATTTCATTCTCGCTATCGTCACTAGAAATATTTTTATAATTTAACCAGGGATGTATCTTATCTACCGCCACTACATTTTCATACTTTTTATTACCTCTTCTAGTTAAGGGAGCATCCTCAATCAAAAACGTATCATTTTCTGGAATGTTTGCTATCTATCCTGTATGGGCTTTTCACCGTAGCTTTGTTCATTGTGGTGTTAATATCTAATTGGACGTCACATTATACTTGAACTAAACACATTTCCTTAGTCCGTATTGAAGTGTCCGAGACTAACACAAGATGCAATTTGTTTCCGAAATATCAAGGAATCGTAAGTTTTTGTTATGACAATATCAGGTTTTTCAGTAAAATTATGTCCGACTAGCTGCGCCCCGGGATGTTACCCGCATAAGTGTCGATCCCGTGGGATTATTGGGATAAAAAGTATCCAATGTCTTATTCTGATGTTTAGCTATATTACTGTAAAGTTTCATAAAAATCCGTTCAATAATTTTTGCGTGAAAGAGTAACAAACATCCTCACAAACTTTCGCGTTTATAATATTAGTAAGATAGCAAGAAGTAAGATAAGTACAGGGTATTTAATGATTTTGTCCTCCACAATTAACACATCTACTTTTTCTACGACATTTTGTATCTGTATAGTAACAGTAGCGATCCCAAGGGGCAACACAATGTTGCTACCGATGCCTCTCATCTTAAAAATATCAGACTTATTTGTTCAAGTAATTCCTAGTTTTCTAGCATCGAACGTTTTGTGCAACGAATTAAAATGTATTGACTACTTAGATCTACGTAGCCTCGGACCGATTGTCCATTAAATATCAACCGCATAGTATATTTACTTTCGTTTCTAGCGGTATTCTCGGCGTCTATGCGTAAATAATGCGTAAAACATCCTTTTGACCTTGACCCACTTTATCAGTATTACTATTATTATTAGAGGGTAGTTTCGAACAAGTTATTGCAGTATGTCCTAGTTTATTACAGATATTGCATTTGAGAATTTCTTTTGTACATTTAAAACTAAAATGTCCTGGTTCATTGCAGTTGTAACAAACGATAGAATTACTACCATTTTTAGTCTTTGCGTCATTGCTAGTAGGTTTGTTAGAAGAAATGTTGGATGGCTCATCTCCGTATGGACGCAACCTATCTGTTTCACGTGGTTGTTGCTTAATAGACTGAAAATATTCAAATATTAGTTCCGGTTCCCGACACTTCAATGCCTTCGCGCCTAATCTTAATGAACGGTCTTCGATTCCGTACAGTAAACAATCGACTGCCTGTTTACCCCTTTTTTTTTTTTTTTTTTTTGGGTGGGAAATCATCAAATAACTTCTCCCGCTCTGGGCGGAGCGAGAGGGCGTGTCAGACTTTTACTGACTAAAACCCACCCGTGTTCCTTCAGTTGCCTGTGCCAGGGGCCACGGTATCTCTTTCGAACAACCCGCGACCCCGGCAGGCTTCGGTCCTGGTTGACCCCGTCAGTTAGTGCTGACATCTCTTTGAGGCGCGCGTGGAACACGACGCGCCGTCGACCCGGGCCTGGTCCTTACCGGACGGCGAGCTGCCCATTGCTCGCCGTCCGCAAGCCCGCGCCTACGGTGGCCGGGAATCGGCTATTGATTCCCGACGCCCAGGGCGTCTCCTGCGGCGACTAGGGGCGCGAGGGCGCCAAGATTGCCTCTCCCTCACGCGCTCCGCCTCCTCCTTCGCTAGCATTACTGCTTCGCAGAAGGAGGCAACGGCTTCCCATGTACTCTCGCTCCTTACCATGGCCTGGATCAGGGCTGGACGCGAGAGATCGCCGCCGCCGATCGCCGCCGTGAGGACGCGGCGGTGCTCTGCCCAAGCTGGACAGACCTCCACCGTATGCTCCACCGTGTCCTCCGGGCGATCCACACAATGGTGACACCCGGGCGTTTCCTCCCGCCTTATCCGAAACAGGAACCTCCCGAAGCAGCCATGTCCGGTGAGGACCTGCGTCAGGCGGAAGGTGAGGACGCCGTGACGCCTCTCTAGCCACTCCTCAAAGAGGGGACTTATCGCCGCAATTGTGGCGTGCCCAGCCTGTTTACCCCTTATATCACACCGGTTCAACATATTAATTTTTTCGAAATAATATAATTCTAGTGATTCATTATAGTTTACGCGTTTACTTAACATTTCTGTAAGTAGCTCGGCATAATCGTCACTACTAGGGAAGGATTCTAACAATTTATGTTTCCATTCAGGCCACGAAAATGACATAGTGGGTAACGTTTGATACCACGTTTTTGCAACACCACCCAATTTTGGTAAAGCATAATGTATTACTTGATCATCGCCCCATTTGTATAACTTCGCACATTCATCAACTTTACTGAGCCACATTTGTATAGTTTGCCCCTTTACCATCGGATCAAAATCAGATATGACGTTTCCTAACATTGGATTATTATTAATTTCAGGACGATTATTTACTAAGGTATTTACTAATTTAGTCAGTAATAAATGAGTCACATTGTCAGTACTATTATTGGTACGTTTTACCGGGGAACATGATCGCTTACGATGACTCGACAACCTGGAGCCGCTGCCACTGCCATGTACACCTGCAGTCTTGCTGTCCTGCCGACGGTTGCAGCGACTGCTTCCACTCCTATGGCACCGCTCACGACGACCACGGTGATCGCTTCGGCTGCTACTGCTCCTCCGATGACGCCTACGATGATCATGATCACTGCTTCGGATACTGCCATTGCGATATTGCTGACGACGATTCTCGCGACGCTCCTGAGTACGGCTCCTTCGTGCAAATGAAACACTCGTGGCTGTATCATCACTCGCTGATCTACGCTTGCGCCGTTTCCTTTTTTTCTTTTCGATCGTATCGTTTTCTTTTATTAGACAACGAATTTTGATGGTTGGTCTCTTTAGGTGTCGCATTTCCATCTTCCATGTTGTTGCGTTAAAAACTTTACAATGTGTGCGTTTTTGCTAGCAATCTATAACTAGCATGTCCAATACCACTTCTGAGATGAAAGAGCAGTAAAGGTTTTCTTGAATAAAATACAGATTGCGAAGTAAAATTAAGATTATTTTAATACAGTCAGTTTGATGGCTGAATATCAAGTGCCATAATCAAATAAATCAATATAGATAATTGTCAACTGTTTCGACATGTCAGTTGACTACAGATAATGAAAATGCAAGTGACACCTGCATGTTGAATACTTAATTAAATATTATTAGGCTTACATTACTATGGTGGAGGAATCACGAACGAACGAAACAAATTAAATATTCTGAGAGACAAGGAGTAGGTACGTGTGTCGTTTCAACATGGTGTTAACCCGTAAACCTACTCACTGTATTACCTATTTTCTATATTTTTTTACAGTTGAGAAGAACATTACTCGATGTTTGTTGAAAGGCGAGAGCAAAGAGGACCTTAACCACAAAGAACCTTAGTTGTTGATGCAGCAGATTTTTTTTAAGAATTTCATGTATGTTTGTAGATAGGAGCAAAACCGTTTCTCTAGGCGCCACCGCAACCGTCATACCGCTAAAGGAATTAATACAACATAACATTCTCATGCTTCAAATTCCTTCTTTGACACATTTAACCTCTTTCGGTGAAACAAATGAATTACAAACATTTGAAATTAGAGAGAGAGACACAGGATCAAAGTCCTAGCAACATTGCCTGCATACATAAAATTGTTGGTCGAAGTTTCCAGATGTTTGCGCCCTTACGCCCTTTGGATATGAGGAGGGCAATTGTGAACATTTATATAACTAGCAAGGGAAGGCATTTTAACTGAACGTATGTGGAAATTCTTGGTAACTTACGCAGTTTCTGTCAAACTATGGGTACTGCGCGTGTAAGCTTTTACGAGTAAGTATATAAACTTATAAGATTGTTGATCGATGTGATTTTATTTTAGGAATGGGCTCGAGCAAGTATGCGCAAATTCATAAACTAACCCCTTTATTACGAAACACGGTTGTACTTTAGATCAGAGGATCAATTCTCGTGGAACGTTCAGTCTGATCTCAGTCTCAATCTGTCGCTGAGAAGCGATTGCGACTAGATTTTGAACGTTTTTAATTACGGGAATTGACTTTCTGGTTTAAACCACCGGCACCGCGCCAATTATTGAATTAAGAACCTATCTGTTATATATAGAAACGCAGTTCTTAATACAAAAATGAGAGCTTAGTTCGGTGCTAAGTGGTATTGAACTTTGCATAAATCGAAATAAAGTTCAAAATACAAATAGGTACTGTCTCAAAGTTTTAGGCTAGAACTAAAGTAAGATTTCGTTTTGTATGTATAAGACGGATTGAGTTTAGAAATTTTACAACAACAATATCGATACGAAGATCTCTATGCAATAACGCAAATACAATCAATGCTACTGCAAAAGTGCGTTTAGATGTCTGATAAATGAACTACAACTAATACTCAAGATGTTGAAAATATTTGACGCGTTTAGTATGGAAGCAATAATGTTTATTGCGGAAGTTTGAAATAAAAATACAGAATGAAACATGCTTTGGTTATTTTAAAATTCAAGATAAACAGTTCAGTTATATAAAATTGAATATAATGCGACATTCGTTCCGTTTTATGCAGAGAAAGAAAATACTGCTCATATTTTCGGAACATAGGTAAATGTTTTGCAGCATCTTCGGTTGAGCATAGCTTTTTATATGTATAGTCGTTAACGTAGCATTGATGTTCAATAGTACGTACTTACTTAATGAGCAGTAAGGGAAATCATTTTTGACACATTGTCATCATAGCAATTTCATACAACTAAGTATCAAAGAATGGCAGTTGCGGTTTGAATATACGGACAATTTATGTTGGTATTCGATTTGCTTAGTTTGTTAATTGGTTTGAGACATGATATTATATTGATATTCTATAACAGTTTGTTAGATAATTTAGTTTAAGAAGTTTATCCGTTATATTTTTTAATATTTGCTGTACAATTACTTTAATTTATTTATAGGTAAACGTAAAAACACCCTCAAATGTTTAAATCACAGCTATTTAGTGAAACTCAAAGGATGGTAACATGACTTCTTACTCCATCTTCACCGTAATATAAGCCTGTTTGCCTTGTTAAAATATGTAAGGCTCTTTCACTCAATATTGGATAATGTTCACACGTACATAATCTTGTTAACTTACTTATTGTTTGCTTATGTAACACAAGGAGCTCTTGTGCGACGTTTTTTGCGATGTTGGAAAACACGTTGGTATTATAAAAGAATAAGCTACGGTGGTAATCCAGGAAAAAAAAATATATTCCTTTTTTTTTATAAAAGGACTCAAACTGTTCGGTATCCTAGCTAAACCACGTTTAGCAAAAAGTATGCAAACAAAAACCAGGGTTTAAACAATGCCGCAAATACGAGACCAAGAAACTTTGTCGCAATGTTTCCAACGTTCATGGAAACATTTACAGAATTAGTACAAGATACATTTACACTAAAACTTTAGCCGTCCCAAAAATTAACGCGAACAAAGTTGCGGACAAAAGCTAGTTAGCAATTTCTTAAGTTAACCACAAACTTACAAGTTGGGTTTGCTTAACCCAACCGGATGCGAGTATGCGACGGTCAAAAGTAGGAGAAAACGGGAAATTTACATTGTAACGTTGGAAATGCTTATAGTCTTTAGGAGTATTACAAAAATGCGCGTAGATGCATAATTTCCTCGTTGAAATTGAATACTATTCGTTGGATGATATAAATAACAATTAATTGATAAAGATAGTTCGTTTTCTCTTCTACAATAATAATAAAGCGATTTTTTTATTACTTTATCTATTTATTTAGCAATAATCGTTCTCCTGATGCATGTTTAGGCAAAAACTCATCGAGAGCCGATTTGAGAGCTCTAATTTGCAGATTCTGTTGAATATAATCTGTCAAAATAATTTTTCTCATATAGAAAAAACGACTGGACCTTATTCAATTTTCTACTGGAAACAAGTCTGAATATCTCCGAGGTTCTACATCATTTTCACGTAGTGTTTATACCAAAATACTCTCCAATAATTGCTTAAAAAATATCAACATAAAAAAAATTGATACTTTGATTTTTTATTAAATAGAATAAAAGTACTATTCACTACACCTGCGATGCGCGATCGGCCTGGCTGGAGGCCTTAATTTCTTGAGGCATCCACGGGCAAGCCCGGTTAAGCAGACGACAACCTCATAGGTCGAACTGAGAGATGCCATTTATAAAAAAAAGATGCACGCTCAGTACCGAAATGTAAGAAACTGGAACAAAGTTAATTTACAGCCATTGATTACCGAAAAGTAGGTACCTACGTTAAGAATTTTCTATGATTCCTAAGAGAAACAGAGAAAATTGGTACGTAGTTTTATTTAATTAAGTTTCATATTCTGGCACCACAGAATAGCTGAATTTAATTATCAACGAACAGCGGGCCTTATTTTGACAAACAAGTAATTATTTCATAAGTCCATATTGACCAAAGTCTGTGCCAAAGTCGCCGAATTAATTGTTTTCTTTCTCATTTTCTTTTTGTTTCAGTAATTAGTTTTTAACGAAACTTGGTTGGAAATGAAATTATATTTCTTACTATTTATGAGAAAAAATAAAACGAAAAGTTATCCTTATTTGTATGTCACTGATTAATTTAAAAGCTGAAGCAAAAGTCTTGTGCGAAAAAGTGAGAATAAAAACGCAAAAACGCTAGAAATATTAATAAATATAAATGATTTTATTTCTGTAAGTAAGTTTGTACAAACACTTTTATACGGCGTTTCCTATCTGAGTACTCTGAAAATAAAGGCCTAAACAAACTCGGAGATCAGTCTCTTCAACGTCTGGACTTTAAAGTCCAGACGTATTTTCCCGTTACATCATTAATACTCATGAATACATCACTCATCACATCAATTATAACAGTGAGAACATTTACAGCCTCGAAGTGTCAGTTTTCATACTACTTGTTCTGTATCTGATCTTATGGACTTGACATAAATACTGTTAGGACATGACGATGAGGCGAGTCTGACTCCCACATATTGACGTAGTACTTGGTATTTAGATCCTTATCTTTAATGTGATCGGGCTTAGTAATAATGGACTTTGCTATATGAGTGTGGGAGAGGAAAATGTAGTTCTTTTTGCGGTTGCAAGGTTTCTCTATTGTGAAATAAGGAGATTCTAACTCCCTTGTGACAATGATGGACTTTAATTAAACAACAATAATATGATGAGTTATTTTTATTGCTGATATCTAAGAAAAATGCTTAATAAAAATACAATAAAAGAGAAAGTTTTATTGACAGATAAACTTAATCAATCGTCTGTGTAGTTAAATATTAAGTGGAGATATTCAATTCACATTATTATTTGAGTAAGAAACGTCTTTCAACTGTCTGATCGCAAATATTGTTACCTACTGTCAATTTCAATAAAAGTGAAAGAATGAATTTAATGAGTTAAAAGTTAGAAACATTTTAGTAAAGTATACTGAACTGGATCCAAGTTGTGGCACATTA
Organism: Amphipoea lucens; assembly: GCA_947508005.1. Lineage (NCBI taxonomy): Eukaryota > Metazoa > Arthropoda > Insecta > Lepidoptera > Noctuidae > Amphipoea > Amphipoea lucens. The sequence goes on from OX382374.1 coordinate 11,321,206, forward strand.
TGTGGATTGAAACGCTATGGAACGAATAAACTTTCTGACTTCAAGTGAACTTTAATTTGTGACAGAAGAAACTGTAGTTTTTTCATTCATGAATATTTTGATACATTATAATTTCAAATTGCAGCTGGAGTAGAGCAATTTTATGCGCCAATTTCGACTCGAGATTTGAGAGCCATTTAATTCTCTGTCTGCATGATAAAATAACTGTTTTAAAAAGTCTACACAGCGCCAAAATTAGTTCTAATACAAAAAAAAAAACCTAGCAACTAATGGTTTATAAGAAGTTTAATAATACCGTCATGATCTAGATATAATTATAGACTTCATAATAATGGGCACATACTCGTCAATATATTCAGATGGAACTTTTTGTTTCGTTAATTACAAGTCAACATGTTGCAGCATCTTATCCAAGAACTATGGAAAACCCCCAGTAGGTTGTAGTGGAATTTTTCTGTCAGAGAATTAAAGCGTTGCATAAGAAACATATAAATAATCGGTATTTCCATGAGAACCTCGAAGCTCAACGCAGCCACACGCATGAGCGACGTCAGTACGACTAGTACGACACAGACAAAGTTGTCGAAAACGTTATTACATTTGTTTGAGGTCGTTATGAAAGCGTTAACTTTGATTTTATCGATTCGCAAAAAGGTAATATCGACTGATAACCCCCCATGCCGAAATATATTGCATCGTAAAACGAGGCTTGTTTTTATTCATCATAGGTATCATAAAACGGCTTTCAATAGAGGAAATTAAGCTGACCATAAAATGCGTATCTCGAGCGATGTACGAGGAGTCCCACATGGATATTTTTAAGCCCGCTTAAGGTGGTAAGAAAGAAAAATATTGCCTCGTAAAAGTATAGGAGCCTGTTTAACAATGTGTCGTTAGAGAAGTTAGCAGTAATGTTTGTTTAAAATCAATGGTGTAACCAATATGCTTCGTGTTAAGGCCAATGACCACTTTGTATGCGGTGTTAGTCGCTCTGCCCATATTAGTGCTAAGTTAGAGCAGCATTTTCGTTTGCGGCCGATGTGTTGCATAACTGCGTACAATAACTATCATAGCGAGCGGCATTGTGTGCTATAGCTATTAGTGTACACCAAAATTGTTGTTATGAGTGTGCTAATCAGATTTTGTGCTATTGTACTTATTGGTTTAATCTGTATTTACGTTTGCCTTGAGTTGGGTTAGATTAAAATCCCAGACCCTTTAAATCCTGGTACTTACACAAATAAAATATCTTTCTAAATCTTCGTTTATCTCTAAGTTCTGGTTAATGACTTTAGCGTTGCGCGATAAGCAGCAGAAATATAACAATTTTACATATTTTTCGTGTTACATTGTTACTTATAAGTTATAAGTTTATAACACACTCAACACCGTCTCTAACAAGCACACAGAGAGGTTTTTTATCAAGAGCCGTGCAATCTTAACCAAGCTCGTAATTCAAAGTTAAGGGTGTTCAGAGTACTGCAGTTTTCTGTAATTTAATTCTGTGTGAGTGCACTGTAAAAATGAAGTTTGTTTTACTTGAGTGCAATGGAAACGTTGATCGTGTGGCTTGCAGACCAAATAAAATTTGTTATAACATTTGGAAGCGCCCGAGGAAAATTCCTTAATAAAAGTTTATTAACAAATATGATATGGCTGAATGTTGGAAATGTTTTTGAGGAAATTGGATTTTATTTGAGTTACGTAAAATGTTACTTTGGTGTTACAGTTTGGCGTAAGTTTTTGAATGAGTTTTTGTTTTGTTGGGAATTTATGTATCTACTTATTCTGGTTCTAAACACTATGTGCCAGGAGAAAGTTAGTAGTCCACAAAGGTTTAAAATGTAATAATAGCTTAAAGGTTGTCTTTAAAAGATCGCTCTTAGCGATAAGACCGCCCATTGTGTCACCCATTGTAAAGTTTCTATATTTAATGTCTGTAATTTATATGGTGTGCATAATAAAGAGTATTCTATTCTATTCTAATAGAGCTATGTAAGGATTTAACACTTAACGCTAAAGACTAGAATTATCTTCTCTATTGGTTTGAAAGTCCACTAAATACGCTTGACTTCCTGATCCTGATTAGTAGTATGGACAGCCCTTCATGAATGTTCAAATAAATGGAGCTTCCTGATAATTTTATTATTACGTCAACTTACATATTGAATGAGCACACTGAATATCCTGTTTATTTTCATAGTCAAAAGCACACAACATCGCATAATCGTATTATAATTTCATCAAATTCAACATTTATGAAAGAGAATGAATATTCAAAAATGTTACAATAGAAAGTCTCATAGTCCTTCTTATCCATCAAAATAATCAATTGATATAACTTCGATACATACCTATTATAAATTAGTCTTTTTTTGTCAGTGTGACCCCGTTGTTCTCCTAAACTACGCCACGGATTTTGATGCGGTTTCACCATCATTTAGAGTATTTATTCCGAAAGGTTTATAATACATTGATATTCAACTTACATATAAAATACTAGCTGCGCCCCGCGGTTTCACCCACAGAGCAGTTAAAACCTCTTTTATCTGTTCTGTGGTTTTACCCGCACAAGTCTCGATCCCGTGAAAATATCGGTATAAAAAGTATCCTATGTCCCAATCCAGGTCATGGTCTCCCCTTGTACTAAATTTCATTCAAATCCGTTCAGCCATTTTAGCGTAAAAGCGTAACAAACAAACATACAAAAAATCAAATCTATTCCCTTTATAAGATTACTCTTCTTTACTCTTTACAAGAAATCTCAGTGTTTTTTCAAGTCGTAAACATCGTGCGAAGCAGGGAGCGGGTTGCTAGTTATCTTATAGCTGAGACCACCTACAGTCGGTTGTATTCACCGGAATCGTTAACATATCAAGTTAGCAACTAACCACTAGTATCAAGTTGCAGTCGCTACTCGGAACTGTCTTCGTTATTTCTAATAGTTGACAGTAACAATAACATTATGACTGTGTTATGACCTGGCAAGAACAATAACTAATGTTTTTGCGAATTGAATACGATACTTTGTTGTAAGGTCAGGAATATTGATAAGGGATAGTAAGCTAGAAATTTTCATATCATTGTTTTCCTCCTACTTTATAATCATAATTCAAGTAGGTACCTATTATCTCGCAATTTTTGTTCCATTTTCTTAATAAATAAATAAAATAATAAAACAAGTTTTTAAAGAATAAGATTACGTAGAGATGAATATTATGAGTACAGAATAAAAAATAGTATTCATAATACTCATCTCTGCGCAACCTTTTCAATTTGTAAGTTTTTCTTTCCGTTTCGTGGTCGTCAATAGGTACACAGGGTAAGTTGTAGGGTTGTTGTTGGTTGAATATATAGGAGTATATTCAGCGGTTTTGACCTAAAACTTCTCAGATGCTAAAAGCTTTCTTGTCTTTTTAAGCAAATAAATAATGGCCCAACTACCACAAACCTTGGATTCTATTTAAAAGAAAAAACGCAAAACTCCTAAATTCTACTTTTATCCGTAGTGTTAAAATCTCAACGAATAGCCGTTGAGCTTTAGATAAAGATTTAACAACGACGATTTGTCCCTGAGTAATTTGACAAAACCTTTTTGTCCGTTCAACTTTTTAAGAAAATAGACTCCAGCTTTGTCAAGAGACAAATTTCTTCTCAGAAAAAACTGGCCTCAAATACTCTTGCGAATTGAAGCGAAATTTCGTCAAATGCCTCGTATCAAATGAGCTTAGCTTAAGTAATAAAACATCTCTTTAGTATCTGGATCAGGTCAATCAGCGGGCACAGGCAAAATACTTCAAGCATTCTATTCTTATATTGAATGTACTGATGAGGCCAAGAGGCGGCGAAATCCCAGATTGCCACATGTTTTCTTGAATTCAAATCACGGTCAGACTTCATATAAAACCAGCGAACCAAACCAGAGCTATTCGTTCTTCAAGTTTAAATTGCTTTGTGGCAACGTAACTGTCCCAGGCCAGGTGACGGCCACTCGTATCTACCCTACTCGCTACCCATTATGGCTTTCCAATTCCATTAATTCCACTAATGAGTCACACGGCTTTAATAACCCTCAACTGTTCTAATTGACTCCAGGTTTGTTAGAAAGTTGGACCGCTTGTGGCCTTCGACGATCGTTACTCAGCAAAGGCGTTAAAACTGCTTTGATAACTTTGTAGCGAACCTCGGGGTTAATAAGATACAAAACTTTGCAATATTTAGATAAGTTTTTAGTATGGGTTGTCGGAAATGGGCACAATATAAATTCAGAAACCAACTAATATCTAATGAAATTATGTGAGTAGGTTAGATGGTCAATACTTCAATAAGATATTAATGATATTCTTTCTTTTTTGTACTTAGTATTTTATTCATTTCTCAGATATATTGCAAACTATATGCAATGCAATGCAATTGCAATTTATGCAATGTATAATTTAGAAGCATTTTTTCAATTTTGTGAATGTGAATACCATGGATCCGTTTATTAAGTTATTATGATGTATGTAGATTTGAAAGAGCATTGCAGTTGAGAGTATGTCAATGTCTCACTCATGGTGGCGCGTGTGTTGGATCATTCGGTTCTCTACAATATGGTTGAGCTGGATGGTGCTGATCCACGTGTCATGTTCGTAAACGGCCGTCGGTTGCCAGTGTTGAGACTGGTCATCTCTTAACTGCCAGGGCTCATTATTAATCTTATATTTTAAATTGTTTCTTCTTTTTTTTACATTGTTCTCACATATTAAGAAACAAGAATAATGTACCCAGGATTTTGTAATATCTTGATTTAAATGAGTGTCTTTGGAGTTACTTGCCCGTTCTTCTCCATAGAGATCTGCGTTTTGGAATGGGCAATTAGCTTCAACTTTCCGACTGACTGACTTTTGGACAATTCAAAAGTGCCTATAAATGGTTTTATTGAAATAAATGCTTTGAGTGTGATGTTGAAAATAATAATCTCTTGATAATCCCGTTGCTTTCCCGAGTACTAAAATATAAACTTTTACCATCAGTTTACAAAGTTACACAAAGAACTGTTGTAAAATTCCCGCCAACGCGCAATGTAATAAAAGACTTGGCCATGTATGTATAAGGAGACAAAGTAAGAATCCAGAAAACTGTATAAGGATTGAAGTGCACTTGATTCTCTTTACAACCACGTCACATCCTTTCGTGGCGGACAAAGAGACCAGCTGATGTGACTCATGTGAAATGTGGACATTATATGGAAAATTCTCTAAATATTTTCACCCATTTTTAGCAACAGCACATCAAAATAGACACAAGAAAAGTTCGCTGTTTCGGTTTCACTTGAATGGAAAACGCAAACGTTCTGAATACAAATACAGACCTAAAAGAACAGCTATTTTTGGAAAAAAGGACAAACTAGAAAAATGGGATGGAGTAAAATTAAAAGATAAAAACGAGAGCGGAAAACTGGAGGGTCGAAATGAAACTTTGATGTTTTGATACAGTCATGTTCCAGCATGGTTGAAATACGTACTAACGTTAGTAGATGAATCATACCATACCGGACTAAAAGTTAAAGCGAGTTGTGTTTAACATAAAACAAATGAATTTTCTGATAAAATACTTAAATAAACAAGCATGAAAATTATCATGAACATCGCCTATCAGCACCTATCAATAGATCGTGTTTATACAGAAAACTAAAATGTCAATGCGAAATTTAAATGACAACCGTGAAAGCAAAATCCCACTGAATTCAGTTAAAAAGTCGGCATCCAAAAAAAATAAAAATGAACAAAAACCAATATTTTAAAGGCTCGACGCTTCAATGGTACCAATAAATATTTCCAATTCAGGAAGTCAGCCCACTCGCAACTACGGTAGGCAATATACTCTTCCGATTATTATCGGTTACGTGTTACAGCGCAGTAAACTATCGGCTACGAAATGCCATTTCTGTTCAGGGTATACCACGAATCATTACTCTTCGACTAAATACAAATCACCTCTGAATTAATCAACTCAGATTATATTCTCCTCTATAGTAACCTACTCTTTCCAAAAGCCCCTCTTAAACGTGGCAACGTGACTTTTTGACAACTTTTAGTTGTTCAGTATAAGGCTGATCACACATAGAACGCGCCACGCGATGGGCGCGGAAAACGGAGCCAAATTCCCCGCGTGGAAGAACGTTTTTATTGAATTTGTATGTAAAATAGCGGGGCTGCAACGCGCCACGCGACGGGGCGCAGATAACGCGCCCCGTCGCGTGGCGCGTTGCAGTGTGTGATCCCCCTAAGCTGCCGTTTAAATACTCGATCTTCCTTCTCTAGTAGGTATACTGCACTCACCATCACTTTCGTCTGAAACTAATATAACATCGACCAAACTGACTGGTATTTCTAGGAATTTATCATAATTGGTTTGTTTATTCCTAGTTCAGGTAGAATCCAATCATTTCTTACCTACCTCTAGTTTAAGGCCCTATTTTGTAAATATTTATGAAAATCAATTATTTCAATAAAAAATTTCAATTTCATTTCAATTGACCACTTTACTCAACCAACAGCGCATGGATCCAAAGCTGAAATCGATCCCTCTGTCTATCACAGAGGGATCGATTTCAACTTTGGATTTTGGTTGTTTGCGGTCTGGTTACAGATAAACTGATAGGTATTAACACCAAAGGAGGATACTGTTACCCGTTGTATATACAGGGTGACAGGAACATGGACGCGCAAATTGTAACCATGAATTCAGCACATGATTCTAAAAATGTCAACGCAGGGGGTTCCAGAATCATGTAATAAGATCCATGGTAACAGGCTTCTCGTCGATGTCCTTGCCACCCTGCACCCTAATTGCGTAACACACTATCTATCTCAATCTGTATCATTTTGAAGGATATTGCTAATCCATTGCTTCATTATGTTCGAAAAATTTGTCTGCTCAATAACGTAAATAACGCAATGAATCTTGTTGGAACTGTCAAAATTAACCCCATTGCTATTGATAGTGTGTTACGCAATCACCCCGCTATATTTATTCAGAGAAAATCTTTCATTAATGAGAAACAACATTATTCTTCTCATTCTTTCGACATCTGTCGGCTCGTCGGCTAATTAGCATCGACAGTGCTTCTCATTCTTAATTAAATTTCGCCTCGGTTTCATCTTCAAATACTCGTAATATCATGAATTCAGTGAGTTTTCTTTCAATTGAAAAACACCAATAGGCACTACAAATTGTAAGCAATTTCAGATCTAATGAAAAGATGTTTTAAATTGATGTAGATTTATCTATACTTATAACAAATCTGTAGAGAGGTCAATTCTGTACATGAAATATATTTTCAAAATAACTATCAGGGGGTGATTAGTGATCGATACTGATGCCAAAAATGCAATCAGTAAAATTTTTGTCTGTCTGTCTGTCTGTCTGTCTGTCTGTCGGTCTGTATGTTCCTTATAGAAACAAAAACTACTAGACGGATTTTAACGAAACTTGGTACAATTATTCTTCATACTCCTGGGCAGGTTATAGTATACTTTTCATCACGCTACAATCAATAGGAGCAGAGTAGTGAAGGGAAATGTTGGGAAAACGGGAGAAGTTACTCCATTTTTTAAGCTTCCGTCGCGTGTGCAACCGTAATGGTTAAAGTTACATAGAAATCATGTATGACGGAAATATTCTACATAAAATTGTCTAAAAAATATCCCGCAACAGCATATGTCTATCTTTTATGGTTGACTCACAATAACACGTGTAATTCCTGATAGCTTGGCAGTTCGGAGCATTCTGATTATATTTGTTTACTCTTACGTTTATAATACTCTCACTCATCCCTAATTTAAAAAAGTTAACATTATTACCTATTCAATAAAAAAAGAATCATAGAAATCGGTATAGAAACACCAAACATATACATGAAATAAGCCATCGCGCATCGCCATCGTGAATACTGATTCATGCTATAAGGATTATTTTTGTGTAACGGTTGCCGCGCTCGACACGGGTCGCGGCGGCGGTAGCCCGGTAGGGTATAAAAAGGCGGGGGGAGGTCCGAGTCCGAGAGCGAGCTTCATTCAATATTTGGCTGTTGATGCGTTCAGAGCGTTCGACCTTATTGACAGACAATAATTGATATTGAGAAACCGTGCTTATCAGCGCGACTTTTAGTCTTTAAATAGTTTATTTGAATTTCTTTTGTTGTTATTTTGTAAAATAGGTATGAGTTGTTTTGGTAGTGTTTAAATATTCGTTCAAATTAAAAATTATTAAGCGTAGGTACTTTTATTAATTAAAGTAGTTATAAGTATTTGTTTTTAAGTGAAGTAGGTATAGGTAGATAGTATTGCACAGGCGTTTCAGCTTTATTTTCATTTCTTTTTTGTTGTGAGTTGTATATATTTCTGGTTATAATTCTATAAGAATATTTTAGTTTAAATAGTCACTTAGATTTTAAGTGTAAGGTAGCTAAAGTTAGGACCACGTATTAGTTGTTTTGGTAGTGTTTAAATATTCGTTCAAATTACAAATTATTAAGCGTAGGTACTTTTATTAATTAAAGTAGTTATAGGTATTTATTTTGAAATTTTACACAATGGTTCCCTTTATAATGTAGACAAGGAATTAGGAAGGATTTTTTTAAATTCAACCCCTAAGGGAGTTAAATAGGGGATGAAAGTTTGTATGAAAGTCCGTCAGTTTTAAAGTTAGGATGTTCAAATTTTGTGTTTAGGCTGACGACTAAAAATTAATATATACGTATCTCAGCGTTTTTGATAATTCCAACCTTAAAGGGTTAAAAAGGGGGATGAAGTTGTGTATGAAAGTCCGTCAGTTTAAAAGTTAGGGTCTTCAAATTTTGTATTTAGGCCAACGATTGAAAATTAATTTATACGTGTCTCAGCGTTTTTGATAATTTCTCCCCCAAAGGGGGATGAACGAACTGACTGAAATATCAACGCACAGTCTAAACCGCCGGTCCTAGGGACATGAGTTTTGGAGGTTGTGTTCTTTGTGCAGAGTAGGTATCGAATAAGAAGGGGTTTTTGGAAATTCAACCTTTAAGAGGGTGAAAAGGGGGGATTTTGTTTGTATGAAAAATCTTATTTATTGAGTTAATAACCTTGAAACTTGGCACGAATACTTATCTAAGTAAATTATGAAGTATGAAATTTTTCGTTTTTCTAAAATACCCCCTAAAGAAGTAATGGGGGGGTGTTAAAATTTGTATGGAAGAATTTTAACGCCCTGTCCGATTAACTTGAAACTCAGTATTTATACTAAGGACTAAAAATAATTAATAACATGTATCAGGGTTTTTCAAAAATCTACTCCTAACTGTATGAAAAGAGGTAGTTAATTTTAAAGGGGAGGATTTTACTGCGTGGCTTGATTAGCTCGAAAATTGGTATAAATAAACTTTGAGTCAAGTTATGAACACATCTTAAACGATTTTTCAAAATTCTACCCCTGTGGGGGTGAAAAGCGGGGATAGTTTCTTTGAAAAATCTGATTCCTTTGTTTTATAAACTTAAAAATTGGCCCGAATACTTATTTATTTAAGTTAATTATAAAGATCATACCAACATACATTTTCGAAACTTTTAGAGGAAAGTACGAATTTCACGCGGACGAAGTCGCGGGCAGAAGCTAGTGTTAAATATTCCGAATACTTGAAGAAAGATTTTCTTTTAATGTAAGTAGGTACCTAAGCAATGTCGCTGACCTCAACGACACATGACCGCAATGCAATGTGAAAAAAAAAAGACCACAATACAATTCAAAATTGAAATGTATTTAAGTAATGTATTCAAACTAACTGTATCACGATTGAAAATCAATCAACATACATATGCAATTTAAAATGATATCGTAACGATATTACGTAATCGAATTGAACCTGTCTGTCATCGGGCAGTGTGGTCAGTAGGTCTATTAAATAATTTATATCTGCTGCAAAGTAATCCACTGAAAGGAATCTTCCATTCGAGCTGAGGCCAAGGCTATAATATTACGCAGCCTTAAACGGCTGTATAACGATTATTGTGTACAATTCTGGCCTCTTTTTACGTTAAAAACTATTTAGTTTTTGTACGTGGCTTGATTTTGTTCTAATAGGTAGATGTGTTCAAAATCTCATAAAATGGTTCTACCGTTTCTTACGGTTTTATGCACAGATTAGGATGTATAGTCACACTGTAAAAACGTAATCTGCGTTCGCGATTTATTTGCCAAAAATGTAAACAAATATGCATTAATGGAAAAATAACTTTAATTTCTTCACAATAAAGCTCAGTTTACGCTACAACTTCAAACATTTTTATACCTTTTTGAATAGTGCTAGTCACTTTGAGATCAACTTAATCGTCATTGAAATAAAATTGATATTTGTTCAACTTGAAATAGGGTGGGGGTGTGCAGCACTGCGCACTTTTACTATAGGTAAAGTGAGCTGTCATTCTACCTGATGCTAGAGATAGACAAAATTGGCAGTTCATTTCAGGCTCACTTCGACTAAGTTTTCACAGTTAGATTTTTACAGAATAGACTGGCCCTAACAGCGGCGCTGACCAAAAATCTTAGACCTTGTCACATTTCATACTGATTTCTACAGTTCCCCTTTCTACCACCGGGTCAGATAAGTTAGTGGCACTATAAATAAACTCATTTCATTCACGAATTGTTCGCAATCTTTTCTGTCTGTTTATTTTCGCGCAATTACGTATAGAAACATTGTGCGTATATTATTGTCATTTGAGCGTAAGGTCATTGACTCTGATAAGACCATTACTGTAACATTTTATGTATCCTAATGTAAAATGTGTACAATCGGTTATATCTGTACCTTCATTTGTGTATATTTATATGTTGAAGTCAGATGACAATATCATTCGCAACTATGTGGTAATTATATTGCTTGCGATTCATTGCCTTTAATTATAGATATACTAATCTGTGCTAGTAGTCCAGCCACGATTCTGTTCACCTTCATACGATGATAGAATACTATTACGGTTTTAAATAAAATCGTTGATACGTTCTAAGGACAATTAGGTATATGATTCATGACCTTCCATAATGTTTGGCAAATTAGGAATTTGAGCTAATAATATGGCTGATTTACATTAATTGCATTATTTAATTAGCGATTTTAGTTAAAGAAGTTATGTGTCCAAACTTCAGTCCAATTGTGACAGTTTTTCATTGTGAAGTGTCACATATAGACGTCAGGGGACTTAATCAATGCAAACGTAAAGGCTCCCGCAGACAGGCGCCACCTGTAGGGGCCGCCTATCCTTTGTATGAATGTTCGTACGTTTACCGCTATGACAATAAGTAATTATTTTAAATAACATTAACATAGTGCTCACCTAATTTTTTTGCATGTTTATTCATACTACAAAATTTAATTCGAATGGGTCACATGTACAGTGGCCTCCAAAAGTTAGTTGACATTTTTCCACTCCAGCTGTGATTCCACATTAGGATTTAAAAATATGTATATAATTTGGTTATCCTGAGGGATTGCTTGATTATTTTTTATGATGTCATAAAATAATTTCGCGGTTTCACCCGCATTAATTTAGATCCCGTGGGAATGTCGGGATAAAAAGTATCCTATGTGTTAATCCTGGTTATAAACTATCTGTGTGCCAAATTTCATCCCAATCCATTCAGTCGTTTTTGCGTGAAGTAGTAACAAACATACAAACACACTCGCAAAATTTTGCCTTTATAATATTAGTGTGATAACTTATTTTTAATGACAGTCAATTTATATTTTATAAGTATCTAGATCTCCGTGGTCACTAGCCATGCATATGAGCGCCCTAGCTAGAATTATAGATTTCTAAATAAGTTTTTGTAGTCTGTTGAATCCGACCCCAACCAGACGGTTTGTTCTCGCGCGATATGAGCACTGGAAAGTATTCAGTGTTTATTCAAAGAGCAGAAACGATTTCTATTTATAAACTTTGAGACTGGTTACCAAAATGTTTTGTTCAATACTTATTGCTGGTCATCCCTGGCTAATAAGAGTGGCAGAAACCGCACCTCTGATAGCCACCACAAGGAGACACATTACCACCGTTAGGCCGCAACGTTCTCATTTGTAACGCTACGGTTTGCTAGAAGAGCGGTGGCCGGCACATAACGGCCGCAGCGACGGCTGTCATGAAAATGATGGCATAGGGTTTGACTTAGCGGTGACAAAAACGCTCTCTAGGGAAACGCACCAACTTACTTTCATAGATAACGTTTCAGTGACGTCCTTCGCATGTAAATGGCGGACGCTATATGGCGGTCACCTCTCTTCGTTTCTGAAGGAAACTGCTGCTATTGATTTATCATAAGTGGTTTCAAAGAGAGGGATGTATTATTCGTGTTTGATTTACCGTAAGTAGTGCATCATTAAAACGCTCCTCTGATAGCCACCACAAGGAGACACATTACCACCTATAGGCCGCAACGTTCTCATTTGTAACGCTACGGTTTGCTAGAAGAGCGGTGGCCGCCAGATAACGGCCGTGAAAAAAAAAACAGTTTCCCTAGAGAGCGTTAACGTTATCTCTTAGCGATAAGACCGCCCATTGTGTCACCCATTGTAAAGTCTCTATATTTATGTCTGTAATTTATATGGTGTACATAATAAAGAGTATTCTATTCTATGAAAGTAAGTTGGTGATTCATAGATAATAATCATCGTCATTTGCATGTAAATGGCGGACGCTATATGGCAATCACCGCTGTTCTAGGAACCTGTACCTTTAACCACTCTGTGACTGAAATAACCTCTGATAACGGACAGCTTAGACCACTGAAGGAAAACACACGAAATTGGAAACATGTTTTCCTCTCAAGCGTTCGATTGCAAGACAGATTACGCGAACATAGATAGAACTGCTATGATAGCAAAGGTTTGGCTTCCTAAACAAGCGGTGAACGGTTACACAATAATGGCTGTCCAAATACAGAGCGTTTTTTGACACCGCGAAAAAGCGAGATTTTCTTGACAGCCATTACAATACGACGGCCACCGGCCTTTTAGGAAACCGTAGCTCAAAAAAGTACGAGTATTCAACATACAGTTCCTGAAAGAGCTGCTATTGATTTATCATAAGTGGTTTCAAAGAGGGGGTGTATTATTCGTGTTTGATGTACCGTAAGTAGTGCATCATTAATCATTTAGGGAACTTCAAGTGTAGGTATGAGGAGTAGCTTTCAGGATGTTAGGCGGTGGTTCTTTTGTGCTTAAATCGTTTTTTTTTGTTGGGAGCATATGTTTGAGGAATATTATAAGTTGGTTCTAATAGAACTAACCAATTACAAGGATCATAGAAAGACCTTACAAATATCCATATTATTGTAAGACCACCTACTGTGATTGATTATTTTGCTCAAAATTGAACTCTATTATAAAGGCTTGTTTTGCTCGCCTTGTAAGCAAAAGAGCTATTACGCAAAATTATGGGTCTTTTATTTGAATGTTAATACATATATATGCATTCTAAATTTCTAAAGAAAATAAAATTGCCCCACTGCATTAAACTTTAAGAAATTGATTCTTTTTCACTGTGTATGAATAGCTGAGTAATACTCGTACGACTATAGTTGGCAACTTGGCATCCTTTGTGTAGTCTCCATTATTTCATGGTCAAGAATCTATGCCATCTATAAATGACTCCTAATTTGTGATATCAACAAAAGAAAACCCCAGTTAGATTCTATTCTGCAGACCCTGAGATTCTTTATCTATCGCTGACATTTGAAGACAGATGGTAGCTTGTATTACACTTTCTATTGTTACTGAATCCTTTTAGGATTCTTACCGAGATGCCTACTAAGATAACAATGGACGAATAAAATTTATGATCAGCTCCAACTTGACTGTTTAAAAGGCTCGGCCTCATCATATTTACATAAAATAACAACAAACCTTTGACGATGATATTTTTACAAACGTTCACACCTACACGCGAATTCCTTGTTTCTATACGATTTGAGATTTTTGCGGTTTTCGCTTCACATTAACTCTGATTTATTTGTTTGAGTGTGTCCTTAAATATATTGGAAACTAGCTTCTGCCCGCGACTTCGTCCGCGTGAAATTCGTACTTTCCTCTAAAAGTTTCGAAAATGTATGTTGGTATGATCTTTATAATTAACTTAAATAAATAAGTATTCGGGCCAATTTTTAAGTTTATAGAACAAAGGAATCAGATTTTTCAAAGAAACTATCCCCGCTTTTCACCCCCACAGGGGTAGAATTTTGAAAAATCGTTTAAGATGTGTTCATAACTTGACTCAAAGTTTATTTATACCAATTTTCGAGCTAATCAAGCCACGCAGTAAAATCCTCCCCTTTAAAATTAACTACCTCTTTTCATACAGTTAGGGGTAGATTTTTGAAAAACCCTGATACATGTTATTAATTATTTTTAGTCCTTAGTATAAATACTGAGTTTCAAGTTAATCGGACAGGGCGTTAAAATTCTTCCATACAAATTTTAACACCCCCCCATTACCTCTTTAGGGGGTATTTTAGAAAAACGAAAAATTTCATACTTCATAATTTACTTAGATAAGTATTCGTGCCAAGTTTCAAGGTTATTAACTCAATAAATAAGATTTTTCATACAAACAAAATCCCCCCTTTTCACCCTCTTAAAGGTTGAATTTCCAAAAACCCCTTCTTATTCGATACCTACTCTGCACAAAGAACACAACCTCCAAAACTCATGTCCCTAGGACCGGCGGTTTAGACTGTGCGTTGATATTTCAGTCAGTTCGTTCATCCCCCTTTGGGGGAGAAATTATCAAAAACGCTGAGACACGTATAAATTAATTTTCAATCGTTGGCCTAAATACAAAATTTGAAGACCCTAACTTTTAAACTGACGGACTTTCATACACAACTTCATCCCCCTTTTTAACCCTTTGGGGTTGGAATTATCAAAAACGCTGAGATACGTATATATTAATTTTTAGTCGTCAGCCTAAACACAAAATTTGAAGATCCTAACTTTAAAACTGACGGACTTTCATACAAACTTTCATCCCCTATTTAACTCCCTTAGGGGTTGAATTTAAAAAAATCCTTCCTAATTCCTTGTCTACATTATAAAGGGAACCATTGTGTAAAATTTCAAAATAAATACCTATAACTACTTTAATTAATAAAAGTACCTACGCTTAATAATTTGTAATTTGAACGAATATTTAAACACTACCAAAACAACTAATACGTGGTCCTAACTTTAGCTACCTTACACTTAAAATCTAAGTGACTATTTAAACTAAAATATTCTTATAGAATTATAACCAGAAATATATACAACTCACAACAAAAAAGAAATGAAAATAAAGCTGAAACGCCTGTGCAATACTATCTACCTATACCTACTTCACTTAAAAACAAATACTTATAACTACTTTAATTAATAAAAGTACCTACGCTTAATAATTTTTAATTTGAACGAATATTTAAACACTACCAAAACAACTCATACCTATTTTACAAAATAACAACAAAAGAAATTCAAATAAACTATTTAAAGACTAAAAGTCGCGCTGATAAGCACGGTTTCTCAATATCAATTATTGTCTGTCAATAAGGTCGAACGCTCTGAACGCATCAACAGCCAAATATTGAATGAAGCTCGCTCTCGGACTCGGACCTCCCCCCGCCTTTTTATACCCTACCGGGCTACCGCCGCCGCGACCCGTGTCGAGCGCGGCAACCGTTACACAAAAATAATCCTTATAGCATGAATCAGTATTCACGATGGCGATGCGCGATGGCTTATTTCATGTATATGTTTGGTGTTTCTATACCGATTTCTATGATTCTTTTTTTATTGAATAGGTAATAATGTTAACTTTTTTAAATTAGGGATGAGTGAGAGTATTATAAACGTAAGAGTAAACAAATATAATCAGAATGCTCCGAACTGCCAAGCTATCAGGAATTACACGTGTTATTGTGAGTCAACCATAAAAGATAGACATATGCTGTTGCGGGATATTTTTTAGACAATTTTATGTAGAATATTTCCGTCATACATGATTTCTATGTAACTTTAACCATTACGGTTGCACACGCGACGGAAGCTTAAAAAATGGAGTAACTTCTCCCGTTTTCCCAACATTTCCCTTCACTACTCTGCTCCTATTGATTGTAGCGTGATGAAAAGTATACTATAACCTGCCCAGGAGTATGAAGAATAATTGTACCAAGTTTCGTTAAAATCCGTCTAGTAGTTTTTGTTTCTATAAGGAACATACAGACCGACAGACAGACAGACAGACAGACAGACAGACAGACAGACAGACAGACAGACAAAAATTTTACTGATTGCATTTTTGGCATCAGTATCGATCACTAATCACCCCCTGATAGTTATTTTGAAAATATATTTCATGTACAGAATTGACCTCTCTACAGATTTATTATAAGTATAGATTAGAATATCGATGACCAATTTCGAACACGACCTACAGCATAGCAATGCCGTAGGTCGTGTTCGAAAAACAATAAATTATACCCATTTAATGACAATCCTTTACCTTGACACTAAATTACTACAACCTCCTTGAAAAAGGAAATAAAAATGGTAATGCGCATCTAGTTTAAAATATGTAGGTATTGTCAGAATTTTCTAAACTCATCATAAACTCATCAAACTTTGGATTGATCAATAACAAAACAGGTTACAATAATCAGTCAGATTTTTCCACAATAACTATCTACTAGAACAGTCCACTACTAAACACTGGCCTTGCTTGAACAAGGCCGCGACGAATTATTCTAGTTGTACCCATTATACGGATTATACCGTAATAATCACAACGCTTGGTCTACCAATTAGTGATAAATTGAGGCTTGAATTCTAGCAGTAGGAATATTACAGGCTTTTTGTATTAAAATCAAGCAATCGCTTAGTACTGGGGTGTTTTGTGATGGCCATTTTTGTTTTGCAATGGGCCTTATCAAACCTTTACAAAATGTAATATACCGAGTTATGTTGTTAGCGGTTATAAATCTGATCCTCTGGTCCATCAATTTATTTTGCTATTGGTGGATCAGATGAGAACACAGTAAATCAAGAGCAACAATCAAAGATAGATAGAAAAAACCTTGCAGTCTTTGACGAACAATTCTACCTTATCTAAATACGTACTTTTCTTGTGGTGCAGACATGATCCGTGGAGGCGGCACATGCTCGCCGTTTGCCCCATGCGGGCGCTACCTTGCTCTAGTCGCCATCCTCGCGCCACCAGACGCTTCCAGTCCAGTCTACATCTCGATCCTTATCGTCACTCCATAACACTTCACTGGTATAACACTATTCGTCACACCTAACATCTTTTGTACACTAAAACACCGCAGTTGATTTAGTATACTGGCTGTTTTTGTTTACTTTTTTTAGGCTGTGGAAATCCGTTAATTACACGTGCAGAGTAACAAATTGATCTGAGATGACCTTCTTGCTGAGTGATAATCTGATAATATAATAAAATAATTAGGTTTTTCATCGATCAATCAGGTTTAAGGATAAGTGTATGTAAACGGTACGATTAAAGACGCTCTATTGTATCGATGATCGATATCGGTAGACAATATATGATTGTGTTGACATTATGGTAAAATGCAGATTATGGTATTCTTATGGTACTTAGAATTTCATGAGTATTACACACTAAGATGACGTCATTGTATAATAAGACGTTTTAATCAGGCGTAATCCGGCTAATTATTTATTCACTTCGTGCTGAACTGCTGAATCTATTTAGCAAACTTCGCTTGTAAAACCCACATTTATTAAGAAACTCGATCTACGTAACTAGAGGAAAACTACCTACTTTAAAGGCGTAATTTACACTTCTAAAATAAATCTAGAAATTTGTATTTCTTAATTTAGTAAAAGGCTTTCAAGCGAATGCTGTTTTATGTTTCTTTGAAAGAAAATATTTAAATAGACGGGAAACCAACAAAATTCAGCACAGATTGTTTGCCTACTTCAGTATGTCGACGAAACAACAAAGACATCAGTTATGCAGATTTTAATCTTCTTAAAAGCGGGGGCGTACGGCGCAGTGTATCGTCTTTAAGTCTTTAACTTTAATGTTGCTGAGCTAGCGAGCTAAACGCCTATTAACACGGTATTTACCTTTTAAACACATTTAAAAGATTAAACTATTTGTTCAAGATTGTGTTAGCCTTGCTTTTATGCTAGCCGAAAGACTAAAACTTTTGTTGCAGTAAAGACAACAACAGATTAATATCTATCTTAGAAAAAAATGCATTTTGCAGCCGCCATCTTAGATTTTCATTTTGACCTCACTATCGGCTTCAGCACCCTCGAAAACCATCAGATACGACACCCATGACGAACTTTTAAAATTTTTGCAGCCGCCCTCTTGGATTTTCATTTTGACCTCCTGTCCTGTTGGCTTCAGCACCCTCGAAAACCATGAAACCTATCTCTCTTTCTCTTTCTATTATATAATAAAAAGTCGCATGGAAGGGGGCAATTCGCTTTTCGTTACGTGACGATATCTACCAGTTTACTCCTACCGCAAGCTCCGTTAAAGAACTTCGTTCCAAAATCTAACCAGTTCCTAACAGAAGCATAGACAAAGCAAAACAAAAGAAGTCCAACGATATAAAACAGGTGCGAATCGTGACAGAGACAAAATGCACATCATAAGTTTAGTGGCTAAAGGAGAAACGTTTTTACAAAATAAATGGATGAATAACGTCGAAAGGAGAGAGTATACCCCGAAAACAAATGACAACACCAAACAACAGTTGTCATTGATGAATCGTAGACGAGTCGAACGGAATGTCATTCATGAATACCCCCGCCCTACCTTACCTTCCGAACGGACGGGGAACACACTGGACAATCATACTAAAACTATATGGGGGAAGGTCAGTGCGACAATAGTTTTTCCATTGATGACACAATGCAATGGAAGTATCCTAAGATTTTCGGTGAAATTTTCATTTATTTTCGGTTCGTTCGATATAACCGGTTTTGATTGAGTAAAGGTCGTATTTATTATTACAACTTCCGTTTGACATTTATAAGCTTTCAAACACGTGTTTATTTCGATTAGACACGTGATTGAAACCCCAAACGTGATCAAATATTCTACAATCATTTATGTACCTACTAGCTCCCGTGGTTTCACTCGCGTAAATGTCGATCCCGTGGGAACGGGATAAAAAGTAGCCTATATGTTAAACCAGGGTGTCAGCTACCTCCATACAAATTTTATCAAAATTGGTCCAGCCGTTTGAGCGTGAAGAAGTAACAAACATATAAACACACACACACACTCACAAACTTTCGCCTTTATAATATTAGTGTGATGTGATGTGTGTGATGGGATGTGTGTGATGTGATTCAAATTATTATTCGCATTAAATTGAAAATGAGTAACTTTATGAACAATTAAATGTTGTTTCACAATCACAATAAAAACAATGACTCCGAATTGAGTTACATCCTATATTTTATTCAAAAGACCTACTCATTATACATTTGGGAATAATAAAAGTATCTTAACTAACACTCAACAATTAATAGCTACCGCAGACAGGCGCGAAGCAACGGTACCTACGACGCGATTCTGGTAGAATAATTTCCATAAGGTTTTCATAGACATTGTTCTACTCGTTTCGCGTCGCGCCTGTTTGCGGCCTTAATTAAATACAGGGTTACAAAGATGAACTTTAACAACTTCTGGAGATACCAAGTTAAGGATTTATTTATGGTAATGAAAGTCTTCCCGAGTGTATGATTTTGTTAAAAGTATAGGTAGGTTAGGTTAGTAGAGAGGCCACTGCAAATTGCCACCACTGCGGAGGCAGCCTGGATTCCGCACAACACACGCTCGAGGAGTGCCCTGCGTGGGCCTCCGAGCAGCGGGTCCTGGTTGCCAGGATCGGACGAGACCTGTCTCTGCAGTAGTGAGGGCTATGCTGGCAGAGACAGAGAATTGGACGGTAGTAGCCTCCTGTGAGACTGTGATGGTCAAGAAGGAGGCCGCCGAGCGGGACCGGGAGAGGGCTGATGAGGGCTGATCCTGCTCGGAGAAAGAGGCGTCGGGGCGGGACCTTTGGAGTCGCGGGCGCACAGAGTGGGGACTCTGTCCTCCCACCAAGTGACCCTCGGGAAGCCGGTGGCACAGTGGTCACGTGCTGCCGTGCATAGCGAGGCTTGGGGGGGGGGCATCACCAGTATCCCCAGGGATGTGCCTTAATGGAGTTGCACGGGAGGGTTCCGGAATTGGTATTTTAAGAGGAACCGGGACCACCCTTATGTGATGATGGTGGTCACTGGCGTGGTTTTAGTGAGGTGAAAAGCCCACACTCCCCGACCTCCCCCCTCCCCGGAGGTCGGGTGCCTTTTGAAGGTTTCCCCCAGAAATAAAAAAAAAAAGAGTAGGTTAGGTAGTCAACCCGATTATTATCCGTTATCAATTTATCAAATGTCCTAAATAAAATTTAAGTAACAATTAAAATTTAAGATAACGCATTACGCAACTCAGGCCCCCAACATACAGGCGCTGCCTAGTTTAGGGATCACTGTTCAAATAAATATGTTAATAATTATTCTAGTTACAGTAACCATACAAATAATTATTTTTATAAATTTATTTTGTAACAATGGACCAATAAATTGTTCTTATTCATATTCTTATTATTTTATAAACGGTCTCTTAATTTTATTTAACTGTTGTTCTCAAGATACTTTGTAGATTAATGTAATAAATTATATAGAAAATGTAATTATTAAATACTCTAGGTACGGTTATTTTAAACTTCTATTGTATCTTTAATACGACTGAAATAAATAAGACTTTCCTTGCAATCAAACAATATCAATGTTTTCTTGTAACTGCAAATAATGTTCGTGACTAATAATGATGATTAATGGCAATGCAGCCTGGGTCAATGGAAAAATAAAAATTATGAGTCATGAATGAGTCATGAATTTATTATACATAACGTTTCACTTATAAGATTGGTTTCGAAGAGTTAAAACTCAAACAAATCGTGCTTTAGCTTTACGTTTTTAACGAAACCTAGACGTTTACTACGTTTGGCGTTTATAATGTTAGATTTTGTTCGACCTCTTTCCTCCCTTTGCTGGGCAAAGGCCTCCCCCACAGCTTTCGACACTGAAGTCTTATTTAATAAAATAATGAATAAAATCAGCCTGTATTACCTAAATAGAGTATAGGCAATAATGTAATACACCTACATTTCGACAGTTCCATTTTTTAGCGGAGTAAGCACTCTTATCAATAACCGGGTACTAAACAAAGTCGAGAGGTGTCGTGGGACACCCGGTTAGAACGAAGTTCCTTTCACTGTATATTACGTATTAAATAACAAGCACAATGGAATAAATTACCAATTTATGAGAGTAAAAATGAAGAAAAAAAATTTTTGACGGTCAAAATGTAACATTTTTTTCGGTCTAGCTCTCATTCGCAAAGTATAAGGTGCGATTGGGAAATCATTCCAATAGTTTGGGATGACCATGTTTATTGGGGGGCCAAGCTTCTTGCCAATAGCCGGGTACAAACGATTTCGCTTTGTTACTGATTACTAATTAAGATATTAACATAAGTAGGTACTATTACACACGGAAGTGTATCTGCTGTCTAATTGCTTAATTTAAACACTTAACCTCAACAGCTTTGAATACCGTTGTAATTAAGAACATTATTTATAGCGTTAGTCTAGCTGTCGAAACATAAGTACGGATTTTCATAATAAGACAAATTATGATTGCGCACAAATTGACTTTTACTAAGACGGTTTCAAAGGTTAATTTTAGTATAAGTTAACCAACTTGACACGATAATGCAAGAACGTGATTTCTTCCTATTTTTCAAGGACCATATTTATGTACCGAGGTAATTAACTTCACAAAGATTACGAGGAACTGGCTAATTTTATTCGTCAGTATTCATTGTTGACGTTTTTCATTGGCAAATTACCAAAACCCTCAAATTTCCAGAAAACGGGCGAAATATTGTCTTTCCCCTTTGTCTGTTTTGCATAATCAGCCTATAACGTTCCCACTGCTGGGACACAGGCCTCCTCTCTGCGAGAGGGAGTGGTCTTAGGTAATTCATCTTTCGGGAGTAAAAAAGAGAAAGGAAATTAGAAGACCAAGATTAATCGAAGTCTCGATTGTAACTAGGAAATTAATTCATCTCACCGTTTTACGAGTCTTAACAGCAATCAATTACCTTGTTGATATATATCACAATCATTTTCATTTCAGAATTTCACAAGTCCACGTAAGCGCTTGATTACGATACAAAATTATTCCACACTCGCTTCTGCCCGCAACTTCGTTTGCGTAAAATTTATTATTCCGCGACCCACCCCGAATCAGACCGGAATAAATCTTTGCATCGCATCGCCTACCCGCGCATGTACCTACCTACTTCGATTTCGCTTAGCGTTCTTTCTGACTTTTTTTCTTTTTGCTCGGCTGTTTTTCCTGGCGTGGTGTTAAATAATCTATTAGCCTTTCTAAAAAATAGGGCTATAAAATGCAGAACGAATTTTTCAAATCCGACTGGTAGTTCCAGAGATTAGCGCACTCAAACACAAATTCTTCTTCTTCATATAATATAATTTGGATTCGTTTAAGAAGAAACATCCGTCCCCGTTTTACGAATCTCAGTTAGGCATTTCAAACCCTTTGAGTAAAAAGCTATCTGTCATGGAATGGCTTTAAGAAACCTAGCCTAATTATGAAAATTGATTTAAACCACGACATTAATTGCTCGGACTTGACATAAATTGTTATCTGTCTTGATTTATTCGCCAACGTACAACTTAAACGACCTGTAGGCTTTGCAAAAAAATCTATGCATAGATCATAATAAATTACCTTTCAAAGAAAACAATTTCATTCACTATTGTTCAATTTAAAACAAATGATAAACGCATGTCTCTGTAAAGAATTTTTCAATTAATTACCAGCTGATGTCTGCAATTTAAACTTTAATCAACTTCTAAATTGCCTATCCCACATCAGTATAACATTAAATTACGTTTAACGATAAATAGTTCGTGACTATTAACTTGAGCGCCTACTAGTTTTAAAGCTTGCGATTTAATAGGAATTTCATCGCAAAATTATACCAGGATTATAGTAAAATACGGGAGGTTGAAACTTGAAATATCTTGGTAATCCGTAACAGTGAGTCAGGTCCATACTTCCATAGTACGGCGGAGGCGGCGCGCAGGCCTGGACACTGCAAACTGCGATATAAACGTCGTCAGGTCGGGGATTATGTATTCAGAATACAGCTTACAGTCAGCTCTTTGCGAAAAACCTGGAATAACTTTATAATTCAAGATTTTTTATTATTTTTAGAAAATGCTTCAGACCGCTTACCGGATTTTAAACATATAGCCCGTACTTTAAATCTAGTACGTGAAGATTATAATATCAAAATATACGTAGGAGAGCTTCAGCGCAGTCATTTGACATAGATTTAAATAAAACCGATAAGTACATCATTGTTTCAGTCGTTGGTCTCATCTAACTTGATTATCGATAGGAGTTAACAGTTTTATTTATAAGCAGATGAAAGTTTTAATATATTTCGAAATAAATATGCACACCTACATACTAAAATAGATATTAACATCACTGATACTGATCCTAATATTTACCTGTATTTTTTTCCTTTTTACCAGTTTCAAAACATTTCCTCTCATAGTTTCACAATTACCTCATGCAGCAATAAATACGTGGTATAAACACACGGCGCCTCTGAAAGCCGCAGACCACAGAGGTACTTACGTAGAAATGATTAGAGCACTGTAACCACCACATAATTTGTTTACCTCATTTCACTCACGGAAGGAATGGAGATACAGTTTGTTTTCATTACGGCCATCGGTATGTGAGAACGTTCTTCCTCTTCTCATGGTAAACTTCTTTAATCATCGTTTTGCACCTATTATAACAGATGTACTCTCTGTATGAGAGTGAGGGAAGAGAGAGTGCACCCGTGTGTGCGCACACGCTAGTGTACTCCAATATCTCCCGCGCCGAAGGCTAGTCTCCGTTGAGATTGGCCGCTATGGCCGAAATACGGTCTAGAGCACTATAGGTAATACAAATATTATATTACAACAGATATTCAATGCCTTGTCAAGAAGAGAATTGCTCCTACATTTTTTATTTTTTTTAGCCTGTCTTTCCACCTCTCTCTCTCTCTGTGTCCAGAGCTACCAAGGACCAATCTTTATTAATGGAGTCCAGCTCATCCCGCCATCTGTCTGAGCCTGCCGCGATGTCGTTTGCTATTAAGCGGGACTGCGGGACGCATATGGTCGTAAGTTTGGCCCATTGATCGTCTGACATGCGGCAGATGTGTCCAACCCAATTCCATTTCCTACTAAATTTGGTGCGAACAATTATTTTGCACTAACTATAACTTAACTACATTGTGTAACTCATACTCATTAAGATTGGGGAGTCCGTTTCTACGCAGTGAAGTAGTACTCGGGGTGGATCTGCCCTAAATCCATCCACATTCAACACAGCCTAGCTGGGGGGTTTGTCTACGCACGTCGACATGACGCATTCGGGATACAGGTCATCGAATATGCCTGTTATCACACTCGTGAGGCTCGCACGGCGCCAAGGATCAGTAAGAAACCGGTCGTCAGCCAATCATACGCAACTTTCGCATTACTCATTAAGATTACGATTTCTTTTATGCAATTAAGCTGCAGACTATAGCACTCTCAAGGTTGTAACTACTGACTCGAATGTCTGGCCAACTAATCTCGCCTTTGCGCAAATTCATTACAATTAATACTAATCATGCAAAATAAACAAAACACAATCGAATTCGAATCGCAACACGGAGTAATTACGCAATGTGTGTTGTCTTTGATCTCGGTGTGACCATAAAATTGTGACCTTTCCAATTAAGCAATGGATAAAATTGTCAAACTTTAAAGTTTTATTTGTTGAATACGAGGCTTTTGGCTTCTTTTTTAGAAGCCTGTATTGTCCCTTCAATCCTTTAAGGATCAGTCCAGGTCATCCCACCATCTCTTTTTGGGCCTACCACGTAGTCGTTTCCTGCTATTTGGGATCCGTGAGTTGTGGTTTTTGTGTATTACTGCTCCGACATGCGACATATACGACCAGCCCAGCTCCACTTTAGTCCAGCAGTTGTGCGGCCAACGTCCGATGTATGTATTTTATAAACAATAAACTATTTTTATTTTCTCTTTATCATGTCTATTGACGGCTAGGGCATTTAGGACAATGTGCGTTTAGTAAAACGCGTGGGTTAAGGTCTACAGTGCCACTACAATGTCTGTTAGACAATTGTAATTAATGACTTATTTAGAGGTTGCGACAGCTGCTATGTCCCGACGACCTACGCTGCTCGCCACGTGTTTCGTTTGAAGTTTTCATTCAATCATAATTAAGTCGAAGAAAGTGTTGATAAAGAATTAGGGTTCCGCGCAAAAAAAAACCGGATCAATTATTTTTATTTAAATACACTTTTTAAAAGGTTGTAGTCCGTAAAAAGTAAACCAGTGTTAGCAGATACTCTTGAGCGTGGATCTCTATGCCTAATACTATCAGTAACTTAAACTATATTGATATATTTGGACAGGTTTCATAAGTCATAAGCCAAGAAAGGGGCAGCATCCATTAATTTCGGTAGGTACGTATCGTATCAGTTTGTAAGTGATAGGTACTTTTGGGATAACGGACCCGTAAAGTTCAACCCAACAGTATCTATTACGTGTTCCTGGCATAGAACTTAACATTTATCTGACATTAAACATTATTTTCTATTACATAAGTCGGCGAAATCATAATATTGTTTCATCTGTACTAATATTATAAAGAGGTAAAATTTGTAAGTTTGTATGTAGGGTGTAATCTTCGCAACTACTAATCCGATTCCGAAAATTCTTTCAGTTATTCCCATTTTTTAAAGAATTTTCGGAATCGGATTCGTCTACAGTAGGTATTGTGTACCGAATGTCATAAGATATATTTAATGTTCAAACATAAACTTTCACGAGAACAAAGTCGCGAACGGAAGCTATCATTTATAAAAGGCTATGTAAGTACCTATACAGAAATTTGTACAAACAAAATCCAAGGAATCTGTAAAAATTCAAAAGGATTTTTGTACAAGAATTTATTGTCGGACTAACTCTATGAAAATCATGCATAATTCAGAAATCGGATCCGAAACCAGATTTTTATGCATGAGCAGATTGCACGCCCTCACGTTCTTCTGCTTTTGAAAATGTCTTGAAAGATATTCAGGAATTTAATCTCAAACACAATCCTAAATGAAATATTGAATGAAAGTTCATGACTAATATAATAATAAGGTTTGACTTCAAAGAGATAAGTACATATACATAGTACAAGTACAGGTTAAAATTAAATATTATTTAATAAGACATTAAGGGCTGATTTCACCTCAGTCAGATATCTTTTATCCGTGGAATAAAAGTGACGTCTGACAGTTCTAGAACGGAAAAACTGACGAAATTTATTCTCAGAGTAAGACTTATTTTAGGTATATAAGTTTGGTGAAATTCACCCTAAGCAGTATTATTCTATATTCCCTACAAAAGCGGTCATGAAACAACCATCTTAAATTCCACATCGAAAAACTTGCAATCAATTGTAGCAGACCTAACCCGCGTTGATAAATAAATTGATTTATTGATTGATTGATAGCATGATTGCACTAGGTCTCAATTCACTGTCGAGCAAAGGTCTTCAGTAATTAACCTGCATTGTAAACTACTTATTCTGGAGACGAGAAACAATCTTTATTTAGCACTAGCTTTTGCCCGTGTCGGAAATGATCACACGGGAACGTACTACCGGGATTCAGAAAAAGTCCATCGTATGCCCTGACCCAGGTCATGTTCTACCTGTGAGCCCATCGAAATCGGTTCAGCCGTTTTAAGGCGTGAAAAGACAGATAGAGTTACTAGGTATGGATTGTTAGGCATGTATTCGATTTCTTGTCGAATCGATAGTGTTTTTTTATATTGCTTGAGCCTGCCACAGAGGATACGTTTCAGAAGCTTTGGGTCCTCAAAAGTGTAGATATACAGACACTTGGGATATCAGCAACTGGGTCATAGTTTGACCAGGAGCACCGCACTCGCAATACGTGGACGGATCTATGATTCTCTATTTTGCCAAAATGTAATCAATAAGTAGGATTATACCTACAGTACGAAATCAGTCTTCTTAGTTTCTGGATCAAGATTGGTTTTGGACTGTCGTTTCCACTTCTAACACACATTTATAATCGAACTAACCTCGGTTAAGACCGGCTTCAAGTTTAACTAAGTACTGACTTCAGATGGATTGGTATTGGGAAACTTTGTACTGTAATTATTATTTATCACCAGCTAAGTATTTGAAATACCTATTAATGATAATATATAATATGTACTTTTGACGACTTTGTAAAACCTTTTATCAATGCGAAAATGAGTCACTCTATCTTTTGATCTACTGAACCCATTTTGAAGACCGACTTAGAACTCAGTACCTAAAGAAAGGTTTTTTTTTTATCTCGGTAAACAAATGACCACATAATTATTGCGGACGGACGTGAGCTCTACTGTACGTAGGTAAAACTGGTAAAACTATGTGAAGCAAGAATCTATCCAACCATGGCAGTAACTACATAGTTCACATACCTAATCAACCAACACAATTATTTGCTATCAACTCGGTACTGATAAGCCGAGGTGCATATTTCAAAGTCGGCAGTATTTCACCGGCACCGTGCAATATGCCACGAGACAGGTAACGCAATCTGAGACTACAGAGGTGAATACTAAGCGACCGTAATGTATTCATCTTAGAAAATCGCGGTCGCGAACCCTCTCCTGAATGTAATATCGAAAATATGATATGACACTTATTGTGGACCATTGTACACACGGCTACACATCAAGCTATACATAACCAGTATAACACACATACATACATAATCAGCCTATAATGTTCCCACTGCTGGGACACAGGCCTCCTCTCTGTGAGAGGGAGTGGGCCAGTATAACCAGTATAAGCCGACTTCTAATTGTACGAAAAACCTATACAATGCGAGGTCAGCGAAAACTGGAAATGTAAAGCTTAAAGTGTAGCCGTGTGTACAACATCTGGGGTTTAGACGTTAAAGGTGGAATTGTGACAGCAGAGTTCCCAAGATCAGAATACTGTGATTCATGTAACATAACAATACATAACGTAACGTATAACACGAGCCCTTTAAACTCCGGTGCCGCAGAGACCGTAATTCTATCCTCCACCAATATTTCCCCGAGCAAGTAAAGCTGGTGTTTTTATAATGACATAGATTTGCAGACATTATAATAATATTATGAGCTGTAACTGCTGTAAGTACGAGTATGATAGCTGTACGTGTTGAGCATACCGAATTGCCCTCAGTTTTCGTAAGATAGAACTTTGGAAAAGTGAGGGCAAAAGGAGGCTTGAGCATAAAAAAATGTAAGAATCACTAAAACCGAGAGCCATTTATAAAAAGATTTGTCTAAATCGTTTAAGATAGGAAGGCAGCACTTAAAATAAAAACGTCAGGATTTATACGTCTATGGTCAGGATAAAGTCATACTAAAATAGCTGACAACGCCTCTTGGGCATTTATAAAAAGACTTCTTGGTGTTAATCTATCAAGAGCTCTGGGAAAACTAGAAATAAAAATGCCAATAAAAGTCTAATCATATTCCATGACGACATTCCTCTGAATCAAAAACGCTTTCAGCAAAAATAACCTCAAAGATTGACGTGAATGACCGATTATCCGTTGTATTTACCTGAAAGGTTCTAAAAATATCGATACGCGACTATTTACGTCTATTTTTAACATCAAAATGAGTTTATGAAAGATTTACAGTACTAGGACGTTATTTTAATCAACTGTTGCATGTAGGAGCGAGGACACTGCGATTTTAATGTCGTGTATGCTTGTGTGTCGTCTTGTACCATCAGAAACGGATGTCGCATTTAATGCACGACTGACTAATTTGTCGACCGTGTGTATCTGACTATCTGTATGGAGGACGAATCAGAAGACAGAAAGACTATACTTCGGTTGAGCGTCCATTATACCTACACAACTATCAGTTGATATGTAGTCGATATTTTTTAGTTAGTAATACAAGACAGGCTCTAAGTACCTAAATAGCAAGGTAACGAACCTTTCGAGCTATATTTTAGTTTGATTTATATGCATAACCTAATACAGGTACCTAATATGCCTATCAAGTTATTAAGTAGGTATTTAAAATTATTTATTTCAAAGACCATTTGACTAGTCTTTCAAAAAAACATAAATCCAAAACTGTTTTTTTTTTCGGTATGAGATTATTAACTTTTTTTTACTAACTTGTTTAAAATTTACAAAAATAAGTTTTTCGTTTTAGGCTCCTATACCTAATAGATCATAAGCGGCGTATCTTGCTCCTTAGCTAGCAGTTCTTTTAATTGAAGGTATAAAATAATTATTTGCACTTTGCTTAATAAAATTTGGGCCTGAAAAAGCTAATATTGCAGTAAGAGCAACGGTTAATAACGTGATATGTCACCCGTTCTTGTATGTAAATATTGCATTTAAGAAATAAATAGGTGTTTAAATTATAAATAAACAAAACTTAAAGTAATTTAAATTCCATATAACTGCTTTTACTTCCCAACCACATTCGTTTTATACTCCAACTATAACTTCGAAATTGTGTTTAAAGTTTTTTCAAATGTAATTTTTATTCCCACAAACGACATAAAGTTTTTTAAAATAGTGGTATTCCTGCATTTTGCTTGGAAGAAATACACAGTGTCGGCAAATTGCGTTCAGTAGTAAATCCCTGGAGATACCACTCTTGGCGCCGAGGGCAATAAATTTTGCAAGCGAAAACATTAAAATCTCGTTAAAATGCTTTCCAGTATTGGCAATGGCACAAGTAGTTACAGCCAGTAGCCATATAAGTCAGTTGAATACCGGAAATATAAATTGGAAAGAAGACTGAGTAATTTGGTTTTAATAGTCAAGACACGTAGATTGTAATTGTGTTTGAGAATTAGAGAAGGGAGTGAAAAGTTCGTGAAATGTCCGGGTTTTGTTCAAGTCCGGACTTTGTGAATCCGAGATTAGATTTGATTAAGGCTGTGGTTACGTCTCATCAGGTATGCGGTGAATGTAATTGAGAACAAGCTGCAGATGGACTCGGCACACGGTGGCATTATTGGCAAAGCAACAAGTGTATTCGCCCGACTAATCTTGCGACAAGTCAATAAACAACACTGAGATCACATGGGGTTCCGCACAGATTTTTTCATTGGTACCAGTAAGTCTAAGTAATGACTCGGAAAATACTTATATGTATTTGAATTAGATTGAGAATTTTAAAAACAAAACTTGTATCTAGTACCACCAACTAATTAAATAAGTATTTTCACAGGAAGGTACAAACAAATGGTGGGTACTTACATTTTTTCAGTAACTTCATGTTGACTGGCCAAAGTACGAAATTATACTGGCGAAAATACAAGACACAGTGGACGGCTAGAACTTTTTTAAAAAAATTAAAAGGTCAAATGACATTTAAAAAGGTCTAATTACCCCCATCGGCATACCGATTAGACATAAAAGTACGAAATTATGTAATAAAAATTAATTACAAAATGGAACTTATGTGTAGGTCGTAGCGCGACTGAAATAAATTAGGTACAAAATATAATCAACTAGGGAACTGAAGAACATTACGAACATGAAACACAAAAAGGCACCTGCGCAGTAATATCGAATTTTTATGACAATCCATTCCCACAATGTGAACATTAATTAATTAGTTAATAACAAAAAAAAAATGGTAGGTATATTATATATCATGTGTCAACAGTCCAATTACGTTAAAATATTTTTTATTCGCATGCGGGACTCTAAAAATCGAATGAGTCATGTATGTTACAAACGCAATTCCAGTTTTTGTTTGCGGGGCCGCGGTCGCTTCGTACGGAAAGGCTGATACATCGCTCGACTAGTCGACATCATACAGACGAACTTGATTCTTGAAACGTTTCCTTGGCACTGAACTTCCCTGAAGAAATAAAACGAACGGTGTCATTGTCTTCATACAGTACTTGAAACAATGAGCAATGATTACCGTTTTGAGAGTTCGTTGTAATTATGTTCGCGAACGTTCTACGATAAACACACCGGTAATGGTCGATGTGTGTGTCCTAATTTGAAAAAGCTAATTACAGTTAGGGTACAGGTCATTAAAACTATAATAAATAATTGATTTGTAGCTAAGTATGACTGGTAGTCTCTTATTGTGATTTTATTTCCCTAAAACGTCTGTAACATCGTACCTACTGATCATAGAAATTTTGGCCCACGTCACAATTTCTTTGAAAAAAAAAGTTAATATACCCACGACTTGGTTGGTACTTGTATTGATAAACAAGGCCAATAATATATAATATTACTTTCATAAAGCCTAGCTTTCACCGAAAAAGATGTCAAACTTTTTGCTCTACTGGTTAATAGGGACAAGATTATTTTGAAAGTTATTGAACTAGCCACCGATTGACAACAACTCGACTTAATTATATAGAAATTGTTATATGGGTTTATGCGTATCTTTATTCATACTAATAATAAAGCTGAAGAGATTGTTTGACCGGGCTAATTTTTGGAACTACCAGTCAGATTTCGAAAATTATTTTTGCATTTGGTAGCCAATTTCCTGAGGAAGGGTTTAGGCTATTTAACATCACGCCCCTAGGAGTCCAGCAAAAAGAAGAGTCAGAAAAACGTTAACAAAAACGAACTATTAGCGCGGGCAGGCGATGCGATGCGACGGAGTGGGTCGGGAGAACAAGAAATTTCACGCGGACGAAATCGCGGGCTGAAGCAAGTATTCAACAAGTTGTTTTTTTGTAAAAAAGAAAAAGCTTTTATAATATTAGCCTAAGTAGGATCATTATATTCAGAGAAATAAATCACAATCATAATGCCATTTCATATACCTACAAAATAAGATATTTTTTATATGCTTGAGTTAAAAAGCATAATATACAGGGTGATTGGAAGATAGGTGCAAAACTTTAAGGCGAAGATAGTACAGACAATTTAGAACCATTTAAGCCATGGTCGTCTTAGACTAAGTCTTGAAATTTTTTTTAGTAGTCTTACAAATTTCCAAAATTTTAAATAAACTACTTATTTATGGCCAAATTAATAAATGAATTCATTTTCATTTTATTTAACTAAAGTAATTGTTTTAGGCCTCTGTGTCATTACTTCATTAGACATAAAAATTTGGTAAAAAAAATTGGTAAGACTTCGTCTAAGACAACCATGGCTTATATGGTTCTAAATTGTCTGTACTATCTTCGCCTTAAAGCTTTGAACCCATCTTCTAATCACCCTGAATATAAAATGCATGCATATTAAATACTATAGAAAATTTTATATAAACTGGTATTTTGGTTTAAATTAACGTTTTTTAGATTTGCATATTTAAATAACTAATAAGATTAATTAATTAAGTAAACTAGACAACAGTTTGCTTGACTGAATCGAGAATTTTGATTTACTTAACTCAGGTTATAATATTATGGCATTTATAATAAGGATATTAAATTTTAAAATATATGCTGTAAGCACAAATGGAAACTGGTTGATACATCAAGAAATAGAAGTAATCCTACAATTTTCCGTAATCCCAATCTTTTCCCTTGGATTAACTTTTGTGGAGCTTGTAGAATGTAGGTGTTGTTTTATTGAATTGCACAATATGCAAACACTGTAAGAAATGTGATCAAATTCAATAAAGAAAAAAATATATCCATCATCCGAAGTTTCAAACTTTTAATCATTCCACTTTCCTCATTCCAGCCATGACTGAAAATGCATCAACAAAATAATCAACAGATAACATTTTGGGCCAAGACATTGAAGAATGTTTAAGGAAAATAAGTACTGTGCATTTTTTTTTTTCAGATTCCGGAATACCTACCTAATGTCAGATTATGGTTTTACAAGAGGAGATTGTGTGAGGAGTTCCGGCAACGCTGTACTTTGTTTATACTATATATCTAGTAACACTCATCTATTTCCAACACCCATTGGAACATATGTGGGCTCTTTCCGACAAGGACTTGCGACAGGGCTGGAGAAACATCGATATAAAATATAGGAATATCGAAGGTCAATTCCAGTACTATTGTCGAAGGCAAAGTAAATGGCCCAGCAAACTACAAGTACGCACTAACACCACTGCAATCTAAGCTCAGCACGGTTATAGCCGTATACGGCCTCCATCCACAGCTAAATTCCTACCTATCCCGTAATGAGATAGAGCAATACTGCAATACGGTCCTTAGAACATTCAGTCAGTGGTGCCAATGTGCTACAATATAAAATGTAAGTGTCTATTGCAAGAAGATGCACCAGTAAATTAAAAGCATAAATTATTGAATGACAAAATCTTAAACAACCCCTATATCCTCATCCTCATACAAAGTGAGTTTGACGAAATTTTTGAGGGGTCAATTAGTTAGCTCATCATCATTTTTAGACACAAGGATTTTGATTTGAAGCGCAATTTCTTTTTGGTCTATCGACGAAGCCCTATTAGACTTGTTTGCAGTTCAAAGCACTGTCGACGAATACAGCTTGAAGAAATATCCAGATGTTGTAGATGTAAATCTTCAGCTCCTCTTATGGTACTTCTCGTAGTTGCGACAAGTCGAGTTAAACGTCGATCGGGCGGTCGGGACGCGCCGGAATGCCGCCACAAGGTCGAGTACGATCATCGGCCGTAGATCGTCCGAGATTTACGCTACACACATCATTGGACTTTATACATGTAACAGTATGTCGAATGATTAAATATTGAAGCTAAAATGACATTATATTATGTATGTATACGTATGTCTACGGGACACGTGGCTAAACGACAACAGCCGCATGGGTCGACCGAAGGTTAAGTTACACTTGCCGCAGTCAGCGTTCTTGGATGGGTGACCATCCATTACATATTGAGACGACCCCTCTGTGTCTCGGAAAGCACGTTAAGCAGTTGGTGGCGATGCCGTAGATCTTTGACATTCGTTACGGGTAGTCAGAAGCTAGAGTCTGACAACCAGTCTTACAAAGGGGTATCATGTTACCTAGTGTCTGGGTTGTGGCGGTCAGATAGGCAGTCGCTCCATGTAAAATACTGGTATTCAGCTGACTAGAAGCCATCCCAACATAGGAAATGGCTAGTACATTGATTGTACGAGTATGTTTACGGGCTAAAGACCTAAAGACATGCTGACTCGATCAAGGTTCGGACATTGGAACCAAATGTACTGTGTTACGTCGTGGTTTACCGCCGCAAAGTGATAACGCGGAATATTATATTTTTACGTAACTATGTATAACAATAGGCTAAAGAAACAATATACTTTTTATTTTATTGCTTTGTCACTTGCCGCAGCTGAATTACGTAAAGAAACGTAAACAGAGTGATAATGGTCATTACAAGTCAGTAGAAACGTAAAATAAAACTATTATTATGGGCATTGTTAACTGCAGTTTGTGATGTCCGCATCACAAACTGCAGTTAACAATGCCCAAGTGCTACACAAAAAATTTTGTCTGTTGTTATGAAAATACATACAGTTGTTTTAAGCTAAGGATATTGACCTCTCTTACTAGTGTAGATATTAAATTTGAATAATCAATTTAGCGGGGATCTTTGCATATTAAAAGAAACCCCTCCGTGCCTCGGAAAGCACGTTAAAAGCACTCGGTCCCGGCTGTCATTCGTGGATCTTTGGCTGTCGTTACGGGTCGTCAGAAGCCCGAAATTCTGACAACAATCAGTCTTACCCAGTAACTGGGTTGTGGAGGTCAGATAGGCAGTCGCTTCATATAAAATACTGGTATTCAAATACACCCGGTTGGACTGAAAGCCGATGCCAACATAGTTGGGAAAAGGCTAGGCAGATTATAATTCACTCCTGAACTATCCCATCACATAAGAAGTTAGGCGAGAATTCGCTTTACATTTTTCAATTTCTTTCTCATTATCACAAGAAAATTGATCGGATAAACTATTCTCAGTAAGCAAACTCGTGACCAAAATGAAACAATTTTTAATGGACGCAAAACCAACATTGACTTCCAAACTGGACAATCCCAGCGAATTTCAAAAGTACAAAAAGTGTTGCCAAAAAAAAAACGTCAAAAAACAATGAAATTCTGTGACTGTCTATTCGCTCTAAAAACGATGCTATTTGTTTTTACAGTTGTTTGCACCAAACATACCGACGCTCTATATTGAAAATTGTATGAAACGCAATTCAACGATCATTCGAGTGTTCCAACAACTATTTACTTTAATATATAGTGTAATGCGTCCGTCTCTAGAAAGAAGTCCCACGGCA
Organism: Amphipoea lucens; assembly: GCA_947508005.1. Lineage (NCBI taxonomy): Eukaryota > Metazoa > Arthropoda > Insecta > Lepidoptera > Noctuidae > Amphipoea > Amphipoea lucens. The sequence goes on from OX382374.1 coordinate 11,356,718, forward strand.
ATCATCATCATCATTTCAGCCGAAAGACGTCCGCTGCTGGACAAAGGCCGGGACCAAGCACCTCCAATACGACCGATTCTGTGCTGCTCGCATCCAATGGTTCCTGCGGCCTTCACAAGGTCGCCTCCGTCGTCGACGTCTTCCGGTACGCGGTCGCCACTCCAAAACCTTTCAGCCTCATCGGCCATCTGTTCTACGAACAATGTGCCCTGCCCACTGCCACTTAAGTTTGGCAATTCTTCGGGCTATGTCGGTTACCTTGGACCTCCTGCGAATCTCTTCATTTCTGATCGATCACGCAGGGAAACTCCAAGCATATAAGCAATCCCGCGGCAAGCAATTCCGCGGCAATAAGTGGAACTAATTTATTACTAGGGTGTTACGGAAAGGGTATATCAATACAAACGGGTTGAAGAGTGTATCTGGTCTAGAATCTCTGTACAAAATTTCAGCTTAAAAGCATTAACTTTGAAAATGCTTAATATTTTTTTTATTTCGACATCACGGGGCTGCACTTGCGCGCGGCGCGGCGGCGTGATGTGCGTGTACTAGGCGCACAGACACACTACAGATAATGGTTAATGACCCTCGTAGTGCGGTGACACGTTTGTTATGATTTCAATTTAATAAACTATCGAAATAAAAAAATATTAAGCATTTTCAAAGTTACTGCTTTTGAGCTGAAATTATGTACAGAGATTCTAGACCAGCCAGATACACTCTTCAACCCGTTTGTAATGATATACCCTTTCCGTAACACCCTGAATAGTTAGCAATATTCCTACAACAACCCTCCTACCTCAGACACCTTTATCTGTTTAAGATTGTGCATTTTATTAAGCAGTGCCTGTAACATGATGTCGAGATAAATAAATAGATAAACATATTAAACATTTATGATTCCGTCGCATGCCTGCAGCGCCACGTCTGCGAGACTTCTTTCGTGAGATGCGACTCTACACTAAGGCATTGTCCATGCTGGTGTAACACGTAAAACATTACTTGGACATGCATTTTCATGGAATCCAACAACGACATCATCATGATAGTGAACATAGTAGATGCTTTTAAGGGTAATTTTATAATTCCACTACATTACCTCAGTGTAAGTACGTACATTACTGCAAGATTACACGCAGTGCAACAAAGTAGATACGAGCAATAACATTGGGTAAATCAATTTAAACAGAATTCATAAAATTTAACGAGAAGATTATTTAATCACCCAGACTGAATGCAAGAACTGCAAAAAGCTCAAGTTCAAACAATAAACTGTTTTATGAACTTGCTGGGAAACATGAACCTCTTGCAAAGAATAATTAAATATTCAGTACAATGACCGGTTAAAAGAAATGCAAATATTAAACAACCAGTACTCGTACTGGACGTTCTTGATGTTCTTAAATAATTAATTAGTTCATTCGTCATTGATTTTGATTGATCAGAAATCTTATCCGACGGATATTTTAGTGATACAGAAGAAGAAAAACTGAAATTACTACTCCCACTCAACATCGGTAAAACTGTAATCCAAGAGATCGGTATCAATCGAACTTTCTAACCCTTAATGGCAGAATCCATCCGCGACGAGGCCAAGCAAAACTTTTACCCATTTAGCGCCAACTTCGAACATTGATCCTTCATCATTGATCATTTTTGATAAAAACCATTACACGAGAATTTTATTAAACTTCCAAACTCTCCACCAAACTGTTCAACTGTCGTCAAACTGTAGGCCAAGCATTATCAAATGATCGATTTCTATCCGATAACGTTTATCTCGGACTATCAGAAACATAGATAAAACAGCACTTCATGGTTCATATCAAATCATTATAGATTCATTACAAACCCATTCCGTATTATTACGTTCATAGACTATTTTAGTGCCTGCTTACTGTTTTATTATTTGCATTCAAGCTTGTTTAACACCTTGTTATCATAGGTATCAATTTTACTGAATTCAATTCAGTTAATTTATGAAGCAATTATGTGCACTTTAAATTCATCGATTACAATCTTGACCTCATTAAAATGAGTTAGTTCACCTACACCAACGCCAAAGGTTTAATCAGAAAATAAAATAAAATGAAAAATAAATACCGTACCAAAACATTTTCTAACGAGTGGGCAATTCATCAAGTACTTCCAGGGCGTGTGCGGAGCCGGTTTTTTCTTCTTACAGCCCCTATGCGAGTGGGGATGGTGGCACCGCTCAGCGGGCTTGCCGTGCTTCGTGAACATTCCGAGTAAACCCTGACGCTTCCATAGACTGTCACATCACTGGCACCACTGGCATAACACTAACCACACTGGCCTGGCTTTAGCCGCCGACAAGCACTCGCTGCCAATCACTCACTGGCACCAATCACAAAAACAACCACTAAATCAAGGTCATCCGTAGCCATCACCGTCCGAGTGAAAGACTACATGGGAGAGGCCCCGCACAAATGTAACTGAAAAGAAAAAAAAAGAAAAAATGTAGTTTTGAACCCCTCCCATAGGCAAAAAAAACAAAAATAAATGGGGACATGAAATTGCATGTTCTCTCTTGTCTCCAAGGTGGGACGAAGACATATTGAATAGTTCTATCTCTGAGTTCTCCATAATGTACGGTTGTATTCGCTGTGGCATGTCAAGACAGAGTGAAACAAAAAAGCCATTTGAGCGGCGACTCAGCGTTTTTTGTGCCGTTACATTTGAAAGTGGAAGTCTGTGTCAATGTTGTTTGATCATTACGTCGCTAGGACTAGTTTGATTCCTATCAGACAAATCTCTTAAGTAGTAAAAACACGAGCGCCAATGGCTGTTCGTAGAAACGAAATCGAGGACATAATGACGTGTACACAACTGGTCTAATACGACATTAACTCGTAAATGTTCCTTTTAATAATAAAATAAACCGGATGACTGTGGGTATAAGAATTTATTTGAGCATTTTAATACGAAACAGATGTTTATAAGGGCTCTGAATTCGCGGCGTGGTCATGGCAAAGAAACAAAATTTTTTATTTCGATTGTTCATCAGCCCTGGACGCCCTGGTCACAGATGTCTGAAACAAAAGTCGCAAAAATGTTATGTGCTTATTGTTTTATTCATGATGCGTCCATGGTTCTCAAAGAGCTTTGATTTTATTCTCGTTTTTTTTTTTATGCGTGTTTTTATTTAATGTCAGGGATTGTAATAATAATATAATTTTGAATATGACATACATACATTAGCAAATTTTTTTTCTATTCTTCGCGGTTTACAAAAGCTGAATTAAAATAAAATTATGATCGAATACCGGTTTGGTTCTTATCAATTTTTAACAAATAACGTTTTATTGCGATATAGCAAACACTGGACGTATGTATCAAAAAGTCAAGGTTATCGTGGGTTTTTAAAAAATGTTACTACGCTACCCGAAGTGACTATGCAAATATGTTTTAATACAGTAGTGTGAACATTTGTAATGAGGATTAAGGATATTTGGGGTTCAAGGTCAAAAGTCAACTTAGAAATGTCGAAGCTTGAACTAAGGAGGTTGATTTTGGTAATGATAGTAGTTCCAAAAGAGATTTTACAAGCGGTAGAGTCTAGCCTACAGTAAAAGAGATTAAAGATAGAGAGGATTTTTGTAGCCACACTGAAATCATTGGTCTGTCTCATAATACCCAAAGACCTGTTAACGAAATCATTCGGTGGGCTCGTTTAGCGTGCGTCCACCGGCCACGGAAGGTCAAAGCGCGCTCTCACATACATACACACAATATAATCCACATATGCATACACAGGCACGTATCTAAACAAGGACAACCTTATCGCTCTTCCGTTTACTTTATAAAAGCAACGTGTGTATTGAAGAGGATATTCTCAATATGGGAAAAGAGACAATAGTGTGCATTGTGCATCAATTATGTCAGCGCTTAACTTAACTTTTGATGTTTTTATTAATAGTGGCATACCTAATATAAATTAATGGCTTATCAGTCGATTCGCGCGAATTTAATCGCCTGAAACGAGCGGGTCGTCATTACTTTTTCTATAGGCGACTCGCACGAATTGGCACATTTTGAATTTTATGCAATGAAGTTAAGAAAAAGTACACGTTTTATAATATTTAATTCTTATCACCCCTGTGCTTCAGTGCTCTTTTTCTATACTTACTTTGAAAAAATCGAGAGAAGTTTCGGGCAAGTAAATTCGTGCGAATCGATTAATAAGCCAGATTAATTTATCAAATAACGTCATATTTTTGGTTTCCAAATAGTTTAATATAAAACATTTCTGCTATTCCCAGATTTCTTAGAAACATATTAACGACCAGTGAAATGCTCATAGAATCTCTAAATAACCCAAGTTATCGATAGCCATCGAAGCATCTATTTACTTTGTTACCAGCCATTCCTAGTCGAAGAGTTTATCGTCCGCTTATTTCATAGAATTACATGTTATGCACTAGCTAAGAATCGTCAAGGTATGGCTTCCACGAAGTCGTTTCCATTTTAGGGAGACACCACGTCATCGTGCCCTGAGCGCTAGTGTGGACAGTTTTTGCTCCAACCTTAGTTAAAACGAAGTTTCTGCTTAATGAACAAACTTATCTCCCTGTAATAAAGAAAGATGAATAGGCGGATTTAAGAACATTCTACTCAACAAAAAAGAGGCTTCTGTTGTAAGAAACAATGAAAAATTTCATGAACGCGAAAATAAATAAGTAGGTATAAGGTTCTTTTATTTGTTCGCTTTAATGCTTATTCATAATAGCTTTAAGAAATCCTATAGAAAACGTTTAATAGGCAAAAGTGAATGTTAATAACAAAAAAAAAAGACGGGTTGCACTCCGGGAGTGCCGGCAGAAGTGAAAACTTGAATATTAACGTTGAAATAAATCAATTATTAATTGAACTAACTCATTTTTTTTCACTATTTCTGCGTCCCTTTTTTCATTAATAGATGCACTTTGTTCAATTTCCATATTTTAAACACTTTATATACACGAATGTTACGAATACACAGCAGTGTGTCCACGTCCACTTCCACTTCGACTTCGACTTCGACTTTGACTTTGACTTTGACTTTGACTTTGACTTTGACTTTGACTTTGACTTTGACTTTGACTTTGACTTTGACTTTGACTTCGACTTTGACTTTGACTTTGACTTCGACTTCGACTTTGACTCCGACTTCTACTACGACTTTGCCTTCGACTTCGACTTCGACTCCGACTTCGACTTCGACTTTGCCTTCGACTTCGACTTCGACTTCGACTTCGACTTTGACTTCGACTTCGACTTTGACTTTGACTTTGACTTCGACTTCGACTTTGACTTCGACTTCGACGTTGACTTCGACTCCGACTTCGACTTCGACTCCGACTTCTCCTTCGACTTTGCCTTCGACTTCGACTTTGACTTTGACTTTGACTTTGACTTTGACTTCGACTTCCACTTCCACTCCATCCAATCCATCCATCCATCCATCCATCCATTGTCGTGTGTCACTAAACTTGGTTCACTTCGGTTGGCGCCGCCGTAGAAAGAGAGGCGGGGGGGGGGAAATCTCTCCTGACGGTCACGTGTCCTGACGCGATGCCCTGACGCGAGTTTAACATTTTTTACCCATTACAAAAAGTGTTCAACGCCGCTAAAGAAGTTTTCACTTCAAAAAAACTAGTAAAAATGAATAGAATATAAAGACTTGAGTGAAAAATTACATGCAATTGATCTATTCGCATCTGACAAATGGATAAAATATACGAGGTTGCCGAACGTTCATCTATCAACATTTCTTCTCATACGAGTATACATATATATCGATTTAGATTCTCCTTAGAACGGCCTCGATATGGGAACACGTGAGTCCGTGCACACTCGGATGACTCACCGTAAACCAAATATGGAACTTGACCAAGACCCTTGGGCGTTGTTGCACCGAGAAACGGAGCCGGATTCACCATATTACTCGACTCTACTATTATTTTCTATTCAAGTACATGTTGAACATTTCTTTGTTCAAGTATCGCTGTTTCTAGGACGTATGCTAGCATAATAGCAGATAATATAACCTTACCAGTAAATGCACTGCACATTTTACAGGATCAAGCAGATTCTTTAAATAACAACGTTTGTATTTATGCCCAGTTTAACCAGTTATGTAATGATAGCGTTATTTCGACAAAATAGTCTTAAATGATATTCCGATGAATTGATATTAAACCGACAATATATCAATAATTTAAATACAAGTTTCGATTAAATAAATACCTTTACCCAATTGGAAACCTACGCTGGAATCTAAAAGCCGATAATACTGCGTTCATCGAAAGATTATCATAACAAATGTTTCACAAATTCCCGTTCCCCAAATCTTTCCCAGAATATTACGTATTACGTGAAAAGTGTGGAAACATCGACGGTTTCTACGTAAAAGTCGTTTCGACTCAACGACAGATGTTTTGACTGCAATAACCGTGCTCATCGCTAGCAAGCTGACCGTCGGGTGGTGGGGGGTGGGGGCCAATGGGGCTGGGGTGGATGTTCATTCATCTGAGGCGTGACGTCACGCGCGAGGTCGTGCCCTCGCGTGCCCACACCGCCAGGAGAATAAACGACGAAAAAAACTCGCTGAATATCAACATGACCTTTGGCTACACTTTTACATTTCAGAAAATCATCAAATTACCGTCGATCTAGCGTAAACCGACACTTGTCCTTAATTAAAGTTCGTAGACACTGATTGATTATACACGCTTTAGTTAATAGATGGTTATTTCTTCTTATTACGGCGAGGAATTTTTAGGACTCGCAATTACTCTTGATAATATGAATCAGTTTTACTTTGGGTCGTATTTCGTTTAAACTAAAAGTACTAAAACCAAAGTCGTACGATTTTAAAAAGCTGTTCAAAACGTTAGCGTGTGTGTGAACCAGAAACGTGGTGTGTTACATGATTTTATACGGCTAATGCATTTATAATGCCCTTTGAATGCAGCTGTCGTCTGAGTAGACAAACACTTGGAAGCTGCGCCGCTCTAAGAAAGAATATACATTTCAAAATGAAATTGAAACAAATGGCTCTGAGCCCGATGTAAAAGGACTCACGAATCCGATCGAGCACGTTTTATAGACAATAGAATGGACGAAAAACATAAAACGTATCGGCGCTGCGCGGCGGTCGCTATTGACAATCATAAAACAAGCGACGCATACGAGAAGCCGGTTCTGAGTATGGATGTCCACGGCGAGATAAAACGTCTGAACTCAACCGGTTTGCACGGCAATAAAGTAGTGCTATAGCGTTACTAACATAATGTTTTAGTGAGGGCGTATCGATTGCATTAATGAGATGTGGCCGCACGTGGGGTCCGTGTGTAGAATTGTGGATGCGATTGCAAATGGCCGGGTTATCGATATAAGGACGCTTTATGGCCCCTTTATGATTTAAGAACAATAGTAAGCGATCTTTTGTAACGCTTTATGACCGCTATTACTGATTGTGTGGCAAAATAGTTATAAATGTTGTGCAGTTTTGGACAGTCAAATTTTTAGACTTGACTCATAAAGGGTGGAAAAAGTATTGAGCCTCGATAACGGATCAGAGACGGGTAGGGTTTAAACCTGACAGTGTTGATAGGACCGTTGTCCTCGCTGATCCCTCAGGAGATTTAGCGACGCAGGTAAATAGGGCTGTCAAGGATACAAATCCCTGCCTTGTGAGAAGAATCTATATTCCTGAATGGTTAGGTTATCTTGGGAAAGGTACTCTTATGTCTGTCAAAGGGTAAGAATGAGATAAGGGAATAATATAACTTCCCTCCCAACGATGTTAGTAAAAAGTGGGTAAACACTTCGATATGCATGAACCTAAAAGGTACCTCTACCTAATAGAACAATCAAACATTCTGAATTCGCGGATTAAAAATTTAACAAGTAGGCAACTTTTGTTGCCAGTTAGAACTCCATTTTTACAGATTCGCAGTAATTGAGTGGCAATCAAAGTTGGGAAAAATCACTTTAGGCCGGCAGAGCTTAAAATTTTTCATCCATTTATTATGAACTAGAGTTTGCCTCTACGCTCCTTTTACTGGCACTAGGCGTTAATATAAAATGAGTAAAATTGTCACTGCATTTTTAACATGATTCAGAAAGTTAAAATTGTGTACTTATTCTTTTCTTTTTATAAAAATATTAAGTTAGCCGCTATAAAAACTTGGGTAACGAAGTAATACATAATTTAAGCAGCTAGCTAGGGGTATATGTTAGACAACACTCTTTTAAGTTTTGTGCCAGAAAAAAGTGTAATCCTTTTTATGACTCAACTTTCCATAAAATAAGCAAAATGTGACACTACCACCTTGTCAAGTATTCTGTACCTAAATGTAGCTTTTACAACAATTCTGGGACCCTTATAGACCATTGCAATTAAAGTCGCCTTTCGCGCCAGCCTCGTGAAGATAAGGCCAGCCAAGTGGGCGTTTTGCGCTTGTTCGAGTCCAAGTACCCTACAAGAGTTATTTTAATCCATCGTCCCTGACACTTATATAAAACCCAATATTACGAAGGATAACATAATAAATAATAACAAAAAGCCAACAGCTAGCGATACGTCACAGCCAGCGATAAGCGATGACTTGGAAGATGACGGAGGCTTGTCGCGATAACACGAGGTCAGACAGCCAATAAACCGTTCTGTTGTACAATAACGACGCCTGTATTCGTGAATATGATTTACCTACTCGTGCAGACTTTAAAACGACCTCTTTCTTCCATATATACTTGTTTCCTCGTGACATAATTTATGACTGATAAGAACACCTCATGATCGACGTTGGAACTCGAAATGGAACGGACGGTAACGGTAAAGGAGAATGATCCATCAGCCGATATTGCACCGAAGTTATGAAAAATGATTCGGAATCTTCATAAAACAATAAAACAGGATGTCTTTAAGTTTTTGAAGATAATCGAATTTAGGAAGTTGTTCAATATTATAAAAACTTTGACACTGGGCGAAACATTATAAAAGGCCTACATTGTCTTAATTCACACAAAGATTAGATAAGCGAATTTAAAATTTATAATTTTTCTAGCTGAGGGTTAATTCTAGTAATTTTAAGAACGTTCATATTCTGATCTCAGTCTCAATGTGTCAAAAATACCTACCTCTATTTTCCCTACATTTTTGACAAATTTTTGATATTGATTGTCGCTGAGATGAGATTGCGACTAGATTTTGAACGTTTTTAATTACGGAAATAGGCCTTCTGATGTCGGCAGCTAATATAACCCAAAACCCGTAGAAAAGAAAAAAACAAGAGAAACGGTGGAAAATCAATATGCTTAGTCAGATGGTAAAAAAACCTACAAGAATTCCCTACTAGTTGTAAACTACTAGAAATATGTAGTCTACTACATATGTTTTCTTAGATCTCGAGAAACTCGATAGCGGAAAGGCTGTGACAACTTTATATCAACCGGATCACATGTAAGACTTTATGGCGGTCGCATTTAGTTCCATCTGAGGGCTCTCCATTACGATATTTGGGCGAAGCTAAAGGAAAAATTGGGAATGAAACTAGACCGAGACCGACCATAACATAAACAAAAATATTAGGAACAGGTAACGCAAGATAGGCATTTCAGAAACATGTAAAAAATCACAAATTTGCCCAACACTCCAGATGATCAAATTTAATTGGTCACGACCGACGACGAATCCTTTCAAACCTGATACGTGATTAATGAAATGGTTTTTGATAGAATTATCAAAAACCATTTCATTAAAGATTGACCAGACAAGGATAAGATTGCATTAATAAATCAGATGTAATGACTTAAACCTGCATAATGATTCATAATACTAAGAACCTGCTTTTTAAAGCCAGTTAAGCGATGAGTTTCCTTGACTACATCGCTTTATTTGACCGTTGACACGAAGTAGAGTAACATAGTAGTTTTCAAAGCAACAATAATAATTACTATTCCAGACGAGACGTCTTCGAGAACGACGAAGGTTATTCACCCGTTAAAGAATTAATGGCACGACTTACTAATGCCTTAGTGGTACTTAATCTTGGTTTCCTCAAGGGGAGTCGCGTAAACAATATTAAAATATTCACTTTCGTTATAGGTTGTCTGTTTTGTACATGCGTCTTAAAACGGCCGGAGATGGTTGAACAGTTCTGCAATATGGCCTGAAATGACGATGCAGTATTTTGTTTTGGTCATGAAAATAATGCATAGAGATGTTTTCAAACAAGTTGATGATATGTAATGCAACGGTTTGGCACTGTATCAATGCAATTTCCCAAGCCAAACTCGCGCTATCTCACAGACACTAGATATGTAAGTATAACATTAAGAGACATGTGAAGAGGAGGAACAAGTGTATTTTAATGTTAATATTATTCCAAATACACGTGATTCCGTCTCCACTTCAACTGAATCAGGTGACTTCGACGAAAATTGGCTTTATAACTCTATTATCATTGTAAATTAATCCGCCCGCCGCCGCGTTATATTTTCCCGTTGCGGTGGCAAAACCGTGGCTACCCAACACGTGTTTAGCGTTGCCTTATGTGTGTGTGCAACATACATTAGATATTGCGTATCTGAGTAGTCGAGCGGACGGGGGGCGGGACGCCGCACGCGAACTGATAATAATTATTAGTCTGAAGCAATTAAGAGGCGCCAGATATACGCCATGGATGAGATAGCGGCAGACTTTATAGAGTGTAGAGGCCGGTAGACCCACCTCGACACAGTTCTGGAGGGAAATCCGGTTGATGATGCGAAACTAGTATTACTTTACTGACATCGCAAGTTTGACATAATTATATGCAAAATCTTAACTACATACATAATACTGATCCTTGAAAGATTATTTTACTGAGCATCAATTAACGATTAGTCAGTTTGAAGGCTGGTATTATATTTGGCACAAATCAAAGGTATTTTGGAATTTATTTATATTATATTTATTATATCTGGAAAAATTGTAAACCGAAATTACACAGAAGAATTACTTGGTGTAACTTATACCTATCGATTACCGGTTCCTCTTGGGAATGTATCGAAACTGATACGAATATCGATGGATACACGGATCCACGTACTACGCATTAAGATCTGTAGGTATCATAATACTTCATAGAAACGCGCAATATTATCCTTAAGGGATCGGATATAACAGGAAGTTTCTAAGTACTTGTTAAACTTAAACGATAACTGGCTCTGCTCGCGGCTCTACCCAAGTGCAAACTTCTTAATTTTGTGAGATTCGGAGTCCCATACGTGGTAATCCAGAATATATTTTACTTCTGTCTCAAAATCCGTGCTGTTGTTATGGTGAAATTGAGTTTCAAACAAATCAACAGGAAATGAAAAGAAAATCAGAAGCATATACTCGCTAAGACTGAGGATATTGGTAGAAAGCCTTCGCAATCAGCTTCAACAAAAGAATCAGTTGTAAAAGACTTGCCAGTTCCATGTAAAACAAAAAAAAAAAACACTCTTAAACGGCTCAATTTTTTTCCGTCTGCCAGTTCTTTTAGATTCATTAGTCCGAGTGCTCGTGAGACTACTGTTTCACGAATAAGTAAACAATTTTCTCACTGTGGAAAATTTACTACGAAGTATTGTTAACAGCTACATGGGTTTGCGTGACTTAGAACATTACATGTGCGATGTTGGTATGTATATCATTTGCGTTTTTCTGTATTATTAAATAGAAAACGGTTTGACAACACATGCTTGCACTAACGAAGGGAAAGTTTTGTAGTCGTTGAAGAATTATTGTTTTCATCTTAATTAAAATCTCTTTCTCGGTATCGTAGTTGGCAAGTAGGGACTCATTACTAGAAATGGGATAAAAGACGGTAGTAAACCTTCAATTATCTTCAGGACACCGGAACTTATTTGTTTCAGAATTACCAGAATCTGGTAATTCTGAAACAAATAAGTTCCCGTGGAGCAATAACATCTGATGTTATTCCTCCACGTGTTTTAAAATGACATAACATCACAAACACTGATAATGGCTTGAATAAAAGCACAAGTCATACTCAGGCCCTATCATTTAAATTGTCAACATCACGACAAAACAAAGAATAAGTGCAACGTAAAACTGAAACAATTTTCTAAACCATCTGTTTGTTTAACCTAAGCAATATTCGTTTAGGAGGCGATTAAACAAATAATCGAAGCCTTCAAACGCTACACTGCCATCAAAAATCACTTAGGGCCAATAGAAAGATAATCAAGCAACATTTGCCTCGAAACTCGCGAATAATAATATCTTTATCAATATTTACCGAGATGTTCATAGTAATAAAAGTTAATCGTTCAGTCAATTAAACCGGAGTCTGAGCCAAATCGTCAATTATCATTTGCGTTACATTACATTGTCTTGAATGGTTGTAAGACTCACGAGGGGCCGATCTGTCCTTAATTGCTTCTCGACTAAATTCCTATTGGAGTTTCTAAGATGACCGTTCATAAAGTGTCATATTGTTTGAATGGACACTTTGTGATGGTCCTTGAATTAATTTGTATTGTTTTTGTTTAAGTGCTTCCGCACTAAGAAGCGGCTTTAGGGACTAGTCACACTTATTCAGCTCTGTTCAGCTTTTGTCCATAGAAAACGACGATTTTGTATGAGATGCGTACGCGTCCGTTCAGCCGCGGAGAGCTGAACGGACTCCATACAAAATCGTTGTTTTCTATGGACAAAAGCTGAACAGAGCTGAATAAGTGTGAGTAGTCCCTTAAGGAACATGTTTTGGCTTTCGAAATCTTCTTCATTCAAATCGCAGTGCATTATTTGCTACTACTTAACAGATTTTGTTCATATTTAAAACAGGCTGTTTCTGTCTCATATGTAAAATTGAACATCCTTGGCATTGATATTCATTCATTTAAAATATTCAGTTACTCCATAAAAACTCATTCTAAAATTCAGCAGGCCATTACAATCTTTTATGTAATCGTGTCTCCGAATTGATACACCAATTTCCACAATGCTTCTGTATTATGTAAACTGTAAAGGTCTCATCGATAGCCATTGATTGGTCTGCGGACTCTGCGGTACAGGAGTAAACACAGGCTGAACCAAACCAATTTGAGATTACAATAGCCATTCCCAAACACTCAGTCACAGGGCCAGCCAACAATGTAGGCCTAATGAAATAGAGTCCTTCATTTCAGGTAACTCCATTTACGTAGTTACGTCAAGTATATTTTTCATAATAATAATGCGATCATTCATCTTCGTTCCTCGCAAAATCGTCTAGAAATAGAACTGCGAACAATGTTCGTGATTACGAATCCCATAACCCGACTTCTGATTAATCCTTATTGATATGAAAATGGATCAAGAGACGAATCGAAATTCTCGTAATGTGCCAAATTAGTGAGCATCGAGATAAGGAACATCTCGTATATATTTTATCTTGGTGTGCTGTGGCGTATGTTTGTCTTATGAATAATTCAGATAGATTAGTACGTTAAGGTTACCGTTTTAAATACCTATTTGATATTCGACGACTTAGGCCTTTTAGCTACTACAAATTTGTGAGGAACTGCGGAATTCGCTACAAGCGTGTCTAATGTCCCAGTTCTTTGTAACGAAGATTTTTCTAAAGATGAGGAAGGTAAGGTTGCTTTTATTCACTGCCTTCGTATACTAATAGCCGTTACGTCATTTCAGCACTAGGCTAGCCGAATGTTTTTCTACTTTCTACTACTGTCTTTAAAGTAAATCCGTCAGCTGTTCTAGATAGAAGCAATAGCTAGATCACATGAGAGTGTGCGTGTGTTAGCTACACATTGGTAAAGATATACACATGCTTCCAACTAATTTCTGAAATTGTCTTATTAATGATTAATAGTCTAAGAGATAGAATCAAAGCGTACAGGTTTATCGTGTACTCTGTTGTACTCAGAACACGATTTCTCTGTACCAGTAAATTTGATTACAATTGCTTCGAATTTGGCTAAGTCGTATAATCTTGTGCTTTGTATGACAATGTAATATTTGGTAGTTGGGATCTCAAGATGGTAACGAACAGTGAAAATCGCATAAATCTATCAGGCAATTATGTAGATTCAGACGTGTGGATGTTGTGATAAAACTAGCGACCCGCCCCTGCTTCACACGGTTGTTACGACTTGACGAAATGTCGAGATTTCATTAATAATACGAGTATGTAAGTGTGTTATATACATAAACCATCTTGAATAAGTTCTCTAAATGATGGTGAAAACCCCATCATAATCCGTTTCGGAGTTTAGAAGAACAGCGCGGTTACACAGGCAGACACGAAAAGCGACTTTAATTTTTATTATGTTTAGATACTTACTGTTTTTTTTTTCAATCTGTGATGGATATAAAGATAGGTTAGGTCAGGTTATTAAGAAATATTTCATGAAGTTTTTCGGTAGAATCTTAAGATTTTAGCGTTATCATTTTCATCATCATCATTTCAGCCCGGAATCACCCACTGCCTGGTATAAGCCCTCCCTTTCTTCTGAAATACTTCCTGGTTCCTTGCGTCTCCCATCCAGGTGTTTTCCCCGACTTTGATGATATCGTCACAAAAATCTTTTTTTTTTTTCTTTTTTTTATTGCTGAATGGGCCCGCTCTTGACCACGATCACGCCTAATGGAAAGCGATGGATGAGGTCTATGAAGGAACGAGCGTGCCCAGAAGATGCCTAAGGAACTTGAATTCCCACGCATCGACGAAACACATCAGGCTGCTTGACGCCGGACTCCGGTGGGAGGGTGGTCGCAAACCAGGCGGTCGTGGGCTAACGTCAGCCTGGTTTCTACCTGGGTTCAACCGCAAGGGAAGAATTGGCCAGTCAAATAGCGTTGGGTGTGACTGTCTAGGATGCGCCGATCGCTCGGTTCAGTCGAGTAACTGGCGGAACAAACTGCGCTACACGAGGAGGCTTCTTCACGTATCAGAAAATAGTAATTTTCATAGTAGAAGATGCTCTAAAAAGCCAAATAAGTAATCTATATGCCTTCTTGACGTATTTTAACTTAGTAATTTGCATTCTTATCTCTATCTTGTGATACTACAGAATACACGTGAGTGATAAACGCAATTAATTGCATTTTTTAGTAATCATTATCGATAATCGATCAAGTACTTACAAACGAGACTAAGATAGGCTGCGCCGACACACGCCAAAGCATATCCGATGATGATTAATAAACGTATAGGACTTTCTTAAAGATATACTAATTCATGATAACAATAATTAATGATTAATAATATGCCCATTTACTGAGAATTTCGAAAAAAACCTACCAAAAAGCGTGGTCCATACAAAACAATAAATTGTTAATACTTGTCCATGGGTATGCTACATATGCACCTCGTATATTAAATCCTTATATTGCACCTTAACATTTACCTAGACAATATCTTTGACACGGATGACCTCTAAGGGGTGGGAGTGGGAGGGTCCATCCGAGACGTGTAAACGACTCTCAATCTAATCTATGCGTGTGCGCATGCTATGCGTGTGTTTGAACTTGTGTAATGTGTATTGATAAACCGCAAAACACTACGCGTTAGAATGGAATTGTTTGGGTTACTACATAGGTACCTACATATTAGCATAATATTTAGATAGTACAATGGATAGCGTCACCCGCTTATACGATAATATACCATGTACTTACTCATGTGCCTACTGTGTATATAATATTCTATACTTAGGTATATTTTAGTTATTAGTGCACGCTTCTTGTATACGTACAAATGATTTATTGTGAAAGGTTTTGATATAAAATGAATAAGTACCATACAACAGTAAATGGGAGGAACTTTTGCCTTTGATAAAAGAAACTTGTTTATCACGTAACAATAAAAAAAAACAGTTTTGTAATATGAAGCCAAATAAGTTCACAATAGGGAAAAGTTCTAAAACGTTATTTGTCTGTTTTTGTGCCAATGACTTGAAAACCACTGAACCTATTTTCTGGTGGTTTTAGCATTAATTACGCAAGTATGTTCGTTTTATTAGATGTATTTACTGGTTTTGTAGATGACGATAGTCAATGAATTTAGCTAGTATTTCTAAAAACGTGAGGATGACTCTAGAATGTTAAAACTACGTGTTACGTTACGTGAGCTTGTTACTAAGAAAAATCCTCTTTAAAAACCTTTTCCATTATCCTACACATTAGGTTTTATACTCCATAAAAAGGGACATGTTTTAGGACTAGGTTTAGTGCTAAACTAACATTGTGTAGAAGTGTCTTAAAAGTTCTATGTACGGTCACCAAAGGAGATAAGTAACCAGGGTCGTCGGATATAGTTGAAGTTTAGTAAGAAACCGATTGATGTTTTCTAATGAAATTTAATTTGATAAATGAACTGTTTGTTTTCTATTAATTACATTATATTCGAAAACATTCATCGGTTTCTTATTAAACTTCAACTATATCCGACGATCCTGGTTACCAACCTATCTCCTTTGGTGACTGTACTTACAGAAATAAACATTTCATTACGTATAGGTACTGTAAGAAATAGAGTTCTTTGTGAGGTCTGAATTTCAGGCGAGTTTTTCAGTGTTTCATTTCAGCCAGTTCGGTTTCTTTTGTTTTACTCGACAAATAATTGTGACAAAAAAATTTAATTGTCGATAAGGAAATGCTTATTAAAATTTTATCTCATTTTATGTTTTTAAAACCTTGGCCTATACATGAAGAACAAGTTAGAACAAAAAAATATAAGTAATTAATTCCGAAGAATAGTTATGTACCTAAAAAAAACGAATTTTCGAAAGGTTCGGGTCGCCAAAACCGGTTAATCCATTTTAGCAATGGACCGGCGCGGCGGTGTATCGATTTTCAAGGCACATTCAAAAATTATTATTATTTTATAAAATCATTTTACACTATCATAGAATTTTGAACGTGTCTTGAAAACCGCTACAAGTTTTTTGGTGATCAATAAATATTGCACACATTCACGTGTTTCGTTAAAAAAAAACGTGTCAACTCTCTGAATTTTTGAATTAAAATAACTTGCTAAACCTTTCCATCTATCGTCTCCAAACCAAGCTGTATATAAAATAGGACTATGTTCTCTGGTCCCAAATCAAATGATTGAAAAAAGTAATCCAACTTCGACCTAAAACGAGAATGTCGCGCGTATCATTGTGCGTAAATCGTAAAAGACGAATAAGGGAAAAGGGTTCCGTTGATGCTCGTAACCATCGAGTTTACAACTGTCACACAGTGCATTAAAGAAAGCGCTTTAAAGCCTTCCATGTACCGGCAAAATTGTTGCTTCAATCTTTGCATAGGTGGGCCAGGAGTTGGTAGCTACAGTTGCTACCCCAAATAATAGAACAAATTGGCCACCCCACATTACTTTAGGTCATTACGTCTGTTATCTTGCTCACCCCATGGATTCAATGTTGGATTCTGTTTGGATAGGCTCACAGACCTCCGAAAGTCAACAATTAGTAAGCAAAATTAATTTTATTTTAATCATGTTTGTAGGAGAACTACTTCTATTTTGTTTTCAAGTCTGCTTTTATTTATACTCAGAAAAAAACCCGGATCTATGTAGAATATCATAACTTTGTTTATATGATTTGTTAAACATTAGCGTAGATACCTATTTGACTAATTTAAATATGAACGAGCCAACAATTCAATTAACCAAGTTGACACAACACGAATAATAAAAACAAAACGCTGTCGAAGAAGTGTGTTAAAAAGATAAACGTCCGTACAGTGTCAGTCTCGCTTGACCAAACAACTATGAATCATGTATCATTGTGATAGAGGGGAAGCGTAAGTGAACTAGAAGTGGAATCAAACTCGTCAGAATCAGTCCTTATTCCCTAACACTATTCTAATTAGAAGAAGCCCTTCACTCAATAGGCAGTGCATGCAATAATGCATAAAGGCTCACGTAATAAATGCTTTATTATGCTTGTACTAAAATGCACGTAGTGAACGCCAACACTATGGACTGTGTGTGTATGTTTGTGTGCACACATACTTGTACCTACTCACACACCACATGTAATCGCATCTATATGAATGTCGCTTGTTTTTTTTTGCTAACAACATTTTACTCAGTTTTGGGTAATTAACAGCCACAATTCCATATAAAACTTAATGCTAAATAAACAACATTGCTCTTTTTACTTATTGCTACAGTTTAGAATTAAAACAGCCAAGCTAGTATCGTAAATCAACCGGGGTCATACTTACAGATAACGTTTGTCGGATAAAACTGTGGAGGTTAACAACAAAAATCCATCAACAAAAACACAAGAGACGTGATGCAGGCGTGCTGCATACACAGCGGACGTTAACCCGGCTCCGGCGGGCTGCGTTTCGAAAACTTCGCCGTCAAGCGTTTAGAGAATATTCAAAAATAGACCGACCGACTCGTATAAACACGCAACAATGATCGCTCGCACGTTTTACTTTACGACGCGACTCGAAATTCGAAACGAAAGCGATCCGCGGCCATCGGATCCGTCCGGAATCGCTTTGAAAAGTTTCCAATGCACAAAGTTATTGGGATCGCGAACTAGGGTTCTACGCGACAAGAACGCGGCAGCCCCGTGGCGCTCAGAAGTGAACTGGCGCCGCCGACCGACCGCGCTCCGCCGTCCGCCGCGCCTCGCGCCGACACAGGAACACCCACACCGACGACGCACCACACACATACGCGGCCGCATCATAAACACAGTCGCACTACTCGCACGGCTCACACACACTCAATCCGAAACTGATAAACAGCATAAAAACACAACATCACTCTGCAACTGCATATATAAATATTTCACGTTTTCCTGCTTTTGTGTGTTTGACACTGGAGCAGAAACACGCGATATCGAATAGAAATCATCCATTAAACGCGATGAAAACTCGGTGACAAATCTGAATGGCACAGGCCCGAAGATAAAGACATAGCGACAGGTATGTAAAGTTATAACAGGTTTCCACTGACGATTGAATGGCGAGTGTTTAGCAGAAAACTCGAATATATTCGCACTGTGCGCAACGGCACATTGTACACAAACGGAGCAGGAAAACACGGACAATAAACAGAGAGGTCGAATAGCGATTGACGAGACGCAACACGCACTCACTCTTTAACATACGAGTAGGTACGTGAGCCGCCTGTCGTATAGAGACAGTTATCAACAGTAGACGCGATAGGAGACGAGCACGGGGACTAATGAATGAAGTCCGGAGATGCTGCTGCATTCAACAATACGCAAGGGTTTAATCTATGCGACGATTCGTAGATACTTGCTCGGGAACTTTCGTATTTCAGAATGACAGACAAATTCCCAAAAGAATAAACATCACTCCAAATGCTAATAAACATTTCAACATTATTTATTCAACGTTTGTCCGGACACTGGGTTAACTGCGTAATAATTACCACAACTCTGATAAGAATGATAACAGTGATCGTGATAACGATTTGAAGCTATTGTGTAACTTTATTAAATGTTATGACACCATTCATTAAAAAATAAACAAATACAAACCTTTCATTAACAATAACAATGTACTGCGCATGATAGATATTAGAGATGTTTTGCATGATGATCAAGATGCAATAAGATTTATAATCAGAAATAATACTTACGGAAATAGAATCCATCTGATTGGTCGTATGTACGGAAATTACCTGAAATTACAACAGAAACTTATCAACTTTTAGAAAGACAGACTCATTCAAATTGTATTGAAATTACTTTTTGATGTTCTTCATTCATATTTTTCTTTGTTGGCACTGTATATTTTTTAACAATACCCCAAACTTGTATTGTAATCTCCAACATGACATGACGTGATTTCTATATTCGTGAAACTTTTCCACGACAGCCTTTTAGAAAATGTTTCTATCTTTAACTTGAACGAAGTGGGGTCAATGTATGAGATGCCAATCTTTGCTTCTATTGTGATCTTTATGTCTACTGATTTCTGGAGGAACAGACGTTGGAACCATAATACATGGTTATTGTTTCCATTCTATATTCATTTTTATTAAACGGCAAGCAAAGCCGATGTCGAATAATGTGAATGCAATTTTCTCTAATTCTAATTGTTTATCAAAGAGTACTTCAAATGTTCCTTCTAAAAGGTTAAGCCTTTATTCCCCTTTCTTTTTCAGTGTTTAAGAAATTCTCAAAGTTTTTCTCTATTAAAATCTATTGAAAACTACTATTTATTTCTTGAATCTACTACTTTTGTGAACTATTTCTTGTAACTTGATCTTTGAAAGGATAATCATGTTCGTGTCAATTTTGACACTTTGTTTCGAAAATAGATCGAAAACAATTGAAGCGTCACCTATTTTATTTACAAGGTATTTTCTCGAAACGGTCCTATTTACGATGTCGTCTTCAGAAATTCAATTTCAGCTTTCGTGAAATTCTATTTCGTGTTTCGACACACGTCTAGAGATAAAAAAAATCTTTGGAAATTGATTTATCTGTAGCTCTCATGTTATTGCCAACTGCATTTCGAATTGTAATGAAAACGTTTTGATTGGCATAATTATTACATTTTTATTCATGTCGGGTCATATTTGGCAAAGGGGATTAGCATGACAAGAAAAAACTGAAGGCCACACTTTTGAAAAAGAAAAACATAGTTTATAAAATTATTATACAATAAATACATAACAGTTGACATGGCAACAACACAGCAAAAACTCATAAATCTTCAACCTGTTCATTATTCAATGGAAGTGCTATCATTGGCATTGAATAGTTGAAACATCGTGACATACGAAAGGGAAAGTTGTAATAAAGTTGTAATAATTACTGTTTAATTGTGGCTTAATATATTATTTATACTCTTTAATCATATTTTAAAGATAAAGTCTAGAGTTGAGTTGGACTTGAATGTTTCACAAAACAGTGCAATTCATTTTAAGCTTTCCAACGATGATTAGGCAGAAATAGAAAGCCCGTACCATGGCTTGCGGTATGTAGGATGTAAATATCGTATACATCCATAAAGAACTAGAAATATTGCTTCCTTACAATTTCAGAAAATAAACTTTCAAGTCACCCCTACACTGTCACACAGGTACAGCGTAACGATATTTTGTCAAGATTCCTCGGTATTGGAATGAAACTCGAGGCTCATGATTTGATTACATTTTCGGAATTGAATGTTGCTCAATTTATGAAGTTACGTGTATCATCCAAAACATTTTAACCTCTCCCGTACGAAAACCGATCAATTTTGAAAATAAAGTCTTTTTCGTTCTCGGATCTCTCTTTTTCTTCTCCCCGCGTCCTAACCAAAAACGACAGTCACACGACAACGCTATCAACGTGATCGTTTGTATGAATTTTGACGTAAAAACGGGACTTGATTGATCGCGCCACTATGTCCTATTCATACAAAAAAGAGAGACGAAAGCGTTCTCTTGCGATGATTGCTTTTGGTTAGGACGCGCCTTGCACTGTGTTTTATAAAAAGGTGTTTTTTCTTTCCGGACCTGTTCAAATTTCCTGTTATCGTCAACAAATTACTATATTATCGCTATTGCTTCTTTTGAAATTACACCGTTTGATAACAGATCTACCAATGTTACAACAGTCAAAATCTAAAATAGGAATCGTTTTGAATAATTTATAGGAAAACTAAACAATTAGAACCCTACTAAATAATTTATTTTTAGTCCAGATCCAAAAACAAATGTTAATTTGTCTAAGTTAGGAATTCAGAACTATTTTAACTGAAACGTATAGGGTCTATATTACAATAACATAATTGATTATCGTTAAAATAGTTTCGTTACAACTTTCAAACTCAAACTCAAAGCATTTATTTCAATTAAATCAATTACAGGCACTTTTGAATTGTCAAAGGGTCGGTCAGTCAGAAAGATGAAGCTAGTTGCCCATTTCAAAGCGTAGGTACCTATGGAGAAGAACGGGCAAGAAACTCCATGGAAAACTCTTTTAAATCAAAATAATATGGTTACAAAGTCTTGGTTGCATCATTCATGTTAAAAATTATACATGTGAGAACGATGCAGAACGTTAAAAGCGTCCATAATGAAAAGTAAAGAAAAAACAACAATTCAAATATTAAATGAAATAAAATAAGCCATGGCAGCAAAGAGATGACCAGTCCCTACTGACGGCGCCCGTTCACGAACGTGACGCCTCATTCACAATGCTCATTCATAATGCCTCGTATAATTATAGACATGAACTTAGGATAAATACTTAGAGCAGGTGATCATTTTTGATACGTATACGACAAAAAAGACAAAAACAAAACATATTATATACTTAATTATGTTTGCATTTGATAGTCCAATTCTTCAGGTAGGTTATATCATTCTTTTAACATCACGCTACGACTTACGAGCCGAGCAAGAGCAAAAACGAAGAAGAAAGAACGCTAAACGAAAACGAAGTAATAACGCGGGCGGCGACGGGATGCGACGCGGTGGGTCGAGGGTCGAAATTTCACGCGGACGAAGTTGCGGGCAGAACTTAGTCATATATACAACTCTAAACATAAACAGTTGAAACATTTTAAAGAAAACATGTACATATACATAGTTCATAATATGAAAACAGGAGAAAGTTGGATACAAGATATATATAGAGATACAAAAGCAATGGAGAAACGTCCTCAGACCACACACTCGATCTCGTCCGCGTTAATTTAATCGGGATGATCCTTTATCCAACACGTACACGTGTTTCACGCAAATATTCTTAGCCATATTTTCCCAGAAACAAATCTCCGTACGTAATAATTTGTTCATTCGAATTCGGAAAAGCAAGTGTAGCTAAAATATCAAAGATGTGTTAAATCAAATGTGAAAATAGCAACCTATTCTGATTTTCGAAAATGAGCTTTATGAATTCGCTTTCTACACTTTCTGCTCTCAATCAGAGAAGAAAGGAGCAATTTCAAATCGGGAGTCCCAATAACAATCAGAAAGTAGCACCGCAACACGACTCTTAAGTCTAAACTAATATTACGAGTATATTATAGAAGATTTGATTTTTGAAGTGAAAACTTCTTTAGCGGCGTTGCACACTTTTTGTAATGGGGAAAAAATGTTAAACTCGCGTCAGGACATCGCGTCAGGACACGTGACCGTCAGGAGAGAATTCCTCCCCCCCCCGCCCCTCTTACTACGGCGGCGCCAACCGAAGTGAACCAAGTGAGACACGATAATGGATGGATGGATGGATGGACGGACGGACGGACGGACGGACGGTGACGGTGGCGGTGACGGTGACGGTGACGGTGACGGTGACGGTGACGGTGACGGTGACGGTGACGGCGCGGCGACGGCGACGGCGAAGGCGACCGTGGCGGTGACGGTGACGGTGACGGTAACGGTGACGGTGACGGTGACGGTGACGGTGACGGTGACGGTGACGGTGACGGGGACGGGGACGGTGACGAAATTCGTGTACATATAAAGTGTTTAAAATATGGAAATTGAACAAAGTGCATCGATTAATGAAAAAAGTGACGCAGAAATAGTGAAAAAAATTAGTTATATTAATTCAATTCATAATTGATTTATTTCAACGTTAATATTCAAGTTTTCACTTCTGCCGGCACTCCCGGAGTGCAACCCGTCTTTTTTTTTTTTGTATGTTTGTTTGTTACGCTTTCACGCTAAAACGGCTAAACGGAATTGGATGAAATTTAGCATATGGGTAAATCATGACCTGGGTTAGAACATAGGATACTTTTATACCGATATTCCAACAAGATCGACACTTTTGCGTGTGAAACCGCGGAGCGCAGCTAGTACATCATCAAATAGGAAATCGGATTTGTAAACAAAACACTGACAGCTGCTGATTTTAATTCCATACGAACATGTAAATAAAAGTATTTTGTATCTCTGCTACTACTGTTTAGTACCCATAATACGCATATATTTTCTTTTAGTGCTAATAAGCACTAAAAGAAAATATATGCAAGGACGCGGACGTAGACAAGATCTCGGACGTTTCTGTATATCTTGCAGTCTCAAGATCAGTGCCTCTTTCCAATAAAAACGCGTTAACTGGTGTTTTTCGTCCAATAAAAACTAATGGTCCTGTAGACGGGAGGTTCTACGAAAAGAACAAAACATTTAATACTACAACGTTTAAAATGATTGTGCATTTCAACAAAAGCTCCACTCAACCCAACAAAGGATTCAGAAAAACGGAATATCAAAACAATTGCAAAGAATTTTTCGTATCCTTTTCACAGTACACAGATTCTCTTCTGAAATAGAAACAGTTGAAACTAAACAATGCCATCGTGATTATTATTTTGTGGATAAAAAGCATTGAAACCCAAAACCCCCTTTAATGTTGCACTTTTAACTACAAAAAAGTTTTATACAGACTACAAAGAGTAGGCTGTGACATTGAGTCTAAAATATTCAACTTTAGACAATATTATATTGTATACAGGGTGGCAGGGTCACCGACCCGCAACCTGTTACCATGAATTCAGTACATGATTCTGAACCCTCCTTTTTTTATGGATGGGAAATCATCAAATGACCCACCCCTCCCGCTCTCCGAAGGGAGTGTCAGACTCTTACTGACTAAAACCCATCCGTGTTCCTTCCTTAGCCCTTTATGTTCCGGGGTAGCGGTAACCCTTTCGGACAATCCCGCACCCCCGGCAGGCTTCGGCCCTGGCAGGCCCCTTCCTTTATGCTGACATCTCTTTGAGGCGCGCGTGGAACACGTACGCGCCGTCCGGCACGGGCCTGGTCCTGATCGGACGGTGAGCTACCCATTACTCTACGTCCGCAGGCCCGCGCCTACGGTGGCTTCTGAAACCTCCTGCGTTGAAATTTTTCGTCCGTTATTTAAAAAAAAATAAGTATAGCATTTTCATAGAAAGCATTTTCATAGAAAAGTGCAATACCTACGCAGTCAAAATGTCATCATCATCTGCCTAGCCTTTTCCCAAATATGTTGAGGTCGGCTTCCAGTCTAACCGGATGCAGCTGAATACCGGTATTTTTACATGAGCTACTGCCTATCTTACCTCCACAACTCAATTAGGTACTGGGTAATGGTAAGACGGGTTGTCAGACTTTCGGGCTTCTGACTACCCGTAACGACTGTCAAAGATCCACTAATGACAACCGGTACCAACGGCATAACGTGCTTTCCGAGGCACGGAGGGGTCTCGGTATGTAAAGATGGTCACCCATCCACAGAACAACCGCGGCAAGCGTAGTTTAACCCGATCGATCGACCTATGCGGCTGTTATTATTTAACCACGGGCCCCTCCACGCAGTCAAAATGTATGGAACAATTTTGAAGTGAAAACTTCTTTAGCGGCGTTGCACACTTTTTGTATGGGGAAAAAATGTTAAACTCGCGTCAGGACACGTGTAGGGATTGCAATCGAATATTCGAATTATTCGAATATACATTTGAAATTCGTATTCGAATAGTAAATTATAAAATATTCGAACATTCGAATATTACCACAGCAATTTTATTAAAGTTACAACATTATATTGTTAATTACGAACGCGACATCTAACTTGTGGTCGTCAAATTTCTGAATAGATCGGCACTGCTCGGATTGACGGCCATTCGACCAATCAACGGCCTCCATTCTTCTGCTGACTGCAACTCGCCGGGCGCTAGCCGCCATTTTGAGTTTACTTCACAATCACAAGTACAGCACAACAGACGCGTAGTTTTTTACAACAGAGTGGTGCATTTTGTTATTTTGTGGTGACGGTATAAACATAAGTGTATACGGATTACCCAATTAAATGTAAGTATAATTTTTGTTAAAATATGCTGTGCAATTTAACACTAAAATGAAATTGAGTTTATGATTTAACCTAAAGTAATCCCATTTTATTTAATATTTTTTCATTTCAAATCAGACTCAATAAGACTAATGTTAATTGTTTATAGTAATTATAAGGGAGGTTGTTAGTAAATAGTAGGTATGGTACGGTATAATACGCGCGAAATTTACTTATAACTGAACTTCCAGAACGAAATCGAACGTACTCAAATAGAACTCTGTTAGGTTTTGTCAATAAATTCGGGATTAACTAATTTACCCAAGATGTGTAAAGTATCACTTCACTATGCATTGACTGATCACCAAATGCGTGTTTTTACAGGTGTACAATTTAGTTGCAGACTGCCTTTCAGTTAACCATGGATAAAAACAAATTGGTTTTCAAAGAGTACACAAAACGTACGCTTGACAAGTCTTCGGTTTGGAACTCGTTCTTACGGACTGAGGATGGAAGTCATGCAAAATGCAAATTGTGCAATAGAATTCTCCAATGTTCAAACACCACTACGTGTTTGCACAATCACTTGAAAAAACAACATCCAAGTGCAGGTTAGTTACCGGACTGACACTTCACTTTTACTTTAATTAGGTATACCTACCTATATACGTAGTACTTACTATAGTCACTTACTTTCATTATTTAAATATAATACAATGTATTTTAAAATTATTGAGATCCACATTGGTTTGTAATGTAAATGTAACAGACAGAACATAAAAAATAAAACTGAACTTGCTTTATGTGTTTGTGTGTGAACTGCCTTTTGGCTATCATTTTTGACGTTCAAAAGAGCCTTTTATGTGCCTATTTGAAATAAATGCTTTGACTTTGACGTTCCTGGAAATTCGGAAAAAATCATTTAGTGCACGTACGCTTTTACTAATATAATTTATTTGATCTAGATCTAAGAAGAAATACACTACTAACATCAGCTTCTGCTGCAACGCCTACTACTTCCACAATTCCAACGCCTACTACTACCGTACAAGAACAAGTACAGCAGCCCAAGCCAAAAAAAGGAGAATTGATGATTATTATCACACTAAAGAAGATAGTATGGAAACTATGATTTCCAAAATGACTGCGTGTGATGGTCTCCCGTTTAATGTGTTTTGCAAGTCTGAATCTATGCGTCAGCTTTTTACAAAAAGTGGATTCGAAGTTTTGCCGAAATCTCCAAACACAATCAGGAAGATGGTTGTAGAAAAAAGTGATCAGCTGAAAACTGAACTAAGAAAAGAGTTGTCATTGTTAAAGACAAAAGGACAGAAATTTTCCGCCTCCCTTGATGAGTGGACATCAGCCCGCAATCGGCGCTATATAAACGTCAACATTCATTGCCCAACTTTTAAAGACAAAACCTTTAGAAATTTGGGATTAGCGAGAATTACAGGGCGAGGAACATCAGAAAGATGTCTCAATATTTTAAAAGTCAAATTAGCTTCATACGATATATCTTTAGAAGATGATATAACTGGTGTGGTGACAGACGGTGCAAGCGTCATGACTTGCATGGGTCGTCAAATGCAATCATTTCATCAATTGTGCCTTGCACACGGCATTCAATGTGCCGTAGTGGATACAATATATAAGAACCGATATAATCAGAGTGAAACTTATGAACAGTTAGAAGAAATAGACACAGAAGAAGTTCCAGTAGAAACAGATGATACAAAGAAAGATGAATCAGAAGATGAGGAAACAGATGAAAATGATGATGGAGAAGGCTTTGTAGTCGATCAGAATGTGGTTTCCAGAAGTGAACCCAATCTCAATGTCGAGTACAAAGGTTTGATTGACAAAGTAAGAAAAGTAGTGAAATTTTTCAAAAAATCTCCAACCAGAACAGAAATCCTGAACAAATATATTCTTGACGAAAACAAAAGCGCAGGCCTGGTATTAGACTGTAAAACGCGGTGGAATAGCATGGCGGACATGGTTTCAAGATTCTTGCTACTGAAAGATGCAATTTTAAAAGCACTGATTGACTTGAAAGACAAAACTATGTTCAGCACCTATGAGCTTGCTCTTTTGCAGGATTTATCTACGTCTCTCACTATCGTCAAAACTACTGTGGAAGCGATATGTCAAGAAAATGCCACTTTATTAACTGCGGACACAGCCCTACAGTTCATGGTTACCAAACTACGAGAGACCAATGGGTTTATCAGTGGTAAACTTCTTCAGGCTCTGAAAACAAGGATTGCTGAACGACGACAAACAGACCTGGTTTGTACACTGAAGTACTTGCACAACCCAAACAAATACTACCAGGAGCCGAGTTCTTCTATCTTCCCTAAAGTAGGAAATGATGTTATCACCAAAGTCATAGTTGACATTCAAAAAAAATATTTTAAGCAAAGACCTGCGACAACTAACACTGGCGTTTCTGATGACGAAGATAACATTGCTATATTAGACCTTCAGCGTTATCAAAATGAAGAAGCGTCAAGAATCTCAAATATGTCAATGAAAGAACAGCTGCAGAAAAAGATAGAGGACGAAATGTATGCAGTGCCTTCCACATCCACAGCAAATCTTGAACATCATGATCTAGAAACATCAATAAAAATGCAGATGGCTCTATACGCCAAGACAAATACACCTAAGTCAGGCCTATGACGTGCTAATTTGCATTCCACCAACTAGCGTAGAATGCGAAAGGGTATTTTCTTCTACAAAATATATCTGCAATCATCTCAGATGTAAATTGAATGATGATTCCATTGACTCTTTAAGTTTTCTAAGGTCCCACTTTCAAAGGATCCGTAAATAAGAATAATTATATCCTTTGCCTAAACGATAGCATTTATAATTGTTACTTACCGCGTTGGATCATAATTTTCAATTTTAGTGATTGCGTGCACTTGCAATTTGCATATCTCTTTAGATGCTACTTATCCGCGCAGTGCATTCTTATTGTGACTTTGATCTCGTTTCTTTTTAGTTATCCTTAAGAAATTGATAGTACAATATCTATAATATACTTTTTTGTTTCTTACTTTTACTTGTGTTGTATAAAGTTTATTAACATGTTATTTGATTTTGCTAGTGAGATTTTAATTGTGTTTCCTACTTAATAGTTTTCCTATAATTGTTTAAGAATTAATATTTTTTATTTCATATTTTCGTAGTCGAAGTTCCTATTACATCTAACTTTATTAAAAATTTGTTAATTATTTTTTTTGATTAAAAGTTTTGTTTAAATATTGGTTCTGTCTGATTGGGATGTTGCCCTACTTACATGAAAAATATGTTACTAGTTTCTAAGGCAATAAAACGTGAGAAATTATATAAATACTTTTTTTTTTCTGAAATATTCGAATATTATTCGAATAATTCGAATAAGGCTGAAAAAGTATTTGAACATTCGAATACCAAAAATATCGAATATTTGCAATCCCTAGACACGTGACCGTCAGGAGAGATTCCCCCCCCCCCCTCTTTCTACGGCGGCGGCGCCAACCGAAGTGAACCAAGTGAGACACGATAATGGATGGATGGATGGATGGACGGACGGACGGACGGACGGTGACGGTGTCGGTGACGGTGACGGTGTCGGTGACGGTGTCGGTGACGGTGACGGTGACGGTGACGGTGACGGTTACGGTGACGGTGACGGTGACGGTGACGGTGACGGTGTCGGTGACGGTGACGGTGTCGGTGACGGGGACGGTGACGGTGACGGTGACAGTGACGGTGACGGTGACGGTGACGGTGACGGTGACGGTGACGGTGACGGTGACGGTGACGGTGACGGTGACGGTGACGGTGACGGTGACGGTGACGGTGACGGTGACGGTGACGGTGACGGTGACGGTGACGGTGACGGTGACGGTGACGGTGACGGTGACGGTGACGGTGACGGTGACGGTGATGGTGGACGTGGATGTGGATGTGGATGGATGGATGGACAGCTGATGGCTCGACCGTCTGTGTAGTAGCCACACTGCTGTGTATTCGTAAAATTCGTGTATATAAAGTGTTTAAAATATGGAAATTGAACAAAGTGACGCAGAAATAGTGAAAAAAAATTAGTTATATTAATTCAATTCATAATTGATTTATTTCAACGTTAATATTCAAGTTTTCACTTCTGCCGGCACTCCCGGAGTGCAACCCGTCTTTTTTTTTTTTAAAATAACCGACGAAAAGTTTCGACGCTTACGCTAGAGGTCTAGATCTAGAATCGAGTGCTGAATTTATGGTTACAGTTTGCGCGTCAATGTCCTTGCTAGCCTGTATTTCAATGTGATATGAAGAAAAATGTAAATTATTTATTTCAATGTCAAAAAGTATCGTAGGTATCGTATCGTAGGCTACTCCAAAACATGAATCTGATATTTTGAAAGGCATCTAAAACGTCATAAGTGTAACATACAAAATTCATTGCAGTAAATTCAAGGAACAATATTAACTGAATGAAATAACAATATATTTAAGTTTTGCCAGTTTTTGGCAAGAAACTGACTCAGAATCAGTATTATCGGGCTACACATTTGGGTCAATGCGATATTCTAAAGAAAATATAAGTAAGAATTTTACTTTTTTTTACTAAATTTTATTGTGGTAGAAATGCCAATGGTAGTGCCAAGTGCGAAACAAACGCAGGTTCTTTAGATGTTGGCAGTGCTTACGTCATTTATCATTCGCCCGCAGAACAGAGCCAAGCATGCTCCCGATCCTTATCTAAAATAAATTACAGTACACCACGAATATATAGGTGTAATAAAACTACATGTACAACCGCGTAATGCGGCGCCTTTTCATGTACAAAATTACCGCTCCCAAACCAGAAGTTTATATTTTACGTGACTATCTTTGGAGATGTCCCTGAAATCAGAGGCCTTCGTTAGCCCATAATAATACTTGACACTTTTCAACAAGATTTCTTAATAAATTCTCAAGTAGACGCCCAACAAAGATATTTAATAAGGGTCCAAAATAAATAACGACTATCCAGTCTATTCATTTTATAAAAGGGATCTTGAAAAGAGACGCCTTTGGAAATAATATCGTTTTAATAAATTAGAGTCATTTATCCGAGTTCTAGGACATGCGTCTTGGTTGGGACTTTAATAAATTATCGACGATATTTTCTCGGGTTACATTATTTAAAGTAAGGGACAGTTTTGATCGACTGCTGAAGTTCCTACACAGACTGTAATTAGCCACTGGGATAACAGCTTCGAAGTTTCCCCTTTAAAATTCTTCGCCTAATTGGATTCATCGCTTTTATTTTCATTACATTGAGGCAACAATTACATTGTCATTATTATTAGTTCGTTATCTCGTTGAATAAAAGAGAAAATTCTGAAGGATATCTAGCGATATTTAAAAAGGGGTCTATCCTTTATACACAAACCCGTCTATTAGTTATATTACATAAACAAACCCTGAAAAATATATTTACATTTCATTGCTTGTTTATAATTATGTATTTCAGGGGCATGTTTGCGCGTCGATAAGAGGTTCAAAGAGTATGAAAATGTTTATTCTTTGTACCTAACCTACATGAATGAGCTTCACTGAGGTATTCGCCGTGACAACACATTCTACAGCTATCACACGTCACCGAGTGTAAATTAACGTGAAATAAATTTCCGCGCGCCAGACATCTCGAATTTCACTTCATTGTAATATATTTCACGTAACTCCAGTGTCAGGACTGACACTAACACCACGCGAAGTGTTCCGAAAATAGAGTGAGCTTACACGTTATGTGTACGCCCTTACATTTGAGGAACGTGCGACACAGGCTGAAGATTAAGTACCCCATCATGACAGGCGAACGGTTCCGTGCAAATTACCGGGATTTGCGGTCCTGCCGACACTGAAATTACTCAGATATACCAAGCTATTTATCACAGTGTGATGTTTTAAATAAAAAAACCAGTCAAGTGCGTGTCGGACTCGCGCACCGTGGGTTCCGTACAAATTTGTAGGTACGTAACTAAAAATTTACGGTTTTCGGATTTTTTCCTTTGCTTTTGCTACTTGACATTGCTTCTTGCCAAATTTCATGATTCTAAGTCAACGGGAAGTACCCTATAGGTTTTGATTTCCTTGCGAGTGTCAAAATATGCGGCATGAACAGAACATAAACGCCCGTATAACTTGATAACTCCACGCGTTCCTGAGAAAAAGGGTCTTGACAGACGGACAGACAGACGGACAACGAAATGATCTTATAGGTAAGGGTTCCGTCCTTTTGAGGTACGGAACCCTAAAAATGTAGGTTTAGAAAGGTGATGATAATTCAAATTGAAAAATTGCAAGTATCGTGAAGTATTTAGTTTTTCATTTCATGTATTGAATATCAAGCCTTTTGTTATTCGCATTTGGCTTATCTAATTTCGAAGGCATGAGTATGAACAAAAACAATTCCTGACCTACCCTCCATGATATCTAGAACCCTTGCTCCAGTTCCACTCGAATAAAGTCCATTTTTGCGTGACGCTATCGGAAGGTTTCCAGGCGGTCGCCGGATGTGAAATTTTCCACAGCAGCTTCAGGATTGCTCGGAAAAGGCGG
Source organism: Amphipoea lucens (assembly GCA_947508005.1). Lineage (NCBI taxonomy): Eukaryota > Metazoa > Arthropoda > Insecta > Lepidoptera > Noctuidae > Amphipoea > Amphipoea lucens. Next base: position 11,389,085 of record OX382374.1, read on the forward strand.
GATTCGTTCATTCACTAATGTATTTTTGGCTTGCCGTTCGTATCGGAATGGTGTCATCGCCACGCATGTGATGTGGGATTGTGGGTTGGCGACCCCTGTAGCGCAATGCAAACAAACAGCTGATCGATATCGCTACTGCGATGAAATCGTGTTCCAACAAGTAAAAGCTGAGTAGTCACACGATCGTTGACACTGATACACGAACACTGTTGCCAGTGAACCCGACAGTATACTTACACGAAAACGTATCCTAATATGATACCGCTAAAGCTTACATTGTGATGAGACATTTAAGGTACAAAGTGAGGCGACCTACGCCAACGATTAGGCGTTTTTCATCCTATAAAAACTACGCGTAACAGATTGTCATGGATGATCTACATCTCAAAATATTTGTACAAAACTTTCTTACTCACTATGTTGGATTTATGTTCTCGAACCTTGACTATTAAAAGGGCTCCAAAAATACACGTGTTTGATACCGCTAACTCTTGATCGCATGAACATCTGCTCACGAATCCATAGAAATACATCCATAGGTATAAGCTACATATTTATGTAGTCCAATACAGCTTTGCCCGACAGTCCCGACACGGAGGGGGAACGCAGCCGGTGTTTTATATTCAAGGAATATAACAACAATACACCGACTTAAATGGATTATAATACTTTTTGAATGAACAATGTACGAATGGGTAATTTGAAAGATATAACGTTATGTATAATACCGGTTATACAAGACGTGACAAAGATGTTTAATATGACACGTAGTTATATTCAAGTGATTTGGTTATAAAATTAACAATATCATATACTAACCACGAATCCATACTTATAATACTTATATTATATACTTATCGCACTTCACACTATCACACTAATATTATAAAGGCGAAAGTTTGTGAGTGTGTGTGTGTGTGTGTGTGTGTGTGTGTGTGTGTTTATATGTTTGTTACTTCTTCACGCTCAAACGGCTGGACCAATTTTGATGAAATTTGCTATAGAGATAGCTTGAGTCCCGGGAAAGGACATAGGCTACTTTTTATCCCGATATTCCCACGGGATCAAGACTTATGCGGGTGAAACCGCGGGGCGCAGCTAGTAATGTTATAAATTCGAAAGTAACTCTGTCTGTCTGTCTGTATGTTACCTTTTCACGCCTAAACCGTTGAACCGATTTAGATGAAATTTGGTATAGAGATAGTTTGAGCCCCGGGAAAGGACATAGGATACTTTTTATCCCGATATTTCCACGGGATCGTGACTTATGCGGGTGAAACCGCGGGGCGCAGCTAGTTTGTATATACAATATGAATCGAATTGATGACAAAGTTTATTTTCGGGAAGACTTCGACAACATCGAAACAAAGCGGGACAGAATGGCGTATGAGGGAGGAAGCTTATGTCAAGCAGGGATATAAAAATGGATGTGGATAATAATGACGATTGCTGATAAAAAGTCAAGTAAAAACCTAAGAATATTCACAAGGTTGTAAAGCATTTAACGTAAAGCAATGTCTAAGACAGCTTTTAACGGATTAATCACGAAATACCTCTGTATTTTACCTATACAATGTACCTTAGTCGTAGATGGGTTAGTAACCGAATAGACTTCCCTCCGTGAGATAGGGTTACAGTAATGGCTCTGGCTGGCACTTGGATTGTGCCAGGGTTAAATGTTTGGTTGGTATTTCGGTAATTTTAGGAGATAGACACGTTCGCCTATGTTAGGTTTTCCTTTTCTGTATTTTAAACAAACTAAAGTGAACTTAGTATTTAAAAGAGGGAAGCGAAGAACATCTACAAACATATTCTAGACATATTTTATTAAATAAGCCACATAAACACTGCAACTGCACCATACATAAATGCTCCGCGAAAGTGTGTCTGTCTGTCTGTTACCTCGAACCGATTTAGATGTATTATACATAGAGATAGTTTGAGTCCCGGGAAAGGACATAGGATAGTTTTTATCCCGATATTCCCACGGAATCGAAACTATGTGGGTGAAACCACGAGGCGCTGCTAGTTAAAAATAAATATCGGATATTTCGGAACTAACAACCGATCTTTCCGAATGATCACCAAGTGTGTACTAAACGGAGTATTTACGGTATTTATATACTCGAATGAAAGTATAGAAGCGTATATTTGGTTTGGATGCGTCGCCGGTTATTAACCACGTCACTGGAATAAGCCGTAACAAACACAAACAGAGCCCTCCTGTGAACCACGAGGGGCGCACGTGCTCATCCTCCTATTTCGTAACAATTTATGAAAGATTATGAATCAATTGAATCATACAGTATCATTATATTGAGTTTCTTTGCTGATTCATAATATTTTATCTTACAGTCTGTTTGTTTATTCTTTTTTAGGGTTCCGTACCTCAAAAGGAAAAAACGGAACCCTTATAGGATCACTTTGTTGTCCGTCTGTCCGTCCGTCCGTCCGTCTGTCAAGACCCTTTTTCTCAGGAACGCGTGGAGGTATGAAGCTGAAATTTATATCAATTACTCAGGTCTACTGTCCCTTGAAGCTGTGAAAAAATCAAACTTCTAAGCCAACGCAATCAAAAGATACAGCCGTTTATGCCGCAAATTTTCGACACTTGCAAGGGAATCAAAACCTACAGGGTGCTTCCCGTGAACTCAGAATCTTGAAATTTGGTACGAAGCAACGTCTTATAGCATAGATAAAGGAAAAATTACGAAAACCATAAATTTTTAGTTACATCACATAATATATTTTTTTTTAATAATTTTAAACTTACTACCCATTTCCTCATAAACGCGTAGAGGTATTAAATTGAAATTCATACCAAATACTCAGGTCTATAATACCTTTAAGCTGTAACAAAATCAAACTTCTATGTCAACGCAATTAAAAGAAACAGCAATTTAAGCTGCATATTTTGAAACTCGCAAGTACTCGCAAGGGAATCAAAACCGAAAGGGTACTTCCAGTCGACCTAGAATCTTGAAATTTGGCATGAAGCAACGTTTTATAGCACACATAAAGGAAAAATTCCGAAAACCTTAAATTTTTAGTTACATTACAAAATATATATTTTTTAATAAATATAAACTTATTACTTTTTTCCTCATGAACGCGTAGAGCTATCAAGTTGAAATTCATATCAAATACTTAGATCTAATTGCCTTTAACCCGTGAAAAAAAAAAAATTCTAAGTCAACGCAAAAACGCAAAACGCAAAAGTACAACCATTGATACCGCATATTTTGAAACTCGCAACTACACGCAAGGGAATTAAAACCTAAAGACCACTTCCCGTTGACATAGAATCTCGAAATTTGGTAAGAAGCAATAGCTTACAGCACAGGTAACAGAAAAATTCCGAAAAGCTTAAAATTTTAAGTAGTTATACCACCAAAAAAATTGTGATTGTAAACATAATTGTAGTTACAGCAATGACCGCGAGTTATTATACTATGTATGGGGAGGGCAACATTTTTCAAACGGCAAAGACGACCTCACTCATCGTCATTCAATCCCGATGTTTTGGTGAATGTAATATAACTTTTTCAGTCACCATTTACAGGTCTGGTTCAAATTTAATACTTAATTAATATTTTTGAACCAGATTTCTAAATAGTGACAAAAAAACTTAGTAAATAAATAACTTTAATAAAAGAACTTTCGCAAGTCTGCTGCAAGGCTAGTATAAGTGTTTCAGTTATATTATAGATAAATGATATGTGTTAATATAAAATAAAGGATTACTTAAACGATAAAGAGATCTTTGTCTTAAATTTATGCTCCTCCATCTTTCCCCATTGTAATGTTATGAATTTCATTTTGCAATAAAAATACCATAGTTATGACTCGATTGTCGTAATGAACGAACTTTGTAAACCTTGCAGGTTTGTACGGAACCCTCGGTGCGCGAGTCCGACTCGCACTTGGCCGGTTTTTGTAGCCGGATACACTTCGGATATTGTAGTGCCTATAAAATCCAATTAAAGTCCAATAATTAATTTCAATTAGAGTCCATTCCACAAACAGTTTCCTCTGATGACCGAGCTGGAGAAAAACCATCGTTTCAAAAACACTTCTAAAAATTGTAATCTATACTTATAATAAATCTGTAGAAGTGAAAATTCTGTACATTGAAAATATAAAAAAAAATAAATGGCAGCGGGTGTTACTAGACCGACACCGAACCCAAGTAATGTAGACAAGGAATAAGGACGGATTTTTTGAAATTCAACCCCTAAGGGAGTTAAATAGGGGATGAAAGTTTGTATGAAAGTCCGTCAGTTTTAAAGTTAGGATCAAGGATCTTCAAATTTTGTGTTTAGGCTGACGACTAAAAATTAATTTATACTTATCTCAGCGTTTTTGATAATTCCACCCCCAAAGGGTTAAAAAGGGGGATGAAGTTGTGTATGAAAGTCCTTTAGTTTAAAAATTAGGATCTTCTTTTAGGCTAACGATTGAAAATTAATTTATACGTATCTCAGCGTTTTTGACAATTTCTCCCCCAAAGGGGGATGAACGACCTGACTGAAATATCAACGCACATCTAAACCGCTGGTCCTAGGGACATGAATTTTGGAGTGTGTTCTTTGTGAAGAGTAGGTATCGAATAAGAAGGGGTTTTTGGAAATTCAACGTTTAAGAGGGGGTGAAAAGGGGGGATTTTGTTTGTATGAAAAATCTTATTTCTTGAGTTAATAACCTTGAAACTTGGCATGAATACTTATCTAAGTAAATTATGAAGTTTAGAATTTTTCGTTTTTATAAAATACCCCCTAAAGAGGTATTGGGGGGGGTGTCAAAATTTGTATGGAAGAATTTTAACGCCCTGTCCGATTAACTTGAAACTCAGTATTTATACTAAGGACTAAAAATAATGAATAACGTGTAACAGGGTTTTTCGAAAATCTACCCCTAACTGTGTGAAAAGAGGTAGTTAATCTTAAAGGGGAGGATTTTACTGCGTGGCTTGATTAGCTCGAAAATTGGTATAAATAAACTTTGAGTCAAGTTATGAACACATCTTAAACGATTTTTCAAAATTCCACCTCTGTGGGGGTGAAAAGCGCGGATACAGTTTATTTGAAAAATCTGATTCCTTTGTTCTATAAACTTAATAAAAACTTTTTAAGAAAAAAAAACCGACTTCCAATAAAACACTACAAAGTGAAAAATAACTTTAATTTCGGAAGTCGGTGTCTTTGGATCTGTATTTTAGTTTTTTGCCACCGACTTCCGAAATTAAAGTTATTTTTCACTTTGTAGTGTTTTTTTGGAAGTCGGTTTTTTTTTTCTTAAAAAGTTTTTATTTCACGCTTTTTAGTGGGTCTGCTTATAATTTATCTAAGTTACAATAGCCTAGTGATCATCGCCTTTTACAAACAAAATATTGCTTTTCCCGATGCAGGGAAGTTAATTGTTGAGGAGTTCTCCAGGTCCACCATCAGCTCCATATCACCATTCACATTGTGACGAGCATGAATTGCTTAGCAACCATATTAAAGTAATCGAATCGCAACCCGTGAAATACTTAGATATTATTGAGTAGTTCCGGTGGCCATCTGTGGTCTTCATCATCAGTTCCACTTCACCATATGGTGCTTTCCGAGAGCAAGTGCACGAGTTACCTACTATCAAAAATACCCAAATCGCTATAGGTGTGCCTATAATATTTGAAGAATTCCTTCGATTTCTCCAGGATCCCATCATCAAATCCTGACCTGATGTTTTTAGACTAGAAGCTGATAATCCTGGCTGCAGCATCAGGCCAGACTTATGTCAACATTGCATTGAACTTAAAATTTAGTCCTGTTTAAAATGAGCCCAAACACGACTACGGTGCTGTTATTTCAAGGTTTGTACTTTTTCTGATGCTCCTGGCTTCAGCATCAGGTCTCTATGTACTTCGGTGTTCCTCATTAACAGTACGTTTATCCACACATCGAGCCCTTTTCAATGAGCCTAAACACGATATATCTGCTGTTAGTTGTCGAGGAGTTAGGTACTCTGCAGACTATCCTGACTGCAGCATCAGGTCATGACTTGATGATCATGAGACCAAATGTGACAAATGCCCTATCAAACATCAAAACAATTTACTAAAACAGTCCTTGCCTGTTTGAGTAACTTCTTACCCCCTTATTCATAAAACTTATCAAACCTATTTTAGTTAAAATGGGGTTTGTCTCTTTCTTACACACAGAAATGACAACGTGACAGATAAAGTCAAACGTTCTATAAACCTATTTTAGCTAAAATAGAGATAAAATAGGATTATGAATAAGGGGGTTACTGTTAAGGAGTTGTACCTTCCATCATCAGCCCAGCTACCTGAGATGGTGACAACCATACGCAAATAAACAAGATACTTCATAAAATATGCGAAAAACAATAAGTGAGCCTATAAAATTTGAGGGTTGCCCTCGATTTCTCTAAGATCCCATCATCAGATCCTAACTTGGTGACAATGGGACCACCTCAGAACTATCTACTTTCGAACAAAAAAAGAATTTTGAAAATCCATCGACAATTGGCGGAGTATTCGATGAACAAACATACAAAATAATAATAAAAAACATACAAACAGCCGAACATAGTACCTCCTCCTTTTTGTGAAGTCGGTAAAAATTGGCCCGAATACTTATTTATCTAATTTAATTATAAAGATCATACCAACATACATTTTCGAAACCTTTAGAGGAAAGTACGAATTTCACGCAAACGAAGTCGCGGGCAGAAGCTAGTACATAATATTATACTAGCTGCGCCCCGCGCTTTCACCCGCGTAAATGTCGATCCCCTGGGACTATCGGGATAAAAAGGAGCCTATATGTTAATCCAGGGTGTCAGCTACCTCCAAACAAAATTTTATCAAAATTGGTCTAGCCGTTTGAGCGTGAAGAAGTAACAAACATATAACCACACACACATACACTCACAAACTTTCGCCTTTATAATATTAGTGTGATGTGATTATTTTTGCTGAATGAATGTTCACACCATGCCGTCTTATTTATAAACGTTGCACGTTAGTACTATTAGTTATTCTGTACGTTGACGTCAAAAATGTATGGTTAAACAGACGCTAATAATTACTTAACTTTAAGCAACGTTTATAAATAAGAGGAAATAAGTTGCGGTATTGACTACAATGTAATGCACTTTGGTGAACTTTGGTTACTTTGTAGCACAAAAATATAACGGGAAGCGGTAAAATTCCATTATGTATTTCGTTAGGTAAGTAATACATAACAATGTAATACAATAACAAGTTATGGGTATCGTTGAAGGAAATTCGTCACAGTGTTCAGATTCAGATACACGTGGAAACGAAACTGGCAAACCGCGATAAATTGCGGTTTATAGTTGTTTGTAAAATAGCGTAGTCACGAGTAAGGCCTTTACATAATCCATACTTCCATACTAGGTAATAAATGCGAAAGTGTGTCTGTCTGTCTGTTACCTCTTCACACTTAAACTGCTGAACCGATTTAGATGAAACTTGGTATTCAGATAGTTTGAGTCCCAGGAAAGGACATAAGATAGTTTTTATCCCGATATTCCCACGGGATTGAAACTTACGCGGGTAAAACCGCGGGGCGCTGCTAGTACGAATATATGAAACAATGTTTGTTATTTAACACCATTTTAGGTACAATTTGAAACAATGTTTCCTCATAAGATGAACAGTTTCAGAAACAAAATGGAATTATACGAACACTAGCTTCTGCCCGCGAATTCGTTCGCGTGAAATTTTTTGTTCCCTCTACTGACTACCCACCAATATACCCTGTCGCATCGCATCATATCACCTGCCCGCGCTATCACTTCGTTTTCGCTTCCTGTTCTTTCTGACTTTTTTTCTTTTTGCTCGGCTCGGCCTTCCTCAAGAATTGGGCTATCAAATTCAAAAATAATGTTTCAAATCCGACTGGAAGTTCCAAAGATTACCCTCTACATACAAACTTGCAAACAAACTAATTTAACCTCTTCATAATATCCGTATACAGGGTGTTACGGAAAGGGTATATCAATACAAACGGGTTGAAGAGTGTATCTGGTCTAGAATCTCTGTACAAAATTTCAGCTCAAAAGCATTAACTTTGAAAATGCTTAATATTTATTTATTTCGACATCACGGCGCTGCGCTGGCGCGCGGCGGCGTGATGTGCGTGTACTAGGCGCACAGACACACTACAGATAATGGATAATGACCCTCGTAGTGCGGTGACACGTTTGTTATGATTTTAATTTAATAAACTATCGAAAAAAAAAATATTAAGCATTTTCAAAGTTACTGCTTTTGAGCTCAAATTTTGTACAGAGATTCTAGACCAGATACACTCTTCAACCCGTTTGTATTGATATACCCTTTCCGTAACACCCTGTATATGAAACCTACACGAGAAAACTTATAAACGCCTGTTCATGAAGATAATCTACATTTCAAAACTGTCAAAACAAATTCTTGAAGGCTTTAGGACCTTCTGAATTATCAAACTCAATATGGCAAACTTGCCTTAGTAGGTATTTTATTAGGATTAATTAAGAACTATTGTACAATCTACATGATCAGAACGTATAAAGATGCGGTTCAGTAAATATCAGACCTTATCGAGAATAAAAATATGTATACCTGCTTATCCAATATTTGGACAGCTCGCATGACTCTCAAATTGTATGTGGTTTTAACCCATAGAAAAAAAAAAACAGAAAAAGTTGGAGAAACTAGTGCTATCTACGTTGAATATCAAATAACATACATAGGTCTCATTGAAAACGGGGTAACCTTCGTCAAATCCATGTCAGTTTAACACCTGTTATGTGACATGGAATGATGAAAATATCACCGAATTATGGAAATACGACCCTCATTAATAAGTCGATGTCGATAAGGATTTGCAGACGAAATTTCGTCGGATTTCAACGTGTCTTTCTGGTTATTATTCTACATAGGCTGTATTTAGTACACCAAATACAGCATAGACCTCTTTGTTAAGACGCTGTAGGTATCATGACAGACAAATTTTGATGGTTGTGTATAAGAATTTGAAGATAGCCTTAAAATGATGTTATATCGATAGAAAAGAATTCAATGGATTGTCTACAATTTTTGACCCTTATTATTGTATCAATGTATAGTATAGCTACAATAAAGTACCCAATACAATGTGTTTAATATGTTCTGTGAAACAATATATAACAATATATTTGTTCCCTGACATTGATACAATGGAACAAAGATTGAAGACATTTAAATGAATTCTTGTAAGTATTGGATTCATGCTCAAATACTTCTATTTTGTCACTGAAATTATTCGTCTTGTGACGAAACATTGTTTAAAACTGGACTTAAAGAGGGATCAAATTGAATATCAAACACTATTTCGTATTAAGTATGTAATCTGACTGTACAAAGCATGTATGAATGCTGAAATGTATGATATGATTAATATGAAGGATGATCAAAACTAAGTTTAAGGAAATGAAACTTATCATTAGTCATCTTAGGTACATTTTTAACCGACTTTAAAAAAGGAGGTTCTGTATTCGACCCGTATGTATGTATGTATGTATGTTTGTATGTCCACGATTATCTCAAAAACTACTGAACCGATTTTGATAATTCTTTCATTAGTGTGATCTACATATTTTCAGGAAGGTTTTAGTATATAATACATTAGGTAATTATTCTTATGTACGAAGTTATATGCATAAATGTACTGCATCTCCGGCATTTCTATGGGAATTTTGATGATTCTTCGAGTCGTGTCTTCAATTCTTCAATGCACTAGTGTTAATTGAATTGGTGTGGGGTAGGTACAACTAAAAAGTGAAAAATAAAAACTTTTTTACAAAAAAAAAACAACCGACTTCAAAAAAAAAACACTACAGTGAAAAATAACTTTAATTTCGGAAGTCGGTGTCAAAAAACGAAAATGCGGAAACAACGACACCGACTTCCGAAATTAAAGTTATTTTTCACTTTGTAGTGTTTTTTTATTTCGATTTTTTGAAATTTTATTGCGCAAGAAGTATGTCATATATCTCATGAGACTTCTCTCCCTATTTAAAACAAACTTTACTTTCATCTCTGCTCAGCAGAGAAAAGATGAAGTAATGTCTACTGTTTAATGTCTTACAAGAATATAAACAGAAACTCTTCAACTGAAAGTTTCATTGCAATAAACTTTCTCCACGTATATCTTGGGTACATAATTTCACAGTACAAAGGCCACAGTCAGTGGTTGGCTGACGGGAATTATTAGCGTGCCAACCAAACAATAAGTTTGTAACTTTGCAAGTAATTTGAATTTCTCCAGTATGCTGTATTCCAAGCTAATCTCGTTTGTTCATTGCCCTCGAAATGAATTAGCAAACAATAAATTATAATAATATACTTAATTATTAAAATAAAAAACTCAAAAACAAAAAACTAAAAAACTGTTGAAACTTTTTCAGCATTCTTGCGGAAAAACGCTTTTATCTACCGATGCGAAAGGGGGTTGGAAAAAAAGTTAGAAGACTGTGTCTCTATGTTGGAAAACTTAGTGTGTATATTGGTCTGTCTGTGTCATCGTAGCTCCCAAACGGATGGACCAATTTCAATATAATAAGACAATTGAACGGAAAACTTTTTGATCCTACCTATCGCTCATTTGGAGAAACATCGACTTAATAATTATTCGAGCGATATATTTAGTTAAAATGAAGAACGTAATATGCTTAAATATACTTATTTTACTTAAAATCAAGATTTTAAATTTTTAGAGTCAACACAAAAACTGCCACGTTATTGCAGTTCAAACTACTTCTCAATATGCGGTAGTTACCTAGTTTTATATCATAATGAAAGCTCTTTTTCTTCTAGTTAATTATAATCTTAAATTGCATTTATAACATTAAAAAGTCGTTTAGTTTTATGGTATTTGCTCACGGATGTGTGCACTTGAAAAAGGTTTTATTATTTTTAGTTCGTTAAGAAATTGTGTCTAGACATGTTTTTATTTAAGACACTCGGTTATATGATTGTATTGTTTGGAAATAAACCATTTACAGTGATATTTACGGTTGAAGGTGCATTTTAACTAAAGTGGTCCAAAAAAAATGACTTCAATTAAAAACATTGCTTTTCTTATGATCTACATATTTTTGACACTATCTGTATTTATTGACACTCAAAAGTGAGTGCAACTAAGGCAATGCCATATACAGGGTCCAACTAAAATAGCTAACGAAACTCGACAGACGTGATGGGTATCGGATCGATACCTAAACATAATAACACAAAAAATAAAATAACTTGATGAGTTTATTTTTGGGGTCATCGACCGCATCGACCGAATTTCCGTTTTTGTTTCGTGTAAACTTGACGTCATGGGTACCAAAACGATAAAACAAAAAAAAAACAGATTGTTTCAACTGAACTCAAATAACAACAGCCTACCAACCAGCGGTCATTGACCCTAAAAAAAACTCATCAATTTAATTTGACTCTGTAATATCCATCAGAGCAGTTTTCAGAACACAGTAGCTGTATAATGTAAGCCTATCGACGATTTCCAATACATATACTACATATACTGGTTTTCCGCCAATTACATCGCGTAACGCCATCGATGACTTTGATGAGGGCACACACGCTGTGATAAAATTTTATAGCTTTATCTGATAATAGCTTTTGCAAGTAGGCTGTGGACCTATTTGTGTTTCCACATACATTTCGTAACTATATAGAATTACAAATAAGTACAGCGGAATATTGAGGGGCTCGTGGCTAAATAATAAATGTAATGACCCTGTTCCCGATACTGGCGGGCTACAATTTTTAATATTCTGTAATGTTTTTATATTCTAATATTTAAAAATATAATTTATATGTATTTAGTTAAATAAAGGGAATAATAATTATATAATTCGTAAATTCAATTTTGCATTCATAAGACAATATAACTTACTAAATACTTATCTAATATTAAAATGTATCATAATAAACACCCAGTGTTCTTCCTCCTCTCTCCTACTATCTATGCTGTGCCCGACTGGGTCCATAATTGTGACTAATATAATTACTTCACTAGCAACTATATACATTATGGTACACAATAAAGAATTGAGAATTTAATTGCTGCGGTCGGTTCATGGATGGTGACCATGCATTACACATCGAGACCTCTCCGTGTCTCGGAAAGCACGTTAAGTCGTTGGTGGTTGTCATTCGTAGATCTTTAACAGTCGTTACGGGTAGTCAGAAGTCCTGAAGTCTGACAACCAGTCTTAACAGGGGGTATTGTGTGGCCCAGTAACTTGGAGGTCGGGTTATGGAGGACAGTGTCAGTTAGGCATTCGCTCCATGTAAAATACTGGTATTCAGCTGCATCTGGTTAGACTGGAAGTCGACCCAATCTTAATTGGGAGAAGGCTAGGCAGATTGATTTTTACGAGTTACAGAATAGCTGCATTTACTTTGGTGCTTTAACTTAATTACATTGTACTTCCTTAACGATTGCTTAATGAACTTGACAGTTTTTCTAACCGACTACCGAAAAAACTCAATGAAATGTTACGGGCTATACAATAGAGTATAATATAATAATACTCTTTACGATGTACACCATGTGAATTATAGAATGAATGCAAAAAAAAAAAGACGGGTTGCACTCCGGGAGTGCCGGCAGAAGTGAAAACTTGAATATTAACGTTGAAATAAATCAATTATTAATTGAATTAATATAACTCATTTTTTTTCACTATTTCTGCGTCCCTTTTTTCATTAATAGATGCACTTTGTTAAATTTCCATATTTTAAACACTTTAATATACACGAATGTTACGAATACACAGCAGTGTGTCCACGTCCACTTCCACTTCGACTTCGACTTTGACTTTGACTTCGACTTTGACTTCGACTCCGACTTCGACTTCGACTCCGACTCCGACCTTCGACTCCGACTTCGACTTCGACTCCGACTTTGACTTCGACTTCGACTTTGACTCCGACTTCGACTTTGACTTTGACTTCGACTCCGACTTCGACTTCGACTTCGGCTTTGACTTCGACTTTGACTTTGCCTTTGACTTCGACTTCCACTTCCACTTCCGCTTCCACTTCCACTTCCACTCCATCCAATCCATCCATCCATCCATCCATCCATTGTCGTGTGTCACTAAACTTGGTTCACTTCGGTTGGCGCCGCCGTAGAAAGAGGGGGGGGGGGGGGAAATCTCTCCTGACGGTCACGTGTCCTGACGCGATGTCCTGACGCGAGTTTAACATTTTTTACCCATTACAAAAAGTGTTCAACGCCGCTAAAGAAGTTTTCACTTCAAAAATACATAGTGAGACACACGATGGGCGGTCTTATCGCTAAAAGCGTTTTTTTAAATAGACAACTTTTAGATGGATTTAAAGGAAAAGGAGAGACAATACTGCAGGTAGTATTCTAGTATAAGCTGACTTCTTATCGTACGAATAACCTATACAATGCGAGGTCAGCTAAAACTGGAAATGAATAGCTTGATATGTCGCCGTGCAATAAATACATACGTACATAAATCATATACTTATCTATACACAAACCACACCACGAAAACAAATAAAAAAAATCAAATATACAAAAATAATAATGAAACAAGAGCAAAGGAATATAAAATAATGCTGAAGAGTGAAGGTTGGTTGTTGGGTCATGTATAAGAAAATATTTTGCAACCTTACTCCGGCTAAAATAGAGAACCTATTGGTGTCCTGGGATTTGCCTCTATACAGAATAATGTCTACGACCAAAATGTCGCACAAAAATGTGTCACCAATGTGTCACAAGAAAGTCAATGTGGTCGACGTTCCAGCGTCCGCCATATTCAATTTCCATCTTGATGCGATTATTCGTAGTTGGGCTGAAGTTTTTTGAAGTGTAAACTTCTTTAGCGGCGTTGCACACTTTTTGTATGGGGAAAAAATGTTAAACTCGCGTCAGGACATCGCGTCAGGACACGTGACCGTCAGGAGAGATTCCCCCCCCGCTCTTTCTACGGCGGCGGCGCGGGCGCCAACCGAAGTGAACCAAGTGAGACACGATAATGGATGGATGGATGGATGGACGGACGGACGGACGGTGACGGTGACGGTGACGGTTACGGTGACGGTGACGGTGTCGGTGACGGTGACGGTGACGGTGACGGTGACGGTGACGGTGTCGGTGACGGTGACGGTGACGGTGACAGTGACGGTGACGGTGGACGTGGATGTGGATGGATGGGTGGATGGATGGATGGACAGCTGATGGCTCGACCGTCTGTGTAGTAGCCACACTGCTGTGTATTCGTAAAATTCGTGTATATAAAGTGTTTAAAATATGGAAATTGAACAAAGTGCATCGATTAATGAAAAAAGTGACGCAGAAATAGTGACGGTGTCGGTGACGGTAACGGTGACGGTGACGGTGACGGTGACGGTGACGGTGACGGTGTCGGTGACGGTGTCGGTGACGGTGTCGGTGACGGTGACGGAGACGGTGACGGTGACGGTGACGGTGACGGTGTCGGTGACGGTGACGGTGACGGGGACGGTGACGGTGACGGTGACGGTGATGGTGGACGTGGATGTGGATGGATGGATGGACAGCTGATGGCTCGACCGTCTGTGTAGTAGCCACACTGCTGTGTATTCGTAAAATTCGTGTATATAAAGTGTTTAAAATATGGAAATTGAACAAAGTGCATCGATTAATGAAAAAAGTAACGCAGAAATAGTGAAAAAAAATTAGTTATATTAATTCAATTCATAATTGATTTATTTCAACGTTAATATTCAAGTTTTCACTTCTGCCGGCACTCCCGGAGTGCAACCCGTCTTTTTTTTTAAATATAAATTCAGCTTTCTTCCTCAAACATTCGAAGATGTGTGACATCTACCAACCCGCACTAGGCTCGCGTCCCCCCTTACTAATAAACGTTGTATAGCGTCTGTATAGTTACACAACGTCTTCTTCTTTCGAAAGTCAAATTACTGACGACTGAAGGAGAGAAATCGGTGTGTAACTATTCATCTGATATAATACGTTTATTAGTAAGGGGGTAAGAATTCCCACAAATTCAAGGTCGCTCAGCGCGCTATGGAGCGAGCTATGCTCGGAGTCTCCGGAAAAGAACCGGAGTTACCAACATAGCTTGCAGAGTAAGCAAACTGTGGCCATGTCTGTCGAAGGACTGATGGCCGGTGGAGCAGACGAGTCCTGGAGTGGAGACCGCGTACCGGCAAGCGTAGTGTGGGACGCCCCCCAGCTAGATGGACGGACGACCTAAAGAAGGTGGCTGGGGTAGATTGGATGCGGAAGGCGGAGGACAGGGTGCTGTGGCGCAGTCTGGGAGAGGCCTACGTCCAGCAGTGGACTGCGATAGGCTGAGTTGATTGAAGAATTCCCATTACAAACTTCCGAAATCCCTTTTTCGAAACATAATCAACTAATCATTGACGCTATTATAACAAAGTTAAAAGTGAATATGGACCGCACCGAACTTTCAAATTAATTGAATTTGTGACCGTCTCACATAATTTAGTGAAACAATGTGTTAGCCGCGGTTTTGCCTAATTCACATAGTTCGCACGATACGAGCGATTAACGAAGCCGCGAATTATAGCACCCACAACAAATAAAACATAGTAAAACAAAAATCTATGCAGGGGCGCTGATTCTGTTCCTCAGCAACTAAAACAAAAGTAGAAAAGATTGAGTTCATCAATGTAGCCCACAACAAACATAACGTCGTTGGTTTAGTGGTCGCAAGTGCTACTGCTGAGCAAGAGGGTTCGATTCCCAGGTTGAACAAATTTTTACTGAGTTTTTCCGTCAGGAATTTCTCAGCAGCAGCCTTATTTTTTTAGGGTGAGAAATCATTAAATGACTCCTCCAGCTATGGGTGGAGGGGAAGGGAGTGTCAGACTGTTACTGACTAAAACCCACCCGTGTTCCTTCCTTAACCCTTTATGTTCCGGGGTAGCGGTAACCCTTTCGGACAATCCCGCTAAGCAGCAGCAGCCCTGGGTCTGGTTTTTTGCCCAGTTGACGGCAATAGGCTCACCCCCTATTACATGGGCCTTAAACATAACTGGCGAAATGTGGGTGTAACTCTGCCTAACCCTTCGGGGCTTATAGTGGGATTATTGGGATAATTTTAACATATTATGTGTAACAAATAAAACATAATAAAAGTTACATCTATAGGTACAGAGGCGCCGATTCTCTTATTCAGCGACAAAATGAAATTAGAGGTAGGTAAACTCAATGAAGTTTAGTTCGTGCCGGGGAATTAGCACGTGTGCCCCTAATTTATGAAGTGAACGAAGAATCTAAAAGTTTCAGATACTCTATCGGTCTAGTTTCTTCGTTTTGTGAATTAGGTTCAGTTGATTATACCCCACCTTTAGACCGCACGAAATGCTACCATTCGTACAGGTGTCCCGGTCTGAAGAGATGGTGTTATCGAACAACGATATACCGCCTCAGTGTTGTGTAAGGTCAGGTTTAAACGAAAGCAAAAGATCAGAGAGGTAGAAAAGAGAATACTTGTTTCAATCTAAAAAATATTTTAAATCAAGCAATATTTCTAGGTTCATAATTAAAAAATCTTTTCTCTTTTCATCGATAAAAAATGCAAATATGGGTGCTATAAAACAAAAAAGCCATACAATTATGAAACTCTATAGACACAATATAATAAACTTTTCACTTCTCATGCTCGAAAAGTTCGTCTTTATGCTGTGCTTAGGCGACATAAAATCGCTTTTTATGTTCTAGTGCATAAAGTAATTTTTTTTTCTGAGACTAAGGTAATCAGGCCCAACAGCTACATGCGCAATAAAACTTAGCAGATTAAAGTAGTGATTTATTTCATTTTCTTTAATTTATACCACTTCCGTGTTTTCTATCGTTAATTTAATAAAATCAGGTAAAATAGTTGTCATTTATTATTTAAAAACGCAAAAAAACGTTTTCATGACTTGGCAGTATGAAGTACCCAAGTCGAATGACAAATTTTGAAATTAAAAAAAAAAAACTTTTAAAAAGTTTCGTAGCGGTATTATCTGTGGTGGCGGGAATTAGCTATGCTTTGCAACATTTTTGATTAATTTATGTCCTGTATATTTTATGCCTGTTTCATTTTCTCGCAATCGAAGTGAAAAGCAGAGTGTATAACTCAGGCATAAACGAGCCATTTTACCCCTCGACTTAACTATCCACCCTCGCCTGCGGCTGGGTGGATATAAACGTCTCGGGGTAAAATAGCTTATTTTATGCCTTAGTTGTACAATCTACTATTATTATACTGTGCTATAGACTGCAACATTTCTAGCAATTTTGAATATGTTACATAAAAGTTCACACTTTCACGACTATATTACTTTCGTGCCGCCATTATATGGTAACTAATGATAAAATATGGTTTAATTCAGTCCAACAAAAGCCAGTATTTCCACTGAGTGGCGAGGTTTCAGTTGAATTAATTTATATTCCTTTGCTGCAGTGGCGGGTAGTTGCCAGTAAAAACGACATAAACGTGAATTTCTCCAGTGTGACCTCGCTGTGGCCCGATAAGATGGAAAGATGCTATTAAACCATCCTCCGCATAACCCAAATATTCTGTCACGCAATGTTTTTGAAGAAAGCTTGAATACCTAACGTGTGCTATAGAATAATTAATATCTTGTCTTCAAAAGAATTATTATTTATTTAAACATCTCTCCGTACGAACGCTGTTGAGTTGTGAATCCGCGATGACGCTCTTTGTTTGCACTTTTGTGAGTAAGGCGTTCAAATGAACATTAAATACAGAATATAACCTAACAGTTGGTGTCTGGGAAAAGTGGTGAACCAGCAGTAACGCCCCCAACTGACGAATTTTAGATCGTGACTTCGAACCCAGGCAGGCACTTTACATTGTGTGTTTAATTTCAGCACCAGTGCTCTCAAAACGGTGAAGAAAAAAACATTGTGAGGAAACCGGCATGTCCTAGAACCAAAAAATTCGAAGACATGTGGTAGCCACCAACCCGCATTGGGCCCGCGTGGTGCATTATGGCCCACTCCCTCTCACAGAAAGGAGGCCTGTGTCCCAGCAGTGGAATTATTAAAGGTTGATTATGGTAGGTGTTTCGAAAGAAGAGTCTCAGTGTATCTAGAAAAGAAAAACAAGATTTCCGTGAAAACTAATCCTGCCCTCAAGAAATATGAACTAACTTATCTGACCTGTGGACATGAAAATTTACTTACAACAACTTACAAAGTAGAAACTATGTTAGTTTTAAATTCAACGTGGTCTAGCTAGCTTAATATTCTTGAAGAGGGCAAGACGGCTACAACATAAGGACTATGTTGTAACCGTCTAAGGATAGCTGAAGCATAGAATACGAAGACCACAGAAACGAAACTTGTGTTGCTTCCAGTGACTGTGAGCCGATTATGTCGAAATATCCACCCGAAGCGCTTCGGGTGGTTATTTCGACCTATCACCTACCTAGGCGCGTTTAGGCAATGAATCAATTAATTTAGCCTATCGCAGTCCACTGCTGGACAACAGGCACTCCTATGTTGCATCACCCTTTACCTTATCCAATCCAGTCTGTCCAAGGGTGCGTCCCGCGCTTGCCGATACGCGGTCTCCACTCGAGGACTCGTCTGCTGCAATGCCCATTTCTTCCTTCGACTGACAGAGATAGCCCACGACCCGTCCGGTTGCTACCGGCGCTGATAACCAGCCTAAAACATTCCCACTGTCGGGACACAGGCCTCATCCCTGTGAGAGGAAGCCGGTGCTCGCTCAAGCTAAAATGTCAATGATATCTTATATCCCGAAACTCCTTTATATACTTTCTGTCATATTACGACGAGAAGTACCGTCGATACGTGCCTGTGTCAAGGAGCTAGTTTTATGAGGTTATCTGAATATACCAGACAAAGTGAACTAAAAAAAACTTGAATCAAGTTTATAGTGATAGTCGAAATCGGGAGTTCCGTAGAAAAAACGTGTTTGTCAACTAGCTTTCATAGTGTTCCATACATTTTCGAACCGACCCTACATACGGCGAATAAGCCGTAGTTTTTCACGGCAAGAAAAACATGTGTACAAAACGGCCTTTGAAGTAAAATATTAAGAATTAAATATCTTAATAAAATCAATTTGATGAAAGGCAATATTTGCTATAATGTAGATAGCTACATTATAGCAAATATTGCCTTTCATCAAATTGATTTTATAAAATAATATAAAATACAACGGTATTATGTAAACCATCAAACTACTCAGAATTTTAATATAACATTATCTTTAAGTGCTACTTAACTATGAGCAGATGAGTTATAAACACAATAAAAGCTTGTAATAATGTCAAAATATGTTATAGCCTTGTCAGATGATAACTACATAACACTAACTTTTATTGACCACAAAACAACAGCCAAACATGATTTTATGGTACCATTTTCATAAAATTCGTTGACAATTTGACGATACGTTTTAAAGCAGAAGGTTAAAAGATAATTTTAAAAAGCATCTTGTTTTATTACGCTAAAAGATCCCAATTTTTATTCAACAATTTTTACTGCATATAGTTCTTGAAAGATGCTTTTAAAGCTTTCGTGGCGAAGCCTTATCACGTTTCTGATCAGTTAATTAATCTCATGTTAGCTGTTATAGTTCGTTTAATGGGTAAATAATTTCTTCCATCTAAGGTACTGGATGGACTGGTACCTATTTCAATAATATTAATGCATGATCAACACAATTATCATTTAGTTAATCCGTTGTTGCTAAATGTACATATCTCTTTTTTTTTTATAAACAGGAGTTAAAGGTTTATGCCAAAACCAGCGCTTAGCAAACCGCTAGGGTGACCTAAGCATAATGATGACACTTAAACCTTTTGCTTTCGGTATTATAGTTTAGTGTATGTACCCCCGCTAGCTGTAGTATAGCTATCCGAAACTGTCAAATTTTCCCAATCAACCTTGAACCTAATGCTTATAGCAATAAAGTTGAGAAATTTGACAGATTGTAGTAGCTTGATGTTGATGTGCTGGCGTCTGTACCTACCAATACAACAATAAAATGTTATTCTATTTTATTCTAAATCTTCCTTTAACCATAATTCAAATATGGGGGTATGGAAACTATTTGAAACTTTTGATCTCTCATTTGCCATTACTCCATTATGGATGTTAGCCGTTAGAATATTGTGTGTACTTATCAAATTCATAACAGTATTAGGATTTAGTACTTATAGGTAAAACAATTCCGAATAAAATGTGCTCTGTTACGTAAGGATACAAAGAACGATGACCATATTTGTATGAGACCCGTCCCCCCCCTTCAACAGAACTTTTATATGTATTAGTAGGTTCACAAAGGTCTATAAAAAGACTAGCAACCAGTTTTAATTTCAAAATCCATGGGGTTTAAAAATAAAATAAAAATTAAAAAATCGTTTTATTAATTTTTCCTAATTCGCTAGGCCCGTCCCCCGCCCTGCAACAGATCTTTTGTATGTGCTATCAGGTTCATAAAGATCTATAAAAAGACTAGCAACCAGTTTTAACTTCAAAATCCATGGGGCTTAGAAATAAAATAAAAAATCGTTTTATTTATTTTGGGATAAAGTAGTGTCTTGTTGTCGCGGGCGCTATTTTGAATCCAGAACGCAACGAAGGATTCTAGGTTTGAGTTGACTCCTGAGCGAAGCGAGGGAGTTAAGACTTGAATCCTGAGTGCAGTGAGGGATTCAAGCTCGCCCAAGACGAAGACACCCGCGTCTCCGTCGTGGACGAGCATAAGGCAGTTGTCCCACCGCCGGCGAGGAAGCGACTAACTGTCGGCTGTTTTCTCGCTCAAGAAACGTACAATAGATATACATTCCGTGTAAACAAAAGAGATGCATATATTAACAGTTGATCGCTGACTGTTCACACTGCCGGCGAGGACTCCCTTCACTGGTTTGTCGCTGAGCGACAAGAGCTATCAAAGATAATACTCGCCTAGCGATACTCGCTCAGCGATGGTCGCTTGGTGGTCACGCCGAGAGAAACCCCTGTGAGACTAACCGCCCCGAGCGAGTGGTGCGAGTAATTGCCCGTCGCACTCGAAAACTCGCTGATAGCCCAGCGACAAAACTATCGGAACTACACACACGCTGCTCGCTGCTCGCCAACTCGTTTTCAGTTGCTAGTTCTACTCGCTAATCATTCATCGCCGCCGCTGGGACAACTGCCTGCCTATAGGAATAGAAAAAATTGGACGAGTAACGAATGACGTTTTCTGTTTTTTAAATGGCATCTCCTAATTGATCTTGAGAGGTTTGAAAATCAAAGAATATGGTTTACTTACAAACTCTTATTTTGTGCCAAAAATATTAACATTAAAACATGATTTTTCTTGGAATATCCTGCACTTTTGAGAGATGTCGTCATAGTAAAAATTGATCACCTCGCTAAGACGGTTTGAATGAGATACATTTTAAGTTTGTTGGTCGATGTAAGGCTTGAGAGGACGTTCTGGCAATAAGCATTAAAACATGATTTTTCTCGGAATATACCGCACTTTTGAGAGATGTCGTCATAGTAAAAAATTATCACCTTGCTAAGACGGTTTGAATGAGATACATTTTAAGTTTGTTGGTCGATGTAAGGCTTGAGGGGACGTTCTGGCAATAAGCATTAAAACATGATTTTTCTCGGAATATCCCGCACTTTTGAGAGATGTCGTCATAGTAAAAAATTATCACCTTGCTAAGACGGTTTGAATGAGATACATTTTAAGTTTGTTGGTCGATGTAAGGGTTGGGGGGACATTCTGACGAAATTAACACTAAAACATGATTTTCTCGGAATATCCCGCACTTTTGAGATATGTCGTCATAGTAAAAATTGATCAGCTTGCTAAGGCGGTTCGAATGAGATACATTTTAAGTCTGTTGGTCAATGTAAGGGTTAGGGGGACGTTGTGACGAAATTAACACTAAAACATGATTTTCTCGGAATATCCCGCACTTTTGAGAGATGTCGTCATAGTAAAAATTGATCAGCTTGCTAAGGCGGTTCGAATGAGATACATTTTAAGTCTGTTGGTCAATGTAAGGTTGGGGGGACGTTGTGACGAAATTAACACTAAAACATTATTTTCTCGGAATATCCCGCACTTTTGAGAGATGTCGTCATAATGTAGTAAAAATTGATCAGCTTGCTAAGGCGGTTCGAATGAGATACATTTTAAGTCTGTTGGTCAATGTAAGGGTTGGAGGGACGTTGTGACGAAATTAACACTAAAACATGATTTTCTCGGAATATCCCGCACTTTTGAGAGATGTCGTCATAGTAAAAATTGATCAGCTTGCTAAGGCGGTTCGAATGAGATACATTTTAAGTCTGTTGGTCAATGTAAGGGTTGGGGGGACGTTGTGACGAAATTAACACTAAAACATGATTTTCTCGGAATATCCCGCACTTTTGAGAGATGTCGTCATAGTAAAAATTGATCAGCTTGCTAAGGCGGTTCGAATGAGATACATTTTAAGTCTGTTGGTCAATGTAAGGTTGGGGGGACGTTCTGACTCATCGTCCTTTATCTATCAATCAGCCTGTTCTACATATAAAAAGCCTCGGAAGCACCCTCAAAAGGACATTATTCATGACATCACAGGGATCCAGACATTACGAACTTGACCTTCAAGGCAACCTTGACCCGTACAAAAATAGTAAAAGTCCACAGATGATGAATTGGAGCGAGATTATCATAATACCGCGTCGCACTCAATTCCCCAAGGAACAAAACGCCGCCGGGCCATTGTGCGTACGATATGGATAATTTATTATCCTAGCTAGTTTTCCTCCCCGCCTTGTGGCGAACGATTAATCATAACAGCCTAAGAAATTAATTATAAACGTTTTCCTGAAAACAAATGCCTGATGATTTTGTGAGAATAACTTCGAGGAAAATCTAGGATCCGGGATGCATATATAACCGCTTGGCGGCGCATCACCCCAAATGGGTGGAACAATTTTGACAGGCTTGGCGGCGCATCACCCCATATGGGGTGATAGTACTGTGTCGTCATATTATTGCGTATTCCCTTTAACCCACTGTGTTTTGGATCGGTTTTCTCTTTTCTATTTGAACGATCGAGAATATCTGCCTTAAAAAATGCAACACTGGCCGTCAAAAATGTATCTGTGGTTAAGAAATTATTTGTCAAAGTCAGTCTGTGAATTTGCGACGTCACACGTGACATCTGTTCCAGAAAAACTTTAAGGCGTAAATAATTATTTTTTTACTATGAGGTGTGTTTGTATTTTTTTTCGTATGAAGATAGAACCCTTCCACCAATAAAAGCCATAAAATATATATGGTATCGATTTACTTTTTGAAATAATAATGTTTAAAGTTCACATAATGTTTTTTTTTTTTTTCAACCATAGTCAATATTTACCAATGAATATAATAAATTAGAGACGAAATGTCAACAAACACTTAATACCACCCGAAAGGGACATTCATATGCTCTAATAAAAACATAACTTGAGATTACGCCCGTCGCCAACTAGTAAACAAAAAAAATGTTTTGTTCAGTGCGGCCATCTGGCGCGTGGCGATACGATCGCGTGCGCCGCGGGGCGTTGGGGAATTTCGATGTTTTAGCGCCGCTGAGCGGTTATGTAAATTTAACTCATTGCTTCGAATAACTGTAATATAAATATCCTATAGGAAAAATATTGTATACACTACCGCGCAAAAATAAATGGAACACTGTTTGGCAAGGCGTCGGCAAAAAGCGTTCCAGAAATCTATAGTAGATACTCTAGGTACCCTGCAGTCATTACCTACATAGTATGGACTAATTGAATTCAGTCATGTTTGCTCATGCATTAGAAAGCGCTCGTATTATTTTTATTTTAACCTTACTTTGAATCGGTAGTGTTAAAATGTAATTTTAAATTAACTTCAAGAAAATAAAAACACAATTCGGATTCACTAGAGCAAAAATAAAATTCTGAAATTAGTTTCTCTACGCTTTAGAACAATGTCGGTATCGAAGTAATGCATTTAAACGAATTAACCTAAATGTAGCTGCTTAAATGACTGTCCTTCAGTGAATTTACAGTGCCTATATATTTTCAGCAAAACAATTAAAGAAAATGCTTCTTTAAATTAAATTCCCTAAGCAAACGATCTGAGGAAAGGGCTTCATTTACTTACTTATCCAGGGTTCCGCTAAGATTTGTAGACCTTACCTCTGCCTGAGTTTTTATTTACCTTACTGTCTTCCTTCAAGTGTTATCTAAGGGCTTGTACACAAAACTGCGAATCGGCGCGATGCGAATTAGCAAACGTAGAAAGGTTATATAGGCACAGAATAAATAGATATGGGTTAGAACTAGAAAGAGCTCGCAGATTTCTGCGATGTGACGTCGCATCGCAGTTTTGTGTACAAGCCCAAACGTCGCGCAGTATGTAAAACGACATCTTTATAATGATAATTTATTTTATCTAGTCATCTTCTCCCTAGCCTTTTCCCAAATATGTTGGGGTCAGCTTCCAGTCTAACCGGATGCAGCTGAATACCAGTATTTTACATGGAGCGAATGCCTAACTGACCTCTACAACCCTGTTACTGGGTAATACGATACCCCATACCAGATAGTAAGACTGGTTGTCAGACTTTCGGGCTCGTGACGACCCGTAACGACTGTCAAAGATCCAAGAATTTAGTCGGGACCAACGGCTTAACGTGCTTTCCCAGCCACGGGGTGCCAGGGAAAGCACGTTAAGGTTTCGGTATGTAAAGATGGTCACCCATCCACGGAACGACCGCGGCAAGGTGCGGCTGTTATTACTTAGCCCCGAGCACTTCCCTGTTATTACTTAGCCACGAGCACTTATTTTATCTAGTAATAGTTTAAATTCAATCGGTTGGAGTGTTTTTCAGTCAACGTTGCCAACGTTTACCGCAAAAAAAACTTCGACTTTTGTAGCTAACGTTAGTCTTGTGACAGAAAATTAAACAACAACAATTGTGCCTTTAAAATATTTAATCACCACTTTGTGGTGTTCCCATTTAGTTTAAAACGTTTCCCACAAACTTAGTACAGCTTATTTTCATTTCAGCTTTCACGGCCAAATCTTCCGCATCGTTTAATACAAGGCACTCGCGCCCGGACTATGAACAATCTTGCTACTATTTAAAAATTAAACCTGCGCAGTGTACAGGGAACTTTGGCGTCGGAATTAAAAATGAATTTCAATTTCAGCTTCCAGCAATCCAAATATTTCAAGTGACTTACAATATGAAGTGGAGCGACAAGTAATTAAATTGCGTCGGAGTCGAGGGCCTCCTAAGCGTTTTGGGAAAACAAATTTATCAGGGCACCCGTCAAGTTTATGCTAAGTCACACAAATTGGGAATATCGAAAACACTTCGGAAGACTTTAAAAGGAAAATTACTATCATGCAATGGTTTCTAGTATCGCCACATAATGACCTCGGGGAAAACTTCAGCAACACTCAAATATAATTACGAGATGTTATCTCGAAGATGGAAGACCATTTACGTTTATTAGATATTCAAAGGGTACGTTTACGTAGGGTGGATGGCAATTAATAACACCATCAATTTAACTAGTTTGCCCTGTTGATTACTAGTTGACCGTATGCATAGTGTTTGTATGAAAATAATTGGTTCGACTATTACAGCTAGAAATAGTTTAGGAGACCTCACATGTGACTATTTTGGATACTCACATGATGCGACTCACGAACTCGGTCAATAATATATTTTGCACCAAAACTGACTCATATTTCCAATCTATTCTATTCAAATTAACCTCATTTTTATAGTCATAGGTACTCATAAATTTCATAATTTCAGACATAACGTTTTCTGAATCTGCTTTATATTTGTCAAAATGAAATAGTATTTTCTACGAATCAGATGGCACGAGGAGAGTTGTATATGTTTGGAAGCTCTGGTAGTCTGACACTAATGGTAAACAGGCGAATTAATTATTTGCATCTAATTATAGCATTTAGCCGCATCTCGCTAACCGCAGCCAACACGTGGGAAAAGCTAGAGTGATTCATAAACCAATTATTGTCCATAATTAAACACTTCGACAGACTGACAAGAGGTTTAACTCATGTAGAAGCTTCTTCAAATTTTAGTGGTTGCATAAACCTGTCCCAATAACTCAAGTTTTCTGGACTAACAATAAACATATTTACACCACCTCTCAGATGCATTCCCAGTCATCAAATCGCATAATAATCTTCTACGATAAATAAAGGATTTTATGAATCATGAAACAGTTCTCGAGGAAATCGTCTGTGGGTTTTATGAGCATATTTATCACATCATCGTTTCACGGGAATCGTAAAATGAATCAGTTTTACAACATGAGAAAGGTTAAAATAATGGTTGTAAAAGAAAAATGTAAACTTTCCGTCGTTTTCTATGTCTACGACGCCATTAATGTGAGTAGTTTCCATGTGTCATTGACATTTGTTACAGACTGGATAAAAGCACTACGACTAAAGTTCGTGAGTGATTCGTCTTCGTTATGCTCGAAACAGAGATTAGAAATCATATAAATAATATTATTATGCATATGTAGGCCCAGCACCGAGTATGATTCATCTAGCTGCCAAGTTTCATTGAATTAGTACAGGTGTTTGGCCTACCATGTAGTACACACATAAACATAAACACAGTTTCTGTATATATTTCTGGACTGATGTTTTTGAAAATGCTCTATCAATGTTTAGTCGGATTCTATTTTTAGTTCACCAATATTTTTAGGGTTCCGTAGCCAAATGGCAAAAAACGGAACCTTTTTTTTTTTTTTAATACGTCATAAATCGAAAACCGCAATTTACCTTTCACAAAGTTACAACGAACTACAAGAACTTTTATATTATGTTACTTGCTGCTACGGAACCCTTCGTGGGCGAGTCCGACTCGCACTTGGCCGGTTTTTTTTTGTCTTCGACAGGTATCTACCATTTCAGTTGTATAGATCTCTTTAGATACATAGATACAAGAAACGATGCCAGAAAAATAGGTCAACGGAGATTTATCATTGACACGATCAAGAAATATTGCAGTGTTATAATCTAATACCTACGTAGATAGGTACATTGTAGTGTAGTCGTATAGATTTTATTGCCTTTGGAGTGTTATTTACACATCTATCATCAGTTGTTTATAGCTGTCTGCATACTTGGATAATGTCTGTAGATGTTGGATGTTGATTTGATCTGCAAAGTTTGTGAACTGTGTAGTGGGGAACTGCCTGACACAGATTTTCGTTCAATGATCAAGTACATTGATGAATCGAGTTTATTACTTTCGTTCCAAAAATGATGACACAGTGAATTAGAGACTTTTAAAAAGATTTTTCTCATTATTTTCAGATAAAATTGTGAATGACTGAAAGTGAAAAGTAACTTACTCTTTAAGGGTTTCCGGGATCATACCCCGGAGGCCCTTAATTTCGGTTTTTTTAGGCCATTGCCGATACCTGGCAGTGTTTGGTTAATGGTAAAACTCTGGTTTTTGGTACAGTGAAATCCCTTAAAGCTTGCCATTATGGACTGTCTCCAGTCACAGGTATCAATAATGTCTATTGTAATGAATTTCATGTCATGTTACCTGGCTTTCTCCGCATTCGCCACTGCACCGGCGGCGGCGCCGGGCTGCCCGAGCCCGACGATGCCAGCTTGATGCCGTCACCTGAAAACAAAACATCTTTCTATAGTACTGTATTATGAATGACTGATATGTGTAGAATGTACTTATTATTGTTATGGCTGTCTTCATCCTAGACTATGATCAACAGAGATTGTGTTGGGGTAGAGCAAGAATCTATCGTGATACGATTGAGATATTAAACCTTTGCGCCCCGCGGTTTCACCCGCGTAAATGTCGATCCCGTGGGAATATCGGGATAAAAACTATCCTAAGTCCTTTCCCGGGACTCAAACTATCTCTATACCAAATTTCATCGAAATCGGTCCAGCCGTTTTCATGTTATGTCGTGACAACGGAAAACGGGTTTCATTTTTATATATATAGATAAATACTAAAAATTAATAAATTCTGGTTCGTGAAATATTTCCGTACTTCTAAATTTAAATCAGGCGAGAAGAGAGGACGTAAATCAATTAAATCTTAACTTTATTTTCATCCAACGACATCTATTGCTAACAGATCCAACTAAGCAAGCACGGAGCAAGCGACACGGCGTGACGGTGGACAGCTGAACTAGTTCCAAGCTTGGCTTCCAACGGTTTGAAGTAGTAAACACGGACACCGCTAGATGGCGCCAGTCAAACCTCCACGAGAACAAAAAAATCCTACTCGTTTCTCTAAATAAATATGAAATAATATTCAGCAGTTGAATCATTTTTGTTTCGTATCTATTTTGTATATTCGTTAACATTAAAAAAATATCCTGACTTGTTTTGTTCAATGTTTACTTTGTTTGTCAAGGATACAATCATCAGCAGAAAAAACTATAATGAGACTTGAAAACGAACGTGTTTTGAATAAGAAATATAAAGAAACAGACTTTTCAGCTGCCATGAACATAAATGGAAACATTAAAAACGTAAGAATGGCGGGCTGAAACTGCCGTATTGAAATTTCTTGCACGTCAGGACGTAAAATGCGTAAACAATAAAGATGATGAAAAGGCATAAAAGTTTAGAACCGTTTTATCATGGAGTCGATACAGTGAAATGCTTCTAATAGCTCGATAAACAGTAAACATAGGATGAATTTGAAATTCAAATACGCTCTGGACCACTTTCCGCAAACTCCAGTAGGTACGGAGCAGGTAGGATTATCTGGAACAGGTAGGTGCGCTGGTTCATCTTTACTGTTAGATCCATTTAATTGCCTTTCGTGTAAAAAGTAGTATTTTCTGTTGTATTTAAACTTTTCAATAAATTAGCTAACATCTTTTTTTTTGTCTCGTTTGATTTAAACTACGGTTTATGAGAAGTTTCATTAGGTATTTATATAACCCCAAGTGCCAATATCGTGAAAATTTATTAATTTCACGATATTGGCACGTGTGTAATAAAACAAATCAAAATAAAACATCACACATAATCAATAAGAATGGTGGCAGATTCGAAAGTTTGTTTGTTTTTTAGGCAAAATCGTGGAAAGAAGCAATTTAATGTTAGTTTTTCTAAATCTAACTAAACATTATAACTAACAAAATGCCTACTTTACGATACATTGTACTTCCTAATACATACGATAATGACGTCAACATGTCCAATATGCCCATACTCAATAGAAAACCAATTCGCCATTCAGACACAGAATGACATCAGAACTTGTGTCCAAATGACAAAATGCTATTGACGTGGTTAATACAATTGACTGATCGTTATCTTAACGAACGTTTTTGGCTAGTTACTTTAGTAAGTAACTAGCTTTTGCTTGAAGTTTCGCCCGCGTGTACGTACGAAATTATCCCACGGGAATGTACTACCAGAATAAAAAGTATCCTATGTTACTACATAGGATACTTTTTATTCTGGTACTTGTAGTACATTCCCCTTAATAATGGTAATTGGTAATTGACCTTCTGGATTACTATCCAGAAGGTCAATTCTCGTATTTAAAAACGTTCAAAATCTAGTAGCAACGTCATCTCGGCGACAATCAAAGCCAAAAACTTGTCAAAAATGTAGAGAAATTACAGGTATTTTTGACAGATTGTGACTGAGATTAGAATTAGAACGTTCTTAAAATTACGGGAATTACCCCTCAGGTTATCACTTTCTTTGTCCCAAATTTCATCCAAATCCGTTCACGCGTTTTTACGTGATTGAGTTACAAACATACAAACTGTCACATCTATAATATACGTAGGTTCACATTATTATGGGGTATTCGGTCTATCTCAATACATACCTACCGTTATCTGATGGCATCGAGGGCAGCCATTTCTGTTGTTCGTAATTAAGTGTCACGAAGTATTACATTTTGTGACACTTTCGATGTCGGTAGGCTCTTAATAGAGTGTCGAGCATTTCTCCTTTTAATCAATATTTCCGTGTTGTTGTGCTCTTTCACAAAGTGATTAGTTTTATTATACTCGGCAAACTGTAATCATTGGCTACAGTAACAAAACTACTGAGTTGGTACCTACATTATCTTTATTATGTTCTATGGAGGACGAGTGAACTTTACACCCTATGTATAAAATTCAGTCCTTACTGACTGATAAATCAACGCACAGCCTAAACTGCAGGTCCTAGAGACATGAAATTTGGAGGGTGTGTTCTTTGTGAAGAATAGGTATCCACTAAGAAAGGGTTTCTCGAAATTCCACCCCTAAGAGAGTGAATGGGGGGAGGGTGAAATTTCACGTAGACGAAGTCGCGGACAGAAGCCAGTTTCTTATACCTACAAAAAGTCATTTTCATAATACGTAACGACATCAGTTCAAGAAAAATTTCAAGATTTTCCCACACAATTTCCGCACGAGGAAACTTTGTGAATTTCTTGACCCCTTTTTCAAACACACTGCAGTTTTGACAAACGAATTTCATTCATTTCGCTCAAATGATAATTTGTGATTCTATAATGTCTCATTTTAATAATAAAATTTATTTAAAAAATAAAAATAAAATAAATAATAATAAAATAAATTTTGATCTTGAGTAAGCCCAGGTACGCACGGGCTTGTCTTTCCCGCGGGGTGGTTTTTTTCGCGCACTGGATTTTCATCTTAAAAATCCATCAGTGTCTTTTTTGCGCTGGAATGCGCTCTGTTGGATTCTCAATGCTCAGCTCAAAACCGAGAGTTGAAAATCCAATGCGCGATAAAATTCAGCGGCAATATTTTTAAGTACGTCTGTGCGAACAAGGGCTAACGCCACTATATCGACGAACTCTCTCCCCGCTGGGCTGTTTTAACGAAAAATATAAAATAGCACTTCGGTCTCTTAAAGGAAAATTTGGCCATTCGCAAAAGGAGCCAATATCCGTTAACCTTACATCTTGGAAGATTATATTTTTTAATCCACGTAAGAGCATCGCTCCGTTTAATTGTGTTAAGTCGACCGTAATAAGGGACTAACCGTAGATTAAATGCAGATTAAATAAGTGATGTCCAACATTCGTCTGTGAGACGAGTGGTACGAGGGTCCGTTAATTGGGGCACTTCGAATAATAACGGTTCAAACAAAATTAACTGAAGATATTGCTTCCGAATTTTTGATTAGGTGTCCATTAACAAGTCAATTGCCGCATGTATGTATGAAAGAATTCTGAAAGTGGCACCGGTAACTGAAAAGTTATGTGGAAATCGGTTGTCATGGTATGGGCATCTTATACGGAGGTATGAGGAAAATATCGAGAAGAAATTTTTGAGTATGAATGTCGATGTCTATATGAGTAGGGGAAGACCAAAGAAACGATGGATACTCTGTGTGAAAGATTATATGGTTAGAAAGGGGGTGACTACCGAGATGACGACAAATGAGAAATATGCAAGAAAAAGACATGTTGCGCCGACCCCAAATAAATTGGGATAAGGGCAGGAGATTGATGATGATGAATGATGATGTATGAGAGATCATCACTTGAGAGCTGCTGATTGATGATAATGAATGATGATGTATGAGAGATCATTACTTGAGAGCTGCTCAAACGATTTCGCTGTTTTTATTTTTGTTGTGTTTGTGTCAGGACCAGGTTTTATGTTTTTTTTTTTTGGAAATCCACCAGTAATATCATGGTATTTATGCATAAAAAAATTATCCAGGCGATGCAGGGCACGAACAGCTAGTTTGTGATAAAATACGGATTTTATGAGTATCCGATTTGGCAATGGTACTGGCACTAACCCGAGTAATGACACCCGTAGTAAATGCATTATAAGTTTTAATTACAAACACGAGGCAAATTAAACATTTACACACGTTATTTAAGTTTCAACAGCATGATTGCAAGCCTCTTGTAGCACTACAAAACAGAATTATAATTGAGTGCATGTACTTTAAGTAATTACTACGGAGACTGTTAAAAAGTGGTCTATGAACCAATAGCGATACTGTTACGATATTTCTGTGGCGATATCTTAACTATACCCTTGTGCAAAGTGGCATCAAAATCTGACCCGGCAGTTTTGAGAAATATAATATTTTAGAATACATAATTTCATGATAACATTAAAAAGTGGTCTATTAACCAATAGCGATACTGTTACGATATTTCTGTGGGGATACCTCAACTATACCCTTGTGCAAAGTGGCAAAAAAGTCTGACCCGGCAGTTTTGAGAAATATAAAATTTTAGAATACATAATTTCATGATAACATTTTTATTTTAAAAACGTTTTAAAGGGTATTTGTGACTTTATAATACTTAATTAATGTGTTTCTTTCCTAGATTTTAGTATTTGTTTCGATTTTAACCGACTTCAAATCCGTTGCGAAGTTTTAAAGATCTAAGAATACATAGGGACAGATAGCGGGAAGCGACTTTGTTTTATAATATGTATGATGTATACAATTTTTTTTTACATACACCCTTTTTTCTGCTGCTACAAATAGAGTTCCTTCTTATTTTAAGACGTATCCTTCGTACATAAATATTTGAAAAATGCCTAAAAATCGGTAAGTCCAAAAAAAAAGTTGAGGGGACAAGTGACTTTGCCTAGTAGAGAAACACATTAATAAAATCAGAAATACCCGTTCAAATGGTGACAATGGGAACACTTGGTAAAGTATAAATAAAAAATCAAATAAAAAAAGAATTTTCTAAATCAGTCAAGCCGTCTTCGAGAAATCGGTGAATATAAATATTAAAAAATGTAAAAATATTCCGACGAACTGAGAACCTCCTTCCTTTTTTGAAGTCGGTTAAAAACGAAAAAAAAAACTGAAATTCAGCACTGTCGAGGTGGTAAGTGTCTTTGTTTAGCAGAAAACCACATTAATTAAGTAGCGTAAAGTCGTAAATACCCGTTAAAACGTTTTTAAAATATAAAAATGTAGCAAGAAATGTGAATTTTAAAGTATTATTTTTCTCACAACTGCCGGGTTAGATTTTGATGCCCCTTTGCACAAGGGTATAGTTGAGGTATTTCCGTGGAAATACCTCTACAGTATCGCTATTGGATCATAGACCACTTCCCATACAAATTTTAACAGTCTCCTTTAATCAGCGCTTGGAAATTTAACCCTTATTTATTTATTAAAACTTTATGCACAAGTAAAAACTGTACAAAGGCGGACTTAATGCCTTGGGCATTTTCTATCAGTCTACCTTAGGGTGATGCAGAGACAATACACAGTAGGTTATTCGATATATTCCTGATTTTACGTAGTTATATTATTATTATTTAAACGAATCAGTCTAGGATTCATGAATGATGCATGTATTTCCCATATCAGAAGGGGTCTGATATGGTTCGATTTTATTTAAGACAATAATTATTTTATGAAGGCATAAATCCCAGAATCTCATCGCGAGTTTACAAAGGACCTCACAAATTAAAAAAATTAAAGTCCTCCTTATGATTAACTAGCTTCTGTCCGCGGCTTCACCCGCGTCATCATCATCATCATCATTTCAGCCAAAAGACATCCACTGCTGGACATAGGCCTCCCCCAAGCACCACCACTTCGACCGGTTTTGTGCTTCTCGCATCCTACGAGTTCCTGCGGTCTTCACAAGGTCGTCGGTCCACCTTGTGGGAGGCCTTCCAACGCTACGTCTTCCGGTATGCGGTCACCACCCCAGAACCTTTCGGCCCCATCGGCCATCTGTTCTGCGAGCAATGTGCCCTGCCCACTGCCACTTAAGTTTGGCAATGCTTCGGGCTATGTCGGTTACCTTGGTTCTCCTGCGGATCTCTTCATTTCTGATTCGATCACTTCACCCGCGTGGATTTTGGTAATTACCCCACGGGAACGTGCTACCAGGACAAAAACTCTATGTCCTTCCCCAGGATGCCCAGGATTCCCCAGGATGCTACATCCTTGCCAAATTTTATCGAAATTCGTTCAGTGGTTTAGGCGTGAAAAGGTAACATACAGAGAGAGTTAATTTCGAAATTATAATATTATACAATATGGATTAGATTAGAACATAGTTCCGTATCCTAGATCTAATCTCAGTCGTCATGAATTCCGATTTAAAACTTGAGTCGAGATTAATATCAAATCTGTCAGTTATAGATCTCTATCTAATCTCGACTGCAGTCGATCTTGAGACCTCTTGACTAACCAGACAATTGATAGCTTCCCTTCCAAATGACTTCATAAAAAAAAAATCATAAAAAAATGTCGTAGAGAGACGGTCTCTCAGATTGTAGGTAATACCTGATTGACTCGGTCACTATCAATCTCGATTATTTCTAACATTTTCCCATCAATACTTAAGTTGATAAATCGGCAGAGGTTGAAAAGTAGTTCCATTTTCTTTTCGCGTTTCAATACATCAGTCTGTTTGGAACAACTTCAGCAAAAAGGACTAGTTGCAGTGGTAGGGTTAAGTAGGTATCTGTAGTTTTTCCATTCAGGAAAATTAAAACAACTTTTACGGGAAGCTCGAATAGCCACGGGTGCAGTTAATTTTAAATATTTAGTATAATTTATTGCGCGGGACTCTAGATTCGCTGTAGTAGTTTGTTACTTCATAAGCGGTAATAACTTCACGCCATAGACAGAAATCGTCCCTCGCATGACCAAAAGTCCTATTTCATTTTGTAGCTGATTTGAGTTAGGACAATTACATTTTTCTATTCGTGATTCTTTACATTTTGTTGCCTTGCAAGATGGTTATATTTTGAGATCCAAACAACATAGAGATACGACGGTTAGTGAAAAATGTAAAGAATCACGAATTGAAAAATGTAGTTGTCCCAACTCAAATCAGCTAAAAAATGAGATAGGACTTTTAGTCATGCGAGGGACGAAATATCGCATTACCCATGAATGAAGTGGTTATTATAGGCACATAGATGCTATTCCTAGCCTACGGGTCAGATTAATCCCTACATCCGGTTATGACAATTAAATCGATATGTGATGGCGTAAGTGTGCACACAGAGTGGTAGCAGAGCGAAAAGCGAGGCGGAATGTGCAATTGTGCATATACGAAGTTTTCCACATGTCTGACTAAAGACTGGAGAGAGAGAGAAAACGAAGAATAGTAGCGAGTGCACATACCTATGATAATCGACAAAAAAAAAACTGTCGGTAGGTGTCGGAGAACATCCGGTTGGAACGAAGTTCCTTTCGCTTTTGCACACTTGGCATTTGCAAATTGTGCAGAGTATCACGTGAACTAAGGTACTTCGTTCCAAAAAGTAAATTGAGAAAAGCAATTAACACCCCTTCTTATCCTCTGCCAGGAACTGGCGCAATAACTTTGATTGATATGAACTCATGCGCTTTCTTTTCCTCGTCCCCACCTCAATTTCCTCGCTCCGCTGTCCCTATGCTCCTACGTTAAAGGAATTATGGGCGATTTAAGCTCTCTACACCGCGATGCAGGAACCACATGGGTAGGTCCCGTTGGGCAACGCTTATATTGCTCTGCGATTTTAGCTCCGTAGGTAAATGGCCCGGACGTACGTTGAGGGGCAGAAAAGCTTCGTCTTTAGTGTCGAATCTTACGATAGTTATTTGATGTAAAGATCAAGACGGTTCATCAAAAACGATTTCAACACGTGAATAGAGCTTTCGGTACTACTGTGAACGGCAAAAAGGAGGCTCCAAATATCTGTAAAACAACGTCAACGTTGGCTTTATAATAGGTTAAGCACTCAGAAGCTAACTAAGTTTATTAGAGGTGACCGAAACCGTTCTTCGGCCGTTTCGTTAATTACAAAGTTAGCTTCAAAGCTAAGCGGATGGCCCTAAATATCTCGAAACAGCGGTTTTAACAACAAACTCTCCCGTCCTTTTAATTTATTTCTTTGTCGAATAAATTGACGTCTATTTTTGCCCTGTTTTAATGAACTTGAATTTTCATAGGAAAGTTATGAAATGTCACATAAAGGTTCTTTGTAATCTTTCGTCCCTTCGCCCAAGCGTTTCCTAGCTTTAAGCGATCGTCTGCTCCCGGAGGAACTGCCTCCTTAGACTAGATGAAAATATTCTTTCGCCAAGGAGTAGGCAATAAGACAGGAGCACCAATTAAATGAATATTTATCTTTGATTGCCAATGGCCTAGGAGACCAGCAATTACGATTAAAAAGCTTCTGGGAACAGGGCAAGTGAATCTTCAGATAAAAGTACTCATGCAGCAACCATACAATAGGCGATTCTGTGTTATTGGTCATTGCTTCATTTTGTAATTTGTTTTACCTAATGTGGTATAGTAATTTTAGTCTAGGTGCATTGTTTTATGTATTATAATTATATAAAATGTAGGTATACAAAATATTGTAAAACATTTAAAAAAAGTAATGGTGGAGTTTCATCCCCATTCTTCTCCATTCGTATGAATAACTAAACCTTTTGGAAGGGGCGACTAGAATCACGGAGAACCAATTCTATTTTATTGTAATTTTTGACGTTTAAAAGTACCTTTAATGTGCTTATTTGAATAAACGCTTCGACTATGAACATGATTAGGCTTATCCAAATTGCAACTTTCTTTCTAGAGGACATTGTTAATTCCAATTCATTTCATTGACATTTATATTCTTTGGCGATTGAAATCATCGCCTTATAAAAGAAAGCTCGTATGCCCTTTGACGCAAAGTCAAAAAGTCAAAGCATTTATTTCAAATAGGCACATAAAAGGCGCTTTGGAAAGTCAAAAATTACATTAAAATAGAATTGTTTCTAGTAGCCCCTTCCAAAAGGTAGTTTTCGTATGGAGAAGACTCTTTTAAAATGTTTTACAATATTTGGCATAGGTACATTCATTATATGTATAATGACGCACGACCCGATCCTCTATGCGTAAAATGAATTTTCGTCCGAGTTGTCTGAAAGTAATTAGATAAGTACTTTACCATACAGGGATTTGAAACGTGACTTTATGTACGAACGTATGATAATAATAGAATGAGAACAATATGGAGGAAGTAAAAGAGGGTGTTTCTAATGAAAGAAGGCGACAACCGAGACACTTTTTCACATTTCCGAGGTGTAATACACCCTTATCAACCATTTCACGTCATGAAAGTCGTTACATTTTATTGGAGACGTGAAAGTTCACGGTGCTTTTCCTTCGGTTTGAATATGTGAATTTTTATATATTATATTGTATGTTTCGAGATCTATTTCAAAGTTATTATTCTTTCTTTTCTTTTTTTTATTGCAAAATGGGCCAGCACTTGACCTCGATTCCTTTTCATAATTCCAAAACATTAAAATTCAAGATTTGAAAAAATACAAGACGGATGAAATAAAAATGTGGCAAGTTTAGCCTGAAAAAAAAAAGACGGGTTGCACTCCGGGAGTGCCGGCAGAAGTGAAAACTTGAATCATCATCATCATTTCAGCCGAAAGACGTCCACTGCTGGACATAGGCCTCCCCCAAGCACCTCCACTTCGACCGGTTTTGTGCTTCTCGCATCCAACGAGTTCCTGCGGCCTTCACAAGGTCGAAACTTGAATATTAAATAAAATTTTGTTGAAATAAATCAATTATTAATTGAATTAATATAACTAAGTTTTTTTCACTATTTCTGCGTCACTTTTTTCATTAATCGATGCACTTTGTTCAATTTCCATTTTTTGAAACACTTTATATACAAGAATTTTACGAATACACAGCAGTGTGGCTACTACACAGACGGTCGAGCCATCAGCTGTCCATCCATCCATCCATCCACGTCCACGTCCACGACACCGTCACCGTCACCGCCACCGTCACCGCCACCGTCACCGCCACCGTCACCCCCACCGTCACCGTCACCGTCACCGTCACCGCCACCGTCACCGTCACCGTCACCGTCACCGTCACCGTCACCGCCACCGCCACCGTCACCGTCACCGTCACCGTCACCGTCACCATCACCGTCACCATCACTGCCGCCGTCACCGTCACCGTCACCACCACCGTCACCGTCACCGTCACCGTCACCGTCACCGCCACCGCCACCGTCACCGTCACCGTCACCGTCACCGTAACCGTCACCGTCACCGTCACCGTCACCGTCACAGTCACAGTCACAGTCACAGTCACCGTCACCGTCACCGTCACCGTCACCGTCACCGTCACCGTCACCGTCACCGTCACCGTCACCGTCACCGTCACCGTCACCGTCACCGTCACCGTCACCGTCACCGTCACCGTCACCGTCACCGTCACCGTCACCGTCACCGTCCGTCCGTCCGTCCGTCCATCCATTATCGTGTCTCACTTGGTTCACTTCGGTTGGCGCCGCCGTAGAAAGAGAGGGGGGGGGGGGGGAATCTCTCCTGACGGTCACGTGTCCTGACGCGATGCCCTGACGCGAGTTTAACATTTTTTACCCATTACAAAAAGTGTGCAACGCCGCTAAAGAAGTTTTCACTTCAAAAAAGTACAAAAAATATTTCGTTTCTATTTACTTCAGCTCGATCACAGTACCTACTCTTCCAAGTTAGATACATGAAGGATTCGAAGACAGACAATCTCCTCCTCCCTGTAAACTTACGACATTGTTGTTTATTTAGCGAGTATTCGAATAATTCCGGCATTGGGACTGTCGACGAACGGGAAATTAAACGGGACGCAAATGTGAACACAGCGAATTGACGGGGAACCGGAAAAATATTTGTTTTGCTCGTGCAAGTTCGGGGTTGTTCGGAAAACCGGAATGTTCCCGATGGTTGACTTTTAAATGGTATGCTTGAACGTTTGAATAAGCAATAGGGGTTCAACAGTGGGAATGGAATTGGTGAATTTTGTTGATGGCAATGATACGTTAACGTGGTCCACGTTTACGTAAACACACCATATAATAGCATTAACATTGAATTTAAAAAGGTAGATAAGAGGAAATGTTTAAAAAAAAGTTTTCAAAACATAATGTAACAATGAATAGTCAATAATAGCGTCTCTATCTACAAGCAATAAAATAAATAAACAAATCGATGAATATGCCAAACGAAAACCGGGTCTCCATAAGCAGACCATAAACCATAAAACATTCTATTATTTTCACTCTTCTCATCACTCAAATAACCATTTAGCATATCATAATGAACTATAAGCCTATTTTTGTTGCCTTCCCGCAATAAAACGTTCCATAAAAGACAGATTCCATCCAAATATTGTCCCTACAATCTCGTCGTGAAACCCCATATACTACCAAGTATATTACAGAATAAAGGCGAAACATGTGTGTACCAACATCTGCCTCGCAAACCTTACATTCTACGCAGACATTGTCGTAAAAATAACATGTGCTGGCTTTCGTAAAATAAAATCTTCCTACATCCACCGCAAAATTAAAATGACACAAGTATTGCATTATTCATAAGAGCCTATGAATATGTTATTAGGTAAAAGGAGAATGCCATGGGACCGTACGAACTTGCGAGGGAGCGGGTCACTACCAAATGTAGTTCATAAAACGACTCCTATTTTTTTTAAATTAGATCACGCGTTGCGTGAGTCGTATCAATTTAAATTATTATTTTGGAATACATTTTAAGCAATTAAAGCAAAGAAGATCGGTAAAAAAAAAACGTTTTTCATATTTTATACGATTGATAAAAATATTCGTTTCACAAAAACGAAACTTTCCAATGAATGAAAACAAGTATAAGCTTAAAATTTTGAAACAACCAATTTCATCGTTTTGTTAGAAACCCAAACATTTACTTAATAGCGTCATGTTGAACTGCAAAAACTTTTAACAACCTAAATGGCACTAATGCAATCATAAGAGAAATATTAATGGAAGGTGAACAGCAAACCAAATGAAGATAAGGCACAAGACGTTAGAACATTAAATACATGCCTTTTTTTGGATAAAATAGATTTGGTAGTTTTCGGACAAAATCCTATCCACAGTAACGTCAAACGTTATATTTTTTGCAAAAAAGAATTAAGATATGTATCCGTCATGGATAAAATAGTTTATAAATTCTAATTTGTCAAACTAACTAAAATATACGCCACTGTAACATAAAGGTTTGTGGTGGAGAGTACGGGCGCATGAAGTCTACCGGCTGGCTGCCTCACTCAAATTCATAATTCATGGTTTTAATTAAACCGTACTTTGACGGGAATGTAAGCGTACGCAAATACTAGAAATAGCTCCGCGCTACTATGAATAACTGAGGCAATGGTGCAAATGGGAAACCAGTATAACACCAGCACATATTATTACACCAGCTTAGCTGATGGATTTGATGTGAAACTACTTACCGTGAAAATTTGTAAGCCCATTGTTGTAACAGACATATCATAAACATCAGTTATAGAATTAAAAAAAAGGTATCATGAATGAAAAAAGATGAAGACTAAAACGATGAACAACCTAATGGCAATTCTAATTTCCAAACGTAACTCTAAGTAATTTCAAGATAGTGGATATCTTCGAAACATTTGCATAGAGCGGTTAAAATACACATAAAAAGTGATAGCAGTATCTATTGCCGGATGCAATATCCATGAAGATATGGACTATGTAGATAAAATTGCTTCCAGACATTAAACATAGTAGTTGTAGATAAAACTAGGCACATTCCTTCCTAAGAGACGACAGCGGATCTTTCAGAGTTGCATTCATTCATATTATGCATGCATGAAAATGAGTTTCATTACAAGCGGATATCGCCTCATCTTACAATAAATTACGCTTGAACAGTAGTCAAAGCAGAAATTTAAAATGCCTACTGCCGATAAGGAGGATTTTTCCACCCAAATGATTGGATTAAAGAACCGATCTTTAGTCTTTATTGTTTACCAATATCTACTGTCGGACGGGGGCCATGTTGAATATTCAGTGCGTGGCAACGTGATCATTGTGCTACACAATGTTGGGGAACATAATACATAATCTATGGTGAGGTGCGCTCATTAGATTTTTAAACAGATCATTTTCTTTCAGGAGTGTCTTTTGCTTGTTACACTTTTTATTTGTTCATTTAAACGGCGAAAGTGGTGTGACGATCTGATAAGTTTTGCAGGGCCAACATGGCCAGAGATCACACAAGACATGGAGGTTTGGAAAGATAAAGAGGAGGCCTTTGACCAGCAGTGGGAAAAAATAAAAAAAAAATTTCGTTAGGTCTTTTGTCTTTAGCTCTAGGGTTTTCATCTTACTTAACTGTTTTAAGAACAATAATGATAGTTTGTGAATCGACTTACGAAAAGTACCTCATAATGAGATTTAACTTTCAGAAAGGAAACATTGCTCAAATCATTTTACTGTGCGACAAATTGATCTTGTTCACGACAGCTAAATTGCTTATCGAAGGAATCCATTTGGTTATTTCCAGATTTATTTGCGAAGAAAATGGTGTCAACCTTATAAAGAGTATTACGACTTACGATAACTTCCAACTTTGTCGTCGCGAAAAGTTCAAAATGATATCATTTGTTGTTGTCATTCTGATCTTAAGTGAAATAAAAACAAAGTAACATCTGTCCTACGCCGTATCTCCCGGAGAAGAAATTAAGAAAAATGGGTCGGTTTTTCTACTCGAGACGGGTTTCGTCCCTACGTGTTCGCCTTTGAGCGCTTAGGGATTATTTATATCCCAAAAACTTAGTGGGGTTTTTCTCGACTGAATAGAAAAAAGGCACGAAAGGTAAACGAACCACCTGTAATTCCCAAAGGAGTTTCTCGAAAGGTTTGGGCAAACGTTTGATATCATACGACCCACATTTCTAAATGTCACACTTTTTTACAAATAAAGGATTAGCATAATAAAGTAGTCAAGGGATATCCTCAGGTTTAAATAAAATAAGAGTAAAATCGAGGGTCTTCAGCATCATTTTGCATTACCGTCAGTGGATTAGACTTAAGTTTGGAAGGAATAGTTCTAGCAGCTAACTTCCGTCCGCAAGCACTAATCACGGCAAAGTTGTTTGACAGCACGTGCTTACTTCAAGCAAGTTTGGGACGTAATGAGGCAGATGGGCTAGAATGGGGTCAGCTTCAAATTACTGGATCTGACCTTAAGACACTTCCGATTGACATCTTATCTTGTCAGGGTCGACAGACAGATAGTGAAATTCTGAATTGACGCTCAAATTATTTACAGTCGAGATTTGCAGACAATGCAAACACAGTTGTATTGAACAGTTAAATCGTCGAAATAATAACGTTGCAGTGTTTACATTTCGTGAACATAGTTTTTACACCTGTGCAACCCATTTACAGAGCGCTGCAAACATGAAAAATTCACTATTCCATTTTCTGCAAATGTTTTTTGGTTACGCGTGGCTGTTACTGTGTTGATTAATAACTAGCATGAAACGGAATTCATTCTGAAAAATAACCGACTTTTTATGTTTTATTCTTATAAAAAACGGCCTTCGGCAACCATTTCAGTAAAAGCAGTGAGATTCAAATACGGAAATAAATCGGATTAGTCCTCAATACTTTTGTGAGGAAATAAAGCGAATGAATACCCATTTTCCAAACAGAAAAAAAGCAATACGAACTCTTTGAAAAGCGTTTGTATTGAACAGTAAAGAGGCGTGATATAGCGGTCAATAAAATGGAAGAGGGATATCAGGTCGTTAGGTAGAAGTAGATAGGAAGATAGAGGCAGGCAATTTGCCGCCGGCGAATGAAATTGTGCATCTGCACGAAAACGCTTTTACACGAGCCCGTATTTTCCCTTTTCTCTGTAAACGTTGAAGGCACAATCTAATTTAGATTTAATTACAAGTTTCTCTTCCCAGTTTATTAAGGTTCGATGGAGGCGAAATCGAATGGGAATTACTTTCAAGTCTTGCATTTTAGATTAGCGATTTTAAAGCGGAAAATTACGAAATCTTTTGGGAGTTAGTTCTATGGAATTTTAGATTATCCTACACTGTAAATAAAAACCACATAGGATATCAGAAATCAAATCATATATACTACCAAGTTTTGAAAGCAAACTAAAAGAAAGTAGTGTTGCTAGCACGTTACCTTCATATTGTAAAGAAGATATAATTATGTAAAAAGAAAATGTTATTTTATTTATGAAGCGTTTCGGTTATACCTAGCGTAATGTTTGATAGCTTATAGGATCCGGGTTGTCACAAGGGATAAATTCAGGATAAGCATCGACATGGATAAACTCCCTGTCCTATCTTTAGGTAATAGTGACCAAGATTTCAGGAACTTTTATTACTTTTCTGAAGAAGAATTATTATTTTATGAAGAAACTAGCCTCGCGGTTTCACCCGCATAAGTTTCCCGTGGCAATATCGGGATAAAAAGTATCCTATGTGTTAATCCAGGGTTTCAGCTACCTCCATACCAAATTTTATCAAAATTGGTCCAGCCGTTTGTGCGTATAAGTGATGATGATGATGTTGTTTTCATGATCGTAGACTTCCCAAACATTTATGTCGCAGCTCTAGAATTGAATACCTAAAATGGGCCGACGAAAGAGCCTTTATTACCTTTAAGACTATCCTGAGTTTAAGATGTTTTAGGAAATATATATCCCGAATAATTGGGTGTCGGAGGTTCAGGTGACAGTAGCTCCAAAGGGTAGGCCTGTAGTAAACCCGAATTCTTATAGCCGTTTGAGAAAATAGAAAACAAAACTTTATCTCGTGTAACCTGATCGTTACTTTACAATGTCTTGCTCTAGATTAGAAGGAGACTAAACTCGTGCCTCTGACCTAATTAAAGAATTCGCTTTGACAATTTATGGAACTCAATTCCACGACGCAGTTTTTAATGCACTGGTAGTTATACAAACGCCTTATAAGTAGCATTGTTAAAAAAAAAAAAAAACTACTGACGGTAATTCTGTAATACATTTACTTGGTAATAGTCCACCGTTGAAACTTCTTTACACGTGATAAACGTATTATTTTTGTGCTGTCTCAAGGCCGTTGTATTGTTTTCAATATATTAGCAATAGTTTGAAACTTACCTAAAATAACAGTTGTAGTATAGACATCATTTCTCAAATTAGTATATACCAGGCATCATCACACTAATATTATAAAGGCGAAAGTTTGTGAGTGTGTGTGTGTGTGTGTGTTTATATGTTTGTTACTTCTTCACGCTTAAACGGCTGGACCAATTTTGATGAAATTTGGTATAGAGATAGCTTGAGTCCCGGAAAAGGACATAGGATACTTTTTA
The DNA here is from genome assembly GCA_947508005.1 of Amphipoea lucens. Taxonomy (NCBI): domain Eukaryota; kingdom Metazoa; phylum Arthropoda; class Insecta; order Lepidoptera; family Noctuidae; genus Amphipoea; species Amphipoea lucens. The sequence continues at coordinate 11,433,370 of OX382374.1, forward strand.
TCCCGATATTCCCACGGGATCGAGACTTATGCGGGTGAAACCGCGGGGCGCAGCTAGTATAAGTATAAAAACAGCAATGGTACCAGGGTTTCAAGAATCAGAGAAAGAGACTAATGGCTTTCGGTACAGAATTCCAATAACCTATAGATATGGATGTTGATAAATAGAAACAACAGCAAACTCTTCATAAAGTCTTTCTTGTAGACGTTCTTTTTAAAATTCAGTTAGCGTCTCTGGCGGCTCAGTTGAATGCAAATAACAATGCTTTTAAGCTCAAACGTTTGTCCCACTCATCAAATTTCCATTGGTCTCATAATGTTATGCCGCATTATGAAAGAATGAACAAGGAAAAGCATTTTATCGTCATTTTGCGCTTTTCATTTATTCTTTTTTTTTTTGTAACAGGCGAAATACCATGTCATATGAAACCAAATTACTGTGATTTAATCCAATTTCAACATGAAAACGCTCTCCTGTGATCATCTATGGAAACATTTGCAACTGGGACATAATTATAGAAGCACCTTAAATGCTTTTGGGGATACTGGAGAACCACATGATAGAATTGGGGAATCATTAAGATACTTATTATTATTATTATTATTATTAGCCTGTGACGTCCCACTGCAGGGCAAAGGCCTCCCTACTCTCTTTCCACCTTTCTCTGTTCTTAAGATACTTAGGTAGCTAATTCTATCACTTTGTCGTGTTGCATTAAAATTGTCTCTAGTTACTTAAATGTTGTTGTTGTCTCTAGTTACTGTCAAAACGGTGAAGGAAAACATCGTGAGGAAACCGGCATGTTCTAGAACCAAAATTCGAAGACATGTGACATCTGCCATCCCGCACTGAGCCCGCGTGGTGGATTTCGGCCCACTCCCTCTCACTGAGAAGAGGCCTGTGTCTCAGCAGTGGGAACATTATAGGCTGATTATGTACTTAAATGTTCGTCCAGCATAATCTTTTTAGTCAACCTTGTTACGAGTACCTTCTTTAATATATTCACTACTGCTATAATTATGAGCTATTCGATATGAGATATGATACGAGAGAAGGAATATTGCTCCTTGCTCCGTAGGTGGCCATGTAAATCGCGTCAACTTTAGCCTCGTTGAGGTCGCCTTTGATGCAGCTGAACGAGCATTAGGGGCACTCGAGCAGAAAATAACGGAAATCGGAATGAGATTATTGGTATCTCTAATAAGATTAACAATTCAAAAGGTTTGATGTTCAAATGGAAAGAACTTCTTCTCATTTGGAGAAAGACGAGCTTTTCTTAAAACAGTAGAAAAAGGAGTGGTAAAAGATTGAACTGACGCCGCGACTGGTAGTGAAGCTCACTGCCCAGAGGCTTCACTCGTCAGTGCTAGGGATGAAAAATAAGACACATGTTTCCGTTAGCACTTACGGTATTTTCCGTTCTAGAAAATCTGGCTGCACCTGCAAGTCACGTTGAATTTATACATCAACTAGTTTCCACACGCAACCTAAGTCGCGTGCAAAACTAAGTTGTTCAGTAGGTACTTAGCAGTTAGTACACACTGTACACAAACAATATTATTACTGAAACTACACGAGGTTTCAATGGCGGGTCACACTTTAGGTATTTACCATTTGAATTTGTTAGCATGACTTATTTTGTATGAAGGCCATTCGTTTCTTAGAGATCTCGTACTCATTATAATGGTAATAGATGAGGAAGTAGATTCTAGATGAAATTCTAGGTAGCAAACCGGTATTTTGGTTCGTAATAATGAGCTTGTATATATACAAGCAAACCGTGACCGTGGGTGAGGAAACCGAAATTAATGTTCTACAACCAGAAGTTTTAAGATATGTACCATCTATCAACCCGCATTGGGCCCGCGTGGTAGATTACAGCCCTCTCCTTCTCGAAGAGAGAAGGCCTGTCTGTACCTCAGCAGTGGTGGGGACGTTATAGGCTGAATATGCTTAAATGCTAGTCATGTAAATATTTTGCCGTTAATTTAATTCAAATCGAAGATCTCAATTCCATTGATAAAATTGTCTTTCGACACAAGTCCCAAGAGACTTGTGTTGAAAGACAATCTCATTATCTTTACCAAGGTAAAGGAAATTTTCAAATTACAATTAGGCAGATATTAATTTATTCAAAATGATTGAAAATGTTTCTTAGAAAACGGAAGGAACAAAAGATAACGAAAATGTCAAAGCCTTTCAATTATTAATCAAGGGACAAACTTCTGCCTTTGTCTTTTAAAATAAGTACCTATGAAAATTTATCGAACTATAAACAATTACGTTTCGTTTCCTAAGATAAAAGAAACAATAACTAAAAGAGTTGGGTTTTTCTTCGTTATATCGACCTTGAACTGCCCTAGCAAATGAAGACTCTTTACAATCTAAGTAGAATATAACAAAAAATCTTTTGAATACCTATATCATTAAAGTAAGTACATACCTACCTACTCGACTTTGTGTACATTCTCACAAAAGTAGGCAGTTAAAATACTTTGTATTTATTTTATAGGTTCAAACCCATTCAAGTCCAAAACCCGTTGCTGCCTATTTCCCAAATAAAAGCTATAGGTATTACAATACAATGCAATCTCGGGATTCACGAGACAAAATCAAAGTCAAATTATTTATTTCAAGTAGACCATTGGACCAGACACAAATGCATATAATAATATTCACCTTTAAGGTGAATGCGTAGTTGTAGCCCGCGAAATTCAATTTTTCTTACGTTTTTTGCAATTTTCAGGTCAGTGTCAGGTTGTATCTTGATGAAAATTTGATTCGCGACTATAACAGGTACGTATTCACAGAATTATAATCATCAGAATCATTAATACATCTGTTTAAGTTAGATTTCTACCACCAACACTTTTCCATACGAGATTTGTTCTTAACGGTAGAAATCTAACTTAGAAAGATGTATTAATGATTCTAATTATTATAATTCTGTAAATACGTACCTGTTATTGTCGCGAATCATATTTTGATCAAGATACAACCTGACACTGACCTGAAAATTGCAAAAAACGTAAGAAAAATTGAATTTCGCGGGCTACAACTACCCATTCGCCTTAAACTTCAAATACAAGAAAATAGAATTGATTTTAGATCCCTTCCAAAAGATAGTTTCGATTTCGAATGGAGAAGAATGGCTAAGAAACGCCATAGTAACTGTTTTAAAATGTTTTGTATACATTTATTACCTAGGTATATAATTAGGTATATTATGAAGACGATGTGGTATGGTAAATAAATGAAACACTCTATCAGCCTCTGGAATGTATAATTTTCAGGACAAAGTCTGACTTAGCTCTCACAAACACTACAGCGTTACATAAACACGTATTGTTCTAATTACTCTTCATAATGACCAATTTATCATCACACTTACTCCAGCTGACATTTGTAATCAAGCACCCAGGGAATAGAGGCTGATGGATTGGGAACAAAATTGGATTTATACTAAGCTTACATTATTATCAATAACGGTTTTGTTTGACATAATTCACTCAGCTGCCAAATAAAATATGTTAATAGATAAATATTCTGACAATAATAATCTATGATCTGTCGATTAGTGTTAGGTTAAAATTCATGTTTAATTAAAACGGGACTCATTATTTGCCTAAAGTTCCAAATAACAAAGTCACGATGTCAATATTTAGTGGAAAAGCAAGGTCACCGAAGGTTGAGCAACCCTTGCCGAGATCGGCCCGCGGATGGGTCACTATTCACAACATCAAGACCCCTTTGTGCTTCGGAAAGCGCGTTAAGCCGTTGGTCCTGCCTTTCATTCGTAGATCTTTATTTAAAAAAACAAAAAGAATAAATAATACTTGATGTCAGAAAAATGGGATTAAATGGAAATAGCAAAAGGGTCCCATCGTTAATACTTAAAAAATGGGATCCTAAACTGGGATCCAACGAAAATAAATCAAAATACGTGTAAGCATCAGAACACAATATGAAAACAGGAAAATGACGTCATTCCACAATCCTCGGAATAGTAAATCGAAGTGACGATAATCGGAAATCTTAAGACACGTCTCACGTCTATAGTGTTAGTAAATAAGCAGTCAGAATATATACCGATATCCAATACCAGCCGGGGTAATGCTACTATAATGTTTCCTCTGCTGGGACACAGGCTTCCTCTCTTCAAGAGCGAGTGGGCTGTAATCTACCACGTGGGCCCAGTGCGAGTTGGTAGACATCACATGTCTTCGAATTTTTGGTTCTATCTGTTCGATCACGATGTTTTCCTTCACCGTTTGAACACTACCTACTTACTGCGTAACACACATAAAATGGCAATCGATCACAATGCCTTTCATGTTGACAGTTCTATCATGTTCATTGCGTTATTTACGTTGTTGAGCAAACGAATTTTTCGAACTTATGAATCAATAGATGTCAAAATAAAAGGCATTGCTATCGATTGCCTTTTAATGATTTCTCCGCATGAGATATAATAATTATGTACCTAAAATATACTCGGTAATATCTAGGGATGTAAAAACTGTAAATGCACTTAGTTCGTTGGGAATGTTTAAACAGCAGCAAGTCTGAAAACTTTTCAACACGAGAATCCCATTTAAACTATCATAGAAACTAACTTGCATATAAATTATAATAGGTCCTTAGCAGTCTTATCTTAGCGTAGCCTCAAATCCAAGGTTTGAGCTACTTTATTATACAGAATTTCCATGCGAAAGGCGGAAAATTTAGCGAAGCCTTGTATGACCAGCGGTAAGATTGCTACCGTGCCTTCCAATATTCGTTGTCAACCCATCCACGCAAGGGTTATCTACCGGTGGCAAACGATTCCTTAGAAAGGAAACCAAATCTTTGAGCTGCAAAATTATGCTCATAAGTGGAGCTTGACAGATTTATTAATAGTTATAATTAATTATCTCAGAAAGATTGTTCGGAAATCAAGCAGATACTATTTTATCTATAACATTGCTTCATCAAGGTTGAAATTATGTCAGCACATCAAAAAACGCCTACCGAATGACGTCAATCAGTAACCAGTGTTTGTGTCAACCGAATGTTTTTGGTTTTATAACAAAAACTAGCTTCTGCCCGCGAATACGTCCGCGTGAAATTTCACTCTCTTAGGGGTGGAATTTCGAAAAACCCCTTTCTTAGTGGATACCTTTTCCTCACAAAGAACACACCCTCCTCGTACAAATCCAAGGGTGACTGATGCAGCGGCGCCGTGTCTCTAGTACGGTCAGCATCAAAAGTTGATTAACACTTCAGTTTTTTTAATCTTAGTTATTGAGCAAAATATTTGTTCAAAATTGCAGCAGAAGAATTTTTTTTAGAATATATACTCTTGTCTATTATGTGAAAAGCTAAAAATCAGTTTATTGAAAAAAGTTGTTGTCAATTTAATAACATGTAAAAATGAGTGTTAATCGACTTTTGATGCTGACTGTACCAGCGGATTAGGCTGTACTTTGATATATAATAAATCAGTCAGTAAGGACTTTGAATTTTATATAATAGATACAGATAAACTAGCGACCCGCGTCTGCTTTGCACGGTTTTTAACTAGACAAAACATCGAGATTTCTTTAATCATGTAATTTCAATATTAATTTATAATTATAATAAACAAAACCTTCCGGGCTAAATTTACTAAATAATGGTGAAAACCGCAGCAGAACCACGCGGTCATACAGACAGACACGAAAAGCGACTATGTATAGATATAAAGGTAACAGTTAAAGGTAACATAGATTATGACATCATTCCTGCAGTTATCGAATAACAGTGTCGTATTATCCTGGTTTAATTAATCCGAGATAGCGAATCCAAACAGCCATCAATGAGTGTAACATAAAACTAACATCACGTCTGCTTTTTTCTTGAAGGGGTTAAACAGAGATGTATCTACAGTAAACGCACCCACCGTTTATGCTCATTAGTTCCTTCGCGTAGTTCCTTTGAAGGAACTACTGAGAATTTTTGGATCAGTAGTTCCTTTGCAAAAGCTGAAGGAACTACTGAGACTAGATAGTTCCTTTAACAGTTCCTTTCGATTTCGCCAGTTATGTTTAAATCCCATGAAACATGAGGCGAGCCTATTGCCATCAACCGGGCACAAATCCAAACAGAAATCAATGCTTGTGTTTTGTTACGGTTGTAACGGTTCAATTCACAGTAGTCATAAAAACCGGCCAAGTGCGAGTCGGACTCGCCCATGAAGGGTTCCGTAGCAGCAAGTAACATAATATAACAGTTCTTGTAGTTCGTTGTAACTTTGTGAAAGGTAAATTGCGGTTTTCGATTTATGACGTATTAAAAAAAAACTACTTACTAGATCTCGTTCAAACCAATTTTCGGTGGAAGTTTACATGGTAATGTACATTATATATATTTTTTTAATTTTATCATTCTCTTATTTTAGAAGTTAGAGGGGGGGGGGACACACATTTTACCACTTTGGAAGTGTCTCTCGCGCGAACTATTCAGTTCAGAAAAAAATGATATTAGAAACCTCAATATCATTTTTGAAGACCTATCCATAGATACCCCACACGTACAGGTTTGATGAAAAAAAATTTTTGGAGTTTCAGTTGTAAGTATGGGGAACCCCAAAATTTATTGTTTTTTTTCTATTTTTGTGTGAAAATCTTACTGCGGTTCACAGAGTACATCTACTTACCAAGTTTCAACAGTATAGTTCATATAGTTTCGGAAAAAAGTGGCTGTGACATACGGACGGACGGACAGACAGACAGACAGACAGACAGACAGACAGACAGACAGACATGACGAATCCATAAGGGTTCCGTTTTTTGCCATTTGGCTACGGAACCCTAAAAATCTAAGATTAGTATCGCGTTTTCTTCAAATCAAACTGTTGCATGAAAAATCAATAACATGCGCGTGCGGCGTGTATGTGTGAATACGTTGCGGTTATTATTTTAGTAATAGTAAACGAATCAAAACGTAAGTAACGTTTTACATGTGCGAAAATGCTGATCACTTTTGGACTTTGTCACATTAAACTCGTTTATCAATATTGATGTAAAGTCAGAGAAATTAATTGTTTGACAAATGGACACTACGTCAATTTGCCATGATCTAGCCATGTCATACAACTGTCAAAGTTGTGTTCCTAGTCTATTTGCTTAACAACTTTATGTGCATCGTATGATATGATGACGTTCTAGTATGGTTAATCTGTCAAGCTCCGCTAATGAGACACAATTGATTTTCTATTGTTTCGTCGCCGATCGGCGAACACAAGTAAAGAATACGTATCTGATAGTAATACAAAACAGAATAATGATAATTATTATTGATTTTGACGCACAAGAGTTCAAGCGCCAGATGTTTTCCTGGAAACCTATTGCTAAAAAATATCTACTATGAAATCAATATAAAATAATAATAATAAAAAAAAGACGGGTTGCACTCCGGGAGTGCCGGCAGAAGTGAAAACTTGAATATTAACGTTGAAATAAATCAATTATTAATTTAATTAATACAACAAATTTTTTTTCATTATTTCTGCGTCACTTTTTTCATTAATAGATGCACTTTGTTCAGTTTCCATATTTTAAACACTTTATATACAAGAATTTTACGAATACACAGCAGTGTGGCTACTACACAGACGGTCGAGCCATCAGCTGTCCATCCATCCATCCACTTCCACTTCCACTCCGACTTCCACTTCGACTTCCACTTCGACTTCCACTTCGACTTCCACTTCCATCCATCTATCCATCCATCCATCCATCCATCCATCCATTGTGTCCGTGTGTCACTTCACTTCGGTTGGCGCCGCCGTAGAAAGAGAGGGGGGGGGGGGGAAATCTCTCCTGACGGTCACGTGTCCTGACGCGATGTCCTGACGCGAGTTTAACATTTTTTACCCATTACTAAAAGTGTGCAACGCCGCTAAAGAAGTTTACACTTCAAAAATAACAATAAAAGTAAATGATAAAATGACCATTATATAATAGCTTAATAAATTAATGAAGCCACAAGTAATAGGTAGCTTATTAATTCAGAGTATCGAATACACTAATTTGCAGCAGAACAGACATAAATTAGAGTTTTCATAACATCAACTAAATCCCAGACACGTATAATAATCATCATCATTTGCCTAGCCTTTTCCCAACTATGTTGGGGTCGGCTTCCAGACAACCGGATGCAGCTGAGTACCAGTATTAAAATTTTACGTGGAGCGATTGCCTATCTGACCTCCACAAACCAGTTTCTGGGTAAATGCGAAACCCCTTGGTAAGACTGGTTGTCAGTCAGACTTTCGGGCTTCTCACGACACGTAACGACTGTCAAAGATCCACGAATGACAGCCGGAACCAATGCCTTAACGTGCTTTCCGAGGCACGGAGGTCGGAGGAGTCTTGGTATGTAAAGCTGGTCACCCATCCACGGACCAACCGCGGCAAGCATAGCGTAACCTGATCGCTCTACCCGTGCGGCTGTTATTACTTAGCAAAGACTAATACTTAGCCACAAGCCCCTGTAGACACGTATAATAATAAGCCCTTTAATGCTGAACATTTGCGTTGTGGTATTTTCAGTAACAGTATACAGAATGTCTCTTTTAGTTCGGTACGTCTTGGCAAAGGCCTCCATTAACAACTTCCACTGTTTCATATCTTTCGCAAACCTTCTCCAATTTGAACCCGCTGTGAGCTTTAATTCGTCTCTCCGTCTTTTGTATTGTCTTTCCCTGTTCCTTTCCGAATTCCAGACACGTACCTTACAGTAAAGTGCAAAAAAGTAGTAAGTTTAGTAAGTAAGATGACAATGAAAACACATCAAGTTCTTGAAAAAAACATCTAGTCCCATCTAGTAGTCTAGGCACTGAAAACTGGAACAAAAATGTGAGAGAATTGCCCCCGCACTTTTACCGTACTTAAAAACCCCATCAACCTCCTTTCCTGTCCTCCTAAAATAGGACATTTACAACCACTAAGTAAATAGTTATTTAGAGCGAACGGCGGTGAATTTCCTCAATTTTTGGGTCATTACGCTAAAACACGATCCTGTCCCACTCTGACGTCATCCCCGAAGGAGACCGAAGTGGTTAACATTGAGTTTGTGTAAATACAATATGTACAGTTTGCGACAAAATTATGTTACACTTCGTGGAAATTCAACATCGATTTTCTCCTTAATTACTGTTGAGATTACGACATGATGTCATCATATAAAATGTAAAATGATTTCATTATTATTTAAATAAATTACGAGTTGAATTCTAAACAAGTCTATTATTGATCCCAACCGGTAGATTAAGAACGAGGAGTATTTATTGACTTCATTTATGAGGTTTTCTGCATAATCCAGCATCCTCGCATCACAAATCCGTTCGTAAATTATGTAATTGAACGAACGTAACGACCAGCTAGTTTAAGATTGTATGTGTAGATATGACATATTGTTGTCCTTGACTGTACAACGGTGCTAACGTACACACCTACTGTTGTAGTTTGTATAAACTTTACAACTGTTAGGACAGACTGTGTCCGCGTATTATTGAATTAATGCACACTGTGAAAGTAGTTTGTTCAGAATCGTTTACGAGGAATCGTTTAGGTATTTTTTTTTTCACAAAAATAATTAAAAAATACCTACGTAAATTACAGTCACACTTCCGCTGAGTCAAAACAAACCAAAATGGACGAAGTAACTAGTTACCTACCGATAGACCCTTTTATTACGTATGTGTGCGAATGCGTGTGCGCGTAGATTTGTAATGTGACCACAATTTTCTCCCAGAATCAGAATATGTAATTTAATAAATAAACTATGTTTTATAAATAATAGTAATAATTCAGTATTGTATTATGATGATAACATATAATAATATTCTAGTTGGGGTGTTTGGTGGTGTGCGTTAATTCCGGAACATGTATATGCGTAGGTAAATTATGTAAAACTTTGCAAATAAAAGCAATGAGTAAATTATTACGGAGATCGATAGAAAATTAGTTCGTAAGAATGTATGAATTTAGTAAGTTTCTGTGTTTTTTTCTACTGATTTCAGCAGGCACGTAGTACCTTGTATTATTTATTATTACGTGACTTCGAGTTTCCCATTTGCTTTTGTCATTTTCTAATATGATCAGTGAGGTCATACATTGACACATGAATATTAAAAATACGTCTTCCTTTTCAGAATTTCCTTTAGCACAAGCAACGGTAAAGTCAGTTCCATTTGCTCTAACAATATTAGCATATTTAGCATTTATTTACAATATAATGTGAAATGTAGATAGATCTAATGACGAACTGTTTTACTTAGATGTAGGTATTATATAAATTAGTTGTTGATAAAGACAGCGCTCGTTTTCACGTGATTATGTACTTAAGGTACTTACATAATCACAGGTTTAAAGTACAATTTAATTACTCTTACCGTTTATGAAATATTTTTAGAGCTGTTTATTCTTATTTCCTAGTCAACTCTTTATCAAGACTACGAATAATTGCAACTGCGTATAATCGATACCTCTGGGCTCAAATGGCGTAGGTATGTCAAAATACCCAAAATGTGCTATACGCCCTTTGACCCCAGAGGTATCGGTATGTATTTATCCCAAGTTGCGCTATTTCCAAATTCCTGTAGGTATTCAGTATCCAGTCTAACCCAGTTTTAACTTTATCGAGAGCGTCATAAGCTTGAGAATCTGCACTTGTGATAACAAGATGGAACTCCCATAAGTCCCATACACACCTAGGACAGACCTTATACTGCGATTGTTCTATGAGTTACTTTTGCACAAACAGTTTCGATTTGTAGGTATTCAGTTTTAGCTAAGTACATATATTACATGTTTTGCACTAGACATTATTATAGCAAAATAGCTCGTCCTGGGTTCGATTCCTGGGTTGGGCAAAGTGTCATTGAGTTTTTTCATCAGAAATTCTCAGTAGCAGCACGGAGTCTATAGGCTGACCGCTTAACTGAGACGTTGCCTGAGGAAGCTGCGCGGTGCGGGAGGGATGATAATTGTCACAAGCTGACGAATCACTGAGCTCCCGCATTACATCACCATACCCCTCCTGCATCGCGCTGCTTCTACTTCAAGCAACATCTCAGCCTATAAATCTGAGCCCGGTTGATAGCAATAGGCTTTCTCCCAATTACATGTGGGTGTACTATGGTACACCTCTGCATAACCTTTCGGGGAAAACGGGCGTGATGTCATGTTATAAGTAGCAAAGAGGCCTGTCGATCTATTCTGTACACCGTGAAAACTTAGGTGAAATAAGCTGTCGTTCCACCTGATGCTAGGGATTGGTAGTGTTGACAGCTCACTTCACCTTAGTTTTACGGTGAGTTCTTTTTACAGAATAGCACTACTGGATTCTGCCAAAGACGTGGTCCGATGACTTTATAGCCAATAAATTAATTCATCACGGCTCTACGATCCTAAAAAATCTCCGTCCTACCGTTTGCATCGGTGGATATTTCTAGTTTAGTCTAGTATAGCAATGTTCCTAACAGTTCTACTTCTAACAAATGAGCACCCATCCTAAATTAGTATTAATCGAGGACACCCGAACAGAATTGCTAGCATCTCCGGAAATAGCACGGTAGACCAAATTAGGCACCGTCCTAGTGTGTTATCCAAACAATCTAGCCTAGCCTTTTCGCTACTGCCAGTCCAAATTGGAAGTCGACCTCAACACATCCGGTTAGCCGGATGCAGCAGAATACCATTATTTTACATGAAGTGACTGCCTATCTGACCTCCACAACCCAGTTATTGGGTAATACAATACCCCTTCTTGGAAAGACTGGTTGTCAGAATTTCGGGCTTCTGACTAGCAGTAACGACTGTCAAAGACCTACAAATGACAACCGGGACTAACGGCCTAATGTGCTATACGTGGCAAAGAAGGATCTTGTTAAGTAATGGATGGTCACCCATCCACGGACCGACCTCGGCAAGCGAAGCTTAACCTTCGATCGACCCATGAATACAAATACAATAATCAATAATAAAGTTTATGTTACATCAACAAAGTATTAATAGTAATCCTGGTTCTCACAACACGTATTCTGTAGGTAATATAGCAAAGCTTTTTGAACAGATGCTGTGGTTTTAATCTAAATATAGCAAATGATCCTATTTTAACTTATGATGGAATTTTCCGGATAACAATAACGAAGCGAAATAATATTAGTTATTTTGTGGTGCAATTTAAATGTGTGTTTTAGCAGTGCAATATGTGTACAAAGCCGATTTACCTACATAATATGGTGCTACTCTACTAACATCTTGAAGGAAAGGGTCTGTAAGCAATGCGAGCAATTATTTCACAATTGCCCCAAAAAAAAGGAGTATTAACATACTCCTTTTTTTGCTCTTTTTTTTTTAATTGCTAGATATGCTTTTATTGTTAGATATATTTTTATTGCTAGATTGTAGAGTAGCACCATAAATTATGGGAGTGGAGTGGTTTTGGAGAGTGTCCTGCTACGAGCCTTACATGACTGTAAGGCTCGTAGCAGGTGGAGTTCTGTAGTTTCTACCTATCCCCATGGGATGAAGACGTGAGTTTATGTTTATGTATGCCCAAAAAAAGAAGTGTTACTATGTTTTCTTTCACAAAATCAAATAAAGTAATTCATTCAAACTAGGCTAAGAATTAGAGCGTTTTGAACGTGAACGTGACAAAAGACAGCCCCCAAAACGCCCGCCCTTCACCACTTCCTAATGCTTTAGCTGGGAAGAAAGGCGCAGCAAACTTACAACAAGAAGACCAAGTAACTTTCGTTACTTTTCCAGCGACGAAGATTTCAGTTTAAGTGCTTAATACCTCGCTTAGAGTTACCTCGTAACTTCATGATCGAAAACCAATATTATCTTTACTCCATCGTTTAGCAAATTTGCACACGAATGTAGGCGGGTCGCTGATAGTAGGTCTCATAAACCAAGTAAACACATTAGCAGTAACTGTACCTAACTCATAGTTTTGCTAATTATATCTGTAGTCTGTACATACATACGTAAAAAAGACGGTAGGAGAAGCACTGTTAGCAGACGATAGCCAGATTGCATTGGTGTCCTACAAAGGACCGCGGGTAAGGCATAAATGGGACTCGGACATACCAGGGAAGCATGGCACAAAAGGGAGGACGCCTTGCCTAAGCATTGTGTGCAATAAAGCTACAAATGATGATGACGATGAAACACATGAACGAATCTTACTGTCGTGTATTTCAGGAGATGCCCGGATGTTTATGGCTCTCGACAGAAACCGTTCTCATGGGCTACACCGTATCTCTATTTCTAGGTAGAGCATTTCTGGTCTACACAAGATCATGAAAGTTCTAAGTTATTTATCACCGTTTAAATTGTTTCGCACGTTCAGTTCGTCTTTGAAACTGGTGATAAAATGAACTCCTGCACCGAATGTTTACTAAACACATTGTTAGTTTGTTACGGCCATGGAACTGCGAACATCGCAGCTCTGTTTAATGTCGGCGATGCAGTGTTTGAAATGGACGACTTTTACGAACTGTTTCGCGTTTTATAGTTTTTCGGTTCGTTACTGAAAGTTAAAACGAAACTGTAAGGATTTTTTAGGGTTGTATATAAGAAACGAACATGTCCGTGGTCTCATCACTCATGTCATGCAAATGCACAAATCCACATCAGATAAAACAAGTTTGATAATTACTTACATTGAAATGTTTTCCAAAATGGACAGTGTCCGTAATCAAGTCACAAGTTAAATTAAAATGCAATTCAACGTTAATGCATTCACTTGTTGCATTTGCATTTTCAACTTTTAAAGTAATTATTACTTGAAACTCTGACATTAGTACGAACAGCACCCTACGGAAATTATAAATAACTCAAATGGAAATAATAAGCAAAGAAGGAATTTGAATAAATTTCAACCTCAAAGCGTTGTACTCGTATTTTGAAAAGAATCTATTACCATTCTTGGGGTAGACGTTCCCGACGCATCGAGCAGACTGAAATTTATATGAAATGGAGGCAATCTGGTGGGTATGCTAAACACGACAGCTATTTTGATTTACAAATAGGGTAACGTAACCCACGGACCCACAGAAATTGCTGGACCATACGGACGAGTTGTAGTTGTTGATAACATTTGAAAAGTATCTTTAGTTGCGGAACGTCAAAAACATTTTCATTTATTTAATTTATTGAAACGGCAAAATATTTTTGCGTGCAAATCGAAACAAGAATCTGAATTTCGACGAAATAAATCAAACTTAATTTTGAGACTCATACGAGATAACAAAATGGCCTCCGATCGGTATGCTAGCAATCTCTTCAGTGGAGTAATTAAGAGCGTTAACGAGACAAACTGACTTTGATAAAAAATAAACACGACACGAGAGCCTTTAAGGAAAAACCGTCAGCTTTTGTAATTGTTTCTTTGCGTTTTAATTAGATTATATAAGCGGCTTAATTTGTGCGTCAACAACTGTGTTTGTCTTAACTTTTTTTTACTGGGTTTGTTACTCAATAAATACCTACTCATTAGTACAAAGACAGGCTTTCAAATGCAAAAATCTTTTTGCATTTGACAGCCTAATTCTTGAGAGAGTCTATAGCATTCTATAGGGTATTTAACATCACGCTAGGACCAATAGGAGCCGAGCAAAACGAAAAAAGGACAGAAAGAACGCTAAGCAAAAACGAAGTAATAGCGACGGGGAGTTTTAAAAAACGTGGCTGTTATTTTAGGGTAAGTATTGTGTTTCTTACGACTTCCACGCGAACGGAGTAGCGGGCAGAAGCTAGTTAATAATAAAATCAAGGAGATTTCTAGAAAACCAGGCTCGACATACAATACGACATTAAAGCAACCGTAAATGGTACAGAAAACAAACCGAGAGGGTACGCACAAGGGAAATTACATCGTAGCCGGACGGGTGTTGTGTTACCCTTAATTGAAAAACAGCCATGGCATTTTGTACGAGCTCCCGCCAATAAAAGGAGACTGTTCAAACTGCCATCCCAACAAATCATTAAACCCCTAGACACTGTGGTATTCCAATTTCCTCGATATGTACACATTGGCTTTTTGAATAAAACAGGAACTGCCGAGGGAGTTTCAATAAAGATAATTTCGTATGCATGGCAGCATTTGCTCTGATCAATAGAACGGGAAAAATGTAAATTTTATCGATAGCAGTAGTCATAGAATGAAGTTAATTTGAAGTCATTGAAATTCTAACAGTTTTTCCATCGTATTCTGAATAGCATTTAATTTTGCTCCTACATAATACTGGAAGGTTAAAAAAAAACTTTTTTTTAAGTATTGCACCAAAAGCAGTTCCATGAAAAATGTTTGCTTTTATCCACACATAGGAGCTTAATTTAATTTTTAAAAAATATGACAACAACGTCTTCGATTTTTTTTATTCTAGGACATGCCGGTTTCCTAACGATGTTTTCCTTCACCGTTTTGATAGCAGTGGTGATGAAATAATTTACTCAAAATAAAACGCCTTACTGAGTTCGAACCTACGACTGGGCCACCACTGCTCCTTCTCCTCGTAAACATTCTATTGTTCCATAACCCCAAGAAAATTAAACAAAAGGAAAAACGATTTACCTGATACAAAAAGATCTCGATTCACCTGATCTCATTAAAGCTTTGTTTGTAAAACAAACAAAAAAAAGCCCACGCTCTGAGTAAATAATACTGCTTTAGTAGGTAGGTAATAGGTAATACGGGCTGGTGTCCGCAACTCCACGTCAATGCGCGTATTTTGCGTATACTGCTTTAGTAACAACCCTTGCTTTAAATCGAAGATTGGTGTACCAGAAACGTGTGACCTTTAGGCCTAAGGAAATGCTGGGGTCGAAACCAGTTTCTGAATACTTAAACGAAGTGCTCAAATTGCAGCTGACGTAGTAACTTTACCTTTGTACCTACGCCAGCAGCCTCACCATTGTCCCGCGTTCTGGCTTTGACTCACATGCATACCTCGTTTACCCCTGCAGCCAGCTTTCAAGCATAAGCTTGAAAGCTGGCTGGATCTTTACTTTTGCTGCCTCTGCGTATCAAAGGTTATATTGGCTGTGCTTCCGCCAGAGCTGTCATAAAAACGAATTAGGTAAAAAGATTGTTAAAGGATGTTCCCTCTTATTGTGATTAAGCTTGGGGAACGTTCCGCTCATTAATTTATAAAACAAGTTTTCTTCAAACTCACGTTTTGAATAGGTACTTTATAATGTATTAAATTACCTACCTAGGTGCATCATAGAAAAAATATATACATTCCATTGTGTCACGTCGACTAACAATATTAGGAGTTTTCGATTAGTAATGAGAAGTAAAAAAAAAATGTTGTAGGTAATTAATCAATAAGTCACAATTATAATGTCGTAAAACTCTATCGAGCGACTGTTAATTAGCATTAATTAAATGACCTGTCTCGCTGGCTCCGCTAATTAATTAATATCACGCCTTCATCAACCATGGCTTGACTCTCCCAAGACTCATAGATACTATCAACTATGGGTGAAGACAATGAAGCGAACGGGATAAGTTGAATCAAAGAACAAAGTTTGCCGATGACAGATCACGGCTAAGCTATTCAAAGTAACATATCTCTGTAGAAGTCACTTCTGTATCCGCTCTGTCTATTGTCACTAGGTGAGACTATAGGAAGGAACTTTAGCACTGCTGTTGACAAGGCTGAACTGAAACCAAAGTCTACTCTATCACTAAAGTTATCTTTAAGCGGCCTTACGACTTTTTGAATCACGATTCATATAATATGGATCTCATGTCACTGTCGGGTTGGTCCACAAATTCAAGGTCGCTCAACGCGCTACGGAGCGGACTATGCTCGCGGGAGTTGCTCTAAGGGATAAAATCAAAATTAAATCATCCGGAAATGAACCGGAGTTACCGACATAGCTTGCAGAGTAAGAAAACTGAAGTGGCAGTGGACTGGACATGTTTGTCGAAGTGGAGACCGCAAGCGTAGTGTGGGACTCACCCCAGCTAGATGGACCGACGACCTTAAAAAGGTGGCTAGGACAGACTGGATGCAGAAGGCGGAGGACAGGATGTTGTGGCGTAGCCAGGGAGAGGTTTATGTCCAAAAGTGGATTGCGAGGCTGAATTGATAGATTTATATAGGTGTCATCATAGGGCGAGCTATTCAAATTATCGGTAGAATCACCACCTTATCAGATGCGCCGGTAACTAAATCAACAGCGTGTATAATCAGAGGTTCATATAGAAGAAATTGGATCGGAAACTTAGTACAAATTGTAAAGCAGCACAAGCATCAGCCTGCCACATTACGGTAAGTAATATTAGACTCGTTAATGTCTGCCTACACTGTTGTCTGCGGTTGATCAGACCATTATTGCGTGCCGAAACCACCGCACCGGGGAATATAAGTATGTCTATAACTGCCTTATTCCCGCGAGCTAGTCTGCCCAGTTTTGTTGTAGTTTCTGCCTTTCCGATGAAAGTTGGTGTTTGCATTCGTAACTTTTTCGCTGGCAAAGTTAAATGAAAATGTTTTTATGTATTTTATTTAAGCGAAAGGTTAGGTACGGTAACTTTTCGTGTTATCGATAAGTTTCATATTATAAAAGAAGAAAAGCTGTACTAAATGGTAGTTGAGAAACGTGATAGTAGCCTTGTTAACGCTCTAAATATCAAGGACGATAAAACACCAAATCAAAATGAGTAAGCTTGTAATGATATAGATTCGCAAACTGCGTCGCTATCACCCGGAAAAAATCAAATAATAAATTATGTTATCATACTTATCACTCACGCCTACGTATCAGAGTAACACCTCAGATAAGATTTGAGTACGAGAGTAAAGTAAGTAGTACAAACAAGTTAATCTGACATCGCGATTTAGATAAGCTTTTAATCTAGGGCCCGACGTTGATGCAGAGGCTTTATCTAAAAAGCCTTTTTGCAAAATCGATGTAATTTCCGACTGACAGAGTAAAGTATGAAATTAGTGGAACGTTGATGAAACTGCCATCGGCCATTAGGTCGCTAATTGATTTTTGACAAACCACTGTTTTATCGAACAGTTTGTTGCGTCAATTTACATCAATTAAATAATTGGGGCAATAACAATTTAACGCTGGTCACAGTCACAGCAGAGACTACTGACCACTTACAAAATAAAACTTGAAGAAAAAACTACAAAAAGATTTTTTTTATTTACCTCCAACAAAAGATGTACACATTAAATAAAGGGCAACATCAGTTAGCACTCGACACTGATAGGAGATAACAGCATGCACAAGAAAATTAATAACAATAGTAAATAGGTAGCATTTGGAAAGGCATTCATGATGTATATATTTGCTCTGATCATAACCCTCTAACAAGAAACGAGGACAAACTACTTATAAAACCTGTTTTAGCCGAAAGGAAATAAATATAAGAAGCTGTTTGGACGCAAGACGATAAAACCGACCCCTGTCTTCACTCGGCTTTGACGAGGATTGATATACAAGTAATTGGGCTGTCTGCCGTAGGTCTGAAACTTAATAATCGTTACTATAAATAAATAAAAATATTATCTTTTTTAACCGACTTCAAAAAAAGGAGGAGGTTATATTTTCAGCGGCTCGTTATTTTTTTATATTCGCTAACCGTAGTATGACCAAATGTATGTGTATATGACCAAATGTATGTGTATGTATGAACGTGCACGAAACTGAAGAAGGGTAAGTAAAGGATAAAAAAAAACGAAGGGTTCTGTAGTTTTTACCTTCCACCATACGAAAGTATTTGTGTTATAATAATATGTAACATAGTAGGTATTTATACTACACTATGACACAGGATATAGACCTATAGGCCGTCCGCTTAATTGAGACGTTGCCTGAGGTAGCTGCGCGGTGCGGGAGGGGTGATAGTTGTCACAAGCTGACGAATCACTTAGCTCTCGCATCACGTCACCACACCCCTCCCGCACCGCGCTGCTCTCAGGCAACGTCTCAGTTAAGCGGTCGGCCTATAGCTGATCCAAGTACGGTTTCAATTTAACGAGTCGATCAGTCTTAGCTTAATTAACTGAAAGGAATCCACCAGTAACCCCAAATGTGGCTAAATAAATCTAAATTATATTTTGTACGTGACAAATACTATGAGTTCATGACTAGACTTGCGTCTAATTTCTTCCTATTTCAAAGTCACATTTATTTTGTAGTTACATCAAATTGTTTTCATAACTACAAAATAGATCAATCATGTTCCTCAATTATGGTCCATCTTCCATCATGTTCCTGTCTATCTTCCGACAGATATCGGATACTATAAGTCTGACACCAGCTATACAATATGTCGGATTGACGGGAAGACGGCACAGTTGCTTCCGCAGCTCACCTCCTTTAATTAGTGGGCGGAAATTATCCACCGTCTTCATCGACGTCAATCGATATTTCAGTACGGTCCTCTAATTTCATTAAGGTTAGTTTTACAGGCAATCCCACGCAACAAGTCGTCGGCAAACAAACAACTAACCTTAGAAGGTCAAGAAAACAGAGCAAAGAGGCGGCTAGATGAAAACAAATGTCTGCAGGAAAAAGCTTGGGATCACTTAAAGTATTTACCCCACATTGGGTCCGTACGCCATAAATAAAGACCACACTTGTTTATGACCGAGAGAGTACCGGTTTCTTATGGCGAATATCATGTTATTTATTTAGGTAGAATAGGCTAGTTTCCTAAAAAATTCTAATTAGTCCGTCAGTTAGATTATCGAAAAATAATGGACCCGTATTTTTTCTTTTGTCAATCAAACAAAAAATGACAAAGATAAAGCACGTCAAAATTCGTCGTGACGTCACGCCGTGCGACACTTTTTAGCACGGCGTGACGTCACGACCCCCCACTCCCAAATTTTGACGTGCTTTATCTTTGTCATTTTTTGTTTGATTGACAAAAGAAAAAATACGGGTCCATTATTTTTCGATAATCTAACTGACGGACTAATTAGAATTATTACTTTTTTACCCAGGAAACTACCCTATTGTAGGAAGTATGGTATTACACGACGACATATCAAGCTAAACGTTACCAGTTTTAGCTGACCTCGTATTGTACAGGATTTTCGTACAACGAAAAGTCGGCTTATACTGGAAATGTATAGCATTATTTGTCGTCGTGCGTACCTTCTCTAAAACTTTGGGCCTTTTAAACAAGGTATTATTAATCTGACAATGTGCGTACGATGGTTGCTGATGGTAAAAGTATTGTTAGCAGGCTACCAGCATAGGTGGATGACTTACAAAGGACCGAGGGCAAAACCTGGATGAGACTTGCACATACCTGTGTAACATTCCACTAAGGGGGAAAGCCTTTACTTAGCAGTGAGAGGGACATAGCTGTTGTACAAAAGAAAAACTCGTGGCATCCACGTTTGTTACCATAGTTTAATTCAACACCCGTAACGAATCAGGACCCGATAAAAAAATCAATGATGCAGTTCCGTAATTTAGAAAAAAGTCGTTAGCAATCGTACTCACGAAGCGGAAAGAAACAAAAAAATCGTGAACCGAATTCAAATGAAGTTTTTAAATGGAATCAAGTCATCAATAAGGTGTGGTGAATAAAAATCAGGAGACAAATTTCCTGGGTACCTTAATCGAATGCTAAACATTCGACGCTGGGAGGCGGCACCGGATGGTGGGCCGCCGTACCGCAGATGGCTGTTTTAGGGGTTTCGTAGACGTAGGTAAACAAAACATCGGCCTGCTATACGTAGGTACTAGGTAGTATTGAGGAAAATCATAATTCACATCAAGGACGTCACGACAGCAAATGCATATTACATTTTTCTGCTTATCAGGTACAGGAAAAATCTTAACAGAACTTATTAAACGGAAGATAATTTTTTTTTTTGTGGTAGAGGGCTAGCCAATTAAAAATTGGCCATTATTAAAAATTGGCCATTGGCATGGTACATTGAATAATGTGGCAATGCTGCCAGCCTTTTAGGCACTTTTCCTAATGACAGCGATGTGGACGAATTTTTTTGATGCCCTATGATTCTTTACCCGTGTTTTGTTTTATATACATGTGCAATGCATAACATTATTTTAAGTCTGTAAGTTAAATATGATATCACTATCACTCAGAAAAAGTACTCTTAAGAAAAGGATTACATGCCGTGAAAGTTGGTCCCTCGTGATGAGTCATATTCATTGAGTATCGATGCTACGATTAGTCGTAGACACGGAGGATACACCCAGCTGTTTATTATTCCTCGCATGCCTTAGTCATATCATAATAAAGTTTTTATAACGGGATGTCTACTTAGGACTTAGTGCATCATTCATAATGAACGGCAGTGTTCACTAGAGGCATCAGTGTGATCTAATCTCTTCATGAATTCTTTTGATATACTAGGCATTCTTTTCGTCTCGTCCTTCATTTGCCCTGACTCTACCGACACACAGAAAACCGGACACAAAATGGAAAGGCAGTGAGACATAGAAGTTTTATGAAATCTGGGAAACAAACTCTTTTCGTTTAGAAAATAATTTCAGTTGTCAGGGTATTTCATTTTAAAATCATCATAGCGAATGAGCTATCAGAAAATAACCCGAATAACGTAGAAACTAAAAGATTCCATAATTGCTTTTCATATTTGGATAGGATCAATTGTTCCGTAAAAGTTTCATTCACTACATGATACAGCTAAAGAAACCTCCCCAAATATTACAAGGGTTTTATTTGCAATTTCGCTGTTCTGTTGTTTTCTCTTAGTTCTAAACTTACTTTCTTTTTCAGATTTTCCCTGGGAGGTAGTGGCCGTCTATTGACTGGCCATTAGCATAGCAGTGGTGCGTTCTACCGAACGGGAACTATATTTTCTATCACCAAAATTTATATTTGTCATCAAGTTGTATCACCTAATAAATAGATCTATCGCCACGAAATATTTGTATCACCTAATAAATAGATCTATCGCCACGAAATATTTTCGTTCTCAGATAGCGGGGCTCCGTCGACATAGGATGCAAGAACGAGCGAAGGGCACCCCGAGGTTCGGTTTGGTTAGGTTACTTTAAACCCTTTACACAGAAATAGGGGCCCCGCGAAGCGGGGCTCCGTCGACATAGGATGCAAGAGCGAGCGAAGGGCACCCCGAGGTTCGGTTTGGTTAGGTCAAACTCAAACTCAAACTCAAAGCATTTATTTCAATTAAACCATTTACAGGCACTTTTGAATTGTCAAGAAGTCAGTCAGTCAGAAAAAATGAAGCTAGTTGCCCATTCCAAAGCGTAGGTACCTATGGAGAAGAACGGGCAAGAAACTCCATGGACACTCTTTTAAATCAAAATAATGTGGTTACAAAGTCTTGGTTACATCATTCATGTTAAAAATTATACATGTGAGAACGATGCAGAACGTTAAAAGCGTCCATAATGAAAAGATGAGAAAAAAAGACGGGTTGCACTCCGGGAGTGCCGGCAGAAGTGAAAACTTGAATATTAACGTTGAAATAAATCAATTATTAATTGAATTAATATAACTAAGTTTTTTTCACTACTTCTGCGTCACTTTTTTCATTAATCGATGCACTTTGTTCAATTTCCATTTTTTGAAACACTTTATATACAAGAATTTTACGAATACACAGCAGTGTGGCTACTACACAGACGGTCGAGCCATCAGCTGTCCATCCATCCATCCATCCACGTCCACGTCCACGTCCGCGTCCACCATCACCGTCACCGTCACCGTCACCGTCACCATCACCGCCACCGTCACCGTCACCGTCACCGTCACCGTCACAGTCACGGTCACCGTCACCGTCACCGTCACCGTCACCGTTACCTTCACCGTCACCGTCACCGTCACAGTCACCGTCACAGTCACCGTCACCGTTATCGTCACCGTCACCGTCCGTCCGTCCGTCCGTCCGTCCGTCCATCCATCCATCCATCCATCCATCCATCCATCCATCGATCCATCCATCCATCCATTATCGTGTCTCACTTGGTTCACTTCGGTTGGCGCCGCCGTAGAAAGAGAGGGGGAGGGGGGGGAAATCTCTCCTGACGGTCACGTGTCCTGACGCGATGCCCTGACGCGAGTTTAACATTTTTTACCCATTACAAAAAATGTGCAACGCCGCTAAAGAAGTTTTCACTTCAAAAACAACAATTCAAATAATAAATTAAAATAAGCCATGGCAGCAAAGAGATGACCAGTCCCTACTGACGGCGCCCGTTCACGAACATGACGCATGCATCAGCACCATTCAGCTCAACCATTTTGAAGGGAGCTAAATGATCCAACACATGCGCCACCATCAGCGAGACATTTGAGTGAGCATGACATACTCTCAGCCGCCAGAGCACATTCAAGTCAATGAAAGACGTACCCAGTAAATGGTAGCTTTATAGTGTGTACATAGTACTCACACATGTGTTATGCAATTATATTATACTATATATATAGGTCACTTGCATTGTTTGGTGACTACATTTTGGTGACAGATCTACTATTTGGAGGACAAACCCTATTATTTAAGAAACACAAAACTAATTAAATTGGTGATAGCTTAAATGATACCCAAACCGAACATCCCAGAGCCCTTCCACACGTACTGAGGATAGTTTAGGCGGTAGAAGTCAAAAATAACCGCTTTACTAGAAGCCATAAGAAGGGGGTATCCATAGGGATTCCCAATAGCCGTAGCTACTGCACCAAGTAAACAGCCGGTAGCAAGATTGTAACTGCTGACTTTGAGCGTCAAGCGTTTTTGGCAAGTCAGATTAAGAGACTGGTTTCTCCGCCATCTTTATGATTTTGTCGGTCCAATAACGTCTAGACATTTGCGTACGTGATAGGTAAAACTTACATGGGCAAAAGCTCTGTTATCACGGCAAATTAAACATAACGGCAAAATGAGATCATCTGTGTTGGGTAAATACTCTAATATTATCCGATTACATGGCTGACCTTCGAAGCTTTATTGCAATATGTATGTGTGCAAATGACTCATTTTAGTGAAGAGCTGCGTAATTGTCTACATACTCATAAAATATTTCATTATATGTCACACCATTTTCACTATCCATTTAGCATTGAGTTGGTCGTTAGTATAATATAATTGGTCGTATCTCATAACAATTGGGGAGCAGTTGAAAGGATCAGTCAAAATAGTTACGATATGAGATTTTCGACCAAGTCAAGCCATGGGCCAACTGTAATACAATTTTGTACGAAGGATTTATCATGATTAACTGTTTCCTTCCTCATTTAACCCGTCTGCTTTGAAAGCAAGAGTGAACAGACATCGTCTGGGCACGCTCGTTCCATCGTAGACCTCATCCATCGCTTTCCATCAGGCGTGATCAAGAGCAGGCCCATTTACCAATAAAAAAAAAACATACACTCAAAACATGATATAGGAACCTTCAACATCCAGTCAACAAGATAGTCTATTTCCCTATAATGCATTTAATTCTTGAGTGCAGCAGTGGAAATAAATTAATGAGATAAACTATTACGTGAAGACCTATCAAATGGCTAGATGCAGCCGTGATAAGAAGCTCGCCTACACATATTCTTCGTACATTCCGAGTCTTTGAAAGACGAATCCCGAGCAACTGCAGAAACGTAGTGTTTCAAGCACGTCCCTAATTCGTCGTACGTGAACGGTGAACTCGATGCAGAAATAATGATTATTACAATAGCTGTCCCACTTGGTTTTGACTTGAGATAGTGCTGCATCGTGCCGGGTTAGGTTATGTTACTTAGGACAAAAGTTCTTAAGACGTGTGACTGTGCATATGAATCAAGTGCAGTTGTTTAGTTTTGTTTGAAGGATGCGATTGCCCTGATATGCACATGTGCTATATTATAGCCATAAGGATATTGACAAAAACAATACCTATATCAGGACTTGAAATGATACAATTTTACCTCTTATTATCAATTTTATTATGAAAAGAGCTCTAGATCAACCGTCGGATAAATATGACAACGTGTTTTTTATCAATAACAGCTGGCATCTTAGAGGAAAACAGTTATTAAATCCATATCATAATAATTGCGTGCACAATACTCCGTGATAAGATCTTAATTAAAAACAAATTCTTCGATAATATTTTGATAGCTAAATTAACATAGCTAAATTCTTTTTGTATTTGCGTGTACCATAAAGGACGCATTGCTTACAATGCGGAAGCAAATAATTATGAGATTTTTCATACTCTGTCTTTCTACCAATTTCAAAGCTTAAATGAATAGCGAATAGAAAAAAAAACTTCGATTCAAAATCGAAACTAAAAATCTGGTAGTAAAGCCAGGCCTACAGGTCAGTCAACCTCTCTTAGAGCAACCTCCATCTTAGGCAAGTCAACAAGCGAACATAGTAAAACCAGTTATCAGTATCATGCTTGCAATACAAACAATGATTACCATCGACGATATTAAACATCGTGTACGAACTATCAAACACCGTGTACAAATCGTTATGGACAAACGGAAGGACGGTCAAGGAGGTTCACCTAGTTGGAAAACAAATCACTTGTCACCTTCAAGGTGAATAGACTTTGTTTTTGGAACATTTTGAAGATCTAATAACAATAAGGACATTCAATCTGAGTATGTTTCTTTGTAATTTAATTTGGCGGTCTCGCACCTCGCTGGTCGCTAAAGCCTTGTTTACTCGATACGATGTAATTGCCCGAGGCATACTATAAGTTGAAGCAGTAATAAAAGTTACTCCGTCTTCTAAACACTATTAGACGATGCAAGTCGTTGCTTCAATTTTGTAGCCTGTAGGTATGCCACTGGTAAGCATGCCTAAGCTTCAGAAGACATGTTTCACAGACACAGTATCTGTTCCTTAACGCTTAACGCCTTAAAGCCTTAGATGTGTGATACCTGTGACTTGGTGTAGCGAAGTCAACACAACAACCATCATTTTGAAGAATATTGCTAATCCACTGCTTCATATGTTAGGTTTTGTTCCTTTTTAATAAATATAAGCTTATGTTTTTAAAGAAAATTGTTAAAATGTGTTAATTTTGTTACGATTTTTGTTTTATATAAATATATATTATGTTTTAAATATTATCAAAGGAATGTTGCGTAAACGATTAATTTCTATTGTTTGGGAATGTCAACTCTTGATTAAATATTGATTGGTGCATGGCGGGAAAATAGTTCGCTCTACGATTGGATTACGCGACACTAGTACCTATCTCGTGATGTCGTGGGCCAATTGGAGAGCGGGATTTTGCCGCGGGGATGTTGGGGGTTCGTTGGCTAGGAGCGGGTGCGCGGACGACAGTCGCTCCTGGACCATCGATTGCAACATTCAATTAGAATCGGTTCCAAAAATAATGTAATAATAAGTATAAAAATAGTTGTTTGTTTTAAAACCATTAAAACTAAGTGAACAGTTTGTGTTTGCATTCATACAGTCTTCCCAACTAGAATACCTAGTATCCCTTTGAGAGTGGTGACCGCTGAGGCTGATGTTGTTTATACTTCAGAAGTGGGATGCACCTAAAACGTAAGTACACGCCCAAATTGTATCTCTACTTTGTTTGATGTGATTATAATATCACGGATTCACGGATCTTGCCTCAGAATTAACTTGAAACCACTTGAATTATGTTGAAGCCTTATAATCACATTTTGTTTTTATAATCAATGTTATTCATTTTTGTGGGTCTGTCGACCCATATTAGCGTGGCGTATTTCAGCGAGTGAATTACCCGTTTACACTATTCCGTGTTACTACTATGGAAGACATTATATAATCAAAGGGAAGACGTAACGGGCCGGCCAATAAACAGTTGAATTGACATATTGTGTTCCGGGTTCGAATTCCGGTCAGTAGACAAATCGCAAGCTTGGAATCAAATGACTGAGGTGGATGTCAGGGAACCCCTTTAAAACAAATGTAATATAATCAAATATAAAGTTGTTCTGTAGTTTTTCGTTGTAGATGTTTTAAAGTTTAGCATTATTGAGTTGAGACGGCGCTTACCAAGCAGCGCGTCACCCGACACCTCCCACGATAAGTTGAACCGATGCGAGCGAAGCACTTGACGCCACATACCGCATTTATCGCTTTTGGGACTTAAATGTTCTTACTTGGAACAACGGTGCCTGTTTTATTTTTAGAACAGGATGAATTAGATTTCATTGTTTGTATAAGGAATACCAATCTTAATACCACAAAAATGCATAATGCCCAACTAAAACGATATATATCTGTACCCTATTTTCTTTTGTATTTAAAGAAAAGTTAAACGAACGCTTAGAGTTTGTGTTTGTCTGCAATCACTAACTTCTCAATAGGGTAGGTACAACTTTAATATCCAGTTCTCAAATTCCTTTATCGCGAGATTTCAGACAATGTCAAAATCACCGGGTCAACGGAGGCTCGTGACTCCGGGTCGCAGGGAGCCGCACTCTGCCACGCGGAGCCGAAGTCGGCTGCGAAGTCGAAGCCCCGAGCCGGACATCGAGCTGCGCCGTGACCGGCTTCGAATGCTGGAGAACGAAGTACGGCGGGAGCGCGACCGTGTGCGCGCCGCCGAAAACCTGCACCATGCGTCGCGTCGCAGCGACGAGCCGCGAGCGGACAGCCGTCTCCGCAGCATCTCCACGTCAGCACGGCGCCGGGACGCCAAGCCACGTGCAGAGCAATGCGAGGAGCGCAGACCACGGCAGCATGACCGGGCAGAACGGATTGAAAGGTCACGTAGCCATTCTTTTTCTAAGAGAGATTTTGTTGACATAATTAGGGACTTGAGGGATGGTCTCGCATTACCACATGTAAACCAAAGCGCACCACCACAGAGAATTGATCACCAAAATATATTGCCGAACTTTGATCCTTCGTCCAAAAACCAGCGAATGGACGTGTGGTTAAGGAAGGTAAATGAGTGCGCTTCTGTATACAGTTGGGATGAAAGATCCACCACTCATTTCGCTATGCAAAAGTTGCAAGGTCTGGCCAAGACGTGGTATGAAAGTTTAAATACTATCCTATTTACTTGGCAAGAATGGCAAGAGAAGCTATTGAACGCGTTTCCTTGCGAACAAAACTACGGCCAGACCTTGGAAAATATGATTAAAAGAAAAAGCAAATATAACGAATCCATAGAGGTGTATTACTATGAAAAATTAAGTCTAGTGAATCAATGCGATATAGTAGGTACCCGCGCAGCAGAATGCATAATACATGGCATTACAGATAAAACACTTAAATCAGGAGCTTTAGCACTGCGTTGTACCCATCCCGATCAGCTGTTACAGTATTTACTCAGTAATAGGGACTACAATCAACCTGGTCCAGACCATTTTCACGCTAAGAATATGAATTTTGATAATTCTCACGTTTCCAATGCAGCGAGCGCTAAACCTGGTGCCAAACCTAGCAACCTCACATGTTACAATTGTAAGGAAAGGGGACATGGTTTCTTGCACTGCACTAAGCCGTTGGTGAAGTGCACGAGTTGTAATAAGGTCGGTCACACCGCAGAAAAGTGTTATAATAAGTCAGATGACAAAGCAACAAACACTAACTAGTGTTTGTACAGCGCAGAAAACTATGAGTATTGATTTTATAAACAATGAAGACGCGTACATAGGTAATAACCCTGGCTCTAAAAGTGGATAGTTATGTACTTATAGATTTCGGGAGCGACGTTACCCTGATTAGGGAATCCGCTGCCAGGAAACTAGGTAGGTGTACCTCACGATAATGTCCCCACACTAATGAAAGGATTTGGTAATAGCGTGGTCCAGTCGCTAGGAAATCTGACTCTTGATATAAGTGTCGATGAGGTAGAGGCTAGAGTTACTTGCAAAGTCGTGGCCGACCATTTATTAGAGGTCCCTGTGCTTATGGGACAAACGTTCACGGAGCAATCTCACATATCGGTATATAAAGATAGAAAGAAATTGCTATTCTATAATATTGGGAATTAATTGCCTTGTTTTGAACTTGCTGATGACAGTGATACCTTGTTGAGGTTTTCGACACCTAGTACAATTGATATCTATGGTCCTGCATCAGTTAGAGTGGAGACTCGACTTGCGTTCGATGGAGATGTTCCTTTGAAAAATAGCCTAGCGGGAAAGCCTAATGATCAGTATTTCATCGTTGGAGGACTTCATCGTTCGATCAATGGACGTATTAACGTGTTACGTATTGGTTGTACCCTGTTTAGATTTTTGCAGAATTTCATCTAGACAATTTTTGTCGTGCGTGTGTGCTGAGAGAGTCGACGTTGTGAATCGAATTGTAAATAAACCGTTAATTGAGTCAAAAGTTGGGCAGCGATTCGATGAAAGTCAGGTGCGTGTAGGTGAAGGTGTATCTGAAAATGTAAGATGAACTCTTGTACTTGATAAATATCGGCATTATTCGCCTCGTGCTTGAAGGACTTAGGATGTACCAGCGTCACCGAGATGAGCATAGAACTTAACAGTCAGCGTCCAGTTGTTTATCGCCCATACAGGTTGTCGCATCACGAGAGGAAAGAGGTGCGTTCTATGGTTGGAGATATGTTAGATGCTGTCGTGATACGAGAATCTGTTTCCGAGTATGCTAGCCTTATTCTACTCGTACGTAAAAAAGATGGTTCCGCGAGACTGTGTGTAGAAGCAGACGCCTAACAACTGTCGCTGCGGGCCGCATGAAGCCGTGGATCCATGTGACCGCTCTAGAGATCGGCGAAGATGATGTTGATGATAGCTGCGATAGTGACGACAATAATACTGGCAATAATTAGAATTAGAATATGAGCACCTTACTTGTTGCGTTGTGTTGAAATTAAGACTAGGTATATTATGTACAGAATATTATTCGTTGTTACAGATCAAGTACGCGAGAATCGATCGGTTCGTGGCTTGATGCAAAAAGTGCACAAGCAGTTGAGTGGCTTGATGCAAAACGTGCACAAGCGGTTGAGTGGCTTGATGCAAAACGTGCACAAGCGGTTGAGTGGCTTGATGCAAAACGTGCACAAGGGGTTGAGTGGCTTGATGCAAAACGTGCACAAGCGGTTGAGTGGCTTGATGCAAAACGTGCACAAGCGGTTGAGTGGCTTGATGCAAAACGTGCACAAGCAAGTCCTATCGGCTGCCATAAGTAGCAGTAGTACTAAGTAGTTATTAATTATTATTGTAATATGTTCAAGCAACCGGTCAAAAACTCGATTGTTTAAAAGGTTCAATAATGCTATTTTGTCTTCACTATTTTGTTTGATAGTTGCTAGTTCATTAAAAGTAATTAATAAGTAGCAGTAGTAGTAGTTATTAATTATTATTGTACTTAATAAGTTCAAGCAACTGGTCAAAATCCGATTGTTAGGTTTCCACCTGGAGCCGTGTGCAGGGCCGCACACGGTGTCAGGACGGACGATTGTTAGGTTTTGTTCCTTTTTAATAAATATAAGCTTATGTTTTTAAAGAAAATTGTTAAAATGTGTTAATTTTGTTACGATTTTTGTTTTATATAAATATATATTATGTTTTAAATATTATCAAAGGAATGTTGCGTAAACGATTAATTTCTATTGTTTGGGAATGTCAACTCTTGATTAAATATTGATTGGTGCATGGCGGGAAAATAGTTCGCTCTACGATTGGATTACGCGACACTAGTACCTATCTCGTGATGTCGTGGGCCAATTGGAGAGCGGGATTTTGCCGCGGGGATGTTGGGGGTTCGTTGGCTAGGAGCGGGTGCGCGGACGACAGTCGCTCCTGGACCATCGATTGCAACATTCAATTAGAATCGGTTCCAAAAATAATGTAATAATAAGTATAAAAATAGTTGTTTGTTTTAAAACCATTAAAACTAAGTGAACAGTTTGTGTTTGCATTCATACAGTCTTCCCAACTAGAATACCTAGTATCCCTTTGAGAGTGGTGACCGCTGAGGCTGATGTTGTTTATACATATGTTCGAAATACATATTTGTCAGCTCAACAACGTAAATAACGCAATGAAGTTTTTTGAACTGTCAAAATGAAATCCATTGCTACTGATAGTGTGTTACGCAATTACCCCGCGGATTACGAATAAAACATTATTCATTTGAAGCACAAAGAAGATACTTGAACGCAGAATATATTATATTCTGTTGAACTACTTATATTTTCAACTAATTCCGTAGAGACTACGGCGAGGTTGTGTATTCGTTTCTCTGTAAAAGTCTCCGTGTGTCGGTCACTACTTGTTTATATTCATCATCATCGTTCTCCTGGCCTTATCTCAATTTATTTGAGGTCGGCGCAATGTCTTTTGTTCCATACTTCTCTATTAGTCGTCATCTCGGTAGTCACCCCTTTTCTAACCATATCATCATTCGCACAGTCCATCCATCGTTTCGTAGTTACTTACTACTTTTGTCATTACTTGTTTACATAAAGAATATTATAACTACTATCAGAACAAATAATAAAGGCTCCCACAGAAAGGCGCGGCGCGACGGTGCAAAGCAATTTTGGTAGAACAATTTCCTTGAAGCTTTCATAGAAATTGTTCTACTAGTCGCGTCGCGCCTGTCTGCAATAGCCTTAAGTTTTGCCTTAGAAGAGTCTCTATTCCATTAATTTAATAGAATACCGTAAAAAAATGCAATTAGTCATGGTTAAACAGTACGTAAAGTATGTTCTTTACGTACTAACAAGTTTCTGAAACTTGTTGTCACACGAGGCGATTATAATGTTAGAGTCGCCTCGTGTTACAAGTTGCAAAAACTTGTTGCTTTTACCTCATTACCAGACACGTGGATTGTGTAATTATTTTCGAAAACTCGTCACCTTGTTAGCCTCGTGTAAGCACTAATTAGAACAAGCAACTCTGCGAATTTCTTTGTATTCACCATTCACCTCAGCTATGTAAATAAGTATTGACACACATAAACATAACATTACGCCTGTACGTGTACACCCCGAAGGCAAACGTGCACCTATAGTACACCCACATTTCGCCCGTTCCGTGTAACAGGGAGTGAGTCTATTGCCATCAACCGGGCACGAATTCTCAGAATGGCCAAACTCCGAGGGTGCTAATGAGAAATTTCTAAAGGAAAAACCCAATAACATTTTGCCCGACACGGTGATCGAACCCAGGACTTCACGCTACGCAGTAGCGCTGGCGACCACTATGCAAAGAGGCAGTCAATAAGTAATGACTTTGCAAACAATATTAACCTGTGTTAAATTATTAATCTCCATTCAATCTCGAGTTGGCAAGAAGATAGATTAATCACAGATCATCTGGAACCTATATAAATGAGTTTACCAGACGAAAAGGAACACCTAGTGAACTCGATTTCTGTCCCAATGATTAGAGAAATTGGAGTTTCCTTTAACCTACTCGTAGCGACAGCGTTAAATACGCAAACATATTTTTTATATGAATCTTCGGCTTCGGCTGTATGAATAGGGGAAGTCCAAAAAAACGATGGATGGACTGTGTGGAAGATGATATGGGCCAGCTTTATGAGAGCTTCTAAAAATTGATACTAGGTGACTATGTATTAAAAAAACCAGCCAAGTGCGAGTCGGACTCGCGCACCGAGGGTTCCGTATAAAAATTTAAGGTTTTCGGAATTTTTCCTTTATGTGTGCTATAAAACATTGCTTCATGCCAAACAAGATCCTAGGTCGACTGGAAGTACCCTTTAGGTTTTGATTCCCTTGCGAGTAGTTGCGAGTATGAAAATATGCGGCTTGAATTGCCGTTTCTTTTGATTGCGTTGACATAGAAGTTTGATTTTGTTACAGCTTAAAGGTATTGTAGACCTGAGTATTTGATATTAATTTCAATTTAATACCTCTACGCGTTCATGAGAAAAGAAGTAGTAACTTTAAAATTTTAATTTTTTTTTTTTTCTTTATCTGAACTATAAAACGTTACTTCGTACCAAATTTCAAGATTCTAAGTTCATGGGAAGTACCCTGTAGGTTTTGATTCCTGTGCGAGTTTCGAAAATTTGCGGCATAAACGGCTGTATCTTTTGATTGCTTTGGCTTAGAAGTTTGATTTTTCACAGCTCTAAGGGACAGTAGACCTGAGTATTAGATATAAATTTCAGTTCGATACCTCTACGCGTTCCTGAGAAAAACGGTCTTGACAGACGGACGGACAACAAAGTGATCCTATAAGGGTTCCGTTTTTTCCTTTTGAGGTACGGAACCCTAAAAACGCGTATTAAATTCACACTTTCTCTCTATTTCTAAAGGATACGAGTACATGTTTTTTTAAATTAGCTTTTTGGCATGTCTTCTTTATGTTCCAATTTGCCAAGCATTGTTCGTCGCTAACACGAACACGATGGTTGTAACTTTGTAAGGAGCATTTAGTTACAATTTCGAATACGTAGTTAAATAGGCTCACGGGCCTAATTTGCATAATATCGCCGTCAGCCATTGGCACGGTCTTCCATGTTTGCATTAAATTAGCATTTACTTAAGACATTGTACTGAAACTAAATTCTCTTATAAAATGAATTTTAAATATGAAATGAATGGTTTATCTGTTGTTTCATTATCATCAAACATTGGCGCGACGTTGCTCTGGTCGTAAGATCTTTTGGGTGTTCTCACCATTATGTTTATCGAACTCTTCATTTTGTATCAAATCAGGTAGACACCGTCGTCTTCCCCTATACCGCACGACAATACAGCAGACTGGATTAGCAATTCGTATCATTTTATTCAAATTCGTCCGATGACGCGTGGACCGCAGAAAAATCCCGAGTGTCGAGCGTTGAGACTTTTACAATGATGTGTACGTCTCCAGAATCTTTTCCTTTTCTTTTTCAAATGCTCGGTTTTCTGAAATTTTGGCGTATTAGATGTTAAATCTAATCCTCCTGCTCAAGTCTTCATCGTCGATACCCACCCTCATCTTAGAATTAACCTCCTTTCTAGCCACATCACGTTTCACGCAATCCGAAAGTAAAACATAGTTAGTGCTTCTTGAATTACTGAAGGTTTGGCTATCTCTTCTATTCACTTTCTCCTTGTCCTTTGCAAGCTGATGAGGTTGAACTGAGCTCTCCAACGCATTCGCGAATGTTCCTAAAAAAGCTCCATATTTTCGTAATTCACTTTCTGTCACAATTTGAAAGATTTGCAAGAAATTCGTCCTTCATGTTTGAAAAATTCGCCTGCTCGACCACGTAAGTAATGCAACGAATTTAGTCGAAATGTCAAAATTAAAGGCATTGCAATTGTTATTGTAATACGCAATTACCCCGCAGGACATTTTCTTCAGCCTACATAGTAAGACAGAGTTCTTAATGGTCAGACCCTAGCACATAAATAACAATAAATTAATCGTAATATGGCCAGTCATTGTTGAATACCAAAGGAGGAACACACACAAAGTCTAGCCTTAAGAGCCCGCAGGTGGTCCTCTTCTAATAGAATTTTCCTCTTTATCTGAAATAATGAGATCTTGGATGATAGGTAATAGGCTACCTTATCGGAATAACTTGTAGAATGTTTTGATATTGAATGTACTGCTAGTTCAATTATATATAATAATTACATTATATATATAGTTTAATTATCTATTCTGTGATACTGGCGTTTTCTTTCGGATTCCTTTTCTGAACATGGCGATTGGGTGTCACAAAATAATAGGTAAGTCTGGGTAATGCTAGAGAGCTCAAATTCTCATGATAAGATTTAGTTAGCAGATTTATAAAACACACTAAGTTTCATTTGCCAAGCCGTACATTTTGACCAGGATGTAAGGTTTTTAGAGTTAGGCCTTGTAGAGTTAAGGTCTTGACTCTAGATTAGATCTGATAAAGCGTTATGTGAGTCTTGGCAACCTACTTTACATGAAATTTTTTGGTGGGTTACTTATTTTCTTCCTCAGTATGCATGTTACCTTAAACTGTCATACAAGATATTGTACAATTATTTTAACCAATAGACTGGATAATAATTGTTTGATTGGAATAATAATTGTTTGTGAATATTTTTTGAGACAATCTGCGGTGTCAATCATAAACGCACATGTCAATCAATTCATTTATGAAGAAACATACGACTGTAACAAATCAGTTATCGTTAATTGTGACTAATTGATTAAAACGAGCCAATCATATATCCTACAGAAGAACATTAACGATTTAATAAATGTGTTCATTTTAGAACAAAGTCCACTTATTCATTATATAGTTATTACATAATTATTATATATTATTGTTGTTGCGTAATACTTTAGGTAATAATAATTGTTATTGATAATGGAGGCATGTACATAATCAGCCTATAATGATCCCACTGCTGGGACACGGGCCTCTTCGAGAGGGAGTGGGATGTTTTCGAATTTCTGGTTCTAGCACATGCCGGATTCCTCACGATGTTTTCCTTCACCGTTTTGAGGCATGTACCTACTGGAAATTCTTTAGAACATAATCGTTACATGTATGTAGGAAAACAAAAAGGAAGTGAAGTAACTAACCACCCTTAGCCCTAACCTACCCTGCCCTTACCTTTTCTTAGTCTAACCATCCTTACGAATTATGCAGTAGGTAAGTATCTAATTCATATTATTGTAAATTATTAGATGATTTCCAAGCTCCTTTGACATTTTTTTCAATATTCTAGTTGTTTTACTAAAAATGAGCAGCTTCTCTTCAAAAACATAATTTAGGTATCTAAAATAATAAAACTAAATTGAAGTTCCTGTAGTCAATTTACCAAATAAATACAATAAACAAGATTTTTAAATCAAGTAGTGCAATAAACTATTCGGAGTAATCTTATGAATGAACCCTTCAGTTCAAACGTCAGAATCCAATTTCCTGCTGAAGTGCAGTGCACTCTGCCACCTATATTAACGCAAGAAGTTTATCTTTCAAGGCAGTCCTCGGATAAATATTACGAGACATTGCAGATTGCTTTGACAAAACAAAATACAAGTATTGGTGTTAAGAATTTCAGACAAGATTTGGCAAGGTGATACACATTTGGCACATGCATGATTATTGATTAAACACCTTTATGTGATTAAACAACTTGTATAGACATTAATTCTTTCAAAATATTTCACAATAGTGTGACCGTTGATCATAGGGTTTTTAAAATTAAAGAAAATTACTTGAGTACCTGTTATTTTTTATCTATGTATGTACTTATGTCCCATCGACTATGTATTATGTCCTATCGACCTATAGAGATCAGCATCATCATGTGTCAAGAAGAATGGTTTTCTCCATACGAAACCACCGTTTGGAGAGTCTTTGGGGGTTAAGTATGTAAAAATTACAAGAAAAAATTGATTGTAACTAGATTTAGATTGATTGATGCATGATTCTGACTATAGAAAAGTTCCTTTTATGTGCCTAATTGAAATAACTGATTTGCCTTTGACCATAAAATATAGATACCTAAGTAAATGACTATTAATTAAATTGTACACGTGTAAACTAAGCCATCGTTTGTTTACAATTGATAATGAACTCAATGACACAAAATATTATCATTCATAAGTAGGTATCAACCAGGAACTGATTGCGAGCGTAATTTACGAATCCAATGTTTATTATGAACGTGACGATCGCCAAAACAAACTACTTTTTGTGTAAACGATTTGATTACTTTGGCGTAGGCGCAAGATATTATCTTCGGTCATTTAATTCTCGTTATCGCACTCGTCTGATCGTGGACTTAAGATCCGAAATAGAATTTATACTATTAACTGTTATAAAGATGAAGGCTTTTGAGGCCCATGATAAAAAATATCAAAAACTTATCAACTAAGACTAAAGCCCCATTTACATGATGCAAGTTTCTTGCCTAAAGCACACAATTAAATAGGCTTGTGGTCAAGGAATAACACTCGCACAGGTCGATCTATCAGGTTAAGCTACACTTGCCGCGGTGACCATCGCTCTTAACAGACCGACCCTCCGTGCCTCGGAAAGCACGCTAAGCCGTTGGTGCCGGCTGTCATTTGTGGATCATTGACAGTCGTTACGGGTCGTCAGAAGCCCAAGTCTGACAACCAGTCTTACCAAGTGCTACCCAGTAACTGGGTTGCGGAGTTTAGATAGGCAATCGCTCCATGTAAAATACTGGTAGTCAGCCCATCCGGTTAGACGGGAAACCGACCCCAACTTAGTTGGGAAAAGGCTAGGCAGATGATGAAATACCTTGCATCGTCTAAACACTGTCTAGCTGGTGCAAATTTTATTGGTCTGGTTCAACTTGTGCTATGCCCCAGGCAATAATATCTAGCACCGTGTAAACCAGGCTTTAAAAAATTCTTATCTTGACAAAAACGCTTCTGAAACAGTACCAAGGCTGTTTGATTTTAATCTCACGGATCGTTTGACAAGATAATCTTAAAACATTACAATACGAACGATTCGATGATTGTATTGACGTTACGCTAACACGTGACTTTCCAAAAACCAAACGACAGACACGTAGAACCAGTGACGGTTTAACCCTTAATCAAATTAAGCAATTGCCTAGGGCATCACGTCTGGGGGGGCACCAGAAGAAGCACAAAAAAAATCGATTTATTTCCGTTGGATCCCGTTTTTGAATCCCATTTTAATATTTTTGGCGTTGGATCCCGCAAAACATTATTATGTATTTCCGTTGGATCCCGAATTTAAAAAATGCAAGATAATTACGTTTTATTGTCGTTGAATCCCGAAAAGTATTTCCGTTGGATCCCGAATGCTTAAAAAAATCTGAATGCGGGTACTTTCAACAACAAAATTGTTTATAATAAAATGATGGGTTCACTAATGTTTCACCAAAACTCCATTGACAAATTAGTTTACAACCAACGTTTCGTATACTATTTATTTCACAAAGAACTCATTTTCTATATAATCTAGTCGTTTCTGGCACTCGCCGGCCGCTGCCGCGGCACCGCTCGCTTCGCTCGCTCGGCTCGTGCGTAGGGGTCACAGTTTTAACCTAACCTAACATTGTTTTTTTTTTTAAATAATTAACCTAATCTAACTAGTTCGGTTCCGGGTACCCCACTAAAAATAATCTATTTTTATTGTTTGATAAAGGTAAATCACTTTTCTTCTGAAATGTACACATGTTGTTATAATATGGGATTCAACGGAAATAGCAAACGGGATCCAAAGTCAAAGTCAAAGTCAAAGCATTTATTTCAAATAGGCACATAAAAGTCACTTTTGAACGTCAAAAATTATCTTAAAATAGAATTGATTCTAGTCGCCCATTCCAAAAGGTAGTTTTCGTATGGAGAAGAACGGGCAAGAAACTCCACCGTTACTCTTTTAAAATGTTTAGGTACAATATTTTGCATGGGTACATTAATTATATAATAACATGTGAGGACGATGCACCTACAATAAAATTACTATACCACAATAGGTAAAAGAATTAAAAACGAAACCATGACATATAAATTAATCATCTGATAGATACATGGTGCTCACATATTTACAAACATGGTACAAGCAAAACGATTTTAATTATAAAACAAAATACAAGTAATAAGTCAGGGTGTGAGTAATAAATGTAAAAAAAAAGAATAAAAAAATTTACAATTAAATTAGCAACCAGTTTGATTTTGTCTAGACTCTAGATTGTCCTATGGAGCAGGACCAGCATGTTTCCAAGAATTCTTATCTTGGATATAATCTTCTAATTTATAGTATGCTTGTTTACAAAGTGTACGTTTAATGTGAGTTTTAAATTTTCTTTCATTTAATTGCAATATATCACAAGGTATTTTATTGTAACATTTAACACAGTACCCCATAAAAGATGTATGTACTTTGGCTAATCTGAAAAATGGTTGATGTATTTTCCATCGTTAATACCTAAAAAATGGGATTCAAAAGTGGGATCCAACGACAATAAACGAAAAAATCCGTCCTTAGGGCATCACGTCTCACTCTCACTTCACCAAAAACCACACCAAAAAAAGTTTCTAGGACTAATTTGAAAATTCGCGCGTTTTAAGTTGACATAGAGTCCGACCTAGTCATAACCCCGCTCCCGCTTGCCCACTTGCTGCCCGCTAGTGCATTCGGCAATTCGAATGTACCGGAATTGCGGTCCGCTAATCACAAACCACCCCTTCCCGCGGGCCCCCCGCCTGGCGATTTATTTTCGTTGGATCCCGCTTTTGAATCCCAGTTTAATATTTTTGGCGTTGGATCCCGCAAAACATTATTATGTATTTCCGTTGGATCCTGAATTTAAAAAATGCAAGATAATTACGTTTTATTGTTGTTGTATCCCGAAAAGTATTTCCGTTGGATCCCGAATGCTTAAAAAAGTCTGAATGCGGGTACTTTCAACAACAAAATTGTTTATAATAAAATGAGGGGTTCACTCATTGATATATAAAAAACCCAAGATGCACAGTCTCGAATAAAAGTAACGCTCGAAACTGTCACCAATTATACCTACGTAGTTATAGTTATGCTGTACGCATATATTTTTACAAAATCAATCTTACGCAAATTGTATAAAGTTGTTTTTACAACGCAGTGTTCGAAAAGCAATAAAATTTTACGACCGACGGTGGTCGGTAGGACAAGGCATTGAGTGGAGACGAACATTTTTATATTTTTTTTTTTCATAAGAAATTTATTTAGTATTTTAAGAGTTTGTTAAATTGTGTTCTAAACACATAATTATACTTTTATTTGAGCGTAAATATGTTTTT
Organism: Amphipoea lucens; assembly: GCA_947508005.1. Lineage (NCBI taxonomy): Eukaryota > Metazoa > Arthropoda > Insecta > Lepidoptera > Noctuidae > Amphipoea > Amphipoea lucens. The sequence goes on from OX382374.1 coordinate 11,473,057, forward strand.
GGGTAGGACATGGGTATATCAATAAAACAAATATTAACTGTTAAAATCGTTTATTTTAAGTAATTGAGGGTATTAAATTATTAAAACAGATTTTTTTATAAGTTTAAACGCAAAATAACTTAAAATCAACGGCACGAAACACATTAATTTACGAACATTAAAAAAAAAGTCAAATTGACTACCTTTTCTCCTATATTAAATTATTTATAACTTTAACATATTCGTCAAAAACGAAATACAAAAAAGTTCAAAAGTACATAAACTTATTAATTAAAAAAATAAACAGAACAATAAAAAAATCTACTCCATTGAACAAGAACAGGGTAATTTTTATTATGCGACTAAAATAAGAAGGAGGCTAAAATGCATCGTTCTTACACTGAAAAAGGGGCTATTGAAATTTGCCGTATTATACTTTGATCGTTGAATGAAGTTTTTAGAAAAAATAAATCAAAATCTCATATTTACTTCCTATATTCAGTCATAAAAACAACAAAAACTAATCAATAAACTCTTTTACTTCCCGAAAATATGATATCCCATCCTTTTTCAGCCTTTTTGACGTAATATTTCTACAATTTGTCAGAGAACATTTCGGCATTTTTAACGAGTGCACCTAGACGCGAGCGACGCAAGACTATTTGAAATAAGCGCACAATTTAGAATGTTGCGCTTATTTTATGGGGACGGTTTTGAGACGTTGACTGTGCATCTTGGGTTTTTATATATCAATGGGTTCACTAATGTTTCACCAAAACTCCGTTGACAAATTTTTAGTTTACAACCAACGTTTTGTATACTATTTATTTCACAAACAACTCATTTTCTATATAATCTAGTCGTTTCTGGCACTCGCCGGCCGCTGCCGCGGCACCGCTCGCTTCGCTCGCTCGGCTCGTGCGTAGGGGTCACAGTTTTAACCTAACCTAACCGAACATTGTTTTTTTTTTTAATAATTAACCTAATCTAACTAGTTCGGTTCCGGGTAGCACACTAAAAATAATCTCTTTTTTTTCTATTAGCGCAAGTCGATGAAAGAATGAGTTTCATTTTTAGGAAATTGCATAATGATAAGTCATATGTAAAACGTTTTAATTCCAAACGTTGTTTTATGAGATAAAATGAATAAAAAATGAATTGCTTGTTAAATAACACGTTATTAAACAATTTATCAGTTTAGTTTATAAGTTTAAGTATGTCGCTTGCTACCGCGTCACCAGTCCTAACTCTCTATATATTTTGGCTGCTGAGACCAAAACTACAAACGTACAATTGTACTGGGATGTTTTATAAAATGCGGCTGTTACTTTACAATATTGTGGTGTCTTACGACTTCCACGCGAACGAAGTCGAGGGCAGAAGTTAGTGTTTGATAAACAAAATCACTTTTCTTCAGAAATGTACACATGTTGTTATAACATGGGATTCAACGGAAATAGCAAACGGGATCCATTGTTAATAACTAAAAAATGGGATTCAAAAGTGGGATTCAACGAAAATAAACGGTACATCTCATCATCTTATTTTACAAAAAACTAATTATTATAGTTTTTAGGCGGTAAAGGTTTAAAGACCGATTCTAGTTGACATACGGATAGGGGGGCCCACAGGCGTGGATTGCTTAGGGCATCAAGTAGTCTTAATCCGTCACTGCGTAGAACCTTACTGCTATAATATTTCTATGTCACGAAACTACCCGCGTTTTACTCGTGGTTTTACAAGTGTACAAACACACTGTGAATGTGTATGTGTAATCGCAGGAGCTCTGATACCTACCGAGATAATGGTGAAGTCGGAATTGTGTGTGTGTTATGTTCTGACGCTACTCGTCCTTAGTCACATATTCACAGCATGTATACACTAGGTTACCACAAGTAACACGCGCGTCGCTTCGTGAGAAAAAAATACTATACTAGCAAAAGCAGGATGTATGCGTGTGTTGATGACTACATTCAACGCAAACTACCCGCGTTTTACTTGTGGTTTACAAGTGTACAAACACGCTGTGAATGTGTTTGTGTAATCGCAGGAACTCTTGATACCTACAGAGATAATGGTGAAGTCGGAATTGTGTGTGTGTATGTTATGTTCTGACGCTACTCGTCTTAAGTCACATATTCACAGCATGTATACACTAGGCTACCACAAGTAAAACGCGCGTCGCTTCGTGAGATAAAAATACTGTACTAGCAAAAGCAGTATGTATGCGTGCGTTGATGACTACATTCAACACAAACAATGTTGTAGAGAAACGGAATCCATTTTAGTAATCTGTGTAGAAGCTTTAGCTTGAAAACCCAGTATAAACTCTAAAATACGAACAATACTGTCGTTAGTACGAAGGACAAGTAGTTCTAGTATTGTACTTGAACTCTTGAAGTGCCTTCGTTATGTGCAATTGTAGAAACTTTGCATCCTTGAAATGCAAAATTTGCACTACAATAACTATCGGGCTTCTAAGAAAATGGTTTGTTTTTATTTGACTTACATTAGTGTACATAATGTTTTGTATAATGTACAAACTCGGTTTTCTCATACCATAACCTTGGCCAAGCCTGGCTGAGTAAGTCCGTGTAAAGTAGATTTATTTTAGTCCCAATTATCACTAGTTAGAGCCAAGCATCAACAAATATCGATTGATAAAATCAGTAGCATCTAAAAATATTGGAAAAATTGGGTGTGGGAATGAAAATTAACTGTTTGGGTGCCTTCTATAATAATAGGTGAGTTCATTTTTTGCTATCATCTTTGCGAAATTAAATACCAGTCTTCATTTACTTTCGTAGTCCGTCTCTATTTTGATTCTCAATATTATTTCATAATACAATTTTTATCGTTCACTAAATCGAAACAGTAGTGATTTTCTCGACATTTATTTGATACCCTAAATATTAGCAGATAAAAGTTGAAGATACCGAACAATACCACCGATCGTAAAAGTGTGAGATAGGCCTAAATTACCTTATAATTTAGTGCCCTCCAAAAGTGATTTGACATTTTTCCTCTTCAGCTGTTATGCTGATGATACGTTATGATTTAAAATTATAGTTTCAAATGTTTTAACTTTACACTATACCGTTTTTTACTCACTAATTCAACTACCTATGACTTATCATATAAAATAATCAGGTAATCCCTTAGGACAACTGATTATTTTTTTGTTTTAATGTTCAGCTAAAGTGGAAACATATCAACTATCTTTTGGAGGGCATTGTATATTGAAGAAAGTAACACATTGTATTGTTCAATACATAGTTTTAAACAAAGACTTCTATTGAACTAGTCTAGACAAGCCCAGACAGCAAATCTCCGTTCCATTCATACATAAGATTAGATACACGGCATGTACTGTACGCCGATTTATGTAGTCTACGGAGCGGGTAAGCAGGTGGTCTGCAGTTTCGCGCTGCGGAGCAAGCCCCTTTACTTCATTGATCCTTCCACATTCAGGGTTCCCATTTATGTGCACGGATTGCAACAATCTAATAGACTATTTCTGGGAGTCAGAATTCTGAGTATCCCATGCAATTATATCCTCATACTTCAATGTCTGCGGGGTAATTTCGTAACACACTAACTGTAGCAATGGCTTTCATTTTGACCGTTCAACAACATTCATAGCGTTATTTACGTTGTTGAGCAGAATTTTTTTTTCAAACATATTATGAAGCAATGAATTAGCAATATCCCTATAATATAATAGGTTGCTGGTGTATTGTCACTCTGCCAGTCTTCTCTTCGCACTAATATTTTCAAAATATTTTGCAGACTATAAAACATCTTGGATGAACATCGGCGACAATAATTCAAAATATAATCACTAAAATATGAATTGAGTATTTTTTATAGAAAATACAACACATTATAATTATGACTGCGCACGCAAATTCAAATGTTTTGCCGATTATAAAATCAGTATCATGGAAGTCATAGTAGAAGATAAGGTTGATTATGATTACATGCATGTACTGTACATCGAGTTTATAATCCGCAACGGCAAGCCGTTAAAATACCTATTACATAATATAATAATTATCATTACGTATTGATGAGTAATTCATTATGTAAGGCAGCATCATAGAAAATTCCACATTTTCCTTTATTACGCGCTAGTAATCAAGGAAAAATGTGGAGTGGAATAAATGAAAATGATATGAACATAACAGTAGATTATCCAATAAGGGGATGTGTCTTATAAGACACGAGCGCTATATTGAATCCCGGACGTAACGAAGGATTCTAGGGCACGTGAGACCAAGCTCTGAGTTAACTTCCGAGCAAACAATAGGCACTTTAGTTAAATAATTTTTTTTTTTTTGTAGTAAAAGTTTTCATACGAGTTTTTTTAAATTGAGGTTCATAATTCAAATCACATTATGCACCAGCGGGTCTTAATGAAATTCAGTACAATATTATTGCCCGACTAGAGTCTGTACCTTCCTGTAAGATTCGTTAACAATACTTACTAACCATAATATGGGTTGTGTCCATATTCCGAAATTGATTTCACGGCCTTCAATACAACGGGTTTGTGGCACCCAAAGGGTATGTAAAACAAAAGATTGCGATACGAAACACATCGCGTTATACCTTTTATAATGTAGATTTAGGGAAAATATCTTAATGGAAAAATAACCTCGGCCGGGTTACCTACTGGTCCAAACTACATATTTATAAGCAACTAGCTGACTCTGCGAACTTCGTACCGCCTCAGAATCAATACTGTTGAAATGAATGATCTTTATTTTATTTTTCTCGTGAATTTTTCCTATTCGGGGCGGAGACAAATCCAAGAAATCAAAGATCATAATAATCAGTCCAACTGCTTTTGAGTTATAAATGGTTACGTATATAGTAGATTTGAGGCCTAAATGTACGGGTTTTGGATATTTTGGTCATGTACATGACCAAACGATCCAAAACCTGCTTCTTGCCAAACTTTTAGACAACAATTATTTTGGAAGCATTTTCTGGAAAAGTTGCGTTGAAAACCTAGACTAAGTAAGCTAAAAGGAATGTCCAATACGAATTCAAATTCTTATTCTTTGATCTAAGCGTAAATGGTCCCCAACAACGGAATACATCAAAAAAGCTTCCACAAGGCCTGCGTTATTTTCGAAGTAGTTCATGAGTGGACTTAAGTAGTATTAGATCATCGTAAAATGTGGCCTAGAATGGCAGTCTGGTGTACAAAAAACTTTAATGATCTAATGCTCTTTAACTATAATTGTATGCTTTATTGCTGACATGGGTTTAAGATGATTAATTGGACTAACGGTTTTATACCGAGGTGACGGCTAATAGAGATGGTGATTTAATTGAAGAAGACATACAACGCTGACCCCAAAATAATTTGGGATAAGGGCAGACGGATGGTAACGTTGGAGTAAATGATGAGCACTATTACATTATTCCTTTGATTTCGTACACTTCGAAGTCGTACAGTCACGAGCATAAGTATGTATACACTTGGTTTTATTCAAAGGCGATTTTCTCCTTGATTTTGGAATTAAATTTTATGTTATTGCGAACATAGTATTTTCGAACCCATAGGCTTATGTAAAGTGCCGTATTTCAACGATGCATTCGTTATTTCACGAAAAAATCGCAATTGAAAGTTGCCAAGTGTTGACATAATAGTGCTCGTGACTGTACACACTGCGCCAACGGAACAGGTTTGATTTGTTATCGTTCGTTCCCCTGTTATGCTTGAAAACAGCGAACGCCTACATGCCAATAAATGGAAGATCCGGTCCGGTGTTTAGCCACAAACAGGATTAGCATTAGCCGAACCTCACACAAAACATTAAAAAGAAACGTAGATTTTAACCATTAATTAAACAGGATGTGAAAACTGAGATGACAGCAGAAAGAGATGCAGGAAGAAGTGGTACGCCGATCCCGAATAATCTTGAATAAGGGTAGGGGGGTGATGGTAATGAAATCAGCTATCAATGATTACCGATGATGACTCAATCTGTAGGACATTCAGAACAATATTACGAACAGATACGCATAAAGAGGGGTAAGTGTCCATAACCGATACTGTCGCAGAAAGTACCTTAAGCAACAAAAGACGTTTTATTATCTAAGCAAGGCGTTGGCGGCCATTACGAGGACCATAACTAGTTAAGGAGTGCTTTGGGCTATTTGTAGAAGGTTATTGACGTGGGGGTCGGTGGATTACTTTACGACTACTATCCCTTGAATAACAGTTCTTATTCTGCTGTGTGATTACGTCCGGGTTCCGTGAAAATACCCTAATGTGTTTCTGTTCAATGAAATCGAATACGTCTAGTCCTACTATCCTACTAATATTTTAGGTACTTAAATGTGAAAGTTTGTATGTTTGTTACTCAATCACGCAAAAACGGCTAAACGCATGTGGATGAAATTTGTCACGCAGATAGTTTGTAACCAGGACTAACACATAGGATACTTTTTATCCCGGTAAGTTATTTAAATCCACGCGGGCGAAGATGCGGGCAAAAGTTAGTATAGAATAGACTCAATTAAGGCTTCATCTCATTTCATCTTGCGAAATTCACAGGCTGAAAATGTGCCTCTTGCTTGATAGATATCGGTCACTGGTGATTATACAATTCATCATGGCTGAGAATATCGATAAAAACCGTGATTTGAGCTTGACATTTTTTGATTTCCGCCCAGAAACTAAACAAAGAGGTATATATGTATTATCTATCTTCCTTACAGTCCAATTCAATATTTATTCATCCTGTAAGCAACCAAGCTTAAAGGTTAGTAGACCACTCATATTATTTGCTTTCTATTCATTGTAAATGTGAGGACTACTTATGTGGGTCAGTTTTTTTTTTCCATCTCAGTTAGTTTTAATGATTGTGGTCCTGGCAGTTTGAATACTTCATGCGGCCTGCCCAAATTTTCTTTCTTTAGTTATTGTTCGTAGAGTCGTTGAGCTCCTTTAGTTCTTTATTTATTTATTTAGGATCTCCAACAAAAGATATACGCAATACATGGCACATAAATAAAGGGCAACATCGAAGGGGCAATTCTAGTAATTTTAAGAACGTTCACAGTATTTCTTCTCTGAAGCCCTTTCATTTTTGACAAGTTTTTGACATTGATTGTCGCTGAGATAAGATTGCGACTAGATTTTGAACGTTTTTACTTACGGGAATTGGCCTTCAGATATTAAGTAGCTACTCCTTCACGTAAAGGGGGCCACAGCATGCATAATAAAGTTAACAACTATACTAATAACAACGTTAAAATAGAGTTGAGCTACATGATTGCTGACAAATGCTTGGACTGACTGGACAGGTTCACTGAAATCTGTGTGGTTCTTTCCTCAAAGGCCATTTCAGACACTAATTAATGGTCTCTCATGATCTGAATCCAAGTTTGTTATGCCATTTCTTCTCAGGGGTAGACAGATATGAAATGTCTATTCCACCTAGCATTTTTATGTCGTGTAAAAGTAATTCCGATATAATAATATATCGTCGTTGTCAAACCAAAATCTGCTATGTGCCGTTTTTTGAGATTTCAAGATTTTGACCAAAATCAAACATCAATCAATCAATCAATCAATTTTTTACAAAATCTTGAAATCTCAAAAAAAACGGCACATAGCAGATTTTGGTTTGACAACGACGATATGCTATTTATAGAGTAAACAATTTCAGTGCAAAACATGTAGCTGTCAACTCTCCGATTACTTTAGCATCGTATACCAAGTCTATTTTGGCTCGCACCCAACATACAATTCTTGAACAATCATGCATACCATTTGTCAGGATTCTGCTGTAGTTATTATAAGTTGTTTAGCTTCTAACAAGGTTCCACGACTGACCTACCAATATTGAATCGATTACCTTTCAATCTGGGATAACATAAAAGAAAAGGCACTTGATGAAATGATAATTCAACCCCAACCTTAGCAGCAGAATATTAAATATTCTGCGACGAATTTTATTTGCTAGAACCTCCAGAAACACTAAGAAAAGTATATTCCCAAACAGAACAAGCCTTACCTTAATTTGAGGTAATAAATAACACCAAAGAAGTTTGCAGGTGGAAGAGAGGTAGAGCGACGTGGCCTGATGAGTAAAAAAACCGGTCAAGTGAGAGTCGGACTCGCGCACCAAGGGTTCCGTACTTATAGGTATGTAACTACAACGGTTTTTGGATTTTTTCCTTTACTTGTGCTACATGACATCGCTTCTTGCAAAATTTCATGATTCTAGGTCTACGGGAAATACCCTATATGTTTAGATTCCCTCTTGCGAGTGTCAAAATATGCGGCATAAACAGAACATAAACACCCGTATCTTTTGATTGCATTGACTTAGAAGTTTCATCTTTTTACTGCTTCAAGGGATTGCAGTCCTGAGTATATAATATTAATTTCAACTTGATTATTCCACGCGTTCCTGAGAAAAAGGGACAACGAAGTGATCTTACAAGGGTTCCGATTTTCCTTTAAAGGTACGGAACCCTAAAAACTACGAATCAAGAGCGAGATTCATCTATATCTTCAAAACTTCGTTATTATTATGACATTCAGACATTATATTATTTATATTTTTTTTATTATTGTATGATACGCTTCGACGCTAAAACGGTTGAACGGATTTTGATAAAATTTGGCACATAGGTAGACCATAACCTGGAGAAGGATAAAGGCTACTTTTGATTTTGTATCACAGAAATAGTCGTGGGCAACAGCTAGTAGTATAATATTATTATAGCGCAAATAATCTATCTAATCATTAAATACATAAAAAAATTTTGACAGTGCGACACGTGTCAATTAAAAGGAAGTGACCTCGTAAACAAGCTAACATAATATTTTGATCTGCAACTTTATGACTGGTTATTAGTCATTCTCGACAGCGTCAATTTGCAACAATTTATCATGTTTATTATCTCTTTGATAAGTAATGCGTAGCACAGAATGGTACAACACTGCAGGACCACGGTTTTCTGCCACTCATCCTGACATCATAACATCACGTCCTTATGTCATTTTCGGGTAACCACTGAAAATCGGTGCTGTGCTGTAGGACCCCATAGCACAGCACTATGCTGAGTGGAAACCTTGCCACAGTCATGACGTGCAGCTGTAGACTATTTCTATTTTGTGCTCGTGATTATTATCAATTTTGTGTTTATTTTTCTTTATTATTCGAGACAATTCTTTTGTATGGACGTGATTCTGTGACAAATTAACCAATTCTTTTTTCTTTCCTTATTTCTGTCTGCAATCGACAGACGAAGTTTTAGGCAAAGGTGTACCTATAGTATACCCACATTTCACCTGAACTATCCTACTGTTTATCCTGATACTAATCAGGATGAGCCAATCACTAGATTGGCTTAATTTGGACGTTGAACAGCAAATTCAAAGTGATATTTGTTCAATGTCTATCGTCATTCTTCCTTAAAACTACATATATATCAATCAATATTGTGGAACTCTCAAGCTGAACGGTGTTGAAAGTGTTACGCAATTAGGTTGCAGGGTTCCGGTACAAATTGGACCGAAGCTGCATCAAACCCGAAGACGAAACATGACCACACAATCTGTCGCCAATAGATATTCCAAAAATATATGAATATGTCGTCCACGTGTAGACGACTAAAATTGTTAGTGTTCGTTTGCATTTCAAACGCCAATTTGGCAAGCGAATTCTGAGCCAAACGACTGTAAATAATTACCACCGATTTTGACTTTTTTGTTGGTTTAAATGCCTAAAATTCCAAACGCAATAATTAAACATTTAAAAAATTATGAAAACTAGCCAGCAAGACAAAGGTATAACTATACGTGAGAACATGCTAATCGCATTACATAGACCGTAAGTAGAAATACTAGTTCCAGACTAATTGGACCTTGATCGTGAACTCAGTCCAACAGAACAAGGTAATCGATCATGTTACAGACAAAACCTGTTAGATTTCGAACCTAGACGGTCATGGGTGCTTACTCTTGAATTTAATTCCTATAGATCGACATTAGAATGATGACGTTTCGTACTTTTGAGTTCGGTTTAATTAAACTAAAAGGTAAAATTGGATGATTGATTTTGGAGCCCGGCCCTAATTTCCACTTAGTTCACCAAAATGGACACCCAATTTTACCTTTTAGTTTAATTAAGCCGAACTCAAAAGTACGAAACGTCACAATTCTAATGTCGATCTATCGGAATTAAATTCTAGAGTAAGCACCATGGATTATTATCAACAGTGGAGCAACGACGGGATGCTATGGCGTCATTACTTTCTATTCGTATTACAATAGGCAATCAGGCGACTTTCTGCAGGATTTCTTCGCGTTAGTTAAACAATTGTGTTACATTCATTTCTACGTACTTAATGTGGTAGTTGCACATGTGCTTCGTGAGATAATATGCCATGAGCTGCATCCTAATATTGCAAAAGGCAGGATCGCAAACTCGCAAGCAGCTGGGCTATTGTCGGTTTATGTAGGACAGTCGTTGCATTAATTTACGAGTTTATAGTTTGCCACAGAACATCGTGACGGTTTTGTATAGTGCACACTGCATATCCATAGAGCATAGTGGGACGCTCAAAACAAACAATACGATCTAGCCAATCGAGGAAATTAGGTATGGCAGATAACAATCTCATTATTATGGCCTCTATTATAAGGTGTTAATATGTAGTTAGTGTCGTTGCTTTCATCCACATTCAATTTTAATCAGTATACGTGCCGAAGACATTATCACATAGTCTTGAATAACAATAGTAGCATACATCAGACAAAACATTTTATTTGAGTATCACTATATTCTAGTATGACAATAAACAACGCATCACCAACGATTTGTCAACAAAAATATGATCAGTGCTGATCAAATCAACAATTTCTTTGTACCCGTGCTTTGATGTTCAATATTGTCGATCTAATAGAAAATTTCGTATAACGGGCGAGGATTACTACAAATTGTTCGGACGGCGTCGAAAAGCAATCAAGGAAGTGGCTGGGAAGGACGTAATGAGGGGCTTAGGGCTTCTAAGCTCTATGAACTGAGCCTTCACTTCTTGTCAATAATCGAGGTAAATAAAAACAAAAACTGGTGAAAAATATTCAGGTACTTTGACAGGAAGCGGAATAATTTGTGCTATTTCCCGACTATTTTCTTTTGCCGCGTGGGCGCGAGTCGTAGTTAGTGTCTACCCACTTCCATACATCATTTATGCATGAAAAATGTTATGACGGTTGACGTGTCGAGGTTTCGTAGACACCGATCCGCTTGATCAATGTCTATGATCCAACAAACGATACTGAATGGTTTTCATTCTACCACATACAATTTTTTCTAGTCTTCAGTACCATCGCCTACTTCTTTACTTTTGAATACTTTCTTCACTCGGTCTTCCATTGCAATCTAGTAGCTAATACACCAATCATCCATCCTAAATGTTTCCTATTATGCTGGGGCCAGACTATCGCGATAACACGAAGATTTGCGCGATAAGTCGATGCTCATTGGCTGGACCTACGATGTCAGCCAATAAGAAACAACTTATCGCGATTTTCCCGTATAGTGTGGCCCCGGCATTAGCGTAACGTTAATTCAAGTAATTTCCATCACTCGGTTCGTTTAATTTCTACGCGGCACGGCTGTGAACATTATCTTAATCGATTTCCTTCAGTTGCCCCTTTCAGCTTGTATGTTCAAGATGATAAGCAGACCGCGTGACTATGTTATATGTTTTTAATGATCATGATATTGCGTATTTCGCCATTATTACTGAGTCAATCGCAGCATACATGATAGATTTCTAACTAATTACAGCTTTACAACCAGTCTCCTAAAGGGAGAAGCAATACGTACTTGTTCGTGTTGTTGTTGTTGTTGTATGTCGCCTATACATACCTACATACTATAGTAGCTGTGCTACCGGGGTCGTAGCTGCAGAGGCGCTGACGACCAATAATTAAGACACTCTAAGCTTTTTACAGCATTTATTGCATAAGAACCACCTCTTACAATAGCAAGTTTTTAACTCCATATAAAAAACACTAGCAGAATATTTGACACTTGCTTGAAATATCGAATGGAACATACTTTAAAATATAACCAGCCAGTCTTGTAGAGGTGTGGCTTTCCAGCCAGCCTCGCTTTAGAGCCGGCCTCTACAATACCTATATTTATTCCTATAGAAAATGTGCGCCCGCGCCTCGTCGCCGCCTCGACTCTAGCTCGTGTGGGCGACGCGCCTTACGCTCGCAAATCATACTTTGTTCAACATGAAAGAAAAATGAAAGAAAATTTTTATTTCGCGGGTTGCCTAGCGCATGCTTCCATCCTTTAAGTTTGATCCTAATAATTGGAGTGTCATACATTATTGTTCGTACTCGTATCATGAAGATTGAAGTTGCAGGTTTTTATGACAAGCCTCAAAGGAAAACGTCGTGCGCTCGTGAAGATCCACGTGATCGCAATAATATCTAGCATGTGTGACGTGCGGTACGACCACAGTCACAGATACGATACGACTTTATAGCTGTAGGCGCTGTAGCTTTGTAGATGCCATTACCTACCTGCGAGGCAGCTTCAGGATCATTAGAATTTTTATAAGTATAAAACAAGGGCGTTTTTCGAACATTGTGGTACTTATGAATTGTTTTAATGTGTATTTTAAATAGGAATAGGTACTTTTTAAGCCTGACCAAGTCCTCTTGGGTCTTTGGAAATTATGGTTCTATGAATTGTACTTCTACCTAGCTAGCTAGAACAACGTTATTATCTTCTGTTGGATTTCACCGCCTCTTTACCGACTCTTTTTGTAATGGTTGGCCATTTAGCCGGGACGACTTATTACATAGTCCGAAATATTATGATGCCTTCTCAAGTTCTCAATCCCAAGGGAACATAAACTTGAAAAGTACGCAGTTCGAAACTCCATTATCTTAACAGTTAAATATTTATGTTAATGACATTGTGGGAATGGTGCGATGACCTTTTGGTATGAAAAACCTTGGTACATCATTGGTCAAGACTGCATCAATACACGTCACACGATGTAGTAGTGATAACGGGTGTAAAGTCCGTAATGGTGCACTCGTGGCTTTGATAACTGTCAGATTACTCCGAGATGACAAACCATTCCTTTGAGAAAGGCCTAGGTAGAGGCTGCATTATGATGATGCAATATTGGGGGAAAATGCCATTTTTAAACTATGCGAAGCGCTGGGAGCAAATTTTCCCGTGTTCAACTTGTTCACCACTTGACATTTTTAATACGTATGTTGTGACAAAAACGTTCGCGGCCCGGTTTAATTAGTTCTGTAATTAACGTTTTTGTAAGTCAGTTTGTGACCTTGTTTGTTAATGTTTGTAGAAAGAAAATTGAGAGCAACTTTAAAAGTAGGTAAGTAACAAAAGGTAGTCTGACGCAACATAAACTCATGGAAGGTTCACTTTTTTGGCAATATTTAGTATGATTTACCATGATGTGTTGACTAGAAATGGCATGATATTTCCCTGAACCCTGGAGGAAACCTGGACTTGTAGTTAATATAGTCTGAGATCGCCGACCCGTCTTGAGTGAGCGTACCTAGTGATCATCAATGCTGATGCCTTCTCTGTATGAGAAGAAGCCTTTGCCCTGCAGTGGGACAGTATCATCATCTGCCTTGCCTTTTCCCAACTATGTTGGGGTTGGCTTCCAGTCTAACCGGATGCAGCTGAATACCAGTATTTTACATATTTAACCAGTATTTTGCAGTGGGACAATAATGGGCTGGTATTATTTATTTATACCGACATAGTTTAATAACACCTAACATCGAAACTCAAGTGACTCAAGGCCCTTGTCTCTGCAATGATCTGGATTTGCAACTTACATTTTTAAGACAAACTTGTCCTCATTAAATTCAGGTAGATTAAACCGTTTTAATATTAAAAAATCAAATAAAATTCTCGTCTTTCATTTCAACACCGTTTTATTATTAAATCAATGACCTTTAACTCCACTCAAGTTATTAAGCAATGGTCGCACTTATGTTATCAATAACAAATTACTTATAATATACAATGTGTGTGCTTATGTTGATACTGTGTAGATTAAACTTTATCGTATGATTAAGATTTGTAATGATGGATAATAATTTATATGTATTACTGTATTGTAAACCAGAATATATATTTAAGACTACAAAACATAATATTATAACGGGCGATGTAAAGGGTAAAAGGAATAATACCTACCTGTTGGGCCGAGTTTATGAAAAGTGTTACCTATGACCCATTTTTGGTTAGGATTTTTTTAGAGTACGTACAGGCTGTGTAGACTTTTAGATGGACACAAAGGTTGCTAACGGGACCCTATTACTAAGACTCCGCTCTCCGTCCGTCTTTTACAGGGCTGTACTGTACCTGTCTCTTAAATCGTAATAGGTAGACATTGAAATTTTCACGCAAGTGTGTGCTACTAGCCGCTATAGCAACAAATAATAAAAATACAATAAAGCTAAAAATTAAAGGGGTCCTTAATAAGAAACGAGTTTTTTTTACTAAAGTATTACTATAAAAAAAATGTTCAGTGTGAAATGTACGGTGGTACGGATTACGGAACCCTTCGTGTGCGAGTCCGACTCGTACTTGGCCGTTTTTTTATTATGACGTTATCAAAATCTGTCCCGGCATGCGGCAGGTTTCGGGAATGTTTTGACTTAATTCTTCGATATTTAGGTATGTAGGTCTTAATGTGTGCAGAATAAATAATTTATATTTCTTTCTTCAATTTCTTTGTACCTAATCACAATTTTTCAAAACCTAGTTTTTGTTAACATAAGGATAAGAATGGAACTCGTCGAATTGCAAAACGAAGATTAGGTATTGTCATTGTCAAACGAAGATTATTGCCAAAAGCCACATGCTTGGCAAGCGAATTTATGATCGCTGAGTGATATTTTAGCGCAAACTGCGAAGTGAAATGAGTACCTAGCTATTTGCACGAAATAATTACCTAGATCGGAATAGGTAGGCCAAATGTGGCAAAGAACATAATTTTTTTGTAGATTCACTAATATTTTAAGAGGGATAGGGGTACCCAGGACTTAGCTTAGGTAATGTAGACAGTTTGAAAGCCTGAAAAGTCGTAAAGGTATTCCGTAAGATTTAGATGGGGGCTCGGTCGGTAGGTACTTACGCTATCGCGCTTTGGAAAAAAAAATCACAAATATGTCTGGGTAAATAGTTGTGCGGACACGGACCATGCATGTAGATGTTTAGTAAATAATATGTTTTAATTTGGTACCTACCAAGTTGCACAATGATAAATGAATTTTATTTCTGTAAGTAGGTTTGTACAAACACTTTAACACTCATATTTTGAATATTAGATGAGGTCAGCGTTTCCTATCCGACTAGTCTAAGAAGAAAGGCCGTAACAAAGAGTTCAGTCTCTTTTAGAGTCCAGACCATAGAAATGTAAAAAACAGTTCTTTCATATATCTATGGTCCAGACATAATCTTGGTCAGATCATGTGAAGACCATGTAGACTGATGGCCGAAATGGTATTTTGAGGACCACTCAGATTGAGAGGACCTGTCCAGTCAGTGCACGACTCAGAACATAAAGTTCAAGGACTGCACATTCCTTCTAAAATTGCCTATCAGTCTAATTTTAATAATAATTAGGTACCAAACTAGACGGACATTCATACGTGTTGAGTCTTTTAGTTAAATTCTTAGTCGCCGCGTTTAATTCCTATTAGCCTACATTTGAGTCAATAACGTCTAAAATATTCGATCAGGTAGAAAACCACAAACAATACGTATGAATGGACTTACGACCACTTCGAAACAAGTTTTACGATCGCGATCCTACGTGTAACGCGTGTATTATACAAAAATGTAGAGCGAAAACCTAAAACCTATAATATGATTCTATATCAAAATTGTATGTTATGTACCTCCATAAAATTTTATGAAGAATCAAACTATTAGGTTTTTCACTACTTCTTAAATATGACTGCGCATTACATTGTAATTTAGACACGCATTCATTCTACAGTAAACATTACATAAAAGTAACTTTTACGTTTCGTCTGTCGAAGGATACATCAATGGTCAATAAATAACAAAAATAAGTACATAATTACTACGATTCTTACCACAAAGACGGGTTCGAAGCAACAAGTTCACGGCCAAAACACAAAAACTGCAAACTGAACACAACACCAAGAGACAAACAACTTTGTAAACACTGGTTGCACACGCGGTAGAACAATAACTAAAAAGTTTTAATTAAACTCTTGTTCACTCTTACAACGAATAATAGAAGTTCAAAACTAATGAGAAACTCATTCGAAACCTGCCGAGTGAAAGTTTTTGCGATAACCACGAAGAGGTTATGTTATTGTTGTGATGTAACGGAAGCGTCGACACAGTACGAACTCCGCGCTATTACTGAACGAACTGAACTGAAGTGAATTGCGGACCGCAAAACGGTTGGCGAGAGAATGGAATGACGCACTTGACTATACTATTTTCACGGCACGCGGTTTTGTTAATTTTATGTTTGTTTGCACTTTGCAAAGACTGTAATATTATTGTAGGAAGAACTTTGTATGTAATTCAGAAGGCAAAAATATTTACCCGCATACATTTCTCATTTTCTTAGAATGTGGGAAGTATTAGAATCGTTACGACAGAAGCAAACATTAGATCGGTATTGTAACGAACAGGTGGATAAATGGAAAACTACCTAACAAAAACAAACAACCAGTCCTAATTATAAAAGATTAAGTTTAGTATCCGGGAAAGAACCAGAATATCTTTAATTATAGGGAGGATATATTTGTTTATATCCAACAGAATACCTAAGTACCTAGGGAAATCAAAAAAACCGGTCAAGTGCGAGTCGAGCTACAAACAGTGAAGGGCTCCGGTTAGTTGGGATGAATATTTAGGTACGCATGCACAGTAGGTTTCAATAGATTTTATCGACCTGAAAAATAAGTTTGCGCTTCATAGTATTTAAAAAAATCTATGAAATACAACGTTATACTTGCGGTTGTAACCGAAAATATCCAAATAACAAGGTCACTAAGAAACATCATTATCTCTTCATTATGGGATCGAACAATACCCCACATAGTTTTATACATCATTGACCCCACACGCTTATGTGCCGGTGGATGCCTAACCCGCAAAAGAAATTATAAAGGTATAGTACCTATTTTTTTATAGTTTTCATCATAAAATGTTAATTTTTTTTACAATAACATAACAGTCTTAATGTAAGTACCTATTGGGCTAGTTGTAACTTTAAAAATTTATATTTCGCAAACGGATCCCTTAATTGAAAAAATGTTCATTACACACCTACCTCCAATTTTTTTAAAAGAACTACGATACCCCACACAATAAAATAGACAAGTAAAAAAGAAACCATCCCCCTTTACGTGTACCTACGGCAAGTACAAAAAAAAAAAATTAACCACGGTCAGACAGACAGACTGCGAAACTAAAACTACTACGGAACCTTTAAAAAACAACGGGAGCGCTATCTGTTATGCAATTACCAAAACATAGTTATTGAGAGAAAGCACTCGCGGTAGGTAAGCCGGTAATGCATTGTTCTTGTTCAGATTCAGACATGATTCAGACAGAAACCGGCGGGCCGTCTGACAGTAATTTTTAACCGACTTTAAAAAAGGAGGTTCTTTGTATTGTCATAGTGAAATTTTATTACTTACTGTCTCAGGCGAAATAAAAAACCAAGACAGAGGGCTGTCAACAGTAACGTGAAGCCGGTTTCGTAAACATGTGTGCACTTATAGAGGTGTAGTTTGATTGTAAATGGTTGTAAATGTGTGCGTGTGAGCGTATATGCACAGAACGGAGGTGTAATTTTGGCATACCTCACTGTATTGTTCGCAGAGCTATGTCTTGACTTTTTATTTGCCCCGAGCCATAGAAATGTAAAAATCTAGATCCGAACTTACTGTCAAACTATAGGCGCCACCCATGCCGCCATCTGTCCCACGTCCCACCCCACTGACAAGTATGGTCTGGCCAAGCACAGTCCAAGGAACTTAAATATTCAAGTCTGTCCTCTGTCATGGGTCGTGGTATCTAGTTTACATTGAATATTTTTATTATAATAACCTTGGAAAAATTCTAAAATAAGGTGAATGCGTAGTGGTAGACCGCGAAATTTAAATTTCCTTACGTTTTTTGCAATTTGTAGGTCAGTGTCAGGTTGTATCTTGATCAAAATATGATTCGCGACAATAACAGGTACGTATTTACAGAATTATAATAATTAGAATCATTAATACATCTTTCTAAGTTAGATTTCTACCGTTAAGAACAAATCTCGTATGGAAAAGTGTTGGTGGTAGAAATCTAACTTAAACAGATGTATTAATGATTCTGATGATTATAATTCTGTGAATACGTACCTGTTATAGTCGCGAATCAAATTTTCATCAAGATACAACCTGACACTGACCTGAAAATTGCAAAAAACGTAAGAAAAATTGAATTTCGCGGGCTACAACTACCCATTCGCCATAAGTACTAGAATTTTATGAACGGTTGTAGATGCGCACTACTTTAGACGATCAATCTGGAATTAGTTCAATTTGAATGTTACTTACCAGATTGATCGTGTAACGGCTTGGCCACGACCTTGCTGCTATCAGCGGCAGCTTAGCGCGGGGCAGAGAGCGGCAAAAACAAATAAACAAAAATGTATGAACTATGCCACGAGACGTACCGCTCGCAGCGTCAACGCTAGACAAAAGAAACCGCGCCTCTTGCCGCTAAGCCAAAAGTCGTGGCCGGGTGGTAATGGTAGATTGCCGCAAAATATCCAAAAAATATCTTGTACTGTGAGATTGACATTAACCCATGGAATTAGTACGTACTACATAGTACAATCGTTTCCGGACACAAGTGGGAAGATGTAACTCGAGTCCAACCTGGTAAAGTAGGACTACATCAACGGAACGGCAGCAGTAGGCTGTGAGCCTGTGATTGTGGAGCTATGTCACAAACCATGCTCCACCTCCTATCCTGCTCTGTGAGTACCAAAACATGCAGTCAAAGTGACCACTGCGCCGCCACCGACGACGCCGTGGGAGTGGCGAAGTTTTGAATTTTGGGCCAACAAGATAAAGATAATATACAGTGTGCCAGCGACACGAAGAAGAAGAACAACTGGAATGCTTGACTGCAAAAGTTGACCAAACATTTACTAAAAAAGTAGGTCACGATGGAAAATTCAGGAATAATTATGATGTTATAGACCTAATATACTAAGTATTATTAAGTAAGAAGTGAAAAACCGAGTGTGCTTATGAGCACACGACTGAAGTGAAATTCTTTCGCTCCATCCAGAGAAAGAAAATGTGCCCGCGCACTGCTTTCTCTTGCTAATATCCCCCACTTAACTCCCGTTCGCCTCGCCCGATCACACTTTTCGTAACGCTTACGTCACGCGTTCGCCAGCTTACTCTCCAAGTCAAGCGTGCGTAAAGAAGTTTCACTTCAAAAGTCTTTTAATTTTCAACCAAGTAAATAGGAAATATTGTAACAATATCGCAAGCCTATTTCGTGATATTCATCCACAACCTGCGGGGCAATTGCGTAACACATTATCAGTCGGAATTGGTTTCATTTTGACAGTTCAGCAACATTCATTGCGTTATTTACACGTAGAGCAGACAAATTCTAAAATAAACCAATTGATTGCGTGTTACGCAATTAGGGTGCTGCCCGCTTACGCTCAAGCTAACAAGCACTCACAACATAAGAAGTCACCATATTGGCTAGAAATTCCGATGATATAAGCTAAAATAATATCTTTAAAAATACCAAAATGAAAGACAAAGACGTCAAATTCAAACAAAGTGTGTTCTTTCGTGATGCGGATTTTTATTGTGCGAGAGGGACACACTATATTACAAAGTAGTGGTCTCCTTTTCAAGACCATTCTTTATGTACAGACGCCAGCACATCATTCTACCCGAAACTGTCAAATTTTCCCAATCAACTTTGAACCTTATAGTTTAGTGATAAAGTTGAAAATCTATTAAAGAAATTTGACAGATTGTAGTAGGTTGATGTGCTGGCGTCTGTACGTTCGTTGGTAATGCAAAAGAAACTTTATGCCTGTCGCTTACATTTTTTTTCTATTTACAATTTTAAAGACTGTAAGCACTTCAGATTTATAAGCTGCATTGAACTAATGCCATATTGATTGTCTACGGTCCCCCAGTTGGTTCCGAAAAAAACCGGTAATTTGTATCCGAAATGTGGATATCCGAACGTGCATGTTTTTCATCTGGCAATTTTAAGCATATCTGTCAGTGTCAACTCATACGGTTGAAAATTCAAAACGTTGTATACAAACGGAACGGAAATTCATACAAAATATAAAGTAGATAAAAAATACTTCTTGACTTATTACTGTTTGCTTGTGAGAAAGATTTTAACTAATTTAAGTCAATATGATTAAAACCAAGCCATGGACCGGTGGTACTGACGAAGAATACGAAACTCAACATTTCGGTTTTGGGGCCCAACGCCTTAAAATAGCGGTGCGACAAATGGTTGAACAAAAAATAACAAACGGTGTCAAAGATATGGAATCTTATTTGCAACAATCGTTGGATCTCAATGAAACTGATAAACTGACACTAACAAGATCTTGTGATAAGTTGATTCGTTTGTATTGTGAGCGTGCGGGACCGTCTTTGGGGGCTATTGATGAAGAGATAGAACGCATGTTAAAAATCCCACAGAATGTTTTGTTGCCTGAAGATGAAGTTCAACTTGAGCAAGCATCGGATTCAGATTTTGAAAAGTTAAAAGAGGAGGTCGCTTCACTAAGAAGGAGAGTAGAAAGAGGTGCGTTAATGGAAGCCCTACTGTCGGCGGAGGAAGAGGAGCTTGCTTCAGTTGAAAAAGTATGTGAAACAGCGAAGAAAGACATGGAAGCAATTGATTTACTTTGTAAGAGTGTTGATAATGGTGACAGTTTGAAAGTTGTGCAAAGTGAAACACAGTTCTTGTGTGCGAGTGCTCCGTTTTTGAAAAATCAAAGAGACTTGTTTGATTTATGAATGTTTTAGTGTGACTTTTTATGTTGCTGGACACACATGAATCTTCTACTTATTTGTACATTAAAGTATCATGAAATCATTAAGAAATTGTTATTTTTGATGGATTTTAGATAAGAATGAACAAATTTGTTTAAATATAATTAAATGTAACATTATTTTATGTAACTACTTCACAGAGAAAAGTGTTAGCTTTCCCTTTTTTTTAATGAAAAGCTTAATTGTATTTATTGCCTGGTGAGTGTCAACAGTTCACTTTATTGACCAAAAGCACCTCACTTTCAGATGTTTTGATAAAAAGCTACTGTGATATTAGCAGGGAAAAGTGGTTAATTTATCAAGTTTTCTGTGTGTATAGTACATACTTTCAAAACAAAGCAATGTGTCATACACTCACAGACCCATAAACCAAGCCACCCTGCACTTTTTGTATAGAAGTCTTTAACTTTTTAAATACACATAAATTCTAATTCGGAACAATGACAACACCAAAATGATGGCCAGTATGACAGCATCAAAACTTTTTTACTCATAATTTTGATGTTTTAGGCCTTTATACTTCGCATGGAATTGTGTGGTGATTCAATTTAGGCATCCAGGAGTGGATTATCATTTAACCAAATAAATCTTTGCACCTATTTAGCTATTTTTTATTTGTTTGGGAAAACAAACAGTAGTATAAATGCATTAATAAAACATCACAAACAGTCATTTTTATTTTAATGTACAAACAGAACCTCTTACATAAAATTCGCCTACAAACAAGTATCATAGATTAACAGTACTTATTACATCAATTCTAATATAACACCCATGTTACATTATGTTTACTATTTAATATTTTTAATCTCCAAAAAAACTATACAAAAATTGATACATTTAATTTTTATATTCACTTTAAAAATTTATAACTTGGCACATAGAACATGAAATAGTTAATTCTAAAGAGATTCAAAGAGTAAAATTATATTCAAGAAAATAAAATTAAATGTTATATTGTACTAGTTTAGTTGTATCACATTTAAAACTTAAGCTACGGCACACCTATAAATGAAGAGTTTTACTCTGCTGAATAATACATAGCTAAAACGATTTTGATTTTCATTCAAAACCTTAATTGTTGTCTGAGCGAACCCACATTACAATGATTTCAAGCATCACTATCTTTTAAATTGTTCTCTCATGTAATTATTACATTATAGATTCTGTGATCGTGAGGAAACCGGCATGTCCTAGAACCAAAAATTTGAAGGCATGCAACATCTGCCAACCCGCACTGGGGCCGCGTGTTGGATTATGGGCCAGTCCTTCTCACAGAGTGGAGGCTTGTGTCCCAGCATTGGGAACATTATAGGCTGATAATCGTTGATTCATCATCATCAGCCTATAATGTTCCCACTGCTGGGACACAGGCCTCCTCTCTGTGAGAGGGAGTGGGCCGTAATCTACCACGCGGGCCCAGTGCGGGTTGGTAGATGTCACATGTCTTTGAATTTTTGGTTCTAGGACATGCCAGTTTCCTCACGATGTTTTCCTTCACCGTTTTGAGAGCAGTGGTGATGAAATAATTTACACAAAGTAAAGCGCCTGTCTGGGTTCGAACCTACGACCTACAACTCGTAAGTCGCGGCCGATACCACTGGGCCACCACTGCTCTCAATAATCGTTGATTAGATTCTGTGATATATTATGTAATATTACAGTATATACACAATTCATGAGTAGAACACATTATTTATGTAGTTCAGAATTTAGTTATTTTAATCCTAGATCATTGATTTTCTCAATTTATGCGTTGATCAAAACAATTAACAGTAAACAATTGTATAGTTGGTATAGAAGACCTAAATATTTGTTTACAAAATTGTTTTTAAATACTTCTAAAAATGTGAAGAATAATGAAACTAATCAAACCATTGCCAAACATTATTGTAACTTCTCTTCCTCTGTTATAAAATAAATATCATATCAGCATTTTACCTATATTGTATCCTTGCACTTTCCTATTTGGTTGACTCGCTATTTTACGTATCTTTCAAATCAGCTTAGAAACTGGAGCTTGAAAAATATTCTATACACACTGAACACAGTAAGTTATTACCTACGTCAAAATAATGATAGGATAGCCAACTAGCGTCAAAAAAATAAACATTAACTATTCTAAGTATAATTAGAAAGTGAAGACGAAAGATTACGCTCTGCGCAGATGAAGTAGGAGTGGAGCAAAAGATTTTCTGACGACTTTGAATAATACACTTTATTGTTAGTGGTCTAATGTGCAAAGTTGTATGGACGCAGACAAGAAACTGCTCCTGGGAAGTCTGGCGCGGTTGTTTGGACTTTACCGCGCTTGACTTACCAACTGAACTTCGACAAACTTTACTACGACAAGATTTTAATTCGACACTACGGAACTCCGACACGTCTTCATTTCGACAATACTTTAGTTCGAAATGCCTTAAGTCCGACACTACTGTACTCCGATAAAGCGTTTCTTCGACATGACTTAACTAGGAAACGATGCGACTTCGACGACGTGCTACTTCGACAACTATGGTAGTCCGACATGAGTCAATTTCGACATACTCTACTCCGGCATGCTGTACTTCGACAATATCTTACTTCGACGTTATACATATATCTGAGACATCGATGCTTCTTCGAAATTATTCTGCGACAGTAGGGAACAACTAAATTTGTGAAAGATGATATGGCTAGAAAGGGGGTGACTACCGACTACTACTATAAAAAAGGTATAAGTAGTGCTCTTAAATAGAAAGAAAATTAATATTTTTCAAACTATTATAGAGTTAAATAAAGAAAGAACAAAGGAACACAAAAATGAAAGAACTCGAAATATCTGATATTGTCGAAGTACAGCATGCCGGAGTAGAGTATGTCGAAATTGACTCATGTCGGACTACCATAGTTGTCGAAGTAGCACGTCGTCGAAGTCGCATCGTTTCCTAGTTAAGTCATGTCGAAGAAACGCTTTATCGGAGTACAGTAGTGTCGGACTTAAGGCATTTCGAACTTAAGTATTGTCGAAATGAAGACGTGTCGGAGTTCCGTAGTGTCGAATTAAAATCTTGTCGTAGTAAAGTTTGTCGAAGTTCAGTTGGTAAGTCGAGCTATAGAAATCAATATATACACATTTTCTCTATAGTACTTACGATATTTTTATCTCATGCAATGCAATAAATATACAATGTGGAGATGACAATACAACAATAAATGAAAACACTAGCAATACTAATGCATAGGAGTATTTAGGAACCATCCAATAAATCGTAACTTTGAAGTTAAATACATAATTGATTTTTTCTAACATATTAAATAGCCTAAACGTGTAAACAAAAAAGAACACACTTTAAACATTGCGACAACAGCGCGATGTTTTTGACCCAACAAACATATGGCCGAAACCTGAAAAAATTGTATAGGTCAGTGTGCCGGGCACCCCTTTTTTGCAGTTTTGTAAAAAAATTAACATTTGTAGTAAGTAATAACTTCCGCATGCATGACTCTTATGTCTCCAGCACAAGGTATAATATGCATTAGTTCACATTGGGAAATAAAATTTAAGAACAAATTTGACGAAGGTTATTGAACTAGCGAGCTGACAACATGCTGTGTTTAACTGCAGAAGTCTTTAACCTACCGGTGCTGGCTTGTTAACAGCTACATCATGTAGAAAATGTTAAAAATGAAAAATAATGTCCAGTGACTAAACTATTGGATATATTTAATTGAAATTTTGTATGCAGACTGGGAACGTCATTAGGTATACGAGGTTTAATTTATTGTTGTATTGTCATCTCCACATTGTATAAAATGATATCATGGTGTATGAATCTTTATAACATTGTTTATGAGTTAAAAAACTTTCATGCTGTATGAATCTTCATAACATCGTTTATGAGTAAAAAAAACTGGTTTTGTGCATAGCAATACTGTAACAAGTTTCCCTTTTTTTTAAAAGATTAATTTTGTTCACATAATAATCTAAGCACTCAGATCAAACACTTGTTATAAAGATTCTTACAACCTGTGTAATATGACACAACATTCATAATTGATTAATACTGCTTATCACAGATGGTAAATGAAAAAAAAACAACAATTAATACCTAATGAGTTTATGTACAACACTTTAGAATTTATGCTTTATCTTGATTCATATTTACAATTTGTTTTACGCCTAAAACTATACAAATGGATTATGATGTATGTACGTACCTAGTTTACAACACATAATTGATAACAAGTGTTACGTTTTTAAAATCAAACTTAATAATTAAGTTTTAATCTAAATTAAATAAGACTTTCTTTAGTTTTTTAATTCCGTATGACTTATGAAATTAAATTTTTTCAAACTTTTATTTCTTATTGTCTGTCCTAAGGATGAACACCCAGTGCCCAACATTTATATGTATAACTACGAATATATTACAAATAATAAATCATTTTATGTTCACTTTTTTCATACATTAATTTACTTGACTTATGCTGATTTTTCAATCGAGAGATAATTTTTATTTGCGGAATAAAATTGACGTCTGACAGATTTCGTATGGAAGAACTGTGAAAAATTCAAAATTATTCTTCAGATAAAATTATCTGGCGTTGGAAAAATCAGCCGTTATTCGATTTGGTAACATTACCACAGAAATAACATTTAAAAAATAACACTTCAGATACTATTACTAATTCATAGCATAATTCTAAATTAATATTTGGAATGTTTACAATAATACATTGTATGGAAGATATAACTAGAACAAGCGATATAAATAATAACAAGTCTCACAAGAACACAGTTGTCTGTAGTTGTCGACAACTACATAATTTTGTCTTTTGGTGGCACACTTTGTACTAAAGATGTTAAATTGATTATTACAAATATTTCTTTGGTATAAGTTACAAATAGTATATCTACCTGAGCTGAGTTATGACTAATGAGTATTTAACGGTAATCAGTATTGACCACTAGCCTTTTCTACAGCCATGTAATAAATACAAATGTGTCATCGAGAACATAAGGATTGCTATTTCGATATTATTTTATGAAGTATCCTATCTAAGAATTAACAGTAATGTTAATAGTTACAGTAGAATATAAAAACACACTGCAAAGAAATATATGTTTTGAGACAAACAACACGTTTAACTACATAATCAATACAGTGGTACATTTTCTTTGATGTTAACAGAGTATAACCCGAGTTGATGTATGGTAACTCGGGACATCATAAAATCAAAAGCCGCGCCTATTTCAGTAAAGATATGGATTAACTGTATAATAAAAAAGTTCCTTAGCCACTAAAACATGCAAATGAAAGTCTGATCACTGAACTGAGCGTGTGTATAACAAAGCAACGGATTCTGTGTGACGTCACACGTAGGCCGGCGGGCGCGCATCGACGGTTGTGGTGACACGCTTGGCCGCCGGCCCGGGCCACGACCAGCCACTATCGCTCAGTGCTACCAGTCACACTGGTCCACTCCATTCTGTGTTGTCCTGGAAAGAAGTTGGCTATTAGTATTTGGTATAAAGCACTTCTTTCCTTTCTGTCGTATCTGCACGAACTTTACTATGTCGTAGTAAAATTATTAGCCAGACACCTACATGTATGTACCTATGTGTATGTTCAAGTGTCGCCAATCATGAAGGCTACTTTAATGCACCCCAAAATATCAAGTCCTTCAAGATGCTCTAGCTCCATATATGGCTATCCTAAAACATTTATGAATGCAAGGAAAAAGCCAAGATGATAATGGCTACGAGCCGGAGTTATTGGCGCGAGAGAACTGCTTTAGCGGTGACCAATCCGTTTAACGAAAATGAAAACTTGGCCTTTTGTTTCCCGCGATAGAATTGTTTAAGTCTGAGCGAGTCGACACTTCGAACTTGGTCGTGGGCGTGGTTTAAACACATGCTATCTCGTCCAGCTTAAGTTATAGATGATTTTAATTTACTTGTGAAATATTAACAGTCTTTGGGTGTATAGGGCTCTGCGGCGCGTTGGAGTTGGCGTTAGTAGTGAAGTAGCCGCCCGGCCGCGGTCGCAGGTGGCGGTTGTGCATCTCCATCTGCACTATCTTCATGAACTCGATCTGGGCAGCTAGCTTTTGAACTTCTTCCTGCAATTTGGGAAACAAAATATAAGAAGGGGTACAACAATATCTGTACAGCGGTATTGGTTTTGGACGGTGTCAAGTCTAACTTTCCAAGGATATACCCTGTTGTATGAACCTTGTTGAAATCAAGATCCCCGAGAGGAAATCCTCTTCTATGAGCAAGCGGTATTGATATTAATATCATTGACAACCGTCAGTAATCATATATTCTGGAATCCAGAATTTAGAATCTAGACTTGTCTTCCCGCTCAAGCATGAGACTTCAGCAGGATATGCATGAAGGTGACGCCACTCTACTGCATGGATAGACTTGTTGAGTGCATGTTTTTAAAAACTACTATTTCCCTTAAAATATTAGCAGCAAAACAGCAACTAGTGACCAACCAAAACATGATTTTTCAGCTGAAACTGTAACCGACCCTTCGGCTCCTCTTCTAGTTTCGGCCGAAACCGAAACTTATAAAGATAAGAAAAAGTTAGTTCATTGAATGACATTATGCTGCCATTATGTCATTCATATAACTAACTTTTTCGCCGAAAACGGATTTTTTGGCCGAAACCGAACCTTCGGTTGGTCACTAACAGCAATATTACAGACAATAAACAAGGTAATTTTTTTATTTTTATAAGGCATAGATATTTAAGATACTTTAAAGAGGCTTTCAGAAGAAATTTCATAGAATAGGTGTGATCTCATCAGCATAATATACAATAATATAGCAAAATTACGGATTTTCAAGTGATTTTCCACAAATAAATTGCACAAATGTCACTGACAAATGTTTACAAACAACGCCCTCTCTCTTGTTAATGTCATGCAGGCACCAAAAAATCCTTGTAGCACTCATAGTATGTACCTTTAGCTCCTCGTTCTCCTGGTAGAGGTCGGGCGGCTCGTCAGGCACGAGGCCGATACCGTTGAGTGAAGACGAGGCGGGCACGCCGCGCGCGCGCGCTCGACTGTCCCACGTGTCGCCCGTGCCACGGACCACGCGCAAGACCTGGAGATATCAACACTAATTGAAATTAAGTATTGTATTTATTTACTTTTATTGTTTCCATTTTGTACGTCCAGAGAGTAACGACCTGGGGCCAGCCGCCAGACTGATAATGCGACATATTTGTCAAAAAAAAAACCTGTTTAAAAAAAAACCGGTCAAGAGCGAGTCGGACTCGCGCACCGAGGGTTCCGTACCATCATAATTATGTTTTTAAATTTTCGTCGGCGAGGCCTATATTTCTTTTTTTATTTGCAAAATAGTTAGGCAAACGTCATCTAAAACTATTCCAAATTTCAAGTTTATAGCATTAGTAGTTCTTGAGATATCCAACTGTGACAGACGGACAGACAGACAGACTGAGTCGCACCATAGGGGTTCCTTTTTACCATTTTAGTTTGGAACCCTAAAAACAACCGTTAACTTGTCGAAGTGTCAGATTGTGGCCTGTCGGTTAAATTAAATAGGCTGTTGGCCCAGGCCAACAGCCTATTTAATTTAACCGACAGGCAGACAGGAAAGTAAAGGGCAGAGTACAGGAAGCCACCCCAGGGTGGCTTCCTGTACTCTGCCCTTTACTTTCAGGCAGTGAGCAGGACTTCAGTAGTTGGGGGAACATCATGGGGTTAATTGGACATAACTAGTTTCATTGTTACATTGATAACATTCGTTTTATTTACTCTTATTAAATACTTAAAATACTACTCACCTTAGGTAAAAACACTAGCAGTACTGTAGTTGACGTAGATAACTGAGTTCTTATAAACCCAAGAAGATATTTTATATCCGGTCCTGCTTGAGGCAATATTAGTAAACTGTAAAAAAATAGAATGTTGAATAAGCAGAACTTTATGTTGACAACATTGCAGCATTTGTAGCTTTTCTCGGATATGCAAGGGTGGGTAATGCCCACTCTAGAAACTTCTTTGCCCACCCTAGAAAAATTAACAGTATTGAAATACAGTTTAAAGGCATTTTCTACCAGTCAACCTTTTAGTGACGCAGAGACAAACAGTGGTAGGTGCAATCTTGAAAATTTATTTATTTATTTATTTATTAATAACCAACTTATATTGACACTTATAGGTCGTACATTTTGACCAAGATGTAAGGTTTGTGTTGGGCTCTCATTGACTCCCCTAGACAAAATCCCTAGCCGCTCAGCGGCGCTGGAACATCGAAATTCCCCAACGCCCCGCGGCGCACGCGATGACGTATCGCCACGCGCTAGATGGCCGCACTGAACAAAACATTTTTTTTGTTTACTAGTTGGCGACGGGCGTAATCTCAAG
Organism: Amphipoea lucens; assembly: GCA_947508005.1. Lineage (NCBI taxonomy): Eukaryota > Metazoa > Arthropoda > Insecta > Lepidoptera > Noctuidae > Amphipoea > Amphipoea lucens. Next base: position 11,502,582 of record OX382374.1, read on the forward strand.
TTATGTTTTTATTAGAGCATATGAATGTCCCTTTCGGGTGGTATTAAGTGTTTGTTGACATTTCGTCTCTAATTTATTATATTTATTGGTAAATATTGACTATGGCTGAAAAAAAAAAAAAAAACATTATGTGAACTTTAAACATTATTATTTCAAAAAGTAAATCGATACCATATGTATTTTATGGCTTTTATTGGTGGAAGGGTTCTATCTTCATACGAAAAAAAATACAAACACACCTCATAGTAAAAAAATATTAATTTACAGGCATAAAGTTTTTCTGGAACAGATGTTACGTGTGACGTCGCAAATTCACAGACTGACTTTGACAAATAATTTCTTAACCACAGATACATTTTTGACGGCCAGTTTTGCATTTTTTAAGGCAGATATTCTCGATCGTTCAAATAGAAAAGAGAAAACCGATCCAAAACACAGTGGGTTAAAGGGAATAAGCAATAATATGACGACACAGTACTATCACCCCATATGGGGTGATGCGCCGCCAAGCCTGTCAAAATTGTTCCACCCATTTGGGGTGATGCGCCGCCAAGCGGCTAGCTACGCCGATGGACATGGCGTAAGCAATAAATAGAAGAAAAAGGTGTCCTTCACCACAATCTTCACCTGTGAAAACTTCATGAAAATCAATTTTGAGAACGCCAAAAAATAGACATAATAGTTGCCAAGGTCAAAAAAATAGTCGCATTATGATTCCGAAGTTATAGCTATAAGTTGGCGAGGATTGTGTGGTTAATGTCTCCACACAATCCTCACCTCTAGTCAACCAAACGGCTGGGAGTATCAACTTGGTTTCTATTCCAAAAAATAGTCAAGAAATATTCGTAACGCGATGCCAAATCTCGAAAATAGTCATTAAGTGATTCCAGAGAAATAAAGTGCCGTAGTGATACACAGTGCCGAGGATGTTATGCTAAAATATTTGTATGGAAAGTACAATACGGCCTATGAACCATATCCGGTCCGAACTTTGAGCAGAAGGCTGAGCAATTACATTTTTTAGGAATCACTGGTATTCAGCTGCAACCGGTTAGACTAGAAGCCGTCCCCGACATAGTTGGGAAAAGGCTAGGCAGATGATGAGGAATCAAATGGGGCGCGAGTGTGACTGAGTATATAGTAAAAGTGCGCAGTGCTGCACACCCCCACCCTATTTCAAGTTAAATAAATATCAACTTTATTCCAATGACAAATTAAGTTGATTTCAGTGACTAGCACTATTCAAAAAGTTATAAAAATGTTTGAAGTTGTAGCGTAAACTGAACTTTATTATGTAGGAATTAAAGTTATTTTTCCATTCATTCATATTTTTGGCAAATAAATCGCGAACGCACTGTACATGCGCGAAAGTACGGAGAGCCTGGGTTCAGACCGGCCATGAGTCATCGGCCCTATCACACTAATATTATAAAGGCGAAAGTTTGTGAATGTGTGTGTTTATATGTTTACTTATTACTTCTTCATGCTCAAACGGCTGAACCAATTTTGAAAAATTTTGTATGGAGGTAGCTGACACCCTGAATTAACATATACTTTGGCTACTTTTTATCCCGATATTCCCATGGGATCAACATTTACGCGGGTGAAACCGCGGGGCGCAGCTAGTTGTTGTTGTTGTTGTGTGTGTTGTGTTGGCTGTAGTTGTGTTGTTCTTTGCTTACTTAGTTTTGACAAGATATTATAATACTTACTGGAAAGCTATCATGAGAGAGTTGACAGTGAATATATTGTAGATGGCTATGGAGATAAGTCGCGCCTCGTTGTACAGACTCTCAGCGTGACGGACGCGGTAACATACGCGCACGCCCCATAGTAGGAACAGGATTTCACCTGGAAAACATAAATAGTTGCTGAACTGATGGAATAGTCAAATATAGGAAAATCCATACTTAATATTATAAATGTGAAAGTGTCTGTCTGACATGTCTTCACGCTTAAACCGCTGAATCGATTTAGATGAAATTTGGTTATAGAGATAGTTTGAGTCCCGGGAAAGGACATAGGATAGTTTTTATCCCGATATTCTCACGGGAAAGTTATGCGGGTGAAACCGCTGCTGCTAGTTAGAAATATTTTAACATCTGATCTGACAAATATGGTGGACAAGCTATTTCTTTTTACCGGCCATCAATAATAATTGAAATTCACCACTGGATGATGTTACATAATTAATTATAGTTTGACATGATTTAATTAAGTTTGCAATTACCTATTGCTAAACTGTGATCCCACCAATTGTAAGTACACTGCTTGAATTTCAGTCCTTTGTTATCGGTTATCTGTAAACACATAATACATAATAATATTAACTTATTTTTCGAATCTTACTTGAACTAAAAAGAAAAAATAAGCAATCTTGTACCATTTACGTTTTTTTCGGATTGACAGAATAAAATAATTGGCAGAAATTCATTTTCTATAGCTACTTTTTGTATTGGCTTTGCCTAGTATTAAAATTAAGGTTAAATAAATAAAAAATAAACAAATACTTACAACTTCAGCATCAGGTGGTGCAGACAAAGTCCAGGTTCCTAAGTAAACTAGCATGATGAGTAATATCGGTGCCATCCACTGCAGCAACTGCTTGTCAGTCAGCTTTAGTTTGTGAGCTGACTTCACTCGGTATGTTAGAGATACTCTGCAAGTTTGAATCATAATCATAATAACTTAACTAGACAAAATCGAACTAAAAACAAGAATACTACAGTAATTAATTACTAGAGCTTTGTTTATATTTAGGTGGAGCCGAATTTTGTCTTGTTAGATGAGAGTTATATTATTGTGTTTTTGAAAAGTCAGTAATGTTTTAATTTAGGTGTATAATATCTTTTTTTAAACAATAATTAGAATAATTCCCAATCTGTCTTGAACAGAGGAGGCTTGAGTTCTAGATGTTCCCACTGATGTTCCACAGGCCTCCTCTCTGTGAGAAGGAGAGGGCCATAATCCACCATGCAGGCCCAGTGTGTGTTGGTAGATGTCACATGTCTTCGAATTTTTGTTTCTGGGACATGCTGGTTTCCTTACAAAGTTTTCCTTTACTGTTTTGAGAGCAGTGTTTTTAGTTATTTAAATTACATTGTGTAATTCATGCAGACAATCGGAGATATTCATTATTTACCTCCATGTTTTCATCAGAAGTGCAGTATAAGTGATACAGAATCCCATGTGCCGAGTCCATTTTGTGGCAATACATGAGTATCTATCCAACACTGGGAATATAGCTGCCATCTAGAAATAAAAAAAATCATAGTTTTAGTTCATATTTTAATCACATTTAGCACAATGCCTAAGCATTTTGCTTATAATTAATGGAAGAAAGTTTTGCATCTTGAAATAATCATAAGTAGGCTATCTATGAACCTCCTAAACATGGATTTGTCAGACAAGTTTTTAGTCTTTGCCTACCAATGAATTTAATAACATAAAACAAATGAACAGCTAAAAGTAAACTTGCAATTAAACCCACGCAAACAACATACTCACTTCCATATACATGATAGCGCATCCGAGAAGTGTGATGGATAGGAACACGGGACTGGCTACACGAAACACCTTCACTCTGCGGTGGTGACGAGTGTAGATGGTCAAGCAGACTGTCATCACGGCACAGCTTACCGATATCACCAGTAACGATATCCTGAAGAGTTAAAAATAATGAGATAAAGTAAATGATAAATAATGACACTCAATTGAAGACAAGTTTAATTTTTATAGCTATTCACTGAATAGTATTCAGTATATAAGGCTACAGTAAGGTAGGACGCCCTCAGGTTAGTCAGAGCGACAATCTTCGCAGGGTAGCTGGTAGCAGCTGGATGAGAGTTGCCGAGAATCAAGCTAAATGGCGTGCAATTGGAGAAGCCTATGTGCAGCAGTGGACTGCCGTAGGCGGATTATGATATAAGGGTAGTCCAGGTGTTGCCGAAATAACATTCTGGCAAATGACAATTTCATACGAAACTTAAGTTGTCCAATTTATTTGTTTCAATAACATTTCCACACCCCAGATAGAGCAGTGTTACTTGGCAGTAGAAATAAGAAATTCTAGTGCAATTTATATCTTCAGTCGTCACACGAAGATCACCTTCATAAGGAAGGGGTCTTCGACTAACTATTGCTCTTCTATTCTTTGGTATTCTTACCGGAATGGCCAGTTGTAAGTGGCAAGACATGGCTCCGGTCCATGACACGATTCGCAGCCCGGCTGACATTTCAAACACTCGTATGGCTCGCTCCAGTTTTCTAAATTGTTTTCTTCGTATTCTTGGTATGCAACTGGAAGAATGCAATAATTAAAATAAGTTTTACGTTCCTACAATTTTGACAACACATGTAAATCATTTGCTGGCGTCAGCTTACCCTACACCTTAATACGGTCAGACGGTCATCTTCACATACACATTTATAATAAACAAAACAAATGAAAGTTTTATAAAAGTAAACAAATGAACTACACTAAAAAATAAAACAACAGCGGCAAAGGCAAGCGCGCCGGTTCTTTTTCTTCTGTCAAATCGAAAATTGACATTTTGACACTTGCTAATGCTCTATGTTGCCACAAACGTCAAATCATAACAAAAGCAAAAGAAAAAAAATGCATGGTCGATCTTTGATTGATATAATTTCAATTTGTATAAATCCCAAAATAAAATACACTTTCTTATTGTGTATTTGTGTTGCCAACATGCCGATGACGTTTTTCCGAAATGTAAAAATTCGGGAATTTTCCACGAACATATATTTTATTTATGTATAAAGAAAAAAACGCAGTGTGACTTACCTTCAACAAGGGATCCATTATATCCTTCACGATGAAGTAACGAGTAGTAGCCGGGGCGGCATCGGCAAATATACGATCCTCTCGCCCAACCAGCGTGCCGTACACTCATCTCTCTGTTTGGTCTGTATTCACACTAGACAAACAAAATAATCAAACGATGTTCTAGATAGATAAATAGATATTCCGTTTTAATAAATAAATTAAATTCAAGGTCTAGGTACTCACGTAAGTGGTTTCGTTAGGGCATTTGTGTGTCCCGTGAAAGGAATATATTTGGTTATCATTATCATCTTCAGTATCCGCCTCGCACTGATTTATTTCCAAGCTAGATATGTCTATGTCGAGCGAGACGATACCTTTCAATCTGTAAGAGGGAAATATATTACGGTCATGTTAGGTATATTGAGAATTGAGATGGTTATTCCAATGCGGGCCAAATAGGGTGGGCCAAACTAATGTAAAAGTCAGGATTTTGGTTTATTATCTCACGGCTTTCCTATATCTCGCTAGTCGGTTCTGGAGGTACGGTCAGCATCAAAAGTTGATTAACACTTCAGTTTTTTTAATCTTAGTTATTGAGCAAAATATTTGTTCCAAATTGCAGCAGAAGAAATTTTTTAGAATAATGTATTCTTGTATATTATGTGAAAAGCTAAAAATCAGTTTATTGAAAAAAGTTGTTTTCAATTTAATAACATTTAAAAATGATAGTGTTAATCGACTTTTGATGCTGACTGTACCTAGTCGATTTATGTTAATTTTATTATTAATTATAATGTTCAGAAGGATTTGGGTGAGAAAAGGCAAGACAGTAGGTGTGCATGATGATTCCAGTAGCTAGGTAGCCTGACATTTTAGGTAGGTACTCGAAACTTTGCTGGTAGAATGTGCCTAGAGGGTGTAAGGATGGTCTTTCAGTAACAGAATGTAGTTTTGGGATGTGATAGTCTAAAGGAAAAATAAACTGATTGTTTGAAGCGAATTGGAGTAAGGAACGTAGAGTTTACAGTCCCTAAATCTTTAACACGAAGAAAATAGGCAACAAAAGATAAATTTATATCAAGATTTTTAGTTAGGTACTTACCCACGAATAGTAGAGACAGGCACAGTGTAAGATAACAACCATCGTTTTGCTTCGCAGCTGTAGTAGGGGTATGTCCACCAGCCTTCCATAGTGGCACCAGGCGGGGATGGCATAAACTTTGGGGACCGTAGCGTTTCACTTTCATGTGCTGACACATACCTGAAATCGAAGATAATTATTTTTACAATTTTTAAACCTCATTCATTAATGGTCAACGAGAGAAAACTTTGTCAGTCCTGAATTACTTGTGGAGGCAAAATCGACTATAATTATGTAGGTATGCCGAATTTAATTCATTTTTTGATAGGTAGGTCTCTAACTTCAAATCCCTTTTCATCCGAAATCATCACATCTACTTTTAACCACATTTTTCACATTATCCACAATATAAAGTAGGTATAAGTATTAGGTAATTATTGGAAGGCAAAACACTACCTGTTCATGCCGTCAGATTAAGTAATGTGTGTTCCTACCACGGGTATTCAGCATCGGGCTGTTTCTCCAGCTGCGGAGACACAACGGCGACAGGGTCCGCGGTGCCGTATCTCTCCCAGGCCACGGCGCTGTTGACCACGCCGTCGGCTCGCAAGGCCAGCGCTCGTGCCGCCACCGCCCGCTCCGAGGGACTCGCGCCTAACACCAGGCCTTGGGACACCGCCATTAGGACTTCTGTGGGTAACAGACAGCAAATCATGATTTAGGTATTTATTTTCGTCATAAAATGTGAGCACTTTGGTTTGAGAAAGCAACTGTTCAAAAATATTATGGTTAATTTTGCAAGGCAATTTTATCAGACACGTAAAAGCAAAAAATATTGATCGTTAATTTCAAATTGATATTATCAGCCAATCAAGCTCCAACTTTGTCTGTGACCCCAACACTTTTTTTTTTCAAAAAATGGCGCACGGACCACGCAGTTTCTTTGGTTTTGGGTACCAGGCAGGAGTAAGGTTTTTATTCGGTACAAGTCCAGCCCTGTTCTGGCTACCCCAAAGTGATCGTCCAGAAGAAACTTCCGATTCTGCCAAAAAAAAAAAAACAGAAATTGAGTAAGTAGGCGTCTTGAAACGTTTAAGTTAGGATTTCTCCTAAAACATTAATATATTTTGATTCGTTTGTTTGATTTCTGGGGTCGTCAATTAATTTATCGGCGGCGCCGAATCAAATCAAACAAAATTGTTTAACGCGCGCCGCCGCCGCCCGCCGCGGCGGTCCCTTTCGCCCTTCGTTGAACGCTTGTTTATCGAGACTTGATCGTACACCAAATTTTGGCTTTTGTGAGAATATCAACGGGAACAGCCAGAAAACTTTTAATTTTGGTATCCTTTAGTAGATAGGTACCGCCTGATGCTTTAATAAACCTATATTATTATTATTACTTCGCTATTCCGGAAGCGGTGCTTTGCTCTCCAGTACGACAATTACAGTCTAAAGTTCAGGAAAGCAACGTATAAATTCAAGGTCAAGGTACTTTACTGCAAGAATTTTACTCCCATCACGCAGGGTTCAGTGGTCTATCTCGATGATGGCCAAAAATTGACGAACAACGTTACCATGCTCCTGTTCGACCAGTGGCTACTGCGTGCACAAGACCCAGTGTTGATTCTAGATGCGAGTAATGCTTACATTACGTAAGCACTACTCGTATTTTGTAGTCACAGCTGTTGGACCGGTGAGGTTTGCCCTGGCTCTAGCATAGTCCTATCGTGCGGCGTGGAGCGGTGCCTATAGCGGCTCATACCGGTGTGTGAAACACAATGCTCCTGTGGCACCAGTAGCTACTGCGTGCACTAGACCAAGTGATGATTCTAAATGTTCTGTAAGCATTACCCGCATTTTCAAGTCCTAGCTGGTGGAGCAGGTTAGCCGCAAGGTCTGCTCTGGCTCTAGCAGTGTCCCATCTTGCAGCGTGGAGTGGTGCCTTTAGCCGCCCATACCGGAGTGTGACGCATAGCGCTCCTGTTGCACCAGTGGCTACTGCGTGCACCAGACGTAGTGACGATTCTACATCTTCCTGTAAGAGAAATTCATTCCAGTAAAAATAAACGTGAAGTTTTTCCATTAATTAAAAATAGCCTAAGCACTGCTTGAATTTCCCGAAACGTGATATTTCCGTCCAAGGAAACAAAGAAACCTACTTATTCTGGGAATCTCACACCGCAGTCAAAGCGCGAGTTTTACCTTTTTCAAGAGATTTAAATGTGATTTTCCTGCCCTCTGCTTGCAAAATCTCACAAAGAAGAGAAACGGCTGAAAATACCTAAATATTATTGTAGTAGACGCCTTGCTTTTCAAGTAAATTAACGAGTATTGATTAGTTACAAAATTTCCCTTCAGAAATGTTGAGCCTCAAAAATAACAAGAACTTTTACTGTTGCCACGCCGAACAAATAACTCACGGCAAGGATTTGTACCTTTGAAGTGAAATGTTGAAGAACCAAGAGAAGGGTCGTGGATCGTTAATACATTTAGGTACCTTAAACCCTTATTTTCGACATGCTACAAATGAGGATGTGAAGGAAACATTCAACTTTCTGGAAGCTTAAGAACTTGCAATAATTTTGTGAGAAAGAGTAAGTTAATCCATACTATCCATACTAATATTATAAATTCGAAAGTAACTCTGTCTGTCTGTATGTTACCTTTTCACACCTAAACCGCTGAACCGATTTAGATGAAATTTGGTATAGAGATAGTTTGAGTCCCGGGAATGGACATAGGATACTTTTTATCCCGATATTCCCACGGGATCGAGACTTATGCGGGTGAAACCGCGGGGCGCAGCTAGTAATAATATAAAGAAGCGATCTAGGACACATTCGATGCAAGTAAACACGTAAAAAATTCTAAGTTAGTGCCGTAACCATAACATCGCAATCGCAAGTCATACAGAAGGCAACTTAATGTTTCAACACCACTTTGAATCACCCTAAACCACAAAAATAACATTCGCAAGAATACTAATCCACCTTTCATTCAAATTCCAAACAAAAAAATCCAAATCATCAAATCAAATTCATCAAAAATCATCAAAAATTTCATTCAAATTCCATTCCAAACATGTTTAACATGATCCTAAAAGATGAGCACGAAACTTTACAAAATTGAATTCAACTTGTTGAATGTTTTTGTGGGAAGCTTTTGTTTAATAAAACATAGCACAATATTAATGTCGCCGGCAACAGAAAGGGTTATATTTGCAACAGCGGGACTTGTATGGGACAAAGGCGATAAGATTTATGTCCGTTGTAATTTCAACAATAACACACGAGACAAACATATTTTACCGTTTTCCGCCTTCCTGTAGGATTAGGTCGACACGACTCTAATCTCATTTCGGGATCACCCATAACATTGGAAGTACGGAGCAACAAATAATGTAATTATTTTTCTATTACTGATATGAGAGGTTTTGTACCGCCACATCGAATCAATCTTCAATAACTATAATGCGAGTATTTTTAGGATTGCGCCCATTGACTTCGACGGAGAAAAGTAAATGAATGCTGAAACACCAGAAAATAATGAATGAAAATCTATTCAAATGACAAACGTTTCTTATCATAAAACAAATCTGGATTCCATAAACTTGAATTAGAGTAGGAACTACTGGCACTTCTTGACGTTGGTCTTAGCTGTTTGAGCAAAGCCTTTGTTAGGAAAATATCCACTTAGTGGGCAGAATCATATCAGCTCTCGCCAGCCAGATGCAACCGCATTGATGACACTTAGGTAGGTTCCTACCTATTAGTGGGGAAGTAAGTACTTACTACATTTGTGATCGAAGGGCAAGCGACAGTACCTAGCTATAGGATGGCAGGGACATCGATGCGCAAACTGCAACCCTGAATGCAGCACATGATTCAACCCTAGCAAAAAAAAATATCGTAGGTTGTGAAAAAAAAATCTGGTGTTTCATAGAAAAGTGCAATACCTACGCAGTCAAAATGTATGGAGCAGCATTTTTTTTTAAATAATCGACGAAATATATCAACGCATTGGAGTTCAGAATCATGTACTCAATCTCTGTTTACCTCTTCAAAGACACAAAAACTTACGGCAATATGGAAGATAAACATATCAATAGTAATATTTTCTAACTACCTAATTAAATAGAGTAAGTATCATTAATCAATATAAAAAAGTTTCCATCGACACATAGAACACTGTTTCATTAGTATTATTATAACAATAAAGCCACTAAGAAATTAGACGATCGAGTTTCCTGAAGGTAAGCTTTCCAATCATTACGTCACTGTTCTATCAAAGGCACGTGTCTAGTTAATTAAGTATGACATTATGTAAGTGTTACTTCAAATTGGGATGCCACATTTGTTTCTAACGAGTTTTCAACGATCCACAAAGTCTTCGCTTCTTATTTAATTAAGCATCCCTAGTTTTGGGAGAATATTGTTCCCTGTTTTGGGGATGTTTTATGGTTTGTATGGTTTCGTTTTTTATTTTTCTCTTTTATTGGGCATCATCTGCCTTGCGTATTTCTAACTATTTTTGGAGTAGGTTTCCAGTCTAACCGGATGCAGCTGAAACCAGTATTTTACGCGGAGCAACTATTTATCTGACCTCTACAAACCAGTTACTTCGTAACACCATACCCCTTGGTTAGACTGGCTATCAGACTTTCGGGCTTCTGACGACACGTAACGACTGTCAAACATCCACGAATGACAGCCGGGACCAGAATCTCGGTATGTAAAGATGACACCCATCCACGGATCGACCGCGGCAAGCGTAGCTTAGCCTGATCGATCGATCCACCCCTCCTCCCTTTTTTACCTATATCGGTACCCGTTTGAAACTACCTAAAAATGCTTGAAATGTTAGCTCTCTCTAGAGACCTCATTAAACGATATTGATGTGTGCGTACTTACCTACTATTAATTAAATTAGAAAATTCTTAAATTTCGGGCTAACCTTTTGTTTATTATTAACGTTGTGTTTAAAACATCCGTGGTTTAAACCTATTTGCTTGTGTTTTGTGCTAAATGAGTATTACTTTAATAGGGTTTTTCTTCAAGTGACCTCTGCAATGCCACTGACAACGTCGTGGAAGCGCGGAATAAATAGTGGAAGTGGCTAAGTTTGGGCCAACAAGATCTAAAATACAGTCGTGCCAGCGACACGATGAAGAAGAGTGTTTTATACCTACATCGACCTGAGATTTTAATCATCCAGCTTTTACAGCGTTAAGAAAAAGATCTCATTTTAAAACTCTGTTAATTAATTCCCTACCTAATAAAAGTGCTGCATTTTGTGACGTAAATGATTTAAAGCAGTGCGTTCTCTCCTCTAAACTCTAAGCAAAACATGTTAAAGAATTTAATTCGAAACGGTCGGCCGTCATGTTCTCAATTTAATTTAAAACCGTCCACGAAGGAAGCTGCTATCGGGCATCGTGAAAGCCATTGAGAAGCCGTACATACCTACTTCAAGTAGAGAGGAAGATTGCAGCGCTGTAGCGCTTCAACTGTTAGGTATTGTGCAATATTTTATACTTAATTCACCTAGTATGACAATGGGGTATATTACATGAGACTTAAACATAATTGGGGAAGTGTGGGTGCACAATAGCTACACCTCTGCCTAACCCTTTAGAGAATACAGGTGTGATGTTATCTTATGTTAAGTTCACCTAAGCTTACTACTTCCTACTGGTACCTGGTACCTAGTAGTTTACTCTTGTTAGTACTGTAATCACAAAGGCATGACGACAAAACTTATAAATAACTAAATCTTTCCACCGTGTTCTATTAATACTGTTGGATCTGCATAAAAGCAACTTCAGCAGGTGAGGTTGTGAATGTGAATAAAACGGTAGCGCAAAATCAGTTTGATTAAGATGTTAATCCAGCTATAAAATCAGAGCGTCTTGCCTGTAAAGTGTTTTAGGTTTGACAACGAAGGCGTTTCCTTCAAATGCCGCGTTCTACATTTTTAGAAATTCAACTTGGTAAAACCATGGATAAAAACGTCCGGTTCACCCACCATACACCAAAATATCCAAATGAAACGTACCTACTGTTAAATCGGATGCTTCCACCGAATATTTGGTTACACAAACCTCTGAGAAGCCAGATAATTGGCAAGCTACATAATGACGTATCGAATTCACTGGCATAATTATATCTACCAGCCATAATTGGGTGTTAAGGTGCTCCTTCACCTGGAGCGTTCGCCTGTAATGTAACATTTCAGATTCGATTTTGAGCATTACTTTACAATACCTCTCCCTGATTGACGAGCATTAGCTTGTATTTTGAGCATTTAGTTGTTTCCACAATGTCAGACGAAGTGATCGCTGTGCTGAGCGCGGAAAAATTAATTCAACATTGTTATTTAGGAAAAAAACAGAAGAAACGATATTGGTGCCATGAATTATTTCAAAACCGATGAAATACAGGCAGTTTGGATATTGTACAAAGAATCAACCAACCCATAAGTAAACTTAAAATGTTTATAAGAACGTAATGCACGAATCTGTAACATTACAGGTTGCGCACTGTTATGCTCGTTTCTCCTCCCTCACTGATTTATTGCTCGACTCTGTAACGTTACATTACAGGCGAATGCTCCAAGTGATCCCGGGAGCACCTTAAGGTACCCCCTTAGGGTCCTATCAAAATAAGTGCTATTACTCCGTTCAGCTCAGTAGTATAACCAGAGATAGGGATGTAAAATTTTGGATATCCTGCACCCCGATTGCGTAACACATTTTCCTAATCCATAGCTTCAATACGTTTAAAAAATACGTCTGCTCGACAACGTAAAAAACGCAATGAATGTTGTCGAATTGTCAAAATTAAAGTCATTGCTATTGTTAGTGTGCTACGTAATTATCCTGCTGAACTCCTTTGATGTAAAAAATTCAGCACGTTTACATATTTTGGAGCCGTATAAAAAAATTGTCATTGATACAAAATATCATAGGTAGGAACCAATCATGGACGGTTTAAGAATGAAAACGGTGTTTATTAGCATTTATTGCTTCTATTCTTTTGGTATTGGAAGAAAAGGTTATATCCGTAAATAAAACATGTTTTTTATAATCGATATATTTGGCACAGTAAGTTCCTCCAAGGTTTACTTTTGAGATATTTTAAAAGTACAAGACCCCTTATTGAGGACCTATTATGAACAGTTAAATTCTTATAATGGACACCCATTCATAAACAGTATCTAGTCTTGGACACCTAGTGTTGAACACTATCTAGTCTTGGACACCTAGAACATTTTATTTATTTTCTTTTCTTGCTTTAGTTTTTCTCGTAATAACTGTTTTACTTTTCTTTCTTTTGCAAGTTTTTCTTTTTCTTCTATCTTTTGTTTCTTTTCATTTTCTTTTTTTTTTTCTACGTATTCTATGTAGGGGTCACTGGTGATAGCCGACGGCAGTCGTTCCTTGATACGGCGTTTTTTAGTCTCTGAGTCTCTGGTTCGGGCCAGTACAAGCCTCGTTTAAAAGGTAATGGAACATCACCAATTGACGTAGTTATAAATGTGGATAAATTGGAAGTTAAATTGGTTTTAAGCGGTGGTACTGGACGTGGTTGTGGTTGTGGCTGCAACCGCGTTGGAATCATCAGCAATAGGCGGCGCACTGGGGGATTGATGAGTTCCAAGCGGTGGTGTAGACATTGTTGATAAATCTGGTGAATAATCTCGTTTGGGTGCCATATTATTCGTGGTAATAAGAAAGTAGCGGTAAAGATTGGAAGTTACTTTATAAATCACCAGTCATGAACATCCAATCTTGAACAGGGCTGTCCATCATTGGGTATTAATGTAATAATTTCAAATTATTAAGATAAAATGACTAGTCTCCCTTTACACAACCAGATAAAAACTAAACATTATGAGAAACACAAAAATCCAATGTTGGACAGTACTGTCCATGATTGGGTAAAGACACATTTAAGTTTCCAGTCATAAACACTTAAAAAAATAAATACTTATTTGAGAACTGGCGATGAGGTTTTGTGCAAACATGCTGCTCAGGTTAATGATGAATCATTAAATAAATCAAAAAACATTCACAATATAATGTAAAGTTTTGAAAATGTCAATATAGTAACCCACCTGCGTTACGATTCTTCTAATAAAACGGTTTTTTTTTAAATTGGTTTTAGTTGCACTCACGTGACCGTAGATAATATCGAAACAATATGGCCGTCACATGTCAAAATGAAAAAATCTTGTCCGGATATCCATAAAGTTCATAAAAAATCTTGACATGGTAAAATAAAAGTTAGGGTTTGGTTAATTTTGGCATCTGGGTTTGAATATGTCCATTATTACACTGTCCAAGACTGGTTCCATTACCTTACCGTAACATTTATCCAGACTAAAGCCAAGATCTATAAACGTTACTTATCTCGTACTTTGGCCAAGAAGAGTACTTACTGTGACTGTCGCACAATTGTCAAACTACAATAACAGACGGGAAAATGTCTAAGTCAAAGCTCGTGCTAAGTAACGTTTATAGATCTCGGCCTGAAACTATTACAAGAGCTGCTCTCTGGTAGATGAGATCTGCCGGAGTGCTGACATTTGTCCATACATAACGCTACTTGTTTACTATAGTTGATGTACTTCAGATGTTTTTGCTAGAAACTGCTGTAGCTATGTATAGTTACTGCTTCCTAGAAGATAGTTATAGCAATATATTGTGTCTAGCAACACTTGTAGATGCTTCAGATCATTAAGAGTTTACTATTATCGTAAGTTCTGTCTATCCCTCTGAGATCGCCTTAGCTAGCTAGAAAGGCGAAGCACGGAATATTTACAAACAACTATTTCTTAAAATGATACGGTGAGGTGATTATTATATACGCCTTCAGATCACCATAAAACAAGTACAACGATTCCTGAACAAGGTAGGTACCTGCGTGTTTTTATCTACTAAAACAAATGGTAGCACTGTCCTTAATTTTTAGAATGTACATAAACCGTATTTAAGAAAGATGTTGACATAAAAAATAGCCCAGCTCTCCGCAGGTTTCAGGGAGCTTTATAAAAACCCTTTTATGCCTATTTTGATGTACCTACGCAGACGCACCCCTCGGGCAGTGATAATTATTGACGTAAACCCGATGAACCATTGGAGGTAGGAGATATATAATTATACCTACGCAACGCCAGCCTCATTGGGGAAGGGGCGATCGTTAGCATTTCAGAGTCGCAATGGTTTGCGTCAGTATGTAATATCTGTTGCATTTGTATGAATTTTGCAGTTGCCGTCCGTGTGATTAATTGTTCAACTGATTGGATGGGATGTTTGTTTGTGTTTCATTTTAGGTTGGCAGTTAGTTAATTAATTTGTAATTAAGGCTTTATAATGAATATTTAAATTAAAAGCATAAAAAACCCTATATTCTGTCTGGCAATGAATTTTTTGGTGATCCTCATCTAAAAATAAACCGGGCGTCATCAGGATTAACAGTTTTTGTTTTTAATCACTATAAAATAAAAAAAATGACTCGATGGTAATTTAAAAATACCCAACACAATACCGATTTTAATCGAATTGATTCCCTCGCTTCATTTAAAAATCAAAATAGTTTGTTAATGAACGTTCGCACCTATATTCTAACCCTTTCAGTAAATATAATGGCTTTATAATTAAAACATCGATAGGGTGCAATACAGCTTGCCACGTCGTACGGCTATAACCCAATTTTATGCTCTAACGAATGAACACGGCTTTTATTACGATGCAGGTGTGAAAATGGCCCCAAAAGCTTTATCAGTGTCATGCAGAATTTCGTACTGAAAACTTCATTTACAGTATCAGATCGTAAATAGAGCACATCGAGTTTTAGTCGACTTTTTAGAGCGTGATATCTGTCAATGATGGTTTGACTCCAGCACGCTTAGCACGACCACAATAGCAACGGGTTTTGTCGACGGAAAAATAGACAAAATTACAGATTGTAGAAAGATTTCTACCGTCTTAAGTATGGCGATGAAGAGAAGAAATGTTTCTATTCTGCAGTCGACAAAAGTCTAAAATGTCAAGCATGACGACCAATTTTTATTTTGACACTTGAGGGTAGAAATATTTCTTTTCAACAAGTGTCAAATAGTCTACATCGCATTGGACTTAGACGAGGATCTATATTGATTTTAAAATTTGCTCTGCGTTGCTATTGAAAGAATAAATGTCTTTGTCTTCATAGAAACGCGAGCCTGCGGGTCGCCCCGTGCTCGGGTAGAAGAGATGTCGAGTTGGATAGAAAGAACTTTGTCTATTCTTGGTAGAATAGAGATAGAATTGTTCATGCTACACGAGCTATATAGTAACTTAAGTAACTCCCGTTTTGGACTGGTGGATGGGATTTTACAGTGCAATACATTTGACAATAGGTTTCAACTTCCACAGGTATTATTATTTATATGTGACGTGATGTGGTACTATGACGTGAAAAACAGAGAGTTTCTTAGCTAATAATACAATTCAAAGTCTAAGTTTAAACGTAGCTACGTTATAGTGAAACCAAGTGTAAGTTACAGCCAACATGTGCCACACAGTATGCGACCAACGGCTTGGATACATCCAAATCGTTGGTTGCATATTGGGTTGGTTTCACATAAATGCCCTCACAGACTACGGTGCGTTATTGCTGAAACTTACAACACCTAAGAATAATTTCGTGTGCCCGTTGTCCAAAATATCATTTATTGCGTAGTAAGTTACTAAGGTGTAGGTGACTTTTATGTTGAGTTAGTAGAGCAGTTTGTGAAGGAGCTTGTCCGGGGAAGTAGCGTCCACAACAATACCTCTTTCTGCCACCAAGCAGTGTTTCTGTGCTCCGGTTTGGAGTGTACCTGTCTCTGAGATGGCCCTGGTAATGTTTCCCATTTCCGATATCATGAAGAAGGTATTAGCGTACCCGGTAGGTGGTAGTGTTTGCAGCTTCCGTGGGTGGCAGGGACAACAGCGCGAAGGGCAGCAGCAGCGCACTGGACATGCGCCGCGGCCCCCCCATCACTGCCCACCATTCGCGCGCGCACGCGCCTTCCTGCAACAAAGCATTGAGGTTTGAGGTGGTATACATCTATTTATGGACCAAGACCCAGGGTTCCGGATCAGACCAAATAAAAAGCAAAACAAAAGTTTCATACGCCTCCCCCCTTTCAGAATTGACCGATCGAACCGAAGCGATAACGCCTTATTGTTATAGTAAAAGCACAAAATACTAGAAGAGTAAAATTATCTTGTTTTTCCTACGATTTTCAACGATTGAGCCTAAGGCACTTTGGTCAAACATTCTTCTGCTGATCATCAAGAAAAAAACCGGTCAAGTGCCAGTCAGACTCGCGCACCGAGGGTTCCGTACAAATTTGTAGGTATGTACATGACTACAAATTTACGGTTTTCGGATTTTTTCCTTTACTTGTTGAAATTGCTTCTTGCCAAATTTCATGATTCTAGGTCAATGGGAAGAACCCTATAGGTTTCGATTCCCTTCCAAGTGTCAAAATATGCGGCATAAACGGAACATAAACGCCCGTATTATTTGATTGCGTTGACTTAAAAGTTTGGTTTTTTCACTGCTTCAAGGAATTACAGCCCTAAGTATTTGATATTAATTTCAACTTGATGTTCCACGCGTTCCTGAGAAAAAGGGTTTTGACAGACGGACAACGAAGTGATCTTATAAGGGTTCCGTTTTGCCTTTTGAGGTACGGAACCCAAAAAACAGGTCGGAAACACGTCACGTGACACGCCTGTAGTTATTTTATTAATTATTTTTGTACCTTTTTATTTACATCGATTTTCATAAAGAGAGACACAGTCGGAAGGTACACTTTTTTTTTAGGTTTAAAACCTACAACGCAATAGATAAAACCTCTTTAAATCTATTCCGTGGAACGTACTATACGCATTACAATCGGAGATCATCAACATAATTATACTTCCGTCACAAAAATTATACCCATCAAATAAACAACCTCCCTTTTCGGCTTTTTGTGTACGATCATCAAAAGTTTGCGTTGCTGAAAGATTTATATTTCACCCAGCGCTATTTATCACGGTGACGGTTGGCACATAAAATAAATGGCCGCTGCGACGCATTTCAGGTGGCGAACACGCGATGGCGAAATTTTGAATGTGGAAAAAGACAATCTGTTTCTTGTGTGTTCTTTTATTGTTAAAACAAGCTTGGCCTATCCTTTTAGTTAAAAATTATGAAGGGCCTACCTGTTTATGTGACTAGTTATAGAACATACCAGCTACGATTACTGTGTAATGTACATTGTACAGACACCAGGACATCAAGCTACTACAATCTGTCAAAGATTTTCAACTTTATAGCTAAAGTATAAGGTTCAAAGTTGATTGGGAAAATTTGACAGTTTCGGGTAGCTTGATGTGCTGGCGTCTGTACTTACTCTCTAGATTAAACTTCAATTTTTTAAATCAAAAGCAGGTGCGGATTGAGAATGGTAGAAAGAATTCTCACGTAATGTTTCAAACATACCAACGTCACAGCCAAAGATTGTTCCATCATTCTCATACATTTTGTTATTATTTCCTCAAAGAAAATGTGTCAATCACCCGCAAATAACTTATTCTCCAACAGTTATACGTGGGCGTTGTTTCCCAAACAGAGGTCTCAAGTTTATTACGAGTGGCTCCATTTCACTTTCGTGACAGCCGATGAAGTTTTGCTCGGGACTTGTTTACTACTTTGGTATAGGAGTGTGGGTTTGACTATAGTACGTAGTACTATTAAGTATTCTGTAACTATAGTCGCGTAACTCGCGGGTAACTATTTATGGTATTTCATAGCTTATAGTATGGCTAGTTATGTTGTTTTGAAATCTGAAAACGTGGAAACCCCAGAGAGAAACAACTCGTCCTCAGTGGAGCAATATAGCTAGAGAACTTGGTAACTAATTTAACATAGACTAGAACAAGCTAAAGAGATAGTAGAGTATATCTATCTGGTATTTATATAGAGTAATTAGGGGCTTGTGGCTAAGAAATAACAGCCGCATGTCGCGGTTGGTGCGCGGATGGGTAACCCTCTTTACATACTAAGACCGGGCCGTGCCTTGAAAAGCACGGTAAGCCATTGGTCCCGGCTGTCATACGTAGATCTTTGACAGTTGTTACGGGTCGTCAGAAGCCCGAAAGTCTGACAACCAGTCTTACCAAGGGGTATCGTATTACTCAATAAGTGGGTTGTGGAGGTCAGATAGGCAGTCACTCCATGTAAAATACTGGTATTCAGCTGCATCTGGTTAGACTGGAAGCCGACCCCAACGTAGTTGGGAAAAGGTTAGGCAGATGATGATTTATATAGAGTAATAAGTTTTTCGGGCTCTTTATTATTACAACTATTCATAAAAACTTACGTAACTACGACATAATCATAATCGCTAGTAAATCCATCATAAATCAAAGCATTTAAATGTTATGTTAGTTACATACACAAGTTTGTTTTCAAACTTTGAGGTTCGGCCATTAAGCTAGGCCGATGTTGTATCAAATTACCCAGATCAACAAATCTTGAATCCCAAAATCCTTTAATGGGATCAGATTTATCGTTATCCTAAAATATCAAGTTATACATATATTTCGCAGTAACCTGCTTTAAAGGGCTCATTTTGTTTGTAACATAATTAATGTCCGGAAAACTTTTACATATATTTTAATCATTACCGGCCGGTCTTTTTAGGCATGGGTAAAAGCATAATAAGTTAATAAGTATTGTTTTGTATTGTTTAAAGGGCCTGGTATCCGCGTCTCCCCGGCCAAGGGCGTATTTTGGGTACGAAAATTTTATTTCGTTTTTATTCAAAAGTAAAAGACGTCACTCGCATTATTATTTGTTTTAAAAATTTAATCATCGTCATCCACAGTCCGACTTCTACCACTATCGGACATAGGCCTCTCTGCTTATGCCAAACTCCACGCTCCTGTGCTGAACACATTATCAATCACAATCTGAATCATTTTGAAGGATATTGCTAATCCATTGCTTCATATGTTCGAGAAATTTGACGAAAGAACAACGTAAATAACGCAATGAATGCTGTTAAACTGTCAAAATGAATGCCATTCCTATTGTTAGTGTGTTACGCAATGACCCCGTTGGTCTCATCGATTTTACGAGCTAAATCAAAATGTAAAAGTGAAGAGGATATTGAAAGCAATCCAACAGCAGCACAAATATAGACTAAAACCCTTCCATGGATAGTACATAGCCGATAGTGTTTCAAAGACCCAGCCAATACACACGTCAGTTGGAAAATCAGAGCTTCCACAAGTTGTTCCATAAAACGCGCCATTAGATAACATTGTACGAGGTGCTGTGGTAAATTAAAAAGGGGAAATGGCTCCAGGTGATCGTCGGGTGGTTTGGTATCCAGGTCAGCTGTGTTACGGTCGACCACTGCCTCGGGCGCTTCCGTCTAAAGCCGATCTCTCTTCACGACAGTTTGTGAGAGAATTATTTTTGAGCCGCTTAGACCTTGTCATTTATTTATCGCAGCGGAAAGGTTGGTTTTTGGGTAGTAATGTATATTTTATTTCTGATTTTTATCCCTTATTATTTTGACCCTTCCCGAGGTCAATGAATTCATGTGGGATTCATTCGTCCTGGGACGAAATGTAATTTAGTAATTCGGAGTGGTTAGGACTACACTTAAAAACACTTATCTACCTGTTACGTAAACGCTATTTAGATTTTTTTTTTGCGAAGATGTGATGCATGTTTTCTCCCAAATTGTTATTTTGCTTGTTTGTTTTTTTATGCGTCATGTTTGCCGCAAATAAACGTATTTTCTTTCTTCTTTCTAAATAATGTATGCTCTGCTTTTTGTTTTCTTGATCTTTTGTTATTTTCTGTGAGAATTCTCTATAAAAAATATAATCACATTTTGACCTTTTGATAATATCACTTGGTTCTGAAATTGCCAACCGAACGGACCGTAAACAAAAGTAAAGTGCACCTCCAGGCGTAGATAAATGGCCAACACTATTTGCCAGTTTCCTGGCAATATCATTATCACCCAAACCACACGGTATTTGCAGTAACATTATTCAAAAGTTGAATCTCGTATGAAACGGAATCTCTTGATACTGAGCCAAGTCACATGACAGAAATAATAAAAGCACTTCTGGATACATTCATGACTGTATTTAGTAAAAGGCAATTATTACATTACAGTTCTTAAAAACTACTGTAAACTAAAAAAAACATAACTCGCATAGTACGTAAAAATTTCAGCGTAGCGTTCGTAGCACATCGTAGCGCAGTGCTACGCCGGCTACGCCTATATTTTTCTTTTTTCTTCCATCCTCTTATCGATACCCAGCGGGTGTTATTACCATATTAATATTTTTTATAGTATCTGTTTGGCATTACAGTCAACTGTAAATATTTACTACTATATTATAATATAGTAGTAAATATTTGCAGTTGACTGTAATGTCGAGTCGTTTTGCTATGGCAAAGCGACTCGTATTGAAGTACTCTAAAGTACATAATTCATACACTACCTACATAGAGAGAAACTGATGTCTAAGATAATTTTAAATTCATTGCAAGAGACTCTCAAGTTCTTAACAAAATGAGGATTTGTGTCACTTTCTGCACGGAGCTTTAAATAGCTTCTCAGAAGCTCGGGGTTCTTGTTAAAAGAAACAAACAACAGTGAATTGCTTCCTTTGAAGGAACTATCTTGCGTACAAAGATACAACTATTTAGTATTAGATCGTAAATCTCTTTAAAAATACAGAGAACTGTGTCAAAAGTCAAAAAAGTCAAAGCATTTATTTCAAATAGGCACATAAAAGGCACTTTTGAACGTCAAAAATTATCTTAAAATAGAATTGATTCTAGTCGCCCATTCCAAAAGGTAGTTTTCGTATGGAGAAGAACGGGCAAGAAACTCCACCGTTACTCTTTTAAAATGTTTAGGTACAATATTTTGCATGGGTACATTCATTATATAATAACATGTGAGGACGATGCACCTACAATAAAATTACTATACCACAATAGGTAAAAGAATTAAAAACGAAACCATGACATATAAATTAATTATCTGATAGATACATGGTGCTCACATATTTACAAACATGGTACAAGCAAAACGATTTTAATTAAAAAACAAAATACAAGTAATAAGTCAGGGTGTGAGTAATAAATGTAAAAAGAAAGAATAAAAAAATTTACAATTAAATTAGCAACCAGTTTGATTTTGTCTAGACTCTAGATTGTCCTATGGAGCAGGACCAGCATGTTTCCAAGCGTTCTTATCTTGGATATAATCTTCTAATTTATAGTATGCTTGTTTACAAAGTGTTCGTGTCTGCCCAAAAATGCAATAAAAGGAGATTGATCGATAGTCTGTACGAATCTTCATTCCGGAATGTGGCAGGCCTACATTCCGGAATAAAGATTCTTCACAAAAGAATCAATGTGAACACTAAACCATTAAGAGGAGGCATACCAGAAGAGATGATGTAAAGTGAAATAAGACAATATTTAAGTAATGGGGATGACAACGGACTCGTCATTGTGGACTTGTGGAGTGAGGGTGTGCTAAACCGTGAGTTTCTTGTCGGCTCTTCTCCATAGGAAATGACCTGAACTGATGAATGGCTCCGTGCACCTAGCTTCTGACGTTTAAAAGTGCCCATGGCAATCAAAATCAATATATTTTATGTGAAATAAAATATATTGATTTTTATTTTAATTATTGTATCCTATTGTATATTACTCCTATTTTTTTGGGCAAATAGCGTAAGAATTATATTTTTCATCTAGGTATTGTTTTCTTATTGGATTGAAAACCAACTAAGGTCAATGAAAATCAAACATGTTGTAACCTCCAGAGACGTCATAAAGAAAAGTAATAAAATAGGAGCTATATAGTCCTATTTTTATTTACTTTTCATTATTGGTAAACGATGTGGCGCATTCTGAGACATTTCATTTTGAGAGATTTTTTTTTTAAATCTGGGGGAAATACGCGTTTTGGACGTCGAGTTGCGGACACCAGCCAGATATTGGCGATATTTAATAAAATACGTTAAAGCATTACCGTGAGTGTAGTGAATATGATTGAAGTGTGATTAATGCGAAAAACTTTGACGATTTCGTTTGTGGACATGAAATAAAAATTGACTGTAATGAAAGCCAGGCGTCAAAATATGTTTTTCAGTCCTAAAATGAATTTCGCTCTTAAATTCGGAAGTATGTCGAATATTCTGAATTATTTTCATTGAAAGGTGGAAGTATGAATTATTCAACAACATTTTCATGTTATTGAATTTTGCTCTTGCAAAAGGCGTCACGTTCAGTGTTACAAAGGTAATGTGATTTTACACGGTAATAAGCTACTTGATTGTAAAGGTTTTATGCATCCGACCAGCAGACAAGAAGCCTTTTACGGTGACACACGTCACTAATTTTCACAGAATTTGTTCTCTTTCACATTTATTTTAACTTCTGACAGCAGCAACCAAATTTCAACCTTATTGCGAAGAAAATAATTATTATTGTGATTTTGAAAGACTTGGCAATGGCAGCAACCTAATAGCAACCTTATTGCCACGACAATAAATATCACGGTAATTTTAACAGTGATGCAAAATTAGAGGTAATCCCACCGAAAAAATTGTTACAGCTGGTCGTAGTGAGTTGAACAGGCGGGCTCACTACGTAGAAGCCACAGCCGATTCCACGGGCGATGATATTATTTCATTATTCTCATCCATCCCTTCGACTCGCCCCTCCTACATGACAAGAAGAACAGCTAGCTTGTCCACCACCAGCACGCTTGATAGTGTTGTGCAGGAAGTCAACCTTGACTCTGAGCTTGCACCCACTACAAGCGCTCCAAGTACACGCAGACGATGGACACCTGAAATGAATAAGTTCATACTGCGCACTTATCTTCAATTGACCGCACTAGATACAGACAGAAAAACTTACCTTGAACCGCTTCACCTAAAATTTATTGAAAAATACCCGAGCATGCAGGTTAGTCGGCAGAGAATAGGAGATCAACGCAGAGCCATAATAAACAATAAATTACTACCACAAAAAACTATAGAGGAGATACGTAACGACGTGAAAGAAGAGTTAGATCGTCTACAATTTAATCATTCCACCCAACAGTCACAAAACTCTGTCGACCATGTACAACAAATACTTACCCCCACACAATCTACCCAAATGCAGCCTAGAACCCCAGAAAGAAATAGTACTAAAAATAGAACACAGACTCGAATGAGATGGACCAATGAACAAAACGAAGCTATAATGCGGTCTTATTACCGAGTTACAGATTTAGGTAGAAACGAAACAGTATATAGAAGACGCATGCATGAAGATTTTATCAACAGCTTTCCTGAACTTGCTCATCTAAACGAACAACGAATAGCCGACCAGAGGAGAGCAATTATAAACAATAAATACGTCACTAGTGATAGATTAAATTCAATAAAAATAGAAGTATCTGAAGAATTACGACTAAATAATTTTAACTTTATCAACTTCACAAGCGAAACGACGATAGTAGCAGACCCAGACCACATCAGTCATTCTGACTCTCAATTTATAGAGAGCATTGACATCAACTCTACACAAGAATCTACACTTACTTTAAATCATACTGAAATTAACATTGCAGAAGAAATTCTACCTAACCAACAAGTGAACCTAGATAGGGACACACTAATAGATGAGACGTTCCAACAAGCATTCCAATATTACAAAGAAACGAGCCCTACAAATAGAATTTTTATTCCCAATCAAAAACCTTCTAAAAAACTTGCCCGTATAGTTAACTACCTAAACAAAACAATTTTACCTGAAAACGTTAATAAAGAAACTGACTTCTATACTTTACAGACTACTATATATTGTGCAGCATGGACCGCGGCTAAAGTTAACGGAGCAAAGATTACCCTCCAACCAAGAGTAGTCTCCCAAAGGCCAAAAAAAGAATATAAACCCAACTGGGAGACACGACTAGAACGAAAATTAAATGATTTACGATCAAAGATAGCTAGAATGACCCAATTCATCAATGGCAATAGAAGTAGGAAAATAATTAAGCACGTTAACAAGATAATGGAACACTATAGCATTCACACTGTTCATGAAGAACCAAATACACAAGCAGCACACATATTAGACACACTTAAACAAAAATTGTCAGTCGTAACAGGCCGACTAAAACGTTACAAAGCGTGTACCCAAAGAAAACTACAAAACACTCAATTCAGCCATAACGAAAAACTTTTCTACCGCAATATTAGACAAGCGACATCTAATGTTCAGGATAACAACCCAAATGACGTAGATCAAAACAACCCTGACCCAGAGACGTTACAAAACTTCTGGGCGAGAATTTGGGAACAACCAATTGAACATAATGCCCAAGCAGAGTGGATACAAACAGAACTGACAAACAGCAACACCAATATTCGGGCAATGACTTTTGAGCACATATCCCCAGAAATTTTCCATAAAGTACTTTCTCGTTTACATAACTGGAAAGCGCCCGGTTCAGATAACATTCATAGTTATTGGTACAAAAAATTTACAGCTATCCATAGTTTCCTATATAATCACATAAATACATTCATCCAGGACCCTAATACAATACCGTCCTACTTAACTTCAGGTACAACTTTTATGATACCTAAAGATCGTAATGATCTCTCAAACCCAGCAAAATACCGACCTATAACATGCTTGCAGACCTTGTACAAAATTATCACATCTTGTATATCTGAACTAATATATCAACACATCGACACTAATAATATCCTAGCTGAACAACAGAAAGGATGTCGGAAATTCAGCCAAGGCTGCAAGGAACAATTAATTATAGACTCAGTAATTCTTAAAAAAGTTCAAAAAACCAAAACCGATCTGTTCAGCATGTATATTGACTACAAAAAAGCCTACGACTCTGTTCCCCATTCCTGGCTCGTAAAAATATTAGAGATATACAAAATACATCCAACTATAATAACATTCCTAAAGGTCATGATGACAACCTGGACCACTGTACTTAGACTAACTTCCCCTACTAAAACAGTAGATACCAGCCCAATAAAAATTCAGAGAGGGATCTTTCAGGGGGATGCTTTAAGCCCACTGTGGTTCTGTCTTGCTCTAAATCCCCTATCCAATATATTAAACGCAACTACTTTAGGGATCCCATTAAAAAATACAATTACCGAAAGACATACCGAGGTCCAAAAAATAGAACTAAATCATCTGTTGTACATGGATGATATTAAATTATACGCGAAAAGTGAGACTCAACTATGTGAATTAGCAAACCTGACAGAAAAATTCTCAAACGATATTAAAATGGAATTCGGCATAGATAAATGTAAAATAAATTCAATTAGAGCAGGACAGAATTACCAACACCAATACATTTTAGGAACAGGAGAACAGATAGAACCATTAGAGGAACAAGATAGCTATAAATACCTAGGCTACACACAATCACGACAAATACACTATAAAGAAACTAAGCAAAAATTAACACTACAATTTCAACACAGATTAAACACAATTCTGAAAACACAACTATATTCTCGAAATACTATCAAAGCGATTAACACTTATGCTATACCGGTTCTCACATATTCCTTTGGAATAATCAATTGGACCAAAGCCGACTTGAAAAACCTTCAACGAAAAATTAATACTACAATGACCAAATTCCGCAAACACCACCCACGGTCCTGTCTGCAGAGATTAACACTACCGCGGAAAGAAGGAGGCAGAGGACTAATTGACATTCTAAACCTACACAATAGACAGATAAAAGCACTTAGAGAATTCTTTTTTTCAAAAACCGATACTTCTACCCTTCACAAAATTATAACACACAACGACCAAAACTTGACTCCCCTAAATTTAAAAGATACATCTGAACAGAGAAATGAGAAAGTAACCGACGATAAAATTAAGCTTTTAGAATGGACCCAGAAATCTCTACATGGAAGACATCGCCAAGACTTATGCCACATACATGTCGACAAAGAAGCGTCGAACGCGTGGCTAAATCGAGGCGAACTCTTCCCAGAGACTGAAGGGTTTATGCTTGCTATACAAGACCAGGTAATTGAAACCAAAAATTATAGAAAGTTTATCATAAAGAATTTAAATAATGACACATGTAGGAAATGCAATAGTGCTCCAGAAACGATTCAGCATATCACAGGCGCGTGCAAATCAATAGCCCAAACAGATTACAAACACAGGCACGATCAAGTAGCCAACATCATACACCAAAAATTAGCACACCAGTACAAACTTATAGATTCCATTACACCATACTACAAATACAATCCAGAAACTGTATTAGAGAACCGCTCAACAAAACTATATTTTGACCGCGCGATTCTTACCGATCGAACAATTCATTTCAATAGACCAGATATTACACTTATAAACAAGATAAACAAAACTGGTTATTTAATAGATATTGCTATACCAAATACACATAACTTGCAGACAACAATAACAGAAAAACTGAGCAAATACACTGAATTAAAAGATGAAGTAGCCCGACTTTGGCATCTGCAAAAAGTTATAATAGTACCAATAGTATTGTCTACAACAGGAGTAATACCGAAACAACTTCACCAGTCCCTTAATTCCCTTAACTTACCCCCAAATATTTACCATTTGCTGCAGAAAGCAGCGATACTAAACACATGCAGACTCGTGAGAAAGTTTCTGCAATGTGAATCAGAAAACCTACATCAAAACACAAATACGCTACCAGCTTCTGTGCAATCTTCTGCACTTAATCCAACTGATAATCACTTGGCTTAGGCCCGTGTTATCAGCTCTTTCCGGCTAGCCGAGAAAAGAAAATAAATAAACAAAAATAATAATAATAATACGAATACGAATACGTACCCAATTTTAAATATAATTTCATAACAAAAACTACATAACAATGAACAATAATAATAAAAACTGTAACCAAAAACTGCCGAACCGGAGGTGACATCTGTCATGTCACCTCCGGTAAAATCAAGCGAACGACGAACAATAAAATGTTGACAAGAGCAGCCGCACGACGTGCACAATTACTACCTCCGGACTCATCGCTCAGCTCCGCCTCGCTGCCCGCGCCGCCGGTACCCAGCGCTACTGTGAGCGCTGTGACGACACCGGCCGCGGCCGCGGCAGTTGCGTCGAGCTCGAGCGACGAGTATTTCTCTCCGCCCACGACGCCACCACCTGTTCGTCGACGGGGAGGACGCCGGCCGCCGGACGGCTTAGGACCTCGAGGCCCATCGGCCTCTGATAGGGTCCCAGCTCCCGGCGGAAGTGTGCAGCGCATGAGATGGACACGATCCATCAATGAAAACGTCATGCGCTCATACTATGGGGCTACAGAGGGGGGAAACAATCTGACCGCGTATCGTGTTCGGATGCTCTCTCTTTTTCAGGTGCTTGAACCAGCTGTCAACGTTTCGGTACAACGACTATCGGATCAGGTGCGGGTCATCCAACGTAATCATATGTTGGATGACACTATACTTGATCGCCTGCGAAATGAAATACAGAGTAGCCATGTCATCGCTCCCCAGTCGCAGACTGCTGTAATACTACCGCAGTATAATACAAGTCTTGCTGACGAGGGGAGTAATGATCGGGCTACAAACGTAAGTACCCAGTGCAATGAGGAATTGAGGAGTGCTTTGGAGGATGCGATTCAGGAATATCGCTTCATGTCGCCCGAACTTAGGCCACGCTTGCCTCGTTTGCCCATGCATAACAAAAATAGGGCGCTGGTGGCGGTTCTGGATTCGCAGTTGTCAAAATATTTTGATACCTGCGAAGACCTCACCGATACTCATTCGATTCTGTACTGCGCGGCTGTAGCGGCATGTCGTGTAGCTCACGTTAAATTTACCAATGACTCTAGAGCTACACGGCCGAAACCAGCCGTACCAGCTTGGCAGTGCAGAATTGAACGTCGTATTGGTGGGGCCAGAACGCTAATCGGCAAACTAATCTGCTTCAGGGAGGGCAATACTCGCCCTAGAGTGATGCGCTTTGTGAGGCGGGCATTCTTGGGGACTGATATCAGCCCTCAAGACTATATGTCCTGTGTCACAGAGCGCATCGACTTCCTGAAGCAGAAAGTATATGCATGGGCGAACCGTATCCGTCGGTATAAGCGGCGAGTAGAGCGATACACTCAGAATCGCATCTTCCAGAGTGATGAAAGGTGGGTTTATAGGAGTTGGGAACGACCGGACCAAGGTGTGGCTGACACGCAGCTGCCGGATGATGATACCATGTGTTCCTTCTGGCGCAGTATCTGGTCGGTGCCTGTCAGTCACACCGAAGGTGATTGGGCTCGAAGGTCGAGCGAGCCTGCGATCCAATACCAGAAATGGGGCCTATAACCATCTGCCCCCAAGATGTAGCTCGTGCAGTCCGTCCACTGCCCAACTGGAAGTCTCCAGGGCCGGACGGGCTGCAGAACTTTTGGATAAAATGGTTTTCAAGGTCGCACGCTCGCTTGGCATCTCAGTTCCAGGTCGCTTTGGAATCTGGTTCGCTACCCCAGTTCCTAACGACAGGAATTACCCACCTGCTCCATAAATCAGGTAGCACCGCGGAACCCAAGAATTATAGGCCGATCACGTGTTTACCGACGGTTTATAAAGTTCTTACATCCATTTTGAGAGCTAAAATTAACAAACATATAGACACCAACGCCATCATGTCTACCTCTCAGAATGGATGTAGGAATGAATCCCGCGGTACTAAGGAGCTACTCCTCATTGATATGGCCATCAGCCAACAGGTTCGTCGCTTCCGAAAGGATCTGTCGACATGTTGGATAGATTATAAGAAGGCCTATGACTCGGTGCCACATACATGGCTCATGAGGGTGTTGGAATTGTATAAAGTAGATACAACTCTGCGCACCTTCCTGATGTCGTGTATGGGGCAATGGAGGACGGTCCTTCGCTATCCAGGATGTCGAAATATTCAGAGGAATAGCGAACCGATAAGGATCGAGCGAGGCATATTTCAGGGTGATAGTTTGAGTCCGCTTTGGTTCTGCTTAGCCTTGAATCCTCTTAGCACACTGCTGGAGGATTCAGGTCTAGGCTATCGGTTGAGGAGAGGTGGTCAGGTTATATCGCACCTCCTCTACATGGATGACCTAAACTCTTTGCCCCCAACAATTTGCAACTGATGGAGCTACTGAAAGTAACTCAAACTTTCAGTAACGCTATTAGGATGGAATTTGGTGTGGACAAATGTGCGGTCATGCATGTAAAACGAGGGGAGATTGTGGAATCCGTGGGAACTCAACTCTCGGATTCCACAAACCTTAGAGCCCTCTCCGCATCCGAAACCTATAAGTATTTGGGTATGTCGGAAGCGTTAGGCATCAATGTTACTGACATGAAGCAATCGTTAAAGGAGCGCTTCTTTGGCCGCCTGAAAAAAGTGCTTAATAGTCTTCTATCAGGCGGAAACAAGGTGCGTGCCTTCAACGGTTGGGTCATGCCGGTTTTGATGTACTCTTTTGGCATACTCAAATGGACTCAAACCGAACTCGACGCCCTGGATAGGAGGGTCCGTACGCTGCTGACTGCAAATCGAATGCATCACCCACGGTCATCGGTAATGAGGTTGTATATCCCGCGAAAGTGTGGAGGTCGAGGGTTTTTAAACGCTAAGACCCTCCACAATCGCGAGATATGCAATCTCAGGGAATACTTCCAAGAAACCGACGTGGGGATGCATCGAGATGTAGTCATAGTGGACAAGGGCCTCACCCCGCTCTCCTTGGCTAAAGAGAACTGGCGCAAACCAGTAGTGCTTGACACTAATGATCGCATGGAGGTATGGCAGAGTAAGGAGCTTCACGGACGCTTTCTTCGGGCCCTTCATGGACCCGATGTAGACCTACTAGCGTCCGTAGCCTGGCTACGTTGCGGTGATCTCTTTGGAGAAACCGAAGGTTTTGTTTGTGCAATTATGGACGAAGTTATGATGACAAACAACTACCGGAGATATATTGTGAAAGACGGCACGGTTGACATCTGTCGGGCATGCCACCGGCCGGGAGAATCAATCAGGCATATTATCTCCGGGTGTTCTCGTCTAGCTAACGGAGAATACTTGCATAGACACAACCTTGTAGCCAGGATAATCCATCAGCAGCTTGCTTTGAAATACAACCTTGTAGAATCGGAGGTGCCGTACTATAGGTATGTGCCCGACCCAGTTCTCGAAAATGGTAATATCACATTGTACTGGGATCGATCCATCATCACTGACAGGACTATTGTTGCCAATAAGCCTGATATAGTGGTGGTGGATCGATCAGAGCGGCGCGCAATGATTGTTGACATAACTGTCCCGCATGATGAGAACCTCGTGAAAGCTGAGAAAGATAAACAAATTAAGTATCTTGACTTGGCTCGCGAGGTTGTCGACATGTGGGATGTGGACTCAGCGATCATTGTGCCGATAGTCGTTACAGCCAATGGTTTGATAGCCAAGAGCCTCGACCAACACCTAAGGAGGCTCTCGTTGGGCAGCTGGATCAAGGGCTTGATTCAGAAAGCGGTACTTCTGGACACGGCTCGCATTGTCAGGAGGTTCCTCTCTCTGGAGCCCTGACCGCCGGTAGCTTGGACCCTGTTCCCGATACCGGTGGGCTACTATTTTTTATATTTTTAAATGTTTTTATATATTTTTTATACTAATATTTAAAAATATAATTTATATGTATATAGTGAAATAAAGGAAATAATAATAATATTCCACAACTATCACACAACGCCATCTAGTCCCAAGCTAAGCAGAGCTTGTGTTATGGGTACTAGACAACT
Source organism: Amphipoea lucens (assembly GCA_947508005.1). Lineage (NCBI taxonomy): Eukaryota > Metazoa > Arthropoda > Insecta > Lepidoptera > Noctuidae > Amphipoea > Amphipoea lucens. Next base: position 11,534,367 of record OX382374.1, read on the forward strand.
GATAAACATACTTATATATTTCTAAATACATACATATTATAGATAAATTACACCCAGACACAGAACAAATGATCGTGCTCATCACACAAACATTTGTCCTGGGTGGGAATCGAACCCACGACCTCCGGCATAGCAGTCAGGGTCACTAACCACTAGACCATCAGGCCTGTCAAAGAGGTCAAGAGGTGAAATAACTGTGCAGAACGGACTGTAAGGGACAAATCCGCTGGTAATGTTTTGACATTGCTACATCCATAAGAACTTCCAAAAAACTGCTCAGTGAATTGAGTAGCAACATAATAATTTAAAAAGTGATACTTTACATTGTTATTTTATTGTGGTTGATTTTTAAAACGTACTAACACCTTTGTTGCTATTTTTTTTATAATAGCGTTCAAAGAAAAAAAAAGTCTAAAATCAGTAATCGAATATTCGACTATCAATGTCATTTGAGAGCAGTGGTGGCCCAGTGGTATCCGCCGCGACTTACGAGTTGTAGGTCGTAGGTTCGAACCCAGACAGGCGCTTTACTTTGTGTAAATTATTTCATCACCACTGCTCTCAAAACGGTGAAGGAAAACATCGTGAGGAAACCGGCATGTCCTAGAACCAAAAATTCAAAGACATGTGACATCTACCAACCCGCACTGGGCCCGCGTGGTAGATTACGGCCCACTCCCTCTCACAGAGAGGAGGCCTGTGTCCCAGCAGTGGGAACATTATAGGCTGATGATGATGATGATGATGAATGTCATTTGGGTCAGTAGGTCGTCTTAGGGTCGGTTGTCACAGAAACAAGTGAATTACAAAAAGATAAGCTAACTCGAACGATAACGAAGAAAAAAAATTTTTAAAACCAACAAAATACATTGATTTACGAGCACAGAAAAGAAATAGGCGGCCAGCTGCACGTCATGACTGTGACAAGAAGGCTTCCGCTCAGCATGACGCTGTGCTATAGGGGACCCACAGCACAGCGCTGACTTTCAGTGCAAGTAGCAATGTAAAATTAAAGTATAAACCGACTTAGGGGTAGCATTTTAACTAATCATCCCGAAAACATCGATTGCTAAAAGAATTAGACATTCTAATAGGACGATTATTCTGAGCTATGCAACCGTATTAGCCGTTAAGCCATCCAATATTTACGTGAGAACCCCGTCGAATGTACCAGGGATACAGAATCCGCAGTGACCGAGGTGAGGGCAGATGAAATCTATTGAACGGGCGCACATTAGGTAATTACACAGCATAGTATTGATCGTCGGTAATGATAACAGAACAAAGACTGGTTTGGTTATTGAGTATCTGTATTTATAGTGTGCGGTATTAGGACTTATATGCATAATGCATAATTAGCCTATAATGTTCCCACTGCTGGGACACAGGCCTCCTCTCAGTGAGAGGGAGAGAGCCGTAATCCACCACGCGTACTCAGTGCGGGTTGGTAGATGAACATGTCTTCAAATTACAGGACATACCGGACATACCGGTTTCCTCACGATGTTTTCCTTCACTGTTTTGAGAGCAGTGGCGATGAAATCTATATAAATAAAAACAAAAGGCCTGACTGACTGACTGACTCATCAACGCCCAGCCCAAACCCATGGACCTAGAAATCTGAAATTTTAGACAATGGTTCCCTTTATAATGTAGACAAGGAATAAGGAAGGATTTTTCGAAATTCAACCCCTAAGGGAGTTAAATAGGGGATGAAAGTTTGTATGAAAGTCCGTCAGTTTTAAAGTTAGGATCTTCAAATTTTGTGTTTAGGCTGACGACTATAAATTAATTTATACGTGTCTCAGCGTTTTTGATGATTCCACCCCCAAAGGGTTAAAAAGGGGGATGAAGTTTTGTATGAAAGTCCGCCAGTTTAAAAGTTAGGATCTTCAAATTTTGTATTTAGGCTAACGATTGAAAATTAATTTATACGTGTCTCAGCGTTTTTGATAATTTTACCCCTAAAGGGGGATGAACGACCTAACTGAGATATCGACGTACAGCCTAAACCGCTGGTCCTAGGGACATGAATTTTGAAGGGTGTGTTCTTTGTGAAGAGTAAGTATCCAGTAAGAAGGGGTTTTTGGAAATTCAGCCTTTAAGAGGGTGAAAAGGGGGGATTTTGTTTGTATGAAAAATCTTATTCCTTGAGTTAATAACCTTGAAACTTGGCACGAATACTTGTCTAAGTAAATTATGAAGTTTGGAATTTTTCGTTTTTCTAAAATGTCCCCTAAAGAGGTATTGGGGTTAAAATTTGTATGGAAGAATTTTAACGCGCTGTCCGATTAACTCAAAACTCAGTATTTATACTAAGGACTAAAAATAAAGAATAACGTGTATCAGGGTTTTTCGTAAATCTACCCATAACTGTGTGAAAAGGGGTAGTTAATTTTGCAAGGTCATATTTTACTGCGTGGCTTGATTAGCTAGAAAATTGGCATATATAATCTTTGAGTCAAGTAATGAACACATCTCAAACAATTTTTTGAAATTCCACCCCTATGGGGGTGAAAAGCGGGAGTACAGTGTATATGAAAAATCTTACTCATTTGGTTAATAAACATGAAACTTGCCACGAATACTTAAGTAAATTATGAAGTTTGGCATTTTTTGTTTTTCTAAACTACCCTCTAGAGGGGGATTGGGGGCGTCAAAATTTGTATGGAAGAATTTTAACGCACAGTCCAATTACCTCGAAACTCGGTATTTATACTTAAGACCAAAAATAAAGAATAACGTTTATCAGGGTTTTCCGAAAATCTACGCCTAACGGGGTGAAAAGGGGTAGTTAATTATACAGCTGAGGATTTTAATGCGTGGCTTGATTAATTCAACAATTCATATAAATAATCTTTGAGTAAAGTAATGAACACATCCCAAACAATTATTTGAAATTCCACCCCTATGGGGGTGAAAAGCGGGAGTACAGTGTATATGAAAAATCTTACTCATTTGGTTAATAAACATGAAACTTGCCACGAATACTTAAGTAAATTATGAAGTTTGGCATTTTTTGTTTTTCTAAACTACCCTCTAGAGGGGGATTGGGGGCGTCAAAATTTGTATGGAAGAATTTTAACGCACAGTCCAATTACCTCGAAACTCGGTATTTATACTTAAGACCAAAAATAAAGAATAACGTTTATCAGGGTTTTCCGAAAATCTACGCCTGACGGGGTGAAAAGGGGTAGTTAATTATACAGGTGAGGATTTTAATGCGTGGCTTGATTAACTCAACAATTCGTATAAATAATCTTTGAGTAAAGTAATGAACACATCCCAAACAATTATTTGAAATTCCACCCCTATGGGGGTGAAAAGCGGGAGTACAGTGTATATGAAAAATCTTACTCATTTGGTTAATAAACATGAAACTTGCCACGAATACTTAAGTAAATTATGATGTTTGGCATTTTTTGTTTTTCTAAACTACCCTCTAGAGGGGGATTGGGGGCGTCAAAATTTATATGGAAGAATTTTAACGCGCAGTCCAATTACCTCGAAACTCGGTATTTATACTTAAGACCATAAATAAAGAATAACGTGTATCAGGGTTTTTCGAAAATCTACCCTTAACCGGGTGAAAAGAGGTAGTTAATTTTACAGGGTAGGATTTTACTGCGTGGTTTGATTAACTCGAAAATTGCCGATGTAGGTCACACGGCTGCCAAGCTAAAATGGAACTGGGCTGGTCACATCTGTCGCATGCCGGAGGAGCTATGGGCTAAAATAACCACACAATGGGTCCCAAACAGCAGCAAACGGCAACGCGGCAGGCCCAGAATGAGATGGCGGGACGAACTCGACTCTTTCGACAAAGATTGGCGTGTAACAGCACTGGATAGGGATAAGTGGAAGAAGGGAAGGGAGGCCTTTGCCCTGCAGTGGGACAGAAATGGCTGATAATAATAATAAAATCTTTGAGTCAAGTAATGAATTCCACCCCTGTGGGGTGAAAAGCGGGGATACAGTTTATATGAAAAATCTTATTTATTTGGTTAATAAACACGAAACTTGGCAATATTTGTGTCAGTAAATAATAACGATTGTCAGTTTTAGTTAAAAAAAAAACCCCTTACAGAGGATTTTGGGGGTGACAAAGTTGATAGGTTAGAAAAATATGTAACTCGCTATCGGATTAACTCGAAACTAGGTACTACCAAAACAAAAAATAAAACAAGTACTTATCTGTTTTAGGGTTTTTCAAAAATCGACTCCTACCAAGGTGGAAAAGGGCAAGTAAAGTTTAAGGGGTGGATATTACTGCTTGCTTCAATTAACTCGAAAATGGGTATGGGCCTTTGAGTCAAGTTATGATCACGAACGATTTTTCAAAATTCCACCCCTGTGGGGGTGGAAAGCGGGGCTACAGTTTATTTGAAAAATCTGATTCCTTTGATCTATAAAAATTGGCCCGAATAGTTATTTATCTAAATAAATGATAAAGATCATACCTACATGCATTTGCGAAATTTTTAGAGGTAAGTACGCATTTCACGCGGACGAAGTCGCGGGCAGAAGCTAGTAATTTATACAAATGAAGGCGCCTGACTGGGTTCGAACCTGCGACCTGTAACTCGTAAGTCGCGACCGTTACCACTGGGCCACCACTGTTCTTGGATTTATTTAGTAACTAGCTGCGCCCCGCGGTTTCACCCGCATAAGTCTCGATTCCGTGGGAAAATCGCGAAAAAAAATATCCTATTGTCTTTTCCCGGTACTCAAACTATCCCTGTACCAAATTTCATCTAAATCGGTTCAGTGGTTTAGGTGTGAAAAGGTAACAGACAGACAGACAGATAGAAAGAGTTACTTTCGAATTTATAATATCAGTACCTATGGATTACTTATAATATAATACATAATTAAGTAATATTAGCCTGTAGCTGTCGATCTTTAGGGCTAAGGCATAGGTTTCGGCCTCTTCTCATACAGAAAAGGCACTGATCTGGCTACTGACTTTTTTGCTATGTTGTACAATTTCAAGTTTCCTTAACGTTATTTTATCCGTAATAGTCAGTGATGAAATGGCAAGATTTAAGTCTTATTTATGCACTGGAAAAGTTGTATTGGTTTTGTGGTAGAGTGATATCGATAAAAAAAGGCATAAAATTTATTAGATATAGGTTATTTGGGTTCAAACAATTTGGCTATCACCCCTTCCCTCTCCCGGGCCACAGTAAAAGCGAAATTCACATTGCGTTCCAAAATCCAAATTAATTTATCGTGTTGTTAAACCATTAAATTCCGTACAAACTTTTAATTTCATTGCGAACCCTTTCATGAATAACTTAGCTCTCAAACAGTTGGGCATTGTTAGCGAAATCGTTAAGTCCTCAGTTTAAGTGCCCCAGACTACACATTATCAACACGGGACTTTCTAATTACTCAATTATAGTGTTAATACTATAAAATGGTTGCGGCGTTCGCAACTTTGGTGTCGCGCCGCGGGCAGCGTTCCAACGAACTTCTGTAAGAGCTGGATATATCTGACGTTCTGTCCCACTAACTAAATGCAGCGCTTTAGCGCTTTCGTTGGACTGTCCAAAGTTTTAACGGTACTTTTGTGATTTACTTTTAATGAATATCTTTAATCTTCTTGGGAAACTTCCTGACTTTTCAGTTGGTAAGTTTTTTGCACAGTTCTACGCCGTTTATGGAAATTCTTTGGTTTAAAAGTTCAAGGATTTGTAGAATATTGTGTTATTTTAAGACAGCTGCAGACTCAACAGATGTCTCATAATATAGTCTATATTTATCTATTATAAATAAATAAAATTGAAGTGTCTGTTTGTAATGTCAAAATAACAGGCTTTTACTAAATGCATATAAAAGTATACTCATATACGGTACTTAGAAGAAAAAAAAAAAAAAAAAAATTTTTGTCTGTTTGTTTTGGCCGAAACCGTTAGACCGATTTTGACGGGACTTCACTGGTAGTTCACTATACTGATAGCTGATGTTATAAGGAGTAACTTAGGATATTTTTAACCGACTTTAAAAAAGGAGAAGGTTCTCAATTTGGTTGTGTTTTATGTTTGTAACCTCAGAACTCCGTTATCTATAAGCCGATTTGCAAAATTATTTTTATTTGAAAGGTTATACTTTCAGATTGGTCCCATAAAAATTTACAACACAACAATTCAAGTAAACGAAATTGCGTTATTTGCTTTCCTAACACTTTTCAGTGGTGGCCGGCTTAGTGGAATTGTCATGGGATGCAATTTGTGGCTTTAAGTACCTTAGATATGCCGTATCTTTAAATAATTAACCGACTTAAAAAAGGGTGGTCCCGAGTTCCATATTTTATTAATTTTGCTGGGGTAGTTTTTGATTTAGCTTCAATAATACGTATTTTTGCCACTTAGGTTATATTGATGATGTTAAATGTGAAAATAAACACGTTTTTACAAAAAAAAAAAACAACCGACTTCTAAAAAAGATACTACAAATTTAAAAATAACTTTAATTTCGGAGATCGGTGGCAAACAATTAAAATGCGAACCCAGCGACACCGACTTCGAAATTTTGGACATCCACACGGGCGAAGCCGCGGCCAGAAGCTAGTATTCATTCATTTAAAACATCAACTCGACCTTAATGGGCTAACAGAATGGTCATTTCTAGATAAGAACTGTTTGACCTCACTCCATCCGTTGATTTCCGCTGCCGCGACACCCGCCACAAATCGAAATTCCATTCTCACCATTAAAATAGTTGGCGGTCCAAAACTGCACGTTTTAAACGCCACTTTTGCCACGTAGTACTAAATCTTGCAACGAGCTTGCATCAGCTGTTTCTCCTGAACACTGACGAGATGGGGGCCTTAAAAAGGAGCAAACGCAAAAAAGAGCAAAAATAACAATTATTTGTCTTCTGGGGCTCAAAGCTTATCTGCAATTCGACAAAGGTTTACGATTGGAGGAATTGACTGATGAGTAATTTTTTCTTTTCTTTCCATTCAACATCGATTTTTAATCAAACTCTTTGAAGTCTGAGAAAAGACCAATGATGGAAAAGAAAAACTTCCTCCATTAAAACTCCCGTCCTATAGAGGAAGAACTGAGCGTACACATACACAAATTACAGAAGAAAAACAAGGACCTAATCCGTTCCCAAATTAATATTTCTATCTGACGTGGTTATCGAACCCGTATTACGCATAGCCTCGAAAAATGATGAGATGCTCGGTTTCATCCAGGCTTCATAACACATAATCTTGTTAATACAAATAAGATCTGGGAATACATAATAGGATTTCGTATATTTGTTATCGTATTTCCTCTTGTTTCGTTTATTCTTGACGCTTTCATTTTGATGATGTGCGAAAGGGAATGGATTCCATAAGAGTGTCAAATTTTACCGAGATCGCGTTTGTCTCCGATTTTCTGCTTTGATATTTTCCTGTTGGGATGAGCCTTAGTTTTATTTTGTTGAGCGTCAGACTTATCTATTCATACAAGTAACGAAGTCAAAACTGTATAAATATTTTTGAAAAAAAAAAAGGAAGCAATTAGTTTTTTCAAAAATATTCAACGCTGTGGGAACGAGTCTGATGCCGAAAATAGTACCTACAGTTTTCAGAATTTTGGTCCGTTTGTTTGTTTATCTGGATGTATGTTCCGGATTGGCGCAAAAACGGCGGGACGGATTTAAATGAAATTTAGCACACATATAGTTTATAACCTGGATAAACACATGGGATACTTTTAATCCCGGTATTGCGTTCCTGTGTGATATTTTCCGACATTTACGCGGGCGAAGCCGTGGGCAAAAGCTACATTGTTATTATTATAATACAGCGGGCTAATTGCGTAACACACTATCAGTACTGTAGCAATAGGTTTCATTTTGACAGTTCAACAACATACATTGCGTTGTTTACGTTGTTCAGCAGACACATTTTTCGAACATATGAAGTAATGGATTAGCAATATCCTTCAAAATGATTCAGATTTAGATTAATAGTTTTTTAGGGAGGAATGTATTGAAGTACCCTATGATCTTTTTCAGTAAGCAATCTAACTTTGTATACCTATACTTACATTAAAAATACCAGCTGTGAACATTAAACAAGCTGAAGAAGACTTCGCAGCTATTATGGCTAGGATAAAGAAATTCAAAATACTCTCATGAAAATTGCCCTTACCTTTGATATTCGCAGTATCTGATTGTAATAAAAAAGCGGTTTGGTTTCCCTTACAGTCCTGTCCGCCGGCAGACATAATAATAGAGAGATTAGAGAACGCTTATATATAAAAAATCTGTGTAAGTACGTTTACATAATACCTACATACATTTTTCTCCCAAGGGATCTGCTAATTATCATCTAAATTAATTACCACATGTGTTCAGGTTACTGTAAAAAAGATGGATGCTTTCCTGGCGTAAGCGAAAAGGTTTTGCCGTGGGTTGAATCAATCATTCTGAAGTACCTACTTACTGTGAAAGAGTACGGTAAAATAACAAAAGGTGCTAATTACTGAAGGGCGAGCTTATTAGACGCAAGGAAGATACTAATTAGATATAAGCAAAATTAATAATAAAGTATCAACGGGTTTTTCGATCAGTCAAAGTAAGAATCTAAACAATTTAATATTCTGACCATTTGTGACAAAATACTAACGCCTGACAATTTGCTAATTTGTCATTTTGCGTTTCTGACGTTCTTCGCCCAAACCACAAGTATCGACGTGGAATCTATAGGTATATATTATTCAAAGTTGGGTTAGTTATACCATTTAGAACTCGAGAACAACTCAGCCGATTTTAATGATCTTTAATTTGTTGGATTTTTCTCCGCCCCGAACAGCAGGATAACTATTAAAACATGGGTAAAATTCACGAAAAAAAATGAAGATAATTAATTTTCTCATACAATTTGTATGGAACGGCTTATTGATTCTGAGGCGGTATGCAGTTTGACGGGTCGGGTTTTCCGATCAGTCAAAGTATGAATCTACACAATTGAATACCTGTCGACGTGGAAATAAATAATATTTATGCATATAAATAAAAAAAAAAGGGAACTATATTTTCTATCACCAAAATTTATATTTGTCATCAAGTTGTATCACCTAATAAATAGATCTATCGCCACGAAATATTTTCGTTCTCAGATAGCGGGGCTCCGTCGACATAGGATGCAAGAACGAGCGAAGGGCACCCCGAGGTTCGGTTTGGTTAGGTTACTTTAAACCCTTTACACAGAAATAGGGGCCCCGCGAAGCGGGGCTCCGTCGACATAGGATGCAAGAGCGAGCGAAGGGCACCCCGAGGTTCGGTTTGGTTAGGTCACTTGCATTGTTTGGTGACTACATTTTGGTGACAGATCTACTATTTGGAGGACAAACCCTATTATTTAAGAAACACAAAACTAATTAAATTGGTGATAGCTTAAATGATACCCAAAAAAAAAACATTTGCTTGAGTGTAGTTTTCACTGTATTTGAATTAAAACGGTTTATTTTAATGTTCTGTGTCTCGTAATGTTAATTACTTTGCAACCTCCTACTTATTGTATAAAATCAAGTTTTCCTAACTGAACAGGCAGTTGTGCTGCTGGGGAGTCTGTTGCGCCACTTCTTCTTCCCAAGAATGTGATGAAGTTTGGGCGTTTTGAGGTACTGTTTTATGTAATTTTGACGTTCGAGAAGTGCTGATTCTCAGCCTAATTTGAATACATGACTTTTGATTTGAATAAAACATATTCTAAATGAAAAATGCCTGTATGTACTATCGCTGAAAAAAATATAGCTATAAGGAAAATGGTTGGTATTCTCTTGCAAAAAAAAAAGTAACGGTCCTCTAGAATTTCCTAGGAATTTAATCAAAGGTGTGCATTATTGTTTGGTCCTTGTTAAAAATGTATTACATAAATAATATGAAAGCGGTTAACCCATTTCGTTACGTATTCATTCATTCAAACGAATTTTTAAATGAGTGAAATTCTCACCAGCGAAATTGTGAGCTCGTGAGCTTTTTGTTTATTGGTGACATTTATTTTTCATTATATGAGTAAAATGTGTGTGAGAACTGTAGTTTTTAATGTTGTACATATGTAGTTCATGTTCATAATTCGGGGTGTTACCTTTTTACAATTTCCAAGATAGCTTTTTTCATGTGATAGGGAGGCTACAGTCCTTTTACAGTAATTTTACCAGAGACAGCAGCAACCTTATTATAACAAAATCAAAAGTCATTTATTCAAACTAGGCTGAGAATCAGCACTTTTCGAACGTCAAAATGACAAAAGACAGTCCCCCAAAACGCCCGCCCTTCACGAGAATTCTAACGAGAATAAAAATCATTATGATTTTGACAGACTTGTCAGTAGCAGCAAACCAACAGCAACTTTATTACAATAGCATAAAGACCACTGTGATTTTGACAGTGATGCAAAATCGGAGGTAAAATAACTGCAAATGGATTATAATAATCAACTGTCACTCACTAAACTTTATTCAGGATCACTTGCGGTAAGCAGTGATGAAAATGTGTTTTTTTTAATTGATACGCTGCAAATGACAGATGAAAACTTGTTGTCAAAGTTTTATTTATTTAATTAATGAAGTTTTATTTAAAACTAGCTTCTGCCCGCGACTTCGTCCGCGTGAAATTCGTACTTTCCTTTTAAAGTTTCGAAAATGTATGTTGGTATGATCTTTATAATTAATTTAGATAAATAAGTATTCGGGCCAATTTTTAAGTTTATAGAACAAAGGAATCAGATTTTTCAAATAAACTGTATCCCCGCTTTTCACCCCCACAGGGGTGGAATTTTATAACTTGACTCAATTTTTTTATATCAATTTTCGAGCTAATCAAGCCACGCGGTAAAATCCTCCCCTTTAAAATTAACTACCTCTTTTCACACAGTTAGGGGTAGATTTTCGAAAAACCCTGATACATGTTATTAATTATTTTTAGTCCTTAGTATAAATACTGAGTTTCAAGTTAATCGGACAGGGCGTTAAAATTCTTCCATACAAATTTTGACACCCCCCAATACCTCTTTAGGGGGTATTTTAGAAAAACGAAAAATTCCAAACTTCATAATTTACTTAGATAAGTATTCATGCCACGTTTCAAGGTTATTAACTCAAGAAATAAGATTTTTCATACCAACAAAATCCCCCCTTTTCACCCCCTTAAAGGTTTAATTTCCAAAAACCCCTTCTTATTCGATACCTACTCTTCACAAAGAACACACCCTCCAAAATTCATGTCCCTAGGAAGGACCAGCGATTTAGACTGTGCGTTGATATTTCAGTCAGTTTGTTCATCCCCCTTTTGGGGGAGAAATTATCAAAAACGCTGAGACACGTATAAATTAATTTTCAATCGTTAGCCTAAATACAAAATTTAAAGATCCTAACTTTTAAACTGACGGACTTTCATACACAACTTCATCCCCCCTTTTAACCCTTTGGGAGTAGAATTATCAAAAACGCTGAGACACGTACAAATTAATTTATAGTCGTCAGCCTAAGCACAAAATTTGATGATCCTAACTTTAAAACTGACGGACTTTCATACAAACTTTCATCCCCTATTTAACTCCCTTAGGGGTTGAATTTCAAAAATCCTTCCTTATTCCTTGTCTACACAACAAAAAAGAATGAAAATAAAGCTGAAACGCCTGTGCAATACTATCTACCTATACCTACTTCACTTAAAAATAAATACTTATAACTACTTTAATTAGTAAAAGTACCTACGCTGAATAATTTTTAATTTGAATGAATATTTAAACACTACCAAAACAACTCATACCTATTTTACAAAATAACAACAAAAGAAATTCAAAAAAACCGAGTGTGCTTATGACCACACGACTGAAGTGAAACTTCAAACGTATTTGGCTATGAGAGGAAGAGAGAAAGAAAATGTGCGCGCGCACTGCTTTCTCTTGCTTATATCCCCCACTCAACTCCCGTTCGCCTCGCCCGTAGCCCTTAGACATGTGTCGTACTTGCAAAATCGAGTATCAGGGCTTCCAAGTACGTCCACCTTAAGAAACCAGGGCCTAAAACCAGGGCTCGAGATACTTTCAAGTATTTTCAATCTGCATCGAAAACTGATCCATAACTTCATACAAATAAGAAGTACAATCGCGTAATCAAACAAAAGCCCTGTTGGAAGTAAAAAGTACTTGCATAGGAAATTGATCCGTGAATTCCTATAAATAAGGAGCACAATCGCGTTTACAAATAAATACTTTTACAAACCATTAAAGTAAAAATACTTGCATACGAAATTCATCCGTAGACTCTTACCACACCTCGGACACTCCATACAACGCTCGCAAAATAATTACCTATTACTACTACATAAACAAATGACGTTTGAATACGTGCAAATGTGTGCGTGAATACTAGTAGCGTAAAAAAAAAAATGTCGCGGAAAGCAATTTGTGTCGGGGAACCGAACGACGTCGGCGGCGGCGCTGCCCGAACGTGTGCATTATTATGAAGTGACCATGTAGTTCAATTGTTTATTTATATAGTCGGGTTCGTAATGAAATAAAAACACTAAAATAGTTTAGTTTAAATGACTTATCTGTAAATAATGGGTTATTAAATCGCATGTTATTAAAAATGCGAAATCATACAAACAGTAAGTATATGTAAATACGAATTCGGAAAAGCATCACAATATCCAACCATCGTGATTAAAACTCAAATAAAACTTTTAAATCGCATAATTGTGTGTCAGCAATACAGCGCTGCGGTTCGCGAGCGCCCTTGCTAAAAGTCGGCGACGAATACCTCGAAGTGCGGGGTGAGGTGCGGTATCTGATATGAGGGCGAGGAAGGTAGTGTCCTTTCTGTACGTAGTACTATTAAGTATTCTGTGCTCTTACTGATAAGGAGTATGATCGCATTTGCGAAAACAAACGCGGTTGTTGAACTATTTGAGTACCTACGTACTCGAGCGTCGAGGCACGACGGAGCGAGATACTTTGAAGTATTTTCTATCTGCATAGAAAACTGATCCATAACTTCATACAGATAAGAAATACAATCGCGTATTCAAAAGCCCCGTTGGAAGTAAAACTACTTGCATAGGAAATTGATCAATGACTTCGAATAAATAAGGAGCAAAATCGCGTTTACAAATAAATACTTGCAAACCATTAAAGTAAAAAAAACTTTTTAAGAAAAAAAAAACCGACTTCCAAAAAAAACTTTACAAAGTGAAAAATAACTTTAATTTCGGAAGTCGGTGTCTTTGGATCTTTATTTTAGTTTTTTGCCACCGACTTCCGAAATTAAAGATATTTTTCACTTTGTAGTGTTTTTTTGAGTCGGTTTTTTTTTTCTCAAAAAGTTTTTATTTCACGCTTTTTAGTGGGTCTGCTTATAATTTATCTAAGTTACAATAGCCTAGTGATCATCGCCTTTTACAAACAAAATATTGCTTTTCCCGATACAGGGAAGTTAATTGTTGAGGAGTTCTCCAGATCCACCATCAGCTCCGTATCACCATTCACATTGTGACGAGCATAAATTGCTTAGCAACCATATTAAAGTAATCGAATCGCAACCCGTGAAATACTTAGATATTATTGAGTAGTTCCGGTAGCCATCTGTGGTCTTCATCATCAATTCCACATCACCAAATAGTGCTTTCCGAGAGCAAATGCACGAGTTACTATAAAAAATACCCAAATCGCTATAGGTGTGCCTAAAATATTTGAAGAGTTCCTTCGATTTCTCCAGGATCCCATCATCAAATCCTGCCCTGATGTTTTTAGACTAGATGCTGATAATCCTGGCTGCAGCATCAGGCCAGACTTGTCAACATTGCATTGAACTTAAAATTTAGTCCTGTTTAAAATGAGCCCAAACACGACTACGGTGCTGTAATTTCAAGGTTGGTACTTTTTCTAATGCTCCTGGCTTCAGCATCAGGTCTTTATGTACTTCGGTGTTCCTCATTAACAGTACGTTTATCCACACATCGAGCCCTTTTCAATGAGCCTTAACACGATATATCTGCTGTTAGTTGTCGAGGAGTTAGGTACTCTGCAGACTATCCTGACTGCAGCATCAGGTCATGACTTGATGATCATGAGACCAAATGTGGCAAATGCCCTATCAAACATCAAAACAATTGACTAAAACAGTCCTTGCCTGTTCGAGTAACTTCTTACTGTTAAGGAGTTGTAACTTCCATCATCAGCCCAGCTACCTGAGATGGTGACAACCATACGCAAATACACAAGATACTTCGTAAAATATGCGAAAAACAATAAGTGAGCCTATAAAATTTAAAGGTTGCCCTCGATTACTCTAAGATCCCATCATCAGATCCTAAATTGGTGACAGTGGGACCACCTCAAAACTATCTACTTTGGAACAAAAAAAGAATTTTGAAAATCCGTCGACAATTGGCGGAGTATTCGATGAACAAACATACAAAAAAAAAAAACATACAAACAGCCGAACATAGTACCTCCTCCTTTTTGTGAAGTCGGTAAAAAATACTTGCATACGAAATTGTTCCAAAAGGAGCATGATCGCATTTGCGAAAACTAACGCGGTTGAGTACCTACGTATTTGAGCGAGTAGCCGTATAAGATACTTAATAGTCTTGCAAGTATTTTGAGTCGGTACCCGGTGTGCGTACTTGGAAGCAAATACCTGGTGTAAAAACCCGGTCGCATATTTATGCGACCGGGACCGGGTTTTTACACCAGGTATTTCCAGCTATTTTTTACGTACCTTCCCTACTCGCGATCACACGTTTTCGTAACGCATTCGCCAGTTTACTCCCCAAGTCAAGCGCGCCTAAAGAAGTTTCACTTCAATAAACTATTTAAAGACTAAAAGTCGCGCTGATAAGCACGGTTTCTCAATATCAATTATGGTCTGTCAATAAGGTCGAACGCTCTGAACGCATCAACAGCCAAATATTGAACGAAGCTCGCTCTCGTTTTTTTTTTTTTTTAAATGGCATCTCGCAGTTCAACCTATGAGGTTGTCGTCTGCTTAACCGGGCTTGCCTGTGGATGCCTCAAAATTAAGGCCTCCAGCCAGGGCTTAAAGCTCGCTCTCGGACTTCCCGCCTTTTTATATACCCTACCGCCGCCGCGACCCGTGTCGAGCGCGGCAACCGTTACACAAAAATAATCCTTATAGCATGATTCAGACGTGGGACGGCGCGATGGCTTATTTCATGTATAAGTTTGGTGTTTCTATACCGATTTCTATGATTCTTTTTTTATTGAATAGGTAATAATGTTAACTTTTTTAAATTAGGGATGAGTGAGAGTATTATAAACGTAAGAGTAAACAAATATAATCAGAATGCTCCGAACTGCTAAGCTATCAGGAGTTACACGTGTTATTGTGAGTCAACCATAAAAGATAGACATATGCTGTTGCGGGATATTTTTTAGACAATTTTATCTAGAATATTTCCGTCATACATGATTTCTATGTAACTTTAACCATTAAGGCTGCACACGCGACGGAAGCTTAAAAAATGGAGTAACTTCTCCCGTTTTACCAACATTTCCCTTCACTACTCTGCTCCTATTGATTGTAGCGTGATGAAAAGTATACTATAACCTGCCCAGGAGTATGAAGAATAATTGTACCAAGTTTCGTTAAAATCCGTCGAGTAGTTTTTGTTTCTATAAGGAACATACAGACAGACAGACAGACAGACAGACAGACAGACAGACAGACAAAAATTTTACTGATTGCATTTTTGGCATCAGTATCGATCACTAATCACCCCCTGATAGTTATTTTGAAAATATATTTCATGTACAGAATTGACCTCTCTACAGATTTATTATAAGTATAGATATAGATGGTACAGATTCTTTTGGCGCGTGGTTAAATTCAGAACTAACGCGGTTATCTTGTTCTTTCAATACAAGGGAGGTGTTGTTGCTAAACACAAATGTTTAGCAACAACACCTCCCTGTTAATGTCATTCAGGTGCCAAAAGGTCTTACTTGCTCTCTAAATATTTGAAGTTCAAGTTTAGCCAAAGTCCAGTAAACCCAGCGCCATAAAGTCTGCAACTTCATGATATTTAAAATGGCGATTTACCGAGTCTCACTTTAAGGTTAAATATTTGCGGTTTTAGTATGAGCTTAAAACAAACCGCTCGATCAAAGTCAAGCTAATGTATTTTATATTTGTGCAGTAGAACCAATAGTTAACCAATGAATAGGGCGCTTATCGCTTCGCAGCTCCCGCGCGAGCGTTTTAGATTCAGTTCAAGAGTCGGATAAAATATAGTTAGTTTTTGTTAGTTGGCTAAGTTTACAACAGCCGCACGGGTCAATCGATCTGGTTAAGCTATGCTTGCCGCGGTTGGTCCGTGGATGGGTGACCATCTTTACATACCGAGACCCCTCCGTGCCTCGGAAAGCACGTTAAGCCGTTGATCTCGGCTGTCATTCGTGAATCTTTGACAGTCATTACGGGTCGACAGAAGCCCGAAAGTCTGAGGACCAGTCTTACCAAGGAGTATCGTATTACCTACCCAGTTCTCGAGTTGTGTAGGTCAGATATTTTGTCGTTCCATGTAAAATGCTGGCATTCAGTTGCATCCGGTTAGACTGGAAGTCGACCCCAACATAGTTGTGAAAAGGCTAGGTAGTTGAGATGATTTTTTAAATTTATATTGACTTACTGATGACATTTTTTTTCGTCTTAACATAAAGACAAGGAATATTAGAACTTTCATCAAACTTTTCACTAAACTTTTGGTTATAAATTGATTCCTCTGCACTCCTTCTTCAAAGTGAAATGAGAGCGACAGCTAATCAGAATTCGAAGGGAATCGCGGAGATAACTGAATCAGGAAGTAACTCCAATATCGTAAGGCCTGGCTGTGGTGTTGACTGCAATATTACTTAGATGTATAGGTATGTACGAGCATGTAGAACTCTCTACGACGATGTCGCACGGAATAACATTTCGTCTTGTATATCTATGCTGCCTTATAGCAGTATCGACGATATTATTGTATACTGACTATAATAATATTATCACAAGGGTAACGTGTCAAATGTACCTACACGTTGTATATTTTTAGTAAACGAAACGAAGATGCTTGCTTTCATATGAAATATGAAAATATTAACATAAGCAGTTATAACCGAGATATTATTATAGTTGCTACAAACATGTAGACAGTATGTATTTTAGATATAATAAAACGACTATTCATTCCACCAAGAGTGTACCTGTATTTAAGTAGTTTTGAAGAGTATATACTCGTAGGTATGAGTGTTGATGTTATTAAAAGCACAAGAGACATATTTTCAGTTTTGTCTCTGCAATGGCAACACACCAGCGATGCCTCTTGTATTGCAGAACTTCCAGAGGTGAAGACCACTTATCATCGGCATCTTTGATAAAAAATAACATTAAAAAACCGGCCAAGTGCAAGTTGGGCTCGCACAAGAAGGGTTCCCTTACCACATGAAAAAAACAGGTTTCTTGTAATAAAGACCCTTTAATTTTTATGAACTTTAATACTAGCTGCGCCCTGCGGTTTCACCCGCATAAGTCTCGATCCCGTGGGAATATCGGGATAAAAAGTATCCTATGTCCTTTCCCGGGATTAAAACTATCTCTATACCAAATTTCATCTAAATCGGTTCAGCGGTTTAGGCGTGAAAAGGTAACATACAGACAGACCGACAGACAGAGTTACTTTCGAATTTATAATATTAGTATGGATTTATTATTTGTTGTTATAGCGGCAATAGAAATACACACTGTGGAAATTTCAAATGTCTACCTATTATGGTCCATGAGATACAGCCCGCTGAGAGTCAGACGGACGGACGGACGGACGACCGAGGTTTAGTAATAGGGTCCCGTACGCACCCTTTGCATACAGAACCGTACAAACAATAAAGGTTCAGAATAGCTATTTATAAACACTCGATACGCTCCCGTATCGTATCGAACATTAATCATTGTTATCGTAGGAGTCTTCTAAACGCTGTTCATAAGTCCAAAACCCGAAAATTTTGTCAGTTTAATCAAATAGACGCCCGCTATTCTTCCAACAGCTATTTGCTGCTGAGGGCAAGTCAAATCAGGTTATAGAAATGTCAGGTTTTCGATACGATAGCCTGTCGTATGGTTGTGAATCAGGGCTCAGGTCAAAATAGTAAGCCCAATTGCTCTCCCCCGGAAGTTCGATATACAGAAATAATCCTTCATCCGATTGTCGTTTCATATGAACTGTCATTCAATGAATCCAGTTATTGGTAAAGGGTAAATTCGTAGAAGCGGCTACTGATGGACTCGAAGGCTCACTATTCAATGGGCAAACAACAGAATGGTTATACGAAATACTATTCTGAGTTCATGAGGGTTTGTAGAGCGTGTTCCCGGTCATCACGGTTGGCGAATGGTTGGATGATCGAAGTGTTATAAGCAGACAGATGTTTTCTTTTTTAAGACATCTAATATCGGAGAGGAACAGATTCATTCTACCCGGTACGGGACTATGGATATGCAGGGATTCATCATCAATATCATCAGCCAATAGTAGGCCAATAAATGTTCAATGGAAGGATAAGAGTGGCCGAGGTTTGAGTTTAATCGTCAAGGCTTTTGTGGACATACATAACTTTGGTCAAATGCCAATATCATCCATTCATTAGCAGGAAGCAAGGACCAACTAAGACACATTCTCTCAAGTCCCATGACTCCCGAACAAACTAATGTGATTTCATTACCCCACACGATGGGTAGAAACCTAATTAATTATGACTCTGTTACATCAGATTTGTATTTAGTGAGAGCGGAATGAATGGCTCTCCTGATTTAATCCCCGGCGATAGTGTGGTCGCAAAAGGGGTATTTAATTTATTGGGTGTGACAGTGCAGTAATGGTTTCTGTTATCTGGTTTTGGTTTCCGTTGAGGGTTGAGGGCAGAGCTATGGGTGAAGTGTTATTTTTAAAGGTATAATTATATAGAGTACAGCATCTGGTAAAGTAAATAGTATATCGGGTGAACTGTCTGTGGAAAACAAAACACTAACTGAGCTAGGTCGTAGTTGCGCAAAATGCCAAATAACTCGTTATTTTTGAAGTGAAAACTTCTTTAGCGGCGTTGCACACTTTTTGTAATGGGTAAAAAATGTTAAACTCGCGTCAGGACATCGCGTCAGGACACGTGACCGTCAGGAGAGATTCCCCCCCCCTCTCTTTCTACGGCGGCGCTAACCGAAGTGAACCAAGTGACACACGACAGTGGATGGATGGATGGATGGACGTGGACGTGGACGTGGACGTGGACGTGGACGTGGACGTGGACGTGGACGGATGGATGGATTGACAGCTGATGGCTCGACCGTCTGTGTAGTAGCCACACTGCTGTGTATTCGTAAAATTCGTGTATATAAAGTGTTTAAAATATGGAAATTGAACAAAGTGCATCTATTAATGAAAAAAGTGACGCAGAAATAGTGAAAAAAATGAGTTAAATTAATTAAATTAATAATTGATTTATTTCAACGTTAATATTCAAGTTTTCACTTCTGCCGGCACTCCCGGAGTGCAACCCGTCTTTTTTTCTGAAGAAGAACGAGAGGAAAGACGTGTTTCCTGGTTAGAAGCAAATCAAATAGATACACATCGTGCACAATAAGTATATCAAAACTTGTCAAAGAAACACACACACGCGCAGTTTCCTTAGTTTTGCAGGACCGGGCGGCAGTAACCCTAGCCCAACAAACCTGTGCGACAGTGGGACTGTAGTATTCGAGACCAAAGAGATCTATGATTACGATTTCTAGCAAAGGTCGTGTCGTAACGGGATTTCAAAGCCACAGCCAATGTATAAAAGTGAATAGGTTCACTAACAATGCTATGTTTTGTTTGGGTTGGAAACAATGCTCCTTGAACTAGAGTTGCCTACAAAAGTCCACCAACAGGTAGGTTTTAGTAGGTCATGTCACTCAAAAACGTCCGAATTTTGGTTGAATATCGTAATGTTACAGTGGAGAAAGCTTGTAGGTACGTAATAACAGCCGCAAGGTTCGATCAATCAGGTAAAGCTACGCTTGCCTACGGTTGGTCCGTCGATGGGTGACCATATTTACATACCAACACCACTCAATGCTTCGGAAAGCACGTTAAGCCGTTGGCCCCGGCTGTCATTCATGATTTTTGACAGTCGTTACGGGTCGTCGGAAGCCCGGACGTCTGACAACCAGTCTTACCAATATATATTGAATTACCCAGTAACTTATTCATTACAGTAAGGTATTCAGCTGCATCTGGTTAGACTGGAATACGACCCCAACATAGTTGGAAAGGGCTAGGCAGATTAACCGCTATGTTATATTCATCACAATCTGCGCCCGAAAAAAGGGATTGTTTTGACCAAAAATCAACATGATTTTTTTCTTATCCCAGTTTATTTGGGGTCAGCGCCGCATGTCGGCTTCATCCATAGTCATCGTTTTGACTGAAAATAATGTAGCCTATTAGATTGCTATCCGGTCCGTCCGTTTGACTTTTTAGGTACATGTAGGTACTCGTAGGTAGTCCAAATTTATTTGCCTGAAAATATTTAATTGAATTAGAATCGATTAATAGCGTAGTTTTATTTATTATAATATTACTTTGGTATAGAGTTATGAGGAACAGGGTGTAAAGTTCACTCATACTCTATAGAAAAGGGAGAATCCTCCGACCAGACGGGTTCATGTCGGGCCGTTTTATATATGCTAGTTGCGCGGTAAACTCTACTTGCGAGATGCAGGATTTTGCGTGACGTCAGTATGACGCGTTGTTCGCATATATATGGCATTGTAGATACCGCTACAGCTGACCCGGCAAACTTCATCAAATACAAAATATATGAGGAAATGAATTATCTTCATTATTTTTTTTTTGTGAATTTTTCCTGTTTTAATAGTTATTCTGCTAATCAGGGAGAAGACAAATCCAACAAATCAAAGATCATAAAAATGGGTCCAGCCGTTCTTGAGTTGTAAATTGTGTAACTAACCCGACTGTTTTATTTATATAGATTATCAATATTGGATCAAAATTTGCAGTTGAAACCCAAGAAAATAATTTGCAAGGACAAAACGCAGATCCCTAAACAGCAAACGATTATTATTTACCTGAATCTCGATTCTCGAGTATTTGTTCGTCCTTGTATCGTTGGTTTTAGTACGTAGCCGTTTATTGTAAACTAGCTTCTGCCCGCGACTTCGTCCGCGTGAAATTTCACCCTCCCTCCATTTCGTCGTGTGTGATAGTCCATTGAATTGTATGGCGAGCGATATTGTATCTTAAGATAAAATATTATAGTATCTTAGCCGTGTGCAGCGCCCCTTAGTGAACTCCACTGCTGCACTGGTGACGTAACCTACGACAAACTTATTATTTGCAGTTGATACAGTAATCGGATCAAGGGATCGAACCGCAAAATTAAGTTTGTTTTTTATTGTATATACTTTTCCGGGATAAAAAGTACCCAGTGTGGTGCCCAGGATACTAAAGAATAATTATACCAAGTTTCATCGTAATCGGACCGGTAGTTTTTGCGTGATGCCTGAACAAACAGACAGACAAACAAAAATTTTTTTAATCACATTTTTGGGTTCGGTGTCGGTCTAGTAACACCCCCTGCCATTTATTTTTTTTGATATTTTCAATGTACAGAATTTTCACTTCTACAGATTTATTATAAGTCTAGATAACTGAGGTGCCAAGAGATTATTCCCTAAGAGGACGATCAAACAATTCTGTGAACTTCAGTCTCATTTCAAACGAACGAGCGATTCGAACTATTTACTAGCGTCCCGGCCCGGCTTCGCACGGAAAGCTTATAAGAACCTACACTTCTATTTATTGTTATTGCGCCTTTATTCTACGAAATGTTTTTACTATTGGAGCAGTTATGTTTTGTTTGTTACATAACATTTATTGTTGTTTTCAGTATTTTATTTTTTTGTTCGACATTCGGTTGATTTTCATGGTTGTCATAATATTTCGAACACGACTTATTCATAACTGTCATTTTCATTTTGATAAATATTTTTTCTTTCTAAGTGTTTCTTCTTTCATTCTTTGGAATCGTATTTTGTTGGAGTACCTATAGCAAAAACAAATCGACCTTACTTCAACACGTACAAGTCTTTCTAATTCTAACTCATAAATATTATTTTTGAAAAACGGAGCCCTCTTAAAATCACTTCGTTGTCCGTATGTCTGTCCGTCAGTCAAGACCCTTTTTCTTAGGAACGCGTGGAGTTATCAAGTTGAAATTAAAATCATATACTCAAGGCTGTAATCCCTTGAAGCAGTGAAAAAAAAAAACAAAATTCTAAGTCAACGCAATCAAAAGATACGGGCGTACCTATATGTTCCGAAATCAAAACTTATAGGGTACTTCCCGTTGACCTAGAATAATTTTTGGCAAGAAGCGATGTCATGTAGCACAAGTAGAGGAAAGACCCGAAAACCGTAAATTTGTAGATACATTACAAAAAAAAAAAAAGACGGGTTGCACTCCGGGAGTGCCGGCAGAAGTGAAAACTTGAATATTAACGTTGAAATAAATCAATTATTAATTTAATTAATATTACTCATTTTTTTTCAATATTTCTGCGTCACTTTTTTCATTAATAGATGCACTTTGTTCAAGTTCTTTGTTCAAAATGAAGTCATCCAACAAATTGGCCAACACATTAAATCGGCATACGAGAATATCTGTCTATGAACCGAATATTTGTGTCCATAGATATTATTACGTATGAAAAACTATTTTATTGTCTACAGTTTCAACAGTTTTGACGCGACAACGTCATGGTCGTTTGGAAACAATATGAATAGGTCAATGAATGAATTTGATATTGTATGTGAAAATTTTAATGTCTTTGTATGTGTCAAACTAAAAAGCTTTTGAATATTTTTTTTTGTATTTAAAATAAATGAAATTAAGACCGGAGACTAGTTGCAATAAAGGGCAAAGAATTGAATATTGGTTGGAGGAGGATAAGGTGTGTACCTACTGTTACAGCTAAAATGTGTTCAAAGTAAGTTATGTTTTGTAAACATTCTCAATTTCTTATACTTATGCTTGCTTTTGCTTCTAATCCTTAGATTTTTTGGAAGAATTGGTCAGGGAGAGGTCTCCATAATAGAAAATAAAAACACTGACACAAGCACTAACGCTAAACAGGGGCAGCCTGGCATGGTTTACGAATTAGGTGCCTATCCAATTTACAATTTTACGAAGAACTTCGTTTGCCTGTACAAAGCTCATTGTAACAAAAAAAAAAACCCGCCATAAGAATAATAATGACTGTTATTTTGATGCCGCTACTGATTAATTAAATCAGTATAAATTAGATAATGAAGAGAAAGAATTTATAACATTAGTTTTGTATTTCAGGTCAATAGGACTAGTAAGGATGGTGCTTCACTACGAATAGCAGAAAATGAAACGGCCTACAGAAGAGATGGCACAGATGGCAAATTAAAAGCAAACATTTTAAAAATGTTGTTCTGCTTGCACAAGTTTTAGAAGCCAAATTAGAGTTTAGAGTATTGTTCAGCCGTGAACAGGCAAGAGTTACATACGCGAGCGTCAGCATCAAGAGCGACATACATTCGTTCCACATAAATTAGTAATTAGTAAATGAATAAATTAGTCATCAAGCTGGAGTAGAGTTTGATTCATCTTCCATAATTCCTCTCACTATGGCCAAGACACCTTTAGCCATCACCAGTTCTATGAGTCTGTGGGACCGGCAATGACAAAACTATTTCCTGTGTACACATTGCACGACGTACACAAACCCCTATTCCTACCCAAATTCTGTCTGTTCCCGTAGGTCTTCCGTAGGCTTGTATGATAGGTTAGGGTGTTAGGATAACTAGGGTGTTAAGTAGTTGCTGTAGGTTTATAATCAGTAGGGTGAGGTAACCATAGATACCAGGCTCAATTGTTACAAACTTAGCCACACTGTATGCATTTGGAATAACAGCCGTACTAAGCTGTAAGTCCCGGTGCGTACAAGTATTATAAAAATAAACTGATATTTGTATACAAGCTTTTTATTAATGAACTACTCCCTAAATTTCTTCTCTTTTACTTTAGATCTTGTTGGCTCAAAATATTGCCACTTCCACGTTGTCGTCGGTAGCAGCGCAGAGGTCACTTTGACTGCATGTTTTGGGTAGGACAAATAAGGCAGGATAGGACGTGGAGCATGTTTTGCAACATAGCTTCACAGCCACACCCTACTGGAGCATCTCCCTGCAGGGTGTAAACTTCCGTGGTCGACACGGAAGCATTGTTTTCACACAAAAGCAGCAATGTCCCACAGTATTTCTTGTTGCTATAATGTGCTTCGTTATATTTTTCGTCGCTTCTATTTTGTAATGTAGGTAGGTATATAATAATAAACTAAATTGGTTAAACAAAAGTTCAAAATAAATTAAATACAACTGCGGCTCCTCGAAGTACTATTGTTTACGAAACTGACTTTTCAAACATTTGTACGTCAAATGTCATTTTCTTCGGCCATCTTTGTCGTGTCTCACTTGGTTCACTTCGGTTGGCGCCGCCGTAGAAAGAGATGGGGGGGGGGGGGGATCTCTCCTGACGGTCACGTGTCCTGACGCGATGCCCTGACGCGAGTTTAACATTTTTTACCCATTACAAAAAGTGTTCAACGCCGCTAAAGAAGTTTTCACTTCAAAAATTACATACCTACAAATTTGTACGGAGCCCTCGGTGAGCACATCCGACTCGCACTTGACCGGTGCTTTACTACCCGAGCCCACCCTTACCACTTACTGAAATCCTTATTTTCTCATAGTGACTGTACTATTCTTTTAGCCTTATGTGGGATCTCAAATCACACGTCTCACGTAATCCAACATACCACGTCCGTCCTACACCTTCCAATATATAAATAAAAGGATAGTAAACGTATTATTGAAATTCTTAGAACGCGGTCTTTCCTTTGGTGTTCCCTTTAAAGCTCTAACATCTTCAAATTGAATAGCACTTTTTTTCGTAGCTGCGTAGTAGTTTCGTAGCGTACTGCTACGGCACCAGTTGATTCACATAAATAAATCATAAAACATCGAACTAGCCGTACATTCAGCTTCAGCTCACGTATACTAAGGAAAAGTTTGCCCTTTCGCCTCAGTTTTACTATAGCCTGCTTAAGAGCATTTAAATCTGCCAACACAATGTTCTTTAACAAAGTTATAGTTACCCTGTTACTTATTAAACAGTGGCTTGGGTGGCGAAATTACAGTTGCATAGAACAATAGATATTCGAGGTTTGAATTATAATTGTTGTAAATCAGGAGAACGCGTTATGACTTTTAAGTCTTCACTGTAAGGTTTAAAGTGCTATGATTGACGTACGCTTCTAAAATGCAATAATTCTCGAAGTCGAGACTTTGATGACTGCACCTACACAATTTGACTATCTGATAATTGCAGTTCGCAGTAATAGCTTCGAGGAAATTGCACGATAACTGTGATTTCCAAACTTCATGGAGCGACTGCATGACTGTATTCAAACCTAAGTCGCATTTGTATTATGTTCCCACCTGCATCTCATTGCAAATCAGGGTGCAATGATTCAGCGATATAACAAAACCGTACCAGTTAATGAGCTATAAGTAATGACTAAACTGTAATCACAGAAACCTCTATGCGTTAATAAATAAAAACCACTCCGGGAGTGCCGACAGAAGTGAAAACAAAACACAAACAGAATACTTTGCCATCATTCACTGACATATCAGATAAACATTTAAACCGAGTACATCCCGAGGACAGCCGAACACATCCGAAGCGGTGTCGGTTACGGTAACAGTGGTGCGAATTCAATGGTTTTTTTCCATTTCAAAAATGCCCAACGCGCCTAAAGAAGTTTTCATTTCAATAATATCAGCCTATTATTGACCCACTGCAGCTCTCTTCTCATACAAAGAAAGCACCGCCGCCCGTGACCACCACACTTGCTCAAGCGTTAATAGGTAAGCTAAGTTGGTTGCCTGATTATTTCACAGCCGCATCTATTAGGTACGCTTAGAAGACCCTTCTATAAACTTGAAAAGCTTGGTTTAGTGTCCGATGATGCCTTTGACGATATCTCGTTTTGATTTATTCACATAAATTTTACGGGCTTTATTTGGATTTTTTATGTCGTATTGTCCTTTAAAGAGTCAAAGGACAATACAAAAAATCCTTCTTCAGATTTACCGCTATTTTGTCTACATAATCCTGCACGCAACCGTCTATTTTTAGTCGTCACTGCTCGACTATTTTCCCATGAATTCATGGAATATAAACCCTTTGAGCGGCGGAAAGCATCCGCTATGGGCAAAGGCATTCGATTACACGTAATTGAGTCTCCGCTGAGACCTAAAATTCTGCTTACGCCACAGGGCTTGCGAGAACAGATTACCTACAGACTTCCTTTGTGTAATCATTCTTTTAGTTATTCCTACTATTTTTAGTTATTTCGTAGCTTTAATCTTTTGTTTTAGTTAATAGTACCCCTTTTGCGAGATTTTCAGGAACTGTAATGGTCAATACTTAATCATAACTCGACTGAATAAAATGTTCAAATAGTAAAAAGTTTTAATTGATTTGTCATACCTATTGAAACCGTCATTTTAATTTAGTCCCGGGAGGTAAAGGTATAATTTGCACAATAAGCTCACACAACAAGTTTTTCGCAGAAAATGGGACCAAAGTCAACTGTTTTTCCTATTCTAACAAAGTAATATAATACATATTACTAGTATTTTAATAATATTTTGAGTGACCGACCTACCTTACATATGTAATGTACCTACGCAGGTTCGATCATTTTGTACAAATAATAAAAAGGCCCCCAATAAATCAACTCAGCCTACAGCAGTCCAATGTTGGACATAGGCCTCTCCCAGGCTGCGGCAGAACACATTGTCCTCCGCCTTCCGCATCCAGTTTGTCTGAGCCAGTTTTTTAAGGTCGTCGGTACATCTAGCTTGCCACACACTACGCTTGCCGATACGCGGTCTCAACTCCAGGACTTGTCTGCTCCATCGCCCATCGATCCTTCGACAAACATGGCCGGTCCACTGCCACTTCAGCTTGCTTACTTTACAAGCTATGTCGGTAACTCCGCCAAAGCCCTATTGTACTACAAAATTCCGAAATGTTAACATACTTTTGAAATGGTTAACCTCCATATAACGCCAGCTTTACTCAAAAGGCGGATTCATATTACTGTGTTGTGTTGAGTCGTGACGCCGTTTGACGCCGTGTTAACCAGTCAAAACTCGTGATTTGACGTAGTCCTAAACAGATTCATTTGATTGGTGTATCCCGAGGCATGACACGGTAATGTGTCTGTGGCTAAAGTCATTTCTCTTTTATTTAACAGTTCAGTCTAAACGCAACAGAATGTTACCTGAAACTAGCCCTAACGTCTTTTATATCTAGTTAACGACTGTGTTGACTAGTTCTGTGACTTGCTATGTGACTTTCACGGCGCAATAACTGCTTGCCGACTATTTACGACATTTGCACACACGTTTGCTTTTATGGGAAAGCCAAATTCCGTGTTAAATGTGAACAAAATCTTGGACTCTTGGTTTCATTAAAATAACCTTCGAATGGATGGATCACTCTTAGTGCTTGGCCAGCCATTTGAGCGTCTATATAGTGGGCACGCGGGCGCGGTGAGCGCGTGGGCAAATCACGCCATAGCTCGTTCATACAAGTGGCCGCAGTGATCACAGTCACCGACGCGTTGACGGCGGTCGTCAACGAGTGTGGACGGTTGAAGTTGCCTCTGCCGCCGCGTGCCGCTTGAGTCTATGCTAGGGCTTTCAATACCGGTATTAGCCAATACGGGGATACCGGTATTGGAAGCCCTAGTCTATGCACACTTGCCTACTACTAAAATAGGCTAGTTATCTAGTTGGATCCATGATGCTAAGCAGGAAATAATGAAAAATTGTTTAAATGGGTTCTTTGAGTAATTAATGGTGTAGTAAAGATGATAAAATCGCCATTTCACCCACAAGCGCGTTGCGAAAATATTTTATAGTGGCCCGGTTTTTTATCTTTTTACCTTATCTGTCCATGAAATATTATTGTGCGACTGCCTGTAGGACTCTTTGTTTTATATTCATCTTTATGTTTGTGTGACATTATGAATAGTTAATATTATACCTCAATTAATCAAGCTGAATACCTGTATTTTACATAGAGCGACTGCCTATCTGCTCAACTCTGTTACTGGGTAGGTAATAAGATATTCCTTGGTAAGACTGGTGTCAGACTTTTAGGCTTCTGACTACTTACCTGTGACGACTGTCAAAGATCTACGTAACTATTCCTACCTATTGTACCTACTTAAGGGTAATTATCACTAGCCAATAAGTTGTATATTATCTGACCTCTCTTCCTATCAAAATAATAATCCATTTTCCAACCACATCGGAATAAACCGAATGCTTACAATGCACGTTTATTTGCTTCAACAGCATTGATATTTACACAGTCAACTTGGAATTAAACCTGTCAATTTGGTGGAAGATAAATACGAACTGACTACGAGCGAGACATTTCATCTGATAACGAGTTTTGACGGCGGTTGATACAAGTACCTACCGCGTCCCAACAGTTTCAAGCAGCGTTAGACTATCTCTAGGATTTTAGACTAGTAAGTGTTTAAGTAAATAGATATTGGATTTAGTTTTTGAGATACCTAATTTTTTGCTTTCTCCGGTACCATACACACATAAAGATGCAGTTGAGGTTTTTAGAGTTGGCAAGTTATTTTTCAAATGAATTGGACCACGGAACTCTCAAAAGATGCTGTGGTCCAACTATTTTTAAAGTTGGACAACTCCATGGTCCAACTAGTTGGACAGAGCAGTTGGACCACTGCCCCGGACTGGTTTCAACAGGCTTCGGTAACTAAATCTAGATTATATCGTAGATCTTTGGAAAATTATAATATAATTTTCATGTTTAAAATAAAATATTAGAGCGTAAATATGACACATGGAACTTTAGTAGAAAAAGAGCTTTGACCGCCTTGTTCGTCTAGTGGTCGCACGCGCTACTGCGGAGCATGCTGACGTCCTGGGTTCGATATCCAGGTTAAAAAGTTAAAGTGTTATTTGGTTTTCCATCAGGAATTTTTCAGTAGCAGCCTGGAGTCTGGATTTGTGTCCGGTTGATGGCAATAGGCTCGCCCCCTATTACATTTGACTTAACCATAACTGGATAAATATGGGTGTACTACTGCATAACCCTTTGGGGGTTACAAGCGTGATGTTATGTTATGAGCTTTAGAAAAAAACTGTTACACAGAATTGATAGAAACGATTACGCACTACAAAGTCGAAATTTCACTTAAACTCGATATCATGTGACATTTTTATGGCCAAATAGGCGTTTATTACCGTTGGATCCCGTTTTTTGATCCCGTTTTTTAGGTATTACCGAAGGATCCCGTTTGCTATTTCCGTTGAATCCCATATTATAACAACATGTGTACATTTCAGAAGAAAAGTGATTTACCTTTATCAAACACTAAAAAGAGATTATTTTTAGTGAGTTACCCGGAACCGAACTAGTTAGATTAGGTTAATTATTAAAAAAAAAACAATGTTAGGTTAGGTTAGGTTAAAACTGTGACCCCTGCGCACGAGCCGAGCGAGCGAAGCGAGCGGTGCCGCGGCAGCGGCCGGCGAGTGCCAGAAACGACTAGATTATATAGAAAATGAGTTGTTTGTGAAATAAATAGTATACGAAACGGTTGTAAACTAAAAATTTGTCAATGGAGTTTTGGTGAAACATTAGTGAACCCCTCATTTTATTATAAACAATTTTGTTGTTGAAAGTACCCATAAGTATTCATATTTTTTTAAGCATTCGGGATCCAACGGAAATACTTTTCGGGATTCAACGACAATAAAACGTAATTATCTTGCATTTTTTAAATTCGGGATCCAACGGAAATACATAATAATGTTTTGCGGGATCCAACGCCAAAAATATTAAAATGGGATTCAAAAACGGGATCCAACGGTAATAAATCCAAATAGGCACAGGAAAGTACAGTACAATGATTGGATACCTTGTGTCATTTGATGTATCGTCTGTGTAGGTAATGTTCTCGAATAAAATTTAACGACAGGCCTGATGGTCTAGTGGTTAGTGACCCTGACTGCTATACCGGAGGTCGTGGGTTCGATTCCCACCCAGGACAAATGTTTGTGTGATGAACACGATCATTTGTTCTGTGTCTGGGTGTAATTTATCTATAATATGTATGTATTTAGAAATATATAAGTATGTTTATCAGTTGTCTAGTACCCATAACACAAGCTCTGCTTAGCTTGGGACTAGATGGCGTTGTGTGATAGTTGTGGAATATTATTATTATTTTTTTTATTTGATTTTACATATCTCGGGACCATGGGGGTCCCGGACCTTTGGAAGGCGTACGAGGGGCCGAAGCCAACCCGCAGAGGCCCCTTAGGAAATTTTAATGAAATGTGGCACCAACTGACGATTATCCCTGTATGCACTATGCAAGTGCACCCAAGGACAACCCCCGGTTGGTGTAGGACTATGCAGGATATGGAAAAATAAAAAGTTGGACTATGGGTTTGGGTGGCTAAAGTGGACTGGTTACCAATAACTATGGAAGAACTATGACCCCTGCCTATTTATATATACACGGCTAAAATAGCAGGGGGTGACTTGCACACTCAATAACGGGCCCCCGGAAACGGTCGCTAGCACATAGTGACGCAGCGACAAGGGGGCAACATGTCCTGAAGTGCTTATGAGGAGTGGAGAGGTATTCCACGGCTATCAGGACAATCCCGGAAGTACGGTCAAGATCCCTACCAGCATCTTACTGAAATACTTCCTTCCTCCGAGCACGTTTGCTCTTGCGAATCTCCACTCAAGCCGGCCAACAAAGGCAAGAATGAGGTGGGAGCTCTGTTCCTCGTCATTGTTCACTCCAGCTGGCCAATAAAGGCAAGCCAGAGGTGAGGAACAAGACTTCTCCCGGGAGATAGGGTCCGTGGGGTCGCTACTACCTACACACGCTGCCCTGCGGGTTTCTGTATCTCTCTCGGTCTGGCTCCTCACCCCAGACCCGCTCCAGCAAAGTAAACTCTTCCGGCACAGGCCTAGAGCTCGGAGCGCGCAAGCCCCACCACGACGCCAACGCAGAGACACGGCGATGGGGTTATTATTATTTCCTTTATTTAACTATATACATATAAATTATATTTTTAAATATTAGTATAAAAAATATATAAAAACATTTAAAAATATAAAAAATAGTAGCCCACCGGTATCGGGAACAGGGTCCAAGCTACCGGCGGTCAGGGCTCCAGAGAGAGGAAGCTCCTGACAATGCGAGCCGTGTCCAGAAGTACCGCTTTCTGAATCAAGCCCTTGATCCAGCTGCCCAACGTGAGCCTCCTCAGGTGTTGGTCGAGGCTCTTGGCAATCAACCCATTGGCTGTGACGACTATCGGCACAATGATTGCTGAGTCAACATCCCACATGTCGACAACCTCGCGAGCCAAGTCAAGATACTTGATTTGTTTATCTTTCTCAGCTTTATTATTATTTCGTTTATTTATTTATGTACATATTAATTTACATTTTTAAATATTTCTTAAAATATAAAAAATACGTATAAAAAACATTTAAAAATATAAAAAATAGTATTCCGCCGGTGTCGGGAGCAGGGTCCACGTCGTCGTCGACATTTGATAAGGACTGTAAAGGATCCTGCAGACAATATCTTGTCTGATATTGATGAGTATTTTTCGGGGGATGATAGGGATGATGATTATGTGCCAAGCACCAAAATAAATGTACCGTCATCTTACTCGCCACCTCTTACCCGTAGTAAGACTTAAGAACAATTTGTATACGTTAATTTAACTAAGTTTGATTGATTTATTTTAAGTTTGTTTATTATTTTTAGTTTATCTTATAAGTGGAGTTAATAGATTTTAAGTTTGTTCATTATTAATATTTTATCTTATTTAAGGGGAAGGTGTTGTGTATTGTCTATGTCGTGTATTGTCTATGTTCGATTATGATTAAAGCAGTTGTCATCCAGACTTATATTTCATTACATTACATGGTCGTTATTATTATTATTATTATAATTTTATTAATAGAAAACAAAGAGCTCAGTTATAAAATTAAATTTCAGTCGACAACATCCATCGGTTTCTTACTAAACTTCAACTATATCCCACGATCCTGCATACTTATCTCTTTTGTTGACTGGACACTAAGGGCATACAGCTGCTTTCCGTATGTGAGCTTATAACTCGAGAAGTTGCTCTGTGATTCCTTTTTAACACATAATGTTACGTCGGGGAATACTCCCCTATTTTTTATTAGAATAAAAAAAAACGGGTTGGGCAGAGGTGCACCTTCTACACCTACATTTCACCAGTTATGTTTAAGTCCCATGAAATAGGGGGCGAGCTTATTGCCATAAACCGGCCTCTAATCCAGACTTCGGACTTCACTTTAATTCACATACATTATTAGCAGCGCCCCGCGGTTTCACCCGCGTAAGTTTCGATCCTGTGGGAATATCGGGATAAAAACTATCCTACGTCCTTGCCCGGGACTCAAACTAAGTATCTCTATACCAAATTTCATCGAAATCGGTTCAGCGGTTTAGGCGTGAAAAGGCAACATACAGACAGACAGACAGACAGAGTTACTTTCGAATTTATAATATTAGTAAGTATAGATTATCTGTAGCTGGGTTTTAGTATCTACTACAGCTATTTCAGACTTAAAAAGAAGCTTCAGGCGGATACACGTTTAAGCTTTCAGTAGTCGAGCACTGAAACAGGCCATAAAACTACAGCTTTCGAATATGTCCTTGTTTGAAAAATATAGGTCATAAAAGTACATAAGTAAGTATAACTGGAGAGTTAAATATGTGAGGTGCTAGCATAAAGTGGATAGGACAAAGTTTAAAAGAGAAGACGAACTAGCCGGGGGGGGGGGGGGTGGAGGGGGGCTCAGGGGATCATACCGGAATAAATCGCACCATCTTTTTGAGAACGTTCGCATTTCAATGTCAATCTGTCAATTTTATAAAGTTTTTGATTTTCGCTGTGATGAGAAAAATAACAAGTTGGGGGAAAAAATGCGTCACATCCATGCAAAACGGCCATCGCTAGCATAATGCTACGACCCTATGCGAGACAGAGCCCTTGCGCTGGTTTTCAGCGACAGCCGTTGACGTGATGACGTCAACATGATGAGATATAAATAGCACAATAAGAAATAAAAACAAAATAAATCGACAATACCTACTTCTAAATGTTTATAATAAAATAATTTTTATGAAATGGTAACATTCCGGGCAACGACTCAAGGGCCGCCTTTAATAATCTGTAAATGTTAACGACATTACTTACACCAAACATTTTCAATACCTACTAGCGACATTCACAATAATTTTTATCTATACATATATTATTGTAATAGGCTATGTTTTATTCGGCAGATAGCGTCGCTCGTGACACACAATGAATTACTCTCCCAAAACAAATTTAATAAAAAAAAAAACAAGAAATCTCTGTCTTTCTTCCTACATAAACTCCGTTATACACCATTAAAGTTACGTGACCACTTTACAAACACCTTAGGACGTTATACGGTTTTATTACGGACCCAATTCGACTTTAGTAACAACTTTACGACGGAATTGTGGATAGAGTGCTATCGGTTACGTACGGTTCGTAGCCACGGCATTTAATAAAAGATTTTTTCCACTGGCTCTCGGACTATTGAGGAATTCTGTTCCCCTGGTATTTTTAGTCTTTTGATCCCCTTACAGGCAGTGGATAAAAATCCGGCCGAAAATAGCATCGAGTTTAAGAAAAATTTTGTCTTGTCCGTTGTCTCTGTCATACTCATTCTAAAACTTGTGTGATGTGTCAAATTAACGTTCCGAGTACGTCAGTTTGACACATGACACAAACAAAAATCTCAGTAGGTACCGGAGGTCGTTCGGGTGCTGTAGATCTTTTGTTTTAGGGTACCTACCACCGTGCGTGCGAATACGGGTTTTTGCTGTGTACAGTCACGTCTATAAGTATGTATACACTTGGCTTTATTCAAAGGCGATTTTCTCCTTTATTTTTTAATGAAATTTTATGTTATTACGAACATAGTATTTTCGAACCCATAGGTTTATGTAAAGTGTCGTATTTCAACGTTGCATTCGTTATTTCACGAAAATATCGCAATTGAAAGTTGTCAAGTGTTGACATATTATTGCTCGTGACTGTACATACAGGATGTGTAAGTAGTTGTGTCAACTGACCCTGATTTAAGGTATACAGGGTGAATTTTCCAAGTGGGCGTAGATGGCCAAATCCGAAACTGTGAGGAATAGCGAAAAGTACGCAAAGGAGTCACGGGTTCGATCTTGACGAAAACTAAAACAGCATCATTGGATTTTTGAAAAATCAATATTTCCAGCCAAGAACCCTTTGATTTTGAAAAAAAAAAAAAAAAACATAAGTACGCTGTATTATTACACCATTCGATAGTGTTGCTAATAAGGACTGAATTCTGGGAAGTAATAACATACGACAAACTAAAGAAAAGAGCTAATTTTTAACCAGCCGTCGAGAACATGTCGCTCTTGTATTTGAGCACCGTACTCAAATATACGAGCGGGAAGTGGTCGACGGCAGCTGCAGTTGCCTCTAGTGTCGCGGCTTTTATTTTGACAGTTCAACTACATTCATTGCGTAATTTACGTTGTTGAGCAGACAAATTTTTCGAACATATGAAGCAATGGATTAGCAATATTCTTCAAAATGATACAGATTATGAGTGACAGTGTGTTACGTAATTAGGGTGTTAGGATATCAATCAATTTCATCAATCCTAGTCACCATTATATGAAGGAAAACTTTCTTAATTGTTTGTATCAAGGGACTGCTTATCTGATTACATGAAGACTTCCATATAGGAAAATCCTGTAAAGGTGCTACCACACCGGGAGCATTCGCCTGTAACGTAACAATACGAGATTCCACTGGCTTGGGCTTTGCAAGTAGACTGCGCAGGCAGACAACTGCTAGGTAGTGTTGAGAGATAATTGAAGCCAACATGATAGGTATATACACATTAGTAGCTTCTGCCCGCGACTTCGTGTACGTGTTTCCACTTTCCTCGATCCACCCCGTCACATCGCATCACCTGCCCGCGCTATTACCTTTTCGCTTAGCGTTCTTTCTGACTTGTTTTCTTTTTGCTCGGCTCCTAAGGGCCCTAGTGTGATGTTAAATAGCCTTCCTCAAGAATTGGGCGAAAAAAACATCAGCTGTTTCATACAAAAGTTCAATACCTACTTGACCGAAATGTATGAAACAGCTGATTTTTTTTTCGTGATTTCAGAATTGGTCCCATAGTGAAAGTTGTTCACATTCATGGGTAGAACATCCTGTAAAAAATTGGATGGTGATAACAAAATATTCCTGTAGATAGATTAGGTAGACGTAACACGGTTAGATCGCAGATAAAGGTAATAGGCGAATGCTCTCGGTGTAGGAGCGTCTGTACGAGAATCCACTTTCAGAGGAAAAAGTTACTCAAGTTCTTCATGCATTATTGCGATCCTTCTAATACTGATTTCTTTATTTTCTTGTCGAGTACGAGATAACTTTTTATAAGGAAAATCATTCAGAGTGTAATTTATATGAGCAAGGTTTTTTCTCGAAATATTTTATGTAGAAATGTAATCACATTTCTGTATGGCACAATGTCAAGTTTACAGGATGATAATAAAACCGGCTTATAAGACAAATGACTCTTATTTTGAAAGTACAGACGCCAGCACATCAAGCTACTACAATCGCAAGCGCTACTGCTGAGCATGGCCCTGGGTTCAATTCCCAGCTTGGGCAAACTGTTATTGGGTTCTTCCATCTGGAATTTGTCACTTGTCAGTAGCAGTCCGGAGCCTGGATTTGTGCTCGGTTGATGGCAATAGGCTCGCCCCTGTTGCATGGCATTTAAATATATATCTTAGCTGAAGAACTGTGGGTATTCTACAGGTACACCTCTACCTAACCCTTGGGGTAATACAGGCGTGCATGATTGCATGGTGTCTTGGCAAATTCACACTTAAAAAAAATTTCCTTGTTTCCCTACGATACACGATATTTTCCTTTATCATTAAGGATCATAATCCCGTGAAAACGAAGTAAAAGTTCCACGTGCTAATCCCAGAAACATTCTACATACGTTGGAATTCTGTGCCAAGTTTCATCCAAATTCCTTTAGCGGTTGGGCGTGATCGAGTTAAAAATATATCTCTCTACATTTATATTCAAACATCTGAACTTTCACATTTAAATTCTAGGAACGTGTGGTAGCAATTACTTTTGACTAATCTACGTTCCTGTGTAGTTCTAAATGTTCCGGGATCAGTCGTCCATAATCAGCAAGTATACTTGTGAAAGACCATCCACTCTAAAAAATTTCATCACTTAGGTGGATTACACGCTACAACGCGCCACGCGACGGGGCGCAGATGACGCGACCCCGCGCGTGATATTTTACATACAAATTCAATAAAAATACGCTACCACGCGGGCAATTTGGCTCCGTTTCCCGCGCCCCGTTGCGTGGCGCGTTGTAGTGTATGATGCGCCTAGCGATTTTGCAGTTTAGCCTAACAAAGTAACAGAGAGGGGTTTTCATATTTACCCATTACATTATACTTAGTGATATAGAATTACTTAGTTAAGGCGGAGGTTTCAGAAAACGGCCAAAAAGTTGTTTTTTTTTAAAGCAGTGTACTTACCTCTTAAACCGTAAATAATTTTAACCAAAAAAAAAATGATATTTTCAAGTCTTATTTTAATACAGTGATGGAACTCAAATCATAATTAAATATACAATAATGCATCAAAAAAATGTTCAAATACACCTCTTAATAGTCTTTAAAGGCAGTTTACCTCTACATTAACAATTTTAATTATAATTAAAAATATACCATTAAATTTCTAATGCCAAACTGCATTCACTGATGGATTATTTTTTATTAAATAGTTTTTGTAAATAGATAATTGCTTCATATTTGCAATAAATTACCACTGTTGTGTCATCGCGCTTCTCTTTCTTTTCTATGCAGTCCGACAATGACCGCGCTTTAGGTCATGTAGTCGCTTTAAAACCTGCCAAAAGCAGCAACTTTCATTCATAGTGAAAAAAAAAAACTCCTCGCTTCAAAAAGTAGAAAAATTGAAGTTTTTTTTACCTCTTCATAAAGCGCCCAAAGCGTAAAAAATATTAAACATTCATTCACTACTTTTCCCGGAAATATTTTATTATGAAAGTGAGTATTTTCTTAAATATAATGCAAATTAGTTTCTTTATCCTTCAGTGTTTTCCTGCTTTTGCAGTACAAAGATAAAATTAAACAAATTCCACGCATAATACGAGGCCATAATAAAGTGAGGAATTTATTTAATCTCTATGAAAACGGTTGAATATCATATAAAATGGACTCCTTGACTAAGACCTTCGGATTCAAGGTTAGAATTTAGTGTTAAAATATCACTAAAACAAATTATTATGCATCGCGGTATGTGTTCGTATGGTTGTATAAAATAATAATGTTTGAAATATCGTTGCAAGCTTCTAACTTAGTTCGCGTCCGTATGTTTGTCCGTCTGTCTCTTGTTCTGTTTAAGATTTCATTAAAAACTTAAAAAAAAAATAGTTATTTTATTAAGAACAGGTTCAACAAAAACGCAATTATGGAGCAGACCCTAATTGCGTTGCATACTTTCAATCACAATCTGAACCATTTTGAAGGATACTGCTTATCCATTGCTTCATATGTTTGAAAAATTTGTCTGCTCAACAACGTAAATAACGCAATGAATGTTATTGAACTGTCAAAATGAAAGCCATTGCTACTGATAGTGAGTTACGCAATTACCGCGCTGATTACACGGTACGATGTATTTGCCTGTACCATATCGACGCTTGAAAGGCAAAATTGACTAAGCGACTTCGACATAGGGCTAACTTTACAGGAGAACTAATTATATAAATTCTTGTAATGTAATTATCCTACAGGCGTAATTCGTACTGTTTTTGAAATCTTATTTTATAATCTGAATTTATAATGATTTTTTTTCTGAAA
This sequence comes from Amphipoea lucens, assembly GCA_947508005.1. NCBI lineage: Eukaryota > Metazoa > Arthropoda > Insecta > Lepidoptera > Noctuidae > Amphipoea > Amphipoea lucens. The sequence goes on from OX382374.1 coordinate 11,572,607, forward strand.
AGTTTCCTTTAAACTGTTCTCCTGTAAAGTTAACCCTATGTCGCTTAGTCAGTTTTGCTTTTCAAGCGTCGATATGATGCAGCAGTGCACTGCAGCATAATGACTGTTTAGACGATGCAAGTAATTTGTAGCTTCAACAAGCTTCCACAGTGACCCATACAACACTGACGAACCGTGCCAACACACGGCGTATGAACCGTAGTTTTTTACGACAAATAAACGTGGGCCTTAGGGAATTATTTATTGTACTTTAACAATAGCTGGAATCGCTCAACACAGCGTTTATAACAAGGCTTAAAAAAGCTCCTAAGTAATAAACCCACAAAGGAAAATAAACAATATTAATAAGGAAAATGGACAAGAAAGAGCTATCCAATAAATTGCTCGTTACTCGCAGGCGCAACCGGGGTTTCTTCTACTAGTAACGAGACATAAATTGCTCCGTTCAAAGTCCGGGAGCATATTAATAGCTCGGATACAACACATTAATCTATATTCTGAGTATGTCATATCCGTAAATGTTAGTCTTATGCGATTTGCATCGTTTAAATAGTATGATAGGAATATAATTATACTATAGTCGTTTCATTGACATTCAACATAGATAGAAGAAAAGTAAGTAGGTACTCTAAAATATTATAACCTAGCAATCATCGCAAAGCATCGGGCAAGCATCGGGCAAATCCCGATGGTTCGCCCGCGTGAGGTCAGAAATTATCCCATGGGAACATACTACCCGGGATAAAAAGTATCCTATGTGTTAATCAAGGTTACCAAAATGGAAAACTATTGTTTCAGACAGCAGTCCATAGGATTAGTAACAATTTTACTTAACATTCTTTTCTTTTTCTTAACTTAACTTTGATAACTAATTGTAAGTATTAGGTGTGTGGGCCAAATATCATCTAAATCCTTACAACTGTTTTTGCGTAATTGAGCAACAAACATGCAACCGTTTTCATATATCTCTATAAGTAATGGTAGAAGGATCTTTGTAGGAAGAAGATTTCGTTTTATTAATAGAAATAAATAGAAGCGAATTAAAAATTACTTTTTTGAAATACCATGCAGCAATCTAACAGCACAAAAATATAAAAAAAAACGAATTTGTCGTGAGTTATGTTATTGAGAAAGAATGTTTATTTCTTCTAATATTTAAAAAAAAATAAGGTGTCAGTTCACACCGCGACGCGACGCGGCACGCAGTTTTCAAGATAGCAATACAATTATAGACCTTATCTACTACACAAAAAGGTACACATCAGTGAGGAGGGCCGCGCGGCGCCGCACTGCGCCGTGCGGCGTAGCTCGACGTAGTAGGCACACAGAATTGTGTACCTTTTTGTGTAGAAGGTAAGGTCTATAATTGTATTGCTATCTTGAAAACTGCGCGCCGCGTCGCGTCGCGGTGTGAACTGACCCTAAGAAGTCTTATTTTTCTTCACTTCACACTGCTGAGCAAAGGCCTCCCCTTTTTCCTCCCGTAAGTATAAAAGTATTAGGTATAGTATAGTATATTCCCTTCATGTGGCTTGGCAACGATACGCCCTATATAGTTCCGAATTCTAATGTGTCTGTTCCAACACTTGAGTAGGAGTTTGCTCATTCGGCCATTTTACTTTTCCTAGGTACTTACGTAAGTTGAAAATGGAAGCCATTTCCGAGGGCCCTGTTTTAATTAACTTAAAAAAGAACGAGCTCCGTAGTATTTCTTTGTATTTCGTAGTTTTTAGGATTCTATGAAGTTGGCTATTGTTAATTAATATTGGTAAACATAACTTTTATTTGATTGTTTTTTTTTATTTTTCATAACATCGCGCCTGCATTCCCCGAAGGGTTGGGCAGAGGTGTGCTTATTTGTTTATTAATGGCAAGATCTACATTCACACACCTAGAATATTTAAGGAGGCATATATACCTAAACACTACAGTGAAAAGCCAGAATTTGGTTATATAGTTTCATGTAAAGAAAAACCCGCAAGGAAATACATATTTCGATGAAAAAAGTCTCAATATTCACTACCGTTTTAATATCCGTCTCCCGCACTACTATGTTCAAGAAATCCGTTGAATAAATAGTCTATTTTGCACTGTTCACTTAGCAACGTTAGCCCTTCCCTGGTACAATAGGCCCGGAGGTAGCAATAACCTTATTTCCTTTGTCTGTCTTTACTCCCCAGTCTGTTTTTGTTATCTCTATACAAAGCTATTTATTATTCTGGTATCGAATTTCTATTTGATTCTTGAATATTTTGAGGACCTTTCCTGTAATGAGATTTAGGTTGGGTGATTTTGAAGTGATTTATTTATAAATGAAACGTATAATCAGATAACTTTGCACTTGTATCTACACTTCAAAATCTACACTTTAATTGCCTAAAACTCACTCACACTCATCAATCACAATCTGAATAATTTTGAAGGGTGTTACTAATCCATTGCTTCATATGTTTGAAAAAATTGTCTACACTACAACGTAAATAACGCAATGAATGTTGTTTAACTGTCAAAATGGAAGGCATTCTTAATGTTAGTGTGTTACGCGATAACCCCGCTGGTAGGTATAATGTCTGCAATAGTGCGTGCTTATGTCAAGCCACTGTTTTCTGAAATAAATTTTCATATTTGCCAACAGTGACTTTTTCCGATGGGTTGCGGCCCACTCCCTCTCACAGAGAGGAGGCCTGTTTGCAGTGCAAACCTTATAGGCTGATTATGCTTATGTTATCTTATTCAGGTTGACTTCCACCCTAAAGCCGGCACTTAATAGATAGGTACGTGTGAAGGTGCCTAGAATAACATTAGGTACCCTAAAATTCCAGTTCTGTGTCTTTCTACGCTTTATAGAATATACTAGCTGTGCCCGCGACTTAGTTCGCGTGTATGTCGGAAAACAAATTGGATTTCATGGGTTTTAATTTTTTGCACGGGACCCTAATTATTTTTGTAATATAAAAGTAGTCTGAGTTACTCCGTCTTATAACATCAGCTATCTGCCAGTGAAAGTCCCGTCAAAATCGGTCTAGTCGTTTCGGAGATTAGCCGGAACAGACAGACAGACAAACAACAGACAGAAAAAATAATGTTTTTTTGTTCTAAGTATTTAGTAAAAAGCTGTTATTTTGACATTACTTACAGACACTTCAATTTTATTTATTTGTGTAGATGTATTACGCAAGTCTTAAATATAAATTTAACCAAATCCAGGCACTTAATTACAGAAATCAACTATTCAACAACAACATTTTAATTCCGAATTAAATCCACTGATTAATTTCACAAAGATTCATTCATTGTCTGAATCTTTTACAAAGATACCTACGCAAGTAATTAAAATAATAACAAGTTAAACACAGAATTTAAATTAGTTCAACACAATCTCATTACCTAGGTAATAGGTAATACGGGCTGGTGTCCGCAAATCTCCCATATTAAAATATTATTAAGGTATATTCATAAAAGCCATGCCACTAAAGAGGCGGAATCTAGTTAGTAAGAAACGAAGTAGCAACCTACTTCCTTCCCAGTTCTCAATATCACAGAACAAGAGAAAGGCGATTTCCCCACAAAGAGGGAACGAACTCAAAGTGTTTTTACTCACCCTCACATTGAGGGCCTTCGACGACGGCTAGAATCTCATTTTATGACTAGCTTCTGCCAGCGACTTCGTCCGCGTGAAATTCGTACTTTCCTCTAAAAGATTCGAAAATGTATGTTGGTATGATCTTTATAATTAATTTAGATAAATAAGTATTCGGGCCAATTTTTAAGTTTATAGAACAAAGGAATCAGATTTTTCAAATAAACTGTATCCCCGCTTTTCACCCCCACAGGGGTGGAATTTTATAACTTGACTCAGTTTATTTATACCAATTTTCGAGCTAATCAAGCCACGCGGTAAAATCCTCCCCTTTAAAATTAACTACCTCTTTTCACACAGTTAGGTGTAGATTTTCGAAAAACCCTGATACATGTTATTAATTATTTTTAGTCCTTAGTATAAATACTGAGTTTCAAGTTAATCGGACAGGGCGTTAAAATTCTTCCATACAAATTTTGACACCCCCCAATACCTCTTTAGGGGGTATTTTAGAAAAACGAAAAATTCCAAACTTCATAATTTACTTTGATAAGTATTCGTGCCAAGTTTCAAGGTTATTAACTCAAGAAATAAGATTTTTCATACCAACAAAATCCCCCCTTTTTACCCCCTTAAAGGTTTAATTTCCAAAAACCCCTTCTTATTCGATACCTACTCTTCACAAAGAACACACCCTCCAAAATTCATGTCCCTAGGAAGAACCAGCGATTTAGACTGTGCGTTGAATATTTCAGTCAGGTCGTTCATCCCCCTTTTGGGGGAGAAATTATCAAAAACGCTGAGACACGTATAAATTAATTTTCAATCGTTAGCCTAAATACAAAATTTAAAGATCCTAACTTTTAAACTGACGGACTTTCATACACAACTTCATCCCCCCTTTTAACCCTTTGGGGGTAGAATTATCAAAAACGCTGAGACACGTATAAATTAATTTTTAGTCGTCAGCCTAAACACAAAATTTGATGATCCTAACTTTAAAACTGACGGACTTTCATACAAACTTTCATCCCCTATTTAACTCCCTTAGGGGTTGAATTTCAAAAAATCCTTCTTTATTCCTTGTCTACACAACAAAAAAGAAATGAAAATAAAGCTGAAACGCCTGTGCAATACTATCTACCTATACCTACTTCACTTAAAAATAAATACTTATAACTACTTTAATTAATAAAGGTACCTACGCTTAATAATTTTTAATTTGAACGAATATTTAAACACTGCCAAAACAACTCATACCTATTTTACAAAATAACAACAAAAGAAATTCAAATAAACTATTTAAAGACTAAAAGTCGCGCTGATAAGCACGGTTTCTTAATATCAATTATTGTCTGTCAATAAGGTCGAACGCTCTGAACGCATCAACAGCCAAATATTGAATGAAGCTCGCTCTTTTTTTTTTTTTTTTTTGTGTACGGCATCTCGCAGTTCAACCTATGAGGTTGTCGTCTGCTTAACCGGGCTTGCCTGTGGATGCGGACCTCCCGCCTTTTTATACCCTACCGCCGCCGCAAACCCGTGTCGAGCGCGGCAACCGTTACACAAAAATAATCCTTATAGCATGATTCAATATTCTGGTGCGACGGCGCGATGGCTTATTTCATGTATAAGTTTGGTGTTTCTATACCGATTTCTATGATTCTTTTTTTATTGAATAGGTAATAATGTTAACTTTTTTAAATTAGGGATGAGTGAGAGTATTATAAACGTAAGAGTAAACAAATATAATCAGAATGCTCCGAACTGCTAAGCTATCATGAGTTACACGTGTTATTGTGAGTCAACCATAAAAGATAGACATATGCTGTTGCGGGATATTTTTTAGACAATTTTATGTAGAATATTTCCGTCATACATGATTTCTATGTAACTTTATTCATTAAGGCTGCACACGCGACGGAAGCTTAAAAAATGGAGTAACTTCTCCCGTTTTCCCAACATTTCCCTTCACTACTCTGCTCTTATTGATTGTAGCGTGATAAAAAGTATACTATAACCTGCCCAGGAGTATGAAGAATAATTGTACCAAGTTTCGTTAAAATCCGTCCAGTAGTTTTTGTTTCTATAAGGAACATACAGACAGACAGACAGACAGACAGACAAAAATTTTACTGATTGCATTTTTGGCATCAGTATCGATCACTAATCACCCCCTGATAGTTATTTTGAAAATATATTTCATGTACAGAATTGACCTCTCTACAGATTTATTATAAGTATAGATAAACAAAAAAATCGTTATCAACTTCTTGCGAACCGGCAGCCTTATTTTATGAGATACTCAATTTGAAAGACGCTATTGTGCGGTTAATTTAAGTGCGCATAACAACATTATTATAATATACCTGTAACATGAGGGGCCTGTGACTCAGTAATAACAGCCACACTTCAGGGTTAAGCAACGCTTCGACGAGGTCGGTTCGTGGATGGGTGACCATCCATAACATACTGAGACTACTCCGTGCCTCGGAAAGCACGTTAAGCAGTTGGTCCCGGCTGTCATTCGAGGTCTTTACGAGTGGTCAAAAGCCCAAAAGTCTGACCACCCGTCTTGCCAAAGGGTTTCGTGTTACCCAGTCGCTCCATGTAAAATACTGGTATGGTATCCAGCTGCCTCCGGTTAGACTGGAAGCTGACCTCAACATAGTTGGAATAAGGCTAGGAAAGCTAGGCAGATATAAATTTCCTATATACCTGTAACTTGTATCATATAGGTTACAAGTATATGTAACGGTACTTGAATTTCAGTAGATCTGTTTCCAAGAAAATCAATCGTGCGTTAATGACATAAGATCACATTATAACTTCTGTCTGTTGGTCAGGCACTAGTTGTCTGGCATTTTTGCTGAACCGGGCCTTTTTGGCGCCGCCGTGTGGCACACTCTCCTGCTAATGTCTTACATCCTATGCTTACATCGCACTTTACACTTTTTATTTTACCTATGAAATTGCCGTTTTACATAGAAAAAAAATTACTGAAGATGTACCTACTTTGCAAAATCCTGGCGAAGGGAATCGATGAACTCTTTGGAGGATTTTTCACCGCTTTGTTGGATTTTAATTTTTTTTCCCTGTATAAAGTAATCCAAATTCTGAATAAAAATGGAAATTTGTTGGAGCAAAGTACGGTGAGTATAGTGGGTGACGGAGAGTTTCCAGTCGTAACTCCTATAGTTTTGAGACGGCCGGTTATGCAGTTGTGCAGCTTCATCACGATTTTGTTGTTGTGTGTTCAGCGAGTTCATATGGTACCCACCTTCCGAGCTTTTTTATCTTTCCAATTTGAAGTAAATTAACCAGTATCAATTTATCACTTACGTTGAAGGCTCCTGCAAGTTCCAACATGGTTTGAGATTAATCTGTTTCCAGTATGGCTTTCAATTCATCGTTGTTCCGGTCGGCCGCGGGGCTCATTGTTATATTGCATGCTGTCTGTGCTGCGATGATTCCCCAGACGGAACTCGTATTTGAAAATAACGCGCAAATTATATTTTTCCGTGGTTACAGAAACAGCGATATTTAAAAACAATCGAACGGCGGGAAAACAAATGAACCACTACCACTGATTTTGAAAAACAAAATGTCATAAAAATTATAAAATTAATTTCAATTTGGAATTCTAAATATAATGAAAGATATCGATCTTCACCATATCTTCACAAAAGCCAGTATCAAAAATCGGCAAATGAAAGGTAAGGACCTAATAATTTCTTTCTTTCGTTGGTAATGTAATTAATTGTAACAATTTTCCTCCTCGTGTTACATTAAAAAATGTGAAAATACTTATTGTTTAAGTATTTTCACAAGAATAGTTGAATGATCTTTTATAATCTTCCTACCAAAAGCAATTTTCCAACAAAAGTTAATAAAACTGAAACCTCGACTCACCTCGATTGTTCAAATCATGCCTGAATCTGAAAAAAAAGAAACAGCTCGTTAGTTTCAATTTTACAATGCAATGCAGAATAAAATTCGCCATTTTGATTTGTTGCAGACGGAGTTGCATTTCTTCCAACAAAGTAGTCCCCAATAATTCATGAAGCAATTTAGCAAATTGCAATTTGCATAATGGTGACCATCGCCATGGAAAATTAATAGTGTCTTTTATTAACAGTGGCTGAGCTACGAGGCGCCTCCGGTTTTATTTCAGGGAACTAATTAATAAAACATTTCGTGTGAAGCTGCCTTTACGACGTGTGTGTGTTTTTAAGGTGCGTTTACACTGATTATTATCAAAATCGATAACCACTCTATTTGATATCTATCATAAGTCCTAACTTATGATAGATATCAAATAGAGTGGTTATCGATTGAGACAAAAACGTTTATTTCCACACATTTTCTTCCCAGGATGTGTCCTAACACATCCTGGGAAGAAAATGTGTGGAAATAAACGTTTTTGTCTCAAGCTACTCAGTGCAATGCTTTAATGAACTCTAAAATTAGCTGAAAGTCTACTTAGCTGGCTTAGAAAAATGGTACAAAATGTTATTTTCGTAACGTGCCTTGATAGCCATATAAAAAAGTTAAAAAGTTTTAACTATACTAGACTGTAGTGAAACAAGATACTCCAATTTATAGGCATTTTTTAGTATTTCGGCAAAATTTTTTGAAGATGTGTCTTCAAGCTGTTTCTAATTTCAAAATCTTTATAGATTGATATTTTTTCGTAGGTTAGACAAATATTTCTCGAAGTTGGTCCGTTAATACATAGCATCCTCGTCGCAAAGGCATGTTATGTTATTGCTCTGAGGTCGGGTTATACTCCTGTTCGTTATAACTGAACGCATCTTCAGATCATTAAAGTTCCGCGAAGTTCTTAATGGGTGCACCGTACCATACACTAATATGAAATAATTATCGGCGCTGAGAGGGTTTATAGCATAGATATACATTTCTATGGGTTATAGAGTTTCGAGAAAATATTTCCTTATAAAGTTTTTGATTTATTCCGGTCTGTTTTCATTATTTTTCTCAAAATGTATACCTCCATTACTACGTATTATATTATAAAACGATGTCCACGTCACGTCAAAGGCCACGTCTGTCTGTCTGAACGAGATAAACTCAAAAACTACCGAACGGATTTTTATACGGTTTTCATCAATCGATGGAGTGATTTATAAGGAAAGTTTAGGTGTATATTTAAGGTTTTGTGTAAATTTGCTGAAATATGACGATGATTGTTGAAGATGTCGGAAAAAATCATGCCGTGTGGAAGCTTTACTGGCCGTGCGCCGCGTAAACATTGGATGAAATTTGGCACACAGATAGTTTGTAACCTGGATTCCACATACACACAGACCACAGACACATAGGGTACTTTAAATCCCGGTAGTCCGTTCCTGTGGGATATTTTCCGACATAAACGCGGGTTATATTACTGACCCTCCGATAGTCATTATACTGGCGTTCGCATATCAATACCTATACTGGGCTGGTTCAATAAGTAAGCCTTTTTTTCTGACGTCCAATCAATCATGAATTCATGAGCAATCTATTGAACATTGTCAGCAATGAATTGATTTGGTTTTATTTAACATATTTACATAATATACGGTAACAGACTTAAAATTATAATTATGTACATGTATACGAAAAAGAAGCAAAAAATTTGTCCGCATCGCTGTCAACAGGAACAGTGCCCAAAAGGCTGGCAGCATTGCCAAGTTGTATGGCGATGCTGATTCTTTGGACAAGAAAGAGGCCAGCCCTCTGGTCACGTGAAGAGTCGACCAACCGCTTTCCGATATCTCGAAAAACCAAGTGGGCACTTGCACCCCATGGCTCTAAGGTTTCAACACCGAACGGCTCGAACAAATTTTCCAATCAAGTTGGAATATTTTCGCCGTTTGAGGTTTTCTGCACCTGTAGCAGCCGCCCCAGCACAGCCCTCCATGATTCATTTGGTTTTTAAATCACATTGTAAATCTCACCTAAAATAAAATGCAAATCTTTATTATACGTATTCTTGTTTCAATATAAACGTAGGGCGTCCTGCTGTTTTTGACATCCGCGTCGGGAACATTGGCAACAAGTTAAATATTAAATTCATTTAATTATTCCGCCGGTGAGCGAGCAGGCTTCCGTTTTAGTCACATTTATATTTAACTTTTATCCTTTTAGCCGAAGTGATAATCTTGTTCGGTGCCTACACCATAAACTTTTTTATACGGTGGATTAAAATAAAAGCCACACGGATAGATCAATCAGGTTAAGCTACGCTTGCCGCGGTTGGTCCGTGGATGGGTGACTATCGTCACATACCAAGACCCCTCCGTGCCTCGGAAAGCAAGTTAAACAGTTAGTACCGGCTTTCATTCGTGGATCTTTGACAGTCGTTACGGGTCGTCAGAAGCCCGTAAGTCTGACAACCAGTCTTACTAAAGAGTGCTTATCGTATTACCCAGTTACTGGATTGTGGAGGTTAGATAGGCAGTCGCACCACGTAAAATATGGGTACTCAGCTGCATCTGGTTAGACTGGAAGCTGTATACATAGTTGTAGTATACATTAGGGTGTCCCAAGCTATAAGGGCGAAATTTTTTTTTGTGAATTTGGGTACGCATACCCGCTATATTTTTTCGATTTGACCCTTAAGGCTTAAATATGAAATATTATTGCAATCGGATGATGATAACCCGTGCCGACTTAGCACCAAAGTTTGAACCTGAAAGTTAGTATGGAGAAATATAGGAGAATTTAAGAACTTAATTTTAATTCAGTTAATAAAACAAATTTTTATCAGTAACTTGTATTATTCTCATAATAAACATAAAAAGGGCTTTATTTTTCATATTTTCTTTTCAATGTTTGCTTTTTACAGTCCGGATACATTTGCCTGTGTTCTTGTACGCAACGTAGTAGAAATTGCTTTTGTTCCTCTTCGACAGTGACCAAGCCATGAAAGTCTTGCATTAACTTGACTGCTCTTTCGGCGGTATCGTTTACTGCTCTTAAGGTCTGTACTTTCATTTTAGCCTGTTGAAACGAAGAATTATTTGACCACAAAGAGGGAGACTCGTTAAGAAAGCTGTCATCAAGTTTTAGGCGAATAAACAAAGATTTGCTCTTGACAGAAATAAAGTCTTCGAGGCTTTTCTCGTAAAGTGGGCCACAGAGTTCTTGTTTTGATGGCATGTAGCGCTTACCATGAGCTGATGGAATTGTGTTGGATAAGTTAGCAACCATTTTAGTTTTAGTTTCTTGGTCTACATCATCATCAAAAAGAGACAAAATAGTCACCTCATCGGTCAAATACCACAGGTGCTGACAGAACTTCTGTAAAGCTGCCTTTGAGATGCTTTTGTCAACTGCTTCGTAGGCCTTCATGGCTTTTAAAAAGCAGAGGTCTTGGTAAGGAGCTTTCACTGCCAAAATACATTGCAACCAAGGTTTGACATAAGATGTGACGATGAATAGACAGACGTCGAGGAGGGCTTCTTTTTCCTTTTTTGCTATTCTGCATTGCGAGCTTAGAAATGATATTTTGAGAGAGTAAATAGCTCTTGCCATCCACCTAGCTTGGTGCATAGCGCCTGGAGGCCGGATTTTAAATTTATTTTCTGTATCACCGTCAAGAAATTTTATTGAAAGCTCTATTAATTCGCGATAGTCATCTCTAACAATATCTTTAGTTAATTCTCTCCGGTAAAACTCTAACAGTTCCTTAATCTTTGCATCACTCAGGCATGATAGCTTTTCTTTGTGACTCTCTATTCTCTCAGAATTTATGTTTTTCCAGTTTTCTCGGAATTTTTTGAACAATGGGATGTCAGGGCTCGTCGTAACTTGGTTGATTTTAGCTTCAAATACGCCTTTCAATACTAATTCATAAACATGATGCCGACAAGCAAATATGAGCATTTCTCTGTTTAATTTCTGTTCCAGGAGCACACAGGCGCCATTAATTCGACCTGTGTTTGAAGCAGTAGTATCACAACAGAGCATCTGCACTTTGTCCTCAAGATTCCAGTCCAACAGAGCATTCCAAACCGCTTCTGCTTGTTCACGACCTGAAGAGTTGTCCAATTTAGGCACAGCAAGAAGTTGTTCTTTATCATCATATGAAATAAGTATTGGAAGTCGTTCTTCTTTACATTTTCGTGAATCTAAAGCGGGTAAAAGCTTTCCGTCCCAATGAACAGTTACAGTATCTGGTACTTTGTTCTGGAAATCAGCTTTAATTGCTTCTGCGCGCTCCGTTCGCTTTTCCGTACGAATTCTTTGAATGGTCGACTTACTAATTGGAAATTCGTCAATGTTATGCCCAAGAGCTTCAATAGTTGCTTCTATAATGTAAACAGAATTCCTCATACTTATCTGACACCGATCTAATGCAGCAACCAGTTTTGGAGTTATGAAACTTTTCCTTACAGAAATATTAGACTCGGATCGTGAGCTCTCAACAGGTGCATGAAAAATTTCTTGTGAACTGTTTTTTTCAGAATCAGATGATGAATCTTCTTGAGGAATATAAGATGAAGTTGAAGGCGCCAGAATTGAATAGTGTTTAGCACGCCGTTTTTGCTCTTCGATGCTTCTAACGCGCGCCTTTTCTTCCTTTTCAGCCAGTTTTTTGTCTACTCCAGCTAAGTGACCAGGCCGACCTGGTTCTCTCTGTCGTTGTAAGAAGATCCTATCTTCGTCAATCTTAATTAATTGCAGCGCATCGGCATGTGCAATATCAAATAAGTTGTCTAAATTTGTAACAAACTCCTGTCTACGCTGCTGAAATACATTTTGCGTCTTATTAGCATTCTTTTGCAAATCCCTCCAAACTTGGTACAAATTCACTAGTTTCTTAACGCAGTTAGGAAAAGATTTAGTTGGAATTCGTGCCTTTTCCCAATAAATAATGCACTCGCGAATAGCCAGATTCGCACTTTCACTTACACTTAAATTTACTTCACGAATATTGTAGAATAGAACTGCGAGTATTTGTCCATTTGAGGGAAGTTTTGAACCAGTAATTTGGTGTTTTACGTTCCCTATTAAAAAAATATCCTTTTTTGAACTGCGTAACTCGACCGACATCTTGATTGTACGAAAATAATGCGTTCACTGATTAAACAAACAAGTAATAACATGAATATCGGTACGATCGCTGCCGCGCGCCTAGTAAACAAGTACCCACATGTTTCGATGTAAGTCGGCACGGGTTGCCGTGTTTCAAATGACATGAAATTTTATATACGGTAGTTTTGACATTATTCGAACAAAATAAGAGGGTATGCGTTATAAAAAAACAACTTTATTTTTTTTGGGACACCCTAGTATACATAGTTGGCAAAAGGCTAGGCAGATGATGATGATATCTAGACACGTTCTCTGGCACACCCATTGCAGCCCAAATAATGTAGCATAGATAAAATACAGCCGTTTTGCATAGAATGCCAGCACAGGCTAAGATAAATAGTCTGTAACGTTCCCACTGCTGGGACAAAGGCCTCCTGTCGGCCAGAAAGAATGGGGTGTAATCCACCAAGCAGGCCCAGCGCGGGTTGGTGGATGTCACGTTCGAATTTTTGGTACTAAGACATGCCTCACGATGTCTTCCTTCACCGTCTTTGAGAGCAATAGTGATGAAATACATTACACAAAGTAAATAGACATAATATTCTTTCTGCTGACTTCATAACATTAAAGTGAATTTACTGCGTGCTTCTGCTTACAAATGGCGATCACGAGTCGCTGGTTCACTCTGCGGAGTAACATCTGTTTAATACTTCTGCAGCAATTTATTCCCAGTGACAAATTGCTTTTACAGCTCATCCTCTATTTTTAAAAAGCATTTTTTGTTCAAAAATATATAGTTTCATAAAAATAACTTTTTATTTATCAACTTTGCTCGACGTTATTATTTTCAATTAACATTTCCTTTAAAAGGGATTTGGCTAGCTGTCGGGGTCGGCTCCCAATCCAACCGGATGCAACTGTGGAGCGACTGCCTATCTGACCTCCACAACCCAGTTAACCCTATACGCCTAGGTAAGACTGGTTGTCAGACTTTTAGCTTCTGACTACCCGTAATAACTGTCAATGATCTACGACTACCTTACAAGGCACGGAGGGGTCTCGACACTCTTGAAGAACCGACCACGGCAAGCCTAGATCTTCGATCAACCCGTGCGGCTGTTATCATTTAACCACGAGCTCAATTTTTCCTTCATTTTGGATGCTATATTTAATAAAATAAAAAAGATCGAATACCAAGTCACTTATCTCCCCAATCTTACATCGAGCTACCTACGTTCCAAAGTATCTTTTAACAGCTTGTAAAATGAAAACAAACATTTAACCAACTAATTTCAAGTTGCTACATTACCTAGTTCCAGCCCATTTGCCTTATAAACACAATTCTCCGACAATAGCTTTATCAAAGCAGGAGTTTTGTTTGCAAAGCGAACTAACCGTAACGTAACTAGGACAGTAACGCAAGAACTAAGAACAACTATGGTATGTAAATTAACTTAAGGCTCCCGCAGGTAGGTGTGACGCGACGGTTCGACAGGACTCTGGTAGAACCATTTCCACGAAGTATTCATAGAAAATATTTCACTAGAGGCGCGTCGCATCTGTCCGCGGGAGCCTTTATGGCTCGGCGGTACAGCGTCTACATTTAAGGGTTGACCCAGACTTTCCCGCGTTCCCTTTTGTTCCGTTATGAAATAGGAATGTTTTGTCCGGATTATGAACGTGTTACTTGTTTGAGTGTTTGTCACATTTATGTACAAATGCCAGCACATCAAGCTACCCGAAACTGTAAAATTTTCCCAATCAACCTTGAACTTAATACTTTAGCGATTAAGTTGAAAATTGTAGTTGTAAATCTCACACTCGTAAAGGGAATTGCTATGATTTCTAAACTATGTTGTTGGGGGAAATGTACAGTGATTCGCCAGCTGTCGTACAGTATTTTGTCACTTCTTACAATTTACTCTCTGGCTCTTTTGCTTTACATATTTAATTAAAAATCTTCCGTGTAGAAATAACTGTAAAGCCTCGAATGCTTTGTTTCATAAATATTAATTTATGGTGCTTTTACCAATACTTTCATTTCTAAAATGTATTTTCTGTTGCAGAATGGCACCGTTATTCACAAAATTATTGTAGGTAGGTATAGGTAATAACAATCTGAAAGTAAGAACTTATACTATCTATATATGCATACCTACTTGTGTCCCAGCAGTGGGAACATTATAGGCTGATTATAGTAGGTCCGAATACCTACTTACACACAACATAAAGAATAGGTACCATGTGATGCTGTCATCACACATCACTATCCTACACACTATACATACAAAACTATACGACCTATAAAATCCTCTTTATAACTACCTATAAAATCCTCTGAAATACCTATTCCATATATTATGTACTTACGTTCAAATAGTGACAGGATGCAAGACGTACCGTGAGAGCATTTCAATTTATTCAATATCCTATTTACCCAGCACATCAAGCTACTACAATCTGTCAAACTTTAATAGGTTTTCAACTTTATCGCTAAAGTATAAGGTTCAAAGTTTATTGGGAAAATTTGACAGTTTCGGGTAGCTTGATGTGCTGGCGTCTGTACAATAACGCGCTCTTCAGACGAATGTGAATTGCCTAGAATTGTCTAGAGTCTCGACAGCGTTAGGTTATTCACTCGGATGATTTAGGGTAAACTTTTTAGACGCGTCGATGTTTTGGTAACGTAGAATTATTTTCTTTTTACAATAATTTAATATTTTTTATTAGTTGTTCCATGCCTCGGAAAGCTCTTTAAGCCATTGTTTCCTGCTGTCATTTGTGGATCTTTGACAAACATCGAAAATATATTTTTATATAGGTATTAGAAACATTCTGGAACGTTCCTATAAAACAATTTTGTTAATTTCTCGGCGCCTTGATTTATGTCAGGAGCGCTTATTTTGTGTCGAAATGGTCTTACCTTAACCAATGTGTCTTATGCTCGGGTCACACAAGGCTATTTTTCAAGCTAGGGTACCAAGATAGTGCTAGTAAGCTAGCAAGCTAGTGAATCTAGATTCGTGTTTAAGAGAATAGTTTCGTATACCTACACCAAGCTAATTATTTTACTATCCTTGCTTAAAAAACTAGCCTAACTAGCCTCGTGTGACACGGGCATAAGGTAATTCAGTGTCAAGAAATTAGAAGCATCAAATGGCGTTAATTAATATCCTTGAAAATTACGTATGGTTGCGTTTGAGTAACTATACCATCACAGAACCGTTCATACAGAACGTTAACTATGCTATTATTCAAATAGATTGCTTATTTTCCTTGTTTGGTACGTAGGTAATGGCAATTGTTATGCCTCTGCGCATGTTGCGATAAATCAATTTCTGGGTGTATTCTGACAGCTCAGTCTTGTCTGTAATGGAATTCTACGTTTTGGATTCAAGAAAAGAATATTGGTAGAGAAACGAGAATATTATTGAATCAAGTCCACTTGTAAGAAACATTGTACAGGACGGCGTGGTATCGTCCCGCACTGTGACCATGGATTCAGCAGGTACATGATTCTGGACCCCCATGCGATGAGTTTTTCGACGATAAAAAAATGAATTGTTCTTCTAAGTATACATTTTGACCGCGTAGGTATTACACTTTTCTTTTCTATCAAACAGGTATTTTTGAAGTGAAAACTTCTTTAGCGGCGTTGCACACTTTTTGTAATGGGGAAAAAATGTTAAACTCGCGTCAGGACACGTGACCGTCAGGAGAGATCCCCCCCCCACCCCTCTTTCTACGGCGGCGGCGACAACCGAAGTGAACCAAGTGAGACACGATAATGGACGGACGGACGGACGGACGGACGGTGACGGTGACGGACGTGACGGTGACGGTGACGGTGACGGTAACGGTGACGGTGACGGTGACGGTGTCGGTGACGGTGTCGGTGACGGTGATGGTGACGGTGACGGTGACGGTAACGGTGTCGGTGACAGTGACGGTGACGGTGACGTGACGGTGACGGTGACGGTGACGTGACGGTGACGGTGACGGTGACGGTGTCGGTGACAGTGACGGTGATGGTGACGGTGACGGTGACGGTGATGGTGACGGTGAAGGTGACGGTGACGGTGACGGTGACGGTAACGGTGACTGTGACGGTGACGATGACGATGTCGGTGACGGTGACGGTGACGGTGACGGTGACGGTAACGGTGACGGTGACGGTAACGGTGACGGTGTCGGTGACGGTGACGGTGTCGGTGACGGTGACGGTGACGGGGACGGGGACGGTGACGGGGACGGTGACGGTGACGGTGACGGTGATGGTGGACGTGGTTGTGGATGGATGGATGGACAGCTGATGGCTCGACCGTCTGTGTAGTAGCCACACTGCTGTGTATTCGGAAAAAAAATTAGTTATATTAATTCAATTCATAATTGATTTATTTCAACGTTAATATTCAAGTTTTCACTTCTGCCGGCACTCCCGGAGTGCAACCCGTCTTTTTTTTTTTCATAATTGGTTAAAATTTCTGCGCAAGATCATGAACTTGAGGAGAACAAGAAGCAGATAATTTATGGTTGCAGTTTGCTCGTCGATGTCCCTGCCACGCTGTATACAGAATTTGTTGGTAAACCTTCGATAAAAATATCAGTCTAAACGTCACACAAAGTAGCTGAAAGGGAAATGTATTTCAAACGTTTAGGCACCTACGTGACAGTTGATTGTCATTTCCCCCCACACAATGACATGTGACCTCAGTGAATACCACCCGAAAACTATCCACAGACGTATGTATGTCAGCGATACATCCATACTAATATTATAAATTCGAAATCAACTCTGTCTGTCTGTCTGTATGTTACCTTTTCACGCCTAAACCACTGAACCGATTTAGATGAAATTTGGTATAGAGATAGCTTGAGTTCCGGGAAAGGACATAGGATACTTTTTATCCCGATATTCCCACGGGATCGAGACTTATACGGGTGAAACCGCGGGGCGCAGCTAGTAATAATTATACAAACACAAAGCACAATTGGACAACGGATGGAAAAGCTGTACAAAGGACTTCTACGCATCATCAGACAAACGTACGTATTGAAAGACAATTGGAATTTGGCCCACTGTGACGCATTAAGGCGATTATAGCCTCGAATGTCCTTGAGCGTTTGGGCGGAGCATAGGCGAATCCAGTGCCTCACCCCGCGCGCCCGCTTACCTCCCCAATGTCAAAGAGTGTCGTACTCGTACGTAGTGCATGCAGATGCGGCGTGGGACGCATTTTGTCTTAGGCAGTTTTATGACGCTACCTACTGAGTGTAGATGGATCGAGAATACGTACAATATTTATGTTGTGAGTATGAATGCTATTGTACAGTAAAAATACTGCTTTCTTAGAGACGAATAAAAAATAATAATAATATCAATAAAAAACGTTCATTCAGTATACAGTTCGTTTTTTCACGTATACAGATTATAAAAAAATACAATTACAAAAAAAAAAAACTTACTTGTGACTAATACCGCTTTTAACAGTGGTAGTTTTTAGGGTTCCGTACCCAAAGGGTAAAAACGGGACCTTATTACTAAGACTCCTCTGTCCGTCTATCTGTCTGTCACCGGGCTGTATCTCACGAACCGTGATTGCCAGAAGAGTACCATTATTATAGTTTTAAACTCAAATGGGTCCCGCCTGCTTCCTACTTTTATTTAATTTAAAATGGGCTTGTTTTTAGCTTTTCAGTTAGTTTTAGTATAAGGTTGCAGTCGGGTTTTTTAAATTTTTTATTTCCTGCTTTTTAGTTTACAAATGTGAAAGATTTCGAAGACGATTTAGTTCTTGGTAGGTGTTTTTTACGATTTGTCACTTTGAATTAGTTTTTACCATATTATAAGTTGTATATATTTTTGTAATCACCTTTTAAAACCTTTTATTTTGATACCCCACTCGATAGGTTATGAGAGAAAAAAAATTTTGAAGAAATCGCCATGCGCCAATAATCCGCCATTTTGTATTTTTTATTTTGATGTACCCAGTGTCACTCTCACAGTACATAGGAATCTAACGACACCTCTCAAGCTAAAATCCATCGAGCCGTTCAGGCCGCAGAGCGTGCCAAACAATTATACATACATACATAATATGTGTTTATGTATGTATAATTGTTTTTCGAGAGTATATATTATATACTCTCGAAAAACATAACCCTTCTTGTGGCTATCACGGTTCGTGAGATACAGCCTGGTGACAGACAGACAGACGGAGAGAGGAGTCTTAGTAATAAGGTCCCATTTTTACCCTTTGGGTACGGAACCCTAAAAACTACCACTGTTAAGAGCGGTATTAGTCATTAGTTAGCTTTAATTTTTTTTTGTAATTGTATTTTTTTTATAAACTGTATAGTATACGTGAATAAACGAACTGTATACTGAATAAACGTTTTTTATTGATATTATTATTATATTAGTATTCAATAGACAATAATATAGCGTCCACTCGCAAACAAACTATCACTACTACTAATACTATCAACGTCCAAGCGTAAACGAACAGTTCGAGTGTACTATCTGCGCTATTTAGTCTTTGCCACAAAAATGCAGATCGGAGCGAGCCGACATGCGACACAACCTCCCCGTGCGAACGATACAGCGAGACTGACCGGGCGGCTGCTGCCCGCGCCCGTATAGGTAAAACCATGGTGTTATTGATTTTTTCCCACTTAAATAATAATTATTAAAAAAACAAACTTAATTTTTATAAACCATTAAATTTGCTATAATTTGGTGAAAGAATCATCAAAATCGCTTCAGGCGTTTGAAAGTAGAAAGAAAATTCTTGCGTAAAATAAGAGGATGGATATGATTTTTTATTGTTAAAACTAACAGTAATATTTAAAAAATCGAACTTAAATTATATTTGTAAACATATGTCACATATCATATATTTTTTTAAATATATTTGGGCTATCCGTTTGGGAGAAGTAGGCCTTCAAAGAGAGGTCTACTTTGAAGTTTGGCGTAACCATTCGCCTTAATAGGACTTTGTACAAAGTGTGCGGTTCAATAGTTTTGTGCGGGATTTCCTTATTACGTCATTTCTTTGAGTTCGTATTGTTTAACTAAATTAAATTATTGTTTGTTTACAAGAATCTATTGCGGTGTTTGCGGTTTAAAATATTGATAATTTGAAATAGTTCGATGTTCAACTTAGGGCTGATTTTTCCAACGCCAGATAATTTTATCGGGTGAATAATTTTGAATTTTTGACAGTTCTTCCATACAAGAACTGTCAGACGCACGAATAAAAATTATCTGTCGATTGAAAAATCAGCTCTTAATCTGTCAAGCTCCGGTAATGAGACACAATTGATTTTCTATTGTTTCGTCGCCGATCGGCGAACCGCGCCGCTTGACCGGTTAATATACTTAATAATAGTGCAGTTTTGGGTATAACCATAACATAACATCACGAGGCGTGATGTTATGATATAGTTGGTTAATCCCCGATGGGTTAAGGAGAGGTGTACGTAAACGACAGTTATGTTTACACAATGTACATAAGTATGTGGGTACAAATTCAGGCTCCGGGCGTTCCAGGCTAAGGACGTTATGCTTTTGTGATTTTTATTCAAATTCGAAATCAAAATGTCTTTAGAATGATTACGTAAAATTATTAACTTGAATCGATGATAGGATGATAAAAAAATGGATGGAAGTCGGCGAGTTCGTCCGCGTGAAATTTCGGCCCCCGATTCACCGCGTTGCATCGCATCGCCCGCCCGCGCTAGGCTTTTTATCTTTTTCCTCGGCTCCTAAAGGTTGTAGCGTGGTGTTAAATAGCATATAACCTTCCTCATGAAATGGGCTATCAAATGCAAAAAGAATTTTTCAATTCCGACTAGTAGTTCTAGAGGATGATATTAGCGCGTTCAAACAAACAAAAAAACAAACAAACTATCTTTATTATTTGTATTATAGATTTAATAGTAGGTATAAGGCAATCTATTGAAAAGCTTTCAGGATACCTAGTGAAACTATACTTATAATGAACTTAAGTCACATGGTTATAAGATAACCAGTGTTCCGAGAAGAGGTATCATAATAACCTTTTGATCGGAGAGAAAAGGCAATTTCGAGCCGAAGGTAACACGACTACTTAGGTAGGTATACTTGTAGATACTAATTGAAACTTGTATGTCAATTTCATCAACATCTGCCTAAACTTTTCCCAACTATTTTGGGGTCGGCTTCCAGTCTAACCTGATACAGCTGAATAACAGTATTTTACATGGAGCGATTGCATATTTCACCTCCACAACCAAGTTGCTGGGTAATACGATAACGCTTGGTAAGACTGGTTGTCAGAATAACGGGCTTCAGACCCGTAACGACTGTCAAAAATCCACGAATGAAAGCCGGGAGCATTGGCTTAACGTGCTTTTTTATGTCAATGTAGGCTGCATAAGCTGATGTATGCCTGAAAATGCAAATTGTATAAGTAGGTATATTAGAATTATGAAATGATACGAGTCTTGTGTACGGTATAGAAAATTTTCTTTTAAAAAAATTAAGCCGATGACCTAACTTATTGCTGTCTATAATTAATTCAATGTAGGCTCTATTCTGCACAGCAGCAAAGCAGTGGATCCAAATGTTTATTTTCATGAAAAATACTGTAATGAAAATAAACAGACATAAAACATGTTTAATGTTCTAATGTCACAGGTGCAGCAATCTTAAACTTTCCCTTCGTATGACCTAGATTTCCTGTAGATCATGTCAACAAGTCCAGAGATAGGGGTGACATGTTCGAAGTTCAGTCGAAGACTCCGGTCGTTAGGACGTGTCAGCGAAGTAAGACGTTTACGACATTTGCAAATTGGAAACGAGACCTCGTTCTTCAGTAGGGATCATTAAAATCGGCCTTACATTCTATAAATATGTTTTTGTTTTAAAAGAAAAGTTCTTTAAAAGGATTGTTTACTATCAAGACAAAGATATCAGGTAGCCATTATTCTCTTGCCCTAATCTCAATTGATTTGGGGTCGGCACAACATGTCTTCTTCCATACTTCTCTATTAGTCGTCATCCCGGTAGTCACCCCCTTTCTACCCTTGTCATCTATCAGACAGTCCTTCCATCGTTTCTTTGTTTTAAAGGTTATCTTTAAAATATCGTTTTTGGCGATCATCATCATCATCATCATCATCATCATCAGCCTATAATGTTCTCACTGCTGGGACACAGGCCTCCTCTCTGTGAGAGGGAGTGGGCCGTAATCTACCACGCGGGCCCAGTGCGGGTTGGTAGATGTCACATGTCTTTGAATTTTTGGTTCTAGGACATGCCGGTTTCCTCACGATGTTTTCCTTCACCGTTTTGAGAGCAGTGGTGATGAAATAATTTACACAAAGTAAAGTGCCTGTCTGGGTTCGAACCTACGACCTACAACTCGTAAGTCGCGGCCGATACCACTGGGCCACCACTGCTCTGGCGATAAGACTGCCCATTGTGTCGCTTCGATGGTATATGTAATAAGTATTCCGTTCTATTCTTTGGGTTTCTCCTGCTCTTAATAGCCTGGCTCGCTATAAGAGTGGAGAAGACCAACCGTTCCTACTGAAATCTTTCTTCACGACATTTTCCGTCTACCTACCTAGTGTTGTATATAAAAGAAATGGAATCAGCAATATCAGCAGCGCAGGAGGTGAGCGGTAGCTAAATCCCTTTACCCCGAAAATCTGCGGCATTCCCAGTCAGAGCCGCAGCCAAATATCAGGGCAAAACCGCAGTGAGATATTAAGGTATAAAAAAAATAAGCTGTAACAATCCTAGTTGCATTGCTGCAGCCACATGCTATCTAATGTCTGTAAAAGACTATTTTTAAAAGCTTTTGGAGGACAAGGAATACAACCTACGCAGAAATCGCTTATTTCTGCAGCTTTTTTCGCTTGTTTCTGTAGTTTTCGCTGTGTAGGTAATAACCGCTAAGAAAAAACCTTGATTGATTCACGATTGTTGTTGGATTTTGAATCATTCGATTTGCCTAGCCTTTTCCCAACCATGTTGGGGTCGGCTTCCAGTCTAAATGGATGCAGCTGAATACCAGTATTTTACATGAAGAGACTGCCTATCTGAGCACCGCAACCCAGTTACTGGGTAACACTAAACCCTTGAAGACTGGTTGTCAGACTTTTGGGCTTCTGACTACACGTAACGACTGTCACAGATCTATGAATGACCTCGAAGACCTCGAAGTAGGGGCCATTACCACTGTAACGGGGGGCCGTTCGAACCCACCATATAGACCTCGAAGTAGGGGTACTTCGAGGTCTATATGGTGGGTTCGAACCCAGTCAGGCGTTTTATTTTTGTATAAATAAATTCATGACCACTGCTCTCAAAACTGTGAAGAAAAACATCGTGAGGAAACCGGCATGTCCTAGAACCAAAAATTCGAAGACATGTGACATCTACCAACCCGCATTGGGCCCACGGCACCTCACCCGCGTGGTAGGATTACGGCCCACTCCCTCTCACAGAGCGGAGGCCTGTGTCCCAGCAGTGGGAGCAATGTAGGCTGATAATGCTTTATGCTTATGCTAAATAAATCTCAAACGGTACAACAAACTTGTATTCTTTTCAGTAAATAAAATGCCCTTTTTCAGTGTAGCACGGAAACCATGTATTTACATAATAATGGCCATTGAATTATGCATACAAGGAGATGAGGTTCAAGAGTACTACGATGGTATAAAGTAAAGAGGGTCTTGTCAAAAAGTTTTGTATATTTAAAAGTTAAAGTGATTTTGAAATGGAAAACTTGAAATGAGACAGTCATTTTGTTTGTTTTTATAGGTGCTGATTCATATTTATTAGACCTTGGCCATCTTGTTTTGATGTATTTATTATTATGGGTTTTGTGTACCAACTTAAAGTCCAGCGGGTTGATGACGCCATGTCGGTATTGTTTTCCTTTTTCTTTTTTTTACCCGAAGTGGGAAAAATTTGAACGATTTTTCAATTAAATGCAATTTAATCATGTAATTCAAACCATAATTGTTGCAAAAAGCAGTGGTGACTGGTGAGCTATAAAATTGAAACCTTTTAAATACAGATGAATATAATATGTTCGGTAGGTACAAATTCCCAATAGTGAGTGATTGCGTAAGAATTTAACCTAAACAGGGTTTGTTTACGCGGTCTCCACTCCAGGACTCGTCTGCTCCACCGGCCATCGGTCCTTCGACAGACATGGCCAGCCCACTGCCACTTCAGTTTGCTTACTCTGCAAGCTATAGGCTCGGCAAGCGTAGTGTGGGACGTCCTCCAGCTAGATGGACGGACGACCTAAAGAAGGTGGCTCGGGTAGACTAGATGCGGAAGGCTGAGGATAGGGTGCTGTGGCGCAGCCTGGGAGAGGCCTATGTCCAGCAGTGGACTGCGATAGGCTGAGTTGATTGTTTGAGGGTTTGTTTACGTTTTATCAGATACTTTTGGAACAGACTATACAAAACTCAACACCTATCTGCATTTTTCAAGACCGTATGCGAAAAGATTTCTTTATCTCGTATCGGTACAAACTAAATAAGACCGTGTGAAAATATCAGGCAGTCAGCAAAGCAAAAGTACCAAGCTAACTAATTAGAGCGTAAAAACAAAAAAAAAAAAAACAGAAATGGACTGCAAATCACGTTTTCCAATTTTACGTCCCGGATCGCAGTGTAGCGATTTGATTTCGTATTCGATTTCAGTTACCAGTACCTATGTATCGAGTCAGTGCGACTACGAATACTCAAGTTTATGAAATGGAGCTTGTATTGTCCCGTAGCTCTCTTCTGTTTTGTATTCCGTTCGAATTCTTTAAGAACGTTTCAACTTTATTCTGGTGCTGGAACAGCGTTTACGTAGAAATCGAATGAAAATGTTCTACTGTTGGGTAAGTACTAGTCGTGTCTTTCATGTTCTAAGAAGTTTCTATCGTTTAGATATTCTTCATAGTTTAGAAGTACTTTCGAGAATATGAGTGCTAGAACATTGTTTGGGTCAATCACCGAACAATAATAAACATGTCAGTGTAATTGCGACACTGCGCTCTAGAATATTTTTACCTAAGTAAAACAGTCAGTACGTTTTCGGATAGCATATCGGGCGTGACCCAATCTCATCTCATTCACCTCATTAATTTTAATCGTTATCCCATTTTTATTACTGAAATATTGCTATCTTTATAATCTCACCCGAACCCCGAACACACATACTCATATCGAATCCATTAATGTCGATACTATGGCTTTTCGAGGATGCTGTATTGCGCGTTAGAGAAAATAACTCATAGAGATGATTTTTCAATCGACCGATAATTTTTATTCGTGGAATAAAATTGACGTTTGATAGTTTTTGTATGGAAGAACTGTCAAAAATTCAACATTATTCCTCCAATAAAGTTATCTGGCGTTGGAAAAATCAGCCCTTAGTTACATATATCCTCTTCTTATGCCTGACTGCCTCATTGGTCTAGTGGTCGCAAGTGCTACTGTTGAACATAAGGTCCTCAGTTCGATTTCCAGGTCAGCCAGTGTTTTTAGGTTTTTCCATTAGGAATTTCTATGTAGCAGCCCGGAGTCTGGATTTGTGCCTGGTTAATGGCAATAGGGGGCCCTATTACATGGGACTAAAACAATAACTAGCGAAATGTGCAGGATGTACTACAGGTACATCTCTGTCTAATCCTTCGAGAATTACAGGCGTGATGTTATGTTATGTATTATGTTCCATATCCTTAGTTATTGTAAGTCACAATGCAATGCATATATGTGCAAAATGTGCTAATAAATATGGATTGATAGAGTTAAATAAATAAACTATCGCATAAAAGGTGTTGCAGTAAATACAATAAAAACAGTTGCACTTTACAGTAATTATCTTATTTGTAAACGTGCAAGACAAATAGGTACCTAAAAATATATATATATTTAAATGCTGTAAGAATGAGTCATAATGAAAGGTAAAGCAGGAGGCGGCATCAAAAATCACCTCACTTATACGTCTAGAGTTAATTAATATGTAGGTCAAAATCTGAGAAGCCTTTTCCCAACGATGCCGGAAAAATAAAAATAAATAAATTATTATTACGTAAGTAGGTTACGATAATACAGATTTAAAAGAAATAAGTCTTTAGATAAAACAGAAATAATAAAGTAATACAGAAACAATATCCGATGTAATAAAATCTAACGGTTATGCTGTCTCTACTCTGTAAAAAGTTTTCGTTCAAGAATGTACTCTTTAATGAAATTTCCCACGAAAAAAGCACATTTTCAAACTTGGCAGAATTTAAAAGTATGCAATAAATAACTTGACCGGAAGCTAATGGTGATTTAATTCAATTGCTTTTAAGAGCTTTTGTGTTATTTATAAAAAGGATGACAAAGAGCGAATTTCATTTCGAGTTTTGTTTGTGGATTTTTTTTGTAATGAATGGAATGTGGATACAGTGTGATTTGAATACGTGTGTGTTCGTTATTATTTTCGTACGTGACATTTTTTCAACTCCACGTTTCTGTTTTTTAGGGTTGCGTACCCAATGGGTGCCAAGGAGGCCCAATTTCTAAGGCTCCGTTGTTTGTTCGTCCGTCCGTCTATCACAGGGCTGTATCTTTTGTACCGTTATAGGTAGACACTTGATATTTTCACGAGGGGCTTGTGGCTACGTAATAACAGCCGCACGGGGTCTATCGATCAGGTTAAGCTACGCTTGCCGCGGCCGGTCCGTGGATAGGTGACCATCTTCACATACCAAGACCCCTCCGTGCCTCGGAGAGCACGTTCAGCCGTTGGTCCCGGCTGTCATTCGTAGATCTTCGACAGTCGTTACGGGTCGTCAGTAGCCCGAAAGTCTGAAAACAAGTCTTACCAAGGGGTATCGTATTACCCAGTAACTGGGTTGTGGAGGTCAGATCAGCTGCATCCAGCTAGACTGAAAACCGACCCCAACATAGTTGGGAAAAGGCTAGGCAGATGATGACTTGATATTTTCACAGAGTGTGTACTACTGTGGCCGTTAATAATAATAAATTAAATAAGTAAACAATTAAAGGTCCCCATTCAAGAAACGTACGTAGTCCGGCTCGTACTTGGTTCACTTTTTTCTAAATAAAAAGTCGGAAAATTATGCAGAAAAGTTTATGTGTATAAAACCAACGTACCAAAGATAAGGGAAGCTTGGAGTGAAAGTAATTGCAAGTGATGCATAGAACTTCAGAAAGTTCAACAATAGCTTGATCTGAGATAGGTAGAGAAAAGCTGAGAAAGTGGAGGACATTTTAAAAATTACATCAAGTGAAGTGCATTTCCTGAAGTAAGCTATTGCAAGGTTCTCCGACCATTATTAAAATAGTCGACACAAATTAATGGAATTCAAGTAATTAATAAATTCTGCCGCCTATTGTATGTTTTGTTGTCAAATTAATTTTTTTGTAATGTATTTTCTGGTGTACAATAAAGTATAAGATATTGTGCATTAATGGAGGTCTGTACTTAGTGTTTTGACTATTATTTCGGTTATCCATCATGTGCGACCATTCTGATAACAAAGAAATCGAAATGCCTTCGTTATTATAAAGTGTTTATATGATTCAGTATTTGCGTGAAATCAGAAATCAGTCAGACACTAATATACATACCTTCATGTAACTCTACATCATAAACCCTTATTCCAATTTCTTTGGGGTTGGCCTAGCATCATATTTCACCTACAAAACAATGGGTAATGTGATATAAAGATCTCTTTTCTTTTTAATCATCAACCAGATAGATTGAAACACACATAGCTATGTAGTATTGTGAATTGATACGTTAGTTCACTGTGTGGTTCTCGTCTAATTTGCCACTCCATACAGATGAGGCTAGGGGCGGCCCTTTGTCGCTCGTTTCAATACCCTTGAGAAAACTCTTCTGGATATTGCAACACGACTGACTATGGGTCGATAGGTATCAAATTCCCTTGTCAATATAAAATATGTTTTATGTATGTACTTTCTGAGTTTATCTTGGACATTACTGACATTGGTGAAGGAAAAATATCGTAAAGAAACCTGGACTTTATAGGCAATATTAGTCTGAAATTGCCAACCCATTTTGAACAAGCGTGGTGATCAATGCGTGGTTTTCTGTGTGAGAAAAGGTCTTTGTATATTTTCTATTATTTATTTATTCAAAATATGTATTAACATTAACTTACATAAAGTCTGCCAAACTGCATAACAGTTTGTCGTCGGTTGTACTCGTCCAACAATAGATTACTTTGGTACTACATACCTTCTTGATTGGTACTACATATCTTCTTCTTACCAAAGCAGCAAAAGTAGCCAGTATTCTTCATAAAAATACTCACATAATATTCCATGAATATGCCTTCTGCAACGTTTATACATAGTGTTATCTGCACCTCGTGTACTTAATGTGTGATCAATGGCCTCCATGAAATTAATGCATTGTATTTCTTTTTCTCCCCGTGGAATGGTAATAACTGTCGGAACAGCTTTATTTCTGACCTTCACAGTTAGAGATTAGCGCTTCCAACCTAGTACAGTACAAATGTGATATTAATATCTCACTGACGTATCTTACCTTCTACATTTTCATAATGTAGGAAGCCTTCTTTGATCGTGTTATGTTACTTGTTACTTATGTTCTCCTGATCTCCCCAGCCCCTTGCCTTATCATATTCGCATCGTACATTTGTTTCGTAATTATACTCCTTCCTCTGGTTATCATTAAACATGTACGAACCAATGAAGCGTGTCTTTTCTAATTTTTCGATGTACAATTTATGAGCCTACCTTTATGCTTTTGGATATAAAAATCAGGCGACGATATTCTTGTCTCTATTAAGAAGTTTGATCATGAATTTTTTTTTTTTTTTTATTTGAAATGGGCTTGCTCTTGACTCTAGCCTAGGTCAAAGGTGACAGAGACAAAGTCGACGATGGTGGTGATGGTCGAATTTCTTTATAAAGATCAACATGGGAATTTTTTAGAGCTTAGGTACCATTGACACAATATGTGAATCTCAACAGAAATAGGTATGTCATTTAAAGCAGCCATCATAGAGCCAATATTGTCTTATGGTTGATGTAAGAGACCTAGGAGCAACTGGGCTAACTTTATAAATTTAAAACATTTTTTTGGATCCTTTTATACTCTTCCATAGTACATCGTCCTCTGAGTTCTGTCTCAATCAGTATAAAGCTATAAGAGCAACAAACCTCTATAGCAAGTATATAAATACTCCGAGACTACGCCCGATTTATGGCAGCAAAACAAAAACGATGTCTTAACGCCAATGCATCGCGTATTCGTTCGGAGACAGGCTCGGGAACGCTCGGGGCTACCAGCGCAGCGGCAGACAGTTCGACCGTGAAATTGCCGTATTCGACAAAACTTTCGTCCGACTCAATCCCATGCCTGAATTGATGCAATGGTTAGATAGCTCGATGATACTAATCGTGTTCAAACCACTTGTTTTGATAACTTTTGACCAAACGGTGCTGTTGAATGAAAAGACTTGGGAAGAAAAGTGGAGAATTCATCTGATATAATAGTCACTGTAAAGAAGCTGTTCGTCGGTGATGTTCTTTCAAAAAGATGTGAAGTATTTGCAGCCGGCGCGAAGTTTACGACTAGATTTATAATGTGGATGAAGCTAAAGCTGTATGGAAGAATCGTAGCATGTGGTGTTCTTTAATTTATTCATATCCATAAGGAAAAGGGCTTAAATTATGTCTTACTAGCTGTGCCCCGCAGTTTCACCCGCGATAAAAGTATTATAGTCCTTTTTTATTGATTCCCATTACAAATGTCCACCCCCCTTTTCACCCCTTTAAAGGATGATTTCTGGGATAAAAACTATCCTATATCCTTCCCCGGGATGAAATCTATCTCTCTGTTAAATTTCATCTATATCCGTTCAGTGGTTTAGGCGTGAAAAGGTAACATACAGAAGACAGACAGACAGACAAAGTTACTTTCGAATTTATAATATTAGTATGGATAGTTAGATATACGGCAAGTTCGTTTATCAAATAAAATATCCAGGTAAACAAACACAAACATAAAAAAATGGCGAAATTGCGATTCGTGAACCGTAAAATCGAAAACAATGCAGCCACGTATGCAATTTCGGGCGCGTACTAAAAATTTTATACAATTACAATATCTGTAACAGTTTTTGTTGTTTTGTCTAAAATTTTAATATCGTGTAACCTCTACCTGCATACACAATTTTAAATTAACGTTTATTTTTGTTTTTATTATAAGCAAACTAGGTACACAATCATACAATATACATGACTTTGACACGCTAAGAAGATACCATTTAGGGATTTAGTTATGTGGGTAAGATGGATTTATCATTATACAATTTCATAACAAGCCAAACCATAGTGGAATAGGAACTATTGAAAGTCTTAACCCCTTCGATGCTTATATTACAAGCTACTACTGTTTTCATCTCCTCAAGATCAGCAAAAAATTAAAAGCTCTTTTCAAATAACACTGTATCTTCGAAACTGGGTTAATAGAGCAACCGTACAGTTCGTGACACGGCCGTCAGTTGCGGTGTAATGTTTTTAATCGGTGTTTTTACAGCACTCAAATACCACACGGTGAAAATAATGGAGTGTTTTATCTGGAGGTAGTTTCGATATGTGAAAGGCACATAAATTAAGATTTGACACTTAAAATATTCACATAATACTTTTCATTATTATCGTAAGTAAACTACGCATACATACCTACATACTAACAAACACAAAACAAAATAAAAAAGAATAACAGTACCTACAAATTAAAGCTACATACAAAGACACACTTAAGCATCAAAGGACTCATCCACATCGCCGTCATCTGGAATAATGAACTTAAATCCGTAGATTTATATTCATCCATTTTCTTTTTATTCCCTTTCAGAATTGCATAGCAATGTACAGGAAAAGTGCAGTTCAGTAAAATATAATAATCAAGTTTTGTATCATATGTATTATTGATCATTAACATATAAACGCAGGAACTCGTTGGATGCGAGAAGCACAAAACCGGTCGAAGTGGAGGTGCTTGGGGGAGGCCTATGTCCAGCAGTGGACGTCTTTCGGCTGAAATGATGATGATGATGAACATATTCATTTCAATAACGCACCATTATCTATAACATAAGAAGATCCTGTTATACTCTTTGCTTTATCACTAGCTAAAAACAGCACCAGATCTGCAACTTCTTCTGATTCGGTAATTTTACTAAGTGCAGAATTTTTCTTTAGATCTGCCCAGATTTTTTCTTGCTCTCCTTTGTCCATTGTCAACTTTTCTATGAAATCGGTTTTCACTGGACCCGGATTTATACAGTTCACGCGAACCCCTCTTGGTGCTAGTTCCAATGCAACACTTCGGGTGAAATGATCTAAGCCGGCCTTTGACGTACAGTACGCGAAATTTTGCGGCCCAAATGTTCCCATAGCGGCGGCACTGGATATGTTTATAATATTCCCTTTGCTTTCAATGAGATGGGGTGCCGCTAGATGGGTTAAATATACACCTGATCGAAGATTGGTTGCCAAGATTTGATCAAACTTTTCAATAGCATGTGGATCGAGGATACTCACAAGGTTAAACATCCCCGCGTTGTTCACTAACACATCCAATTTCCCAAAGTGTTCTATTGTGTCACTAATTATTTTTTTCACGTCTTCCTCATTAGTCACATCGGCTATAATCATTAACGGTTTACTTCCATTTTGCTCACATATTTTCAAAACGTTTTTAAGTTTGGTCGCGTTTCTGCCGACTATTGTTATTTTCGCTCGTTGTTTCGACAATTTTATCGCGGTGGCAGCTCCTATGCCAGAACTGCTACCGGTAACTATAATGACTTTGTTCTCGAAACTCATTGTTTCTTTTTATGTTAAGAATTTAACACAAGACACTACTAGATTTTAATAAGAAGCAAGTGTAACCGAATACAGTTGATATTGAAATTAACGTAACACGAAGGCACCAGGCCTGTTAAATAGGTAAGTAGGTAGGTAGTGGTAAATGAGGTAGGATTGAAACCAGTTTTGTGAGTAAGTAGGTAATCAACATAGTCTCACATTTATTATAAACTTGCTTATACAATTAAATTATAATTTTTTAACTACTTTAATTATAAAACCGGCCCACTTTTCTCACAAAACGCGGCATGTCATTTTGTGATGTTATCAGATACAATTTCTCACGTTTTTTATTTATAGCATTTTTTGTTAAGGTATCCGATAAACTATGTAATTAGTCAAAATACGCTATTCCAACCGAAATTAGACACGTTAATGAAAGAAAAGGACATCCCAAATAGATGTCCTTTTCTTTCATTAACTTACCATTAACCTTCAATATTAGATAAAGAAATTCGTCACTTGTCAAATGTCTTTATATTTTATTACTTTCGTGAGTTTAACAAATATGCCAAGTATACCATAGCGATGGCTTTAATAGAAGTGGAAGTGATAAACGATGACAGGTGAACCATTTACTGGTAATCACAATGGAGACATAAATAAAGAGACGGCGGTGCCATTTTGCTGACGGAAATTACCAACACGCATATCTTCAACCTATAACATAATTAACATAGAAATAGAAAACTCTATTGATAAAATCACCTGCATTATGAGCCTTGTAATCATGCCATTGTATTGTTTGTTTCCATGTCTGAAAGTTAATAATATAAAAATCTCTACCAATATTTTTACGATAGTCATCAATATAGAACACATTATATGTATCTCTTCAATTGTATCTGTACCCATTGATGTTCCTCCAGTTTCTCTGTCACATACACATTCTTCATGTATAGCTTCAAGAGGTGCCTCTGTAACCGCAACATTATGCAAACAAGGATCCAAAGATCTTGTTAGTTTAATATGCCTTTGATCAAAGCTTAAATTTCTTGATCACGGTCCAAGTGTTTAGTTGAAGTTTCCGAAATTGGATTAGTCTGTTGTTATACTGAGATGTATTCTGCAATCCTTTTCTTTGTAGTGATAACTGTGAAGTTGTCTTAACAAAGGTCTGAAAACTTTTGTAATAACCCTACAAGTTGGTTAGTTTTTATACGCTGATATATATTTATACGGATCCCATTAGATCAGTTCCATTCTGATGAATAATTTATTTTATAGCAACCTTGAAGGACGATAGCTCTATAGCCAGTTTATACTCTGGGGCTGATTCAATTAATATTTCGCACTTGTCATGATTATCCTTGTGTAGGTAATGTTTTAGCTCCTCTAGAACTCAAACTCAAAGCATTTATTTCAATTAAACCAAGAACAACAGACACTTTTGGATTGTCAAAGAGTCGGCCAATCAGACAGATGAAGCTAGTTGCCCATTCCAAAACGTAAGCGTTGGTACCTATGGTGAAGAACGAGCAAGAAACTCCATGGATATTCTTTTAAATCAAACTATTGCTCTAATCAATTTTATTTTATCTTTTCCACTTTGATTCACTTTGTCCACTAGTCCAGGCGTGAATCTTTTTGAATGTAAAATATTAATATGGGGTAGTTGCGAAGTTGTGTTATGTTATTCAATCACGCCATTTTAGGCACGGAAGACATAGGGCAGATTTTCTTGTGGAAATTGGTACATTACCTACTATTTATACCAGAAACTTTTCTTTTAGGCGAAGTCTATTGATGATTGCTTTCTTGCTTCATATACATAACCAGCCTATAATGTTCCCACTGCTGGGACACAGGCCTCCTCTCGGTGAGATGGAGTGGGCCTTAATCCACCACGCGGGCCCAGTGCGGGTTGGTAGATGTCACATGTCTTCGAATTTTGCATTTTGCTTGCTTCATATACGCAATGTTTATTTTCTATACCACCATTATTATTATGTCACGCTACTATCATAACAAAATGATCGTTTATCTTGAAACTCGTAAGTTGGGTAGATAATGGACTGGGTGGACATCCATTGTGGAAGTTTAGGAACACATCCCTCATCTTAAATGACGTATTATAGTCTTTAGAAATTATACTTTGAAGGGACCGTCTAAGTTTGGTAGCTTTGTTCTGAAATCGAGAGACGTATCAAAGATTCTGAGTTAAACATAGCAACTGCAATAGTACCGAGATACAATCTGATCAAACAAACAAACATGATGATCAAAGCGGAACCATTTCTCATGGTTGTCAAATTCGATGGACAAGAGTACATATTTAAATTTTACCTTTATTCCATGAAAATATACCCATGCCAGGTGTAAGTATTGTTGCGACTCAATACTTTGCGATCTACGTTTAAATTATTTGAGGGGGCTCTTTAGACCAAGGTTGCCAAGCGTTTGTGGCGGCACCTACAACGTATGCATGTCTGGTCGGAGGAGCCTCCCTTTTCTATAGAGGATGAGACACCACCCAGTGCCTTATGTCTATTTCAAGGGAAATTTCATCTTCATATCGAAGAACTCTACCTACGTTACGAAATCGAGGAATATTTGAAATTCGCTGGTTTCTTAGGTTTTGACATCGTATTGATTTTGGCATTTGGAGTATAAAACAAAGCTATGCCGGTGGTGGTGACTGGTGGCGCTGTTGTTTATATTGCATCCCAAAACGAAACAGCAACAAAACTATACAAGTAAAGCAACAAACGGTTTAATTTTGTTCTCTGTTTATTTATCCGACCCTTCTGCCAGGAGTTGTTTGAGACCTTATTTGGCGTACCCTTAATGGCGTTGATGTGTATTGTGTGGCGAAAGAAAAACAAAATAAACATGTTTTTACTTATCTAGCGGTTGGTAGGAATAACATGTTTTATGGCTTTGAGATATTGTCAGTTTTTGAAATACAGTGGCCTCCAAAAGTCAGTTGACATTTTTCCACTTCAGGTTTAACACACTATATTATTGATTTAAAATTCTAGCGATCCAAAGGTTTGCACGGCTATAACGTTTTTATCGACTAATTCATCTCATTCCGGTCTGATTCCCTAATTTTTTTGGTTTTATTCCTGACGGATCGTCAGCAACAAAATATACGTACAGGTTTATTGAAATACATACGTTCGCAATTTTTAGGTATATCCTAAAAACGTCACCCTCAACTCTACCCTTTTTAGCGAAAAAGTATTTATTAACCTCGTAAATCCCATAATAAAATAAACAAATCTAATATCTTGAACTGGCTTGGGTGCAAATTAGATCACAACCTTTCGAAGCGAGTTTGTAGCGAAATTGTAGAAAATTTAATTCGTTATAGTATGCCTGCGGCTTACCTGGAAATGGATCAGTCGGAACTTTTCTGTTAGCTTTGTAAATTGCGTATTTTTTTAATATGTTTAATTGTTTACTTAGAAGAGCTTATAGTAGTCTCTGTTTATGTTTTGTTTGCTGAAATCCAAATGATCGAAAAAAAAGGTGTGAAGGTAGCATGAACGGGAGTGGTCAGAAACATTTTGTAACTACTGAGCCAACAACATAATTATTTGGTTCTACGAGTACATAAGCTCTAGAAAAAATAGGCTTTCAGAACACAAGGGTTCTATGTTATGGGTTTGGTTTCCGCACTTAGTACTTCTAATGGACCATTGTGCGTGGGGAACACGAGGGTCAAAGTACCCTCTGTTTTTTAAAAGCCTTAAACTCTGGTAAGAAAACTGAACTGAAACATGTTGAAGCTTACAGATTATTCTGTTTAGACTAAATTACGATTTCACAAATCTAGGAAGAACTACTGTTAGCCTGCATCATCCCACTGCTGGGCAAAGGCCTCTCCCCATGACTTCCAGCCCTTTCGATCCAGGGCTAAAGTGGACCACTGGTCGTTTGTTTTGTCCAGCTCGTCCCGCCTTCTTCTACGGGGCCTGCCGCGACGGCTTCTAGCTATGTCAGGGCTCCGTGTGGTGGTTATTTTGGCCCACAGCTCATTGGGTATACGGCACACGTGGCCAGCACAGTCCAACTTCAGCTTAGCGGCGCCCTAATCTAGGCAGAAAATGTATTTAAAAACTAAGTAATTAGAAATCCGAAAAAAATTATAAGCATAAATCTATTTTTCAGATTTTTGGTACCCAAACTTGCAAATTGAATTGTATGAAGGGAGTGATGGCGTGGCGGTTGACAGGGGAGGTTGGAAGCGCAGGGAGATGATGATGATGATACCGAAACTAGTAAAAGCAATCTTGTGACATACGAAATAACAGACCAACATATAGAATAAATAGGTTTCCACGTGTAACAACGGAATCCTAAAATCCGTTATTTTATGAAAACAAAAAAACCCTTCTCCATTACCTTGGGGGAATTTAATCAGTTTGCTTACTTTGAACTGGAAGCTCAAATTGTGCTCACGGTAAACAAAATCGTTCCTCGGAAAACAATTACTGGATAGCCCGTTAGATGAGGATAAAGTGTACCACGCTATAGTAGTAGTGTTAATAGATATTAGCTTTTATCTTATCTACGATCCTGTTTTATTTTTTCAGCGAGTTAGGTTGTGTGCAGACTGAGTCAAGACTTTCTATTGGACAAAACATCGCTCTATGAAACGCAATTACGCAATCAACAAACAAAACACTCGCAGAAAATCCAGTTTTATCGCAAAGTAAAACAGTTTTGTACATAATTGACAACACTCTTTATAGTGTGCGCACTGCCTTAGGTACTATGACCATAACTTTTTTTTATCGTGGAGATATGCTCATGCATTCTGCACTACCACTACCAGAGATAAATTCGACAAATTCGAACATATGAAGCAATGGATTAGCGATATCGTTCATAATGATTCAGATTGTAATTGAAAGTGTGTTATGTAATAAGGTGCAGGAGGCAGTATTGAATGCTACGAAAGACAGATTATCAAAACAAATGTACATACTTACAGTGCAATGAACGTTGTTAAACTGACTGTCGAAATGAAAGCTTACAAATAATACGATTGTATGGTGAATACAAGTCTCAACACAATTGTATTATTTATAAGCTTTAATTATATACACAATCGAGAGGGCATCAATCTACATTTGCGGTCAAATGCATTGAGCAGCCATTACAGTATCTATTTAGTAGTGATGCTGCATGCTGTAATAATCAAAGATCTCATTGAGATCTGTTAACAGATGAAAGGATTTTGTATGTTAGAACTTAGAGCGTTAGCACTTCTTCAGAAGTATTGTGAAAGAGGTTCATGATAGTTTTTCAGCTGAACCTATTACAAAGATAGGTACTATAGAGATTATGACATGCATAGTTTGCGGCATGCAACTTTTTCTAGTAATTATCAGATAATGGCATACAATTAAGAGATAGAATTAGCAGCCAGTTTAGCTGACAAGCGAAGTTATGAATAATAATAATAAACCTTTATTTTCAGACCACAGAGAATCCATACGTTAATAAAGAAAACTTAAAACTCATGTTACCTATAGATACCTAGAGCGTTTCAGTCAATGTGGAAATCAGATAATTAAATATTATACTTGATGAATGGTCGATGATGGAACACATCGTGATGAAACCTGGACAAGTCTGGAATCGCCATCACGCATTGAGCAAGCTTGGTTATCAATGACTTCTAAGTGTCAGAGCAGGCTTTTGCCCTGTATTGGGACAATAATGGGACAGTATTATCTATTATCCCAAACGGCTGGTTGACACTTCCTGTGACAAGGGCTGGCTTTTACCTTGGCCAGAGACCAAACATTGCCATACAACGTGGTAATGCCGCCAGTCTCTTGGGAACATTATCAGTCGACAGCGATGCGGAGGAATTTTTCGACGTCATATTTTACATAGATTGTTTAGGTTGTTATATTTTAATTGTTTATTATTTTGTTAATTTAGTATAAGAAGTCTATCCAGTGTACTTATATGTTTTTATCCTATTTAATAAAGTTAATAATTTTACATTCTGAAACTGTATAGTTCGTGACAGTGGCGAAGGGTGAATTTATGACAGAGGTAAGCCGGAGCAAAAAAAAATTTCAATTATGAATTGACTATAATGTGGTTATGTTCTGAATTTTCGAAGGGAAGGCGGTGGGAATCGAGTTGTATGGTACCTTCGCCACTGGATCGTGATGTCATCACGAAGTTCGTACCGTCCTCGACTACAAATGGATCATCAATCCGCTATAAGAGGATTACTCATCGAGATTCGGTAGCAATCAATTCACTAAGCTTAGATTATGTCATTGTTGTGTGCGATTTACAGAAGATTATCTAGATAATCAACACCTATGTGATATGACAATAATCGGTATCTATTAGTAATTTATGTTACGACACCCATTTAAGTACTTAGGTCATGTAGGGTCTCAATAGTTACACAACGCTTTTCCCAACTATTTTAGGTCGGCTACCATTCTAACTGGAAACAGCTGAATATCAGTATTTTACATGGAGCGACTGCCTATCTGACCTCCACAACACAATTACATGATACCCTTTGGTAAGACTTGTTGTCAGATTTTTGGGTCAACATGTGACGACTGTCAAAGATCTCGAATGACAGTCGGGACCAACGGCTTAACGTGCTTTCCGAGGCAGTTGTCTCACGTTAAAAAGAGTCGAACTTTTTCTAAGATTCGATGTACTTACCTTCATGAACCAAAAAGGGTGTGTAAACATGATTTGGTGTTTTGTCAGAAGAAAGATTAAAAAGAAAAAAATAGGTTTACGAGTATTTGTCACAGAGACACGTGCATACAAAAATAATAAGAAAAATAAAAGCAAAATAGATCTATAGTCACGACTCACGAATACAATTCAAAAATAGTCGGCAGCTGAACGTCGTGACTGAGATAAGAAGATTTCCATTCAGTATGATGCTGTGCCCCACAGACCCTCGAAAATGACGTACGAAAACCAAGTTCAATTCAGAGTTTGAAATACAAAATTAACTACGAATAACCCTGAACATTTCAGTGCTAATGTTAAGTGATGAAGGAATTATGGACCTACATTATGATTTGTACGCCACTTTAATCTTGCATAATGTATATTAAACGTGATACAAAGATTCCAAGATTCATATAGATAGTACATACCGAACTTAGGTAGACTAGGTACTCTAACGCCTGGTTTACACAGTGCGATTTGATTGCTTCTGGCATACTGTAAGTGTAGTTTTGTGTTTTTTTTTGTTTAGTTTTTATTACTTCTGTTTTTTTTTGCCGTTCAATCGGACTATGAGAGTGAGGGAAGAGGGAGTGCACCTGTGTCTGAGCGCACACTTGTGCACTATAATATCTCTAATATGTCCCGCGCCGAAGGCTAGAGTACGTTGAGATTGGCCGCCGTGACCGAAAAGACTTTACTTTTTATAAGTTTAAGCAACTATAAAAGTTACACCGTCGTCTAAACAGTGTTTAGACGATGCAAGTTATTTGTTGCTTCAATTTTATTGCATGCCATAGGCAGGATAATTGTGTCGTGTAAATGGGGCATTAGTGTAGTTAGGTGCACTTACGACCAAATTGTGTTCTTAAGCGCCCCGGGAGCAATAACAACGCGGAAAAACAATGTCATTTAAGAATGTAACCTCTTGCCGCTTCATTGAATTTTAATGCCGTTCTAATAACATTCTTACACTGGTTTTCTCACTTATGAGTAGACGAGAAAAGCATTTCTTAACATTTTGAAGTATTGAAATCCAACGTAGGTAGACAAAAATGAATGTGGGAAATATGCTTTGTAGGGTTCCGTAGCTAAAAAGGAAAAACGGTCTGTCCGTTTGGCAAGACCGTTTTTCTCAGGAACGACCCGCGCCTATGTTATTATTTAGCCACGAGCTCCTCACGTATTGAGAAATCTAGCAGTTTTCAATCAAGGTCCATGCTCGAGTTGTGGATCATCGTTCTAGAAATACTAGGATAAATACGTTTAGAAATACTTATAATACGTTTTTCAGATTAATTTACATTCCAAAGCCATAAGTACTTATTATTCATTTCAAGCCTTGTTATTTGCGGTTTTCCTCTTTATTCGCTTGTTTTAGTCACACACTTGCTCATGCTTTATTTTGCCCAAGCTTAGATGTTCGTTGGAGCGTGTCTTATCTAATTAGTAGGTCGGTTAGCTCTCCTACCTGACTATAAAACATTGCTCAGGGAAGCATGTACCTATTGGTCCCGCTACGGATTTAGGACGATGGACGTAGTTGCCAGTATTATTGGTTTTAGGGCAGAACTGAAGAAGGTGGGTCTATTTCTCTCTCATCAATGAGATTAATGGTTAAAGATGAATCGTAAATGTCTTATTACTGTGTGTTATTGGTTTTGAGTGTTTGTCGTCATCGATATGGAAATGATTAATAATACGGTTAGAAATGGTGTTTAGTGGGAAGCTTTGCTGACAAAAACGGTGTGAGGGTAAATTATTCTACTACTACTGCTTGAGGGGATCCGTTTCTAGTGCAGATAGGTGACATAAACACTTGCTGTTTGTCTTGAAAGGGTGTATTTACACGAAAAACACATGTTCATGTTACAACTTGGTATAGACAGATGAAAATTGTAGTATTACACCATTTAGCAGGTTATCAGAATCAGATAGCAGGGACAATTCGAAATGCACACCTCTGGTGTCAGTCCATAGAGTAGAGTCCTATTTTTTCTATCTCAAGCCGGAAGCATAGACTATACATAATTATTTTACATTTCTTCCCGGCTTGGAATTGTGGCTTTTCGCCACATCACCCCCCTACGGAGAGAATAAGGTCATCCGTAAAACAAAATACAAAACAAACACTTAAGATTAAAAACTAAAAAAAACTTTGCTAAAATGGGGGAGCCACAATTTTTAATAATGAATAAAATCAAACTTAAACATCAACCGGAACTTTAAATTGAACTTTCCTGCCCGAACGTGTGGTATAGTTCGGTCTATGAGACTCAGGCCTTGCAGTACTAACTGGATCAGGAGTATTGGATTCAAGGTCAGTTGCAGCAGCTGGTCTGGAGGGTGCTTCAGACGCGGCAGGAAGAACAGGTGCTGAAGCTGGGGCTCGACACGTCGATGAGGAGGTTTCGTCTAAAACGTACGCCGGTTTGACCCGATCTAGGCTCACCTGTACATGCTTTTCATTGATAGAGATGGTAATTGTTTTATCATGACGTGCGACCACCTTATGTGGTCCTGAGTATGGTGGTTTAAGCGAGGGCCTGACAGAGTCGTCTCGTAAGAAAACGTGCGACGTTGAATCGAGGTCCTTGAACACAAAGGTCGACCGTTGCCCATGACGCGATGGTTGAGTAGGTCTCAAATGAGCCATATGACTTCGTAGTTGTGTGGCGAAGTTGTGGTCTTCGATGCTAACCGATGGCGAAGATGGAGTCATGAATTCGCCTGGCAAGTACAGGGGTTCCCCGTACACCAGCTCGGCCGAAGAAGCTTGGTGGCAGCCAAAGCGTCAATAAGCGGTGCTTGAAGTTTCGCTGCTTTTGGAAGGAATTGGCGGTAGAAGTTTACCATGCCTAGGAATCTGCGAAGACCTTCGACCGTATTAGGCAGAGGGAAATTCTTTAGGGCTTCGATTCTCTCCAGGGGTGGGCTGGAACCGTCTTTGTTGATCCGGTAGCCGAGAAAAATCACCTCTTGAGCAGCGAGCACGCATTTTGATGGGTTTACGACGACGCCATACTCTTGCAGCCTCCGGAACAGGA
Organism: Amphipoea lucens; assembly: GCA_947508005.1. Taxonomy (NCBI): domain Eukaryota; kingdom Metazoa; phylum Arthropoda; class Insecta; order Lepidoptera; family Noctuidae; genus Amphipoea; species Amphipoea lucens. Next base: position 11,613,893 of record OX382374.1, read on the forward strand.
CACGCAGATGTTCGGCGTGTTCTACCGGAGTGCGGGAGTACACCAAGATGTCATCGATGTACGGGTAGCAGAAGTCGAGCCCCCTCAAGACTTCGTCCATAAAGCGCTGGAAAGACTGTCCAGCGTTGCGCAGACCAAAGGTCATGAAGGGAAACTCGAATAGCCCGAAAGGTGTCGTGATGGCAGTCTTGCAAATATCTTCGTCGTTTACCGGGATCTGCTGGTAGGCCTTCACCAGATCGATGGTGCTGAAGATAGTAGCACCAGCCAGGTTATGTGCGAAGTTAGCTATGTGGCGGACGGGGTAGCGGTCAGGAACTGTTCGTGCGTTTAACGCTCGATAGTCCCCACAAGGACGCCATCCGTATTCACCCTTACGAGCCAGGTGCAGCGGTGATGCCCAGGGACTGCTGGAGGGTCGACATGTTCCACAGCTGATCATCTCCTCGAACTCTTTCTTCGCGATCTGGAGTTTCTGCGGTGCGAGTCTGCGTGGGCGGCACGCAACCGGTGGACCATCAGTAGTAATAATGTAGTGCAGTGTTGCATGTTTCACGACGCGTGGCAACCCAGGTGGTCGCGTTATGTCAGGAAACTCCAACAGCAGGTTGGCGAAAGGAGACTCTGCTACTACTGTCTTGACGCTAGTTTGATTGCTCTTCCCAAATATTGCAGCAATAAAGAGTTTGGTGCGGCCATCTAGCAGTCGCTGGTTGCGGCAGTCCGGCATCAGGTGGTATTCAGCCAAAAAATCGGAGCCAATGATGGGCGTGCCAACGTCTGCAATGATAAAATTCCATTTAAATTCCCTGCGAAGTCCGAGATTTAAGCGCAAAAGAATGGTACCATAGGTCTTGATAGAGCTCCCATTTGCGGCGCGGACGTCAAAAGTGGTGGGTGTGTATCGTCCTTTGAGCAGGTGACGTGGGAAACAGCTAATGTCTGAGCCAGTGTCAATAAGGTAGTTATGACCAGACTCAGAATCCGTCACAAACAGCCGGCGGCCAGGGTTTGAGCAATCAGATGCCGCCTCTACTGACTGCTGGGCAGGTTTCCCTTTTTCTGGGGTTTCCACGAGCAGGGTGTAATGCACTTGCTGGCCTTCTCCCGAAAACGTCTGTGGTACCAGCACATTTGGTCACCAGTTTTGCTAGATGACCGTGAAGCAGACTGGGAGCGAGTGGTGGAGCGAGAGCGGTCAGAGCCGAGTGCTTCGACTTTCCTTGAAAGCTCATCAAGGCGGTCCATTATGCAAGCCAACTCAGGTGTAAAAGATGAGCTGGTAGCATGGACAGCTGTAGGACAAGGAGGAGTGGTCTCCGCAATAGCATCTGCGATTTCGGCCACCTTGTCAAGTTTTAGGTCCTTTTGGGCAATGAGAATCCTCTGTACCTCCCTGGGTAAACGGCGCATCCACAATTCCCGTAGAATGCTGTCGTCTCCCATCTCAGAACCAGCCAAGGAGCGGAGGTGACGGAGAAAAGCAGAAGGTTTTCGGTCTCCCAGTTCCTCGTCACTGAGCAATTGTCTAATCTGCTGTGTTCTGGAAATTGACAATTTTGATATTAGTTGATTTTTAAGGTGGTCATATTTCCCTTCAGTAGGGGGATCCGTTATTGCCTCCTCTACTTCGGCTGCTATTGTAGTGTCTAACATAGACAGGACATATCCAAATTTTGTGGCATCTTGTTTAATGCCGAAGATATCGAACTGGGCCTCAGCTTGTGCGAACCATAGCTTCGGCTTGTCCGACCAGAACGAGGGAAGCTTAACCTTCACCTCGTTCACCTGAGCACTTGAAGGTGTGAGGCTTGCTACCTGCGCCTGAAGCTGCCTCAGTTGTGACAAAAGCTCTGCATCAGCCATGGTCAATATTGCAATAGCACAAGGAATTATTTAATATTTTTAAATTAAATTTTGTTTGTGGCACCCCCAAGTTAGTCCGGACAATTATAAATTTATAACACCACCAGAAAAACAATGTCAACAAGAGAAAAAAAATTAAATACACATCCAGCAAATTAAAAACAAACAAAAGTGTACAAATGTAGCAGATACTTCAAAAATAAAGTTATAAAGCTATTATTTTCCAATTACAATGTAATGAAGATGGCCTTACAACTATTAACAAGTTTCCTGTACAGTAGTAAATCGTTTGCAGGGTAAATATTTCGTCACTGGATCATTATTTATAGAAATGTTCAAAAACTTACAGTTTCCAATGTAAACATTAACATGTCATACGAACTTAGAACTTCACTGAAGTTGACACATAGGTTTCCGTAACTGTCCGTCGAATATTGTAGGTAGGTCGGGCGCTCGCGCATGTACTGTGCCGGAACTCTGCTTTTCGTGGCGTTGCGTAGGTAGTTATGCGAACCCCGCGAACCCGATGAAAATAAAATGGCGGTGCGGCAGTACGGAAATTTTACGTGAAATGATGGATGATGAATGGCACTTATCACATTGCACTACGTAGGTATCCCAACATTTTGCTGTTATTTCACAAGAATTTGAAGCGGAGAGTAGCCAAATGCGAACGGGGCGGGAGCGGACGCAATTCCTCTGGAAGTTAATGCCGGCCGGCTCACAATCGTTCCCGTACGTAGCGATTCTTCCACTGCTGCGGGAACAGGTCGAAGGCGCGTAAGAAGGCGCCCGATGTCCAAAGCTTACTCCAAGTACAACGGAGACGGGGTCACCATTTGAGGGGATCCGTTTCTAGTGCAGATAGGTGACATAAACACTTGCTGTTTGTCTTGAAAGGGTGTATTTACACGAAAAACACATGTTCATGTTACAACTTGGTATAGACAGATGAAAATTGTAGTATTACACCATTTAGCAGGTTATCAGAATCAGATAGCAGGGACAATTCGAAATGCACACCTCTGGTGTCAGTCCATAGAGTAGAGTCCTATTTTTTCTATCTCAAGCCGGAAGCATAGACTATACATAATTATTTTACATTTCTTCCCGGCTTGGAATTGTGGCTTTTCGCCACATGCTGCTTTAAAATCAAGTGGCCTTACATGCGCCTCGTGTGTGTAAACAATAAAGGGGTTTGTTATCTTTCAGCTGCTAACTTAGTTGACAACATAATATCTCTCAAACAAGGTCATACTTGCTTGCGTTATCTTTTTTCGTCGGCAAATAATGCACACCAAACAACCATCTGTAAGTCACACAATATTTGTTCCAAATATAAAGTCCGCAAACCTGTAGTGAAGAAAACAATCCAGGGGTAATCAACAGTCGTATCTAAATCAAAAGTAATGTACTTAGAGCTGTAAAGTCTTTATTTTATAAATATATTACATGACCTTTAGTGGTCCAGCTACTCAGGTCTGACCCCTTTCTAATTCAATATGATGGGTCACTGAGTGCACGCAACAAGAAAATACCGCAAGTCTTGCAAGATAGCAAAGATAAGCACACTTATTTTTAACATACCTACATACTATTCAATAATACCTACTAATATTAGGCGTAACGTCGAATTAGTAAAGACAGAACCAAAAAATATACCCTACAATCTACATTGATACATTTATGTTTTGTTAGCACAGAGACACACACAAATGCCATTGATGCCGCAGCCCGCAATTAACGTGGCCACCAAAAACAACAAGGAAAAGTACCATCGACACGAAAAGAAGCACATAGACGCGATGCAAAAAAAAACTCTCCATAGCCAGACATTTTGATTTGTTTTCCTAAATAATTGGGAAGCTGGTAATTCGTTTTCGGGTTTCGCAAACCGATTACATGAGCCGCAAATCCTTGGATAAGACCAGAACAGACATGACAGCCGATAATGCTATTTCGCCTCAGTTGGATCCACATTCTGTCACGAATATCAATGCGAAGGATTTCATCGACAGAAGGCTTCCGCTGACAGAGATGAACGACTGGTCACGTTTTAGTATTGTTGCGATTCAATTCTAAAACGGAATTCGGAAACGGATTTGTCAATGGGTTAAATTGTTTCGTTTCTATTTTGATACAACTAAGCTGCAAAGATTTAAGAACATTTTAGTAAATTAAAATCTTCCTACCTACCTACTCGTTTCCTCAGATTTAAGTCTTTGTAAATACCATCTTTGTAAAAGACATCGTTATTTCGATATGAGCGTCAAATTATTTTACGATATCCATAATTTCAATTTAAAGTAACTCTGTCTGTCTGTCTGTTACCTTTTCACGCCTAAACCACTGAACCAATTTAGATGAAATTTGGTATAGAGATAGTTTGAGTCCCGGGGAAGGATATAGGATAGTTTTTATCCCGATATTCCCACGGGATCGACACTTATCCGAGTGAAACCGCGGGGCGCAGCTAGTACATTATATACGAAAAAAATCTAGAAACCATAAAGATTGGTCCTTGGCAGCTCTGGACAGAGAGAGGTGGAAAGAGAGAAGGGAGGCCTTTGCCCAGCAGTGGGACATTAATGTCTAATAAGAAACTAAAATTAAACTCTAAATGTAGTACTTTAAAAAATATAATACAACGTTATAAATCAAAAGTTATATAATAAATGGAGAATGTACCTACAGGTGATCAAGTAGGATAGTTAAAACGCCATTTATCATACAATTTATAAGCGAGTGACATGGCCTTCATACTGACGATGTAGACACATGTTTTGCCGAGAGACCCTAACTAGCTACTAATAATCGATTTACATAAAGCAACACATGTTCGGTTATATGCTATACATATACCAGGGGTGGCCAACTTGGTTAGACCCATGATCTACTGCTCACTGACAGAGTCCTGTGCGATCTACCAATTACATACTTCTTGAAATCTTAAATGAAACACACAATTATGTAGTATTTTTTATTTTACTAAGAGAGAAAATACAAGATGATGCGTGCAGCATTTAGTGATAGTTACGTTGCGCAGTCTGTTAGTACATATTTATATTTTTTGCCTTGCCACGATCGACTGGACTAAGGGCGCTTTCAATTTAGACGTTTCGTGTCGGACTGCTGCGGTGCCGAAGCGGTGCGTTTGTCGTATTGCGCACGGACGGTCGTTTGTTTTCATACAAAGCGCGCGGTGCGGCACCAGTGCGGTGTCGGTACCGCGAACGCTCGACAACCCGCACCGCGCGCTTTGTATGAAAACAAACGACCGTCCGTGCGCAATACGACAAACGCACCGCTTCGGCACCGCAGCAGTCCGACACGAAACGTCTAAATTGAAAGCGCCCTAATAGTCGCGATCGACCAGTTGATCGCGATCGACCGGTTGGCCACCCCTGCTATATACGATACGCTCGTTCCAGAATAAACAAGAAACTTCAAAGCAAGCAATGATACGTTGAATAAAAAAATTGCGAGTATACTTACATAATTTTCATCCGCACTTAACACTTATTCACAATACCAATAATTGGCTTATTTATTTCGAGTGCTCGACGTCCGTACATATGTTACTGCTGGGATCCAGTAGAATATCAGCGTCAGGTATATTTGCCCGACACATGCTGAGCTGGACTCCCATCGTTCTTTGATAATTATAGTGTTACTTTATTTCATTAAAATATGTATTTTTTATATTAATTTATTACCTTGTATTTTCTTCATATTCATGTAATAAATTACATCATCATCATTTAATTTTGCGTTTGTGTGTTGTACTATTTTTTTGTGTGCATTTAATAAATAATCTATTTACCAACTGTTCTAAATAAATATGTACTCTGTGACTATGCTGTGCGCTCCCGGAGACAAATATGTCATGCATGTAGATTCATAGTAATTGTGTAATCTGCAAGTCCTCTGGGAAATTCGCTAAGCAAACACAAAATTAAAACATGAGCTCAAAACTGTTATACTCAATATTTTTACTCTCTGTGTTTAAATGTCTTTCCCGCATTGGACTTGCTATAACAGGAGATGATGTCAGCGTATAGTCATCATATTAATGATCATGAAATAGTTATACTCGTAGCTTGGCAACATGACGTTATTATGGAGATAGGTAGGTACCTAAGGCCGGAAACCTATAACAAAGGATTTCATCGGGGTTTATGGTTAGGTACTCTAAGATTTTGGCATACTAAGTAAGTAGGTATATCAAATGAGTTAGGTACTTACGTTAACAGAGATAGGTTTCTCCTAAAAAGGACAACTTAAACAATCACACTAATATTATAAAGGCGAAAGTTTGTGAGTGTGTGTGTGTTTATATGTTTGTTACTTCTTCACGCTCAAACGGCTGGACCAATTTTGATAAAATTTTGTATGGAGGTAGCTGACACCCTGAATTAACATATAGGCTACTTTTTATCCCTATATTCCCACGGCATAGACATTTACGTGGGTGAAACCGCGGGGCGCAGCCAGTGTATCCATAATGCACGCTGGTATAAGCATAATCAGCCTATAATGTTCCCACTGCTGGGACACAAGCGCCTTCTTTGTTGAGGGAGCGGTTTGTAATCCACCAAGCGGGCCAGTGCGGGTTGGTAGATGTCTGTTTTTCTTCGAATATTTGGTTCTAGGACATGCTGATTTCCTCACGATGGTTTTCTTCACAGTTTGAGAGCGTGGTGATGAAATTATTTAAACGAAACAAAGCGCCTGCCTGAGTTCGAACCCAAACCCACAAGTCCTATGTCGGGGCCACACTGCGCAAACGGAATACTACGGGTTAAGTTGTCATCAGGAGATAGCAGTAAAAAAAAATATATAACGGCCGTAATGCTCGTTCCTCGGCCTCTCACATCCATATATTTTCATTCACCTTACCCTTCTATGGACCCAGACGCTCTCAAAATTGGCGAGCATATACGATATTATAATACCGTAAAAGGGCTTGGAGAGCAGAGTTAGCCCAGTGGCAATGGCCGCGACTTACGAGTTGCAGGTCGTAGTTTCGAACCCTGACAGGCGCCTTACTTTGTGCGATTTTTTTTCATCGCCAGTTCTCAAAAACGGTGAAGGAAAACGTCGTGAGGAAACCGACATGTCCTAGACCCAAAAATTCGAAGACATGTGAGATCTACCAACCCGCACTGGGCCGGCGTGGTGGATTACGGCCAAATCCCTCTCACAGAAAGAAGGCATGTGTCCCAGCAGTGGGAACAGTATAGGCTGATAAATAAAAGGGCTTATATCCTGGAGAAGGGTGACTAAAGCCCGAAATACACGAAATATTGTTCAAATATATATTATTCTACCCTTTTCTGGCAAGCGCAACAACTTCTCATAGCAGCTATTTCACAATACTACACAATTATTACAAACACCAATAATGAAGTCAGTTCGCAGTACACATGTACAATATAACTACGTACTTTAACTAGTGAAGTAGTGATTCATTCATTCAATCTTGCAAATTGATTTGAACTTGGCAGTTGTAATATTAATTGGCATTAATAAATGGCATGCACTTGTATGCCATGCAGTCTATACGATCAATAGTTTGTGTGTAGGGATAGAAGGCGTACTTTCGTATCATACAGCATCTATCTATCGTCGTCTCTTTTACATTTCTTCTTCTTCTTTATCGGTCTTTGTTCATCCAACGCCTGGTGTAGGTCTCGTCCTCTGCATACCATTCTTTTTGGTCTTAAGAGAGTTTACGACGTACGGCATTTCATACAAACTTTCAAGCCCTTGTTTACGCTTATTTTTCGAAATGAATGAACCACTTTTACTTTGCCCTTGTTTTTCGAAATGAATGAAGCAATTTTAATGAAACTTCATACGCATAAGCAGGATACAAAGGTCTAAAAAGTTAGTAAAGAACATTTTCGAAATGTCTTATTTAAAAAAAGATAGAAATCTCTGTTTCTATTTAAAATTTAAAATCATTCTAATTTGGCTGTACCACTATTTTTCAAAATGTTCTTAACTATTTTTTTTTAGACTTTTGTATCCTGCTTATGCGTATGAAGTTTCATTAAAATCGGTTCATTCATTTTGAAAAACAAGGGCTTGAATGCAATGCCGTACGTCGTAAATGCGGCGGCGTCAGCTTATTTAGGTGGCTGATGATTGGTAATTCTTCACCACTGAGTATATTTTATCAATGTCGACTTTTCATAGAATCGTGTCTTATACTTGTGTGACAATCTCATTCTAGAGTTAGATGTGTCTACCAGCGCCCTAATTGCGTAACACATTATCCATCTCAAATTCTCAATCTGAATAATTTTGAAGGATATTGCTAATCTATTGCTTTATATGTTCAAAAAATTTGTCTACTCAACAACGTAAATAACGCAATGAATGTTGTTAAACTGTCAAAATGAAAGCCCCAGCGCGGTAATGGCGATAATACTGACTGAACCTTCCCGACCCACCTGTCATTGATCCTGTGTTTTAAAAACGCAGTGGCCAAGGGTGGTCTAAACGAGGCATCGTCACGGGTCGAGGCGATTTTAATAAACTTCGAGCACACGGAGCGCCCTGTAGATCTCCCCCGTATCTTTGAATTTATTTCGATGGCGTATTGTTGAAGTATTTCTTTCTTTTATTTCTTTCAAACTTCGAATTCCTACATTGCATACGTTGAGTGCCTTTGCCACCGAGTTTTCTTACGAAGGAGGTAATATATACTTAGGTAAATTCAAATCTTCACAAAGTTCTTGCGCCCTTTGAAAATCAATACCCACTGTTAAACTTCGGCACTTCGAAATGGATAAGAGTTTGAAGTTCCCTTGCCACAATGTAAAGTAGATTCCATATTTGTAACTATTAATTTTGTGTGGCTGCTGTAGGATGTTTTAACAGTGTGATGGTTCGATAGCATTTGAAAAATCTGAGGTAATAGGTATCTAGACGAAGACGGAGATGGCAGGATGAGCTGGACTCTTTTAATTAAGATTTGTTCTTGGCAGCTCTAGACAGAGAGAGTAGGGAGAACTTTGCCCAGCAGTGAGACATTGATTGTTATAAATATATAATAATACAAGTAGGTATCAGTAGAACGACACATACCAAAGCTTAAACTCTATTGAATAGTTGTATGTGTAGTGTATCATCATTTTAATTGACATCACCATTATATTTTCAGTTATTAGATTAGGTAAATAGGTTGAAAGTAGGTTTTAAACAAATGATGACGAATCTTACAAATACGTTAGGTTTTACGTCACAAATATGTTGACCTAGATACGATTTGTGGTTTCAGATTCCCAGTTAAAATATGGAAAGTTATATTGTTTTATTTGCTTTTGAATAATACTGTATATATCCATAATTAACTAAAACAACACAATTGAAACCTTCATCCGCATCGCTGTCGACTGGTAATGTGGAAATAATTTAATTTTAAATGGGTGGTTATATTTTGTAGTAAATACCTACTTCGTTCTCAATAAATAAACATCCAGAGTAATAATTAAATGAAATTCTAATTTAATTATATTCATCATCTGCCTAGCCTGTTCCCAACTATGTTAAGGTCGGCTTCCAGTCTAACTGGATGCAGCTGAATACCTGTATTTAACATGGAGCGACTGACCTCCACAACCCAGTTACTAATGGGTATGCGATACCCCTTGGTAAGACTGATGGTCAAACTTTCGGGATTCTGACGACCCGTAACGACTGTCAAAGATCTACGAATGACAGCCGAGACCAGTGACTTAACGTGCTTTCCGAGGCACGACCCCTCATCCATCCACGGACCAACCGTGGCACGCGTAACTTGACCTGACCGATTGACCCGTGAGGCTGTTATTACTTAGCCACAAGCCCCCTGACTATATTATCATTTCTAATTAAATAAAGCTTGATAGAGTTGAGTCGGAGTCAGCGTTTTTATTTCGCACGTTTATTATAATCATGAAACCCTAATAAATTTTGAGGTGTATCAAAATCACTGAAAGTGCTACATATACTTACAAAGGAGTCTTGAGAAAAAATGTACGAGTACTAACTGTTTACCCCTATAGGATCCTTGTTTACCGAATAGATGCGTCAAAGTGGATCGATTTTATTAACGGACCTTCAGCCTTGGGCGTGTCTTCAGACAGTAAAGTTCTAAACTTTTGGTAGAGTTTTCTCTATTTTGAAAAGAATAGAAAATGTTCGTAAAAATTTTCGTTGGTTATCAAAAAAAAAATCTGACGTGTCATAGGAAAGTGCAATGCCTACGCGGCCAAAATGTATGAAACAGCAATTTATTATAGGGTTCCGTACCTCGAATGGAAAACGGAACCCTTATAAGATTACTTTGTGGTTCGTCTGTTTGTCCATCAGTCAAGACCCTTTTTCTCAGGAATGCGTGGAGTTATTAAGTTGAAATTAATATGAAATACTCAGGGCTGCAAACCCTTGAAGCATTAACCTAGAATCATGAAATCCGAAAACCATACATTTTTAGTTACATATGTACCAACCCTCGGTGCGCGAGTCCAACTCATACTAGACCGGTATTTTTTAAATAACCGACGAAAATTTTGTTTGCGCTAAAATCATGTGCTGTTTTCATGGTAACAGGTTGCGCGTCGATGCCACCCTGTATTAGGTATCCTCTCCCCACTTTAATTCGTAAGCTCACATCTTAATCAAATCGTCATTCTGCCTTTAATCTGTCAGGCTCCGCTAATGAGACACAATTGATTTTAAAATTGGAACTTATTGGAGTTCAGCGGAGCACATCTTCTTCTTCCATAGGTCAGCTCCATTCCATAGGTCATCTCTATCAGCCGTTATCTCAGTATTTACCCCCTTTCTAGCTACCACCAGTATCAGCTTTCAAGCTTTCACACAATTATGATATGAAGATAAGTTGAAGTACACGTGAACGATGAAGACGAGTTGAAGTACACGTGAACGATGAAGACGAGTTGAAGTACACGTGAACGATGAAGACGAGTTGAAGTACACGTGAACGATGAAGATGAGTTGAAGTACACGTGAACGATGAAGACGAGTTGAAGTACACGTGAATGATGAGGATGAGTTGAAGTACACGTGAGGAAACCTAGACTTACCTGTATTGATAAACGGGATGACTTGTTATTGGCTTCCCGTTAGGAATAGACAACTTTTAATTCAGACAGAGTCTATTATAGGGTTAGTAATAGTAAAGGTTCAGGTTTTTGTTGTTTTAGCTTCCATGCTGTAATACATAATAATATATACGCAAGTCCGAAAGTGGTGGTCATCATGCTCATACCTTCTCCGTTTGTCTCAATTGTTATCTGTTGCTTTATCATAACCGAATTCGTTTTTCATCATTTCTTCAGAGATAATGCTGTAAAAGTTTTATGATGATTCAGGCTATAAAGTTTAATTTAATATACACAAGTGTTATAAAGGTAAACCTATAATAGCGTTGGGTAATGTTAAGTTTAGTTATAGTAAAGGTCCTCGTCTAAAGAGCTCGGCCAGAGTCGTAGTTTTTATTTCATTTTTAATGGCAACACTTAGGAAAGTACTGGTAGGTAGGTTATAGGTACTGCTGTCTTTTCTTTCTTTCTTTTCTTTCATGCCAGTCTAACTAGCATCCTGGAAGACTCCAGGTATGTGCGAGTTCCATAAAAATGCATATATGTATCTATGGCGAGTTCCAAAAAAGTTCTTTAACTATCTCGTCTGCATTCGCGATTTATTTGCCAAAAATGTAAACAAATATGAGTTTATGGAAAAATAACTTTAAATCCTACACGATAAAGTTCAGTTTACGCTACAACTTCAAACATTTATATAACGTTTTCAATAGTGCTAATCACTCTGAAATCAACTTAATTACCATGAAAATAAAGTTTATATTTGTTTAACTTGAAACAATATTAATTTAAAATATAAGTTTGAATAGACGATACATACAACTCACGCTTTCTTCCCATGGGGTAGGCAAAAACTACAGAACGCCACCTGCACATACTTTTTCATCCATTTCCTTTCAAAAACGTGCGCCTCATTGTTTGATTTTAACATGATTGGTTTTCGATAGCTTAATAGTTAACGTTATTCACGACAGTATGGCCAAGTAATTAGCTAAGTTTCCCGCCCCTGCCCCAAATTGGTTCTTGCGACAAAAATAATTTCGAAGGAGCAAAGTAAATTCCATTATCATAATGAATTTTAGGCAAAAATTGCTAGAACTTTTTCGACGTTTTGGGCACGCGGTTTTTTTTTGGATTCCGGTACCTTCGGGTTTTGTTGTATGGGACTTTTATAAAAAGGTGGGCCAATGTAATGCAGCGATTCCCTAAAAAAAGCTTAGGTTTCTAAGGGGTGGAAAGAAAGGAACTTTTGTTTATGTTGAGTAGGTACCTAGTTACCTCCCTACCTTTAAAAAAACCAGTTCCGAAATAGGTATTAGTTCCCTACGGCTACAAGCAAAACTCTATTATATTTTATGGTGATCAATCATTTTCTTTCTGTAATGTTAATAGGTGTCTTTAGGTAGGTAACATCATTATGTTTGTCCACAGATTATAATTACCTAGGTAGGTATTTTCTTAATTGCAGTTTTAACTGATTTATGAGGACAATTTAATTAGTTTAGGTTTTCCTGTGTAGGTAATGTTCTTGCCGTGAATTTGTGTTATGTTCTATTATACTTATTGCTTAATTACTGCACTTACCTAAACCTTTATCAAATAAATGATTAAATAAGTACCAACTTCTGGCTATGCCCGCATTTTAATATAAAAATCACGAATAAAACTTCTTCAATTTAAATGTAACATAAAGAGCTTCTCTATGATAAGCCCCTATTTTTCCAAAGGGGTAGTTAGATAACGTCACAGGCTCCCTCCCTCCAGCCTCCACGGAGCAGGGGTCGTAACCTTTAGCATGCTTACGTCCTTCGTCAAAACAAATCAAACGCAGATCAATATACCTAAGTGCAACAATAAAAACAAAAAATATATACTTACGGCGCCTAAATTTGTTAATTCCCGTTCACAAGGACGGTAATACCTCGTTCTGTCACCACCAATTGTTCCCTGGGAGCTCTCGAACAATTTTATCAATTAATCAACACTTGAAACACAACAATTCACGTATTATCATTAGCATCACTCAGTTACACAAAGCATCGCAATGGTTACTTAATCATTCCACATGAAACTGTTGTACCGGTTTGAAGTTCGGGGGAAATGTGGAAGTCCCACCGCGACTTTCAGAAGACTGAAGGTTCGGGCCTACGGGAAAATATCAAGCCTCGACCGGGATTCGAATGAAAATATACAAGTTGGGGAGAGGCGACCCACGTGTGCTTGCTCACTCTGAGCGTTGACTCAGCTATGAGTCAGACAAGGCACGCGTATAGCGAGCGTTTCCTTCGCTACGAAGCTCTGTGGCCGGCCCGATGTTCGCCGAAGAGGGGCGAGGACAGCCGAGAGAGGAACCGCTGAAAGCTCAATGAGCAACTATAATTCATTATGAAAAGGACATTTTCCACTTTCCTTTACCTCATTCGTTTGATGTAAGGGCCAAAGGTTTCTTTGACATTTTAAATTCGCGAGAATAGATTTATTGAATGAATAGAAAGATAGCCTTAATTTGTTTTTTTTTTTACCTATATTATGCGCAAAGCTGTGAATAATTAAGAAAATGATAGGAAGCTGCAGGCTATTTTGAATGCTAGCTATTTGGAACAAATTAAGTTTACCGTTCAAAACCGTTGGTATATTAGGTTTGTATAGCTAATAGGTAGGTATATTCCCTAACGACTCATTCATTAGGTGTTATTAGGAGGCTAATAGTCAACAGTGGAGATTCTAATTACCTACTTAATACCTATAATAAGATCTTGTAGGTGTTAATTAAGTATGTTTAAACATGAAGGATACGAAAACCTGTCAAGTGCTAGTCGGAATCGCGTATTAAGGGCTTAGTAGATATTACCACTACATATACATACATACCTAGTTATTTGTAGTGATTGAGGTCATCTGGTTAAACAGATACAGCTCTGTGACACACAGACAGACAACGTTAGGTTCGAAATAGGGGCCCGTTTTCACCCTATAGGGTACCAACCTACCAACGGAATCCTTAAAATGAAATGAAGAGTGAGAATCTTCTTCAACCCTAAGCTAACTGTTTTGTCAAATATTTCTTGTTTCTACGCGTCAAAATCGTCATGAGATTCCACAACTAATCTTCTTGATTGAGACTTAATACATTTGACTCCTAAACTCCATTTAAGAAATCAATTAATCTTACTTAACAGGAATTTAGTTTGAGTGACGGCATCATTGTAGGTAGGTACCACTGTCCCTGTCCCTGTCCCATTGTAGTCTCGGCATAGGTCTCGGTGACGAACGGTATGAACGAATCCCGGACGATAGACCAAACATTAATTTGTCATCTTAATTGAGATTTTTTGGTAATATACTCGTAGCTTAGGCCGGAATCTTTAAACGTTAAATATTTGCACGTGCTTGCTTTGACTAAGACATGCTCCCATCTCTACAGGGTGAAATTGAATTCAATCATTATGAACAACTTTTACTATGGGACTAAACCTAAAATCGCGAAAAAAAAATCTGCTGTTCCTTCCATTTATGTTCACATAACTCGTCAAAATGTAGGGAAGAGCTGATTTTTTTTCACGATTTCAGGTTTGGTCCGATAGTAAAAGTTGTTCAAAATGATGATTACAATGACCCCTTAAAAGGATGCCCATGAAAATCAATTTCACCCTGTAAGTATCTTATACTTGTAGTTTGACAGTTTTGTTATGTTTATAGATCTCGGTCTTACTTAGTCTTGCGATTACATAATTTAGTGATAACAAAATGCGGCCTCAATTATAGAGGGAATTCGTTCCATGCGAGAAGTAGGTACAGACGCTAGCATAGCCCTTCAATCTACGAAAATCTGTCAAATTTCTTTAATAAATTTTCAATCTACGAAAATCTGTCAAATTTCTTTAATAAATTTTCAACTTTATCACTAAAGGATAAGGCTCAAAGTTGATTGGAAAAATTTTACTCTTTCGGGTAGCTTGATGTGCTGGCGTCTGTACCTACAGACCGGTTGATCTGCTTGAGGGAGGCCCACAGAATAAAGAATGATAAAGATGAATTTCTCGATAGCAGCTCTGTGTCTAGATAGATTTGTGGCCAGTTGATGCCTATGGGCTCCCCTATTACATGGCACTTACGAAATGTCCGTGTACTATAGGTGCACTTTTGCTTAACCCTAAAAACTGGCGCAGTGCCGGATTAACACCAAAGCAAATTAAGCAACTGCTTAGGGCATCACGTTTCGGGAGGCACCATAAACTAGGCGCGGTCCCAGGGGGGTCATGGGGATCATGACCCCCAAAATCATTCAAGCTGTCGAGAGCCTGAATGATTTTCTTACTTGTCTTCACAGGCGTGGATTGCTTAGGGCATCAAGTAGTCTTAATCCGGCACTGAACTGGCGTGATGTTATGTTATGAATTGCCGCTGCCAAAGACCTGTCACGCAGTCACGCTATGTTAAGAAAAAAATAAGAAGATCATTTAAAAGAGTTTCCCGGTATAAATATTGGGAATTTTTTTTTCTCTCTCTCTCTCTCTTTCGTCTTAATATGGCGTGATTGCGTGGGGTGGCGGCAGGGCCATCGATGCGCAAGCTGTAACCATGAATTCAGCACATGATAACCGAAGATTTGAACGCAGGGGCGCCAGAATCATGTACTGAACCCCAGTGGCGTGCCTAGGGGTCAAATTTAGGGCAAGCCAATACACTTAAAAAAAAAACCTACCATATCGCTTGTCAACGTTGTGACTCTGACCGAGTCGTTTTAGTTCTTACTAATATTCGTATTTCATAATTGTAGGTTTTTGCTAATAGCTATTAAAATGAATGTTTTTTAATAGCACCATTTGTTTCTTATATAAATTAAATACTAAGAGTAAGTATTGGTAATCCTTTACAAAATCTTACCTTTTTTATTTTCGAAGTATCAGTTTCGCGTAAAATATGATAAGACGTGTAAGAGTCATCTATTATTGTACATTATTGGCACAACAGAGCTCTTTGAGTTAGTTCATATTTCACTCTCCCGCAACAGTCGCTTTGCAAAATATTACAATCTGATGGCGCACAAATAATTGATTGATTTCTAACTACACATTATTGTTTACGATGTTGATTGTTGATAATATTTATAATTTGATTTACTCACAATGTGAACAGCCATAACTCTTCATTCTTCGCTTCTTTACCACAGACAGATGACGAACATCAAAGCACACGGAAGACATGAAGCAAAGATACAAGCGCTGAGCAGTTGCCTCTATTTAATGAGGTTTTAGACTCGTCGTGACCTCGGAAAGGAAGTTCTTGTTGTGCTAAATGACACACAACATCAACTAACCTTTAAAATCCGCCCCTAAGACCCTCTGGCCGAAAAACAGCGCGATTGTGATCGACACGCGTATTGTATTTAGAAACGTCGTCAAGCACATAATTGACGAGATAAAGAAGTTTCGATTCGTTTTTTACAAAAAGTACAGAATGAAACAACATCATTCATGTGCTTTTGAGAATTCTGATGTCTTTTACTGGCACCAACGAAGTTATTTAAATCATCGTAACCTGATATTCCAAGCGGTATTTTCTTTTGAGAAAAATATGCAACACTAACAGAATAATTTTTTGATATGAGAGCAGCCTATAATCCCAATGAGTATTGTATGCTGATCGACTAAAATGCCTATTACGTGATTTAGATTTCTGAGAAATACTCAAATCAATTTGTCTGTAAAACTCAAAATATTTACCTTTCCGAGTAACGGTTGCACACGTTTTAATCCATCACAAGGAACAATATTCACAATGATTGATGAATTCATTTTAATGACAAGAAACTTTTTAATCACTTTAAAACAAAGGTAATTACCGCAAAAACTAAACACAACACTTAACTTCACAGAAAATGAAAAAAAAAAACAAAACAAAAAAATGCACCAGTAACCGATCAAAACTTTGAACTAATAGACTCGCGCAATGTCTCGCGATCTTACTATTTACGCACACACGCGCGTCGTTATACGTTTCATTCATAAAAAATCAAAAGCCAGGCTTAAAAATCAGTACAATTTGGGGAATAAGTACATACTAATGTTATCAACAACGTGAACAATTTCTATACAAATAGTCAGAGGTCTAGAAGCCAGATTTGAAGCCAACTCGTGCGAGCGAGACGGGTCGATTTTTGTCGTTGCGCTTTCGCTAAGCGGCATTGGAGATGTTTGGCAACGATGCGCGTGATGAAAAGTGCACGGAATTTGAAATTATTCATTGAGTATGTAAACCTGGCAACCTTGCATCGTACTTACTATCGCGGGCGGCCCGGCCGGGACGCGCGGAGTTTATTTTTTATTATTCTTATCAATTCTTGCGACATGATTTTATAAGTTTACTTGTGTATTTTTTTTTATTATTAGGCTCGCGTTTGATTGAAAGCCAGGCTTTTCGGCTTTAGTAAAAGGCACGCCCCTGCTGAACCCATGGTAACAGGTTGCGCGTCGATGTCCCTGCCACCCTGTATAATAGATACCTACTACGTACAGAACTACAGATGCTTGAACTCATACAAATGAATCCGACCGCCGCGCCGCCGTAACTCGGGTCAGTACGAAAATAATAAAATTAGTGGTACCTACCTGGAAACAACACCGTTATTGAATTTTGATGATTTGATGATTGAACAAGTGTAGTTTCAGGCGCGGTCGCAGCCCAAGATTTTGGGGAGGGTCATCATGGGTGCCGAGGAATATTTTAAGAGAGGTACATCTCCTCGTTGGTCTAGTGGTCGCAAGCGTTACTGCTGAGCATGAGGTCCTAACTGGGTTCGATTCCTAGGTCGGTAAAGTGTTAAAAGGTTTTTCCATCAGAAATTTCTCAGAAGCAGCCTGGAGTCTGGTTTTATGCCCGGTTGGCGGCAGTAGGCTCGCCCTCCATGACATTTCACTTAATAACTGGCGAAATGTGGGTGTACCTAAGTACTATATGAAGGTACACCCCTGCCCAACCCTTTGAGGATTAAAGGCGTGGTGATATGTTAAGGTTCATGTACAGACGCCAGCACATCAAGCTACTACAATCTGTCTAATTCCTTTAATAGATTTTGAACTTCATTGCTAAAGTATGAGGTTGAAAGTTAATTAGGAAAATTTGACAGTTTCGGGTAGCTTGATGTGCTGGCGTCTGTACATCTCCAGCTGCACATTAGTTATGCCATTCAGGGACGCAGCTTTTACATAGGGGGGTGTTACTTAAATGCTGCCAAATTGGTCGTATGTATTAGAACGGCAGAGTGTGCAGGGTAGGGAGAGCGAGCGAAGCGAGCTCGAAAATTTGAACAACTTGCCTCTGTTTTATTAGGTTATGTTTTATATTTTCAAGTAGAAATAGGAGTTACATTGTCGACTTATGCTGGCAAGCTCAAGCAGCTATCAGAACCTAAAATGCAAGAGCGAGCGAAGCGAGCTCGAAAATTTTGCGTACTCTCAGATAGGTTCGATTTTCTTTCGATCATTCCAAAAGGACTAGGAATTACTTGCCTTGCCGACTTTTGAAGAAAAGCTCAGGAACCAATGTAAATTGCAATAATGAGCGTAATTTTAGCACCCCACCTTGAATAGTCTCTGTTTTCTTTTACTCATCAAACAAAAAGAGAACTTACTTTATCCAATTATGACTCGTTTTACAGCAGTTTAGTTTTTGGTATCTGGCCTTACCTAAGCCTTTCAACCTTACGTACGAGCGGGGTGTCCAATATCCCAAGTTTGCTTCGCTCGCTCTTGCATCCTAGATTCTATATTTTTATAACAGGCTTTTTAAAGGAAAATATTTTTTAGGCGCGTTAAAAAACCCACTGTAATTTCATAATTTTAAGTTTTTACTTCAGTCGGCAGTCCCCATGTCTGCCGATGTTCTTAATGTTTTTGAATATACCAATCGGGGTTTTCGTGGCTCAAATACAGTTTTAAGTTAGTAAGGCAAGTAAATCATTCAGACTCTCAACAGCTTGAATGATTTTGGGGGGGGGTCATGACCCCCACGACCCCCCCCCCCTCGGACCGCACATGAGTTTAGGTACCTACTTAGTGTAAGTAGGTATAAATAAAAACTCCATGGTTTGGGACTTGAACATACTTGGTGAAAATGTAGGTCTACTATAAACAGGTAGATAGGTACTTACTTACTGCACTGTCCAAGCGCACCTCTTCGAACCATATTATTTTGATTTATAAGGTTGTCGGAGGAGTTCCTTGCCCGTTCCATAGATCAACTGGCCCGTTCTCCTCCATAAGTGCCTAGTGTTCCTACTATGCTTTGGATTGGATAACTAGGTACATCTTTTTGACTGACCGACCCCTTGACAATTCAAAAGTGCCTGTTAGAATTGGTTTATCCAATCCATCCATACTAATATGATAAATTCAAAAGTAACTCTGTCTATCTGTATGTTACCCTTTCACGCCTAAACTAGTGAACGGATTTCGATGAAATTTGGCAGAGAGATAGATCAAGTCCCGGGGAAGGACATATGATACTTTTTATCCCGATATTCCCCTGGGATCGAGACTTATGCAGGTCAAACCGCGAGGCGCAGCTAGTTTGAAATAAATTCTTTGAGTTTGAGTTCGAAAAACTCTGGCGTGATATTAAGTTACCTTAACGTTACAAATATCCGTGTGTTCGTGCTAAGGTAACTGAATGAACATGACCGCGACAATGAACGGTCACACATATTTGCACAATACGCCATACACGTCACGCTTGACAAACGAATTGTTACTCCTATCAGATTCCCTTATATGATAGCTACCTATCTACTGAAGCAAAGGTCTTTGAGGGTCGTTACGGGTCCTTCCACAGTTATTTTTACCTCTGACAGCAGCAACCCAACAGCAACCATATGGTAACGGGAATAAAGATCACTGTAATATTGACAGACTTTCCAGTGCCAGTTACACAACAGCAACCTTATTCTAACGGGAATAAGGATCACTGTGATTTTGATAGTAATGCAAAGTCAGTGGTAAAATACCTTTGAAAAGACCGTAGTCAAAAGTGGACGGTTCCGGCTGAAATCCGTACATCTTTGACAGTCATTACGTGTAGCCAGAACCCAAAAAGTCTGTCGACCAGTCTTACCAAGGGCAATCGTGTTACCCAGTAACTGGGCTGTGGTGGTCAGATAGGCAGTCACTCCATATAAAATACTTACCAGTATTTTAAATGCAATGACAGTCAGCTGCATCCGGTTAGACTGGAAACTGACCCCAAGATAGTAGGGAAAAGGCTAGGCAGATTGATTGACCTATTTATCTAGTAGATGCGGATTGATATGGAGTTGGGGCTTTGGACTCAATCCTTGCGTAAACATCACGTCATCAGCCTGTAGAAGTTTACAGCTGGACATAGGCCCCGCTAATAGCATATCATTTAACTCAATCCTCAGATACGTACGCTCATCTAGCTGCTACAAGATAGATATTCGTTCCACCGTTGCTGATGCGGCAAGGGCCTAGCGGTAAACGGTCTAGATAGGCCACAGAAATCTTAATAATTTGCCTTATTATTAAGATTTCTGTGAGATAGGCACTACGTATTTTGCAATTTGTATGATGGCTAGAATCGTTCCATGTTTAAGTACGTCATGGACGAGACACGAAGTAATTTTTACCCGACTACGGCGAAGCAAAAAGGAGGGTTATGATTTTGACCGGTATGTATGTATGTTCATCTGTTCCCTCATAACTTCTAAACTACTTGTCATAATTAGACAAATGAGGTATCTTTGGAAGCCTCTTGATCGTCCGCTGGTTATAGACTATGTGACGTCACATTAAATTGAATATGGCGCCCTCTAGCGGATATAAAGTCTAGATATAAAAAAAATATCTTGCCTTGTTGGCCCGTGTCAAATGAAAGGGGCACATTTCAAAAATATAAATATTACCTACTGAAATAAGCCCCAAATTAATTAAATAAAAAACAAGTTTAAAAACTAAAACACGACTACTGAAAAGGATGAAACAAGAAAGTACCTTCCCGTGGTCGCATGCCGCTGTTTTTTGTAAGAGAATGTGTTAGCAACGGAGACTTCGACGTAACGCATGTTCCTTCGGAACAGCAGTTGGCTGATATGTTAACCAAACCGCTGTTCGGCCCCAGGCTGCATAATTTAAGTTCAGCATTAGGATTTAGCATGCGACCACGGGAAGGTACTTTCTTGTTTCATCCTTTTCAGTACCTAGTCGGGTTTTAGTTCTTAAACTTATTATCTCATGATTAGGTATGTGAAGTGCTTAATTAGTATTATTAAATAGAAAATAGAACAGAAATAGAAAATAGAATAGAAATAGAATATAATATAATAGCATAGAATTATTAATTAGTATATTATGTGGAATTTAATTAATTATTATTATTTATTATAGATACCGACATAGCCCGAAGAATTGCGGGCAGGAGTGGCAAATTGCTCGCAGAACAGATGGCCGATGTGGCCAAAAGGTTCTGGAGTAGCGACCGCGTACCGGAAGACGTAGCGTTGGAAGGCCTCCCACAAGGTGGACCGACGACCTTGTGAAGGCCGCAGGAACTCGTTGGATGCGAGAAGCACAAAAGCGGTCGAAGTGGAGGTGCTTGGGCTCCCCCAAGCACCTCCACTTACATGCTGATGGACATAGGCCTCCGCCTATGTCCAGCAGTATAGGTACCTACAATAAATAGCAACTTTACATACCTAATCAAGAGTACGTAGGTATTAAAGACGTCATTAATAATAATATAATTTTAAAATTAAACAAATAATGATTATAAAATGTTAAAGATTTTACTGAATCGAATAAAAACATCTTGTGGTGTAGGTACAAAAAACATTATAAGGCACCTACCTAATAATTTTCATAAATCACTTGCACTGCATTATATTTCAAAATTTCTTTTCAACAATGTACCGTTATCGGTAATGTAAGCCGATCCCGTAATGGCTCTCGCTTTGTCGCTAGCCAGGAACAGTACCAAGTCGCCTATTTCTTCAGGATCCGAAATCCTGCCTAAAGCAGTCATTTTCTCCAACCTTTTCCAGAAGCTGCCCAAGTCAGCTTTTTCCACACCCATACTTTGTAGAATGTCAGTTTTTACGGGCCCAGGATTCACATTGTTAACCCTGACGCCTGTGGACGCAAAGTCAAGAGCTATAGACCTCATGAAATGGTCCATTCCAGCTTTCGAAGTGCAGTAAGCGAAGTGTTCAGATGAAATAACATCTACGGCGGCAACACTAGAAATGTTGATAATGTTACCTCTAGATTGGATCAAGTGAGGAGCAGCAAGGTTGGTCAAGTAGACTACGGAGCGCAGATTAGTCGACATGACTTTGTCGAAGACCTCCATCGCATTCTCATCCCAGATTGCCGCCTTCCCAGCTATTCCAGCATTGTTCACTAACACATCGATTTTTTCAAACTGGGCGATGGTGTTAGATATTATTTTCTTGACATCTTCGTTTTTAGTGACGTCAGCGATAATCATGAAGGTTTTCGCGCCGTGTTCTTTACATTTTGCGTCAACTTCTTTCAGCTTGGCTTGGTTTCGCGCCACGAGAACCACTTTAGCACCTTCTTCCGCGAATTTGATGGCTGTAGCAGCACCGATGCCTGAACTGGCCCCCGTCACAATAACCACTTTGTCGTTAAAACTCATTTTAATCTGGTAGACAAGTTATATCAAATGGTGAACAGAAAATACGGTGATGGTAATGATTTTACAATTTATATACGTTTGTTTGTCAAACACCACTTACTTATTTTATCATTAGTGCCCACTTATAGTACCTGAGTGTAGGTAACGTGTGCTAAAACAACAACTCGGACGATTGTCTTCCGGGGTTTTCAGTTTGAGTACTGCAGTACTCGTATTATATTTTCCATGCAGATAATAGGTTTGTACTTAATTAGGTACGTACACCGCTTACCTATTGCATATAAAACAGCAGTTGTATTGTGTGTGTTGATAACCGATGAAAAATTTTAACGCAGTGGGGTCTGGAATCATGTACTTACTTACTTACTGAATCCATGGTACTATGGATTCAGGGACTTGATAGTAATAAAAACCTGTTGTTATAGGTTTGAGGTAGCAGTAAACCCTAATAAGTGTCAGACGATCATCATCGGTAATTCTCGGAGTATGAGTCAGGTGGATGGATGATACAACGTTGCCACCAGTTCTCTTCAATAGTACGATCGTTCCATTTGTCCTAGGCTTGCACACTGTTAGTTCTTTGAACTGGCGTGGTCAGCCAGAAAGTTACTGGAACGCTGCGGGCTCTGTACCGACTGAAAAATTTATTACCTACCAATGAGTACGGAAACAATGCTTATGCGGTCCTTAATTTATTGCTCCTAACATCGATTGTGGTGACGTGTGTAACTATGACCTGAATGCTGATGTCCTCGACAAACTTGACCGTCTCCTCAATGACTGCATACGATTTGTTTTTAATCTGCGTAAGTATGTGAAGGCCAATTCCCGTAATTTAAAACGTTTAAAATCTAGTCGTAATGTCAAAAACTTTTAAAAAATGTAGGTAGGTAGGGAAATTGGAGGTATTTTTGACAGATTGAGACTGAGATCAGACTGTGAACTTTCTTAATCTGTCAAGCTCCGCTAATGCGATACAATTGATTTTCTATTGTTTCGTCGCCAATGGGCGACGCGCGACTCGCGCCGCTTGGCCGGTTAAAATTACGAGAATTATCCCCCTGATCTCTGCGCACCTGTCGCTTCTAATGTGGTTACCATACGCCAGAACAGAGAGCAAAGGGCGTTGACCACCTTGTTTTCACCTCTTGACTCTCCCACTTCTCTTAGTTATCTAGCCCTATCTAGCTATTTTCAGTAAATTTGTACCAACCACAATAAAAATCTCCGTTCATCAAATAATCGCCATCTTCAATGAAATCATGATGGCAATCAACCGATCATCCTTTAAACTAAAATTTCACGAGCACATTCGTAAGAAGCTGACAGTATCATCACAACGTTTTTCCCATTGTTTAATTTTTTGGACAGGACCAGCAGTAGCGCTTGCGACCACTAGACCAACGAAGCAGTAAGGTGTTAAATTTTGTAGGGGAAAATATGAAATCAACGCGGAAGACCTGCTAGTAAAAAAAACTACTTAGGTCGAGCTTCTTTACATTGAGGGAGGGCCCATCCCTTGAATTTGCCACGGGCCTCAAACGGTATAGTTACACCACTCCGTGATGGTAATGATTTTACAATTTATATACATAGGTACGTTTCCTCACGATGTTTTCCTTCACCGTTTTGAGAGCAGTGGTAATGAAATAATTTACACAAAGTAAAGCGCCTGTCGGGGTTATGTGTATAGGTACGTTTATATTTTCCAAGCAAATTATAGGTTTGTACCTACTTAGGTACACCACTTATTTTGCATATAAAACAGCAGTTGTATTGTGCAACGATAAATTATATTCATGGTTGAAGAGTTTCTGATTGATATCTAATTAAACTGCAGAGCATAATTGTTTTGTCATAAAGGTCATGTTTTAGCTAGGTACTCGGGATTATGTCGGGTCGATTAACGTGCAGTAGGTATAGGTCAGTCATTTAAGACGTAGGTCGTAAAAAATTGCACTGCACTGATTTTATGGAATGTTGTAGGATAGATACCAGTGCTAACTGGTTGTTATTCGAAAAACCTCATTTTCGGGCTTGTTTCAGTTTTTGACACATGACTTCTAAAAGGTACGTAGATACTACGTATAAATCACCCAGTAGGTACTATTATTAGTGCCTATAAAAATATTGTTGCAATTTGAGCGCAGCCGTAGCTCTAGGTCTAATGAAACCTATAAACCGCACTTCAACCATACGTAGGTAATTTTCGTCCTCACATATCGCCTGACGCAGGTTCGCACCGGACACGGATGTTTCGGGAGGTTCCTGCTCATAATCAGGCGGGAGGAGACGCCCGGGTATCACCATTGCGAGGATCGCCCAGAGGACACGGTGGAGGTCTGCCCCGCTTGGGCGGAGCACCGCCGTGCCCTCGTAGAGGCGATCGGCACTGGCGGCGACCTCTCGCGTCCGGCTCTGCATCAAGTCATGGTCCGGGGAGAGAGGGCGTGGGAGGCAGTCACCTCCTTCTGCGAAGCAGTCATGCTAGCGAAGGAGGTGGCGGGATGGCTGAGGAAGAGAGCCTCACGTCCCAGCCGCCGCGGGAGACGCTCCGGGCGTCGGGAGCCGCGTGACGACTCCCGGCCACCGTAGGCGCGGGCCTGCGGACGGAGACTAATGGGTAGCTCACCGTCCGATCAGGACCAGGCCCGTGCCGGACGGCGCGTACGTGTTACACGCACGCCTCAGAGACATCAGCAAAAAGGAAGGGGCCTGCTAGGGCCGAAGCCTGCCGGGGGTGCGGGATTGTCCAAAAGGGTTACCGCTACCCCGGAACATAAGGGCTAAGGAAGGAACACGGATGGGTTTTAGTCAGTAAGAGTCTGACACTCCCTTCCGCTCCACCCAGAGCGGGAGGGGTCATTTGATGATTTCCCATCCACAAAAAAAGTACTATTATTAGTGCCTATAAAAAAATTTTTGCAATTTGAGCGCAGCCGTAACTCTAGGTCTAATGAAAGCTATAAACCGCACTTCAAACATAAATAGGTAATTTTTTAAAAAGTTCTAAATTAATATGTAGTTTTAGCTGTCTTCCGAGCAGAGTATCGGCCAAAACACCCATCGTACGAGGAAAGTCATGAAAGACGAAAGTGTAAAGAAGTTATTTAGGATCGTTGAAGTTGATGTGATTAGTAATAACCCGAGTTATTCTACTCGAAATTATTGTATGCTAGGATCAACCTACAGACGAATAGTGGCATCAGTAGGTAACAGAAAATGTCTTTAATCCTAAAACCAACATTACTGTACCTATTTGTAAAGATATGGTAGCCTTGGTAACTACTTCCTAAAAAAACAAAGATATCAATGTACAACATTATTTATTGTTATCAGTCAGTTGAAGTGGCGTTGAACACAAAATTATCGTTCAATTACATGCACAAGTACCTATGTTTATAGTTTTGAACATGCTTTGTTAAACAGTTTTGAGGTAACAAAGATATCCTTCAACATTTCAATCTATGTATATTGTTCTTTGTTCAAGACCAATTTTTAAACTTGACACTGTATTATCATACATTTAGTATCTAATTGAACTCAATTAACATTCATCTCTTAGTTGCTAGTCTACAAAAAGTATGAGATTCACATTAATATAATATCTAGAGGAATTCTTATAATCAAAGTTCAGTTTGGACGGATATTATTAGTCTTAAGTTAAAATTACATTGTGCTTTCGAGCACAGAATGTACAAAGCAAAATAGAATCTGTTTAAAAAAAAATACATTACTTAGATTAAAAAATATTAGATTGTACAACTAGTGCATAAAAGAAGCCATGTTAGCCATGTTAGGGGTAGAATGGCTCGTTTATGCCCGAGTTAAACACTCTGCTATTCACTTCGATTGCGAGAAAATGAAACAGGTTACAGGCATAAAGTACAGTATTTTCGCAGTTCAAAAATTTCGCAACATTGAAGAAAAGAATAGCCAATTTCCGCCACAAAACTTTTAAAAAGTTTTTTTTTTAATTTCAACATGATTGTGTCATTCGACTTGGGTACCTACTTAATACTGCCAAGTCATAAAAATGTTTCTTTGCGTTTTTAAATAATAAATGACAACTATTTTATCTGGTTTTATTAAATTAACGATAGAAAACACGAAAGTGATACACATATAAATTAAAGCCAATGAAATAAAATAACGACTTTAATCTGCGAAATTTTATTGTGCGTGTGTAGCTGATGGGCCTGATTATCTAAGTCTTAGAAAAAAAAAAATACTTTATGCACTAGAACATATGTAAAAAGCGACTTTATGTCGCCTACGCACAACATAAAGACGAACATTTAGAGCATGAGAAGTGAAAATATATTTAAATGCGAAAAAGGGTCATTTAGGCCATGTATTGGGTGACGTAGGCAACAATATAAATTTCAACTGCCTTTTGTAATAAAAAAAATCTGGTCAAGTGCGAGTCGGACTCGCGCACCGAGGGCTCCGTAGGTATGTAAATAGTTTTCAAATTATGATTTTTGTAATAACTACGAATTTACGGTTTTCGGATTTTTTCCTTTACTTGTGCTACATGTCATTGCTTCTTGCCTAACATGATTCTAAGTCAACCGGAAGTACCCTATAGGGTTTCATTTCGGCACATAAACGTCCGTATCTTTTGATTGCATTGACTTAGAAGTTTGATTTTTTCACTGCTTCAAGAGATTGCAGTCCTGAGTATTTGATATGAATTTCTACTTGATAGCTCCGCGCATTCCTGAGAAAAGGGTCTTGACTGACAGACAGACGGACAACAAAGTGATCTTATAAGGGTTTCGTTTATCCTTTTGAGGTACGGAACCCTAAAAAGATAATAAAGTTACAGTTAAACAGATGAATAGCTGCTATGCAGTTGTATCAATACAGCATGATATAGATTCATTTTATCATGTGATAAGTATTAAGCTAAATAAAGTAAAATGTTAGCTGCCATTTTACACTCATAAATAATTGTATGAAAGTATATTTGTTTATGAATACTTTACTATTACCAGTATAAAGTGGTGGTAAAAGGTGAAAAAGGAGACAATATAACCACGAGAAGTTACCACAGCATAAGCTTTCTACAGTGTATCAGGTATAAGGACATGATGATACAGTGTATAAGGACATGATTAAATCATATCACTATAATATAAGTGTGGATTTTTATATAATATTTATATCCCATAACAAAAAATAAGTAATATATAATTTTAGTGTGGCAAAAGCCATAGTGTAAAAAGTTATCATTAAGGCACATGGTTAAAAATAATTAGAACTACCTATAACAAGTTGTGCAAGATGAAAACAGTTGCAATAGTAGCCAGAATAAGTGTAACAGATGATGTGACAAATGAGGAACTGTTGCACTCGTCAGCAGAACAGTAACACTCCTCCCAGTAGACTCCATTTTCATACACACCCCAGTTGCATACACCGGTGACTCCAGTCTCGGCCACCGATGCACAGCGTCTAATAACTTGACGCCATCTACCATCCCCTGGAAATGTGTTAAGAATTTGCGTTAGTACTTTAAATGGAACAATACATGCGGGTTTAAAAAATTTATTGAATTAAATATCAATGTTCCATTGTATTTATGGGGAAATATAAGGTACACCCGAATGAGAGGTGAATGGAATCGGGAAGTGTGGCAGACAAAAAGGAGGGCCTGTAC
Source organism: Amphipoea lucens (assembly GCA_947508005.1). Taxonomy (NCBI): domain Eukaryota; kingdom Metazoa; phylum Arthropoda; class Insecta; order Lepidoptera; family Noctuidae; genus Amphipoea; species Amphipoea lucens. The sequence goes on from OX382374.1 coordinate 11,642,210, forward strand.
GCAGCTGTGGGTGGTTAGGCGATTACGAACTGAAATGATCATGACGATAGTATGGCACATCCACAACCTAATAAAAAGTGATTTAAAGGTGAAAATCTCTTTCCTTTAAAACTTATGCAGTGCACACATAATATCACATGTAACCTACCTATTTACAAATGTTACAATGACTTGTTCCAATTTACATAGCTACTTTAAGTACATGAATTGTTTGTTTTAAGAATTTGTTTGCTTTGTTTTACAAGAAGTTATGAAAACAACATTTGAAAAAAGTTGAACTCACATATAAATCCTTTGGGCCCCTGTTGAGTCAGCTTCATGCAGAAAGATCCAGGCATATGAGATTCATCACTGAAACACTCTACAGCAATGTGGCTTTCTTTATTGAATCTCTTGTAGGCGCCACAGTTATCTTCACCTTTATTATCTTGAGAAGATGCACATTGGTAACATCTTACACAAAATACTGAAATAAAATGAGAAAACTACATTCAAACACTGTACAAAACATTACAAAAGTTGTTTCAAATAATAAAATTAAGTACTTACCGGTTGGCAAGATGCACAGAAACGTAACGATGAGCGTCTTTAATAACATTTTGATATTATTCAGTCATAAAAAGTGATTAAAATAATAATAAAATCACAAAATAACGAACTGCACACACCCAACCCAAACTATGATTAGAGCTGAGCAAAACCGGTAAATTGGTACGTCATTTTTGAATTGATTTATAACCGTAACTATAACTTGTCAAATTTTTTCAATGGATTGTGATACCGAAATTTTTCCGTGCGCTATCAGTACTAAATTGTAATGTGCTCGCTGACATTAGCTAACATTATTCGGTTTCTCATTTTGACGAGTTATGCGAACATAAAATGTAGGGAACAGCTGATTTTTTTTTCGCGATTTCAGGTTTGGTCCCATAGTAAAAGATGTTCATAATGATGAGTACAATCTCCCATTTCGATTTGTCGCATGTTTTCCATTTTTCACATTATATTATATTATTATTATTATAACGCTTTTTCGCTGACGATTTTTCTCATTTTACTCCAAACTTCGTAAAAGAACTTCGTTCCAATAAATCTGACACCTAGAGAACACTAGGTGTTAGCACTGTTAGCCTAGGTAGTCGGCATTCACAAGGCATGGTGGCAAACCTGTTTCTGGACTTATTTAATTCCTTTTTAGCCGCTTTCTAAAATATACTAGCCAGTCTTCACAAAAAAACCGGTATCTTTATAATCGATGTATTCCTTACTCTATTTCCAACTGTCAAATTGAACGTCACACTTGCTTGGTCCGTCCAATCAAAAGGTTACATGCTCTGTTTGTGGTCTAATCGTAAATAATTTGTAACTGAAATATTTTTTTGTTTATTGCGGCGATTTTAACATTTATCAATAAAGAATACAATTGATTATCGACATGTGTACCAGTATAAGATATTTCATATATATGTGCATCGTACTAAACGTCGTGCCTTACGGTAAGTGATGTTTTTCATTCATAATCAATGGTCACGCCCTAGCTGTCCCGAAATAACACTTGTTGATGTTAGTTTTCAGTATCAAATGCTGGAATTGTCGGTCAAGTAATGACCCGAAATGTGCTGATCCTTTCGACAACAGTACGGTGCCAATAACCGACTGTAAACAAGAGAAGGGGTTATCTCATTTACCGGGAGTACGACCTTCTATGTGCCGCAAGATCAGACAAAAAGGTTTGTACTCCTAACGACATACAGTATCGTAATAATTATAATCTACTACCTTTACATGCTTGTGCTATCATTGAGTAATAATCAGAGGTCGCAGTAGGTAGATTGATTTAAGGTCGTTGACGTCAAATGTATAGGATAATATGGATATGCCTCCAAAATACCGGAACTTCATATTTATTGTGATATTTGTTCCGGAATTTTGAAATTAGCACGAATTTGTGTTTAAGGTGAAAAATGTATTAATAATATCAATCTACGCTGCCAGTGTTAGCTAATGGTGAAAGAAATCAGTATTTTATTTTATACAAAAATACCTTGGAATAGTTACACTGTATTTTGTCCCTTACTGTTGAATTAGAAATGACGCTTGACAGTATTAACATTGAAAGCCAAAATATGGAAATTGTATCTGATGAGGATTAAAAATAATTTATTTATGTTTTTGTTTAATTAAAAATAATGGTTCATTGAATTCAATCAATCATTCATATAATTAACGATTTTGTTAGCCTATCTGTATGTTTTTTATTTTATTTTATTCCATAATTTCAATCCCGGAACTTTTTCCGGTACTTCCAGCACATTATGGATAAAATGGCATGTCCATATTATAATATCTTGACGCAAGTATATAAAATCAATGTACCTACTCTGACCTCTGGTAATAATTTAAGAGATATATTATTTATATTAATTACATCTCATTTTTGTTGCCTATCGAATTTGTTGAGCTGGATGTTTTTTTCCCATAACTAAACTAATATATTGAATAGAAAAGAACATGACTAATTTAACCTTGTCAGAGTCATTTTTGGGGCCTCAATTCTTCAAGGTTCTATAAGTTTCCTTCATGTTAAACTAGCTGACCTGGAAAAATTTGTTCTCAGAATCAATAAGCTGTTTCATACAAATTTATGATAAATTGAATTATCCTCATTATTGTTTTCTTGAATTTATCCCATGTTTGAATAGTTATTTCGCTATTCAGGGCGGGGACAAATCCAACAAATCAAACAACATAAAAATTGGTCCAGCCTTTCTTGAGTTATAAATGGTGTAACTAACCCAACTTTGTTTTATTTAATGTGTTAATAGAGCATTTCACAGGGCAAATGAAATGGCTTGCATGTACTCTTAACAACACTTATAATAATACTCCTTATTATTTACTTTCAGTTAATGGAGAATGGCGCTACTTCAGAGACTGTGCATACTTGGGAGACGTTGGAATCCAAGGAGATGAGAGATTCTGTCTCATGAGAACCGGTACATACAACATCTTCATAGAATACTGCACGTGCAACAGTAAAGACGGATGTAATTCATCTTCAATGTTTGGCCCATTACCTTTATTTGTTTTTATACTGTCCTCTAGTTTTCTTAAGTGGTTATCGTAATTTTGATGTTGTTCCAAGAAATTGGACCATATCTCTTCATTTATATATTTTTACCTACTTTATGTTTTCTCTATCAAAAACTTGAACACAAAATGAAGAATAAATTTAAATATCATCTTCCTTCTGGGGCAGTCTGTTAAAAAGGAAAATTATTAGTTTTTTCGAAAAAACCAGTAGGTAGTATTAATTTAATATTTTTGTATTAAGTCCAGTCGAAAGACATAATGTACCAGTACCAGTTGTTTCGTATTCCGTCTGTTTCTTATCAAATTAATGTTTTTTTTTAATTCATAAAATGCTCATAAGTGCTTATTACTTAAGGGGAGACACAGTCACATAATTGCTGACGTTATTCCATACTAACATTCCTCAAATTAATATAGTTATGATAATAAACAAAACATAGGGATGTGTTGGTGGTAGATATACATTATATCGTAATAAAATATTTCAACTAGTATAACCAGTTGGAAAACAGAGGAATAAGTTAGTATGGTGTGAGCGCCAGAAACCATGTGACTGTGTTTCCTCTTAAAATCTGTTGCATTTTTATGCATTTCAATTATTGGTAGCTATGATTTAAACAAATAGAAAGACTTGGAGGATTATAATCTCTAATTAAATATAAGAAATATGTATAATTTTATCTATTGTGTAATTGCACAAAATGCTATAATTAATTCCGTCCAAGAAATGAAATCAAAGCATTGTAGTGTATAAATATGAAATTGTGTCTATAGTAAAATGCTATGCAGCTTTTAAGAATAAATTAAGGGAACTATTAAATGGTTAAAGAGTGCACAAGTAGACATAGTTGATGCATTTATATGACTTAGGTACAGAGGCCAGCATATCAAGCTACCCCAATCTGTCAAATTTTCCCAATTGAATATGAACCTTATTACTTTGTAGTAAAGTTGAAAATCTATCAAAGAAATTTGACAGATTGGGGTAGCTTGATGTGCTGGCGTCTGTACATAAAGTTTGTCCTCTTTAAGACTTGTAAAATAAGTACTTTTGTTAAATCACTTGAATTTACCTTGTATGTGCCAGCAACCAAGGGGCATATTATGTTAGGACGCAAGTTAATGTGTTACCACATTATCATTCCGTAGCGATTGCTTAAAAACGGTTAAGGGAGATAACTACTAGGTTATCACTCTTAACCATTTAACACATTAGGTAGGTATGAAGGCTAATCAATAGGCCTACTGTCACCCAGCCTAGGTTCGTACGGGCTTTTGTTTAACGCGAGGATTTTTAATCGTGCACTGGATTTTCAGATTTCGGCCCTAAGCAGTGCATTGAAAATGTATGCGCGATAAAAAATCGCCCGTAGGTACGAGGGCTTACTGTGAAAATGTCTGAAGTACAGCGGATTCATAGCGGCTCGGAACATGAGGCGAGTCGCTGCGCAGTAACAAATTCACGTGTCCGCGGGGGTCAGGGGTGAGGTACTGCGCAGCGATTAACGCACTTCAGAGGCGCCATAAAGTTTGAATCGGGCTGTAACTCGGTGCGGGACGAATAGACGCCCGAATGATTGAGCACTCACGACACGTCATCACTCCCATCCCGCACCGCACAGCTATCTCAGCTAAGCGGTAGGCCTGTACTTAAGGCGCAGATATACGACTTCTAATGATTTTAAATTCAACATCACGTCTAATCGACCGGACTGATTTCTTTGAAAAAAATAAATGTTATACTAGACCATTTGCTTCGTAATTTGATATGTGAATATTTGCAATTATATTTTTTTTTAACATAGTGTAATTAATTTGTAAAGTAATGTCTACCGCGGACATAAAAACGATAATCACGCAAACACTATCGGGTGTATTTTCATAAAACCTTCACCATCTAAAAGACAATTTAATTCCCCGAATTTTAGTATACGGTTTTTATTTGTTTGGTGTTTGAGAGTTTTTGTAAATAGATAATTGCTTCATATTTGCAATAAATTACCACGGTTGTGTCATCGCGCTTCTCTTTCTTTTCTATGCAGTCCGACAGTGACCGCGCTTTAGGTCATGTAGTCGCCTTAATACGACAAGAGCAGCATAAGGTTAACACGGTGACGGACAGTAACGTCTCCAGTTGTCTAGGTAGCTAAAAGTCATACGAAAGTACGCCTACTAAAGTACGTCGTCTGAGTTTTTACTTGCATAAAGTCAGTACGCCACACGACGACCGATTTTCCATACTATCATAAAGAACGGTCTTCGAGACGTTCGTTCGGTTCGTTCGAGACGTTACTGTCCGCCAGCAACGTGTTAAGTACTCACAGCGCTATACAAATTGACCTTTTAACTCCCAGACTGCGTGAGTTGACTTGATTAAATGAAAGCTACGTTTAAGCTAAATAATATGTTTGGCGAAAGTTGTGTATACATACAATCTACTTGTGGCTCTACTTTGAATGTTTATAAACAACATCGTTATGTAATAGAGAAAACATTTTTGTATTCTACGACATACTTGATAAATATATATTTTTATACAACATTGTTTTGCTTGTATAGGAGCTTGTTTTGTAAGTTGCATACAAGTAATTTAGATTTATAAGACTGAATCTCGTCCATGTATTGTATAAATCATCCCTTTTATAATGTTGACTTAAATAGACAAATATCTTTTATAGTTAATGGTTTAATTTGACATTTTGAATCTGCACCCTAATTGCGTAATTAATATGTAGGTATTTTCCATTGATGTATAAAAATAGGGAGATTAGGTACGCGCTCCTCGACGTGGACCGCATACATTGTGTTGCGGGAACACAATCGACCTTAGTCTCAATCGAACTGGCGTTTGTGTTGCACATGTGTAGCACATTAAGTAAAATTACCGTAATCGTCTAAATAAGCAGCAACGATGCCTTCCTGTGCTTTTAAAATGTGCACAAATAGTTCAAAAAACAAAAACAAGTTCCACGGGATTACTTTTCACTCGTAAGTACACCCAAAAATGTTAATTTGTTGAAAATTATAATAATATTTAGTGTTTGCTTCGTCATATGTCATTCATAATCGTAAACATTCGGCCAACATTCGGCAGCTAACGCGATTTCGCTTGCACAACAGTGCCAGCTCCTATCTCCGTCCTTGTCTATGTCAGCGCAAGCGACAGTACCGTCAACAAAAAACGTCTCGAATTTAATATTTGAATAATATTTAATTTGATTTTTACCTACCTACTTAGAGGTAATTTGTTTACATTTGTAACGTCAACACAATAGATATACCTACTTTGTAAGATGTTCCTGATATTTTTTCATATCTAAATTTATTTATACCACCCTCGGACCCTGATCTTGTGCAATTTATCACAATTATTTAACAAAAATAAAAAATTATGAGTAAATTTTTATGGTTAGGTTTCCTCAAGATGAAATTTGGAGACATAAGTGGCTCCAAGTTGTCAGAAAACAGAGGCAAGAACCCGATTGGCTACCACACAGTAGTAGTAGAATATGTTCAGTACACTTCAGAACAGAAGATATGTATACAACCCACAAAGGATATAGGAAGATATTAAAAAACGCAAACTGAAATATTAGTTTTCAATATTAATTATAACTAATTCTATCTTTTGAAACTGTAATTATCAAAATGTATACATAAACAAAAATAATGTTTTCAAGTTACGTAACTATGCGTTAATCCTGACTTTGTTCAAAAATTCCCTTGCAAACTTACTTTAAACAGTCTTACAAGACCAAAATATGAAATCTATTAACAAATCTAAGCTATGTAAACTAATTAGAATAAGTTTATCTTATTGTAATTTGTTTACATAGCATATCATAATAAAACAAATCTGTTTAAAATTCTAATTAAGGACTTTCTAACTGACGATTCGGTGTGTTATAATTATCATAGCAGACCTTCCGCAGCTTGCACCAATGTGCGAAGATAGGGTCTCGTTGCCGATAGGCACCATGGTGCCAAGTGACTAAGTGAGCCAAGCGAAGTGACAGAAATTAATTATACTAGAGTATTATTTCATTTCGATATTTATTTGCTGACGGTACCTACATTACTTTACGGGGAATTCCGGAATGGGTATTCCCCGCAATAGTTTCTTTCTTATTGGTTATGGGTACGTAATAGTGACAATTATTGTTATCTCGTTCCCTCTACAGCCCGCGTAATATGTCTCTCTATTTCGGTTGTTGAGCACATGACGCACGACATCGGGAAATGTAGTTGTGTGAGTGTGTTTACATGTAAGTGTTTCTAGTCCGTTTAATGTTTACGTGAAGTTAGAGAGTGGCCTATCTTCCTATTTTTATACATCAATGGTATTTTCAATCAAAATCTGAATCCATTGCTTCATATGTATGAAAAATTTGTCTGCTCAACAACGTAAATAACGCAATGAATGTTGTTGATCTGTCAAAATGAAAGCCATTGCTACTGATAGTGTGTTACGCAGTTACCCCGCAGGCAACGACACAGCGCCAGCCCATTTGCACCTACTATCTCCTGTAGATTGAGAAAATAACAACACTTATTTACTTACGATAAAATTTATTAAAACAACATTAGCTTTTACTTCGTGGTTTGTATAGATTTTGAGATTTAATGCTGTCAACCTTAAATGATTAACAATAATATTTTTTCTATGTTATTTTTCACAAATAAGGCACCTATCGGAATTAGGACTAAGCAGAAGATTATGTTAAATACGTAATATATTATTTCATATACTTATTATTAACTTAAAGATTAATGTACTGTAGACATTGTAAGTTAGAGGCGAACCTAAAATATTTACAGGTACCTACATAAAATAACTCCTTAACCAGCAAGTGAGAACAAACTATATTAATACGGTGACAATCACAAGTTATATTTTATTGCAAGAACTAGAGAAAAAAGAAATGGTAAGTATTTAGTCACTTTTTAGCTTTCTACAGACATTATTGCATAATTATTCACAAAACACTAAAGAAACTATTCCTATTCGTACATTATAATAAAAATAAAAACAATTTACAACATTTCGATGTGATACAAACAAATTTTAAAACTGTTGCGGTGGGCACCTGGGTACACGGGGAATTATCTCGGTATGGTCCCACGGTAGACAATAAAATAAATCTGTATATCTATTTGTACTATGTATTGGTATGTTTGTTATGTTGGTTACTTGAAGAGAAGGAGGGTGAGTGGTGCAGCTAGGAGGGCGATTGTTTTGCTGATGGTGGCAGCGCCGTTGCAGCCGTCATATTCACAGGTTTCGCAGAAGTTGGTAACTTCATTCGGTCCGTTGGAGGCGCTGGGGCATGAATTACTGTAGTCGTCCTGACGCTTCCACGTGCAACCACGGCTGACAACCAGCTGGCCGTTGACTGTAAACAAGCAAAGCGAATTAGTTATTATTCACTGTATGGATACTTTGGCTATCATAACACCATGCCTCGAACAAGAAGGTGTAGGTATTATACCCGCGTTTGTCCAGTGATGCTTAAATTCTATGGGGCGAGCCACTAACAGGGTAAAGTACTTCGGTAATCCACCTGGGTAACCTCCGTGAGACTGTCAGTACCTAACTCCAGCTGGGGTGGATCGAATAATCGATTTTCCCACCCGTACGCAAAATACGCGCCTTGACTTGGAGTTGCGGACATCAGTCCGTATTACCTAATAGGGGACGAGCAGTCTGCAATAAACTATTAGGAATTTCTCAGTACAGCCCGATTCAATCTTTATAGCGCCTCTGAAGTGCGCTTCTCACTGCGCAGTACCTCACCTCACCCCCTGACAGGTGAATTTGTTACTGCGTAGCGACTCACCTCATGTTCCGAGCCGCCATAAAGTTTGAATAGGGCTGTATCCAACTGAGAAATTTCTAATGAAATAATCCATTACCTAACTCGCGATTCATGAGGGGAACCCTATGCTTGGCAGTCACGTTTGCGACTATTTCACCAACGAGGCAGTTTGGCTGATAGATCAATAAAATCGATTCGATGAATGTCGAATTTAACACAAGTACTACCAAAATGTATTGTCATTTACAGTAGTCATTCATAGTAGTCATTCATCACCATTTGTCCGACATCACAAAGGTTTCGACAATTGCAGTATACAGCTTTGTAAAAGTACCTAGTACCTACCTACATACTTCGCTCTTAATCAGATTAATTTTAACCTTTGGCGTTGAAATTAATCTGATTTGTCTATGAAGTGGATAACTACGGTCGTGCGTGACCTAATTTGTAGAGGTCTTAATGCCCTGAGTAATTAAAATTACCCTTTGTATTACACGAAGCGTAGGATAACGATATTCATTGACTTTATTTGTAGTTTGTAGTCACAGAGGTATTGTACTGTAACAAGTATGTAGGTAGGTATGTGATTAGTAGAGCGGCACCAGCTATGTTCCTACTTTGGACGGTTGTGATTATTAACTACCTACGTTGTTCGGCAGGTCGACAGAAAAAACTAATTAGGTAGGTACACCATATAGGTCAGTAATAAATGATATCATTTTAATAAATACCTATGGCTTACGTCATAATATATGGCCTTGTCATGCCCGTTTTTCCGGAAAGAGAATCCTACAAATATAAATGTGAAAGTTTGGATGTTTGTAAAATAAGTACACAAATCACACTTAATATTAAAGGCGAAAGTTTGTGAGTGTGTGTGTGTGTGTTTATACAGGATGAAATTGAAAACATGCGAAAAATAGAAATGGGAGATTGTACTCATCATTATGAACAACTTATATTTTAGGACCAAACCTGAAATTGCGAAAAAAAATCAGCTGTTCCCTACATTTATGTTCGCATAACTCGTCAAAATGTAGGGAACAGCTAATTTCTTTTTGCGATTTCAGGTTTGGTCCCATAGTAAAAGTTGTTCATAATAATGAGTACAATCTCCCATTTCGATTTGTCGCATGTTTTCAATTTCAACCTGTATGTTTGTTACTTCACGCTCTAACGGCTGGACCAATTTTGATAAAATTTTGTATGGAGGTAGCTGACACCTTGGATTAACATAATTATAGGCTACTTTTTATCCCGATATTCCCACGGGATCGACACTTATGCGGGTGAAACCGCGGGGCGCAGCTAGTACTTAATAAATATGGCTCATATGGCATTGTCACGCCCGTTTTCCCGAAGGTAGGGAATTAGAACCGAAACAAATGACATCAGAAATTAGCGACTATTATAATGAACAATAGAAGTAGTACCTAGCTATTCACACAGGTAGGTAGTAGGTATAATTAAAGGGCACTTGACATTGAAATGAGAAAATGTCACAAATTGCCTTCCTGCTTGTAGCTTCCTACCTACCCAGCGTATTATGTGACAAAAGCTGATTATTTTTGACAAGACGAGCCAATTTCTAGTTGAATAGTTTGAGATATTTTTAAGATAGGGTGGACTTGCGTTAGTTGCGTTTTGCCGAAGGTACCTAGCTGTGAGGTTCCCGGTTTCGGATCAAAACTGCATAGAGAAATCGCACACCAGAGCCTATCGTCTATAATTACGGCTACAAAGTCATTACTTAAACTCAGACCAAATAGAAAACCAAGACAGAGGGCTTGAGGGAGGGGCAGAGGGGAAGCCGGTTTCGTAAACTTGTGTGCATTTAGTGAGGTGTAGTTTGATTGATTGTAAATGTGTGCGTGTGAGCGTGTATGTACAGAGCGGAGGTGTAGTTTTGGCATGCTTCACTGTATTTTTCGCAGCGCTATGACTTTTTATTTGGTCTGAGTACCTACTTAAATTAAACCTTGCCATTCCAGTAAACAAAATGCCATAGGATTCACGACGATTGTTTTGCGTCTGCTTCGCGAACAATGAAAGTGTTTAGGTAGGTACTGGGTAGGTGTATGTCGGAGTGATTCGTCATCTCGTCCTACATGCCTACAGCCCATTTGAGACGACTTGACGAAAATCAAAATAAATTTCGTCAAGTCGTCCCAAATGGGCCGTAGGCATGTAGAACGAGTTGACGAATCACTCGTATGTCGGCGCATCATCTCCGTCGTTGTCGGAGTTAGACATATTATTGATTTTCACCAATACCTACATCACTAAAATACAATAGGAAATTACAGGAAAATGTTTAAAAGAATACAAAGAAAATACCTCACTTCAATTTAAGGTGCTTATTGTTTATTCCACGCAGTGGCGTGCATTGCATATAGGCATATAAGCAGTGCCTACCTCGATATATCAACATAAGCCTGTCAATTACATTTTCGTGTGTGTGCCCCACAATTAAAAAACTCACAAAATTATCATACCTAACAAAAAACAAAATCTTCATACAAATACGCGCGGCAGTAGGCAGTCGCCGGACGGCCTACTCGGCTCCCGTACTATTCTTACATTGTTATTGGTCTTTACTCGTTCAAGTTAATACGACAAAATTAAAAATACGTACGTCTCACGCGTAATACCATGACGTTCGACCTTCGCAATTTATCACTCTTAGAGCTCTTACACACGAGCGGCATGTTCCCAACGGCAGAGGTAACTGCAGCCGTCGACGCGCGCCGGCGGCAGCCGTCGACGCGTCGACGGCAACCGTTGACGCGTCGACGGCAGCCGTCGACCTATATCTTCGAAGTTGAAATGTCGACGGCTGCCGTTGCCGTCGACGCGTCCACGGTTGCCGCCGGCGCGCGTCGACGGCTGCAGTTACCTCTGCCGTTGGGAACATGCCGCTCGTGTGTAAGAGCTCTTAAGTAGGCATGCCTACTCCTCACTTTTTTTCTGATTAGTGACCGCGTTTGTCTAGATTAGACCCGGTCTAGTGCCTACCTATTCTGAAAACCAATGCACGCCACTGATTCCACGAGCAGCGAACCAAGAATATCTTTCCATTAAGTACCTACAACAGTTTCTATACACAAAACTTCCGCCAAAAATGCCGCCAAAACTTGCCGCCAAACTTTATCGCGAAACTTTGCTGCCAAAATAGAATTTAGTATCAAGCGGATGTGTCCAGATAAATCCTTAATAATTATTATCCTTAAGTATAGTAAATAAGTCAAGCGGATGTGCAAGATAAATCATTAATACCAACATAGAAACAATATGAAGTCAACCGGAAACCACAATATTTTAAATACTTGCATCAAAATAACATGGAAGTCAGATCAAGTACAAAATACTAAAAACAAGCGTAACATTAAATAATGGTTTGGCACCCATATTATGTACAGACGCCAGCACATCAAGCTACCAGAAACTGTCAAATTTTCCCAATCATCTTTGAACCTTATTGTTTTAGCGATAAAGTTGAAAATCTATTAAAGAAATTTGACAGATTGTAGTAGCTTGATGTGCTAGCGTCTGTACCTATTACGTCTATCTCATGATTGCTATGATTAGGAGAGCTGGCGTAAAAGATATTAGGTACCTATATTATATTCCATGTCTTGTGTTGAGATCATTCATACCTACCAAAGATTTTAACATCACGCCCGTGTTTTTAAAAGGGATAGGCAAAGTTGTTTAGTACTCATATGTAGGTACCTACTTAGAGTTACCTCCCCATATTTGTGTAATTGGATTTGCCCACAGGACTTATCATCAAAATCCAGACTGCAGGCTGCAAATCACAAACCTTTACTGGAAAAACCATAGATATATGAAAATTTCTATGGGAAAAACCCAGTAGGTACCTACGTAACACTGCCCAACAGAGGCTTGAACCGGATACCCCTATAACCAGCAGTCGCGTTTGCGACCACTGAACCAGCGAGACAATATTCAACCATCTTTTTAAATGAATGAATTACTTAGATTGACCCTTTTTTAATCGACTTCAAAAAAGGAGGTCCTGTATTCGACCCGTATGTATGAATGTATGTTTGTATGTCCGTGATTTTCTCAAGAACTATATAACAAATTTTTTCAAATAATGCTGAATTTATACATCAAGAGAATTTAATTTATACCTATTGCACACGGCAAAGCTTTTCTAAGTAGGTACAATGATTATGCCCATGGTGTTACTGCAATGGGGTCAAGTAACGGTAGTAACGGTTATCAAATGTAAACTGGTCGCGTAGGGCCTGCTTTAAAAAGTTACCAACCGTAACTGCTGGGGTCTGCTCTGAGTTTTTACACACTGGAAAACATTTTTTCTTCTTCTTTCGCAACTGAGCCAATGTCGATTATTCTGCTGGCGTTATGTGGTGACTGCGGGGCAGCGAGGTGAGCCGTCATTACTCATTTGAACGATATCGGTTTTTGTCTACTCAGCGATACCTACTAGCGGTTTTGGAAAGAAGTTAGAAGCGATACCTACAGCCCGTAGGTATGGGAGGTTAAAGTGCTGAGAATACGTAGGTACATGATAACCAGAGCCGTTTTAAATCCTAGAGCCCCTGATTGGGAGGCCCTGGGCACTTTAGTAAATAGGGAATATATACTCAAGTGTACTCAGACTATGGAGAATCTAGGATGTAAGAGCGAGCAAAGGTTGCTCGAAATTTGTTGCAATTGCACCCTGCCTCTGATAGCTCCTAGCTAGGACGCTGGCAGGAAATACAGGGCCCCTGAACTGCGGGGCCCTGGTTACTTGGCCAGAGTAGCCAATGACAAAAAAGGCCCTGATGGCAACATCATCATCCATCGTACATACGGCCAATATAATTTGAGGCTTGGCGCAGTTTAGTCCTTCGCTTGTCTTCGAGTGTCTACCGTGCTCCAGCCATACCAACCTACACTGCGGGCAGGTCTAAATACCTATTTTTGAAAACTTCTTCCGCATTGTATATCAATGGCCCGAATTTTATATTAGTAAACGTTGCCAGCTTTGTCTGGTTAAATATTTAGAAATGCGCATTGGCCGCCCACTACCGGAATATACCGCCGCCGGCATAACAATCTCATATTTTGTTACAAAATGGGCCATTTCTTTCTAGAACATTCACACGTTTATATAATAATTATAACTGCATTGAATGCGTGACTTAACGTGGCCTACATAATTTTACTGGGAAAACAGTCGTAACCCTTCATGCTTAAAATGGACAGATTAAGCTTCTGCAAAGCACTAGAGGCAAAGGAGATGGCCCAAATCCCATACAAAAAAAAAAAACAGGCCCGGCGCAAAAGTTTTGTACCTCAAAATTTAGAGGATATTAAAATAATATTCTATACTATAATAAATAAATATTTTGTTCGATAAATTAGTTTTTAATTACAAAAATTCCCTACAAAAATTCTTGAGCAAAAAAAAATTAAATTAAGTAGGTATGTTATCCGACAGAGAGATAGTGATAGTTTTTATTAAATATTATTTTTAAATATCCTCTAAAATCTGAGATACAAAACTTTTGCGCTGGGCCTGGGTTATTTTTGGCCTTTGTCAAGATGTTTATTCAGCCGTGACTACTGTGTTTGGCAATAAACTCTCTTAGTTCTGTAGTTATGTTGTGTCGTTAACATTTTTAGGTGTGTCAAGACAATAGACCTTCTTTTTCCATTTTCATCGTAGATTGTAACTGTTGAACTTACAGCACCTTCCACGAACGACCACGAAAATTCATTGGATGTTTATATATTTACCTAGGATCTACAACAAACTATATATACGTCAGAATAGAAAACAAAAGAAGATCGGGCAGATCGATCGAAAAGCCGGATATTGGTGATCATTGTCACTACCCTTGCCGTGCAGTGAGTTGACTGATATGCGCTCGCACCTCACGTACCTACTCGGTGGCATGTCGTTTACATAATTGTTAATTATATTATAATGTGATCAGAGACTTGTGACGTGATTATTCAGAATTTTATTGACATTTATTTACTTACATCTCCTCGCATACCTAGGCAAAAGAGATATAAGAAGATAATCTTTCTGATAAAGACGACGCGACGTATTGTCTTTAGTGTACAGGGTGGCCGGGACATCGACGCGCAGCCTGCACCCTAATTGCGTAACACACTATCAATCTGAATGTGAACCATTTTGAAGCAAATTGCTAATCTATTGCTTCATAAGTTCGAAAAATTAGTCTGCTTAACACGTAAATAACGCAATGAATGTTGTTGAACTGTCAAAATGAAACCGATTCCGATTGATAATGTGTTACGCAATTGCCCCGCTGACCATGGGCTCAGTACATGATTCTGAACACCCCTGCGTTGATATTTTTCCTCGGTTATTAAAAAAGAAATTGCTGTTTCATACATTTTGACTGCGTAGGTATAGTACTTTTCTATGAAACCGCTGTTTTTTTTTAATAACCGACGAAATATTTCCACGCTAGGTCTTCTAGAATAATGTGCTGAATTCATGACTACGTTAGTTTGCACGTCGATGTCCGTGCCACCCTGTATGTTTGCCATAGCGTCAACGAGTATTATTTGCCAAATTCTTTTTTTAATTGACGGATGTGTCATTTCGGATACTACCTATACCTCGGTGACGATAATTCTTTGCGGCGAATTTGGGCGCTTTAACGCGTCACATCTATTTTTACTTTTCACCACAACAATGTCGCAAAGAACTACCGTTATTTTTAAGAACACTTTGGTATGTGTATGCGCAGCAGGTATGTCGAAGTTTAGCCCAAAACGGCTCGATAGTTTAAAAACCCGTCAAATCATGGAGATAGAATACTGTTTCGGTTTGTTTTAAACAAAACACTGTTAAACTGCATTCTAGCCAGTATCCTGCCATGCCTCAGACCACTTCCGTTCCTTTTAAGGAATGTAAGAAGTTGTGGTTGATAACTTGATACCAGTATCTACCAGGCAGTTACCGACTCAGGAAAGGACTTCCTGAGCAACTTTCTATGCAGTCAATAAAATAGAAAATGCTGGATAAATTCTTTCAACCATGTTTAGGGCCTGTCGAAGAGATGCCCGAATACTGTGGTACAGTAACCAGCATTAGGTACTTCAACTAGGGCCTTTTTGTAAAAACAAATGCTAGGGGGGGGGGGGGGTGTTAGGGTTGTCAACCAAACGTTTTAATTAAAATGTCACAAAGCCATAGTCACAGTATGCATATTAGTATAAACTATACAGAATTTGTGAGCAGTGCTAGCCCAGTTGTAACAGCCCCGACTTACGAGTTGTAGGTGGTGGGTTCGAACGATTGGTTGACAACCCTAACACCCACCGTGTTATACCATCAACTGCCTCGTTGATTCAGTGACCGCAAGCACGACGGCTGAGCATGGTTTCCTGTGTTTTACACTCCAGGGTCAAGTTTAAAAAAATACGATACACTTACTGTATTTCCTCATTTTCTTGCAAGCAGACTTGGATGCCGTCAGGTACGGGTAAGTGGCCCCAGCATTGGAGTCGCAGTTCTCCAGACGGAACAGGTATGAGTTGTCTGATCTTCCAGCGAGGAAGGGGTCGTTGCATAACGGGTTCAGGTCAGAGGAACACGTCCAGCAACGCACAGGTTCTCCTGAAATTGAAAAGAGAAGAGTTACGATTGTGTTTTGTGTATTGTAAACTGAAATGTCGAGTAATGAGACGCAATTAATATATTTTTTGCGTCCCCTTGATCACTAGTTACTTATGTGAATTCATTTTATTCCTGCAAAGTGATATCGTTAATTGCATGACCAATTAAAATGCAAAAACATAACAAAAAGAATAACTTTCAGACATCTTTCGGAGAGAACTCACGCGAACGAATTCAAGAGTAAGTAGTTGGGTAGTAATATTCGAATATTGCTTATCGATTGAATACATTTTCCTTGTTTACCGGGTTAGTCATTCAAGAACAGTTGTGAGTTCGTGACTACAATAGTCGAGAGCTCATTGCGCCATTATAAAAACAGTATCAATGAATGCTAAATAAATTTTCTCCCATTGTTAAAGTCGTCAACGGGACCTAATTATGTTATTTTCTGCATTATTCGTAAGTAACTACGTGGTTTCTTAGTACCTAAACAGTAAACGAGCTGCAGTCATCTAAGCCCTTTTTGAACTCTCTGTATTGAGCCGAGCGTTTAGAATTCAACAGAGCGCATTCCAGGACGTATTATTGTATGGATGTACTTAACATTACTTAAAATAAATGTTCTAGTATATCGATTTCGCCCCCCAGCTAGATGGACGGACGACCTAAAGAAGGTGGCGGGGGTAGACTGGATGCGGAAGGCGGAGGACAGGGTGCTGTGGCGCAGTCTCGGAGAGGCCTATGTCCAGCAGTGGACTGCGATAGGCTGAGTTGATTGATATCGATTTTATTCAATTTCGAGCGGCCATTGTTGTTTACATCTTTGACAAATTTAGCGCGGCCGTAAGAATCAAGAGACACATAAGAATGTGTCTCTCGATTCTTGAGCAATCGTGTATCGATCAATATTCGATGTTAAAATCGAATGCATATCAAGCTCTTAATATTTTGATAGCACGAGTTCCAGGCATCTGAAATCCCCAAACCGTCTTGAGCAAATGCTGTGATCAATGCTCGTGGCTTCACCGTATGAAAAGAGGCTTTTGCCCTGCGGTGGGACAAATTATTGGCTGTTTTTTTACTGGTTCACAAATGGCATCAATCGATAACGCTCCTGATAAAATCCGTACCTACCCATCTGCTCATACTCAATACAATATTTCCCACAATCATAACGCTAAACGTAGATATAGATACCTACATTAAAACTTCAAATATAAAGTTTCTTTAGACCAGTTAAGCATGTTTTTAAAGGAAAAGTGACTCTTTTGGTTTTAGATAACGTTTCTAGGGTAAACCTAACACGTTCCACACATTACTTATCGTTATTTTTATAGGGCAAGTGAAATTCCAAGTTAACGTTTAACTTAAAAGACGTCATACACAGTCGTTATGTGTTTGAATCACGATGATGATTCTACCGTACTTAAGATTGTCTTTGCGTGCACGTAATCTATTAAGACAAGTTAAGATACGACCGTTGTACACGCAAGAGGTACTGAGGTAAAAAAAATTTAACTTAGACAAACTGATGGAAGTCAGTTTAAAAACCCCTTTGCCTTGCATAATCAGCCTATGCTGTTCCTACTGCTGGGACACAGGCCTCCTCTCTGTGAGAGGGAGTGGGTCACAATTCACCACGCGGGCCCAGTGCGGGTTGGTGGATGTCACATGTCTTAGATTTTTTTGGTTCTAGGACATGCTGGTTTTCTCACTAAGTTTTCCTTCACTATTTTGGAACGGTAGTGATATGTTTAATGAATACGCAAAGTAATTAAAGTGCCTGCCTCTGTTCGAACTCACGACCTACAACTCGTAAGTCGCGGCCAATACCACTGGGCCACCGCTGCTCTACTGTCTTTGATTTGACTAGTGGAATATGGGAAGTGAACTATTCCATATTTGCACTATTCCAGCAAGGAGCTGCAATAGTGCCAGGATTTTTTTAATGTTACTATTTCAGTCATTGCAGCAGCATTTTGTTTGCTTCGCTTCTGTCAGTGTGAGACTGTGGGTACATTCTTTAGTCGAGAATATGTATATACAATGGCTGTTCAGAGCCGTGTATGTTATGGAAACATTTTATGTATACATAAGTGCCTACACATTAAGACAAGATGTCCAGCGGAAAATACATATAACACGAGGTAAATTAGTTGCCTTTTTGCTGAATACATAATAATACCTACATCATTTTTTTTTATAATTTTTCTTTGGACAAAGCAAAGCAATTGCAACATACCTAACTGCTTTTTCCGATTTAATCACAAAATTCTCAGATGTAAGTACGTACGATACGTAGATAGGTACACACGGCTCCACATTAAGCTATACATTTCCAGTTTTAGCTGACCTAGCATTGTATAGGTTTTTAGTACAATCAGAAGGCAGCTTATATTGGTTGTGCGTACCTAGTGCAGACACTGCATTATCAAAGGAATGTCAACTCATTTAGTTCCTAAATTGAAGAAAATGCATTCAAATCTGTGACATAAATAGATCGTTGGATTCTTCATGTTTTTATCTGTTTTTATTACAGTTTCTTTCATTGTGTTTTGCACAAAAACCGTAACCGTGGAAGAGATAATTTTTTTGACGCTTCGGAACGTGTCAACCTTCGAGTTGAATGTTAATAAAAAAATTAATGGTCACCTATCAAGGTTTCCGCGGTCTGTGAATCAGTGTTTATATTACTATTTTTTCCCTCAGTAACGCTATGACCACGAATTTAATCTTTGTGCACTTGACTCCCATGTTTTTTTATTTTTTTTTCTCTTCATTCTTTAAGGCGGGAGAGCATACATAAGTTCTCTCAGCTCGGGTAGAACCATTTCCATTAAGTTTTTATAGACACTATACTAGTACACTAGTTTTTATCCACTAGAGTCGGGTCGCGGCTGTCTGCGCGAGCCTTTATTTTGAATACCTACCTATTTTTTGTCACCATCAATCTCAATTTAATCCATTTCAACGTTAAATTTCGAATGATATTGCAATCCATTGCTTCATATGTTCGAAAAATTTGTCTGCTGTACAACGTAAATAACGCAATGAATGTTGTTGAACTGTCATAATGAAAGCCACTGCTACTGTCAGCGTGTTACGCAATTACCCCGCGACAGGATGCTTTTAAATCCCAGTATGCGGTATTACGAGTAGGTTCCCCAAAATATCAGACTTTCGGAAAAAAATAGTTCGTATACCTACTTATAAGTCTTCCGTAGCCAGAAACAGAAATAAAAAAAAAAAATATTCATACAGTCAAGTCAGTTATTTATACGAGTATATCATGTCAACAAAGCTATGTTGCATGCAGATCGTTAGTTTACCTATGTACCTACATATAATACATGTTTTTACAACCTTGAAATAAGGTATGGTTTTGAATTTATAGAAAGAAAGAAAGAATAATATTTTATTTGGAACACGCTCAGGAAAGTTAAAACACTAACAAAATAAACATAAAAAACATGAATAAAAACAGACTTGTGCGAGGCCAAAAAGGCTCCTAGATCTAGCATAATGCTGCGATATTTAGTAGGGATTTGTGGTAGGTGGGTATTTTGGTAGACTTCTTTAACTAACTTGAACTTTACATTCTTCATTGGTAGAAGTTCCGATTCCAGGTAGTCATTATTACAAGCAGAGTCCAACGTAAAGATTCTTTAATGATTTGGCTAATGCAATTACCTACAACACTTTTTTATCCGTAACCAAGCAAATGTTTAATGAAGTACTATACTTAATCAAGATTGAAATAATCAAGCCTGTCGATGATTCCGTATTGAGAAAAAAGAAAACAATTGTCATATTTTCCGATTTAGGATTATCTACCTAATTGGGCAGTTAAAAAAACCATTACCTATCTGAAGGACGAATAAAAGAAACAGCAAGGAAAATCGTTTCTATTGATTTCCTGCTCAGTTTACACGACTAAATAGATCATGTAAACAAATCTAAGTTGCATGCAGATCATGTCGTTACGTACCTAAATGATAATATATGTATAAGACAATGCCTTCGTGGTACTATTGTATATTATTATGGCGTTTGTAAGGACATACGCCCTTTCAATTGTCATTGTAACTGCGTAAGAGGAAAATTACTTTGTTGTGACGATCAATCTAGAATAAAAACGTGTTGTATGACAAGTAGATGCTTAAATAAGTTACGGCACTATATTAAGTGTCATAGTTGCTGTATAAAATTATAGTGTAGGTACTAATGTAACTATCGAGCTGCTGACTTATTTACACATGGATGGACAACTCAAAACAGGACATGAAGTACTTCTACAAGAAAACAATTTTTTGGATGGATACGGGGTAAGACAGAAATAAGATCAAGAATGTTAATATTTTTTTTTATGAAACATTTTATGACATAAGATCAATAATGTATCTTAAAATAATAATATCTACAAATATATAAAAAGGGAGGGAAAATAATCAAAGGGCATCAAAAAATTCGTCCGCATCACTGTCAACAGGAAACGTGCCCAAAAGGCTGGCAGCATTGCCACGTTGTATGGCAATGCTGATTCTTTGGCCAAAAAATAATATTAATTTAAAATAATATTGATTTGCTACTTAGCCCTCTTCCTCTCTCCTAATTTTGCTGTACCCGACAGGGTCCATATTGATCTTTTACTTTATAATACCATCTATGTAATACATGTGGTATGCAATAAAGAATTGAGTATTGAGTATGCTGCTAGTGAGATTTACAAAAAACCGGAAACGGATAGTAGCGAAACCTGGGCTGTTCATTTATTACGTAAGAAGACTTGAGGGGGTCCGAACAAGTCTTATTTTTGCTTACGTGGGGGTGGGTGGGGTCTAGATTGTTCTTACGTAAGATCACAAAGTAAGCAAAAATTCTAACTTTTTATAATTTTTTAAATTCTTTTTCTTTGCAATCTTGGTAGAATACTGATCTTACATAAGATTGAAAGAGGGGGAAGGGGTTTATCCAAGTCTTATTTTTGCTTACGTGGGGGAGGAGGGGGGTCAGAAAGTGGTCAAAATTGTCTTACGTAATAAATTAACAGCCCCTGACGATGTCATTGAAAACAGCAACATTTGACACAACATAACACAGTAGAGCAATGACATACAAAAGAGCTTCCCTATCTGACGGGCATGTCTTCTCTACCATTACCGCGCCCCCGGTCTACTCCTTGGTATGCAATGGTCGCTGAAGCTCCATGAAACTTGAGGCTACAGGAGCTAGTGCGAATCTTGGGGTTCATTCGATTAATCGAGTCTGGTCAAACAACGCTGGAGTCGGTGCATTTCATACATTCATTCATAAACGAAGGTGAAAACCGCATCACAATCCGTTGTGCAGTTAAGAAGAACAACAGTGCCACACAGACAGACACGAAAAACGACTTTATTGTATATTATGCTTAGTGTATATTTTATACATTGACGGGACCATACGTTCCCTTTCAAATGTTCATTAAAAAGTTCTTATAATGAATAATTTGCATTTCAGGTAACCTAGCCCGAAGGTGTCTATGAGACAAAAATGATTTCTCTCAGGAGTATTATTATCTTAGAAGTAACATCTATAAGAGAATAATCTTTTTTGACCTAAGCGATTATGTATCGTTTGAGTAATAGGTAGGTATTTATGGCCACTCGATGGAAGGGTAATTCGTAAAACAGGTTTATAAAATATTTAAATAAATGTGAAGTTTTCGGTTGATAACGCCAAAATATTAAACAATGATCTCATCCGGAATTCCAGACACGATACAAAACAGCCACCACTCACCATATATGAATGCAAAAAAATAACAGAAAAATACATGAGCGAAATTAGTTTGTTTACACATCCTCCATTGAATTTGATGATTTGACTGTCTGCACATTGGTGAAAACCCTAACAAGGGATTCGGCCCATTCATGTCCCGAAGAAAGAGAAGTGGTTGAGACTGGCATAGGAGGGACAGTACTTACAGGGTGCTAGGAATATCGAGGCGAAAACTGTACCTAACCGAGAATTCAGTACATGATTCTGATGAAAAAAATAATTAAGTACCTAGTTGTTCCATACATTTTGAACGCGTTGGTATTCCTATGCTCTATGATGCAGCTGATATTTTTTTTTTGATATTCGACGATTTCTTTCTACGCAGGGGGGGGGGGGGGGTGTCTACAATCAAAATCATGCATCGTTCCCGCCATCCTGTATAAGTATTATTGATATTCTTTGACGGCGGTGATTAGCTACTTTTATGAAGTATCTTGGCACCGTTTTCCAGTCTAACAAGTATGACTATACCGATACCTACCTATACAGGGTGTTACAGAAAGGGTATATCAATACAAACGGGTTGAAGAGCGTATCTGGTCTAGAATCACTGTACAAAATTTCAGCTCAAAAGCAGTAACTTTGAAAATGCTTAATATTTTTTTTATTTCGATAGTTTATTATATTGAAATCATAACAAACGTGTCACCGCACTACGAGGGTCATTATCCATTATCCTGTAGTGTGTCTGTGCGCCTAGTACACGCACATCACGCCGCCGCGCGCCAGTGCAGCGCCGTGATGTCGAAATAAAAAAATATTAAGCATTTTCAAAGTTAATGCTTTTGAGCTGAAATTTTGTACAGAGATTCTAGACCAGATACACTCTTCAACCCGTTTGTATTGATATACCCTTTCCGTAACACCCTGTATACCTACTAATCATAATATGTAAAACTTTTTCTTCGACTTCACTCGGACAAAACGAAGAATCTAGGTATAGGCTATCTTAAACTTTATATCTTAACTATTACCTACTCTGTTTTATAATTTTGCGCAGTACTGATCGCAGTTCAATCTTCAAATATGGATGACGTGTCCTACATACTTACGTGTACAGTCAGCATCAAAAGTCGATTAACACTATCATTTTTACATGTTATTAAATTGACAACAACTTTTTTTAATAAACACGTTTTTAGCTTTTCACATAATAGACAAGAGTAGGTATATATTCTAAAAAAAATTCTTCTGCTACAATTTTGAACAAATATTTTGCTCAATAACTAAGATTAAAAAAACTGAAACAACTTTTGATGCTGACCGTACCATAAGTAAATAATCGCTCATTAACTACTATGTAATGCATGACCTTCGGAAACCTCATAAGTAAGTGGTGCCTCATTGATTAACAGACCTCAACTGGTTCAGAACCGCGAAGCTTGAACGGACTAGGTATGTGCCCTTCTAACTAGTGATGGGCAAATGTTACATATCAACTGGAAAATTCGAATGATGAATGTTCGAAACTTTCCGAATAATTCATCCAACGTGCGAATAAATTGGTATCTAATTTTCGAATCTTTGTACAAATATTTTTATGCCACCAATTGTTATTTCTTGTTTATTTTTTTATCGAATACTTACTGCAATGTTAGCTCTTTGCTAGTTTTCATCAGTAAGTAGGTCAAAAATACTGATACACATTGAAAAAAAAAAACATGTGTTAGATAAACATAATTAGTTTTGCAAATGTTTTGTGTATTAATCATCCTTATGAAGTATTTTACTGTAGAATATTCGTGCCTAAGAATCTGTTTGGTATAAATGATGCGCCTGTGCTTGCAAAAATCTATTCATAAGTACTTACAAGAAACTCAAAAGTATAACTAATTACCTATAAAACTTACAAACTATATAGCTTCTGATCGAATAAATATTCGATGAAAAAACTCGATCAAACCCATCTCTACACCTACAACTAACGCAGTTCCCTTGACTCAAATAGTTTGCACCTACCTACACAGGCCTACACTACGTTTCGCTATACAGCCTCCGATTGGCTGTCCTTGTCTTTCATACGCTAAAAGACGAGATGGAGCATTGTATTGATAAACAAGAGTTTCGCAATTGAAAAACCTGTTGGCTGTTACGTCGTTTTACCTAAAGGGAATTGGTCACGCATGTTTGTATTGTTAAAAGAAAAGTATTATTGATTGTTTTCTTAGTGGTTTATAGAAGGCTGTAACAAATTGATATACCTAATTTCCTTTTCGGGGTTAGCTTAGAGATTTTCATTGTAATTTTTTTATAACCTCGAAATGAGATTGAGGTTAGGACTTGAAAGGTTTTTATGGTGATGGTAGACAAATTGGTTTAGCAGCTGACGGAGACTCCCAAATGCTTCTTTCATCATTAGCTACGGCACGGCAGTCCACTACTGGACATAGGTCGCTCCAATTGCACGCCATTCAGCTCTATTCTCAGCAACTCTCATCCAGCTGCTTTCAGCCACCCCGCGAAGATCGCTCCACTTAGCTCTGGGGGCATCGTATCTTACGTTTGCCGATTAGCGGTCTATGGGTAATATGGCCGGCCCATTGCCACTTCAGCTTGCTTATTCTGTGAGTTATGTCGAAATATTTGATTCTCTGCCGGATTACCTCGTTCTGGATTCTATCCCTCAGAGAGATTCTAAGCATAGCTCGTTCCATAGCTCGCTGAGCGACCTTGAATTTATGGACGAGTCGTGACGTGAGTGTCCACGTTTCGGTTACGTAATTCTTCGCATATGATCCTCCCAAATGCTTCTTTTACAAAATTGAACTTTAGATTCTATCCATAGGGAGAATTTCAGATTCCAGATGGTCATGGCAGGCAGGCAGCTTTGAAAGGCGGAAACTAAGATACCTTAGTCAGACGCAGTCTAACGGAAGGATTCAGTAATTATTTGGCTATGCTAATAATTGCGTAGTCATTAACTACGCTTTTTTATTCGTAATCAAGTAAATGATTAATTAAGTACCAACTTTTATAAAGAGAATGAAATATTCAAGCCTATCGAGCATTCCGTATTAAAAAATGCAATTAATTTTCAGCGAGGTTTTCCGATTTAGGATAAAGTGGGCAGTCTGAAAAATACAATAGTGTTGCGGCAATTTTAAAAATAAATAGTGTTATTCATTTATTTTATGTCCCTTACTAACTAACTGACATACCTACATGGATAGTGCGAAAATTCTCGAATATTGTTTCCCAACACTTTTTCTGGGTCAAAGTTAGTACCGTCGAGTACCGATTGCCCCATTGTTGTTTAGATTGGGCT
Organism: Amphipoea lucens; assembly: GCA_947508005.1. Classification (NCBI taxonomy): domain Eukaryota; kingdom Metazoa; phylum Arthropoda; class Insecta; order Lepidoptera; family Noctuidae; genus Amphipoea; species Amphipoea lucens. The sequence continues at coordinate 11,667,840 of OX382374.1, forward strand.
CGACTTCGAAATTATTAATGACTTGCACACAATAAGGCGCCGTGTATTTTAAACACTATTGATATTTTTCTATAAGGACCCGTAAACTACGTATTTGGGAATTGGGTCACTGACATACTTCTTCAGTGAGTTGTGCTTATGTTTGACAAGCCCCGAACTTTTGTATGGATTCTTGATAAAATTTTACATACTCGTACTATAAGTTATCACGTTTGTGAGATGTTAAATCGTGTTTTAATAAAAACCAGCGGAGTAATTGCGTAACACACTCATCATCATCATCTGCCTAGCCTTTTCCCAACTATGTTGGGGTCGGCTTCCAGTCTAACTGGATGTAGCTGAATACCAGTATTTTTTTTTAAATTGCGTAACTCACTGTCAGTAGCAATGCCTTTGATTCTGACAGTTCAACAGCATTTATTGAGTTTTTTACGTTGTTGAGCAGACAAATGTTTCGAACATATGAAGCAATAGATTCGCAATATCCTTCAAAATGATTCAGTGTGAGTGATAGTGTGTTTAAGCAATTATCCCGCAGAATCTTTAAAGAATAGGTACTTAGATATCTAGGTTTCTTTGAACATTTAAACCCAGATCGTAATGGACTTGTTCGATTTAAATCAAATAATTTACCGAAATTCAAACCTAAATATACGTCAGTATACCTACCTAATAGGCTTTAGCGTAATGAAAGCACAAATAATAAAATACTTTCATATTTCTATTATGTAATATAGAAAATTAGAAACAGCAGCACAATGATTGCGTTGCATCATCTCATCGTAGATTCTCATACGTACCGACATGAGCTACCTACCTTTGTGATCTGTGCCACCCACTGCCACCATTGTCATTAAGTACTAGTTTATTATTCATTACTCTATCTTACTTATCCTAGTAGTGCATAAAGTAGTGTTTTAATCTGTCAAGCTCTGCTAATGAGACACAATTGATTTTCTATTGTTTCGTCGCCGAGAGGCGACGCGCGGTGCTTGACCGATATACGAGTAAATGCGTGTTTTTGTTGGCGGGCTAGTTTGTCCTTCAGATCCACGGGATTTTAAGCTTAAGGGCTTGTAATAGTTCAGCTCAAATTCAGATTTTGCCCCCACTTCCCCGCGCTATGTATCATTCTATCCCACTCGCACTGACATACTGATTCAGTTAGGGTGAACTGTACTATTGTTGGAAGGATGTCAAGAAATAAAATGATTAAACTTAACATTCATTTATTACATTCACATAAAAATTAGCTTTCACATTGTATGTGCAGTATATATAAAATTCTTTTAAATGGACAGGTAAATAATAATATAATAACAAAAAAAACATGGGACGCTCATCATTCGCATAGCAAATACAAAGCAAAGACAAAGTTATTTATACATAATATTTGAGTAGCGACGTCTACAAACGAACTACACCAATCTTTTGTTTGACATCACAACCTACATCACGCAAGCAAAGTTTACCGCGAAATCCGCAATATACCTACTGCATTAGTGTTCTATGACCGACCAAAGACCATTGCTCACTCACTGACGGCGTGGCACGGCAGGTTGTGCTGCGGCATCCCGCGGCGTTCCGTGGAATCCTGCTGAAAGCCCGCCCTGACTGGACTGCGCCCATTAACCGAAATGACCGCTGCACAAGTTTCAACCTTATTTCAACCAGCTTAGCAATCATAATTCCTCGACACAAAGTGACCCACACGTCCCGCGGGATGCAATGGCGCGCCGCGGCATTACGTGGAATGAAACGGCATAACACATCATGCCGCAGCATCCCTCGGCGCGTCGCGTCATGCCGCAGCGTCCCGCGGCACGTAGCGTCATTTCCCGGCATCGTGGTATCGAAATAAAGTAACATGAATTCTAAACTCATTGAAATAAGATTTAAAATAACTTGATTAGTAATAAAATCCTCTGCCATGACACGCCGTGCCATGCCGTCAGTGAGCGCCGGCCTTAAAATTACTTTCTTTTTGCTGATTCTTTGGCCAAAAAATAGGCTAGTCCTCTGGTCACGTGAAGAGTCGACCAATCGCTTGGCGATTTCTCTAATAATTAAGTGGGCACTCGGACCCTGTGGCCGTAGTGTTTCAGCCCCAAACGGCTGGTACATATAAGTCGGCTTATTAAGATTAGAAAGTTTCATACATTTTGGCTTTAACGATGGTTTAGAATAGAACACAATAACCTCGAACAACTGATGGTTACCGGTAAGGTGGATGGTAAACGACCAAGAGGTCGCAGCCCATTGCGATGGTCTGACCAGATAAGCTCTTCTCTTGACACGAAATTTCATGATGCGCTTCACTTGGCCAAGGATAGACAGAGATGGCGAAACATCGTCAGGGAAAAGTTGTTTTCAAGGGAGGATCACGACCCTCAGTAATGAGGAGTACGACTTGAGGAGGAGGAGAATAGAACGAATTTTAAAATAAGTTGTTATTAATGAAAACATTTAAATTAAAAAAAAAAGGAATCAAGAGGAGGAGAATGACGAAAGCAAGAACATTTATGTGAATTCCCTTAAATCCCTAATTTCCATATTCCGTGTATGTCTGGGATCACATAACTCTGGTCTGGTGATCTGGTGATCACATAACACATAATTGTGTAAATGTATGATAAGTAAAAATTTGTTAATTTAGGTTCCATGAATTGTGCCCAATAATGATCGTCTTTCTGTATAATTTCAGTTTTGATATGATTTTTGCATCCCGACCATACGCCAAAAATACATGTATTTCTCCCAGTTATGTGTAGTTGTCCCTGCACCTGAATGTACCAAGGATGTTTCAAATTTATGGAAAGTCCATCTTTCGTTTTCCTCCAAAACCTTATTTTTTTTTTATCTATTGCATCGTCCAACGAAGTCCTGAATGCAGAAATTGGACACTTTATTTCTACTATTGTGTCTTCTCCCTGCACAACTCCGTCCGGAGTTGCACCTAGAAAAGGTAACTCTTTATCAATAAAAAGACCACAAGGCTCTATTTTAATATTAAGTTGTGATGCTAGTTGTTCCATTGCGGTTGTTTCGTTTTCTATTCCATGTTTTATGGACGGCACATTACATAAATTTTTTGGATATATAAGATTTTTAACTAAATTTTTAACACTAGAATTTTAACGTCTATTGACCACTTTGGAGAAATTAGAGGCTGTTAGAAGTTTCCTTCTAAGTTCTAACCACTCACTGGAATCTCTTTGAAGAATCGTTGATATTTCAACGTTTCTTCTGTCTTCTTCTGAGCTTGGTAAATTTTTTTAAAAGTCCTCTTTGCAGCGATCGTACTCTAAAGTGGTCATATCTGGCTTTTGACAATGTTCACCATAATCTTTACTACTTTCTTTGTTATTAATTTTTTTTCGTTTTCTATCCTTTCTTAAATCTTTAAACACACCCCTACGTTTCCTAAAACGTTTCTCCTCTAATTGAAGCACTAGTGGTCTGGTGCTTTTCCCCAAGATTGATCTATGTAGAGTGGAGAGAGGGCGTTTTGTATTAAATGAAACTACAGCAGCGTTGCATCTCGACTCATAGCCCTGACGTAAGGAAAAGTTAATACGTTTCCCTCCAACAAATTTAGCAATAATGTTGTTGAAGGATTCTACTTTATTGCTATCAGTATTGTGCATCAAACTTCGAGCTTTAGCTGCTACAGTATTCACTATAAACTTTATTCTATTCCAAATAGCGCACGTTTTCAAAATTAAAGTAACATCTTCATTGTTTTTTTGGCTAGTACAGTAATAAGATTGACAGTTGTCGTGATTTCCGAATGCGTGGTTATAAGAATTTGTGATATCAGTGATATTTGTGATATCTGGGAATCGTACCTTTAGCTTTAGTTATATTTTATAAAAAGCTAGGTACTTACTTCATAGCTTCGTTCATATACTTGACCGTTTTTTCACGCCAACCAATCTTCTTCTGCATCGCTTTTCGCTTATTACCCATTGTTGCTGCTCGAGTTAAAATTTTTCGTATTTACGCTCACTCTATTTCTAATCACTGTGTCAATTTGACAAAAATTGACAGCAAAAATACCGTACTTACTTTATTTTTGTAGCCTGAGTAGGTTTATTATTATTTATGCGGTCGCTAAATTCAAAACAGTTTGTAAGCGAAAAATCCCATAGGAATTTTGGAATTTTGGTTGCGAAGCAATTTATGCTTAGATAAGTTATAAGCAGACCCACTAAAAAGCGAGAAATAAAAACGTTTTAACAAAAAAAAAAACGACTTCCAAAAAATCCACAGTGTAAAATAACTTTAATTTCGGAAGGCGGTGGCAAAAAACTTTTTAGTAACGTGTCTATAAATTGTTTTCAAGCATCGTCACGAATCTTCTAGCGCGAAGAACTGTACTCTACCGAGTTTTAGCCACCGGATCAGACGGCTTTCGAGGAAGATACAGCACAATAGACCACATCCATACAGTGCCAAAAATTATACAGAAATCAGAAGAGTATAACCGGCCCCTTTGTCTTACGTTTGTGGTCTATGAGCAAGCTTCTGACTTTATCGAGACCTGGTCTGTTTTGGAGTTGCAAGTGACATTAGTTATCTTTATGATGGAACGGATGGTCGTATTCCTTATCCGATCCGTTAGTTTGATACCCAGAATACTCCGTTCCATAGCCCTCTGGCAAACGTCGAGCGTGGACCTCTGCTGATTTGTCAAAGACCATGTTAGACCACCGTATGTGAGGATGGGAAGTATGCACACGTCAATGAGTCTTCTCTTAAGGGACAAAGGAAGATCACCCTTCATTATATCTTTCATGGCCCATTAGCTCATCCAGGCATTTTCGGTGCGTCTTGCAAATTCTTTGTTTTGTCTTGCCTGGAAAGAGACTATTTGCCCGAGATAGAGATACTCATCAACGTATTCGACCTCCACACCCGTCACAGTGATCCTGCGATGCGCACTGTTCGTCATCAACTTGGTCTTTGACATATTCATCTGAAGTCCAACCTCTAGGCTTGCCGTGCCAAGATCGTTTAGCATCTGCGTCAACTCGGAGGCTGAAGACGAAAAGAGGCACAACTCAGCCTCCGGGCTGAATATTGATCAAAAATGTATTAACTTAAACCAAAAAAAATTACATGTATCAAGCACAGCCAACACATCAAGCTAGCCGAAACTTTTAAATTTTCCCAATCAATTTTGAACAATATGTTTTAGCGATAAAGCTGAAAATCTATTAAAGAAATTTGACAGGTTGTAGTAGCTTGATGTGCTGGCGTCTGTACATAATTAATTCTCAAAATCTGTCAGTGGTAATTTGTGATTACTTGCGATGAATGAAAACGAATGAATGAATGGTTTTGTGTAAATTGGCTAATTTTATGCCGACTGTATTTTTTTTCAAAATTAGTTAATGCAGATCATAGTTTCTGGTCTCCTATTACAACATAACGGGTTTAAAAAGACACAACGAGCCGAGAGTCACTTGTACTCCCCATTATTGTAATCATTTCTTTGTACTAGAAACTTTCTGGTTACGGAGATATTATTATTAAGGTCAAAATTACAACTTTCACTGATATTTTTTACGAAAACAAGTTTTGATATTATAACACAACTTTAAATACCTCCAGGACCCCTGTATAGTTACATGCCGGTGCAAAATTTACTGTTTGTGGTAGTGCGCATACAGCAAATGTTTACACCAAAAATTAAAGTCGATTTCCAGCAATTACTTTTGTCACAGATCTTTTGTGCAATGTTACTTAGTTTGATGTACGACGGCTAAAATCTTTTTACACCCTGTATCAATAAATAGATAAAATTATTTATAAAAATAGTTTTACTGAATATATTGAAAACACCATTACACATTGGGAACTGTCTAAAATAGGTACGTTTACCTCCCTAAATTTTTGACAATGTTTTGACATTGACATGAGATTACGATTTTAAACCATTTCAAAAATTATTTTATGAATGAAAACTACAAAATTTGGAAAAAATAAAAATACGAGGCCTTATATTTTACATCTATATTTCATTTTACTTTATTACATAATTTCTTCAGAACATAAAACGTTGTCAATCGGGTCTTTTGAGCGCAAGCAAAGTGACACGGGTTCCCCGTCTGATAGCCGAAGCGGTACTGACAAGTACTGAATCGGGGTCCTGTCGGGGGCCGGGCGGCAGAGCGGTTCAAGGTATGAGTGGTTATAAAGCTGGATATTTCGGATCTCATCTTTTTACGTTAAATTTAACGATTAAAAAAATAAAAACGAACCTATGACACCTGCTTTATGCATAGTTTGATTAGCTTGCAAATTTTCATGGCCTAATTTGAAAATTTTCATTGAATATTCTCCTTTTATTTTGCGGTTTAGAGGTAACTTTGAGACTTCTTTGTATCGAGAAAATTGTATGCAATCGTGTTTTCGCAACCGATGACACCTCGCAGTAGTCCTCATCTTTATCGTATATTAATTTCAAAGTGAAAACTGCAGAACTGTTGGAACTACAGCCGTTAATGCTAAGGCAATTTTCGCAATCTGAACTAGTATCGGTCCTTAAGAATAGTGTGTTACCGGAAAATGACGAAGGCTACTTTTTATCCCGAAAAAATGCAAGTTTATGTCAAAATCAAACTCAAAGCATTTATTTCGATTTTTCCAACGCGCGATAAGTAATTGTATCGGCGAAATAATTTAGGATTTTTGACAATTCTTCCATACAAAAACTGTCAGACGTCAATTTTATTCCACGTATAAAAAATATCTGTCGATTGAAAAATCAGCCCTTAAAGTAATTTTTAAACTGCCAAAGAGTTGGTCACTTACGGCCGAACCCAATACTTAAGCTATTGACAGATAAGTAGCTGCTGATGGTACCTAGTCAGTATAATTGCTGTAATAACTGGCAGTAATTATAATTACACAGATCGCTACTGACATAGATTATTGGGAAGTTAAACCCAGACACAGATAGGTTTTCCTACCTCCAGTATGCCAAAACTGGTCATAGGATAGGTAATTGGGTTTGATCAATAGTCAGAAAGTTGAAGCTAGTTACTCATTCCAAAACGTACATCTCTATGGAGAAAAATGGGCAAGAAACTCCAAGGACACTCTTTTAAATCAAGATATTACAAAATCCTGGGTTGTGGGGGGCAAAGACACGATCAAAAGCTATAGGGCATAATATTATGTACCTATGCCTTAGTCCCATCCCGAGTGAAACTTGAGTCCAGTATTAACAAGGATGTGAAGCCACTTAAGGGGCTTCATCGTTTTTAAATTAAGGACGACCGTTCTATATTAATTCCTCACGATCAGGGGTCATTAATGTGATTATGCATTATCCTACCCATAACAGAAAGGACTGAATTTTAAGTCTTGCCTAACCATATAATGCTAAAAAGCTGCTGTGTGATAACATTGTTATTTTAGCTTTAAAGAATTTATATACAGGGTGACTGGAAATTAGTGGCGGAGCCGTTAAGGGGAGGTAGTCTAGGGTTTTTCCGACAGATATCACTATGAGACCTACCGTCCTTACTTAACCCTTTCCAAGATATTCCTACTTAAAGAGATAGTAATAAATCCTAAAAAAAAGTGATTTTGGCCTACTTTTTTTTGTTTTGCAACAAAGATATTCTAAATAAGTAATATTAATTGTAAAATTTCCGCTACTGTCATTATTTTATGCAAAAACTGCTAAACAAAAAGTAGGAATATCTTGGAAAGGGTTAAGTAAGGACGGTAGGTCTCATAGTGATATCTGTCGGAATAACCCTAGACTACCTCCCCTTAACGGCTCCGCCACTAATTTCCAGTCACCCTGTATAACGTTAAAAAAAAAGAACTAGCCTGAAAGTATAGCAAGCAGTTTTACCTTGTTGGGAACGGTAACTGGGTAGTGGGTTGCAGAGATCAGATGCACCTTACTTAGATAAAAGGTTAGAAGAATTCAAGGAGATGACCCAAACCAATTAAGAAAACGTCTTAGCCTAAATATTATACTAAATATAAATGATTTGCAGATTGAATTGTGTGATGGATAAGTTTATTTATTGCCCTTACGAGGCAAACGAGTTTAGCTTAGGCCGTCGTACAAAGGTTGAAATGTTCTTTTTACATAAAACGGTTCAACGAGGTACCAACAGATATCTACGTCCATTAATCGTCAGTAAAAGTATGCAAGATTGTACCAAGTATATTTAATAAGAAATATTAAAAACTTCATGCTATTTTTGTTACTTACATAAACATAATTTTCGAATGACTGAAGCAATGTATCTTTTTATTGCTGTCGACATCAATACATTTAAGCCAAAAAAGCAATCTTATGTGTCGTAGGTATTTTGAAATCTTTTGCGCTGAGTAAGTGGCATCTGGCAAGTGGCAATTAAGTTAAATGGACTTTAAATATTTATAGGTTGCATGCAAGTTACATGGGACTGAAACACAACTGCAGCGAAATGTGGGGGTATTCGTACTATAGGTGCCTACACCTCTGACCAAACCTTCGGCACCCTTCGGGGAATACACGCGTGCTGTTGTGTTCTAATATTTAATTCCTGAAAAATAACAAAACTCTTCTTCCTCATTGTACTCCCATAAATTCTAAATAAAGGTCTACCTTTATGCTTTTACCTTCTAAGCTTATTATCCAGAAAAATAATGTGCATAGAAATCGAACCAGTAGAATAGAAATACTCTTTATTATGTATTTACCTACACCATAAAAATTACAGATATAAAAGTTGAAAAACATGGCATGACGCAACGGGCAGCCTTAACACTAAAAGCTATCTTTTAAAGACAACCCTTGGATGGATTAAGATAAAAGAGGAGACAATACTGCAGGTACTCTGTGGTGTAACATTTACATATACAGTACACACATATAGGTATGATATATACATTACACATATAGTTATCTATATGAATCGCACTATCGAATAGAGGAACTCTGTTTAATAATACCTCAGAAACCGGAATAAGGCATCGCTGAAAATATTGAGGTCATGTCATTATTAGTTTTGGCGTTAACCCAATTTTTTATGAGTTTTACCCTATAATTACATTAATTACTCATGGGCCATGGGCAATCTGGCTATGAGAAGATTTACGAATCCGTCATTATGCGTTTAAATGACGCCTGAACCCTTTTTAGAAAGCTCCCCATGTATTAATCACACTATCACACTTCACACTAATATTATAAAGGCGAAAGTTTGTCAGTGTGTGTGTGTGTGTGTGTTTATATGTTTGTTACTTCTTCACGCTCAAACGGCTAGACCAATTTTGATGAAATTTGGTATAGATATAGCTTGAGTCCCGGGAAAGGACATAGGACACTTTTATCCCGGTATTCCCACGGGATCGAGACTTATGCGGGTGAAACCGCGGGGCGCAGCTAGTAGGTACATAAGTATTTATTTAAGTATGTAACGTGCGCTTTTATAATTCCTAACGTGACGATATCAATGTGGACGTCCACGTTCATAAAATGGGTGGAAATACGCGCACGTTATAACGTTATCGTCGAAGGAAATTTAAAAGCGTCTTCATATAATTTTCCATACATTTTACTTCGTCACGATAAAAATTATGAAAGTGCATAATTAATTATATTATTTTTTCTATAATAGATAGAGACATTGCATATGAATCGGTCGCTATAGATATTCTACATTCTAACAGAAAAAATACTTTCATTAAAAGTAAATTTTTTGGCTCTCACAGGTTGTTCAGAGGATTTTTTTGTTTGATTGCTTCTTGCAACCTCAGTTATGAAGAAGGTTTATGGTAAGACGGTGACGTGAATAGACTGTTTATGAAGACAAACAATTATTTATAATATAGGATACGTACAGTGTTTTAAATACGTAGGTGCCTATTCTATTCCATTCACGCATTCTTGTCGGCACCCATTAGTATAATTTCATTGTTCATTCTTTCATATATCTATGGTTCATACAAATGAAACCTACGACATATTAATGAAGACAGGATTTATGATAGGTACAGTACTACATAAATCTAAATAATTATTTTGATTTCTGTGGTACCTATCTACTACCTAGGTACAGAAAATTATGCTTCGTTATTTTTTTTAATATAGTAGAACGCGTCTTCCGCATCTATTTTACAATAACAAAGAATACATTAAGAAAATATTCCACACAAAATACTACAAGGAGACCTAAGAAAAAAAAATTATTGTCAAAATTAAAATTGTTTTTTTTTTAAATTCCATAATGTAAAATCTCCTGGTTTAATCACTCCTACGTTATACAAAAACAAGAAAGTTAGTAGCTATTGTTTATTTTCCATAATTGCTTCGGCCCTACGAGTTTGGTGAATCGAGCTAACTTTCACTTAATACATTAAGCAGGTTTACTGTCGAAAAAATATTTGCTTAGGGCTGGCACAATACCGTTAGTAGGCCCTGAAACGACAACTTTACATGCGTTTTAGTCGACAGACTGACCTAGTGACCGTGTTACCATTGAACGTGTTGCGTAGGAGTGCCGCCATTGCGACCATAGAGACATTTATAGTAATAAGTTTTTAGCACATTTGATATACATGCTGGGTAAAAAGTCTTTTTTGAGTAGGTTAAAAATGACGGTGGAATTTTGTAAGCTTTGTTGGCACTGAAAAAAAAAAGCATTTTTTAAAAAAAAAATTTGCTGCGTACAGCAAATGTTTTTTTAAAAGGCCGTTTAACTACATTTTTGGCGTTACGTTTTTTTTTCTAAATTACCTGTAAGATTACTTAAAAGGTTTACAAATTCATTCATAAAATTCAAGGCTCTCAAATTACAAAGACGTAAAGCTAATCACCGTTAAATGAACTAAACTTGTGTCTATTTAAGTAGGTAAGTACTTCCGAAAAACCTATAAAAATAAACTGCTTACTCCTCAAACTACAGCATGTACTTAAAACAACAAGGACGTTAAAATAAGTGACACAAACAGCCGTCACCTTGTTCTTTTAACCGTCAATTACAACGTGATTCATGTCCAAGAGGCCATTAATAGGCCCCCTTATTGTTCCGGGTCCCCCATCTACTTGACTATTATGACGTCACGTTATAAAACTAGGAATAATAATCTAACAAACATAATTGCCCCTGACAATGTGGAAAGTCACATAATAGCCACGATGAATTAATCAAATCATGATATTAATCTAATCTTGATACTCGTAGAATACTTACTACAGAAATTAATAATCAATTAATTTATGAATGCATATTTGGGAGCGGCACTTAGATTTTATAACACGTAAAAATATTTTATAACACGTAAAAAGTCCTGAGACATCACTTAGATAATTAATTCTACTTTAAATTAATCGCTAAAATAAATAAGAAGTGCCCCGAACACAATATTTGATGTAGCACCTAAAATTAATGTTTTCAGGGCCAGTATAGCCAGAGACCGCACAAAACAGGGAGCTTTGGAAGGAAAAAGGGGTAAATGGGGTAAAGGCTACAATATAGGCTAACAAAAAAAAAAAATTCTTGTAAATAAAAAATATTGTTTAAAATACATAAAAATGTGAAATCGCTGATGTGGAATAAGTATTTCATCCTTGTGCATACGACATCTACGAAAAATACCTACATTCAAAAATAAATTGAGGTTATAAATAACTATTTTATATATAACTTAATCTTATTCCCACGGCTCTCAACAGTAGTATCTATGATAGGTCTAGTGACCCATGACCTGACTTCATTGCCCTCATATCATATCTTAAGGTCGGGGCTCTTAATGTGTCTAAAGACCACTTGTGTTTAATTCCAACCGGTTGGTGTTTCATTTTTTATGTTAGGTACAACGTTTAGTTATTGCTATATCCATACTAATAATAAAGCAGAAAAGTTTCTGTTTGTTTGTTTGAACGCGCTAATCTCCAGAATCGCCAGAATCATCTACTCATCTACTGAATCCATGGTGACAGGTTGTGCGTCAATGTCCCTACCACCCTGTATACACATAATTAATTAGAGTATGTTGGGGTAAGTTCGGCGCTGGGGTAAGACCGTACGAATCAAATTTCCAGATAATTTATTTGGCCAAGTTTACCGCAACTACCTCTTTTAAAGGTAGTTGCGGTAAACTTGCCACGTTGTATGGCAAAGCTGATTCTTTGGTCAAAAAATAGGCCAGCCCTCTGGTGAAGAGTCGACCAACCGCTTGGTGATGTCTCGGAATACTAAGTGGGCACTCAGGCCCCATGGCCCTAGTGTTTCAACCCTAATCGGCTCAAACATATAAGTTCCAAAAAGATTGGAGAATTTGCTTCGTTTGAGGTTTTCCGCACCTGCAGCAGCCGCCCCAACACAGCTCACCGTGCTTGTAAGATGGGATGGCGCTAGGGTCATCTTGTTATCGTCAGAAAAGGCGATAACAAGTACATATTTGTAAAAAAAAAAACACAAAGAAAAAAATTAAACCACATGGTTTAATTTATTGCATATATGTGGTTTCCATAATATTATGTGTAGAGGTGATAGGCAAGTTTGTAATTATTGTTATACGAAATTAAATCCATACTAATATTATAAATGCGAAAGTGTGTCTGTCTGTTACCTCTTCACGCTTAAACCGCTAAACCGATTTAGATGAAATTTGGTATAGAGATAGTTTAAGTCCCGGGAAAGGACGTAGTAGAATAGTTTTTATCTAGATATTCCCATGGGATCGACACTTATGCGGGTAAAACCGCGGGGCGCTGCTAGTTACATAATAATAACTTTAATGTCCAAGAGCCTCGACCAATATCTGAGGAGGCTCTCGTTGGGCAGCTGGTCAAGGGCTTGATTCAGAAAGCAGTACTTCTGGACAAAGCTCGCATTGTCAGGAGGTTCCTCTCTCTGGAGCCCTGACCGCCGCCGGTAGCTTGGACCCTGTTCCCGATACCGATGGGCTACTATTTTTTATATTTTTAAATGTTTTTATATTTCTTTTATATTCTAATATTTAAAAATATAATTTATGTGTAAATAGATAAATAAACTTTAATGTAATGTTTTCCTCATAATTTTCTTTGTTCTTGTTCTTAAATTACCAATTGTATTTAAATGAATTTGTTATTTACGCCAGGTTTTGTTATAATACGTAATTAATATGACTCCAACTTGTTTTACTATCATTTTCAAGCGGATGTAGGTACCTAATGTTGATAATTTTATAATTTGTTATGCCTACATAAATTTGCTATTGTGAAACTGGTTTTTTTTTTAAACCTAATTGTAATATGTTGATTTGAAAAAAGCGCCCCTTGATTATTTTGAGAAAAAAAAAACTGGGCAAATAAAGTTTTTATTTATTTATTTAGGGTCAGCAGGACACATTGATCGACGGCGTTCGACGGTTTGTCCATACAAAAGAGAGCAAAGTATGGAACGACGTACGCATCCTTTCGCATCGACGCGGCAAAGTGCGAAAGGCCGTCGATCAATGTATCCTGACCGTTATTGGATCGCCAACAGAGGCTACACAGGGGACAAATACAAGTGTTAATACAAGTAGGTACGCAAATGTTTAAAAAATCGTTCCAAAATGATTTATTTCAGGATAATCAAAGTTGTCATTCTCCTACTTGTGACTACATAAAATCACTGGATTATCATTGCATAATATCTATTCTTTCAAAGTGTTATTGGAGTTTTCTATCTGGAATTTCACAGTAGCAGCCCGGAGTTTGCATTTGTGCCCGGTTGATGGCAATAGGCTTGCCCTAATATTAGTATAGATAAAGATTATTTGATAATAATTCAAACAAAAGCCAACAAAATCATGAGGGTAACCTCTTACGAAGGGATAATATGCACTTTAATACAATAATTGACAACTTCTTACGACTTCAATAGGAAATTAATTGTCAATAGCATCTATTAATTCTGACCAATGGTGTGATTTGCCGCCATTGTGATCACAATAGACCGGTCACGCTTGGTGGTGAGGTCATGGCTTTTTTATTGAATGAATCCATTTGGGTTTATGCGGGCAGGGACATAAATCTAACGGATATAAATTATTTTACAAAACAGCTATTCCTTTTTTGTTACTTCCTTATTCCGTGGATTTTGTTTACTTTTATTTATTAAAACTTTATGCACAACTAAAAAAATACTGTACAAAGGTGGAATTAATGCCTGAGGTATTTTCTCCCAGTCAACCTTAGTGTGATGCAGAGCCAAAACATGGCAGATGACACATACGGGGTAGATAGCTCGTAAATAACTATAATTATATATAAACAAAATAAACTTTATCAGGAGAAGTAACGACTGGTAGAGCAGACCGTAAAGTGCGCTTAAAGAAGTTTTCACATCAAAAATAATTTATTATGATATTCAGTTGCATCTAATAAGACTCACAAACAATTTAAAAACAAGTTGACAGAAGGCTACATGGATGACTGTGCCCGCGTAATAAAAAGATCTCATATCGGATGAATCATACTGATTATCTAGGATAAAGTATAGCTAAGTCCTTGACCCATTATCCAATAATGAGTCAATTCTTCATTGAGGCGGTTTTTAGTTTACAAAACAAGGCATTGGCGCCGATTGTTTTGTTCACAAACTAAACTAAACTTAAGTTCAGTGCATCTTTTTCTTTCTATTTCATTAAGAAAAGGACAGAAGATTAGTTTAGACCTGTCAAGTTAGTCGGTGCCTGACGTAAATTGACGTATTTTTAAATGTCAATTTTTTTATCACGTCTAAATTGTCTATGGACTATCTTAATTTGACAGGACTGAACTTATATTAATGAAATATAAAGAAAAAGATGCACTGAAATTAAATTTAGTTTAGTTTGTGAACAAGGGAATCGGCGCCAGTATGTCTTTTGAAATGAACCAAAGACTTGTATGTAAGATTCTAAATGAACGTTTTGATGGAATTTAATTTAGTTGAGGATATCGAAGGAATTAATTTAACAAGAGTATCTTACCATAATATAACTTTTAACGTTTCAAATTATCATTATGATCTGTAAACGTTGAATAGAAAAGACATGGCCAATACTACGTAGATTTAGAAAGAAGATAAATGAAGTAAAATAATTGTGGTCCTGGACTTGATTCCCGGGTCGGGCATAGTGTTATTGGGTTTTTTCAGTAGCAGCCCGGAGTCTGGATTTGTGCCTTAATTAATGGCAATAGGTTCGCCCCCTACTACAATGGACCCAGTAGTCGTAAGTTTTTAATGCTAATATTATTTAGAATCAAAAACTTACGACTACTGGGTCCTTTTGATGAGTAATAGTACAAATTTGACGACTATTGGTACATATCGCTCGTCTTATACATTTGCTTAAATAAGTACCTACATAATTATTATCACTCAACTTTAAATAACGAATATTTTTTCTATTTCGTCATGCAAAAAGTACCTGACGAGTATTGGTACGTTTACCTTATCTATATTCCTTTAACCTTCGACTATCCACGTTATTTTTAGCTTCACTACTATTACTACGAAGGAAACAGTGACGTCATTTAACTCTGTGACCTCATAATTGTGGAACTGCGCCAGTAAACTGCGGTTTATGATTTAGTTTAAAATTACTAGTTCGTTTAATATCTTTAGTAGGCGTGTTTCCGTTGAACATCAGCCGGTATATTAAAAATAGGATTAGTTTTCAAAGACCAGGCAAACTGAACAATTTTGTCAATGGTCGAGTAGGTATTATATGAGACAATTGATAAATTTTTCGCGATTACGATATTGGTCCCATGGAGAAAGTTGTTCAGTTTGATGGTCTGTACCACACCCTTAAATTTGGGTGGTCTTTGAAAATAAACCCTGTATAAAAATCTCACCGTGAAAACTTGGGTGAAGTGAGCTTGAAGCGAGTTGGAATCTGAATAATTTTGAAGGATATTGCTAATCCATTGCTTTATATGTTCGGAAAATTTGTCTGCTTAACAATGTAAAAAATGCAATGAATGTTGTTGAACTGTCAAAATGCAAGCCATGTTCCTACTGTTAGTGTGTAATTACCCCGCAGATTTACCTGTATTTGTAAACAAGTCACGCTACAGACCACACCTATTATGCCAATTCCATTTAGTACCGGAAACGATGATTAAATATCAATGGGCAATGAATATATATGGAGTTTATTTTATGGAGATGGAGCATCGACCTAGTTTCACTTTTGTAGTGTCCTTAGGGACTTTATGGCTGCACTTTGAATTGATTAGCCGTGGGTACTTATTCTGCTGTTGTATCTTTTTGTACCTATTATCTCCTAATTAAATGACTTGTTGAATATAATAAAAGCAAACATAAACAGAGATTTAGGAAACTAATTTTCACGAACGTCAACGAATCTTAGCACAAACGGAATGGAACTAGATACTGGCTTATAGTTTTGTTCAATAACTAACATAATAAATACTGACACTTTCACTAACATGTAAAACCATACAGTAAAAAAATACAGCAATTCAAGTTTTCTAATTCACAACTAATACCAAATTGATAATTTCATTCTCATTTTAAAATACACAATGTTTAAAACAGAAAAGTTTTCTCCCATATTTTCACTCATTTCCGGGCCACCAAACATAAAAAAACATCACGATAAAATCGTGAATACATTCATCTTGTGGCTATAGAAAGTCCCTTCACCGCATATTTTTCTACGGCGCGGCGCGGCGAAGGGCTAAGTATGTCAAACAAATGGCGATGTGATAACACAAGTGAAAGCGACCGTAACCAATAGTACATTGAAATGTACTATTAAGTGTACTACTGGTACTTAAAGTACCGGTACTATAGTACCATGGATGTTGCTCGTTTATGTGTCGTGTTAAATATTTATGGACTGCGTAACAATCTTGGTACTTTTTTCGCTGTTGCGTCGTCAACCGTCATATGAATGAAAGTAGAGGTATAGTCTATTTCAAAAGTATCTGGTTAAAGTGTAAACAAATCCTTGTTTACACTTTAATCCGTTTCAGGTTCAGGTTAAAATCTTACGCAATCACTCGCTAAAGGGAATTCTTAACACATTCATCTGTATTTAGAAAGTTTTAACTTTCTATCTAACTGCTCTATCCAACCAATATTATTAAATTGTAATCGAAAAATCATCGTAGAACATTGAGGTTATGAATAATGAAAAACTTCTTAAGGATTCAAATTTAGAATTTCTGGGTTTTAAGTGTTCGAATTATCAAATCAAAGCACTCAATTTGCAAGTGGCTATTTTTAATGCCACGTCCATCGGTACGTTTTCTATTCCATTTGGTTACATTTTCATCACATAATAACGGACACACACTTCCCTATGTGTTTGTTATTTTAGCGTACGGCACTCGTGGGTTGCAGGTAAAAATCAGCGTCCGGTGGTACACCTTGTGTTGTCATCTGACATTATGCTGAGCTGTCCTTTTGGCATTATAATCTTTGTTTTCTGTTTTTATAATTTCAAGGTGTAGGTATTTATTTTGCTGTAAAGTGTAGGTAATGCATTTTTCTTTCTTACTTTACATAGTTAGTGTTGTATACTCGTATGTTTGCATAGTCTATGGTACTAAAAGAAAAATGGAGAACCCTTTCTTGGATATATCAAAATGACAATGGAAATAGGAAACCCTTGTTTAATAAAATAAGTTTTCCCTGTCTTTGGCTGACTGACCCATATATTTTTCTGGTGCCGCCTGCAGTTTTTAACCGACGAAAAAAAGGAGGAGTTTCTTGTTTAAACCTCCTGAAAACACCTGAGTTACTGAGTACCTACCTAGTATAGCTAAGGTGAAGACATGACTCGTTTGTACAGGGGCTGATTCAAGCTCATTATCTATGAGACAAAGTAGGTACTGATGTCATTTTTCCATTATGAACTCTTTAATATCTCGTGTGGGAGTAAGTTTGTAAATTGTTCTAGTGCATCCTCTTTAGCACAGATCTCGGATTTCAGTCGGCAACCTTGATAAAGAATAATCTAACATTACGTGGACGAGTTTTTCGACTCCTGGTGTCCTTTTGCTTGTGTTTTCGTATTTATTGGTATAGTTAGTTAGTCATATAATATTACATAATCGTCCTACAATGTTCCCATGGCTGGGACTCGGACCTCTTCTCTGTGAGATCAACTCAATCTTCCATCCATACAATACAAATAAATAAAATTGAAGTGTCTGTTTGTAATGTTACAACAGCTTTTTACTAAATTCATATGAAAATGTAGCGATATTTACAACACCTTATGCGAAAAACGCGTCATACTGACGTAACACAAAATCCTGCATCTCGCAAGCAGAGTTTAGCGCTCAACTAGCATATATGCAACGGCTCGACATGAATCATCGGGCAGTTGCTCGCCAGACACAACACCCGTCTGGTCGGAGGATCCTCCCTTTTCTATAGAGTATGAGTGATCTTTACACCCTGTTCCTCATACCTCTATAAAAGTATATTTAAACGGCACTTAGAAAAAAAAATGGTTTGTATGTCTGTTTGTTTGTTCCGGCTAATCTCCGAAACCGCTAAACCGATTTGACGGGATTTGCACTGAAAGATAGCTGATGTTAAAAGGAGTAACATAGGCTACTTTTATTTTAGAAAAATAATTAAGGTTCCGCAAAAAAATTAAAACCCCATGACATGCAATTTGTTTTCCGACATGCACACGAACGAAGTCGCGGGCATGGCTAGTTTACTATGAAAATTAAAATAGTGTAGGTTTTACTTTTATTCTTCAGTTGCTTCATGTTAGGTAAAACAAAAAAAATAGTTGTTTCTGGAAAGTGAGTCGTGAGCAGTTATTGACATTTGACAGCATTCGTTGCACATCAATTCAAAGAAAGCCCGTAAAGGACATTCGGACTATCGGATTCATACTAAAAGCACTTCCCCCGCGACTACGTTCGCGTGAATTTCGTATTTTCTCCTACAAATTCCAACACGCATTCCACCACAATAAAATGAAAATTTATGATCATAATCTTAATTATAGGTCGATATTTCGAGGCATCGCCCGCCCGCGCTCTTGCTTCGTTTTTACTTAGCGTTCTTTCTGACTTTTTTCGTTTCGCTCCCCTCCTATGGGTCGTAGCGCGAAACAAAAACAAAATCTTCAGCTTTATTATATTAAAATACAGATGGTTCAACGCACTATCAAATGATTCATTTAATTTCGACGCATTTGTGACAAACACTTTTATGTATGTTTGTGTAGCTGTGGTTTTTTGTTAAATAAACTAACGGTTGAGTAAATATAATGAATAAAGGTTTTTTGATTATTTTAAAGAACCTTCTTTTGTCGCTTTTGTTTAATTGTTATAAAGGCTGAAAAAAAAGAAAACAATTTTTTTATTGTTTATAAGCTATTTTATGATTTAATTCATCTGTACTTATAACGGTTTTATTTTGGATTGAAAAAATCTATTTTATGATTTCATTTATAATACAAACTTTCTATAAGAACGGTAAAATGCAAAATAATATAAAACCATTCAAATCCTACGTAACAGAATGAAATATTTCTTTTTCCATAAACGAGTGTAAAAATAAAGTTTCATTTCGATCTGGTCTAACCGGTTGCAAGTAAGCTCGCTCACCTCGATTTATGTAACATATGAGTAGTACCTAAATAACATTTGTTAAATCTGCACACGTTTAAGTTTTAGTCCACCTAAATTGTGGTGTTTAACAAAGAAATATTTACTTAGAACACAACTTTTAAGAAAACATATTCTATAATATAATTAAATAAGGAGGTCGGCTATCCAAATAAAAAAGTCGACAGAGTATCCACCATTATAATTGAAATGTGATTGTTAATTCTGTAAATATCGAAAAGTCATATAAAAAAATAAGCTAGATGGCTTCGGCATTTCCTATCTGATTACCATAATCATCTGTCTAGTCTTTACTCAATCCATCAGTCTTTCCAAATGCAGCTGACTACCAGTATTTTATGCCTGTTGGACCTTCACAACCCAGTTACTGGGTAACACGGCACCCATTTGTGCAGCACAAGAAAAAAATATCAGTCAGCCAGGTCAAGGGAAAATTTATTTTCTATGGGTACCATTACCTATCTGATTACCCCTGAAAAGGAACGGCGAAATAAACTCAGAGGTAAAAAAGTCTCTTTCTCTTTCTAATTCGAGTGAACTACCCCGTCTACACCACGCGCTACGCGCCCTTTGCTACGCACCCTTTGCTACGCAACGCATAGTATTCCACTCATCCATTTAGCCGCTACGGCGTAGGCAAATAAACATAATTCTAAAATGTTGCTTGTATAATCTTGCGACTAATATTCCAGTTTCCGAAGCACTTCTAACCGCAATTAGTTGATAGCTGGTTTCTATTGGTTCGATTTTATGATTCATGACCAAGTAAGTATCTGTTTTTATTTGTATAGCTAGTCATTTAACTTGGTATCTGGTGTAAATAGTTAGTTGTTTATTTATAAATAAATTAAATTAATTTGCCATACAAAGTGGTAATGCCGCCAGTCTCTTGGGTACATTACCAGTCGACAGCGATGCGGATGAATTTTTCGACGCTATATATTAGTTTGTGTATAGTTTTAGTTAAGTGAGGATTTAATTTTGTTATTTTTATTAATCAACTAGCTGCGCCCCGCGGTTTCACCCGCATAAGTCTCGATCCCGTGGGAATATCGGAATAAAAAGTATCCTATGTCCTTTCCCGGGACTCCAACTATCTCTATACCAAATTTCATCTAAATCGGTTCAGCGGTTTAAGCGTGAAGAAGTAACAAACATATAACACACACACACACACACACACACACACACACACACACACACACACACACACACACACACACTCACAAACTTTCGCCTTTATAATATTAGTGTGATTAGGTATTAGTTATTATTTGCTTACTTATTATTTTAGTTTACAACAGTAAATTATTTATTAATTGTATTTACATATATCTTTTATTCTTTATCTATATAAATTAAAAGATGGGACATTAGGTATATGACCAAGCATGTTTCTAGACACTAGCTTTGAGAGTTATTAAAAAAAAATATCTAGATGAAATATCGTCATGATTTCGCCACACTTAGCATTTAGCACTTAGAAATAAACTGCTGTCATCATAGTTATTAACGACTTTAATAATAATACAACTTAACTATAGCGTTATTATCACAAGGAAGATGCTGCTGTCATTGTAATTTCAGTTGTTGTCTTGAATTATTTTAATTACGTTTAGATTTTTGTCATTAAAATAAAATAATTGATGGGTTACCTCGTTTCTTTATAAGATTAACTAGCTTCTGCCCGCGACTTCGTCTGCGTGAAATTTCTTGTTCCCTCGATCCACCCCGTTTCATCGCATCGTCTGTCCGCGCTATTATTTCTTCGCTTAACTTCCTTTCCGACTTTCGTTATTTTTGCTCGGCTCCTAAAGGGTCCTAGCATGATGTTAAATAACCTATAACCTTCCTTAAAAATTGGGCTATCAAATCACTGACCTCTATTATTACCACTGGACTGGCGGCTGTCAAAGTGCTTTTGTGCCTAATTGATAATCGCCATTTTGGCGCTGTTAGCCGTAGCGAGTGTCTGTGGTACTAAAACTAGTGATGTCGATATCAGCGAGCAAATATCGATAACTTTTGATAATATTTTTACATTAATAAACGTATCATCATAATTACTACTTATATTAACAATTTACAGGGAATAATGAATAATAATGAATGTATTAAGTAACAGTCGAAAAGGTAAAATAAAACACGTTTTATACAGGGTGAAATTGAACACATGCGACAAATCGAAATGGGAGATTGTACTCATTATTATGAACAACTTTTACTATGGGACCAAACCTGAAATCGCGAAAAAAAAAATCTGTTGTTCCCTACATTTTGATGAGTTATGCGAAATCAAAACAATCAATACATGTAATTTTGTTCTTGATAGATCTACTTAATCACAAAACCTGCTATGTATCCCACACATTGCTTCGATGTTTCGTTTACATTGTTTGGAACAGCCCAACCAAAATGTAATATATGTCAAAATTAGTTCTCTGGACACTCGCTAGTGGCGCTTCAAAAAGACACAAAAAAATTGCTGTCAAACGCTTGGAACAGCCTGTCCAGTGGTAATAATAGAGGTCAGTGTATCAAATGCAAAAAGATTTTTTCAAATCCGACTAGCAGTTCCAGAGATTAGCCCGTTCAAACAAACAAACTCTTCAGCTTTATTATTAGTATACAGGGTGTTACAGAAAGGGTATATCAATACAAACGGGTTGAAGAGTGTATCTGGTCTAGAATCTCTGTACAAAATTTCAGCTCAAAAGCATTAACTTTGAAAATGCTTAATATTTTTTTATTTCGACATCACGGCGCTGCACTGGCGCGCGGCGGCGTGATGTGCGTGTACTAGGCGCACAGACACACTACAGATAATGGATAATGACACTCGTAGTGCGGTGACACGTTTGTTATGATTTCAATTTAATAAACTATCGAAATAAAAAGATATTAAGCATTTTCAAAGTTACTGCTTTTGAGCTGAAATTTTGTACAGAGATTCTAGACCAGATACACTCTTCAACCCGTTTGTATTGATATACCCTTTCTGTAACACCCTGTATAGATATTGATAGATATATTGCTACTGTCCCACCCACTTAGTTGCTTTTAAATAAACCTATGGAAATAGTGTACCTACTAAGTATAAGTTCCCTGACCAGTCCCATTCCGATGGCATTGGCAATGGTCGAAACTACTACGAGTTTTCAGCTCTCAAGGCAGCCAGAACTCGCTAGTAAATGTGTTTATAAATAACGGGTGACGCGGTCGACTTGTGTCGTCTTTATCTTACGTACACATATGAATAAACACCATACGGTGGCAATGACTGATATAATTATAAACTTCCACGTAATTTACCTAGTTAATTTCTATTCGGAAACTGCACTCTGGCGGGTAATTGCGTAACACACTATCAGTAGCAATGGGTTTCATTTTGACAGTTCAACGACATACATTGCGCTATTTGCGTTGTTGAGCAGACACATTTTTCGAACTTATGAAGCAATGGTTTAGCAATATCTTTCAAAATGATTCAGATTGAGATTGATAATGTGTTACGCAGTTAGGGTGCTGATTGCGTAACACACAATCTCAATCTGATTCATTTTGAAGGATATTGCTAATCCATTGCTTCATATATTCGATAAAATTGTCTGCTCAACAACGTAAATAATGCAATGAATGCTGTTGAAAGTCAAAATAAAAGCCATTGGTACTGTTAGTGTGTTCTATCGACATATAAAACTACCAATTGAGTTACCTATAACAAATTCGGTACTTTCTACTCTAGGACCTATCATCAACCTACACAGTACAATCGCGAACAATGGCGGCAAACTTTTCACCCTTACGCCCTTAGTACCTAATAAAGTGAAACGTGGTCCACCGCCAGTGTCCGCGATGTTACATCTACCTAATTTCAGTAGACTGGAGATATGTAGGTCGAAGGTACCTACTTATTCAGAAGTGTTGTATTTATTCCAAAAATTAAATATTTACATAATATAAGCTAAAATATAAACTATAATTGTACAATTATATGAAAAAATAAACAATCATTATAGGGCATCAAAGAATTCGTCCGCATCGCTGTCAACAGGAACAGTGCCCAAAAGGCTGGCAGCATTGCCACGTTGTATGGCAATGCTAATTCTTTGGCCAAGAAATAGGCCAGCCCTCTGGTCACGTGAAGAGTCGACTAACCGCTTGGCGATATCCCGAAAAAGTATTAAAAAATATTCAGAAGTTAAATATTGTTGCCATTTGAGTGACTGCAACTTTTTGCAGTAACTGCGGTAGGTCTGTACGAAGCTATAAAATTCACTGTGCCGTCAATTGATGTATTGTCTCCCTATACTTAAAAAGTGTGGTGATTAGGTTATCAGCGCGTATTCTACATTACGTATTTTAAACATACATAATTATCATTCTAGCCGTGGGACCTTTTTTCGTTTTAGTATTTAACAACATGAAACTGAATTTGTGATTATTTGCTAACAATCTTACTATCAAAGGTAACTTATTATTAAAGGTTATTATTTCATGACAATTTTTAAGCTATTTATTTTGTTTGAAAAATTCAGTTTTTTTAGTAAAATTGATTCTTTTATTATTTTAATAGACTACTGTGTTCGCAATGTGATAATCTAACCACCAATCAATAGAGTTAAAAAAAATTGTGTCCAAGAAATAGGTAGTAATTTTATCAACGGGCTGTGAGTCAAAGTCAATTGCCTAATTTACATAAAAGTCACTTACACATATAATTAAAAAAAAACATCCAAAATTCGACACGCATTTAGAAAAAAAAAACAACATAATTAGGGGCGACGTGATTTAAAAATAAAACTTACCTTCTTTTATGAATAAAGCCAGGAGTAGTACGGGCACAAGTACGCTGAGGTTTGTCATTGTTATGGTAGAAAGTCACGCGGCACTACTTACGAAATAACAACACAAAAACGAATAAATACGTTCGTCTCGTTTCTCATTCGGCGAGCGAATGGCGCGGGAACATAAGAATGAAACTGCAGTGGCCCTCCTGCTGTGGCTTACAAACTGGCGCGATGGCGTTTGAAACGCGGCCGGCAAAACGCTGAGGTCGATTTTTATTCTGGTGAACGTTTTTTTACAGATTAACTTTAATTATTTCCCGCAACTTGTTATTTTTTTTTGTGTTTGTGTTCTTTCTCTGCGTCATGTACTGCAAATAAACGTACCTATTTTCTTTCTTTCTTTTCTTTGATTGATTCATTCTTTATATTCCTGATAATTATTTGTATATAGCTGTCAATGCGGTACAAACGCAGCGTTTTGAACGCTATTGTGTAGCAATCCTAAAGCTGGTTTAGCTGGCGCGAATACGGTAGATACGGCGTACTACGTGTCCAAAGATCAATGAGCCTACAGACAGGACACTAACCTGCATTTTATTAGACTATATCTGTTACTCTGACGCACCCTATACAATGTGGCAAGGACATCGACGCGCATCCTGGTTACCATGGATTCAGTACCTACATGATTCTAAAACACCTGCGCTGAAATTTTTCGACGGTTAATTAAAAAAAAAATTCCAAAGTTCAATACCTACGCGGTCAAAATCTATGGAACAGCAAATTTTTTCTCAAGGGGATCCAGAATCATGTGTTGAATCCATGGTAACAGGTTGTGGGTCGATGTCCCTGCTACCCTGTTATAGTACATGCTAATTCCATGGACGCACCTGTTTGATAATGGTTTAATTAAAGGCAAACCAAACGAAATGTGGGTGTCCTAAAGGTACGTTCTTACTCTGCCTAATCCTTCGAGGAATATAGGCGTGGTGTTGTTATTGTTGCTAAAATTGAGAATAGTTTGGAACTTTGAAGGTGGAATCTGAGATTAGACTCTAATTGAACATTGCTTATGGCGCTCCCATCATCTGCCTAGCCTTTTCCCAACTATGTTTTAGTCGGCTTCCAGTCTAACCGGATGCAGCATATTTTACATGGAGCGATTGCCTATCTGACGTCCACATCCCAATTGCCAGGTAACACGATACCCCTTTCTAAGAATGGTGGTCCAACTTTCGGGCTTACGACCCGTAGTGACTGTCAAAGATCCACAATTGACAGTCGGGATCAACGGTTTGACTTATTTTCCGAGGCACGGAGGGGTCTGGGTATGTAAAGATGATCACCCATCCACGGATCAACCGCGGCAAGCGTAGCTTAACCTGATCGATCCATCCGTGCGGCTGTTACCTAAATTGCTTATAGTGCTAAAATTGCTAAAAAGGTAAGTGAAAAATAAAAAGAACTTTTTAACAAAAAAAAATAACAGACTTCTTAGTAGGCATAGGCACCAACTTATTAGAAACGAGTGACCATTCTGTTAAACGTTGTTTAATCTAGTCTTTGGTGCATTCGTCCCAAACGTGTGTTGCGAAACAGTGTCGCTGACTTGGGATATTTTCGTTTCGTAACGAGTTTTAATTTCTACGAGCTGACTTCGGATGTTTCAACATGTCTTGTAATCTTACGGAGACTGCAGAACTGCATGTATCTACATGTAGTTCTGCAGTCTCCGTAAGATTACTTAATTATGTAACTTTAGCTTTTACTTGGACTTCTTTGGCGTGAGATTTTACCACCACTTATTCTTCTGTACGGGACGGCAGCAGGGTGTGGATGTGGAGCTGTGTTACAAAATATGCTCCACCTTCTATCCTGCCCTCTGTGCCCCAAAACATGCAGCCAAAGTGACCTCTGCGCTGACGCGTCTTTACTAAATGTACCTTGTGGGGACGCCAGTGACGTCACGGACCTCGCAGACGTCGGGAGATCACATTTTTGAGTGACTACTGCTAAATGTACCTTACTAAGAAACCGCTAATCGGGTATATTTAGTAGCGCCTGTTTAAAATAAATCATTACTAAATATACCCTATTTCAATAATGGCGAAATTGGTGCATAGTGCGAGTATTTAGGGTGGGGAATATCACGTGGCGGGTCTAAGTTGGTTTACAAGCAATAATAATAAGATGTAGTCGACGGAGCCTCGCTTCGCGGGGCCCTTATTTCTGTCTACATCTACAGGGTTTAAAGGAACCTAACACGAAGGAGATGATGGGGGCTCGTTCGCTCGCTTTGCTCGCTCACTTGAGCCCCCGTCATCCCCTTCGAACCTAACCTGTCCGAGTCGGAGTGCCCCAAGTCCTGAGCTCGCTTCGCTCGCTCTTGCATCCTATGTTCTCATTGCGTTTTACTATGTCGAGATAGATGACGCAGACGTACAGAATATTAAAAATATATTTAGCATGGTAACATTAGGTACCGCACCAGAACGCGTAATGCCCGACGTTTCGGTTTTCACAACCCTGCTAAATCCTTTGTTCTGCACTCGTACGTAGTTTGCTTTGGAAATGGTGAGCATAATGTATAACACAGAGAATGCCTGTGTTGAAATACATTTTGCACTTTAGTGTAACGAGCACAAAAGCGGTCCAGCACAGATTATGGATATATATTTAGTAGTACGTAATCACGCAACAAGTGAGCAGTGGTGGCCCAGTGGTATCGGCCGCGACTTACGAGTTGTAGGTCGTAGGTTCGAACCCAGACAGGCGCTTTACTTTGTGTAAATTATTTCATCACCACTGCTCTCAAAACGGTGAAGGAAAACATCTTGAGGAAACCGGCATGTCCTAGAACCAAAAATTCAAAGACATGTGACATCTACCAACCCGCACTGGGCCCGCGTGGTAGATTACGGCCCACTCCCTCTCACAGAGAGGAGGCCTGTGTCCCAGCAGTGGGAACATTATAGGCTGATGATGATGATGATGATGAATCACGCAACGCTAGGTCATAATTATACCCGATTAGATACTCCAACTCGGGTATCCGCACTCTGGATTTTCAACTTGCTATTGAGCCGAGAAGTGAGAATCCAACAGCGCTCATCCCAGTGCGTCAAAAAACAGACTGTTGAATTTTCAACTCTAGGCGCTAAACAGTACGATGAAAATCCAGTGCACGAAAAAAAATCGCGGCTATAAAAAATCGCTCGTGCGTACCTGGGCTAAAAGTCTCTAACACTGGACGATATTTGGACAGAATTAGACAAAATTCCTTTCCTTACTGTATCATTGAGTCTTTGGCTGACTTAAATATCCATTTTAATCGCAGAATGTTTGTCAATCAACAACTTCCCACATTCTTCAGAACAGTTTCGGTCACAATCGGAACTATTTATGTAAGTATATAAAACCGCATGTGTACCGAAATAGATTATGACACTAATTTACAAAAATAGTTCGTTTCTTTCCTTATACTCTCCTATATATTTCGAAGTGGGACGAGTTGCCCCCTAACCTGCACGCTAATTGCGTAACACACTATCAATCGGAATTTGAATCATTTTAAAGCAAATTGCTAATCCATTGCTTCTTAAGTTCGAATAATTTGTCTGCTCAACACGTAAATAACGCAATGAATGTTGTTGAACTGTCAAAATGAAACCGATTCCGATTGATAATGTGTTACGCAATTGCCCCGGTGTTTTGAAAGTGTAAAAGATTTTTTTGATAAAAAAGTAACGTAAGTAGAGTTTTCAATAAATTACTTTATGTATGTACACAACAACTTCCCACATTCTTCAGAACAGTTTCGGTCACAGTCGGAACTATTTATGTAAGTATATAAAGCCGCATGTGTACGGAAATAGATTATGACAGTAATTTACAAAAATAGTTCGTTTCCTTCCTTATGCTCACCTATATGTATCGAAGTGGGACGAGGTGCCCCCTAACCTGCACGCCAATTGCGTAACACACTATCAATCGGAATTTGAATCATTTTAAAGCAAATTGCTAATCCATTGCTTCTTAAGTTCGAATAATTTGTCTGCTCAACACGTAAATAACGCAATGAATGTTGTTGAACTGTCAAAATGAAACCGATTCCGATTGATAATGTGTTACGCAATTGCCCCGGTGTTTTGAAAGTGTAAAAGATTTTTTTTATAAAAAAGTAAAGTAGAGTTTTCAATAAAATACTTTATGTATGTATTACTGTTAAGATTTCAAATAGAAACAAAACCATAATAACCAATGTTTTACAAATTAATGTGTAATAAATGGCGAGATGACCTGGACGCGTACCGCGAGGGCTGCTGGTTCGAGGTGACGCAGGAAAAGAGTTCCTGCAAGGATTTGGGGGAGGCCTTTGCTAAGCAGTAAGGCCTACAAAAAAAAAAATGTGTAAGTATTAATTTGGAAAACATGTTTAAATATTTGTATGCCAGTCTATGGCGAAACATGTAAAATCATAACTCTAATAAGACTTTCATGTACCATGCATAATCAGTCTATAATATTCCCACTGCTGGGACAATCTACCACGCAGGCCCAGTACGGGTTGGTAGATATCACATATCTTCGAATTTTTGGTTCTATTATTCAGATGACTCACCACCCCCGATCAGTACAGAATACAGTCTCCCAGATTCCATTCCTTTAATAAGTGGCTATGAAGTGCACAAAGCACTTACTACTATGCGCTACAACAGAAGTCCTGGAGAGGATGGAGTCACTACCGAAGCGTTAAAAATTGGCTCTCCCACATTGTTGCCTCACCTTACCAACCTTTTTAATACAATACTGACAACAGGAAAAGTACCTATTCCAATGTGCCATTCAAATATAGTTCTTTTGCATAAAAAAGGTGATAAAAGCGATATCAGAAACTACCGCCCAATAAGTCTAACATCTCATATATATAAAGCTTTTATTAAGGTGATACAGAATCGCATAGACGGGAAACTGGACAAACACCAGTCACCAGAACAAGCCGGATTTCGCCCAAGTTTTTCTACAACCGACCACCTTCAAACACTAAACCAGATCCTTGAAAAATACACAGAATTTAATAAACCACTGTATCTTGCCTTTGTAGATTACACAAAAGCCTTCGATAGTATTAAGCACTCAGAAATCTTCACATCCCTAGAACACCAGGAACTCGAAAAGCTATACATCGATCTCTTGAAAAACATTTATAACAATAGCTCCGCAAACATTAAACTCAATACTGCTGGACCTTCATTCAAAATACAAAAGGGTGTTAAGCAGGGTGACCCACTCTCTCCCAAATTGTTTACAAGCACACTTGAGGAGATATTTAAGTCACTGGCAGTGTCATGGAAGACCAAGGGCATTGACTTCGGCAAGAAGAGGCTGACAAACCTCCGTTTTGCCGACGACATAGTCCTTTTTGCCCCCACAGCTCTAGAACTTCAGATCATGCTCCAAGAACTGAGCACGGCTAGCTATAAGGTGGGACTTGCGATGAATCGGTCTAAAACCCAACTTATGACTAACAGCACCAAGCGTAGGGTCGAGGTAGATGGGCAGGAAATACATTATGTCGATGAGTATATCTACCTGGGCCAGTTAGTTTCTTTCGAAAACAGGCAGGAAAGGGAAATCGACCGCCGAATTGAAAACGCCTGGAAAAGCTACTGGTCCATGAAGACGCTAATGAAGGGTGATCTGCCGATCTCCCTGAAGCGCAAACTCGTCGACATGTGTATCTTGCCCGTCCTAACCTATGGTGCTCAGACCTGGTCACTCACCGAGTCGCAAAAGTTCCGCCTTGGCGTTTGCCAAAGAGCAATGGAGCGCAGCATCCTGGGTGTAAAAAGACAGGACAAAATTCGAAACACCATGCTGCGTTCCAAAACGGGTATAATAGACGTAGGCAAGAAAGCTGCCAGACTCAAGTGGGACTGGGCGGGTCACATCAGCCGCATGCAGGATGACCGCTGGGCAAAAGTTTCCACACAATGGGTGCCTGAAGATGGACGGCGCCGCCGAGGTCGGCCCAGAAAGCGGTGGCGAGATGACCTGGACGCGTACCGCGAGGGCTGGTTTGAGGTGGCGCGGGAAAGGAGTTCCTGGAAGGACTTGGGGGAGGCCTTTGCCCAGCAGTGGGACAGTACAGGCTAAACAAAAAAAAAAAAAAAAAAATAATAAAAATTATAGGACATGCCGGTTTCCTCACGATGTTTTCCTTCACCGTTTTGAGAGCAGTGGTGATTAAATTATTTACACAAAGTAAAGCCCCTGCCTGGGTTCGAACCCACGACCTTCAACTCATAAGTCGGAGCCGTTACCACTATCAAAACAAAATAAATTCTTCTTTAAAACGAAACATAAAAAAGATCTAAGAATTTATGAATTACCTAGTATCTAAAAATCGTGACACAGTTTTTTAAATTATGCTAAAACAGTAAAAAAAAAAAACTAAATGCACACAAATGTTACATGTACAGACGCCAGCACATCAAGCTACCCGCAACTGTCAAATTTTCCCAGTCAACTTTGAACCTCATATTTTATAGCGATAAAGTTGATCAACGTCTATCTTAGTAAGCGGGAAGATTATTGAAACTATAAGTTTCAATAATCTTCCCGCTTACTTAGCCTATTGTACCTATTGTGACTGTGGAAGCACCGTAATAGAGTAGGTCTGGGGCATGTCCCACAGAGCATGGCATGTCCCAAATGAGTAACGTTAATATAATAATAATATGTAGTATATAATAGTAATATGTGGTATTCAAGAGAGAGAAAGATCCCGATTGTTAGTAAAAGCACGGCATAGAATACACAGAAGGCCAATTCCCGTAATTAAAAACGTTCAAAATCTAGTCGCAATTTCAATTCAGCGACAATCAAATTGAGACTGAGATTGACTCAGACAGACGGAACTGACCCTCTGATAAATGAGTATCATGCGTAGCATGCATCCATCGCGTAACGGAGAGTTTTAAAACAGCCAAGCAAACTTCTAAATAAATTCTGCGCACTTTACCTTTATTTCTGCCGAACCCTTTAATCTATTTGTAATGTACGAAGCGTTTGCTATAGTAGTGACATCTATCTTTACGTAATTTGTTAGCGAAGTACCTTATTCCTTTTCTGAAACTAGATGGCACTCTGACTAGTTATAGCATAAAAGGATAGATGTCGCTACTGTTGCTGAAAGTATTATTATTAATGTGTATTAGTAATAATGTACATAATTATTATTTATGTAGATAGCATGTTTAGTTATATTTATTTTAATTTGCTTAAAAAATCTATAAATCGCACTAATATTATAAAGGCGAAAGTTTGTGAGTGTGTGTGTGGGGGTGTGTTTATATGTTTGTGACTTCTTCACGCTCAAACGGCTGGACCAATTTTGATAACATTGTTTTTTGGAGGTAGCTGACACCCTGGACTAACAACATATAGGCTACTTTTTATCCCGATATTCCCACGGAATCGACATTAATGCAGGTGAAACCGCGGGGCGCAGCTAGTTTATAATAAAACACTAATTAGAAAGTAAGACTGCCACCTTGGGTAAACTACGAGTATTTCATCTACCCTTTCTGGCTATCGTGCATTCGAGACCCGATGTGCATTCTATGGACGACTCCAAAGCTCCCATCCAATGGTACAAGTTATCGTGTTGTAGGTAGTATAGATCTGGCATGACACTCCGCTTTTTGAATGTCATGTGGAATAACAATAAGAAGGTGGTTATTATTATAAAGCAGGTGAAATAAATATGACACTACTATTTATATTGAACATCGCTTTAATTGATAATACAAACTGGATATTCTAAGCAAACGGACTTGAGACCTGTGTGTACAATTTACAAAAATTCTTCCATACTTGACACAATAACCAATAAGTATTATGAGAGAGCATATTTTCCAACTAAAGGTGTTATTATTACGAAGAGTATTGCAGCCGCGAAATTCGGGAGAGATCGGAAAACTCCGTTGGTGTTGCACTTGTCTCCGTCGCATTCCGAACAGTGTAACATTTTGACTAATCTCGCGTTTGCGTTTTCGTGAGCTCTTGTTATGTCGGCACATGATCCTCGCTCCGAAGCGCAGCCGCGAATGTACCATGACTTCTCCATTTCTGAAAGATTACAAGAAAACCTTTAATAGGTAGGTACGTAAGATGTGTCCGGATTAAGGAGCCAATTTATGAACACGGATTCTACCAGTAGGTTCTACAGTTACTAGTAGTATCTAAATAAGCTGATTTTGTAGGCACAATCCTGGAATTTGTAGTAAACCCTTAAAAAGCTACAGGGCGTTGAAGGTGGTCCTCAATTAAAAATGGTTGATTCTACCTTCAGATCTGTCCAAATTACGCATTAAGTTCAGTCGGTCAGGTAATTAATGATGAGAAGCAAATCGTTAATCGTACTGTGATTTTATTGCAGTCTACTGCTGGACATAGGCCTCTCCCAAGCTGTGCTACAATTCTCTGTCCTCCGCCTTCTGCATCTAGAGTGTCCCAGCCATCTTTTTAAGGTCTTCGGTCCATCTAGCAGGGGGACGACCTACAGCTTGCTGATTCGATTATTCTCATCGAATACGCATTCGGTCACTCTAGATGCGGAAGGTGGAGGACAGAGTATTGTGGCACAGCTTGGGAGAGGCCTATGTCTTGCAGTGGACTGCAATAGGCTGAGTTGATTGAAGGAATCGAATCCGAATCGGGGACGGACCCGTGCTTCACCTAGTTTCTCCACCTGGGTGAAGCACGCGGAGACTACGGTTCCGTGATCGGGTCCCGTGCTCCAACTGATGATCAAGTACAGTCAAGTAATTAAGAAAAACACATAATTTAATAAGATGAGGTCCCAAAATGTGTCAAAGACAACGTAGAGATACGGCGATGGGGTTATTATTATTATTCAGTTGCATCCGGTTAGACTGGAAGCCGACCCCAACATAGTTGGGAAGAGGCTAAACAGAAGAAATTGAATATAAGAAAATAATAATTTTAATTAAACTAATTATACACACTCACACACACAAACATACCCCCATACATACATACATATTATAAATTCACTGCCGTTAAATAATTGTTTAGATCTTTTGAATCATACAGGGAAGAAAATTTACTGCATCACTGTACAATAACGTCATCAGTTGGAGCACGGGACTCGATCACGGAACCGTAGTCTCCGTGCTTCACCCAGGTGGAGAAACTAGGTGAAGCATGGGTCCGTCCCCTCCGAATCAGATTCGTCAGTTAAGATTACTTAATCACGCATGAATGGCTGAACAGGAGGGATGTGGAACACAATGATTATGTCCTAGATGTGATTATTTAATCTTAGGTACATGAAGTAGGTAGTTTCCTTATAATGTTAGGTTTGATGTACAGCAGAATGCGTAGTTGAGGGCTGTGTGACGTGTCTTTAAACACCCTCTAAAGTGTATATGCCATCCTTATTGTGAAAGTGGGACTGTTCCCAATGCACAAGAATACCAAGGAATCAAGTTTGTGTGTTTACTCATCATTTTCAATTGACTCTTGAGTCTTACATGTGTGATAAGTGATAACGATGAATGGAAGAATGTTTCAAATAACATTTTCGCTAAAGTACCGAAGCATATTAATTGTATCATTTTCTTTTCAAAAACATGACTCAAAGTTTACCACTTGAATAGATAGTAACTACCTTTGTACTGATTACTGGTTATACAGATATTATTACTAAAGTACTGAGCTGTATGGCTTATTAGTCGATTCGAATTTACTCGCCCGAAACGTGCGAATCGTTACTTTTAAATAGATTTATCTTTTCTATAGACGACTCGCACGAAGTACTGCTACTCGTACGGCGGGGTTATTTCATAACACAGTCATCATCTGCCTAGCTTTTTCCCAACTATAGTATTAATAACATAGTTGCGAAAAGCTCTGCTTCTAGTCTAACCGGATGAAGCTAAAATACCAATACATATTTTACATGGAATGTCTGCCTACCTAACCTCCACAACCCAGTTACTTGGAAATACGATACCGTTTGTTAAGACTGGTTGTCAGGGTTTCGGGCTTCTGACGACCCGTAACGACTGTCAAAGATCCACGAATGACAGCCGGGATCAAAGGCTTATCGTGCTCTCCGAGGCACGAGGGGTCTTGGTAACCGTGGCAAGCGTAGCTTTATTTAATCGATCGACCCGTGTGGCTGTTCTTACGTAGTCACAAGCCCCTGGCTGTAATAAAAATCTAGGACGGTGACATGATGTTGTTATTGGCACTGTAATACTCACGATTGTATTTTTCAGTGTAGACAACACACTTGTTATTTTTAGTATGGTCATTGGTGTACGGGCAGAACTTGGAAGTGGTGTTAGCCAAGACCTTCGGGCAGTCTGTACAGGCATAGCATTCGACCAGCCGAATCTGGTTCGGTGGGTAGGGTGGCCGAAACCGGTTACTGACGGACGCATATGCCTGCGCTGACGCTGACCGATCGACTTCGTCTGGATCCGTTTCCAAGTTATCTGATTCGTCTCTTCGACTCAGCTGTGATTCTGATTCGTCTGTAAAATAAAAATTTTGAAGTCATTGTAAAGATTTAGACATGCAGGGTTGGAGGGACACCGGCGCGCAAATTGTAGGTAACCATTAATTCAGCACATGAATCTGAACCCCTAAAATATATGGAACAGAAGTATTTTTTTTAAAGTAACCGACAAAAAATTTCAGGTTCAGAATCATGTACTAAATCTATGTTAACAGGTTGCACATCGATGTCCAGCCAACCTGTATTTTTTTTTCGTTTCTACCACAAACTAGATCAAGTTTGTGGTAAAAACGAAAAAAAATACAAATGTGTTAGAAACGAAAAAAATATAAACTACAGAGGGACAACCAATAGAATATAATGAATTGCACTCCAGGAAGACGCGTGGGGTAGGTACACCGGTACCTTACACAAATACACATGCCAGGCCTTTAGTACATCTCGTGTCGTTTCTCAAAACATCCTGGCTGTGCACGGCACTACCTGAGGGACAATTCTCGTAATTTTAAGAACGTTCACAGTCTGATCTCAGTCTCAATCTGTTAAAAATACCTACCTACCTCTAGTTTCCCTACATTTTTGACCATTGTTTGACATTGATTGTCGCTGAAATTAGATTGCGACTAGATTTTGAACATTTTTAATTACGGGAATTGGTATTCTGATCACTTCGTGCTAATCCAATTAAGAAACAAATGATTTACCTAATGGTTCTGCAAGACATCTGACACTAATTGTTGCAGTAAATACTGCTAAAATTATCACAGTTAGTCTGGACATTTTCCGTTGCAAATGAATAAAGTGAGATGTGACATTTTCAATATTAATCCTTTTATAGAACAAGTTATCTTTACAATGGATGGATTCTGTATGCGCCAATGAGCTTGAAGGTACGCATTAGTTGAAGCGAATCAACGTGATTATGATGCACATTCAGATTGGAGGACAGATAGAAATTTAACGTTCTATATTATGCGTTTTTTTTTTTCTTATTTAATACTTTTTTTTCATTATTTACATAAAAAAATATATGTTTAAATTAGAATATAAAAACATTAAAAATAAATAAAAAATAGTAGCCCACCGGTATCGGGAACAGAGTCCAAGGTACTGGCGGTCAGGGTTCCAGAGAGGGGAACCTCCTAACAATGCGGACCGTGTCCAGAAGTTCCGCTTTTTGAATCAAACCCTTGATCCAGCTACCCAACGAGAGCCTCCTTAGGTGTTGGTCGAGGCTCTTGGCTGTCACGACTCAGCACAATGATCGCTGAGTCCACATCCCACATGTCGACAACCTCGCGAGCCAAATCAAGATACTTGATTTGTTTATCTTTTACGGCTTTCACGAGGTTTTCATCATACGGGACGGTTATGTCAACAATCATTGCGTGCCACTCTGATCGATTACATCAGACCACTACATCAGGCTTATTGGCAACAATAAGCCTTATTTAATACTTTTATTGTTAATATATTAGATAATTAATTACACATAAATACTTAGCAAATTACACTTATTTAGCCGGTCAAGGACCGCGGTCCGCCCATTGGCGACGAAACAATAGAAAATCAATTGTGTCTCATTAGCGGAGCTTGACAGATTAATTAATTTAATATAAATATCCTTACATAACTAAAACTATGTATTAAAATTTCTTTCGCATCGTTGTCGACTGGTATGTAATGTACCTACTCAAGAGACTGATGGCATTGCCACGTAATTTTATGAGAAATGTAATAACTTACTTTATCTCTTTCTTTGTTTCGGGTTTGTGCTTAAAATGTGGGCACCTGAACACCATCTAGTGTGAACACAATAATTCCTCCACTGCTGGACATAGGCCTCCTACAAACATCGCATCGATCTGTCCTTGGTTTTTTGCATCCAGTAGATTCCCGCCACTTTCACCAAGCCCGAAAGTCTGACAACCAGTCTAACCGGGTAAAGTCTAAAAGGAGTGCTACCCAGTAACTGGGCTGCGGAGGTCATAATTGACAAAATGTAACATACTTTACCTTTTAGTTTAATGTAATTTACTCATTTTGAGTCGGCGTCAAACAAACAAAAAGGCTCCAAGTGATGGCAGCTTGATTGATCTTCGTTGATTGTTCATTAGTAATTTAAATGAATTTAAAAGCTTATTTAAACTGAAAGGGTTTTTTTTTATTTTTATCTTTTTCGTCAGTTTAATTTTTTTCCAAATTGTTATATTTTTTGTAGTCCAGAGAGGTAGTTGCTTAACGCACTAATATTATCAAAGGATTTCATTTTGACAGTTCAACAACATTCTATTACGCTATTATTGATCGAAGCACACACCCATTAAATTACAATGTATGGTTAACTGCACGTCTGTGGCAACAACTGCACCCTAATTGCGTAACACATGAATCACAATCTGAATCATTTTGAAGAATATTGCTGATCCAATAATTCATAAGTTCGCAAAATTTGTCTGCTCAACGTCGTTAATAACCTTGACCTGGTGGTTCATGGTCCTCAAGTCAGTAAGTTAGTCTTCTCTTAGCTGCCACGGCATATTTTATATTTATTTTAATTTCTGGATTATATTTTACGTTGTCCACGCCTTTCTACATCGTTCTCACATGTATAGGTATAATTTCAACATGAATGATGTAACCAATATTTTATAACAATATTATGATTTTAAAGAGTGTCCGTGGAGTTTCTTGCCCGTTCTTCCCCATAGGTACCTACTCCGCTTTGGCATGGGCAACTAGCTATAGCTTTTTGATTGACAGACCCTTTGACAATGCAAAAGTGCCTGTAATTGGTATAATTGAAATAAATGCTTTCGTTAATCAATGTATTTCTATTCAATGTCTATTTTTCTCTACAAACTACATACAAAATAATTATTCTGATTAATCTGTCAAGCTCCGCTAATGAGACACAATTGATTTTCTATTGTTCCCCATCCCCATACCCATCCGTGTTCCTTCCTTAGCCCTTTATGTTCCGAGGTAGTGGTAACCCTTTCGGACAATCCCGCACCCCCGGCAGGCTTCGGCCCTGGCAGGCCCCTTCCTTTATGCTGACATCTCTTTGAGGCGCGCGTGGAACACGTACGCGCCGTCCAGCACGGGCCTGGTCCTGATCGGACGGTGAGCTACCCATTACTCTCCGTCCGCAGGCCCGCGCCTACGGTGGCCGGGAGTCGTCACGCGGCTCCCGACGCCCGGAGCGTCTCCCGCGGCGGCTGGGGTGTGAGGCTCTCTCCCTCAGCCATTCCGCCACCTCCTTCGCTAGCATGACTGCTTCGCAGAAGGAGGTGACCGCCTCCCACTCCCTCTCGCCCCGGACCATGGCTTGAACCAGGGCCGGCTCCGCTAATGAGACACAATTGATTTTCTATTGTTTCGTCAGCGATCGGTAACGCAAAATATTAGTTTTAGAGATTTATCCCGGTCTGATCCCCTGAGCCCCCCCTCCGTCCCCCCTCCTCGATCCCCTGCTAGTTCCTCTTCTGTTTTAAACTCTGGCTTATCCACATTATGCTAGATTGTTTTAGAATAGAATACTCTTTATTATGTACACCATATAAATTACAGACATAAATATAGAAACTTTACAAAGGATGACACAATGGGGTTTTATTTTATTTAAGTACTTGTAGGTCCAGTAGGATGGATTCAAATTCAAATTCACATTTATTAAATTGTTCACATTCTTAGGTGTAATGTAGTGGTACATCCAAACTAATATTATAAATGCGAAAGTAACTCTGTCTGTCTGTGTCTTTTCTTCACGCCTAAACTACTGAACCGATTTGTGTGAAATTTGGTATAGAGATAGTTTGAGTCCCGGGGAAGGACATAGGATAGTTTTGATCCCGAGATTCCCACGGGATGTCGATCCCGTGGGATAGCTGCGCCCCGCGGTTTCACCCGCATAAGTGTCGACTTATGCGGGTGAAACCGCGGGGCGCAGCTAGTGATAGTATAAAATTAAAAAAATATATTGCGTCACCATGTGCTGTCTTGCAAGGCGTACATACAAATAATGCTTACACATTAGTTAATGGGTGTACAGGCAGGCCTATATAATTATAAGAAAATACTTATTAAAATATACGTATTTCCGTTTTTGTCTTAAATTTTTACCAATAACATAAACAAAGAAAATAGTGCAAAATTAAGGTAACAAATACAAACTAAACTTGATAAGGCGATTTGATGGGTTTTTGACTGAGCACCTGGATGGTGTTTAGTGGATAGGGTTTCAAATTGGCTATGGTTATTTTTAATAAACATGATAACTTCAGAAATGTATAAGGACGGAAGTGCTAATAATTTTAAATTAATAAAAAAAGGCTTGCATCTGTCAGTGCTTTGAATCATGCATACTGCACGAATACACTTTTTTTAGGCTTTAAAGGCCAATTCCCTATCCGTAAAAATGTGGATGAATGTGTGTAGGAAGTAGTGGATGATAAAAAATCATAATAATAATGTGACATATCGTATGTACAAGTATATTTGATTACTCTCCAAAACGTCAATTTCGTTTCGTGGTTTCGTGGATGAAAACGCCAAACAGATGAGGCTTAAACCCAGCAATAATGAATGTATGCTATTGTAGAAAACATAGCTGCTGTTAACTTCCAATTTTCATTAGCCGTCCCACGACGCAAGGACGCTTGGATCAAAGTATTTCCTGCAACTTATATTAAACTTAAAGGGGCAATATATTATTTAAGTTTTTAGAGATTTTTGTTTGAGTTTGGGGTTTTTTGAATTTTTAATTTAACTTTTACCTTACTTTTTAAACTTTATAATATTATATTACTAGTAAACTGTAAACATGCTATACGACCGACACGTGACTCGCCGAAATCTGCGCAGCTGTATTTTTTAACCACAGTGAAGCGAAGCTAGTTAGGTACTCGTGGTCGTTGTAGTTCATTCCATACTAACGTATTCCTCTGTGAATTCGCCATTTTGTGGTGGCGGCCATCTTGGTTTTGAAATTCATCAAAGTGTTTAGTATTCTACTTGTCAAGCCCTTTCATTTGATACCCATATTGAGAGAGTTGTGAAAAAATATGTAATTCGCCATTTTGTGGCGGCGGCGGCCACATTGAACCGATTTTCTTCAAACATAGCTAAGAACACTCGCGACTAATTCACCTTTCAAACAAAAGAAACACAATCAAAATCGGTTCATCTGTTCGGGAGCTACGATGCCACAGACAGACACACACAAACACACACACACACCCACACCCCGACACGTCCAACTTATAACACCCCGTCGCTTTTGCGTCGGGGGTTAAAAACAAAACAGAAATTAAATTGACGATGTTTTTTGTGAGGTCATCGACCGCAGGTACCGTAGTCACTTGAAATATCAGTTCGAAATACGGTGTAAACTTCGCAAACGTGGTGGGTATCAACATCTCAACATAAACACACACACACACCCCCTCACAAACTTTCACCTTTATAATATTAGTGTGATTACTCGGATATCTATGGTGATTACCCTTAGAATGTGGGCGATAGTCCACCTGTGTGTCAAATATTCAAATCCGTTCAAGACTAAGAAACACACAACTACAAAGCCACAAATTAATACTCAATCACATTTATTTTCATTATAAGAAGAAAACCAAAGAAAAAACATACTTAGAACTAAACAAACATAAGAAAAGGTTATTTTTTATTCGTTGACACATCAATAACAGACATGAAAATCTCAACAAATATGGCAACTTTTTAAAATAATATTAAGTAATGCGTTTTATTTTTACTTTACAGATTCAGAGGCTCAATATTATACATTATAAATAAACAAAGCAAGTTCAATTTGATTACTCGTAGAAAAATAAACAAGTTTTTCGTCATTATAGA
Source organism: Amphipoea lucens (assembly GCA_947508005.1). NCBI lineage: Eukaryota > Metazoa > Arthropoda > Insecta > Lepidoptera > Noctuidae > Amphipoea > Amphipoea lucens. Next base: position 11,708,662 of record OX382374.1, read on the forward strand.
TTATTATATAAGAAAAAAATCAAACTAAACTTAAAAAAAAACTAAGCTTATAAGCTGAATTTATAATATCCGCACTGGGCCCGCGTGGTGGATTACGGCCCACTCCCTCTCACAGAGAGGTGGCCTGTCTCCCAGCAGTGAAAACATTATGTACATAAATAAAAAATATAAATAGTATGTTGTCTAACTTAGAAATCTATGGACTATCCTTATGCCCGCTCACTGAGCCCGCGTGGCGGTGGGTTGCAACCCGCTCCCTTTCACAGAGACGGAAATCTTTCTTCCAGCAGTAGCAAAATTACAGGCAGATTATGCTAAAGATGATTAGGTAAGGTGGGGTCAGAGAAATGGTCTTTGTTGCTTTCCCCGAAGTAAAGCACACTTGCACAGTACCTTGATACAAACGTTACATTTCATAACGGTTCCGCTGTACCTAATTACATATGCTGCGAAATTGGTTTGTAGTTAGAGATTGTGGTTGAGCTTGTGCCATCAGTGGAAGTGTTTGTGAGTTCGGTGGTTGTGCTTGTGCCTTCGGTGCTTGTGGTTGTTCCATCAGTAGTTATTGATGTACTGTAAGTGGTTGAACTTGTGCCATCAGTGGAAGTGCTTGTCCCTTCGGTGCTTGTGATTGTTCCATCAGTGGTAACTGTTGTGCTGTCAGTGGAAGTGCTTGTAAGTTCAGTGGTTGTGCTTGTGCCTTGGGTGCTTGTGCTTGTTCCATCAATGGTTATGGTTGTGCTATCAGTGGTTAAACTTGTGCCATCAGTGGAAGTGCTTGTGCCTTCGGTGCTTGTGCTTGTTCCATCAGTGGTTATTGTTGTGCTGTCAGTGGTTGAGATTGTGCCTGCAGTAGAAGTGCTTGTGAGTTCAGTGGTTGAGCTTGTGCCAACAGTGGAAGTGCTTGTGCCTTCGGTGCTTGTGCTTGTTCAATCAGTAGTTATTGTTGTGCTGTCAGTGGTTGAACTTGTGCCATCAGTGGAAGTGCTTGTGCCTTCGGTGCTTGTGATTGTTCCATCAGTGGTAACTGTTGTGCTGTCAGTGGTTGAGCTTGTGCCATCAGTCGAAGTGCTTAAGAGTTCGGTGGTTGTGCTTGAGCCTTCGGTGCTTGTGCTTGTTCCATCAGTGGTTATTGTTATGCTGTCAGTGGTTAAACTTGTGCCATCAGTCGAAGTGCTTGTGAGTTCGGTGGTTGAACTTGTGCCATCAGTGGAAGTGCTTGTCCTTTCGGTGCTTGTGATTGTTCCATCAGTGGTTACTGTTGTCCTGTCAGTGGTTGAGCTTGTGCCATCAGTCGAAGTGCTTGTGAGTTCGGTGGTTGTGCTTGTGCCTTCGGTGCTTGTGCTTGTTCCATCAGTGGTTTTTGTTGTGCTGTCAGTGGTTGAACTTGTGCCATCAGTGGAAGTGCTTGTGAGTTCGGTGGTTGTGCTTGGGCCTTCGGTGCTTGTGATTGTTCCATCAGTGGTTAATGTTGTGCTGTCAGTGGTTGAGCTTGTGCCATCAGTCGAAGTGCTTGTGAGTTCGGTGGTTGTGCTTGTGCCTTCGGTGCTTGTGCTTGTTCCATCAGTGGTTTTTGTTGTGCTGTCAGTGGTTGAACTTGTGCCATCAGTGGAAGTGCTTGTGAGTTCGGTGGTTGTGCTTGGGCCTTCGGTGCTTGTGATTGTTCCATCAGTGGTTAATGTTGTGCTGTCAGTGGTTGAACTTGTGCCATCAGTCGAAGTGCTTGTGAGTTCGGTGGTTGTGCTTGTGCCTTCGGTGCTTGTGCTTGTTCCATCAGTGGTTATTGTTGTGCTATCAGTGGTTAAACTTGTGCCATCAGTCGAAGTGCTTGTGAGTTCGGTGGTTGTGCTTGTGAGTTCGGTGCTTGTGATTGTTCCATCAGTGGTTACTGTTGTGCTGTCAGTGGTTGAGCTTGTGCCATCAGTCGAAGTGCTTGTGAATTCGGTGGTTGTGCTTGTGCCTTCGGTGCTTGTGCTTGTTCCATCAGTGGTTGAGCTTATGGCTTCAGTGGAAGTGCTTGTGCCTTCGGTGGTTGTGCTTGTGAATTCGGTGGTTGTGCTTGTGCCTTCGGTGCTTGTGCTTGTGCCATCAGTGGTTATTGTTGTGCTGTCAGTGGTTGAGCTTGTGCCATCAGTCGAAGTGCTTGTGAATTCGGTGGTTGTGCTTGTGCCTTCGGTGCTTGTGCTTGTTCCATCAGTGGTTGAGCTTATGGCTTCAGTGGAAGTGCTTGTGCCTTCGGTGGTTGTGCTTGTGAATTCGGTGGTTGTGCTTGTGCCTTCGGTGCTTGTGCTTGTTCCATCAGTGGTTGAGCTTATGGCTTCAGTGGAAGTGCTTGTGCCTTCGGTGGTTGTGCTTGTGAATTCGGTGGTTTTGCTTGTGCCTTCAGTGCTTGTGCTTGTCCCTTCTGTGCTTGTGATTGTTCCATCAGTGGTTACTGTCGTGCTATCAGTGGTTGAGCTTGTGCCATCAGTCGAAGTGCTTGTGAATTCGGTGGTTGTGCTTGTGCCTTCGGTGCTTGTGCTTGTTCCATCAGTGGTTGAGCTTATGGCTTCAGTGGAAGTGCTTGTGCCTTCGGTGGTTGTGCTTGTGAATTCGGTGGTTGTGCTTGTGCCTTCGGTGCTTGTGCTTGTTCCATCAGTGGTTGAGCTTATGGCTTCAGTGGAAGTTCTTGTGCCTTCGGTGGTTGTGCTTGTGAATTCGGTGGTTGTGCTTGTGCCTTCGGTGCTTGTGCTTGTGCCATCAGTGGTTATTGTTGTGCTGTCAGTGGTTGAGCTTGTGCCATCAGTCGAAGAGCTTGTGAATTCGGTGGTTGTGCTTGTGCCTTCGGTGCTTGTGCTTGTTCCATCAGTGGTTGAGCTTATGGCTTCAGTGGAAGTGCTTGTGCCTTCGGTGGTTGTGCTTGTGAATTCGGTGGTTGTGCTTGTGCCTTCGGTGCTTGTGCTTGTTCCATCAGTGGTTGAGCTTATGGCTTCAGTGGAAGTGCTTGTGCCTTCGGTGGTTGTGCTTGTGAATTCGGTGGTTTTGCTTGTGCCTTCAGTGCTTGTGCTTGTCCCTTCTGTGCTTGTGATTGTTCCATCAGTGGTTACTGTCGTGCTATCAGTGGTTGAACTTGTGCCATCAGTCGAAGTGCTTGTGAGTTCGGTGGTTGAGCTTGTGCCTTCAGTGGAAGTGCTTGTCCTTTCGGTGCTTGTGCTTGTTCCATCGGTGGTTGAACTTGTGCCATCAGTGGAAGTGCTTGTGAGTTCGGTGGTTGTGCTTGTGAGTTCGGTGCTTGTGATTGTTCCATCAGTGGTTATTGTTGTGCTGTCAGTGGTTGAGCTTGTGCCATCAGTCGAAGTGCTTGTGAATTCGGTGGTTGTGCTTGTGCCTTCGGTGCTTGTGCTTGTTCCATCAGTGGTTATTGTTGTGCTGTCAGTGGTTGAGCTTGTGCCATCAGTCGAAGTGCTTGTGAATTCGGTGGTTGTGCTTGGGCCTTCGGTGCTTGTGCTAGTTCCATCAGTGGTTACTGTTGTGCTGTTAGTAGTTGAGCTTGTGCCATCAGTGGTTGAGCTTATGGCTTCAGTGGAAGTGCTTGTGCCTTCGGTGCTTGTGCTTGTGAATTCGGTGGTTGTGCTTGTGCCTTCGGTGCTTGTGCTTGTGCCATCAGTGGTTGAGCTTATGGCTTCAGTGGAAGTGCTTGTGCCTTCGGTGCTTGTGCTTGTTCCATCAGTGGTTATTGTTGTGCTGTCAGTGGTTGAGCTTGTGCCTTCAGTGGAAGTGCTTGTGAATTCGGTGGTTGTGCTTGTGAGTTCGGTGCTTGTGATTGTTCCATCAGTGGTTATTGTTGTGCTATCAGTGGTTAAACTTGTGCCATCAGTCGAAGTGCTTGTGAGTTCGGTGGTTGTGCTTGTTCCATCAGTGGTTATTGTTGTGCTGTCAGTGGTTGAGCTTGTGCCTTCAGTGGAAGTGCTTGAGAATTCGGTGGTTGTGCTTGTGCCTTCGGTGCTTGTGCTTGTGCCTTCGGTGCTTGTGCTTGTTCCATCAGTGGTTATTGTTGTGCTGTCAGTGGTTGAGCTTGTGCCTTCAGTGGAAGTGCTTGTGAGTTCGGTGGTTGAACTTGTGCCATCAGTGGAAGTGCTTGTCCCTTCGGTGCTTGTGCTAGTTCCATCAGTGGTTATTATTGTGCTGTCAGTGGTTAAGCTTGTTCCATCAGTCGAAGTGCTTGTGAATTCGGTGGTTGTGCTTGTGCCTTCGGTGCTTGTGCTTGTTCCATCAGTGGTTTTTGTTGTGCTGTCAGTGGTCGAACTTGTGCCATCAGTGGAAGTGCTTGTGAGTTCGGTGGTTGTGCTTGGGCCTTCGGTGCTAATGATTGTTCCATCAGTGGTTAATTTTGTGCTGTCAGTGGTTGAGCTTGTGCCTTCAGTGGAAGTGCTTGTGAATTCGGTGGTTGTGCTTGTGAGTTCGGTGCTTGTGATTGTTCCATCAGTGGTTATTGTTGTGCTATCAGTGGTTAAACTTGTGCCATCAGTTGAAGTGCTTGTGAGTTCGGTGGTTGAACTTGTGCCATCAGTGGAAGTGCTTGTCCCTTCGGTGCTTGTGATTGTTCCATCAGTGGTTACTGTTGTCCTGTCAGTGGTTGAGCTTGTGCCATCAGTCGAAGTGCTTGTGAGTTCGGTGGTTGTGCTTGTGCCTTCGGTGCTTGTGCTTGTTCCATCAGTGGTTTTTGTTGTGCTGTCAGTGGTTGAACTTGTGCCATCAGTGGAAGTGCTTGTGAGTTCGGTGGTTGTGCTTGGGCCTTCGGTGCTTGTGATTGTTCCATCAGTGGTTAATGTTGTGCTGTCAGTGGTTGAACTTGTGCCATCAGTCGAAGTGCTTGTGAGTTCGGTGGTTGTGCTTGTGCCTTCGGTGCTTGTGCTTGTTCCATCAGTGGTTATTGTTGTGCTATCAGTGGTTGAACTTGTGCCATCAGTGGAAGTGCTTGTGAGTTCGGTGGTTGTGCTTGTGAGTTCGGTGCTTGTGATTGTTCCATCAGTGGTTACTGTTGTGCTGTCAGTGGTTGAGCTTGTGCCATCAGTCGAAGTGCTTGTGAATTCGGTGGTTGTGCTTGTGCCTTCGGTGCTTGTGCTTGTTCCATCAGTGGTTATTGTTGTGCTGTCAGTGGTTGAGCTTGTGCCATCAGTCGAAGTGCTTGTGAGGTCGGTGGTTGTGCTTGTGCCTTCGGTGCTTGTGCTTGTTCCATCAGTGGTTATTGTTGTGCTGTCAGTGGTTGAGCTTGTGCCATCAGTCGAAGTGCTTGTGAGTTCGGTGGTTGAGCTTGTGCCATCAGTCGAAGTGCTTGTGAATTCGGTGGTTGTGCTTGTGCCTTCGGTGCTTGTGCTTGTTCCATCAGTGGTTATTGTTGTGCTGTCAGTGGTTGAGCTTGTGCCATCAGTCGAAGTGCTTGTGAGTTCGGTGGTTGTGCTTGTGCCTTCGGTGCTTGTGCTTGTTCCATCAGTGGTTATTGTTGTGCTATCAGTGGTAAAGCTTGTACCATCAGTCGAAGTGCTTGTGAGTTCGGTGGTTGAGCTTGTGCCTTCAGTGGAAGTGCTTGTCCCTTCGGTGCTTGTGCTTGTTCCATCAGTGGTTATTGTTGTGCTATCAGTGGTTGAACTTGTGCCATCAGTGGAAGTGCTTGTGAGTTCGGTGGTTGTGCTTGTGAGTTCGGTGCTTGTGATTGTTCCATCAGTGGTTACTGTTGTGCTGTCAGTGGTTGAGCTTGTGCCATCAGTCGAAGTGCTTGTGAATTCGGTGGTTGTGCTTGTGCCTTCGGTGCTTGTGCTTGTTCCATCAGTGGTTATTGTTGTGCTGTCAGTGGTTGAGCTTGTGCCATCAGTGGTTGAGCTTATGCCTTCAGTGGAAGTGCTTGTGCCTTCGGTGCTTGTGCTTGTTCCATCAGTGTTTATTATTGTGCTATCAATGGTTGAACTTGTGCCATCAGTCGAAGTGCTTGTGAATTCGGTGGTTGTGCTTGGGCCTTTGGTGCTTGTGCTTGTTCCATCAGTGGTTATTGTTGTGCTATCAGTGGTTAAACTTGTGCCATCAGTGGAAGTGCTTATGGCTTCAGTGGAAGTGCTTGTGCCTTCGGTGCTTGTGCTTGTTCCATCAGTGGTTATTGTTGTTCTGTCAGTGGTTGAGCTTGTGCCTTCAGTGGAAGTGCTTGTGAATTCGGTGGTTGTGCTTGTGCCTTCGGTGCTTGTGCTTGTTCCATCAGTGGTTATTGTTGTGCTGTCAGTGGTTGAGCTTGTGCCATCAGTCGAAGTGCTTGTGAGTTCGGTGGTTGAGCTTGTGCCTTCAGTGGAAGTGCTTGTCCCTTCGGTGCTTGTGCTTGTTCCATCAGTGGTTATTGTTGTGCTATCAGTGGTTGAACTTGTGCCATCAGTGGAAGTGCTTGTGAGTTCGGTGGTTGTGCTTGTGAGTTCGGTGCTTGTGATTGTTCCATCAGTGGTTACTGTTGTGCTGTCAGTGGTTGAGCTTGTGCCATCAGTCGAAGTGCTTGTGAATTCGGTGGTTGTGCTTGTGCCTTCGGTGCTTGTGCTTGTTCCATCAGTGGTTATTGTTGTGCTGTCAGTGGTTGAGCTTGTGCCATCAGTCGAAGTGCTTGTGAGGTCGGTGGTTGTGCTTGTGCCTTCGGTGCTTGTGCTTGTTCCATCAGTGGTTATTGTTGTGCTGTCAGTGGTTGAGCTTGTGCCATCAGTCGAAGTGCTTGTGAGTTCGGTGGTTGAGCTTGTGCCATCAGTCGAAGTGCTTGTGAATTCGGTGGTTGTGCTTGTGCCTTCGGTGCTTGTGCTTGTTCCATCAGTGGTTATTGTTGTGCTGTCAGTGGTTGAGCTTGTGCCATCAGTCGAAGTGCTTGTGAGTTCGGTGGTTGTGCTTGTGCCTTCGGTGCTTGTGCTTGTTCCATCAGTGGTTATTGTTGTGCTGTCAGTGGTTAAACTTGTGCCATCAGTCGAAGTGCTTGTGAGTTCGGTGGTTGAACTTGTGCCATCAGTGGAAGTGCTTGTCCCTTCGGTGCTTGTGCTTGTTCCATCAGTGGTTATTGTTGTGCTATCAGTGGTAAAGCTTGTACCATCAGTCGAAGTGCTTGTGAGTTCGGTGGTTGAGCTTGTGCCTTCAGTGGAAGTGCTTGTCCCTTCGGTGCTTGTGCTTGTTCCATCAGTGGTTATTGTTGTGCTATCAGTGGTTGAACTTGTGCCATCAGTGGAAGTGCTTGTGAGTTCGGTGGTTGTGCTTGTGAGTTCGGTGCTTGTGATTGTTCCATCAGTGGTTACTGTTGTGCTGTCAGTGGTTGAGCTTGTGCCATCAGTCGAAGTGCTTGTGAATTCGGTGGTTGTGCTTGTGCCTTCGGTGCTTGTGCTTGTTCCATCAGTGGTTATTGTTGTGCTGTCAGTGGTTGAGCTTGTGCCATCAGTCGAAGTGCTTGTGAATTCGGTGGTTGTGCTTGGGCCTTCGGTGCTTGTGCTAGTTCCATCAGTGGTTACTGTTGTGCTGTTAGTAGTTGAGCTTGTGCCATCAGTGGTTGAGCTTATGGCTTCAGTGGAAGTGCTTGTGCCTTTGGTGCTTGTGCTTGTGAATTCGGTGGTAGTGCTTGTGCCTTCGGTGCTTGTGCTTGTTCCATCAGTGGTTATTGTTGTGCTGTCAGTGGTTGAGCTTGTGCCATCAGTCGAAGTGCTTGTGAGGTCGGTGGTTGTGCTTGTGCCTTCGGTGCTTGTGCTTGTTCCATCAGTGGTTATTGTTGTGCTGTCAGTGGTTGAGCTTGTGCCATCAGTCGAAGTGCTTGTGAATTCGGTGGTTGTGCTTGTGCCTTCGGTGCTTGTGCTTGTTCCATCAGTGGTTATTGTTGTGCTGTCAGTGGGTGAGCTCGTGCCATCAGTGGTTGAGCTTGTTCCATCAGTCGAAGTGCTTGTGAATTCGGTGGTTGTGCTTGTGCCTTCGGTGCTTGTGATTGTTCCATCAGTGGTAATTGTTGTGCTATCAGTGGTTGAGCTTGTGCCATCAGTGGAAGTGCTTGTGAGTTCGGTGGTTGTGCTTGTGCCTTCGGTGCTTGTGCTTGTTCCATCAGTGGTTACTGTTGTGCTGTCAGTGGTTGAGCTTGTGCCATCAGTCGAAGTGCTTGTGAATTCGGTGGTTGTGCTTGTGAGTTCGGTGCTTGTGATTGTTCCATCAGTGGTTACTGTTGTGCTGTCAGTGGTTGAGCTTGTGCCATCAGTCGAAGTGCTTGTGAATTCGGTGGTTGTGCTTGTGCCTTCGGTGCTTGTGCTTGTTCCATCAGTGGTTATTGTTGTGCTGTCAGTGGTTGAGCTTGTGCCATCAGTCGAAGTGCTTGTGAGTTCGGTGGTTGAACTTGTGCCATCAGTGGAAGTGCTTGTCCCTTCGGTGCTTGTGCTTGTTCCATCAGTGGTTATTGTTGTGCTATCAGTGGTTGAACTTGTGCCATCAGTGGAAGTGCTTGTGAGTTCGGTGGTTGTGCTTGTGAGTTCGGTGCTTGTGATTGTTCCATCAGTGGTTACTGTTGTGCTGTCAGTGGTTGAGCTTGTGCCATCAGTCGAAGTGCTTGTGAGTTCGGTGGTTGTGCTTGTGAGTTCGGTGCTTGTGATTGTTCCATCAGTGGTTACTGTTGTGCTGTCAGTGGTTGAGCTTGTGCCATCAGTCGAAGTGCTTGTGAATTCGGTGGTTGTGCTTGTGCCTTCGGTGCTTGTGCTTGTTCCATCAGTGGTTATTGTTGTGCTGTCAGTGGTTGAGCTTGTGCCATCAGTCGAAGTGCTTGTGAATTCGGTGGTTGTGCTTGGGCCTTCGGTGCTTGTGCTAGTTCCATCAGTGGTTACTGTTGTGCTGTTAGTAGTTGAGCTTGTGCCATCAGTGGTTGAGCTTATGGCTTCAGTGGAAGTGCTTGTGCCTTTGGTGCTTGTGCTTGTGAATTCGGTGGTAGTGCTTGTGCCTTCGGTGCTTGTGCTTGTGCCATCAGTGGTTGAGCTTATGGCTTCAGTGGAAGTGCTTGTGCCTTCGGTGCTTGTGCTTGTTCCATCAGTGGTTATTGTTGTTCTGTCAGTGGTTGAGCTTGTGCCTTCAGTGGAAGTGCTTGTGAATTCGGTGGTTGTGCTTGTGCCTTCGGTGCTTGTGCTTGTCCCTTCGGTGCTTGTGATTGTTCCATCAGTGGTTACTGTTGTGCTATCAGTGGTTGAACTTGTGCCATCAGTCGAAGTGCTTGTCCCTTCGGTGCTTGTGCTAGTTCCATCAGTGGTTATTGTTGTGCTATCAGTGGTTGAACTTGTGCCATCAGTGGAAGTGCTTGTGAGATCGGTGGTTGTGCTTGGGCCTTCGGTGCTTGTGCTAGTTCCATCAGTGGTTATTGTTGTGCTGTCAGTGGTTGAGCTTGTGCCTTCAGTGGAAGTGCTTTTGAATTCGGTGGTTGTGCTTGTTCCATCAGTGGTTAATGTTGTGCTGTCAGTAGTTGAGCTTGTGCCATCAGTCGAAGTGCTTGTGAGTTCGGTGGTTGTGCTTGTGCCTTCGGTGCTTGTGCTTGTTCCATCAGTGGTTATTGTTGTGCTATCAGTGGTTGAACTTGTGCCATCAGTCGAAGTGCTTGTGAGTTCGGTGGTTGGGCTTGTGCCTTCAGTGGAAGTGCTTGTTCCTTCGGTGCTTGTGCTTGTTCCATCAGTGGTTATTGTTGTGCTATCAGTGGTTGAACTTGTGCCATCAGTGGAAGTGCTTGTGAGTTCGGTGGTTGTGCTTGTGAGTTCGGTGCTTGTGATAGTTCCATCAGTGGTTACTGTTGTGCTGTCAGTGGTTGAGCTTGTGCCATCAGTCGAAGTGCTTGTGAATTCGGTGGTTGTGCTTGTGCCTTCGGTGCTTGTGCTTGTTCCATCAGTGGTTGAGCTTATGGCTTCAGTGGAAGTGCTTGTGCCTTCGGTGGTTATGCTTGTGAATTCGGTGGTTGTGCTTGTGCCTTCGGTGCTTGTGCTTGTGCCATCAGTGGTTGAGCTTATGGCTTCAGTGGAAGTGCTTGTGCCTTCGGTGCTTGTGCTTGTTCCATCAGTGGTTATTGTTGTGCTGTCAGTGGTTGAGCTCGTGCCATCAGTGGTTGAGCTTGTGCCTTCAGTGGAAGTGCTTGTGCCTTCGGTGCTTGTGCTTGTTCCACCAGTGGTTATTGTTGTGCTATCAATGGTTGAACTTGTGCCATCAGTCGAAGTGCTTGTGAATTCGGTGGTTGTGCTTGTGCCTTCGGTGCTTTTGCTTGTTCCATCAGTGATTATTGTTGTGCTATCAGTGGTTAAACTTGTGCCATCAGTCGAAGTGCTTGTGAGTTCGGTGGTTGAACTTGTGCCATCAGTGGAAGTGCTTGTCCCTTCGGTGCTTGTGATTGTTCCATCAGTGGTTATTGTTGTGCTGTCAGTGGTTGAACTTGTGCCATCAGTGGAAGTGCTTGTGAGTTCGGTGGTTGTGCTTGGGCCTTCGGTGCTTGTGATTGTTCCATCAGTGGTTAATGTTGTGCTGTCAGTGGTTGAACTTGTGCCATCAGTCGAAGTGCTTGTGAGTTCGGTGGTTGTGCTTGTGCCTTCGGTGCTTGTGCTTGTTCCATCAGTGGTTACTGTTGTGCTGTCAGTGGTTGAGCTTGTGCCATCAGTCGAAGTGCTTGTGAATTCGGTGGTTGTGCTTGTGCCTTCGGTGCTTGTGCTTGTTCCATCAGTGGTTATTGTTTTGCTGTCAGTGGTTGAGCTTGTGCCATCAGTCGAAGTGCTTGTGAGTTCGGTGGTTGAGCTTGTGCCTTCAGTGGAAGTGCTTGTCCCTTCGGTGCTTGTGCTTGTTCCATCAGTGGTTATTGTTGTGCTATCAGTGGTTGAACTTGTGCCATCAGTGGAAGTGCTTGTGAGTTCGGTGGTTGTGCTTGTGAGTTCGGTGCTTGTGATTGTTCCATCAGTGGTTACTGTTGTGCTGTCAGTGGTTGAGCTTGTGCCATCAGTCGAAGTGCTTGTGAATTCGGTGGTTGTGCTTGTGCCTTCGGTGCTTGTGCTTGTTCCATCAGTGGTTATTGTTGTGCTGTCAGTGGTTGAGCTTGTGCCATCAGTCGAAGTGCTTGTGAATTCGGTGGTTGTGCTTGTGAGTTCGGTGCTTGTGATTGTTCCATCAGTGGTTACTGTTGTGCTGTCAGTGGTTGAGCTTGTGCCATCAGTCGAAGAGCTTGTGAATTCGGTGGTTGTGCTTGTGCCTTCGGTGCTTGTGCTTGTTCCATCAGTGGTTATTGTTGTGCTGTCAGTGGTTGAGCTTGTGCCATCAGTCGAAGTGCTTGTGAATTCGGTGGTTGTGCTTGGGCCTTCGGTACTTGTGCTAGTTCCATCAGTGGTTTCTGTTGTGCTGTTAGTAGTTGAGCTTGTGCCATCAGTGGTTGAGCTTATGCCTTCAGTGGAAGTGCTTGTGCCTTCGGTGCTTGTGCTTGTTCCATCAGTGGTTATTGTTGTGCTGTCAGTGGTTGAGCTTGTGCCATCAGTCGAAGTGCTTGTGAATTCGGTGGTTGTGCTTGGGCCTTCGGTACTTGTGCTAGTTCCATCAGTGGTTACTGTTGTGCTGTTAGTAGTTGAGCTTGTGCCATCAGTGGTTGAGCTTATGCCTTCAGTGGAAGTGCTTGTGAATTCGGTGGTTGAACTTGTGCCATCAGTGGAAGTGCTTGTCCCTTCGGTGCTTGTGCTTGTTTCATCAGTGGTTATTGTTGTGCTATCAGCGGTTGAGCTTGTACCATCAGTCGAAGTGCTTGTGAGTTCGGTGGTTGAGCTTGTGCCTTCAGTGGAAGTGCTTGTCCCTTCGGTGCTTGTGCTTGTTCCATCAGTGGTTATTGTTGTGCTATCAGTGGTTGAACTTGTGCCATCAGTGGAAGTGCTTGTGAGTTCGGTGGTTGAGCTTGTGCCTTCAGTGGAAGTGCTTGTCCCTTCGGTGCTTGTGCTTGTTCCATCAGTTGTTATTGTTGTGCTATCAGTGGTTGAACTTGTGCCATCAGTGGAAGTGCTTGTGAGTTCGGTGGTTGTGCTTGTGCCTTCGGTGCTTGTGCTTGTGCCATCAGTGGTTATTGTTGTGCTATCAGTGGTTAAACTTGTGCCATCAGTCGAAGTGCTTGTGAGTTCGGTGGTTGAACTTGTGCCATCAGTGGAAGTGCTTGTCCCTTCGGTGCTTGTGCTTCTTTCATCAGTGGTTATTGTTGTGCTATCAGTGGTTGAACTTGTGCCATCAGTGGAAGTGCTTGTGAGTTCGGTGGTTGTGCTTGTGCCTTCGGTGCTTGTGCTTGTGCCATCAGTGGTTATTGTTGTTCTGTCAGTGGTTGAGCTTGTGCCTTCAGTGGAAGTGCTTGTGAATTCGGTGGTTGAACTTGTGCCATCAGTGGAAGTGCTTGTCCCTTCGGTGCTTGTGCTTGTTTCATCAGTGGTTATTGTTGTGCTATCAGCGGTTGAGCTTGTACCATCAGTCGAAGTGCTTGTGAGTTCGGTGGTTGAGCTTGTGCCTTCAGTGGAAGTGCTTGTCCCTTCGGTGCTTGTGCTTGTTCTATCAGTGGTTATTGTTGTGCTATCAGTGGTTGAACTTGTGCCATCAGTGGAAGTGCTTGTGAGTTCGGTGGTTGTGCTTGTGAGTTCGGTGCTTGTGATTGTTCCATCAGTGGTTATTGTTGTGCTATCAGTGGTTAAACTTGTGCCATCAGTGGAAGTGCTTGTGAGTTCGGTGGTTGAGCTTGTGCCTTCAGTGGAAGTGCTTGTCCCTTCGGTGCTTGTGCTTGTTCCATCAGTTGTTATTGTTGTGCTATCAGTGGTTGAACTTGTGCCATCAGTGGAAGTGCTTGTGAGTTCGGTGGTTGTGCTTGTGAGTTCGGTGCTTGTGATTGTTCCATCAGTGGTTATTGTTGTGCTATCAGTGGTTAAACTTGTGCCATCAGTCGAAGTGCTTGTGAGTTCGGTGGTTGAACTTGTGCCATCAGTGGAAGTGCTTGTCCCTTCGGTGCTTGTGCTAGTTCCATCAGTGGTTATTATTGTGCTGTCAGTGGTTAAGCTTGTTCCATCAGTCGAAGTGCTTGTGAATTCGGTGGTTGTGCTTGTGCCTTCGGTGCTTGTGCTTGTTCCATCAGTGGTTATTGTTGTGCTATCAGTGGTTGAACTTGTGCCATCAGTGGAAGTGCTTGTGAGTTCGGTGGTTGTGCTTGGGCCTTCGGTGCTTGTGATTGTTCCATCAGTGGTTAATGTTGTGCTCTCAGTGGTTGAGCTTGTGCCATCAGTCGAAGTGCTTGTGAGTTCGGTGGTTGAACTTGTGCCATCAGTGGAAGTGCTTGTCCCTTCGGTGCTTGTGCTTGTTCCATCAGTGGTTATTGTTGTGCTGTCAGTGGTTAAGCTTGTGCCTTCAGTGGAAGTGCTTGTGAATTCGGTGGTTGTGCTTGGGCCTTCGGTGCTTGTGATTGTTCCATCAGTGGTTAATGTTGTGCTGTCAGTGGTTGAGCTTGTGCCTTCAGTGGAAGTGCTTGTGAATTCGGTGGTTGTGCTTGTAAGTTCGGTGCTTGTGATTGTTCCATCAGTGGTTATTGTTGTGCTATCAGTGGTTGAACTTGTGCCATCAGTCGAAGTGCTTGTGAATTTGGTGGTTGTGCTTGTGCCTTCGGTGCTTGTGCTTGTTCCATCAGTGGTTTTTGTTGTGCTGTCAGTGGTCGAACTTGTGCCATCAGTGAAAGTGCTTGTGAGTTCGGTGGTTGTGCTTGGGCCTTCGGTGCTTGTGATTGTTCCATCAGTGGTTAATGTTGTGCTGTCAGTGGTTGAGCTTGTGCCTTCAGTGGAAGTGCTTGTGAATTCGGTGGTTGTGCTTGTGAGTTCGGTGCTTGTGATTGTTCCATCAGTGATTACTGTTGTGCTGTCAGTGGTTGAGCTTGTGCCATCAGTCGAAGTGCTTGTGAATTCGGTGGTTGTGCTTGGGCCTTCGGTGCTTGTGATTGTTCCATCAGTGGTTAATTTTGTGCTGTCAGTGGTTGAGCTTGTGCCTTCAGTGGAAGTGCTTGTGAGTTCGGTGGTTGTGCTTGTGCCTTCGGTGCTTGTGCTTGTTCCATCAGTGGTTACTGTTGTGCTGTCAGTGGTTGAGCTTGTGCCATCAGTCGAAGTGCTTGTGAATTCGGTGGTTGTGCTTGTGCCTTCGGTGCTTGTGCTTGTTCTATCAGTGGTTATTGTTGTGCTGTCAGTGGTTGAGCTTGTGCCATCAGTCGAAGTGCTTGTGAGTTCGGTGGTTGAGCTTGTGCCTTCAGTGGAAGTGCTTGTCCCTTCGGTGCTTGTGCTTGTTCCATCAGTGGTTATTGTTGTGCTATCAGTGGTTGAACTTGTGCCATCAGTGGAAGTGCTTGTGAGTTCGGTGGTTGTGCTTGTGAGTTCGGTGCTTGTGATTGTTCCATCAGTGGTTACTGTTGTGCTGTCAGTGGTTGAGCTTGTGCCATCAGTCGAAGTGCTTGTGAATTCGGTGGTTGTGCTTGTGCCTTCGGTGCTTGTGCTTGTTCCATCAGTGGTTATTGTTGTGCTATCAGTGGTAAAGCTTGTACCATCAGTCGAAGTGCTTGTGAGTTCGGTGGTTGAGCTTGTGCCTTCAGTGGAAGTGCTTGTCCCTTCGGTGCTTGTGCTTGTTCCATCAGTGGTTATTGTTGTGCTATCAGTGGTTGAACTTGTGCCATCAGTGGAAGTGCTTGTGAGTTCGGTGGTTGTGCTTGTGAGTTCGGTGCTTGTGATTGTTCCATCAGTGGTTACTGTTGTGCTGTCAGTGGTTGAGCTTGTGCCATCAGTCGAAGTGCTTGTGAATTCGGTGGTTGTGCTTGTGCCTTCGGTGCTTGTGCTTGTTCCATCAGTGGTTATTGTTGTGCTGTCAGTGGTTGAGCTTGTGCCATCAGTCGAAGTGCTTGTGAATTCGGTGGTTGTGCTTGGGCCTTCGGTGCTTGTGCTAGTTCCATCAGTGGTTACTGTTGTGCTGTTAGTAGTTGAGCTTGTGCCATCAGTGGTTGAGCTTATGGCTTCAGTGGAAGTGCTTGTGCCTTTGGTGCTTGTGCTTGTGAATTCGGTGGTAGTGCTTGTGCCTTCGGTGCTTGTGCTTGTGCCATCAGTGGTTGAGCTTATGGCTTCAGTGGAAGTGCTTGTGCCTTCGGTGCTTGTGCTTGTTCCATCAGTGGTTATTGTTGTTCTGTCAGTGGTTGAGCTTGTGCCTTCAGTGGAAGTGCTTGTGAATTCGGTGGTTGTGCTTGTGCCTTCGGTGCTTGTGCTTGTCCCTTCGGTGCTTGTGATTGTTCCATCAGTGGTTACTGTTGTGCTATCAGTGGTTGAACTTGTGCCATCAGTCGAAGTGCTTGTCCCTTCGGTGCTTGTGCTAGTTCCATCAGTGGTTATTGTTGTGCTATCAGTGGTTGAACTTGTGCCATCAGTGGAAGTGCTTGTGAGTTCGGTGGTTGTGCTTGGGCCTTCGGTGCTTGTGTTAGTTCCATCAGTGGTTATTGTTGTGCTGTCAGTGGTTGAGCTTGTGCCTTCAGTGGAAGTGCTTTTGAATTCGGTGGTTGTGCTTGTTCCATCAGTGGTTAATGTTGTGCTGTCAGTAGTTGAGCTTGTGCCATCAGTCGAAGTGCTTGTGAGTTCGGTGGTTGTGCTTGTGCCTTCGGTGCTTGTGCTTGTTCCATCAGTGGTTATTGTTGTGCTATCAGTGGTTGAACTTGTGCCATCAGTCGAAGTGCTTGTGAGTTCGGTGGTTGGGCTTGTGCCTTCAGTGGAAGTGCTTGTTCCTTCGGTGCTTGTGCTTGTTCCATCAGTGGTTATTGTTGTGCTATCAGTGGTTGAACTTGTGCCATCAGTGGAAGTGCTTGTGAGTTCGGTGGTTGTGCTTGTGAGTTCGGTGCTTGTGATAGTTCCATCAGTGGTTACTGTTGTGCTGTCAGTGGTTGAGCTTGTGCCATCAGTCGAAGTGCTTGTGAATTCGGTGGTTGTGCTTGTGCCTTCGGTGCTTGTGCTTGTTCCATCAGTGGTTGAGCTTATGGCTTCAGTGGAAGTGCTTGTGCCTTCGGTGGTTGTGCTTGTGAATTCGGTGGTTGTGCTTGTGCCTTCGGTGCTTGTGCTTGTGCCATCAGTGGTTGAGCTTATGGCTTCAGTGGAAGTGCTTGTGCCTTCGGTGCTTGTGCTTGTTCCATCAGTGGTTATTGTTGTGCTGTCAGTGGTTGAGCTCGTGCCATCAGTGGTTGAGCTTGTGCCTTCAGTGGAAGTGCTTGTGCCTTCGGTGCTTGTGCTTGTTCCACCAGTGGTTATTGTTGTGCTATCAATGGTTGAACTTGTGCCATCAGTCGAAGTGCTTGTGAATTCGGTGGTTGTGCTTGTGCCTTCGGTGCTTTTGCTTGTTCCATCAGTGGTTATTGTTGTGCTATCAGTGGTTAAACTTGTGCCATCAGTCGAAGTGCTTGTGAGTTCGGTGGTTGAACTTGTGCCATCAGTGGAAGTGCTTGTCCCTTCGGTGCTTGTGATTGTTCCATCAGTAATTATTGTTGTGCTGTCAGTGGTTGAACTTGTGCCATCAGTGGAAGTGCTTGTGAGTTCGGTGGTTGTGCTTGTGCCTTCGGTGCTTGTGCTTGTCCCTTCGGTGCTTGTGATTGTTCCATCAGTGGTTACTGTTGTGCTATCAGTGGTTGAACTTGTGCCATCAGTCGAAGTGCTTGTCCCTTCGGTGCTTGTGCTAGTTCCATCAGTGGTTATTGTTGTGCTATCAGTGGTTGAACTTGTGCCATCAGTGGAAGTGCTTGTGAGTTCGGTGGTTGTGCTTGGGCCTTCGGTGCTTGTGTTAGTTCCATCAGTGGTTATTGTTGTGCTGTCAGTGGTTGAGCTTGTGCCTTCAGTGGAAGTGCTTTTGAATTCGGTGGTTGTGCTTGTTCCATCAGTGGTTAATGTTGTGCTGTCAGTAGTTGAGCTTGTGCCATCAGTCGAAGTGCTTGTGAGTTCGGTGGTTGTGCTTGTGCCTTCGGTGCTTGTGCTTGTTCCATCAGTGGTTATTGTTGTGCTATCAGTGGTTGAACTTGTGCCATCAGTCGAAGTGCTTGTGAGTTCGGTGGTTGGGCTTGTGCCTTCAGTGGAAGTGCTTGTTCCTTCGGTGCTTGTGCTTGTTCCATCAGTGGTTATTGTTGTGCTATCAGTGGTTGAACTTGTGCCATCAGTGGAAGTGCTTGTGAGTTCGGTGGTTGTGCTTGTGAGTTCGGTGCTTGTGATAGTTCCATCAGTGGTTACTGTTGTGCTGTCAGTGGTTGAGCTTGTGCCATCAGTCGAAGTGCTTGTGAATTCGGTGGTTGTGCTTGTGCCTTCGGTGCTTGTGCTTGTTCCATCAGTGGTTGAGCTTATGGCTTCAGTGGAAGTGCTTGTGCCTTCGGTGGTTGTGCTTGTGAATTCGGTGGTTGTGCTTGTGCCTTCGGTGCTTGTGCTTGTGCCATCAGTGGTTGAGCTTATGGCTTCAGTGGAAGTGCTTGTGCCTTCGGTGCTTGTGCTTGTTCCATCAGTGGTTATTGTTGTGCTGTCAGTGGTTGAGCTCGTGCCATCAGTGGTTGAGCTTGTGCCTTCAGTGGAAGTGCTTGTGCCTTCGGTGCTTGTGCTTGTTCCACCAGTGGTTATTGTTGTGCTATCAATGGTTGAACTTGTGCCATCAGTCGAAGTGCTTGTGAATTCGGTGGTTGTGCTTGTGCCTTCGGTGCTTTTGCTTGTTCCATCAGTGGTTATTGTTGTGCTATCAGTGGTTAAACTTGTGCCATCAGTCGAAGTGCTTGTGAGTTCGGTGGTTGAACTTGTGCCATCAGTGGAAGTGCTTGTCCCTTCGGTGCTTGTGATTGTTCCATCAGTAATTATTGTTGTGCTGTCAGTGGTTGAACTTGTGCCATCAGTGGAAGTGCTTGTGAGTTCGGTGGTTGTGCTTGGGCCTTCGGTGCTTGTGATTGTTCCATCAGTGGTTAATGTTGTGCTGTCAGTGGTTGAACTTGTGCCATCAGTCGAAGTGCTTGTGAGTTCGGTGGTTGTGCTTGTGCCTTCGGTGCTTGTGCTTGTTCCATCAGTGGTTACTGTTGTGCTGTCAGTGGTTGAGCTTGTGCCATCAGTCGAAGTGCTTGTGAATTCGGTGGTTGTGCTTGTGCCTTCGGTGCTTGTGCTTGTTCCATCAGTGGTTATTGTTGTGCTGTCAGTGGTTGAGCTTGTGCCATCAGTCGAAGTGCTTGTGAGTTCGGTGGTTGAGCTTGTGCCTTCAGTGGAAGTGCTTGTCCCTTCGGTGCTTGTGCTTGTTCCATCAGTGGTTATTGTTGTGCTATCAGTGGTTGAACTTGTGCCATCAGTGGAAGTGCTTGTGAGTTCGGTGGTTGTGCTTGTGAGTTCGGTGCTTGTGATTGTTCCATCAGTGGTTACTGTTGTGCTGTCAGTGGTTGAGCTTGTGCCATCAGTCGAAGTGCTTGTGACTTCGGTGGTTGTGCTTGTGCCTTCGGTGCTTGTGCTTGTTCCATCAGTGGTTATTGTTGTGCTGTCAGTGGTTGAGCTTGTGCCATCAGTCGAAGTGCTTGTGAGGTCGGTGGTTGTGCTTGTGCCTTCGGTGCTTGTGCTTGTTCCATCAGTGGTTATTGTTGTGCTGTCAGTGGTTGAGCTTGTGCCATCAGTCGAAGTGCTTGTGAATTCGGTGGTTGTGCTTGTGCCTTCGGTGCTTGTGCTTGTTCCATCAGTGGTTATTGTTGTGCTGTCAGTGGGTGAGCTCGTGCCATCAGTCGAAGTGCTTGTGAGTTCGGTGGTTGAACTTGTGCCATCAGTGGAAGTGCTTGTCCCTTCGGTGCTTGTGCTTGTTCCATCAGTGGTTATTGTTGTGCTATCAGTGGTTGAACTTGTGCCATCAGTGGAAGTGCTTGTGAGTTCGGTGGTTGTGCTTGTGAGTTCGGTGCTTGTGATTGTTCCATCAGTGGTTACTGTTGTGCTGTCAGTGGTTGAGCTTGTGCCATCAGTCGAAGTGCTTGTGAATTCGGTGGTTGTGCTTGTGCCTTCGGTGCTTGTGCTTGTTCCATCAGTGGTAATTGTTGTGCTATCAGTGGTTGAGCTTGTGCCATCAGTCGATGTGCTTGTGAGTTCGGTGGTTGTGCTTGTGCCTTCGGTGCTTGTGCTTGTTCCATCAGTGGTTATTGTTGTGCTTTCAGTGGTTGAGCTTGTGCCATCAGTCGAAGTGCTTGTGAATTCGGTGGTTGTGCTTGGGCCTTCGGTGCTTTTGCTAGTTCCATCAGTGGTTACTGTTGTGCTGTTAGTAGTTGAGCTTGTGCCATCAGTGGTTGAGCTTATGCCTTCAGTGGAAGTGCTTGTGCCTTCGGTGCTTGTGCTTGTTCCATCAGTGGTTATTGTTGTGCTGTCAGTGGTTGAGCTTGTACCATCAGTCGAAGTGCTTGTGAGCTCGGTGGTTGAGCTTGTGCCTTCAGTGGAAGTGCTTGTCCCTTCGGTGCTTGTGCTTGTTCCATCAGTGGTTATTGTTGTGCTATCAGTGGTTGAACTTGTGCCATCAGTGGAAGTGCTTGTGAGTTCGGTGGTTGTGCTTGTGAGTTCGGTGCTTGTGATTGTTCCATCAGTGGTTACTGTTGTGCTGTCAGTGGTTGAGCTTGTGCCATCAGTCGAAGTGCTTGTGAATTCGGTGGTTGTGCTTGTGCCTTCGGTGCTTGTGCTTGTTCCATCAGTGGTTATTGTTGTGCTGTCAGTGGTTGAGCTTGTGCCATCAGTCGAAGTGCTTGTGAATTCGGTGTTTGTGCTTGTGCCTTCGGTGCTTGTGCTTGTTCCATCAGTGGTTATTGTTGTGCTGTCAGTGGTTGAGCTTGTGCCATCAGTCGAAGTGCTTGTGAATTCGGTTGTTGTGCTTGGGCCTTCGGTGCTTGTGCTAGTTCCATCAGTGGTTACTGTTGTGCTGTTAGTAGTTGAGCTTGTGCCATCAGTGGTTGAGCTTATGCCTTCAGTGGAAGTGCTTGTGCCTTCGGTGCTTGTGCTTGTTCCATCAGTGGTTATTGTTGTTCTGTCAGTGGTTGAGCTTGTGCCTTCAGTGGAAGTGCTTCTGAATTCGGTGGTTGTGCTTGTGCCTTCGGTGCTTGTGCTTGTCCCTTCGGTGCTTGTGATTGTTCCATCAGTGGTTACTGTTGTGCTATCAGTGGTTGAACTTGTGCCATCAGTCGAAGTGCTTGTGAGTTCGGTGGTTGTGCTTGTGAGTTCGGTGGTTGTGCTTGTGAGTTCGGTGCTTGTGATTGTTCCATCAGTGGTTACTGTTGTGCTGTCAGTGGTTGAGCTTGTGCCATCAGTCGAAGTGCTTGTGAATTCGGTGGTTGTGCTTGTGCCTTCGGTGCTTGTGCTTGTTCCATCAGTGGTTATTGTTGTGCTGTCAGTGGTTGAGCTTGTGCCATCAGTCGAAGTGCTTGTGAATTCGGTGTTTGTGCTTGTGCCTTCGGTGCTTGTGCTTGTTCCATCAGTGGTTATTGTTGTGCTGTCAGTGGTTGAGCTTGTGCCATCAGTCGAAGTGCTTGTGAATTCGGTGGTTGTGCTTGGGCCTTCGGTGCTTGTGCTAGTTCCATCAGTGGTTACTGTTGTGCTGTCAGTGGTTGAGCTTGTGCCATCAGTCGAAGTGCTTGTGAATTCGGTGGTTGTGCTTGTGCCTTCGGTGCTTGTGCTTGTTCCATCAGTGGTTATTGTTGTGCTATCAGTGGTTAAACTTGTGCCATCAGTCGAAGTGCTTGTGAGTTCGGTGCTTGTGCTTGTGCCATCAGTGGTTGAGCTTATGGCTTCAGTGGAAATGCTTGTGCCTTCGGTGCTTGTGCTTGTTCCATCAGTGGTTATTGTTGTTCTGTCAGTGGTTGAGCTTGTGCCTTCAGTGGAAGTGCTTGTGAATTCGGTGGTTGTGCTTGTGCCTTCGGTGCTTGTGCTTGTTCCATCAGTGGTTATTGTTGTGCTGTCAGTGGTTGAGCTTGTGCCATCAGAGTAAGTGCTTGTGAGTTCGGTGGTTGAGCTTGTGCCTTCATTGGAAGTGCTTGTCCCTTCGGTGCTTGTGCTTGTTCCATCAGTGGTTATTGTTGTGCTATCAGTGGTTGAACTTGTGCCATCAGTGGAAGTGCTTGTGAGTTCGGTGGTTGTGCTTGTGAGTTCGGTGCTTGTGATTGTTCCATCAGTGGTTACTGTTGTGCTGTCAGTGGTTGAGCTTGTGCCATCAGTCGAAGTGCTTGTGAATTCGGTAGTTGTGCTTGTGCCTTCGGTGCTTGTGCTTGTTCCATCAGTGGTTATTGTTGTGCTGTCAGTGGTTGAGCTTGTGCCATCAGTCGAAGTGCTTGTGAGGTCGGTGGTTGTGCTTGTGCCTTCGGTGCTTGTGCTTGTTCCATCAGTGGTTATTGTTGTGCTGTCAGTGGTTGAGCTTGTGCCATCAGTCGAAGTGCTTGTGAATTCGGTGGTTGTGCTTGTGCCTTCGGTGCTTGTGCTTGTTCCATCAGTGGTTATTGTTGTGCTGTCAGTGGGTGAGCTCGTGCCATCAGTGGTTGAGCTTGTTCCATCAGTCGAAGTGCTTGTGAGTTCGGTGGTTGTGCTTGTGCCTTCGGTGCTTGTGCTTGTTCCATCAGTGGTTATTGTTGTGCTATCAGTGGTTGAACTTGTGCCATCAGTGGAAGTGCTTGTGAGTTCGGTGGTTGTGCTTGTGAATTCGGTGCTTGTGATTGTTCCATCAGTGGTTACTGTTGTGCTGTCAGTGGTTGAGCTTGTGCCATCAGTCGAAGTGCTTGTGAATTCGGTGGTTGTGCTTGTGCCTTCCGTGCTTGTGCTTGTTCCATCAGTGGTTATTGTTGTGCTGTCAGTGGTTGAGCTTGTGCCATCAGTCGAAGTGCTTGTGAATTCGGTGGTTGTGCTTGGGCCTTCGGTGCTTGTGCTAGTTCCATCAGTGGTTACTGTTGTGCTGTTAGTAGTTGAGCTTGTGCCATCAGTGGTTGAGCTTATGGCTTCAGTGGAAGTGCTTGTGCCTTTGGTGCTTGTGCTTGTGAATTCGGTGGTAGTGCTTGTGCCTTCGGTGCTTGTGCTTGTGCCATCAGTGGTTGAGCTTATGGCTTCAGTGGAAGTGCTTGTGCCTTCGGTGCTTGTGCTTGTTCCATCAGTGGTTATTGTTGTTCTGTCAGTGGTTGAGCTTGTGCCTTCAGTGGAAGTGCTTGTGAATTCGGTGGTTGTGCTTGTGCCTTCGGTGCTTGTGCTTGTCCCTTCGGTGCTTGTGATTGTTCCATCAGTGGTTACTGTTGTGCTATCAGTGGTTGAACTTGTGCCATCAGTCGAAGTGCTTGTCCCTTCGGTGCTTGTGCTAGTTCCATCAGTGGTTATTGTTGTGCTATCAGTGGTTGAACTTGTGCCATCAGTGGAAGTGCTTGTGAGTTCGGTGGTTGTGCTTGGGCCTTCGGTGCTTGTGCTAGTTCCATCAGTGGTTATTGTTGTGCTGTCAGTGGTTGAGCTTGTGCCTTCAGTGGAAGTGCTTTTGAATTCGGTGGTTGTGCTTGTTCCATCAGTGGTTACTGTTGTGCTATCAGTGGTTGAACTTGTGCCATCAGTCGAAGTGCTTGTCCCTTCGGTGCTTGTGCTAGTTCCATCAGTGGTTATTGTTGTGCTATCAGTAGTTGAGCTTGTGCCATCAGTCGAAGTGCTTGTGAGTTCGGTGGTTGTGCTTGTGCCTTCGGTGCTTGTGCTTGTTCCATCAGTGGTTATTGTTGTGCTATCAGTGGTTGAACTTGTGCCATCAGTCGAAGTGCTTGTGAGTTCGGTGGTTGGGCTTGTGCCTTCAGTGGAAGTGCTTTTGAATTCGGTGCTTGTGCTTGTTACATCAGTGGTTATTGTTGTGCTATCAGTGGTTGAACTTGTGCCATCAGTGGAAGTGCTTGTGAGTTCGGTGGTTGTGCTTGTGCCTTCGGTGCTTGTGCTTGTTCCATCAGTGGTTATTGTTGTTCTGTCAGTGGTTGAGCTTGTGCCTTCAGTGGAAGTGCTTGTGAATTCGGTGGTTGTGCTTGTGCCTTCGGTGCTTGTGCTTGTTCCATCAGTGGTTATTGTTGTGCTGTCAGTGGTTGAGCTTGTGCCATCAGAGTAAGTGCTTGTGAGTTCGGTGGTTGAGCTTGTGCCTTCATTGGAAGTGCTTGTCCCTTCGGTGCTTGTGCTTGTTCCATCAGTGGTTATTGTTGTGCTATCAGTGGTTGAACTTGTGCCATCAGTGGAAGTGCTTGTGAGTTCGGTGGTTGTGCTTGTGAGTTCGGTGCTTGTGATTGTTCCATCAGTGGTTACTGTTGTGCTGTCAGTGGTTGAGCTTGTGCCATCAGTCGAAGTGCTTGTGAATTCGGTAGTTGTGCTTGTGCCTTCGGTGCTTGTGCTTGTTCCATCAGTGGTTGAGCTTATGGCTTCAGTGGAAGTGCTTGTGCCTTCGGTGCTTGTGCTTGTTCCATCAGTGGTTATTGTTGTTCTGTCAGTGGTTGAGCTTGTGCCTTCAGTGGAAGTGCTTGTGAATTCGGTGGTTGTGCTTGTGCCTTCGGTGCTTGTGCTTGTCCCTTCGGTGCTTGTGATTGTTCCATCAGTGGTTACTGTTGTGCTATCAGTGGTTGAACTTGTGCCATCAGTCGAAGTGCTTGTCCCTTCGGTGCTTGTGCTAGTTCCATCAGTGGTTATTGTTGTGCTATCAGTGGTTGAACTTGTGCCATCAGTCGAAGTGCTTGTGAGGTCGGTGGTTGTGCTTGTGCCTTCGGTGCTTGTGCTTGTTCCATCAGTGGTTATTGTTGTGCTATCAGTGGTTGAACTTGTGCCATCAGTCGAAGTGCTTGTGAGGTCGGTGGTTGTGCTTGTGCCTTCGGTGCTTGTGCTTGTTCCATCAGTGGTTATTGTAGTGCTGTCAGTGGTTGAGCTTGTGCCATCAGTCGAAGTGCTTGTGAATTCGGTGGTTGTGCTTGTGCCTTCGGTGCTTGTGCTTGTTCCATCAGTGGTTATTGTTGTGCTGTCAGTGGGTGAGCTCGTGCCATCAGTGGTTGAGCTTGTTCCATCAGTCGAAGTGCTTGTGAGTTCGGTGGTTGTGCTTGTGCCTTCGGTGCTTGTGCTTGTTCCATCAGTGGTTATTGTTGTGCTATCAGTGGTTGAACTTGTGCCATCAGTGGAAGTGCTTGTGAGTTCGGTGGTTGTGCTTGTGAATTCGGTGCTTGTGATTGTTCCATCAGTGGTTACTGTTGTGCTGTCAGTGGTTGAGCTTGTGCCATCAGTCGAAGTGCTTGTGAATTCGGTGGTTGTGCTTGTGCCTTCCGTGCTTGTGCTTGTTCCATCAGTGGTTATTGTTGTGCTGTCAGTGGTTGAGCTTGTGCCATCAGTCGAAGTGCTTGTGAATTCGGTGGTTGTGCTTGGGCCTTCGGTGCTTGTGCTAGTTCCATCAGTGGTTACTGTTGTGCTGTTAGTAGTTGAGCTTGTGCCATCAGTGGTTGAGCTTATGGCTTCAGTGGAAGTGCTTGTGCCTTTGGTGCTTGTGCTTGTGAATTCGGTGGTAGTGCTTGTGCCTTCGGTGCTTGTGCTTGTGCCATCAGTGGTTGAGCTTATGGCTTCAGTGGAAGTGCTTGTGCCTTCGGTGCTTGTGCTTGTTCCATCAGTGGTTATTGTTGTTCTGTCAGTGGTTGAACTTGTGCCATCAGTGGAAGTGCTTGTGAGTTCGGTGGTTGTGCTTGTGAGTTCGGTGCTTGTGATTGTTCCATCAGTGGTTACTGTTGTGCTGTCAGTGGTTGAGCTTGTGCCATCAGTCGAAGTGCTTGTGAATTCGGTGGTTGTGCTTGTGCCTTCGGTGCTTGTGCTTGTTCCATCAGTGGTTGAGCTTATGGCTTCAGTGGAAGTGCTTGTGCCTTCGGTGGTTGTGCTTGTGAATTCGGTGGTTGTGCTTGTGCCTTCGGTGCTTGTGCTTGTGCCATCAGTGGTTGAGCTTATGGCTTCAGTGGAAGTGCTTGTGCCTTCGGTGCTTGTGCTTGTTCCATCAGTGGTTATTGTTGTGCTGTCAGTGGTTGAGCTCGTGCCATCAGTGGTTGAGCTTGTGCCTTCAGTGGAAGTGCTTGTGAGTTCGGTGGTTGTGCTTGTGAGTTCGGTGCTTGTGATTGTTCCATCAGTGGTTACTGTTGTGCTGTCAGTGGTTGAGCTTGTGCCATCAGTCGAAGTGCTTGTGAATTCGGTGGTTGTGCTTGTGCCTTCGGTGCTTGTGCTTGTTCCATCAGTGGTTGAGCTTATGGCTTCAGTGGAAGTGCTTGTGCCTTCGGTGGTTGTGCTTGTGAATTCGGTGGTTGTGCTTGTGCCTTCGGTGCTTGTGCTTGTGCCATCAGTGGTTGAGCTTATGGCTTCAGTGGAAGTGCTTGTGCCTTCGGTGCTTGTGCTTGTTCCACCAGTGGTTATTGTTGTGCTATCAATGGTTGAACTTGTGCCATCAGTCGAAGTGCTTGTGAATTCGGTGGTTGTGCTTGTGCCTTCGGTGCTTTTGCTTGTTCCATCAGTGGTTATTGTTGTGCTATCAGTGGTTAAACTTGTGACATCAGTCGAAGTGCTTGTGAGTTCGGTGGTTGAACTTGTGCCATCAGTGGAAGTGCTTGTCCCTTCGGTGCTTGTGATTGTTCCATCAGTAGTAATTGTTGTGCTGTCAGTGGTTGAACTTGTGCCATCAGTGGAAGTGCTTGTGAGTTCGGTGGTTGTGCTTGGGCCTTCGGAGCTTGTGATTGTTCCATCAGTGGTTAATGTTGTGCTGTCAGTGGTTGAACTTGTGCCATCAGTCGAAGTGCTTGTGAGTTCGGTGGTTGTGCTTGTGCCTTCGGTGCTTGTGCTTGTTCCATCAGTGGTTACTGTTGTGCTGTCAGTGGTTGAGCTTGTGCCATCAGTCGAAGTGCTTGTGAATTCGGTGCTTGTGCTTGTGCCTTCGGTGCTTGTGCTTATTCCATCAGTGGTTATTGTTGTGCTGTCAGTGGTTGAGCTTGTGCCATCAGTCGAAGTGCTTGTGAGTTCGGTGGTTGAGCTTGTGCCTTCAGTGGAAGTGCTTGTCCCTTCGGTGCTTGTGCTTGTTCCATCAGTGGTTATTGTTGTGCTATCAGTGGTTGAACTTGTGCCATCAGTGGAAGTGCTTGTGAGTTCGGTGGTTGTGCTTGTGAGTTCGGTGCTTGTGATTGTTCCATCAGTGGTTACTGTTGTGCTGTCAGTGGTTGAGCTTGTGCCATCAGTCGAAGTGCTTGTGAATTCGGTGGTTGTGCTTGTGCCTTCGGTGCTTGTGCTTGTTCCATCAGTGGTTATTGTTGTGCTGTCAGTGGTTGAGCTTGTGCCATCAGTCGAAGTGCTTGTGAGGTCGGTGGTTGTGCTTGTGCCTTCGGTGCTTGTGCTTGTTCCATCAGTGGTTATTGTTGTGCTGTCAGTGGTTGAGCTTGTGCCATCAGTCGAAGTGCTTGTGAATTCGGTGGTTGTGCTTGTGCCTTCGGTGCTTGTGCTTGTTCCATCAGTGGTTATTGTTGTGCTGTCAGTGGTTGAGCTTGTGCCATCAGTCGAAGTGCTTGTGAATTCGGTGGTTGTGCTTGTGAGTTCGGTGCTTGTGATTGTTCCATCAGTGGTTACTGTTGTGCTGTCAGTGGTTGAGCTTGTGCCATCAGTCGAAGTGCTTGTGAATTCGGTGGTTGTGCTTGTGCCTTCGGTGCTTGTGCTTGTTCCATCAGTGGTTATTGTTGTGCTGTCAGTGGTTGAGCTTGTGCCATCAGTCGAAGTGCTTGTGAGGTCGGTGGTTGTGCTTGTGCCTTCGGTGCTTGTGCTTGTTCCATCAGTGGTTATTGTTGTGCTGTCAGTGGTTGAGCTTGTGCCATCAGTCGAAGTGCTTGTGAATTCGGTGGTTGTGCTTGTGCCTTCGGTGCTTGTGCTTGTTCCATCAGTGGTTATTGTTGTGCTGTCAGTGGTTGAGCTTGTGCCATCAGTCGAAGTGCTTGTGAGTTCGGTGGTTGAGCTTGTGCCTTCAGTGGAAGTGCTTGTCCCTTCGGTGCTTGTGCTTGTTCCATCAGTGGTTATTGTTGTGCTATCAGTGGTTGAGCTTGTGCCATCAGTCGAAGTGCTTGTGAGTTCGGTGGTTGAGCTTGTGCCTTCAGTGGAAGTGCTTGTCCCTTCGGTGCTTGTGCTTGTTCCATCAGTGGTTATTGTTGTGCTATCAGTGGTTGAACTTGTGCCATCAGTGGAAGTGCTTGTGAGTTCGGTGGTTGTGCTTGTGAGTTCGGTGCTTGTGATTGTTCCATCAGTGGTTACTGTTGTGCTGTCAGTGGTTGAGCTTGTGCCATCAGTCGAAGTGCTTGTGAATTCGGTGGTTGTGCTTGTGCCTTCGGTGCTTGTGCTTGTTCCATCAGTGGTTATTGTTGTGCTGTCAGTGGTTGAGCTTGTGCCATCAGTCGAAGTGCTTGTGAATTCGGTGGTTGTGCTTGGGCCTTCGGTGCTTGTGCTAGTTCCATCAGTGGTTACTGTTGTGCTGTTAGTAGTTGAGCTTGTGCCATCAGTGGTTGAGCTTATGGCTTCAGTGGAAGTGCTTGTGCCTTTGGTGCTTGTGCTTGTGAATTCGGTGGTAGTGCTTGTGCCTTCGGTGCTTGTGCTTGTGCCATCAGTGGTTGAGCTTATGGCTTCAGTGGAAGTGCTTGTGCCTTCGGTGCTTGTGCTTGTTCCATCAGTGGTTATTGTTGTTCTGTCAGTGGTTGAGCTTGTGCCTTCAGTGGAAGTGCTTGTGAATTCGGTGGTTGTGCTTGTGCCTTCGGTGCTTGTGCTTGTCCCTTCGGTGCTTGTGATTGTTCCATCAGTGGTTACTGTTGTGCTATCAGTGGTTGAACTTGTGCCATCAGTCGAAGTGCTTGTCCCTTCGGTGCTTGTGCTAGTTCCATCAGTGGTTATTGTTGTGCTATCAGTGGTTGAACTTGTGCCATCAGTGGAAGTGCTTGTGAGTTCGGTGGTTGTGCTTGGGCCTTCGGTGCTTGTGCTAGTTCCATCAGTGGTTATTGTTGTGCTGTCAGTGGTTGAGCTTGTGCCTTCAGTGGAAGTGCTTTTGAATTCGGTGGTTGTGCTTGTTCCATCAGTGGTTAATGTTGTGCTGTCAGTAGTTGAGCTTGTGCCATCAGTCGAAGTGCTTGTGAGTTCGGTGGTTGTGCTTGTGCCTTCGGTGCTTGTGCTTGTTCCATCAGTGGTTATTGTTGTGCTATCAGTGGTTGAACTTGTGCCATCAGTCGAAGTGCTTGTGAGTTCGGTGGTTGGGCTTGTGCCTTCAGTGGAAGTGCTTGTTCCTTCGGTGCTTGTGCTTGTTCCATCAGTGGTTATTGTTGTGCTATCAGTGGTTGAACTTGTGCCATCAGTGAAAGTGCTTGTGAGTTCGGTGGTTGTGCTTGTGAGTTCGGTGCTTGTGATTGTTCCATCAGTGGTTACTGTTGTGCTGTCAGTGGTTGAGCTTGTGCCATCAGTCGAAGTGCTTGTGAATTCGGTGGTTGTGCTTGTGCCTTCGGTGCTTGTGCTTGTGCCATCAGTGGTTGAGCTTATGGCTTCAGTGGAAGTGCTTGTGCCTTCGGTGCTTGTGCTTGTTCCATCAGTGGTTATTGTTGTGCTGTCAGTGGTTGAGCTCGTGCCATCAGTGGTTGAGCTTGTGCCTTCAGTGGAAGTGCTTGTGCCTTCGGTGCTTGTGCTTGTTCCACCAGTGGTTATTGTTGTGCTATCAATGGTTGAACTTGTGCCATCAGTCGAAGTGCTTGTGAATTCGGTGGTTGTGCTTGTGCCTTCGGTGCTTTTGCTTGTTCCATCAGTGGTTATTGTTGTGCTATCAGTGGTTAAACTTGTGCCATCAGTCGAAGTGCTTGTGAGTTCGGTGGTTGAACTTGTGCCATCAGTGGAAGTGCTTGTCCCTTCGGTGCTTGTGATTGTTCCATCAGTGGTTATTGTTGTGCTGTCAGTGGTTGAACTTGTGCCATCAGTGGAAGTGCTTGTGAGTTCGGTGGTTGTGCTTGGGCCTTCGGTGCTTGTGATTGTTCCATCAGTGGTTAATGTTGTGCTGTCAGTGGTTGAACTTGTGCCATCAGTCGAAGTGCTTGTGAGTTCGGTGGTTGTGCTTGTGCCTTCGGTGCTTGTGCTTGTTCCATCAGTGGTTATTGTTGTGCTGTCAGTGGTTGAGCTTGTGCCATCAGTCGAAGTGCTTGTGAGGTCGGTGGTTGTGCTTGTGCCTTCGGTGCTTGTGCTTGTTCCATCAGTGGTTATTGTTGTGCTGTCAGTGGTTGAGCTTGTTCCATCAGTCGAAGTGCTTGTGAATTCGGTGGTTGTGCTTGTGCCTTCGGTGCTTGTGATTGTTCCATCAGTGGTAATTGTTGTGCTATCAGTGGTTGAGCTTGTGCCATCAGTGGAAGTGCTTGTGAGTTCGGTGGTTGTGCTTGTGCCTTCGGTGCTTGTGCTTGTTCCATCAGTGGTTATTGTTGTGCTGTCAGTGGTTGAGCTTGTGCCATCAGTCGAAGTGCTTGTGAATTCGGTGGTTGTGCTTGTGAGTTCGGTGCTTGTGATTGTTCCATCAGTGGTTACTGTTGTGCTGTCAGTGGTTGAGCTTGTGCCATCAGTCGAAGTGCTTGTGAATTCGGTGGTTGTGCTTGTGCCTTCGGTGCTTGTGCTTGTTCCATCAGTGGTTATTATTGTGCTGTCAGTGGTTGAGCTTGTGCCATCAGTCGAAGTGCTTGTGAGTTCGGTGGTTGTGCTTGTGCCTTCGGTGCTTTTGCTTGTTCCATCAGTGGTTATTGTTGTGCTATCAGTGGTTAAACTTGTGCCATCAGTCGAAGTGCTTGTGAGTTCGGTGGTTGAACTTGTGCCATCAGTGGAAGTGCTTGTCCCTTCGGTGCTTGTGATTGTTCCATCAGTGGTTATTGTTGTGCTGTCAGTGGTTGAACTTGTGCCATCAGTGGAAGTGCTTGTGAGTTCGGTGGTTGTGCTTGGGCCTTCGGTGCTTGTGATTGTTCCATCAGTGGTTAATGTTGTGCTGTCAGTGGTTGAACTTGTGCCATCAGTCGAAGTGCTTGTGAGTTCGGTGGTTGTGCTTGTGCCTTCGGTGCTTGTGCTTGTTCCATCAGTGGTTACTGTTGTGCTGTCAGTGGTTGAGCTTGTGCCATCAGTCGAAGTGCTTGTGAATTCGGTGGTTGTGCTTGTGCCTTCGGTGCTTGTGCTTATTCCATCAGTGGTTATTGTTGTGCTGTCAGTGGTTGAGCTTGTGCCATCAGTCGAAGTGCTTGTGAGTTCGGTGGTTGAGCTTGTGCCTTCAGTGGAAGTGCTTGTCCCTTCGGTGCTTGTGCTTGTTCCATCAGTGGTTATTGTTGTGCTATCAGTGGTTGAACTTGTGCCATCAGTGGAAGTGCTTGTGAGTTCGGTGGTTGTGCTTGTGAGTTCGGTGCTTGTGATTGTTCCATCAGTGGTTACTGTTGTGCTGTCAGTGGTTGAGCTTGTGCCATCAGTCGAAGTGCTTGTGAATTCGGTGGTTGTGCTTGTGCCTTCGGTGCTTGTGCTTGTTCCATCAGTGGTTATTGTTGTGCTGTCAGTGGTTGAGCTTGTGCCATCAGTCGAAGTGCTTGTGAGGTCGGTGGTTGTGCTTGTGCCTTCGGTGCTTGTGCTTGTTCCATCAGTGGTTATTGTTGTGCTGTCAGTGGTTGAGCTTGTGCCATCAGTCGAAGTGCTTGTGAATTCGGTGGTTGTGCTTGTGCCTTCGGTGCTTGTGCTTGTTCCATCAGTGGTTATTGTTGTGCTGTCAGTGGTTGAGCTTGTGCCATCAGTCGAAGTGCTTGTGAATTCGGTGGTTGTGCTTGTGAGTTCGGTGCTTGTGATTGTTCCATCAGTGGTTACTGTTGTGCTGTCAGTGGTTGAGCTTGTGCCATCAGTCGAAGTGCTTGTGAATTCGGTGGTTGTGCTTGTGCCTTCGGTGCTTGTGCTTGTTCCATCAGTGGTTATTGTTGTGCTGTCAGTGGTTGAGCTTGTGCCATCAGTCGAAGTGCTTGTGAGGTCGGTGGTTGTGCTTGTGCCTTCGGTGCTTGTGCTTGTTCCATCAGTGGTTATTGTTGTGCTGTCAGTGGTTGAGCTTGTGCCATCAGTCGAAGTGCTTGTGAATTCGGTGGTTGTGCTTGTGCCTTCGGTGCTTGTGCTTGTTCCATCAGTGGTTATTGTTGTGCTGTCAGTGGTTGAGCTTGTGCCATCAGTCGAAGTGCTTGTGAGTTCGGTGGTTGAGCTTGTGCCTTCAGTGGAAGTGCTTGTCCCTTCGGTGCTTGTGCTTGTTCCATCAGTGGTTATTGTTGTGCTATCAGTGGTTGAGCTTGTGCCATCAGTCGAAGTGCTTGTGAGTTCGGTGGTTGAGCTTGTGCCTTCAGTGGAAGTGCTTGTCCCTTCGGTGCTTGTGCTTGTTCCATCAGTGGTTATTGTTGTGCTATCAGTGGTTGAACTTGTGCCATCAGTGGAAGTGCTTGTGAGTTCGGTGGTTGTGCTTGTGAGTTCGGTGCTTGTGATTGTTCCATCAGTGGTTACTGTTGTGCTGTCAGTGGTTGAGCTTGTGCCATCAGTCGAAGTGCTTGTGAATTCGGTGGTTGTGCTTGTGCCTTCGGTGCTTGTGCTTGTTCCATCAGTGGTTATTGTTGTGCTGTCAGTGGTTGAGCTTGTGCCATCAGTCGAAGTGCTTGTGAATTCGGTGGTTGTGCTTGGGCCTTCGGTGCTTGTGCTAGTTCCATCAGTGGTTACTGTTGTGCTGTTAGTAGTTGAGCTTGTGCCATCAGTGGTTGAGCTTATGGCTTCAGTGGAAGTGCTTGTGCCTTTGGTGCTTGTGCTTGTGAATTCGGTGGTAGTGCTTGTGCCTTCGGTGCTTGTGCTTGTGCCATCAGTGGTTGAGCTTATGGCTTCAGTGGAAGTGCTTGTGCCTTCGGTGCTTGTGCTTGTTCCATCAGTGGTTATTGTTGTTCTGTCAGTGGTTGAGCTTGTGCCTTCAGTGGAAGTGCTTGTGAATTCGGTGGTTGTGCTTGTGCCTTCGGTGCTTGTGCTTGTCCCTTCGGTGCTTGTGATTGTTCCATCAGTGGTTACTGTTGTGCTATCAGTGGTTGAACTTGTGCCATCAGTCGAAGTGCTTGTCCCTTCGGTGCTTGTGCTAGTTCCATCAGTGGTTATTGTTGTGCTATCAGTGGTTGAACTTGTGCCATCAGTGGAAGTGCTTGTGAGTTCGGTGGTTGTGCTTGGGCCTTCGGTGCTTGTGCTAGTTCCATCAGTGGTTATTGTTGTGCTGTCAGTGGTTGAGCTTGTGCCTTCAGTGGAAGTGCTTTTGAATTCGGTGGTTGTGCTTGTTCCATCAGTGGTTAATGTTGTGCTGTCAGTAGTTGAGCTTGTGCCATCAGTCGAAGTGCTTGTGAGTTCGGTGGTTGTGCTTGTGCCTTCGGTGCTTGTGCTTGTTCCATCAGTGGTTATTGTTGTGCTATCAGTGGTTGAACTTGTGCCATCAGTCGAAGTGCTTGTGAGTTCGGTGGTTGGGCTTGTGCCTTCAGTGGAAGTGCTTGTTCCTTCGGTGCTTGTGCTTGTTCCATCAGTGGTTATTGTTGTGCTATCAGTGGTTGAACTTGTGCCAT
This sequence comes from Amphipoea lucens, assembly GCA_947508005.1. Classification (NCBI taxonomy): domain Eukaryota; kingdom Metazoa; phylum Arthropoda; class Insecta; order Lepidoptera; family Noctuidae; genus Amphipoea; species Amphipoea lucens. The sequence continues at coordinate 11,741,306 of OX382374.1, forward strand.
CAGTGGAAGTGCTTGTGAGTTCGGTGGTTGTGCTTGTGAGTTCGGTGCTTGTGATTGTTCCATCAGTGGTTACTGTTGTGCTGTCAGTGGTTGAGCTTGTGCCATCAGTCGAAGTGCTTGTGAATTCGGTGGTTGTGCTTGTGCCTTCGGTGCTTGTGCTTGTGCCATCAGTGGTTGAGCTTATGGCTTCAGTGGAAGTGCTTGTGCCTTCGGTGCTTGTGCTTGTTCCATCAGTGGTTATTGTTGTGCTGTCAGTGGTTGAGCTCGTGCCATCAGTGGTTGAGCTTGTGCCTTCAGTGGAAGTGCTTGTGCCTTCGGTGCTTGTGCTTGTTCCACCAGTGGTTATTGTTGTGCTATCAATGGTTGAACTTGTGCCATCAGTCGAAGTGCTTGTGAATTCGGTGGTTGTGCTTGTGCCTTCGGTGCTTTTGCTTGTTCCATCAGTGGTTATTGTTGTGCTATCAGTGGTTAAACTTGTGCCATCAGTCGAAGTGCTTGTGAGTTCGGTGGTTGAACTTGTGCCATCAGTGGAAGTGCTTGTCCCTTCGGTGCTTGTGATTGTTCCATCAGTGGTTATTGTTGTGCTGTCAGTGGTTGAACTTGTGCCATCAGTGGAAGTGCTTGTGAGTTCGGTGGTTGTGCTTGGGCCTTCGGTGCTTGTGATTGTTCCATCAGTGGTTAATGTTGTGCTGTCAGTGGTTGAACTTGTGCCATCAGTCGAAGTGCTTGTGAGTTCGGTGGTTGTGCTTGTGCCTTCGGTGCTTGTGCTTGTTCCATCAGTGGTTATTGTTGTGCTGTCAGTGGTTGAGCTTGTGCCATCAGTCGAAGTGCTTGTGAGGTCGGTGGTTGTGCTTGTGCCTTCGGTGCTTGTGCTTGTTCCATCAGTGGTTATTGTTGTGCTGTCAGTGGTTGAGCTTGTGCCATCAGTCGAAGTGCTTGTGAATTCGGTGGTTGTGCTTGTGCCTTCGGTGCTTGTGCTTGTTCCATCAGTGGTTATTGTTGTGCTGTCAGTGGGTGAGCTCGTGCCATCAGTGGTTGAGCTTGTTCCATCAGTCGAAGTGCTTGTGAATTCGGTGGTTGTGCTTGTGCCTTCGGTGCTTGTGATTGTTCCATCAGTGGTAATTGTTGTGCTATCAGTGGTTGAGCTTGTGCCATCAGTGGAAGTGCTTGTGAGTTCGGTGGTTGTGCTTGTGCCTTCGGTGCTTGTGCTTGTTCCATCAGTGGTTATTGTTGTGCTGTCAGTGGTTGAGCTTGTGCCATCAGTCGAAGTGCTTGTGAATTCGGTGGTTGTGCTTGTGAGTTCGGTGCTTGTGATTGTTCCATCAGTGGTTACTGTTGTGCTGTCAGTGGTTGAGCTTGTGCCATCAGTCGAAGTGCTTGTGAATTCGGTGGTTGTGCTTGTGCCTTCGGTGCTTTTGCTTGTTCCATCAGTGGTTATTGTTGTGCTATCAGTGGTTAAACTTGTGCCATCAGTCGAAGTGCTTGTGAGTTCGGTGGTTGAACTTGTGCCATCAGTGGAAGTGCTTGTCCCTTCGGTGCTTGTGATTGTTCCATCAGTGGTTATTGTTGTGCTGTCAGTGGTTGAACTTGTGCCATCAGTGGAAGTGCTTGTGAGTTCGGTGGTTGTGCTTGGGCCTTCGGTGCTTGTGATTGTTCCATCAGTGGTTAATGTTGTGCTGTCAGTGGTTGAACTTGTGCCATCAGTCGAAGTGCTTGTGAGTTCGGTGGTTGTGCTTGTGCCTTCGGTGCTTGTGCTTGTTCCATCAGTGGTTACTGTTGTGCTGTCAGTGGTTGAGCTTGTGCCATCAGTCGAAGTGCTTGTGAATTCGGTGGTTGTGCTTGTGCCTTCGGTGCTTGTGCTTGTTCCATCAGTGGTTATTGTTGTGCTGTCAGTGGTTGAGCTTGTGCCATCAGTCGAAGTGCTTGTGAGGTCGGTGGTTGTGCTTGTGCCTTCGGTGCTTGTGCTTGTTCCAACAGTGGTTATTGTTGTGCTGTCAGTGGTTGAGCTTGTGCCATCAGTCGAAGTGCTTGTGAATTCGGTGGTTGTGCTTGTGCCTTCGGTGCTTGTGCTTGTTCCATCAGTGGTTATTGTTGTGCTGTCAGTGGGTGAGCTCGTGCCATCAGTGGTTGAGCTTGTTCCATCAGTCGAAGTGCTTGTGAATTCGGTGGTTGTGCTTGTGCCTTCGGTGCTTGTGATTGTTCCATCAGTGGTAATTGTTGTGCTATCAGTGGTTGAGCTTGTGACATCAGTGGAAGTGCTTGTGAGTTCGGTGGTTGTGCTTGTGCCTTCGGTGCTTGTGCTTGTTCCATCAGTGGTTATTGTTGTGCTGTCAGTGGTTGAGCTTGTGCCATCAGTCGAAGTGCTTGTGAATTCGGTGGTTGTGCTTGTGAGTTCGGTGCTTGTGATTGTTCCATCAGTGGTTACTGTTGTGCTGTCAGTGGTTGAGCTTGTGCCATCAGTCGAAGTGCTTGTGAATTCGGTGGTTGTGCTTGTGCCTTCGATGCTTGTGCTTGTTCCATCAGTGGTTATTATTGTGCTGTCAGTGGTTGAGCTTGTGCCATCAGTCGAAGTGCTTGTGAGTTCGGTGGTTGTGCTTGTGCCTTCGGTGCTTGTGCTTGTTCCATCAGTGGTTATTGTTGTGCTGTCAGTGGTTGAGCTTGTGCCATCAGTCGAAGTGCTTGTGAATTCGGTGGTTGTGCTTGGGCCTTCGGTACTTGTGCTAGTTCCATCAGTGGTTTCTGTTGTGCTGTTAGTAGTTGAGCTTGTGCCATCAGTGGTTGAGCTTATGCCTTCAGTGGAAGTGCTTGTGCCTTCGGTGCTTGTGCTTGTTCCATCAGTGGTTACTGTTGTGCTGTCAGTGGTTGAGCTTGTGCCATCAGTCGAAGTGCTTGTGAATTCGGTGGTTGTGCTTGTGCCTTCGGTGCTTGTGCTTGTTCCATCAGTGGTTGAGCTTATGGCTTCAGTGGAAGTGCTTGTGCCTTCGGTGGTTGTGCTTGTGAATTCGGTGGTTGTGCTTGTGCCTTCGGTGCTTGTGCTTGTGCCATCAGTGGTTGAGCTTATGGCTTCAGTGGAAGTGCTTGTGCCTTCGGTGCTTGTGCTTGTTCCATCAGTGGTTATTGTTGTGCTGTCAGTGGTTGAGCTCGTGCCATCAGTGGTTGAGCTTGTGCCTTCAGTGGAAGTGCTTGTGCCTTCGGTGCTTGTGCTTGTTCCACCAGTGGTTATTGTTGTGCTATCAATGGTTGAACTTGTGCCATCAGTCGAAGTGCTTGTGAATTCGGTGGTTGTGCTTGTGCCTTCGGTGCTTTTGCTTGTTCCATCAGTGGTTATTGTTGTGCTATCAGTGGTTAAACTTGTGCCATCAGTCGAAGTGCTTGTGAATTCGGTGGTTGTGCTTGGGCCTTCGGTGCTTGTGCTAGTTCCATCAGTGGTTACTGTTGTGCTGTTAGTAGTTGAGCTTGTGCCATCAGTGGTTGAGCTTATGGCTTCAGTGGAAGTGCTTGTGCCTTTGGTGCTTGTGCTTGTGAATTCGGTGGTAGTGCTTGTGCCTTCGGTGCTTGTGCTTGTGCCATCAGTGGTTGAGCTTATGGCTTCAGTGGAAGTGCTTGTGCCTTCGGTGCTTGTGCTTGTTCCATCAGTGGTTATTGTTGTTCTGTCAGTGGTTGAGCTTGTGCCTTCAGTGGAAGTGCTTGTGAATTCGGTGGTTGTGCTTGTGCCTTCGGTGCTTGTGCTTGTCCCTTCGGTGCTTGTGATTGTACCATCAGTGGTTACTGTTGTGCTATCAGTGGTTGAACTTGTGCCATCAGTCGAAGTGCTTGTCCCTTCGGTGCTTGTGCTAGTTCCATCAGTGGTTATTGTTGTGCTATCAGTGGTTGAACTTGTGCCATCAGTGGAAGTGCTTGTGAGTTCGGTGGTTGTGCTTGGGCCTTCGGTGCTTGTGCTAGTTCCATCAGTGGTTATTGTTGTGCTGTCAGTGGTTGAGCTTGTGCCTTCAGTGGAAGTGCTTTTGAATTCGGTGGTTGTGCTTGTTCCATCAGTGGTTAATGTTGTGCTGTCAGTAGTTGAGCTTGTGCCATCAGTCGAAGTGCTTGTGAGTTCGGTGGTTGTGCTTGTGCTTTCGGTGCTTGTGCTTGTTCCATCAGTGGTTATTGTTGTGCTATCAGTGGTTGAACTTGTGCCATCAGTCGAAGTGCTTGTGAGTTCGGTGGTTGGGCTTGTGCCTTCAGTGGAAGTGCTTTTGAATTCGGTGCTTGTGCTTGTTACATCAGTGGTTATTGTTGTGCTATCAGTGGTTGAACTTGTGCCATCAGTGGAAGTGCTTGTGAGTTCGGTGGTTGTGCTTGTGAGTTCGGTGCTTGTGATTGTTCCATCAGTGGTTACTGTTGTGCTGTCAGTGGTTGAGCTTGTGCCATCAGTCGAAGTGCTTGTGAATTCGGTGGTTGTGCTTGTGCCTTCGGTGCTTGTGCTTGTTCCATCAGTGGTTGAGCTTATGGCTTCAGTGGAAGTGCTTGTGCCTTCGGTGGTTGTGCTTGTGAATTCGGTGGTTGTGCTTGTGCCTTCGGTGCTTGTGCTTGTGCCATCAGTGGTTGAGCTTATGGCTTCAGTGGAAGTGCTTGTGCCTTCGGTGCTTGTGCTTGTTCCATCAGTGGTTATTGTTGTGCTGTCAGTGGTTGAGCTCGTGCCATCAGTGGTTGAGCTTGTGCCTTCAGTGGAAGTGCTTGTGCCTTCGGTGCTTGTGCTTGTTCCACCAGTGGTTATTGTTGTGCTATCAATGGTTGAACTTGTGCCATCAGTCGAAGTGCTTGTGAATTCGGTGGTTGTGCTTGTGCCTTCGGTGCTTTTGCTTGTTCCATCAGTGGTTATTGTTGTGCTATCAGTGGTTAAACTTGTGCCATCAGTCGAAGTGCTTGTGAGTTCGGTGGTTGAACTTGTGCCATCAGTGGAAGTGCTTGTCCCTTCGGTGCTTGTGATTGTTCCATCAGTAGTAATTGTTGTGCTGTCAGTGGTTGAACTTGTGCCATCAGTGGAAGTGCTTGTGAGTTCGGTGGTTGTGCTTGGGCCTTCGGTGCTTGTGATTGTTCCATCAGTGGTTAATGTTGTGCTGTCAGTGGTTGAACTTGTGCCATCAGTCGAAGTGCTTGTGAGTTCGGTGGTTGTGCTTGTACCTTCGGTGCTTGTGCTTGTTCCATCAGTGGTTACTGTTGTGCTGTCAGTGGTTGAGCTTGTGCCATCAGTCGAAGTGCTTGTGAATTCGGTGGTTGTGCTTGTGCCTTCGGTGCTTGTGCTTGTTCCATCAGTGGTTATTGTTGTGCTGTCAGTGGTTGAGCTTGTGCCATCAGTCGAAGTGCTTGTGAGTTCGGTGGTTGAGCTTGTGCCTTCAGTGGAAGTGCTTGTCCCTTCGGTGCTTGTGCTTGTTCCATCAGTGGTTATTGTTGTGCTATCAGTGGTTGAACTTGTGCCATCAGTGGAAGTGCTTGTGAGTTCGGTGGTTGTGCTTGTTCCATCAGTGGTTACTGTTGTGCTGTCAGTGGTTGAGCTTGTGCCATCAGTCGAAGTGCTTGTGAATTCGGTGGTTGTGCTTGTGCCTTCGGTGCTTGTGCTTGTTCCATCAGTGGTTATTGTTGTGCTGTCAGTGGTTGAGCTTGTGCCATCAGTCGAAGTGCTTGTGAATTCGGTGGTTGTGCTTGTGCCTTCGGTGCTTGTGCTTGTTCCATCAGTGGTTATTGTTGTGCTGTCAGTGGTTGAGCTTGTGCCATCAGTCGAAGTGCTTGTGAGGTCGGTGGTTGTGCTTGTGCCTTCGGTGCTTGTGCTTGTTCCATCAGTGGTTATTGTTGTGCTGTCAGTGGTTGAGCTTGTGCCATCAGTCGAAGTGCTTGTGAATTCGGTGGTTGTGCTTGTGCCTTCGGTGCTTGTGCTTGTTCCATCAGTGGTTATTGTTGTGCTGTCAGTGGTTGAGCTTGTGCCATCAGTCGAAGTGCTTGTGAATTCGGTGGTTGTGCTTGTGAGTTCGGTGCTTGTGATTGTTCCATCAGTGGTTACTGTTGTGCTGTCAGTGGTTGAGCTTGTGCCATCAGTCGAAGTGCTTGTGAATTCGGTGGTTGTGCTTGTGCCTTCGGTGCTTGTGCTTGTTCCATCAGTGGTTATTGTTGTGCTGTCAGTGGTTGAGCTTGTGCCATCAGTCGAAGTGCTTGTGAGTTCGGTGGTTGTGCTTGTGCCTTCGGTGCTTGTGCTTGTTCCATCAGTGGTTATTGTTGTGCTGTCAGTGGTTAAACTTGTGCCATCAGTCGAAGTGCTTGTGAGTTCGGTGGTTGAGCTTGTGCCTTCAGTGGAAGTGCTTGTCCCTTCGGTGCTTGTGCTTGTTCCATCAGTGGTTATTGTTGTGCTATCAGTGGTTGAACTTGTGCCATCAGTGGAAGTGCTTGTGAGTTCGGTGGTTGTGCTTGTGAGTTCGGTGCTTGTGATTGTTCCATCAATGGTTACTGTTGTGCTGTCAGTGGTTGAGCTTGTGCCATCAGTCGAAGTGCTTGTGAATTCGGTGGTTGTGCTTGTGCCTTCGGTGCTTGTGCTTGTTCCATCAGTGGTTATTGTTGTGCTGTCAGTGGTTGAGCTTGTGCCATCAGTCGAAGTGCTTGTGAATTCGGTGGTTGTGCTTGGGCCTTCGGTGCTTGTGCTAGTTCCATCAGTGGTTACTGTTGTGCTGTTAGTAGTTGAGCTTGTGCCATCAGTGGTTGAGCTTATGGCTTCAGTGGAAGTGCTTGTGCCTTTGGTGCTTGTGCTTGTGAATTCGGTGGTAGTGCTTGTGCCTTCGGTGCTTGTGCTTGTGCCATCAGTGGTTGAGCTTATGGCTTCAGTGGAAGTGCTTGTGCCTTCGGTGCTTGTGCTTGTTCCATCAGTGGTTATTGTTGTTCTGTCAGTGGTTGAGCTTGTGCCTTCAGTGGAAGTGCTTGTGAATTCGGTGGTTGTGCTTGTGCCTTCGGTGCTTGTGCTTGTCCCTTCGGTGCTTGTGATTGTTCCATCAGTGGTTACTGTTGTGCTATCAGTGGTTGAACTTGTGCCATCAGTCGAAGTGCTTGTCCCTTCGGTGCTTGTGCTAGTTCCATCAGTGGTTATTGTTGTGCTATCAGTGGTTGAACTTGTGCCATCAGTGGAAGTGCTTGTGAGTTCGGTGGTTGTGCTTGGGCCTTCGGTGCTTGTGCTAGTTCCATCAGTGGTTATTGTTGTGCTGTCAGTGGTTGAGCTTGTGCCTTCAGTGGAAGTGCTTTTGAATTCGGTGGTTGTGCTTGTTCCATCAGTGGTTAATGTTGTGCTGTCAGTAGTTGAGCTTGTGCCATCAGTCGAAGTGCTTGTGAGTTCGGTGGTTGTGCTTGTGCCTTCGGTGCTTGTGCTTGTTCCATCAGTGGTTATTGTTGTGCTATCAGTGGTTGAACTTGTGCCATCAGTCGAAGTGCTTGTGAGTTCGGTGGTTGGGCTTGTGCCTTCAGTGGAAGTGCTTGTTCCTTCGGTGCTTGTGCTTGTTCCATCAGTGGTTATTGTTGTGCTATCAGTGGTTGAACTTGTGCCATCAGTGGAAGTGCTTGTGAGTTCGGTGGTTGTGCTTGTCCCTTCGGTGCTTGTGCTTGTTCCATCAGTGGTTATTGTTGTGCTATCAGTGGTTGAACTTGTGCCATCAGTGGAAGTGCTTGTGAGTTCGGTGGTTGTGCTTGTGAGTTCGGTGCTTGTGATTGTTCCATCAGTGGTTACTGTTGTGCTGTCAGTGGTTGAGCTTGTGCCATCAGTCGAAGTGCTTGTGAATTCGGTGGTTGTGCTTGTGCCTTCGGTGCTTGTGCTTGTTCCATCAGTGGTTATTGTTGTGCTGTCAGTGGTTGAGCTTGTGCCATCAGTCGAAGTGCTTGTGAATTCGGTGGTTGTGCTTGGGCCTTCGGTGCTTGTGCTAGTTCCATCAGTGGTTACTGTTGTGCTGTTAGTAGTTGAGCTTGTGCCATCAGTGGTTGAGCTTATGGCTTCAGTGGAAGTGCTTGTGCCTTTGGTGCTTGTGCTTGTGAATTCGGTGGTAGTGCTTGTGCCTTCGGTGCTTGTGCTTGTGCCATCAGTGGTTGAGCTTATGGCTTCAGTGGAAGTGCTTGTGCCTTCGGTGCTTGTGCTTGTTCCATCAGTGGTTATTGTTGTTCTGTCAGTGGTTGAGCTTGTGCCTTCAGTGGAAGTGCTTGTGAATTCGGTGGTTGTGCTTGTGCCTTCGGTGCTTGTGCTTGTCCCTTCGGTGCTTGTGATTGTTCCATCAGTGGTTACTGTTGTGCTATCAGTGGTTGAACTTGTGCCATCAGTCGAAGTGCTTGTCCCTTCGGTGCTTGTGCTAGTTCCATCAGTGGTTATTGTTGTGCTATCAGTGGTTGAACTTGTGCCATCAGTGGAAGTGCTTGTGAGTTCGGTGGTTGTGCTTGGGCCTTCGGTGCTTGTGCTAGTTCCATCAGTGGTTATTGTTGTGCTGTCAGTGGTTGAGCTTGTGCCTTCAGTGGAAGTGCTTTTGAATTCGGTGGTTGTGCTTGTTCCATCAGTGGTTAATGTTGTGCTGTCAGTAGTTGAGCTTGTGCCATCAGTCGAAGTGCTTGTGAGTTCGGTGGTTGTGCTTGTGCCTTCGGTGCTTGTGCTTGTTCCATCAGTGGTTATTGTTGTGCTATCAGTGGTTGAACTTGTGCCATCAGTCGAAGTGCTTGTGAGTTCGGTGGTTGGGCTTGTGCCTTCAGTGGAAGTGCTTGTTCCTTCGGTGCTTGTGCTTGTTCCATCAGTGGTTATTGTTGTGCTATCAGTGGTTGAACTTGTGCCATCAGTGGAAGTGCTTGTGAGTTCGGTGGTTGTGCTTGTGAGTTCGGTGCTTGTGATTGTTCCATCAGTGGTTACTGTTGTGCTGTCAGTGGTTGAGCTTGTGCCATCAGTCGAAGTGCTTGTGAATTCGGTGGTTGTGCTTGTGCCTTCGGTGCTTGTGCTTGTGCCATCAGTGGTTGAGCTTATGGCTTCAGTGGAAGTGCTTGTGCCTTCGGTGCTTGTGCTTGTTCCATCAGTGGTTATTGTTGTGCTGTCAGTGGTTGAGCTCGTGCCATCAGTGGTTGAGCTTGTGCCTTCAGTGGAAGTGCTTGTGCCTTCGGTGCTTGTGCTTGTTCCACCAGTGGTTATTGTTGTGCTATCAATGGTTGAACTTGTGCCATCAGTCGAAGTGCTTGTGAATTCGGTGGTTGTGCTTGTGCCTTCGGTGCTTTTGCTTGTTCCATCAGTGGTTATTGTTGTGCTATCAGTGGTTAAACTTGTGCCATCAGTCGAAGTGCTTGTGAGTTCGGTGGTTGAACTTGTGCCATCAGTGGAAGTGCTTGTCCCTTCGGTGCTTGTGATTGTTCCATCAGTGGTTATTGTTGTGCTGTCAGTGGTTGAACTTGTGCCATCAGTGGAAGTGCTTGTGAGTTCGGTGGTTGTGCTTGGGCCTTCGGTGCTTGTGATTGTTCCATCAGTGGTTAATGTTGTGCTGTCAGTGGTTGAACTTGTGCCATCAGTCGAAGTGCTTGTGAGTTCGGTGGTTGTGCTTGTGCCTTCGGTGCTTGTGCTTGTTCCATCAGTGGTTATTGTTGTGCTGTCAGTGGTTGAGCTTGTGCCATCAGTCGAAGTGCTTGTGAGGTCGGTGGTTGTGCTTGTGCCTTCGGTGCTTGTGCTTGTTCCATCAGTGGTTATTGTTGTGCTGTCAGTGGTTGAGCTTGTGCCATCAGTCGAAGTGCTTGTGAATTCGGTGGTTGTGCTTGTGCCTTCGGTGCTTGTGCTTGTTCCATCAGTGGTTATTGTTGTGCTGTCAGTGGGTGAGCTCGTGCCATCAGTGGTTGAGCTTGTTCCATCAGTCGAAGTGCTTGTGAATTCGGTGGTTGTGCTTGTGCCTTCGGTGCTTGTGATTGTTCCATCAGTGGTAATTGTTGTGCTATCAGTGGTTGAGCTTGTGCCATCAGTGGAAGTGCTTGTGAGTTCGGTGGTTGTGCTTGTGCCTTCGGTGCTTGTGCTTGTTCCATCAGTGGTTATTGTTGTGCTGTCAGTGGTTGAGCTTGTGCCATCAGTCGAAGTGCTTGTGAATTCGGTGGTTGTGCTTGTGAGTTCGGTGCTTGTGATTGTTCCATCAGTGGTTACTGTTGTGCTGTCAGTGGTTGAGCTTGTGCCATCAGTCGAAGTGCTTGTGAATTCGGTGGTTGTGCTTGTGCCTTCGGTGCTTGTGCTTGTTCCATCAGTGGTTATTATTGTGCTGTCAGTGGTTGAGCTTGTGCCATCAGTCGAAGTGCTTGTGAGTTCGGTGGTTGTGCTTGTGCCTTCGGTGCTTTTGCTTGTTCCATCAGTGGTTATTGTTGTGCTATCAGTGGTTAAACTTGTGCCATCAGTCGAAGTGCTTGTGAGTTCGGTGGTTGAACTTGTGCCATCAGTGGAAGTGCTTGTCCCTTCGGTGCTTGTGATTGTTCCATCAGTGGTTATTGTTGTGCTGTCAGTGGTTGAACTTGTGCCATCAGTGGAAGTGCTTGTGAGTTCGGTGGTTGTGCTTGGGCCTTCGGTGCTTGTGATTGTTCCATCAGTGGTTAATGTTGTGCTGTCAGTGGTTGAACTTGTGCCATCAGTCGAAGTGCTTGTGAGTTCGGTGGTTGTGCTTGTGCCTTCGGTGCTTGTGCTAGTTCCATCAGTGGTTATTGTTGTGCTATCAGTGGTTGAACTTGTGCCATCAGTGGAAGTGCTTGTGAGTTCGGTGGTTGTGCTTGGGCCTTCGGTGCTTGTGCTAGTTCCATCAGTGGTTATTGTTGTGCTGTCAGTGGTTGAGCTTGTGCCTTCAGTGGAAGTGCTTTTGAATTCGGTGGTTGTGCTTGTTCCATCAGTGGTTAATGTTGTGCTGTCAGTAGTTGAGCTTGTGCCATCAGTCGAAGTGCTTGTGAGTTCGGTGGTTGTGCTTGTGCTTTCGGTGCTTGTGCTTGTTCCATCAGTGGTTATTGTTGTGCTATCAGTGGTTGAACTTGTGCCATCAGTCGAAGTGCTTGTGAGTTCGGTGGTTGGGCTTGTGCCTTCAGTGGAAGTGCTTTTGAATTCGGTGCTTGTGCTTGTTACATCAGTGGTTATTGTTGTGCTATCAGTGGTTGAACTTGTGCCATCAGTGGAAGTGCTTGTGAGTTCGGTGGTTGTGCTTGTGAGTTCGGTGCTTGTGATTGTTCCATCAGTGGTTACTGTTGTGCTGTCAGTGGTTGAGCTTGTGCCATCAGTCGAAGTGCTTGTGAATTCGGTGGTTGTGCTTGTGCCTTCGGTGCTTGTGCTTGTTCCATCAGTGGTTATTGTTGTGCTGTCAGTGGTTGAGCTTGTGTTATCAGTCGAAGTGCTTGTGAATTCGGTGGTTGTGCTTGTGCCTTCGGTGCTTGTGCTTGTTCCATCAGTGGTTATTGTTGTGCTGTCAGTGGTTGAGCTTGTGCCTTGTGTGGAAGTGCTTGTGAATTCGGTGGTTGTGCTTGTGCCTTCAGTGCTTGTGCTTGTCCCTTCGGTGCTTGTGATTGTTCCATCAGTGGTTTTTGTTGTGCTATCAGTGGTTAAACTTGTGCCATCAATCGAAGTGCTTGTGAGTTCGGTGGTTGAACTTGTGCCATCAGTGGAAGTGCTTGTGAATTCGGTGGTTGTGCTTGTGCCTTCGGTGCTTGTGCTTGTTCCATCAGTGGTTGAGCTTATGGCTTCAGTGGAAGTGCTTGTCCCTTCGGTGCTTGTGCTTGTTCCATCAGTGGTTATTGTTGTGCTATCAGTGGTTAAACTTGTGCCATCAGTCGAAGTGCTTGTGAGTTCGGTGGTTGAACTTGTGCCATCAGTGGAAGTGCTTGTCCCTTCGGTGCTTGTGCTTGTTCCATCAGTGGTTATTGTTGTGCTATCAGTGGTTGAACTTGTACCATCAGTCGAAGTGCTTGTGAGTTCGGTGGTTGAGCTTGTGCCTTCGGTGCTTGTGCTTGTTCCATCAGTGGTTATTGTTGTGCTATCAGTGGTTAAACTTGTGCCATCAGTCGAAGTGCTTGTGAGTTCGGTGGTTGAACTTGTGCCATCAGTGGAAGTGCTTGTCCCTTCGGTGCTTGTGCTTGTTCCATCAGTGGTTATTGTTGTGCTATCAGTGGTTGAGCTTGTAACATCAGTCGAAGTGCTTGTGAGTTCGGTGGTTGAGCTTGTGCCTTCAGTGGAAGTGCTTGTCCCTTCGGTGCTTGTGCTTGTTCCATCAGTGGTTATTGTTGTGCTATCAGTGGTTGAACTTGTGCCATCAGTGGAAGTGCTTGTGAGTTCGGTGGTTGTGCTTGTGAGTTCGGTGCTTGTGATTGTTCCATCAGTGGTTACTGTTGTGCTGTCAGTGGTTGAGCTTGTGCCATCAGTCGAAGTGCTTGTGAGTTTGGTGGTTGTGCTTGTGCCTTCGGTGCTTGTGCTTGTTCCATCAGTGGTTACTGTTGTGCTGTCAGTGGTTGAGCTTGTGCCATCAGTCGAAGTGCTTGTGAGTTTGGTGGTTGTGCTTGTGCCTTCGGTGCTTGTGCTTGTTCCATCAGTGGTTATTGTTGTGCTATCAGTGGTTAAACTTGTGCCATCAGTCGAAGTGCTTGTGAGTTCGGTGGTTGAACTTGTGCCATCAGTGGAAGTGCTTGTCCCTTCGGTGCTTGTGCTTGTTCCATCAGTGGTTATTGTTGTGCTATCAGTGGTTGAGCTTGTAACATCAGTCGAAGTGCTTGTGAGTTCGGTGGTTGAGCTTGTGCCTTCAGTGGAAGTGCTTGTCCCTTCGGTGCTTGTGCTTGTTCCATCAGTGGTTATTGTTGTGCTATCAGTGGTTGAACTTGTGCCATCAGTGGAAGTGCTTGTGAGTTCGGTGGTTGTGCTTGTGAGTTCGGTGCTTGTGATTGTTCCATCAGTGGTTACTGTTGTGCTGTCAGTGGTTGAGCTTGTGCCATCAGTCGAAGTGCTTGTGAATTCGGTGGTTGTGCTTGTGCCTTCGGTGCTTGTGCTTGTTCCATCAGTGGTTATTGTTGTGCTATCGGTGGTTGAACTTGTGCCATCAGTGGAAGTGCTTGTGAGTTCGGTGGTTGTGCTTGTGAGTTCGGTGCTTGTGATTGTTCCATCAGTGGTTACTGTTGTGCTGTCAGTGGTTGAGCTTGTGCCATCAGTCGAAGTGCTTGTGAATTCGGTGGTTGTGCTTGTGCCTTCGGTGCTTGTGCTTGTTCCATCAGTGGTTGAGCTTATGGCTTCAGTGGAAGTGCTTGTGCCTTCGGTGGTTGTGCTTGTGAATTCGGTGGTTGTGCTTGTGCCTTCGGTGCTTGTGCTTGTGCCATCAGTGGTTGAGCTTATGGCTTCAGTGGAAGTTCTTGTGCCTTCGGTGCTTGTGCTTGTTCCATCAGTGGTTATTGTTGTGCTGTCAGTGGTTGAGCTTGTGCCTTCAGTGGAAGTGCTTGTGAATTCGGTGGTTGTGCTTGTGCCTTCAGTGCTTGTGCTTGTCCCTTCGGTGCTTGTGATTGTTCCATCAGTGGTTACTGTTGTGCTATCAGTGGTTGAACTTGTGCCATCAGTCGAAGTGCTTGTGAGTTCGGTGGTTGAGCTTGTGCCTTCAGTGGAAGTGCTTGTCCCTTCGGTGCTTGTGCTTGTTCCATCAGTGGTTATTGTTGTGCTATCAGTGGTTGAACTTGTGCCATCAGTGGAAGTGCTTGTGAGTTCGGTGGTTGTGCTTGTGAGTTCGGTGCTTGTGATTGTTCCATCAGTGGTTACTGTTGTGCTGTCAGTGGTTGAGCTTGTGCCATCAGTCGAAGTGCTTTCGAATTCGGTGGTTGTGCTTGTGCCTTCGGTGCTTGTGCTTGTTCCATCAGTGGTTATTGTTGTGCTATCAGTGGTTAAACTTGTGCCATCAGTCGAAGTGCTTGTGAGTTCGGTGGTTGTGCTTGTGAGTTCGGTGCTTGTGATTGTTCCATCAGTGGTTACTGTTGTGCTGTCAGTGGTTGAGCTTGTGCCATCAGTCGAAGTGCTTGTGAATTCGGTGGTTGTGTTTGTGCCTTCGGTGCTTGTGCTTGTTCCATCAGTGGTTATTGTTGTGCTGTCAGTGGTTGAGCTTGTGCCATCAGTCGAAGTGCTTGTGAGTTCGGTGGTTGTGCTTGTGAGTTCGGTGCTTGTGATTGTTCCATCAGTGGTTACTGTTGTGCTGTCAGTGGTTGAGCTTGTGCCATCAGTCGAAGTGCTTGTGAATTCGGTGGTTGTGCTTGGGCCTTCGGTGCTTGTGCTAGTTCCATCAGTGGTTACTGTTGTGCTGTCAGTGGTTGAGCTTGTGCCATCAGTCGAAGTGCTTGTGAGTTCGGTGGTTGTGCTTGTGAGTTCGGTGCTTGTGATTGTTCCATCAGTGGTTACTGTTGTGCTATCAGTGTTTGAACTTGTGCCATCAGTGGAAGTGCCTGTGAGTTCGGTGGTTGTGCTTGTGAGTTCGGTGCTTGTGATTGTTCCATCAGTGGTTACTGTTGTGCTGTCAGTGGTTGAGCTTCTGCCATCAGTCGAAGTGCTTGTGAATTCGGTGGTTGTGCTTGGGTCTTCGGTGCTTGTGCTTGATCCATCAGTGGTTACTGTTGTGCTATCAGTGGTTGAGCTTGTGCCATCAGTGGTTGAGCTTATGCCTTCAGTGGAAGTGCTTGTGCCTTCGGTGCTTGTGCTTGTTTCATCAGTGGTTATTGTTGTGCTTTCAGTGGTTGAACTTGTGCCATTAGTCGAAGTGCTTGTGAGTTCGGTGGTTGTGCTTGTACTTTCGGTGCTTGTGATTGTTTCACCTGTAGTTATTGTTGTGCTGTCAGTGGTTGAGCTTGTGCTATTAGTGGTTGAGCTTGTGCCTTCAGTGGAAGTGCTTGTGCCATCGGTGCTTGTGCTTGTTTTATCAGTGGTTATTGTTGTGCCATCAGTGTTTGAGCTTGTGCCTTCAGTGGAAGTGCTTGTGCCTTCGGTGCTTATGCTTGTTCCATCAATGTTTATTGTTGTGCTATCAGTGGTTGAGCTTGTGCCATCAGTGGAAGTGCTTGTGCTTTCGGTGGTTGTGCTTGTGCTAGTCGTGTTCTTCGTTACAGTACTTGCACTGGTTGGACGTCTTGTACTTGTTATTGTTGTTGGGAAAGGTGTGGTTGTATTTGGTTTTCTTGAGGGACAAGTTGTTACGTATGTTGAGTTAACTTTTCGACATCCCTGACATACGAAACATTGTAGTGCGTTAGCTACAAATAATTTAAAATGTTAATTGAATATTTGATCATAATATCTTTTCAATCTGTGGATTTTGTTTCATTTAAATTTTATTATAACGATTTCAAGTCGGCTTCTTGTGTGAGGTGAGATCGCAATAACTTGTAAGTGTGCTGATTTAGTGTGCTGGTTTTTCACTCGGTAGTGAAGTCGTTATATCCGCATGCACACACACACTCGTATTTATAATAGAAACAGACAGAGAGAGAGGAAATGTGAATTTTAAAAAGCAAAATTTTTCGCAGCCGCCATCTTGGATTTCTATTTGACATTTTAGTTACTACGTGACAATTTCTACTAGTGATTTGGGGCTAAAAAACGGTAGTATCGAGACTAATAACGTCACGTCATCATGGACGCGATAGTAGCGGACGGTTGAACTGTAGTAGAAAGTTGTTGGAATTTCATACAATTTTTGAACATCAAGCAATGTAACTACTGCTTGATGTTCAAAAAATGTATGAAATTTGATGTATAATACTTTTCTTGATTAAGTGAAAACAATACATGCGTATTGCCTGCCGGCAATAACTAATCAATAAATCATTGTTTATTACAATTTTTACAAGTACACCAATCATATTAACTGGGTTTTAATCGTTATGTATGCTGAGTCATTGAACTTATCATTTATATAGGCATTTCGACAGACACACTCGACTATAAAACACACATGTGTGCTGCAGTCAATTCATTAAACCTTCTAAGAATGGTCCCTCTTCCAGCTACCCAAGCCCGCTAGTTTAAAAGAGGTATATAATTGCAGGAGCCTACCCATTAATGTAAATGTACTTAGAACAGTTATAAGAAATCAGATAACTTCCTACTGCTACTGATCTCAAGTGGGCTGTGAGGTTGTACTCAGATAGGAAAACACCTACGTATGCTTGCTTCCTCGACTTCTCCAAGACTTTTGACCTGGTCGCATACAGTATCCTCTAGAGGAAGCTAGAAGAAGCTGGAGTTCCTCCAGAGTTGATAAGCACTTTTAAATGCTAATATGGAGTTCAGATCAATCAGGTACACTGGTGCAAGGCTTTTTCAGAGCCATATAGGTTGTATTGCGGGTGCGTATAGGTTGCAGGGGGTTGACTTCGCCCAAGCTCTTCAATCTACATGTCAATGAGCTGATCGAGGCACTCAGCAGCGAGCGTACCTGTTGCTACATGGACTTAGTTTGTGTTCTCAACATTCGTCACGCCGATGATAAAGCACTGCTCAGCGCTTCGGTGTATTGTATTAGGAGGTTGGTGACGATCTGTGAAGTGTATGCCTTGGAACATGGATTGGGCTACAACGTCATTAATAGTGAAGTCATATTCTTTGGTGTCAGTGTCATACTTCAGACATCATCCAAAAAGAACTGTCGACGTGTATCACACACCTTGAACAACAAAAAAAAAAAGGAAACTTACCCCTGAATACTGCACAAAACGTAACAAGCACTAGAACGAACAAAGTCTTCCCCATTTGTACCTTTGTTAACTAATTTGTAATCAGTCCTTCACTGTTTTTTTATATTTTTCTTTATTATGAATAAATCGGCAATGGTTTGGCTTTCTCGCGTTTCTATTACATGTAGGATAACTGTTTTCGTCCCCAATAAATAAAATTGTTGTTAATGATATGAGCACTACTGATAAAATGACGATCTTTGTGTTCCGATTACTTGTAATGCACGTCATTATTACGAATAATAGATTTTCATATTTATAAATTATACAGTATGTTGTATCCAATCAGATTTGTCATGTACTTATATAGTAGAGTACCCGCTCCTCCACCCCCCTCTGCACGTACTGAGGACTGTCAACTAGGTGGAGCCAGTATGAGTCCGCCAAAAAAGAAACATAAGGGACTACTCACACTTATTCAGTTCTGTTCAGCTTTTATGGAGTCCGTTCAGCTTTCCGCGACTGAAGGATGCGTACGCATCTCATACAAAATCATTGTTTTCTATGGACAAAAGCTGAACAGAGCTGAATAAGTGTAAGTAGTCCCTAAATAAATAACTTTTCACCATTTCCAGGGCAGTAGGTATCCATGGAGAATTCGCTCTTATAAAAGAAGATTCTTCTCCGTGTCCTGAGAAGTTAGAGATTTATTAGGAATAGCTGCGCCCCGCAGTTTCACCCGCATAAGTCTCGATCCCGTAGGAATATCGAGATAAAAAGTATCCTATGTCCTAATCCAGGTCATTGTCTACCCATGTGCCAATTTTAGCGAAAAACGGAGAAATAGCCAAATCTAAAAACTATATTTTCAGCATTAGTATCGCTCCCACACTTAGTAGAAATAACTTTTTTTTTTCAAAATTGTCTATAGAAGACTAGGATCCCTCCGTGCCTCGGAAAGCACGTTAAGCCGTTGGTCCTGCATCGGGTTGGACTGGAAGCCGACCCCAACATGGTTGTAAAAGGCTAGGCAGATGATGATGTTGATCTATAGAAGATTAGACCGCCTCGTTGGTCTGGTGGACGCAAGCACTAGTGCTGAGCACCTTCTTCTAAGCGTGTCGATAGTAATCTAAATGGACTCGGCCCAGATTTCGGCTACTTGTTTGGCGCCATCACCAACGTCCATCAGTTCCTGTAACGTGCAGCTGACAGGACACACAGGACATGATATTAAGTGTCCCATCGTTTTTTTGACAGTTCAAAAGTGCCTGTACATGGTTTAATTTAAATAAATGCTTTGAGATGAGTTTGAGTTTTGTGGAACAGCACCACATTTACACTCCAAGGCAGAGTCGTCTATGAATATGCACCTGGACAGATTTTCCTTGCTTCGGCCAACCTGGTCACTGCTGAACATGAGGTCTTGGGTTCGATTACCAGGTCGGGCAAAGGATTATTGAGTTTAGCCATCAGGAATTTCTCAATAGCAGCCTGGATTCTGGATTTATGGCCGTTTGATGGCAATAAGCTCGCCCCCTATTACATGGGTCCTAAACATAACTGGCGAAATGTGAGGTACACACTGCCTTACCTTTCGGGGATTGCGGACGTGATGTTATGTTACGTGTAGGCTGAATTTTTCCAAGAATCCAATAGTTATTACAGTTATCTGTTATCGTACTCTGATTCTAGCTGCATGTACAATACGGCCGATGCATCATGGCTTGTGCAATGTAGGTATGTTTAGACAACAAAAATTTAATTGCTGGCTTCTTTAAACACCATGTGTGCAATAAATTTCTCGAGTCTAACACTCGAAAATTTATCTTCGAGTACACTGATACGTACGTAACACACTATTCTTCTACCTAGTAACATTATGTTGATAAAAATAAAAACCCTTCTTCACAAATAAACAGGATAAGGAAAACCTAAGTAAAGGTTTACACCTTGATGCTCGTATTCAACTCCACTAGGCGACATCTAAATAAAAGCGCACAGTGTGATTATCAACCCACGGCTTAGCGCCGAGGGTTGAAATTCTGACAGCGCAATAATATTAAGGCAATAATTAAGGTGACACTAAGTGTTACTGAAAACAGTAATTAGAGGTGTAGCGGCATGTACACCGTCTTCTATAGACTGTACTACGGAGAGTGTGCGCAGGAGCTCCACGACCTGATCCCACCATCGCCCTTTTACCTCCGGACAACCAGACGTACTGCAGCGTACCATCCGCACTTGGTTGATATCCCGATGAGTCGTACTCGGTGCTTCTCCTCCACTTTTATTATGCGCACAGCCAAGGTCTGGAACTCTCTGCCGGCATCTGTGTTCCCTCCCACATTTAACCCGTCTGCCTTCAAATCAAGAGTGAACAGGCATCTTCTGGGCACGCTCGTTCCATCATAGACCTCATCTATCGCTTTCCATCAGGCGTGATCAGGGTCAAGAGTGCGCCCATTTAGTAATAAAAAAAAAAACCGCCACATGAGAATTACGCCTGAAATTGACGTCACGCAAAATCTTGCAACGCGTAATAAAAGTTTACCGCGCAACTAGCATATCGTCGTTGTCAAACAAAAATCTGCTATGTGCCGTTTTTTGAGATTTCAAGATTTTGACAAAAATTTATTGATTGATTGATGTTTGATTTTCGTCAAAATCTTGAAATCTCAAAAAACGGCACATAGCAGATTTTGGTTTGACAACGACGATATAGTAACGTCCCGAGATCAATCGTCAAACTGTTTCCCACGAGACACGAAACCCGTCTGGTCGGAGGATCCTCCCCTTTCTATGGAGAATGAGTGAAATTTACACCCTGTTTTATACTCGTGAAAGGAGAAACTGACTGACTGACATATTAACGCACAGCTGAAACTACTGGGACTAGGAATGTGAAATTTTGCACTCAGCTTCCTTTTTAGGGTTCCGTAGCCAAATGGCAAAAAACGGAACCCTTATGGATTCGTCATGTCTGTCTGTCTGTATGTCTGTCACAGCCACTTTTTTTCCGAAACTATAAGAACTATACTGTTGAAACTTGGTAAGTAGATGTATTCTGTGAACCGCAGTAAGATTTTCACACAAAAATAGAAAAAAAAACAATAAATTTTGGGGTTCCCCATACTTACAACTGAAACTCCAAAAATTTTTTTTCATCAAACCTATACGTGTGGGGTATCTATGGATAGGTCTTCAAAAATGATATTGAGGTTTCTAATATCATTTTTTTCTGAACTGAATAGTTTGCGCGAGAGACACTTCCAAAGTTGTAAAATGTGTCCCCCCCCCCTCTAACTTCTAAAATAAGAGAATGATAAAATTAAAAAAATATATATAATGTACATTACCATGTAAACTTCCACCGAAAATTGGTTTGAACGAGATCTAGTAAGTAGTTTTTTTTTTAATACGTCATAAATCGAAAACTGCAATTTACCTTTCACAAAGTTACAACGAACTACAAGAACTTTTATATTATGTTACTTGCTGCTACGGAACCCTTCATGGGCGAGTCCGACTCGCACGTAGGGGAGCATTAAGAAGGGGTTTTTGGAAATTCAACCTTTAAAGGGGGTGTGAAAAGGGGGATTTTGTTTGTATGAAAAATTTTATTCCTTGAGTTTATAAACTTGAAACTTGGCACGAATACTTATCTAAGTAAATTAAGAAGGATGGCATTTTTTTTCCTAAACTACCCCCTAAAGGGGGATTGGGGTGTGTCAAAATTTGTATGGAAGAATTTTAACGCGCAGTCCGATTAACTCGAAACTCAGTATATACTTAAGACTAAAAATAAAGAATAACGTGTATCAGGGTTTTTCGAAAATGTATTCCTACCTGCGTGAAAAGGGGTAGTTAATTTTACAGGGGAGGATCTTACTGCGTGGCTTGATTAGCTCAAAAATTGGTTTAAAAAAAGACGGGTTGCACTCCGGGAGTGCCGGCAGAAGTGAAAACTTGAATATTAACGTTGAAATAAATCAATTATTAATTGAATTAATATTAACTCATTTTTTTCACTATTTCTGCGTCACTTTTTTCATTAATAGATGCACTTTGTTCTATTTCCATATTTTAAACACTATACGAGTATACACGAATTTTACAAATACACAGCAGTGTAGGTACTACACAGACGGTCGAGCCATCAGCTGTCCATCCATCCATCCATACACCCACACCCACACACACACCCACACACACCCATACACACGCCCACACCCACACCCACACACCCACACCCACACCCACACCCATACCCACACCCACACCCACATCCATACCCACACCCACACCCATACCCACACTCACACCCAAACCCACACCCACACACGCCCCCACACCCACACACACACCCCACACCCACACCAGTAGGTAATAATTGGGGTTTCCAGATCAAAGAAGATCTGGAAACCCGCAATTATAAGATCTGGAAACCCGCAATTTTCCCCTCATTCATCATTTCATTCATTCAGCACATTAGAAAGATCTGGAAAGCCGCTATTTTCACCAATTTTATATTATTCACTATTTAATTGAAAATAACTTTGAAACTGATTTAAATAAAAGGAATTTCATCTTCCGGTAGAATCTGGTAGCATATAACGTCTTCTGAATCAGGTATCACTAATTCACGCATTGTGCTCCTCATTGACGATGTGCCGGTGACCCGACACTTTGCTGAACCCGCTTTCAATTTTTCAGGACCAATCTGCATATCGTTAACTCGGGAGAATATTAGCTTTCTATTACCGCTTTTAAAGACAAGTTTTTGAATGTTTTCCGAATATGCATCATGCATGTTTTGACAGAATAAATCTTCTTGTGTTGTTTCTCTGACTTGAGGTTTTGATGAATCTGCGCTCGATTTTTTATGAGCGGGCTGCATATCACGGACAATTATAGCCTCACCATTAGCGTTCTGAATAATAATTTTACAAATGCCTTCAGAAGTATATTTTACTGAATCTTGCATTGTAGCTAATATAATTTATTTTTAAATTTGTTTAATTTAGTCTGTGATCCAACCTTTTAACTACAATTTCAGGAATCGAATGTCGCATACTCACTTCCTAGTTCTTGATACGGTTAATTATAAATGTATAATGACATCGCACAGGTGTTACCGGCAATTTATAACGATTAACATTGGGGGATTAGTAGGGATAGGAAACAGTTACCTATTACTAATTGTGAAAAATTAAACAAGTAAGTATTTATTTCAAAAATTTATTATCTATACACCATTTATTTAAACATATTACATTTTTTAAAGCACATATTGTATCATGATAAATACAACTATACACATCATGAGAATGTTCATATTTATTGTACAAGCTTAATAAATTAGGACAACCTTCATCTTCTAAATTATGAATATTATTATTATTTAAAATTTTTCTTAACCACAACACTTTTTCTAAACCTTTGGTATAAACACTTTTATTTCTTAAAATATCTACAATCAAATTCTGATGATTTGAATAAGGCACAAATCCGTCTTTCCAGTATATCTTTCTATTACGTTCAATCCAACTGACTTGCCGTTTTTCTAATTTCGTCAAATCGTAAAATGGAAATGGTGGCTTAATTAAAAATACGTGAATTTTTTTATTCCATAATACAGCAATTTCTTTAATGATAAATTCATTTGTTTCTGTTTTAAAACCTTGAACATCTACAATGGCAATCATGTTAACCTGCGCACAATGTTGCTGAGAGGTTTGTATTCCACAAGTCGATCGTTTATAATCAAACAATATGCAGTTGTTTTATCTGGTATTGCTGTAGAACATTCAATCTCCAACCTCACGTCCACTGGACCTGTTTTTAGGCTATCGTTTTGTCTTGAGCAGTCCAAGATAAAGAGAGGGGCTTTTTCTTTGAACTCCTTTAGGTCAAGCAACGGGTCTACTGGACAGTTGTAATACGACTGACGAAATTTCACAAACATTTCATATAATATACTATATTTGTTCTCAGAAAACTTTAAACCTAAAGGTTCGTAGGGATAATATTGTGAATTCAAAAAGAGCGTAACGTTTGTTACTTCACAATGATCGAATACTGAACTGTCTCTAGTTTGATTATTTTTTCGATTAGTTTGTAAACAAAAAATTACATATCGGGGTTTTTCTAATTGTGAAGCAGTTTTAACTGACCAAGAATGCTTTGTGGTTTGGGGTAGTAACGGATACTCATATAAATCCCAGTTTCTAAACGCTATCTGAATAGGTTTATCTCTTTCTAAATGTTTTAAAAGTGTCAGTCGTTCTCGGTCTGATACTTTTATGTGTGGCACCCTCCACTGAACTCTCTCTATGTCTATTTGAAAATGAGCAATATCATCAGTAAGGATAACGCTATTTAAGTTAGTGTTACTTCTGTTCAATACAAGTTCATGTTTGCAATTTATCACTATCTTATTGTAATCCTCTGCAAACCCTAAAACTTTATTTAATGGTATCACAGCACTAAAATTTCCATCACTTTGAAATCCCTGCAAACTCCAACCCCATAGGGCAGCAACTTTATTTTCTGCTTCATTTAATGAGATGTATGATTTTATTGTTGACGTTATTCCAGAATTTTTTATACGGTCTATTTCAATACCATTCATTTCGTATCTGATGTCTTGAAACAAAGACATAACAGGGTTATTAGTGAACGTAACAGTTTTCTTGATTGGTTTCCCATCTTTCCCGAAAAACTTCGCTTGTCCTTCGACGTAAATTGAACTGGCTGATGGTAGGACGTATATGTCTTGCTGGTGGATGGGAATTCTGATTTCATCGTTTTCTCTAAAGCTGCTATTGTAGGGATTGTATGAATGGACTTCGTAACTTTCGATCGAAGTGTCGAAGTGCGGTAATTCAGTAATCTGTAGTATATTCATACTTTAAACCCTAGGGCCTTAAGAAAATCTTTATTTACTTTAGTCAATTTCTTAACTGTTTTCTTACGTCTTTGCACCTTAGCAATCGCAGAAGAACTAATATGTTTTTCAATCGCTGGGGTATTTTTATAATAAACTATCATTTTGTTTTTCTTAAATGAAGACGTAACTGAACTTGTTCCTCCCCAAAGTTAATACAGTGACCAAATTGATCTACAATCTTAACAGATACCTGTGAAATTATATTTTTGTTTACTGGAAAGTAAATAACATTTTGTGGTATTTCAATGCACTGATGACCTGGAGTAGTATCAGACACAAATTCATGAATAAAATGAGTTGGTAATCCGTTGCAGTACGAACCGTGAACAAGATCACATTCGATTCTGATTACAGACAGACCTCTGTTAGTAACGGGGATACTTGGTCTTGATTTTAATACTGAAAAGTATATCAAACCGCACTCGTATTGATCTGCCAACTGCAGTGGTGGTTGAAAGTATGAAACCAGTTCCGATTTATTTCCAGAGATGGTAACCGTAGCAGACATGCTTCTATACTGGCCTTTTTCGGAAGATCCTGTTTATTATATTCCTTCACTACACCAAAAATTCTTCAAAAAGTTTAAACATAGATGTCCACAATTAAAAGGGTGATCACGCTGAATATTATCATAATTATAGTGAATTTTGGACCCCAAGTATTTTATAAATTCTTTTGGAGGCTTAAGATTGCCGTAACTATCAAAATACTCGATATAATCGTTGTATTTGGCATAGGCTACCCAATGAGAACCAGGATTTTTAGAGCTATCCAAATTTATAACTCCACATTCTTTTTTAAAAGGGTGTTTAGGGAGCTTATCTCTCATAAAGACACCTCTGAAATAGGGAATGTTATTTCCATACTTCAAAATGTCTAAATTAGTCAAGGCTCGTTTGGGTAGCCGATATCTTAGTTTTTTTCTTTTGATACAAAAATTCCGAGCCCATCTTTATGTGGTTTAAGGTGTAGTCCTTTTCCGATACAGAGAGCTTCCATCTTTTCATTGTGTCTCTTCGATTCAGTCCATAACTTTTTAGCCATCTTGAATTCATTAATGGTTTTAGCAATACCAGCTGCACCCCCTGCTAAAGCCCCTACCGCTGATAATCCCGCAAAAATCGGAATCAAAGGCAATACTCCACCAGTTTTTGGTATAGGAATAACACGAGGAAGTTTAATGGATGTATCATCAGCTAATTCTCTGGCAGCGGCCATTGCTAATTTTATTGCCACTTTCTTGCATTTTGGTTTTAATTTTTTAATATGTCTCTTCGTTTTGCTAATAACATTTTTAAATTTGTTTTTTAATCCTTTTCCAGGTTTAATTTTAGGAGAACACTTTTTGCTATCTTGTTTTAGGCCAAAACCAGTTTTAATTTTTGTTGACATAGCGCTGGTTACTAAGCGCGCTGCTAGTTTTTCCCCTACACTAGCATCTGAGGCAAGTGCTCGCTCTTTAGCCATATTTAACAAAACTAAATCTGCCTTGTGGCGATCTTTTAAGTTTGAAGACTTATGATAGGCAATGTCGTGTTGTTTGCAATATTCGTCTAATTTATTAACACCTTTATCTCCACGTGTAAGTCTTTTAATTAATTTAGTGCCAGGCCCACAATAATTGTATCCTGGTAAATGTAATTCAAATGGTAAATGATTTATAATCCAATTGAGAAGACTACTCTCTTCAATACACATCATAAGACTGATCCATTTTGGACAGAATACTTAATAAATATTCGATTTATCAATCCAACTGTTTTCAGAAGAAGGCAAACCTAACCATTTTACTAAAACTCTATCTCCTTTTCTTTTAAGAACTTTCTCAACAAGATATAAATTAGGATTTTTCGTCTTTTGAAGCTCTTGTACATAAAATGCACCTAAAATGGGTTGACCTCTGATTGTATCTTCTATTAAATAGGTGATAGGATTTGTATTTTGTATCATTCGAATTTTAAATATTTCTGTAGACCAGTTGGGAGTGTAACCTTTTTCAAATGTTCCTTTGTACTTACTGATACGCACATAATCACCAATTTTATATTTTCTTCTAATATTATGATTTTTCACCAACCTTGAATACCTTTCTAATATATGTTTTTTATTAATGTTATCCACATTAGCGGGAACTTCATCAATTGTCCGATGATAAGTGTGATTGTATTTGTTAATAACATTATTAAGCGTGTTGTCTATCCAATTGTAGCTGCCTCTTAAACTAAATTCCTTATAGACTTTCGATTTCAATGTCCTGATAAATCGCTCAACTATTGAAGCCTTTTTTGTTGAGAACGTTGAATAATGATTAATGTGATAAGTTTCCATAAGCTTTTGAAATTCATTATTGTAAAATTCTGTTCCTTTATCCGTTTGTAGATTTTTAGGAACACGCCCCTTATTCAATAATTTCTTAAAAGAGTTACATACATCATCTTTGGTTTTACTTTTTAGAGGAAAAGTCCAAGCATATTTTGAGAATGTGTCAATAACAGCAAGAATAAATCTGTAATTTTTATTTTGCTTTGAAATTGATTGCATATCGATTAAGTCTGCTTGCCACAGGTCATCTATATCTTTCATGATAACACATCTACGTGGAAAGTTCAACCTCGCATTTTTATGAATTTCGTTAACCACGTCGGTTTTGCTCATGTTTACAATTCAGTACGTTTGTTTTGAATCCGTCTACAATACTGAATGAAAATTTTATGGTGCTGAGTATTTATTCTTTAATTATGCCAGCTTCTTTCAATTCTTCAACGATCGACAAAATTTCATTATCATGATTTGTGTTGCCAGCATCTCTGGAAGCAAGTAATAGTTTCAATCTCTCAACGAGTTCGTTAGGGTCATCCCAATATACCAAGTCAGTGTTATTTTTGTATTTTTTTAGAGTTGGTAAGCTTCCTCCAGTGTGAAAATTTTCATTTACTGATTCAGAAAATAATGGTTTGATTACGTCACGATATTTTATTCCCTTATCACCTCTTATTTGCCCTCCAGGATTAAAATCTCTCTTATGAGCATTTGTATAATGCAGCATTTCTTTGTAGACAAGTCTATCTTTGCTCGATATTAATTTTAAATCAGGTTTTCTTCGAAGTAATAGTTCCTTCAAGCCGGGGGTAAAATTATAGGATTTGTCACCAACTTTAATTAAAATGACACTGTCGTCATTCAAACTATCGATTTTAGAAAATGAGACTATAGAATTGCCCATTAGCAATGTTTTATTTACACTTCTTATTCCAAACGGTATATTTACACCGTCATAAATATCATGGATATCACGACCCTCTAGCGAAATTTCTAAATCATCCAGTATTTGTTTTGTAGGAGACTTTTTAAGTATTTGTGCAGACTTCACTTTTGGATCGTAGCAGTCTTCAAACTTTGTAGATGAACTAGTATCCATGTCATCCAATTCAAAGTCGTCAGAATTTGGGAGTGGTGTATTTTGTGAATGCTTTATTTTTTCCATTGATATTTTCGAATCGACTAGTGCGTTAAGGGGTTCCGTGACGGTTTTTAGCATTTTATCAAGTGACAAGTTCATAGAGTGTTCCTGGTTCTTCATTTGTTTTATTTTAGTCTTTATGGATTCCACAGACTTCATTAATTCTACTTTAATATTCTTTTCCATGTCGTATTGTGACAAGTGTATTCAGCCAAAGAAAATATACTACTAAGTTATATTTGTCTGTTATTGGTTTATATAATTACACATTATTTGCTTAAAATTTAAAAAAGCTATCTAAATTCTGTCTGTACCTTCCATTGCTTAAAGACGAGTCTTTGCAAATACTAACAAAGTTATATGGCTCTCTCCAAACTGTATTACAAATCTTCTTGAATTGATTCCAGGACATATCAGAACTAACATGCTCTTCATAAATATGTTTCAAGTTAACATCGTCTTGCTTAAATATTATGAGAAAGTTTGCATTATCACGCAGCAACTGTTTCGGAACTTTTGAGTATGTTTGACATAAATAAAAGCAATCAATATGTTTATGTCTACCCATAGAGAAGTAATTACGAATGTTTATTTGATTTTCACATGCCACATCATCGAAAATAAATACTGAATTAGTTAGTGCTTCATCTGGGGCTATGACTTCTTTATTATCAGTAAATTCATGAAACTTAACTTGATGCACTCTCTTTATAACTTCTCGTAAGAAGTTGTATTTTGGTTGAAAGTTAGTTTTCGAATACAGGTAAAGATTTTGAAATTTTAGACCATTCTCATGTAACAATAAACTAAGCACGACGTTTGTTTTTCCACAATTCGAGGGACCACATATAATACAACGAATCGTATTCGGTAACAGAATGCTATGCCTAATGTGGTTATCAGAGTCACCAAGATTTATATGATTAACATTAAGTGATGTGTGTTGTTTGATCAACTTCATTTTGACTATTAATTCAATTTCACCCAAACATAGATATATAAAGCATAAGTATAATAAAAAACAAATGATTTAGATTGGTTTAAAGTTGTCATGTCAAATGTAAAGCGAAATGTATACCTACTTAAAGTGCTTAACCATTTTATGTTTATGTCTGCTGTAAATAATAATTAATTAGTATGGTATTTATATTCGTGCTCAGTGATCATATAGATTATTAAAATGAAGAAGACTGTAAGGTCATAACAAGAAAAAAAAAACGTGCATCAGTTATAAATAATATTTTATTTCGGTATTACAAATATAAAAACAACAATCAACACTACCACTCACTAAATTAATAATGTATGGTATACTTATACTAATTATAAACAAAGGTTACAATAATATTACAATTTATTTACATAAACATTTTTGTATTTCTTTATTTTGACACCAATTAGTTCTCAAAATAAAGTTTCATAGTGACCCAAAGGTAAAGTTTCAATAAGGTTCGTGAGTATTTGTCTCATAACATCATTTCTATTCAATACTACTTTATGAATTTATTTAGAGTTACAGTACATGCTTGAGTGATTTAATTATATTCATTTTATATTTGAAATTGACATTATTTGTTAAAGCTTTACTATAGTGAGATAATTTTAATCTTGAAAAAAATTATTTTTAAAATATGGTTTCACAGTGACCCCATGGTAAAGTTTCTGTTTGGTTCGCAAGTATCTGCCTCTTATCATCATTTTTATTCAATACTACTTTATGAATTTGTTGAGAGTACAGTACATGATTGTTTGATTTAATTATATTTATTTTACATTTAAAACTTGTATCACTTGTTAAAGCTCTGTTGTAATGGCATAGTTTTAATCGATTAGTTACAGCTTTCGATATTCCTTTTGCTTTTGTAATGCAAGTTTTTAGGCTGTTTATGCAATAAAGCTTAGCTCTCAACCCTACAAATTCACTTATGATTTCACCTCCACATTCATCTTTAAATAGTCCTGGAATTTTTGCATTTACTCTCGGTATATTGTAGCAATTATTAGTCTCAAAATTACTTGTGTCGAATTGTCCAACTTCATTTTTTATGTCCTCATAAAAATCTTCAGTGCTGATAAAATAAAGAAGGCTGTCTGTGTCTGTATAACACAGCCTTGCCTGAGTTTTATATTTGTTTTTAATATAATTGTAGTGAAATTTATATAAATGTTGTTTGGCATATTCTAGGACTGAAAACCCGATATAGATAGGTCGGTCTAGAATAATTTTTTCAGGACTCAATTGAATAGCGACAAAATTTTCAGAAAAAATCTTAATACTTTTAAAATTTGGTTTCGCTATTAACTTTTCCGCACTGAGGTGCTTATTTGTTTTGTTATTATAATCGTCCCAATTGGTCACTAATTTTACATTAACCTGTTTGCGTCGATTTTCAATAGTTTTGCCAAATATAGCATTGTTAAGGAGTTTAAAAAAATCTTTTTCAAATACGGTTGTTGAAGCTTGGCGTAAGCTTGTGTTTAGGTCAATATATTTTTGTAAAAAGTTTTCCTGTCTAAAAGTTAAGATACGGTGAATTTTCTTCAAAATAAGTCCATTCAGTAAGCATTCTTTTAAGTGAACGTAGTGTATTACATAGTTGAATTTGTCATATAAATTAGCAATTAATTTAGGTGTTTTGCCTCCAGGAGGTTTGAACTTCTCTGCAGCAAACGGTAAATCACTGTGCTTATTATGTAAATTCTCGGGATAGGCTAAATCTACTTCTAAAATATATCCATATTCAGAATCATCCGAAATTGATAGTACGTTTATAGTATTTATTTCATCGATTGATAAAAAGCGGAATTCTGAAATAGGCATTTTTTTTGTCATCGCATAACCGTATAAATTATTACAGTCAAGATAAATTAAATATGTTGACCTTTGAGAAGCATCGTAACTTGGTAAATATTTATTATTTGCTTTAGCGTAGCGAAGAGAACATTGTGCCAAACCTCCACGAATGCCCTTCTCCAGGAACTCATATATTTCCACATCATTAATTAATTCTAATTTAATACCGGTATACAATAACATCGCATCCCAGCTTAAACTAGGTGCAGTAATATAGTAGGCCGGATCAAGCTGATAATGATGCAAACAAGTTTGTCTAAATTTTTCAAAAACGTCAGAAAGTAGTAACACGTCGGTTTTTAAATATAAATCTGTATATTCTCCAAGCGATTTTATATTAAATGTTTGCCATATATATTGAGCGTGATTATACTCATCATCGCTAATATGTACGCATGTCAAACTATTGTAAAAACAATATTTAGGTGGTAGTCGATTCTCATTATATTTTGAGATTGCATCCATGTAATCATAGGGGTATATTCCTTTTCGTCGTAGTAGTTTTAACTTATTACAATTAACATCTGAAAATTCTTTTGACAAATTAACAAAATCAGATTCAGACAAATTGTTGACTAATATGTTTAAGCTTGAATTAAGAAATTGAAATGAGTCTATAAACTTAACTTGAATAGGCCTTGAACTGTTCTTTCTGCGGAATAATTTCGTGATAGACATATATTTTTCTTTGGTTTTAGGTATAATTTTAAAAGCACCTTCATATTTTGCTAATTCTGTAATAAATAGGTGAGAATCATAACCAGCTAGGTTATGGAAAATAACAGGCACAAACGGGCAAACTCTAAACATTAAATTACAATGGGAGTGTGCGGCGCCTCGGTACTGAGATGTAATATGATCATGATCCATTACTTTGTCATCAAAGAGCAGATCGTTACAGATGTGACATTTTGTAGCATTTTTGTAATCGTTTTTTTGGTCTGTGGTTAAAGGGGCCACAGGCATTTTACTCGATAAGATGCTGTTAATGTTATCTACATCATTTAGTAAATATTTTATAAATACTTCCACACAGTCGGGCCCTCTATATGTTACATATTTATTTAGCTCCGAATTATGTGAACAGCAAATATAGTATCCAAAACATGAAGGTTCGTGAACCTTATATGTTCGGGTATTTTCAGTTTTACTTATGTTGCAGTTTAGCAAAATACTCTCAAAGTCTGCATAAATAACAAAATTAATTTTTTGTTTTCTTTCAAAGTTTTTAAACTGAAGAATGCTATTTTTTTCAGGTAATACTGTTAATATATTAGGACATGTAGTATGGGCACTATATTTTGTGGCACTCGAGAAAACTTGTAAACACGTCTCACATAGATACATTTTACCTTTATGTTTACTTATTTGACGTCTAACTAATCTGAACAGATTTTTTATTAAACAATAATGTCCACTGCCTTTTCGTTCAATATATAATAAATTTACATGGTGTGTCTTTCTTAAATTTGTCACATATAAGGGACCAGTGACTGCGTTTTTATCATCCAATCCATATACGTTTATACTTATAGTAGGATTTATCTTTTCGAAGTTTTTAATATCATTATACGATGGAGGAAATGATAGACCATTTATATTTAAGACTGATGAAAAAATTGGGTAGGAACTTGTTCTGCAAACATTACATTTTGCTGGATATAATGCTGCAACAACACACCACAAAAAACAATAGTTATCATGGTTTTTTATATTTAAGCAACTTCTCGTTTTTTGTATAACATGCGGCAAATCTATGTAAGTACCGCCTTTTAAAGGAGAATATTTGTTTATATTAATTTCCAGGTGACTTATACAGAAACAGGACCAACCAGATTCACGGTGTTGGAATTCTGAGAGTTTCCTCTCAAATGTGTTTATTGTATTCAAATAAAATTCATGTATATCAGTATTTTTGTATATAATGTTAAATTTTGTGTTAAATGACTTAAGCTGTTGCTCACCAGATTTTGGGAGAATAAAGTAAGCATAAAGCTCGAAGTTTAATTTAACACAATTATGTTTATTTAGACAAGCATTAATTATATTATGACTTGATGCTGATTATCCATTAGGAATTCCTCAGGTGTAAGGTACTCCATCGATGGATTCAGTTTGTAACTTATTATTCTCATTCTAAAAGCCGTAGCAATAATATCAATATTTTCATATTTGGTTTTTATTATGCAATTAGATTTGTGTAAATTCGTTCTCACATGATAGTGATATTCATTTTTCGGTATTTCAATATGACATTTTTCACAATTCATTATATCATTATAATTTGTTATTTTTCCAGGAATTGGTGAAACTGTAAGAAAACAAAACAATGAATTTTTAATTCTTGAATATATTTCTTTAATACATCATAATATAAACCTAAAAAAGACATTAAAACAGAATACTAGTACATAAAAATCATTTCGTAATATTGAGATAATGATTAAAATTAAATGTCGTAAATAAGCAAGTAACTCATGGTGAAAAAATAGTATTTATAGTAATTAGATATTTGTAATGGAATACTAATATTTTAGTAATAGTTGCTAACAAATGTTGGTGGACACTTTACAAATTCTTTTCTAGTTGCCATAATAAAATTAGTCAGGTGCTGCCATGCATCTGTGTTTTCAGATGTTTGGTTTTTCACAGTAACTATTGCTTGGCGCCATCTGTTAATTGGTTGAACGTTTTTAATTTCATCGCACCGGTACACTTTTAAATCTATATAGTGCGTACCGGGCTTATGCTCGTACGTCTGGCGCGAATGACCGTTAGCAAGGCGCCGAGTTAAATACGAAGTTAATTGTATTGGAGCTTTACCGGGAACAGCGACATCTTCTTTCTCGTCATCTTCACTGTCAGTCCCGAAGAGGTCGTAAGCTGTAGCCTTCTTTGGTGGTATTGGCTTGAAGTACGGCTTCTTCGGAGCTGACCGCGACGTACTCGGGGCCGGACTTGCTCTCGATGGCGAATGTGATGCAGTCCGCGCTGCCGCCTCCGGCTCCTTCGTTTGAGTTGGCACCTGCTTCCTTTTCTTCGTCTTTTTCGCGACTGGAGGTTGCACTTCGTCGTCAGACGGGAAGAGAGTCTCTGCGTTCTCTAGCGACCTGAAATAATATAAAATTAATTTATTAATTATGCTATTTAATCAATTCATAAGCAGGATTCGAACCTGGAATCCTGGCTTTCCGTGCCAATACACTAGAATAGTGTATACATATGATACATTATTAGAATGAATATTAGAATAATTACATAGAATAGTGTATACAATCATACATTATAAGAATGAATATTAGAATAATTACATAGAAGATATCATTATGCCTTAATTTCCTGGGTATCGAACCCAATGTCTCATGCTCAATAGTCGAGATTACTAGCACTCGTCTAAGGAGTTCCCTGTTATAAGAATAGTTAAACAATAGAATTATTAATATATAAAATAATAATGCTACTTACATTTTAAATAGTGCAGCGAAGTTTTGATGTACGATGATGATGCCACTAGCTCTGGAAGAGGTGTTTTGTGGTTGAACTTCAGCAGCGGGACGCTTAAATAGTGATAAATCTACGTCATATTATTCCAAATTTGGGAAGACGCACGTGTATAGAAAATGCTGTGTCAGTTGTCTGCATCCAAATGCAGGTTTGTGATGCGATATTGTAAACAATATTATTTGACTTGCCTGTTGGTCTAGTGGTTAGTGGTCCTGACTGCTATGCTGGAGGTCGTGGGTTTGATTCCCACCCCACCCCCAAATGTTTGTGTGATGAATACGATCATTTGTCTGGGTGTAATTTATCATTTATCTATAATATATGTATGTATTTAGAAATATCTAAGTATGTTTATCAGTTGTCTAGTACTCATTAACACAAGCTCTGCTTAGCTTGGAACTAGACGGCATTGTGTGATAGGTAGTTGTGGAATATTATTATTATATTGTTCTACTAATTCATTATTATTTTTATCAGACTGCGTCGAAATGTCGTATAGACTCACCGAATAGTTGGTGAAATACACATCTGCCTAACTGGGAATTAACGGTGTGATGATATATCGATCAACCTTAATTTATGAACAAATAACAAATAAAATCATTACTTACCATTCTATTTGTGGCAAAATATAAGATACCTTAGCTTTAAAAATATCATAATAATAACAGGCGAAACCAAACGTTGCAATAGTATGTCGATATTGCTATATTGTTTTGATTCGTCTCCTTAAAAAGAATTCAGCTTACGGTGCAACTTTGATATACTATTAACATACCATGAGTTTGCTTGCTTAATCATCTGAGTAAAATGTATGAAAACGATAACCGTAAACATAAGGGCAGTAGTATTATTTTATCGATATATATTTACAATAAATAATAAAATGATAGGTATCGTAATGTCTTACGTTTCCTATTTCACTATACCATTTTTGGAAAAAGATATGATATCTAACTTAAAAATGTGCGATTTTGAACTCTATCCATAAAAAATTAAATTAGGGTATATATAAATAGAGAGAAAAATCATTTAAAATCTATTCGAATTCTACACTTGACTGTTACAACTGGCTTGATCGTGTATTATTGGTAAGTTTTAATATTATTCTTCCGTATTTTATCCAGCATTATTATCAGACAAGACAGTATAATCGATGTTTAATACATATAGGTCTGGTACATATTTTTTTCTATACAGCACTATGTTTCAATCGCAATTGTTGTTTTGAGATAGAATATCATGGGTTAACGAAATACTAATTTAGACTATTATTTTCCAGGTGTTTAACAAAGTCGGGACACAGAATTAAATATGTCACACTCACCATCCTACAGTCCTGTTTTAGAAAACATTAACCTACAATGTGATGTAAGTATCTAAGTAATCATCGATATTAGCAATTGAATTCATATTTATGATGCTTTTTAATAGCATAAAATTATTCATTGTTTCAGAATTTGATAGATTGCTCCGATCCAGTTCTTAATCCATTTTACTATGCTCAAGACCGAGAAAGCTGGTATGCCGAAGTGGCGGAAAAAGCGTGTGAAGAGAGTAGACAGCAAAAAATACAAGAGAAAAAAATAAAGAAGAAGAAAAAATCAAAACCTTTTAAAAACACATCTTTTATCACGCGTAAAGAGCCCGGACATATTCACCGAATTATAAAAATAATTGTACATGATGTGGAAGGCCGTCAGATGAATGAAATAGACAGTGACCCCGACAGTGCAAGCGTGAACATACAATATTTAGTCCGTAGTGATATTGATGACATAATGAGTGAAACCGAGTATTTAGTTGCTAAAATAGTTAAAAAATTAAGTTCAACTTCATGTACCTAATATTGATGTTTAAAATAGACGTATAATAGTTTTATTATTATTATTTGTTTTTTCAAATGGTTACTTTATACTGTAAATATTCATTATAAATAAAAGTATTTAAAATAAAGTACCTTTTATTTCTAAGTCATAACATTTAAAATAAATCGTGACTACACTGCATATATAAGGTAGCGCGATGGACAATGGCGAGTGCACTTCATTCTCGGTAGTCTGTCGTATCGGACATACTATACCGACTGTTGCTCCAATTTCAGTGTCATTGAATTGTTGAATGAATGTAATGATAGATTATAATGTAGAAACATAATTACGAATGTTCAATAAAATAAATGTTTCATATTAAAATTTCTCATGATATCTATTACATTAAAATTGTTAAATAATAAAGACCACTCAATAGTCACGTCAGAATATTTTGCAAGTACTATTTAAAAGCAATGAATGATGGCTGTAATTAGGTGTTTCTGTATCTGAAATGATTTTAAAATGAATGGTAATAATTGCGGGTTTCCAGATCTTCTTTGATCTGGAAACCCCAATTATTACCTACTCACACCCACACACACCCCCACACCCACACCCACACACACCCCACACCCACACCCACACCCACAACCACACCCACACCCACACACACCCACACCCACACCCACACCCACACCAACACCCATCCATCCATTCATCCATCCATCCATCCATCCATTGTCGTGTGTCACTTGGTTCACTTCGGTTGGCGCCGCCGTAGAAAGAGAGGGGGATACTTAGTAGTTAGGAGTAGTAGTTCTCCCCTGTGAAATCTCTCCTGACGGTCACGTGTCCTGACGCGATGTCCTAACGCGAGTTTAACATTTTTTACCCATTACAAAAAAGTGTGTATAGAGGTATGAGGAACAGGGTGTAAAGTTCACTCAACCTCCATAGAAAAGGGAGGATCCTCCGACCAGACGGGTGTTGTGTCTGGCGGGCAACTGTCCAATGAGTCATGTCGGGCCGTTGTATATATGCTAGTTGCGTGGTAAACTCTGCTTGCGCGATGCAGGATTTGCGTGACGTCAGTATTTTATTTTATTTTACAGTTTTTTGGAAAACTTACAGCTAAACACTTTTGCACTATTAAGAGTAACAGAAATAAGGCCAATTACAAGTTTTCACAGATAGAAGACTGTATATAAACAACAAAGAAATATTTGAGAAGGTAGACAGTTTTAGAGTAAAAAATAAGGAAAAAAAATGTGATTAATAGACGAGAAATTAGTTTACATGATCAAAAAAGAAATCACAAAGAGTCCTTTTTAATTTTGACATGCTGGTATTGAAAATATCGATATCGACAACCCGCAGTATGACGCGTTGTTCGCATGTGGCGTTGTAGATACCGCTACATCACTACCCCCCGGAGACCGGAGGTCGATAGTGGGCTGAGTCTTGTATCTTGCGATGCTTGCCAGGCCAGCTGAGGTTCCAGTGAGTCGGAACCGGTTGCCGCATAGTTCACGGTGAGTCGGAACTGTCTGCGAAGATGTCCCCAGTGAGTCGGGGTGGCGCTGCGTTATGCTCCAGTGCGTCGGATGTGGTACAGCGCCGGGTTGAGGCTGACTGCTGGCGTCGACCAGGAGAGAAGGGCTCTGCTTGTAGACCGGCCGAAAGTGCAGTGTGCTGTGCCGAGGTTGCTGATGAGGCTGAGGGTGATGACTAGGTATGCGCGGTCGCTGCATGCTAGTGGTCAGGATACCCGTTGAAGCCGTGGGTGCTGGCTGGCTGGGTGACTCGCCGCTCTAAAGCTTGCGGGAGTGATGATGACGTCACGCCGAAGTAGGTGCACGAAGGCTGCGCTGACGTTCATGTTCGGAGTCACCAGTATAGAGGTATGAGGAACAGGGTGTAAAGTTCACTCATACTCTATAGAAAAGGGAGGATCCTCCGACCAGACGGGTGTTGTGTCTGGCGGGCAACTGCCCAATGAGTCATGTCGGGCCGTTGTATATATGCTAGTTGCGTGGTAAACTCTGCTTGCGCGATGCAGGATTTGCGTGACGTCAGTATGACGCGTTGTTCGCATGTGGCGTTGTAGATACCGCTACATGTGCAACGCCGCTAAAGAAGTTTACACTTCAATAATCTTTGAGACAAATTATGAATGAGGGGATACAGTTTATATGAAAAATCTTATTCATTTGGTTAATAAACTCAAAACTTGGCAATATTTGGCTTAGTGAATAATAAAGATTGTCACTTTTAGTTTTAAAAAACCCCTCAGAGGATTTAGGGGGTGACAAAGTAATAATAGGTTAGAAAAATATGTAACCCGCTGTCGGATTAACTCGAAACTCGGTACTACTAAAACAAAAAAAAACAAAAAATAAGAAAGTGAAAAGTGTTTTATGGTTTTTCAAAAATCAACTCCTACCAAGGTGGAAAAGGGTAATAAAGTTTAAGAGGTGCATTTTACTGCTTGCTTCCATTAAATCGAAAAAGGTTATGGATTTATGAGACAAGTTATGAACACATCCCAAACGACTTTTCGAAATTCCACCCCTGTGGGGTTAGGCAGGATCCAGAGAAGGACACGTGCGACAAGGATGGTTTCATCAAAGTGGAGAAGAAGAAGAAGAAGAAACCTCCTTGTCGGAACCAGTGCGGCACCGCGCTGGCAGGACCCAACATGCTGCTGCGTCCAGCAATCCCGACGACGCAGTTGTACGTGTCCAGACTGCACCACTCCACGAAGGTTGAGGAGATTG
Source organism: Amphipoea lucens (assembly GCA_947508005.1). Classification (NCBI taxonomy): domain Eukaryota; kingdom Metazoa; phylum Arthropoda; class Insecta; order Lepidoptera; family Noctuidae; genus Amphipoea; species Amphipoea lucens. Next base: position 11,779,329 of record OX382374.1, read on the forward strand.
TGGAGTACTTGCGTGTGAAGACCAACTGGACTTTGAGGGTCGAGAAGTTGGAGTCGCGTCACAACACGAACTTCAAGTCGTTCGTGGTGCGTGTTCCGACACACCATCTCGAGAAGTTCCTCAAGGAAGAGTTCTGGCCGAAGGGTGTTGTGTATCGCCGGTTTCGTGGCCGGCTACATGACACCAGTCAGCGAAACACGACGCCGACATTTCGTGTTTAGTTAGTTTCTTAGTGTGATAATAATGTTGTATGTATTTATAGTATTTTTAAGTTATATTAATATTGTACACACATCAAAAGTGTCTAGGGATCAAGCATTTTTATGCGGATTTCTTGAGATTGAGATGTGGCTTTGTAATAAATTTATGATTTTATAAATTTATATGGATCCTTTTTGGTGCATTTCATAATTTGAATCAGGAACTGTGAATCAAATTCGAGTAAAAGATGAAAATCAGCTGTCAATATTTTCCCTATAAAAACATACAACGCATTGAAGACATTATTAGTGCTACTGTTTCCCTACTACTGATTAAAACCAACGTTATTATGGAGCGGCGACGTCATTTAAGCAGGGAAGAAATGCTCAGAGCCGTGGGAATGATAGAAGCTGGTTCCCGGCAACGTACTGTGGCTTTAGCTCTGAATACAAGTCAGAGTGTTATCAGTCGACTTTGGACACGTTACCGAAGCACTGGTACCGTGGCTGAGCGCCATGGAGGACGGTATCGCTGCACCACACGGAGACAAGACCGATATATTCAAATCTTAACTCGAAGAGCTCCAACAATAACCGCCATGATGTTAGCCGTGAGGCTTCATCACTCTTCAGGGAACTTAATTAGCGACCAAACAGTCAGAAACCGCTTGCATGAAGTGAACCTTCATTCCCGAAGACCGCTACGGGTACCACCTATAGCAATGCACAATCGTAGGATTCGATATCAATGGGCTCTTGAACACAGAAATTGGGCAGAAGAACAATGGCGTTTCGTGTGCTTTTCTGATGAGTCTCGTTTTGGTATGAGACCGGATACAAGACGTATACGACACTGGAGAACCCCTGGACGCCAACAGCGTTTAAAATCCTGCCAGGAAGTCCATCCTTATAGTGGTGGAACCATCATGGTATGGGCGGGTATTTGGATCGGCGGAAGAACTGAGTTGATTTGGATCAGAGGCAACCTCAACGCTCAAATTTATGCTGAGACGATTGTATCAGACGTCATCGTTCCTCTACAAGTGCAAATCGGTCCCTTATTTCAGTTAATGCATGATAATGCACGACCGCACACCGCAAGAGTTGTAAGACAGACTCTCGCCGCAGCTAACATCAATGTCCTGCCCTGGCCTGCTCAGTCGCCAGACTTGAACCCGATTGAGCATGCATGGGATATGCTACAGAGAAGAGCTCTGCCGAATATGGAGGGTATCCAGTCGCAAGAAGACCTTTTTTTGTTGTTGCAACGAACATGGGCGGCCATTCCACAGCGTGATTTGGATGAACTCATTTTGAGTATGCCAAACCGATGTTCTTGTGTTGTTAGTGTTCGCGGTAGAAACACGGATTATTAATTGTTTAAGTTACCCAATAAAATTTTAAAGAAAACTGTTATTTCAGTCTTTTTTTCGAACTTTTGTGTTAGTGGTTCAAATGTCAAAAATCCCTTTATTAGGAAAATGGCAAATTTCTTTATTAATGCAAAGGTGACTTGGTTTATCGTTACTGTGACAAACGAAAACACTTTATTTGATGAATCCTTAAAGAAAATTTTAATTAATATCAATCAGGAGAAAAGTTATTGCAAAAATATATGTTGATCCCTAGACACTTTTGATGTGTGTATTTTATGTGTTTTTATATGGGCCTTGATGCCTGAAATACATGGATAAATAAATAAATAAAAGCGGGGATACAGTTTATTTGAAAATTCTGATTCCTTTGATCTGTAGGTAAACTTAAAATTGTCCCGAATACTTATTTACCTAAATAAATAATAAAGATCATAAACAAAAATTTTTAGAGGAAAGTACAAAATACACGCGGACATAGTCACGGGCAGAGTGCTAGTGTATACAATATAAAAAAAAAAAAAAAAAAAAAATACAGTCGAATTGATAACCTCCTCCTTTTTTTGAAGTCGGTTAAAAATTCAAAGTCCTGACTCACTGATATATCAACGCACAGCCAAAACCTCTGGTCCTAGAGACATGAAATTTGGAGGGTGTGTTTTATGTGAAGAGTAGGAATCCAATAAGGGTTTTTCGAAATTCCACCCCTAAGTGGGTGAAATTTCACGCGGACGAAGTTGCGGGCAGAAGCTAGTAACTCATATGAGACATTAGCGCAGCCCTCTAGCAGCTAGTTCAACGTGACGTCATCCAACACTTCCTCAAGCTTATACGCTATTTCCACAGCCTTTTTCGTCCCACTACAGGGACGGGGGTATACCAGCCTTTTAAACGCTATTCTTCTCTATTTTTCATGAAGTAACTTGTTGACATTCTACTATAGTACATTACTGCAGCAGCCAGCAAAAGATGCATTGATAGACGAACGTGTAAATGTGGGCCGAGGCGAAGCCGTGGCTTGTATGGTACTTTTCTCAAATAATGCGCGGAAATTAAAACTAATTAGTACCTATGCAGAACTTTATTGTCAAGTACAATTACTTTTCAAAATCAATGACGAACAACAATAATTTTTCCCGGGTGTGTTCAATTTTGTTTTTTTATTTTTCAATAAGCAGCTTTTTATTTGCAAGCCAATTCAAAATTTAAATAAAACCATTGATAAGTTAGCAATCATAGCTTGCAGAGTAAGCAAATTGAAGTGGCAGTGGGCTGGCCATGTCTGTCGAAGGACCGATGACCGGTGGAGCAGACGAGTCCTGGAGTGGAGACCGCATACTGGCAAGCGCAGTGTGGGACGCCCCCCAGCTAGATAGACGGACGCCCTAAAGAAGGTGGCTGGGGTAGACTGGATGCGGAAGGCGGAGGACAGGGTGCTGTGGCGTAGTCTGGGAGAGGCCTATGTCCAGTAGTGGACTGCGATAGACTGAGTTGATTGATAAGGTACCTCCTTGGTTGCCATGTTTCGGAGAAAAAGATCGTTCCATTTTTAAATTACACGACAGATATGAGTTTAGTAATTTATTTGGCCGCAAACACGACAGAAATGGATTTTCATATAGCTTTTGCCGGCCGACGCTGCTCGCATGTATTTGGCCAGTACAGCGATTTCGATTTATCTCAAAGAAGGTTATCAAAATAATGCTCGAATTTCCGAGCATGTTTGAGAAAATATAATTAACATCTTATTTATACAAAGTGTTAAAAAATTAACCTTTAAAACTATAAGAGGTGCTTTAGACCATCGAACTGAACAACTTTCACTATGGGACTAACCCTGAAATCACGAAAAAAAAAAAACGAGCTGTTTCATACATTTTGGTCGAGTAGTCATATAAATTGCAACTGTAATCCAAACGACTTCTGATTAACGCGATATAAATGTGCCGCAAATGCTTTGGGTGCAAACCCCAAGAAGATCCCGCTAAAACTCTAAGCAGGTTAAGATGTTTATTGGCCTTTTCTAAAATAACATTAATGTGTTTAGACCAACGCAAACCTCTGTCCAACCAAACGCCCAGATACTTGTAGCTATCTACCAAATCCAGCCTACAATTATGCAATTTTAAATCAATATTTAACTTTTTAAAACCCCTAGAAAAAATACAAACCTTTGATTTAGTTGCTGATACTTCCAAACCCACCTCTCTCATAACATCACAAAAATTATATAAAGCTGTTTGCATATCATATTTACATTGTATAAGATTATTAGAAGTAATAAACAACACGAAATCATCCGCGTACTGACACATGTTGACGTTGTTAAGTCCTTGAAAACATCTAATAGTGATAATGTTAAAGAGGAGTGGGGATATCGGATCACCCTGAGCCAAACCTTTATCTGTATGTCTTACAAAGTAGTTGTTATGGTTACTTTCATCTTTAATGAATAAATGTCTTTCGCTTAAAAAGTTCCACAGATACCTACATATGCTTTTACCAATCCCAATGTTGTCTAACGTTGTAGCCATTATATCTATTACTACGTTATTGTAAGCGTTATCGATGTCTAAGAAACATGTTACAGTTGGGGAATTAATTGAGAAACCTAAGTATATTTGGCTAACTAACTTGACTAAACAATCTTGACAAGATTGTCCTCTTCTAAAGCCAGATGTATATTGAGACAATAATTTATTCTTCTCAATAAACCACTCCAGACGCCTAGTAAGCATAGAATGCAACATTTTACACACACAGGATATTAATGAAATTGGCCTTAGTTTAATGACACCAGCTGGTGATGATTTTGGTATAGGCGTTATGTATATGTCACGCCATTGTACTGGCACATCACCTGTATCTAAAATCCGATTGTATGTTTCTAACAAGTAAAGTTTTCCATTTAGAGGCAAATGATATAACATAGAATATGTAATTCCATCGTGTCCTGGTGCTGTGTCTTTCTTTTTGAAACAATTGTTCATTTCATGTATCGTAAAATGTTGTTCCAGTAATGAGTTATGTGAACGAAACTCGGGCGTCTTTGTAGGAACATAATCTGGTGTAAGATTATTAAGACGTTCGACTTTTTGTTCATTTGATACTTGTGAATTAGTACTTGGTGACCCAAACCCTTTGGCCCATCTCATACGCTTCCACATCTCCGAACTAGACGTTTGCTCGTCTATGCTGCTACAATAATTTTGCCAGTCATTTAACCTTGCTAGCCGAATAGCTTCTTTAGCTTCTTGTGTTTTACCTTCCAGTATGTTAAGATTATGTGGCGTAGGGTTTTTCCTAAACTGACTCAAGGCTAACCTACGTTGTGCTGCTAAATTGGCTAAGGAGGTATTCCAGTAGGGCTTAGGTCGGAAACATTTTTTGGGATCAATAAATGTTTTTATCATTGGGATGTGTTCGTCCGTCGCCCTGTTAACTATTTTTATAAATGTATTATATAACGATTGTACTGACTCATTAGAGCAATTATATGAAGTCTGTGAAAAATATTCATTTAATGACATTGCGTACTTTTTCCAATTCGCTAATTTAAAATTGCGTTTAGAATTCATGTTAACAGAATCTATACAACAAAAGGAAATTTTAATAAAGAGATGATCACTGCCTAGATTTTCATTGAGTACCTTCCAATTTAACATATAAGACAATTCAGACGAGACAAACGTTATATCCGGAGATGTTTTTTGAACGATATTGTTGACACATTTAATTCTAGTTATATCATTATTATTTAAGGAAATATATCCCGCATCTAATGCTGCGTCATACAACTGAATACCCCGAGTATCATTCTTATTAGACCAATTCAAGTGATGAGCATTAAAATCGCCAGCTATGATACATTTGCTCGGAAATAGTGAAAACATTTGTTCCCAATCAAACTGTGTACATCGAACTGATGATGGGCAATAAATTGATATAATATGACTAATATAATTATTATTAAATAATTTCACACAGACTAATTCTATTCCTAAATTATTAATCTCAATAGGGTATTCTTGTACCTTAATTGTTTTATGGACCAATATAGCCACACCTCCATATCCGTCCATTCTATCGCTTCTATAAATATTGTACCCACTAATTCTCAAATATGATTCCGTCTTGAGCCAGGTTTCCGATATTATTGCAACATGTATCTTTTCTTGGAAAAGTAAGAGTTCAAATTCAGCTAGTTTAGGACGTAAACTCTGTGCATTCCACTGCATAATATTTATCATTACCCTCTTATTATTCTCATTAGCCATTTATAAACATAGACATAATCTTGCCACAAAATTCACCATTCTTAACAAATTTTAAGAAAAATTGAACACAAACTTGTATCAAATAACTCCCTAACATATTTATTTTATCATCTAAACTGCCGCCCGATGTACAGATATCTTTTATGCGTTTGACGGTACTCGAAAAACTCACATCAAAATCTGGAATAGATTTGTTTACACTTGTAGTCTTTTTAGTGTCTTTTTCCTTGGGGGTATTTTTAGTTTCTTTTTCTTTGGGGGTACCTACCACTTCACTATATAAACGATCTTGAGACTTGTTTCCATCTGAATTATGTTTTTTTGGTTTCTTCTTTTTTTTATTGTTATAAACTTGACTGTCCTGACCAGGTGGTTCCTCCGCTTCCGCACAACTATCGGAAGTCGACATCTCATTGTGAATAATAGCCTCTGTAGTGATTGAGAACCGGTTTGCATTGTCTAAGCTCGTCGCTTGAGTGGCGTTAGTTTGAAAATTCGGTTGCGTAATATTTACTTGGTTGTGTATTTTATGTAATTCATTTTGATATGTTGCCTTCTTATGACATTCCGCCTTTTTAATATATGTCTCTAAAGCGATTCTATAAGTACAGCGATCCTTAGTCATTATGTTTCTAATCTCCTTCTCCTTCATAAATATTGGGCATTCTTTGTTTAAGGCCATATGTGGCCCTTTACAATTGACACACGAATAAGTTGTTGTCTCACAATTTGCGTGTTTATCTCCACACTTAGGACAAGTTGGGTTCTTGTTTGGGCATGAACGGGAAAGGTGGCCATATTTCCAACATACGGAACACTGGGACACAGGAAATGTGAACGGCTCAACTTGAAACCTACACCCATACCCGTAAACGTATGGTGGCAAAGTTGAGCTCTTAAAACATATTCTTATTGTTTCCGAGTTAATCCATTTTCCGTTATCATCTAGTCTTTTAAGTCGCTTGACTGATTCTATTTCAAATTCACACTTGAGATTTTCAAGGATTTCTTTTTCTTCCATATCTAAGTCAACCTGTTTAAGAATTCCGTAAGTAAGTTGTAATTCATTTATAATGTGGGCTCTGTATTCTAACTCGTGTAGTTTTGTAGACGTCATCAATTTCAATGCACTTTCTCTATTATCAAAAAAAATCAAAACTTTGTATGGACCCTTATATAAAATTTTCGTGATATTTTCAATGCCTGCTGCTAAATGTCATTTGTACAAGGTTACTAAGGTTCAAAATCAGGCTTTAAGGATTATAGGAGGATTTATTAAATCCACGCCGATCCATGTTATGGAAAGTGAACTCTGTGTACCTCCACTGCAGTTAAGGAGAAGGTATTTAGCATATAAATTTTGCCTTAAGTCTAAATCCCAACTAAACAGTACAATAACTAGTTTGTTATCAGATCTGCAAACTTTTCGTAACAATTGTTATTGGAGAAACAAAACGATTCCGTTGCTTGTCTCTGTCTACGATGAAGTTAAAGAAGAACATGTGGCTTCTAGTGATCCTTTAAAAATGTTTACGCTAAGAATGTGGGTTACCAATTTTAATGTGAATGAATTAGTCGTATCAAACTTAGATTGTGTTACAAAATCGAAAAAGGCTTATGAAAATAGTTCATTAAATCAATCAATTATTGATGAGTTACATTTAAAATATAAAGACTGGTTTTCTATATATACGGATGGTTCGAAGAATGTGAACGGTCAAGGAGCAGCATTTTATGTACCGAATACACCTATGTCTCATCATAATAACTGTTTTAAAATTGATAAAAATGTTTGTATTATGACTATGGAACTTGTTGCAATATCAGAAGCATTGTCTTATGTTCGTAATGCTGGTGTACACAGGAAGGTGGTTATTTTGACAGACAGTAAAAGTTCACTACAACACATAGCTCGATGTGCCTCTGGTTGCAGAGGTGCATCGATAGCTTATGTTATCCTATGTAAGATGGATGAACTTACAGAACAAGGTGTACTTTTGAAATTGCAATGGGTTCCTTCTCATACTGGATTAAGGGGTAATGAAGAGGCTGACACATTAGCTAAATTTGCAGCTACCTCTGGTAAACCAATGAATATTGTACCAGATTATTCAGAGTTTTTGCCTAAATACAAACAAATATGTTTTGAGAGTTGGAAGGAGTATTTCAATAAGCGCTCGCTAGAAAAAGGAATATGGTACAAAACCATCCAATGTCAGCCCCTTCATATCCCCTGGTGCGCAAATACTAGTTTAAATAGAAAGCTGATTGTTACAGCTCACAGACTCAGATCTGGACACATACCATGCAATAAATTTAATTTTATGATGAGGAAGACTGACTCGCCAAACTGTGAAGATTGTGGTGTCTGTGAGGATCTATATCATTTATTGCTGGAATGTGTCCGATTTGAATCTGCGAGAACATGTCTGGCAAATGCCTTTGAATTAAACAGACTGGATGTTGGCACATTCAACGTGATTCTTAGTCAACCCAATTCTAAGGTAGCAAAGTGTCTGTTTGAATTAATGGCATTGAAGTAAATTGTTATATTTATAATTTTAGTATAAGCTATTGGCAGTTAGATGTGGTTAGGGTACAATGGGACTGGTATGCACAATGTGTAAAAGTCCTTTAATAAATTAAAAAAAAAAAAAAAAAAAATTTTGGTCGAGTAGGTATTGAACTTTTGTATTATACAGCTGATTTTTTTTTCGTGATTTCGGAGTTGGTCCCATAGTGAAAGTTTTCAGTTCGATGGTCTAAAGCACCTCTTATAGTTTTTAAGGTTAATTTTTTTAAACCTTATATAAAAAAATACAATAGAGCTTTTAATTGTTACGTGACCTATGTGGCAATCTGAGAGATTGCCGCAATCTAAACAGTGATGGTTTGAATATTGTAGCAGGCTATCAATTGACATCAATTTAATCTGTTTACATCCAGGCCCAAGATTGCATGAGTTAATTTAGTCATGTTTGACATGTTGTCCGTCACAACAGTACACGGGATCTGTGCGAAGCAGGGGCGGATCGCTAGTATAAAATAATTTTCATTGCAACGGGAGCCATAATGAGAGTTAAATTAATAGGGTCGATAAATCGAAAAAAAAAAGACAAATGGGGACTATGGAAAGGCATCATTTTCACTTTATAAAACTTTAATTATATTTTCATTTATACCTCCGGCTCTGTGCTTGAGCTAGGCGTCGATGCTTCTATGCCCGAGATACGCGTCGATGGTTCTGTTCTCGAGCTAGGCGTCAAAGGTTCAGTAACTGTGCTACCTGGCGCTTCTGTTGTCGGTGCATTCGTGATTGCGCTACTTGGCGCTTCTGTTGTCGGTGCATTAGTGATTGCGCTACTTGGCGCTTCTGTTGTCGGTGCATTAGTGATTGCGCTACTTGGCGCTACTGTTGTCGGTGCATCGGTGACTGTGCTACCTGGCGCTTCTGTTGTCGGTGCATTAGTGACTGTGCTACTTGGCGCTTCTGTTGTCGGTGCATCGGTAACTGTGCTACTTGGCGCTTCCGTTGTCGGTGCATTGGTGACTGTGCTACTTGGCGCTTCTGTTGTAGGTGCATTGGTGACTGTGCTACCTGGCGCTTCTGTTGTCGGTGCATTAGTGACTGTGCTACTTGGCGCTTCTGTTGTCGGTGCATTAGTGATTGTGCTACCTGGCGCTTCTGTTGTCGGTGCATCGGTGATTGTGCTACCTGGCGCTTCTGTTGTCGGTGCATTAGTGACTGTGCTACCTGGCGCTACTGTTGTCGGTGCATTAGTGACTGTGCTACCTGGCGCTTCTGTTGTCGGTGCATCGGTGACTGTGCTACTTGGCGTTTCTGTTGTCGGCGCATTAGTGATTGTGCTACCTGGCGCTTCCGTTGTCGGTGCATTGGTGACTGTGCTACTTGGCGCTTCTGTTGTAGGTGCATTGGTGACTGTGCTACTTGGCGCTTCTGTTGTAGGTGCATTGGTGACTGTGCTACCTGGCGTTTCTGTTGTCGGTGCATTAGTGATTGTGCTACCTGGCGCTTCTGTTGTCGGTGCATTAGTGACTGTGCTACTTGGCGCTTCTGTTGTCGGTGCATCGGTAACTGTGCTACTTGGCGCTTCCGTTGTCGGTGCATTGGTGACTGTGCTACCTGGCGCTTCCGTTGTCGGTGCATTGGTGACTGTGCTACTTGGCGCTTCTGTTGTAGGTGCATCGGTGACTGTGCTACTTGGCGTTTCTGTTGTCGGCGCATTAGTGATTGTGCTACCTGGCGCTTCCGTTGTCGGTGCATTGGTGACTGTGCTACTTGGCGCTTCTGTTGTAGGTGCATTGGTGACTGTGCTACCTGGCGCTTCTGTTGTCGGTGCATCGGTGACTGTGCTACCTGGCGCTTCCGTTGTCGGTGCATTGGTGACTGTGCTACTTGGCGCTTCTGTTGTAGGTGCATTGGTGACTGTGCTACCTGGCGCTTCTGTTGTCGGTGCATTAGTGACTGTGCTACCTGGCGCTTCCGTTGTCGGTGCATTGGTGACTGTGCTACTTGGCGCTTCTGTTGTAGGTGCATTGGTGACTGTGCTACTTGGCGCTTCTGTTGTAGGTGCATTGGTGACTGTGCTACCTGGCGTTTCTGTTGTCGGTGCATTAGTGATTGTGCTACCTGGCGCTTCTGTTGTCGGTGCATTAGTGACTGTGCTACTTGGCGCTTCTGTTGTCGGTGCATCGGTGATTGTGCTAATAGTGCTAATGTGAGTTAAATTAATAGGGTCGATAAATCGAAAAAAAAAAGACAAATGGGGACTATGGAAAGGCATCATTTTCACTTTATAAAACTTTAATTATATTTTCATTTATACCTCCGGCTCTGTGCTTGAGCTAGGCGTCGATGCTTCTATGCCCGAGATACGCGTCGATGGTTCTGTTCTCGAGCTAGGCGTCAAAGGTTCAGTAACTGTGCTACCTGGCGCTTCTGTTGTCGGTGCATTAGTGATTGCGCTACTTGGCGCTTCTGTTGTCGGTGCATTAATGATTGCGCTACTTGGCGCTACTGTTGTCGGTGCGTCGGTGACTGTGCTACCTGGCGCTTCTGTTGTCGGTGCATTAGTGACTGTGCTACTTGGCGCTTCTGTTGTCGGTGCATCGGTAACTGTGCTACTTGGCGCTTCCGTTGTCGGTGCATTGGTGACTGTGCTACCTGGCGCTTCTGTTGTCGGTGCATTGGTGACTGTGCTACCTGGCGCTTCTGTTGTAGGTGCATTAGTGATTGTGCTACCTGGCGCTTCTGTTGTCGCTGCATTGGTGACTGTGCTATTTGGCGTTTCTGTTGTCGGTGCATTAGTGATTGTGCTACTTGGCGCTTCTGTTGTCGGTGCATCGGTAACTGTGCTACCTGGCGCTTCCGTTGTCGGTGCATTGGTGACTGTGCTATTTGGCGTTTCTGTTGTCGGTGCATTAGTGACTGTGCTACTTGGCGCTTCTGTTGTCGGTGCATCGGTAACTGTGCTACCTGGCGCTTCCGTTGTCGGTGCATTGGTGACTGTGCTACTTGGCGCTTCTGTTGTCGGTGCATTGGTGACTGTGCTACCTGGCGTTTCTGTTGTCGGTGCATTAGTGACTGTGCTACTTGGCGCTTCTGTTGTCGGTGCATCGGTAACTGTGCTACTTGGCGCTTCCGTTGTCGGTGCATTGGTGACTGTGCTACCTGGCGCTTCTGTTGTCGGTGCATTGGTGACTGTGCTACCTGGCGCTTCTGTTGTAGGTGCATTAGTGATTGTGCTACCTGGCGCTTCTGTTGTCGCTGCATTGGTGACTGTGCTATTTGGCGTTTCTGTTGTCGGTGCATTAGTGATTGTGCTACTTGGCGCTTCTGTTGTCGGTGCATCGGTAACTGTGCTACCTGGCGCTTCCGTTGTCGGTGCATTGGTGACTGTGCTATTTGGCGTTTCTGTTGTCGGTGCATTAGTGACTGTGCTACTTGGCGCTTCTGTTGTCGGTGCATCGGTAACTGTGCTACCTGGCGCTTCCGTTGTCGGTGCATTGGTGACTGTGCTACTTGGCGCTTCTGTTGTCGGTGCATTGGTGACTGTGCTACCTGGCGTTTCTGTTGTCGGTGCATTAGTGACTGTGCTACTTGGCGCTTCTGTTGTCGGTGCATCGGTAACTGTGCTACTTGGCGCTTCCGTTGTCGGTGCATTGGTGACTGTGCTACCTGGCGCTTCTGTTGTCGGTGCATTGGTGACTGTGCTACCTGGCGCTTCTGTTGTAGGTGCATTAGTGATTGTGCTACCTGGCGCTTCTGTTGTCGCTGCATTGGTGACTGTGCTATTTGGCGTTTCTGTTGTCGGTGCATTAGTGATTGTGCTACCTGGCGCTTCTGTTGTCGGTGCATCGGTGATTGTGCTACCTGGCGCTTCTGTTGTCGGTGCATTAGTGACTGTGCTACCTGGCGCTTCCGTTGTCGGTGCATTGGTGACTGTGCTACTTGGCGCTTCTGTTGTAGGTGCATTGGTGACTGTGCTACTTGGCGCTTCTGTTGTCGGTGCATCGGTGATTGTGCTACCTGGCGCTTCTGTTGTCGGTGCATTAGTGACTGTGCTACCTGGCGCTTCCGTTGTCGGTGCATTGGTGACTGTGCTACTTGGCGCTTCTGTTGTAGGTGCATTGGTGACTGTGCTACTTGGCGCTTCCGTTGTCGGTGCATTGGTGACTGTGCTACCTGGCGTTTCTGTTGTCGGTGCATTAGTGATTGTGCTACCTGGCGTTTCTGTTGTCGGTGCATTAGTGATTGTGCTACCTGGCGCTTCTGTTGTCGGTGCATCGGTGATTGTGCTAATAGTGCTAATGTGAGTTAAATTAATAGGGTCGATAAATCGAAAAAAAAAAGACAAATGGGGACTATGGAAAGGCATCATTTTCACTTTATAAAACTTTAATTATATTTTCATTTATACCTCCGGCTCTGTGCTTGAGCTAGGCGTCGATGCTTCTATGCCCGAGATACGCGTCGATGGTTCTGTTCTCGAGCTAGGCGTCAAAGGTTCAGTAACTGTGCTACCTGGCGCTTCTGTTGTCGGTGCATTAGTGATTGCGCTACTTGGCGCTTCTGTTGTCGGTGCATTAATGATTGCGCTACTTGGCGCTACTGTTGTCGGTGCATCGGTGACTGTGCTACCTGGCGCTTCTGTTGTCGGTGCATTAGTGACTGTGCTACTTGGCGCTTCTGTTGTCGGTGCATCGGTAACTGTGCTACCTGGCGCTTCCGTTGTCGGTGCATTGGTGACTGTGCTACCTGGCGTTTCTGTTGTCGGTGCATTAGTGACTGTGCTACTTGGCGCTTCTGTTGTCGGTGCATCGGTAACTGTGCTACTTGGCGCTTCCGTTGTCGGTGCATTGGTGACTGTGCTACCTGGCGCTTCTGTTGTCGGTGCATTGGTGACTGTGCTACCTGGCGCTTCTGTTGTCGCTGCATTGGTGACTGTGCTATTTGGCGTTTCTGTTGTCGGTGCATTAGTGATTGTGCTACCTGGCGCTTCTGTTGTCGGTGCATCGGTGATTGTGCTACCTGGCGCTTCTGTTGTCGGTGCATTAGTGACTGTGCTACTTGGCGCTTCTGTTGTCGGTGCATCGGTAACTGTGCTACCTGGCGCTTCTGATGTCGGTGCATTAGTGACTGTGCTACTTGGCGCTTCTGTTGTCGGTGCATTAGTGACTGTGCTACCTGGCGCTTCTGATGTCGGTGCATTAGTGACTGTGCTACTTGGCGCTTCCGTTGGCGGTGCATTGGTGACTGTGCTACCTGGCGCTTCTGTTGTAGGTGCATTGGTGACTGTGCTACCTGGCGCTTCTGTTGTCGGTGCATCGGTGATTGTGCTACCTGGCGCTTCTGTTGTCGGTGCATTAGTGATTGTGCTACCTGGCGCTTCTGTTGTAGGTGCATTGGTGACTGTGCTACTTGGCGCTTCCGTTGTCGGTGCATTGGTGACTGTGCTACTTGGCGCTTCTGTTGTAGGTGCATTGGTGACTGTGCTACCTGGCGTTTCTGTTGTCGGTGCATTAGTGATTGTGCTACCTGGCGCTTCTGTTGTCGGTGCATTAGTGACTGTGCTACTTGGCGCTTCTGTTGTCGGTGCATCGGTAACTGTGCTACTTGGCGCTTCCGTTGTCGGTGCATTAGTGACTGTGCTACTTGGCGCTTCCGTTGTCGGTGCATTGGTGACTGTGCTACTTGGCGCTTCTGTTGTAGGTGCATTGGTGACTGTGCTACCTGGCGTTTCTGTTGTCGGTGCATTAGTGATTGTGCTACCTGGCGCTTCTGTTGTCGGTGCATAAGTGACTGTGCTACTTGGCGCTTCTGTTGTCGGTGCATCGGTAACTGTGCTACTTGGCGCTTCTGTTGTAGGTGCATTGGTGACTGTGCTACTTGGCGCTTCTGTTGTAGGTGCATTGGTGACTGTGCTACCTGGCGTTTCTGTTGTCGGTGCATTAGTGATTGTGCTACCTGGCGCTTCTGTTGTCGGTGCATAAGTGACTGTGCTACTTGGCGCTTCTGTTGTCGGTGCATCGGTAACTGTGCTACTTGGCGCTTCTGTTGTCGGTGCATTGGTGACTGTGCTACCTGGCGCTTCTGTTGTCGCTGCATTGGTGACTGTGCTACTTGGCGCTTCTGTTGTAGGTGCATTGGTGACTGTGCTACTTGGCGCTTCTGTTGTCGGTGCATAAGTGACTGTGCTACTTGGCGCTTCTGTTGTAGGTGCATTGGTGACTGTGCTACTTGGCGCTTCTGTTGTAGGTGCATTGGTGACTGTGCTACTTGGCGCTTCTGTTGTCGGTGCATTAGTGACTGTGCTACCTGGCGTTTCTGTTGTCGGTGCATTAGTGATTGTGCTACCTGGCGCTTCTGTTGTCGGTGCATAAGTGACTGTGCTACTTGGCGCTTCTGTTGTCGGTGCATCGGTAACTGTGCTACTTGGCGCTTCTGTTGTCGGTGCATTGGTGACTGTGCTACCTGGCGCTTCTGTTGTCGCTGCATTGGTGACTGTGCTACTTGGCGCTTCTGTTGTAGGTGCATCGGTAACTGTGCTACTTGGCGCTTCTGTTGTCGGTGCATAAGTGACTGTGCTACTTGGCGCTTCTGTTGTAGGTGCATTGGTGACTGTGCTACTTGGCGCTTCTGTTGTAGGTGCATTGGTGACTGTGCTACTTGGCGCTTCTGTTGTCGGTGCATTAGTGACTGTGCTACCTGGCGTTTCTGTTGTCGGTGCATTAGTGATTGTGCTACCTGGCGCTTCTGTTGTCGGTGCATAAGTGACTGTGCTACTTGGCGCTTCTGTTGTAGGTGCATTGGTGACTGTGCTACTTGGCGCTTCTGTTGTCGGTGCATTAGTGACTGTGCTACCTGGCGTTTCTGTTGTCGGTGCATTAGTGATTGTGCTACCTGGCGCTTCTGTTGTCGGTGCATAAGTGACTGTGCTACTTGGCGCTTCTGTTGTCGGTGCATCGGTAACTGTGCTACTTGGCGCTTCCGTTGTCGGTGCATTGGTGACTGTGCTACTTGGCGCTTCCGTTGTCGGTGCATTAGTGACTGTGCTACTTGGCGCTTCCGTTGTCGGTGCATTGGTGACTGTGCTACTTGGCGCTTCTGTTGTAGGTGCATTGGTGACTGTGCTACTTGGCGCTTCTGTTGTCGGTGCATTAGTGACTGTGCTACCTGGCGTTTCTGTTGTCGGTGCATTAGTGATTGTGCTACCTGGCGCTTCTGTTGTCGGTGCATAAGTGACTGTGCTACTTGGCGCTTCTGTTGTCGGTGCATCGGTAACTGTGCTACTTGGCGCTTCCGTTGTCGGTGCATTGGTGACTGTGCTACTTGGCGCTTCTGTTGTCGGTGCATTAGTGACTGTGCTACTTGGCGCTTCCGTTGTCGGTGCATTGGTGACTGTGCTACTTGGCGCTTCTGTTGTCGGTGCATAAGTGACTGTGCTACTTGGCGCTTCTGTTGTCGGTGCATCGGTAACTGTGCTACTTGGCGCTTCCGTTGTCGGTGCATTGGTGACTGTGCTACCTGGCGCTTCTGTTGTCGCTGCATTGGTAACTGTGCTACTTGGCGCTTCTGTTGTCGGTGCATTAGTGACTGTGCTACCTGGCGCTTCTGTTGTCGCTGCATTGGTGACTGTGCTATTTGGCGCTTCCGTTAACGGTGCATTGGTGACTGTGCTACTTGGCGCTTCTGATGTCGGTGCATTAGTGACTGTGCTACTTGGCGCTTCTGTTGTCGGTGCATCGGTAACTGTGCTACCTGGCGCTTCCGTTGTCGGTGCATTGGTGACTGTGCTACCTGGCGCTACTGTTGTCGCTGCATTGGTGACTGTGCTACCTGGCGTTTCTGTTGTCGGTGCATTAGTGATTGTGCTACCTGGCGCTTCTGTTGTCGCTGCATTGGTGACTGTGCTACCTGGCGTTTCTGTTGTCGGTGCATTAGTGATTGTGCTACCTGGCGCTTCTGTTGTCAGTGCATCGGTAACTGTGCTACTTGGCGCTTCCGTTGTCGGTGCATTAGTGATTGTGCTACCTGGCGCTTCTGTTGTCGGTGCATTAGTGACTGTGCTACTTGGCGCTTCTGTTGTCGGTGCATTAGTGACTGTGCTACTTGGCGCTTCTGTTGTCGGTGCATCGGTAACTGTGCTACTTGGCGCTTCCGTTGTCGGTGCATTAGTGATTGTGCTACCTGGCGCTTCTGTTGTCGGTGCATTAGTGACTGTGCTACTTGGCGCTTCTGTTGTCGGTGCATTAGTGATTGTGCTACCTGGCGCTTCTGTTGTCGGTGCATTGGTGACTGTGCTACCTGGCGCTTCTGTTGTCGGTGCATTAGTGACTGTGCTACTTGGCGCTTCTGTTGTCGGTGCATCGGTAACTGTGCTACTTGGCGCTTCCGTTGTCGGTGCATTGGTGACTGTGCTACCTGGCGCTTCTGTTGTCGGTGCATTGGTGACTGTGCTACCTGGCGCTTCTGTTGTCGGTGCATTAGTGACTGTGCTACCTGGCGCTTCTGTTGTCGCTGCATTGGTGACTGTGCTATTTGGCGCTTCCGTTAACGGTGCATTGGTGACTGTGCTACTTGGCGCTTCTGATGTCGGTGCATTAGTGACTGTGCTACTTGGCGCTTCTGTTGTCGGTGCATCGGTAACTGTGCTACCTGGCGCTTCCGTTGTCGGTGCATTGGTGACTGTGCTACCTGGCGCTACTGTTGTCGCTGCATTGGTGACTGTGCTACCTGGCGTTTCTGTTGTCGGTGCATTAGTGATTGTGCTACCTGGCGCTTCTGTTGTCAGTGCATCGGTAACTGTGCTACTTGGCGCTTCCGTTGTCGGTGCATTAGTGATTGTGCTACCTGGCGCTTCTGTTGTCGGTGCATTAGTGACTGTGCTACTTGGCGCTTCTGTTGTCGGTGCATTAGTGACTGTGCTACTTGGCGCTTCTGTTGTCGGTGCATCGGTAACTGTGCTACTTGGCGCTTCTGTTGTCGGTGCATTGGTGACTGTGCTACCTGGCGCTACTGTTGTCGCTGCATTGGTGACTGTGCTACCTGGCGTTTCTGTTGTCGGTGCATTAGTGATTGTGCTACCTGGCGCTTCTGTTGTCGCTGCATTGGTGACTGTGCTACCTGGCGTTTCTGTTGTCGGTGCATTAGTGATTGTGCTACCTGGCGCTTCTGTTGTCAGTGCATCGGTAACTGTGCTACTTGGCGCTTCCGTTGTCGGTGCATTAGTGATTGTGCTACCTGGCGCTTCTGTTGTAGGTGCATTAGTGATTGTGCTACCTGGCGCTTCTGTTGTCGGTGCATTAGTGACTGTGCTACTTGGCGCTTCTGTTGTCGGTGCATCGGTAACTGTGCTACTTGGCGCTTCCGTTGTCGGTGCATTAGTGACTGTGCTACTTGGCGCTTCCGTTGTCGGTGCATTGGTGACTGTGCTACTTGGCGCTTCTGTTGTAGGTGCATTAGTGACTGTGCTACCTGGCGTTTCTGTTGTCGGTGCATTAGTGATTGTGCTACCTGGCGCTTCTGTTGTCGGTGCATTAGTGACTGTGCTACTTGGCGCTTCTGTTGTCGGTGCATCGGTAACTGTGCTACTTGGCGCTTCCGTTGTCGGTGCATTAGTGATTGTGCTACCTGGCGCTTCTGTTGTCGGTGCATCGGTGATTGTGCTACCTGGCGCTTCTGTTGTCGGTGCATTAGTGACTGTGCTACCTGGCGCTACTGTTGTCGGTGCATTAGTGACTGTGCTACCTGGCGCTTCTGTTGTCGGTGCATTGGTGACTGTGCTACTTGGCGTTTCTGTTGTCGGCGCATTAGTGATTGTGCTACCTGGCGCTTCCGTTGTCGGTGCATTGGTGACTGTGCTACCTGGCGCTACTGTTGTCGGTGCATTAGTGATTGTGCTACCTGGCGCTTCCGTTGTCGGTGCATTGGTGACTGTGCTACCTGGCGCTTCTGTTGTCGGTGCATTAGTGACTGTGCTACCTGGCGCTACTGTTGTCGGTGCATTAGTGACTGTGCTACCTGGCGCTTCTGTTGTCGGTGCATTGGTGACTGTGCTACTTGGCGTTTCCGTTGTCGGCGCATTAGTGATTGTGCTACCTGGCGCTTCTGTTGTCGGTGCATTAGTGACTGTGCTACCTGGCGCTACTGTTGTCGGTGCATTAGTGATTGTGCTACCTGGCGCTTCCGTTGTCGGTGCATTGGTGACTGTGCTACCTGGCGCTTCTGTTGTCGGTGCATTAGTGACTGTGCTACCTGGCGCTACTGTTGTCGGTGCATTAGTGATTGTGCTACCTGGCGCTTCTGTTGTCGGTGCATTAGTGACTGTGCTACTTGGCGCTTCTGTTGTCGGTGCATCGGTAACTGTGCTACTTGGCGCTTCCGTTGTCGGTGCATTGGTGACTGTGCTACTTGGCGCTTCTGTTGTCGGTGCATTAGTGACTGTGCTACTTGGCGCTTCTGTTGTCGGTGCATTGGTGACTGTGCTACTTTGCGCTTCTGTTGTCGCTGCATTAGTGACTGTGCTACTTGGCGCTTCTGTTGTCGGTGCATTAGTGACTGTGCTACCTGGCGCTTCTGTTGTCGGTGCATTAGTGACTGTGCTACTTGGCGCTTCTGTTGTCGGTGCATTAGTGACTGTGCTACCTGGCGCTTCTGTTGTCGGTGCATTAGTGACTGTGCTACCTGGCGCTTCTGTTGTCGGTGCATTAGTGACTGTGCTACTTGGCGCTTCTGTTGTCGGTGCATTGGTGACTGTGCTACTTTGCGCTTCTGTTGTCGCTGCATTAGTGACTGTGCTACTTGGCGCTTCTGTTGTCGGTGCATTAGTGACTGTGCTACCTGGCGCTTCTGTTGTCGCTGCATTAGTGACTGTGCTACTTGGCGCTTCTGTTGTCGGTGCATTAGTGACTGTGCTACCTGGCGCTTCTGTTGTCGGTGCATTAGTGACTGTGCTACTTGGCGCTTCTGTTGTCGGTGCATCGGTAACTGTGCTACTTGGCGCTTCTGTTGTCGGTGCATTAGTGATTGTGCTACCTGGCGCTTCTGTTGTCGGTGCATTAGTGACTGTGCTACTTGGCGCTTCTGTTGTCGGTGCATTAGTGACTGTGCTACCTGGCGCTTCTGTTGTCGGTGCATTAGTGTCTGTGCTACTTGGCGCTTCTGTTGTCGGTGCATTAGTGACTGTGCTACTTGGCGCTTCTGTTGTCAGTGCATCGGTGACTGTGCTACCTGGCGCTTCTGTTGTCGGTGCATTAGTGACTGTGCTACTTGGCGCTTCTGTTGTAGGTGCATTGGTGACTGTGCTACTTTGCGCTTCTGTTGTCGCTGCATTAGTGACTGTGCTACTTGGCGCTTCTGTTGTCGGTGCATTAGTGACTGTGCTACCTGGCGCTTCTGTTGTCGGTGCATTAGTGACTGTGCTACCTGGCGCTTCTGTTGTCGGTGCATTAGTGACTGTGCTACTTGGCGCTTCTGTTGTCGGTGCATTAGTGACTGTGCTACCTGGCGCTTCTGTTGTCGGTGCATTAGTGACTGTGCTACTTGGCGCTTCTGTTGTCGGTGCATCGGTAACTGTGCTACTTGGCGCTTCTGTTGTCGGTGCATTAGTGATTGTGCTACCTGGCGCTTCTGTTGTCGGTGCATTAGTGACTGTGCTACTTGGCGCTTCTGTTGTCGGTGCATTAGTGACTGTGCTACCTGGCGCTTCTGTTGTCGGTGCATTAGTGATTGAGCTACCTGGCGCTTCTGTTGTCGGTGCATTAGTGACTGTGCTACTTGGCGCTTCTGTTGTAGGTGCATTGGTGACTGTGATACTTGGCGCTTCTGTTGTCGGTGCATTAGTTATTGTGCTACCTGGCGCTTCTGTTGTCGGTGCATTAGTGACTGTGCTACTTGGCGCTTCTGTTGTCGGTGCATCGGTAACTGTGCTACTTGGCGCTTCTGTTGTAGGTGCATTAGTGACTGTGCTACCCGGCGCTTCTGTTGTCGGTGCATCAGTGACTGTGCTACCTGGCGCTTCTGTTGTCGGTGCATTAGTGACTGTGCTACTTGGCGCTTCTGTTGTCGGTGCATTAGTGACTGTGCTACCTGGCGCTTCTGTTGTCGGTGCATTAGTGACTGTGCTACTTGGCGCTTCTGTTGTCGGTGCATTAGTGACTATGCTACCCGGCGCTTCTGTTGTCAATGCATCGGTGACTGTGCTACCTGGCGCTTCTGTTGTCGGTGCATTAGTGACTGTGCTACTTGGCGCTTCTGTTGTCGGTGCATCGGTAACTGTGCTACTTGGCGCTTCTGTTGTCGGTGCATTAGTGACTATGCTACCCGGCGCTTCTGTTGTCAATGCATCGGTGACTGTGCTACCTGGCGATTCTGTTGTCGGTGCATTGGTGACTGTGCTACTTGGCGCTTCTGTTGTCGGTGCATTAGTGACTGTGCTACCTGGCGCTTCTGTTGTCGGTGCATTAGTGTCTGTGCTACTTGGCGCTTCTGTTGTCGGTGCATTAGTGACTGTGCTACTTGGCGCTTCTGTTGTCGGTGCATTAGTGACTGTGCTACTTGGCGCTTCTGTTGTCGGTGCATTAGTGACTGTGCTACTTGGCGCTTCTGTTGTCGGTGCATTAGTGACTGTGCTACCTGGCGCTTCTGTTGTCGGTGCATTAGTGTCTGTGCTACTTGGCGCTTCTGTTGTCGGTGCATTAGTGACTGTGCTACTTGGCGCTTCTGTTGTCGGTGCATTAGTGACTGTGCTACCTGGCGTTTCTGTTGTCGGTGCATTAGTGACTATGCTACCCGGCGCTTCTGTTGTCAATGCATCGGTGACTGTGCTACCTGGCGCTTCTGTTGTCGGTGCATTAGTGACTGTGCTACCTGGCATTTCTGTTGTCGGTGCATTAGTGACTATGCTACCCGGCGCTTCTGTTGTCAATGCATCGGTGACTGTGCTACCTGGCGCTTCTGTTGTCGGTGCATTAGTGACTGTGCTACTTGGCGCTTCTGTTGTCGGTGCATCGGTAACTGTGCTACTTGGCGCTTCTGTTGTCGGTGCATCGGTAACTGTGCTACTTGGCGCTTCTGTTGTCGGTGCATTAGTGATTGTGCTACCTGGCGCTTCTGTTGTCGGTGCATTAGTGACTGTGCTACCTGGCGCTTCTGTTGTCAATGCATCGGTGACTGTGCTACCTGGCGCTTCTGTTGTCGGTGCATTAGTGACTGTGCTACTTGGCGCTTCTGTTGTCGGTGCATCGGTAACTGTGCTACTTGGCGCTTCTGTTGTCGGTGCATTAGTGACTGTGCTACCTGGCGTTTCTGTTGTCGGTGCATTAGTGACTATGCTACCCGGCGCTTCTGTTGTCAATGCATCGGTGACTGTGCTACCTGGCGATTCTGTTGTCGGTGCATTGGTGACTGTGCTACTTGGCGCTTCTGTTGTCGGTGCATTAGTGACTGTGCTACCTGGCGCTTCTGTTGTCGGTGCATTAGTGACTGTGCTACCTGGCGCTTCTGTTGTCGGTGCATTAGTGTCTGTGCTACTTGGCGCTTCTGTTGTCGGTGCATTAGTGACTGTGCTACTTGGCGCTTCTGTTGTCGGTGCATTAGTGACTGTGCTACCTGGCGTTTCTGTTGTCGGTGCATTAGTGACTATGCTACCCGGCGCTTCTGTTGTCAATGCATCGGTGACTGTGCTACCTGGCGCTTCTGTTGTCGGTGCATTAGTGACTGTGCTACCTGGCATTTCTGTTGTCGGTGCATTAGTGACTATGCTACCCGGCGCTTCTGTTGTCAATGCATCGGTGACTGTGCTACCTGGCGCTTCTGTTGTCGGTGCATTAGTGACTGTGCTACTTGGCGCTTCTGTTGTCGGTGCATCGGTAACTGTGCTACTTGGCGCTTCTGTTGTCGGTGCATCGGTAACTGTGCTACTTGGCGCTTCTGTTGTCGGTGCATTAGTGATTGTGCTACCTGGCGCTTCTGTTGTCGGTGCATTAGTGACTGTGCTACCTGGCGCTTCTGTTGTCAATGCATCGGTGACTGTGCTACCTGGCGCTTCTGTTGTCGGTGCATTAGTGACTGTGCTACTTGGCGCTTCTGTTGTCGGTGCATCGGTAACTGTGCTACTTGGCGCTTCTGTTGTCGGTGCATTAGTGACTGTGCTACCTGGCGTTTCTGTTGTCGGTGCATTAGTGACTATGCTACCCGGCGCTTCTGTTGTCAATGCATCGGTGACTGTGCTACCTGGCGATTCTGTTGTCGGTGCATTGGTGACTGTGCTACTTGGCGCTTCTGTTGTCGGTGCATTAGTGACTGTGCTACCTGGCGCTTCTGTTGTCGGTGCATTAGTGTCTGTGCTACTTGGCGCTTCTGTTGTCGGTGCATTAGTGACTGTGCTACTTGGCGCTTCTGTTGTCGGTGCATTAGTGACTGTGCTACTTGGCGCTTCTGTTGTCGGTGCATTAGTGACTGTGCTACTTGGCGCTTCTGTTGTCGGTGCATTAGTGACTGTGCTACCTGGCGCTTCTGTTGTCGGTGCATTAGTGTCTGTGCTACTTGGCGCTTCTGTTGTCGGTGCATTAGTGACTGTGCTACTTGGCGCTTCTGTTGTCGGTGCATTAGTGACTGTGCTACCTGGCATTTCTGTTGTCGGTGCATTAGTGACTATGCTACCCGGCGCTTCTGTTGTCAATGCATCGGTGACTGTGCTACCTGGCGCTTCTGTTGTCGGTGCATTAGTGACTGTGCTACTTGGCGCTTCTGTTGTCGGTGCATCGGTAACTGTGCTACTTGGCGCTTCTGTTGTCGGTGCATTAGTGATTGTGCTACCTGGCGCTTCTGTTGTCGGTGCATTAGTGTCTGTGCTACTTGGCGCTTCTGTTGTCGGTGCATTAGTGACTGTGCTACTTGGCGCTTCTGTTGTCGGTGCATTAGTGACTGTGCTACCTGGCGTTTCTGTTGTCGGTGCATTAGTGACTATGCTACCCGGCGCTTCTGTTGTCAATGCATCGGTGACTGTGCTACCTGGCGCTTCTGTTGTCGGTGCATTAGTGACTGTGCTACCTGGCATTTCTGTTGTCGGCGCATTAGTGACTATGCTACCCGGCGCTTCTGTTGTCAATGCATCGGTGACTGTGCTACCTGGCGCTTCTGTTGTCGGTGCATTAGTGACTGTGCTACCTGGCGCTTCTGTTGTCGGTGCATTAGTGACTGTGCTACTTGGCGCTTCTGTTGTCGGTGCATCAGTGACTGTGCTACTTGGCGCTTCTGTTGTCGGTGCATTAGTGACTATGCTACCCGGCGCTTCTGTTGTCAATGCATCGGTGACTGTGCTACCTGGCGCTTCTGTTGTCGGTGCATTAGTGACTGTGCTACTTGGCGCTTCTGTTGTCGGTGCATCGGTAACTGTGCTACTTGGCGCTTCTGTTGTCGGTGCATTAGTGATTGTGCTACCTGGCGCTTCTGTTGTCGGTGCATTAGTGACTGTGCTACTTGGCGCTTCTGTTGTCGGTGCATTAGTGATTGTGCTACCTGGCGCTTCTGTTGTCGGTGCATTAGTGACTGTGCTACCTGGCGCTTCTGTTGTCGGTGCATTAGTGACTGTGCTACTTGGCGCTTCTGTTGTCGGTGCATTAGTGATTGTGCTACCTGGCGCTTCTGTTGTCGGTGCATTAGTGATTGTGCTACTTGGCGCTTCTGTTGTAGGTGCATTGGTGACTGTGCTACTTGGCGCTTCTGTTGTCGGTGCATTAGTGACTGTGCTTGTTGGCGTTACCCTCGTCGGTGCATCAGTTACTGTGCTTGTTGGCGTTACCCTTGTCGGTGCATCGGTTACTGTGCTTGTTGGCGTTACTCTCGTCGGTGCATCAGTTACTGTGCTTGTTGGCGTTACTCTCGTCGGTGCATCAGTTACTGTGCTTGTTGGCGTTACCCTCGTCGGTGCATCGGTTACTGTGCTTGTTGGCGTTACTCTCGTTGGTGCATCAGTTTCTGTGGTTTTTGGCGTTACTGTCGTCGGTGCATCAGTTTCTGTGCTTGTTGGCGTTACTGTCGTCGGTGCATCAGTTTCTGTGCTTGTTGGCGTTACTGTCGTCGTTGCATCAGTTTCTGTGCTTGTTGGCGTTACTCTCGTTGGTGCATCAGTTTCTGTGCTTGTTGGCGTTACTCTCGTCGGTGCATCAGTTTCTGTGCTAGTTAGCGCTTCTGATGTTGGCGCGTCAGTTACTGGTGCTTTGTTGCTTGTGGTAGTTTGCCCTGATGTGCTTGTGCTGGTTGGACGTCTTGTACTTGTGCTTGTTATTGTTGTTGGAAAAGGTGTGGTTGTACTTGGTTTTTTTGTGGGACATGTTGTTACGTATGTTGAGTTTACTCTTCGACAGCCCTGACACACGAAACATTGTAGTGCGTTAGCTAAAAATAATTTAACATGTTAATTGAATATTAATAATTCTTTTGTATTATATGGATTTTGTTTTATTAACATTATACACACATCAAAAGTGTCTAGGGATCAAGCATTTTTATGCGGATTTCTTGAGATTGAGATGTGGCTTTGTAATAAATTTATGATTTTATAAATTTATATGGATCCTTTTTGGTGCATTTCATAATTTGAATCAGGAACTGTGAATCAAATTCGAGTAAAAGATGAAAATCAGCTGTCAATATTTTCCCTATAAAAACATACAACGCATTGAAGACATTATTAGTGCTACTGTTTCCCTACTACTGATTAAAACCAACGTTATTATGGAGCGGCGACGTCATTTAAGCAGGGAAGAAATGCTCAGAGCCGTGGGAATGATAGAAGCTGGTTCCCGGCAACGTACTGTGGCTTTAGCTCTGAATACAAGTCAGAGTGTTATCAGTCGACTTTGGACACGTTACCGAAGCACTGGTACCGTGGCTGAGCGCCATGGAGGACGGTATCGCTGCACCACACGGAGACAAGACCGATACATTCAAATCTTAACTCGAAGAGCTCCAACAATAACCGCCATGATGTTAGCCGTGAGGCTTCATCACTCTTCAGGGAACTTAATTAGCGACCAAACAGTCAGAAACCGCTTGCATGAAGTGAACCTTCATTCCCGAAGACCGCTACGGGTACCACCTATAGCAATGCACAATCGTAGGATTCGATATCAATGGGCTCTTGAACACAGAAATTGGGCAGAAGAACAATGGCGTTTCGTGTGCTTTTCTGATGAGTCTCGTTTTGGTATGAGACCGGATACAAGACGTATACGACACTGGAGATCCCCTGGACGCCAACAGCGATTAAAATCCTGCCAGGAAGTCCATCCTTATAGTGGTGGAACCATCATGGTATGGGCGGGTATTTGGATCGGCGGAAGAACTGAGTTGATTTGGATCAGAGGCAACCTCAACGCTCAAATTTATGCTGAGACGATTGTATCAGACGTCATCGTTCCTCTACAAGTGCAAATCGGTCCCTTATTTCAGTTAATGCATGATAATGCACGACCGCACACCGCAAGAGTTGTAAGACAGACTCTCGCCGCAGCTAACATCAATGTCCTGCCCTGGCCTGCTCAGTCGCCAGACTTGAACCCGATTGAGCATGCATGGGATATGCTACAGAGAAGAGCTTTGCCGAATATGGAGAGTATCCAGTCGCAAGAAGACCTTTTTTTGTTGTTGCAACGAACATGGGCGGCCATTCCACAGCGTGATTTGGATGAACTCATTTTGAGTATGCCAAACCGATGTTCTTGTGTTGTTAGTGTTCGCGGTAGAAACACGGATTATTAATTGTTTAAGTTACCCAATAAAATTTTAAAGAAAACTGTTATTTCAGTCTTTTTTTCGAACTTTTGTGTTAGTGGTTCAAATGTCAAAAATCCCTTTATTAGGAAAATGGCAAATTTCTTTATTAATGCAAAGGTGACTTGGTTTATCGTTACTGTGACAAACGAAAACACTTTATTTGATGAATCCTTAAAGAAAATTTTAATTAATATCAATCAGGAGAAAAGTTATTGCAAAAATATATGTTGATCCCTAGACACTTTTGATGTGTGTATTATAACAATTTAATGTCGGCTTCTTTTGTGAGGCGAGATCGCAATAACGACGATTTTTGTTTCTATTATGTTAGAATTGTTTAAGATCTTGCTATAATTTAATTGCGCAATACTGACCAATTATAGTTGTGTATTCGAGTTCACGACAACACCGAGCAAGTAACTGTGATGCCAAGATTGTTGCTATTAAAATTGCTATCCAATTTATGTGATCGATATTGAGCAACTTAATAAAGTTCTCTCCGCTTATTGCTTCACTACCTCCGCCAATAAGGAATATGCAGGTAAGTCAAAACTTAAAAATGCGTTATTAAATATCTTATACTATTCATTATTTTATATTGCGTTTTTTTGGTGAACGGAATGAACTCTTGAAATGCGTCTTCTTGGAAAATGACGTAAAAAGACATGTGAATAAATATTTATTCTTAGCAAACTGCTTGACATAAATTTCTAGGCAATTGCGATTTCTGTGGATGGGTGATAATGTGCGGGGATATAAGATGCGGGGATATAAGATGTAGGTACGTGATCGGGGACCCCGATGTTCCTTATGCAATATTCACACGCACACACACTCGTTTATAACAGAAACAGACAGCGAGAGAGAGAGAGAGAGAGAGAAAGTGTGAATTTAATACGCGTTTTTAATACAGAGCCATCTAGTTTCAGTTTTTAGAAGCTCTCATAAAGGTGTCGCCATCTTGAATTTTTATTTATTACTTTAGCACCCCAAAAACCACGAATAAAAAATTTAAAGTTTTCGCAGCCGACATCTTGGATTTTCATTTTGACATTTTCGTTGCTAGACGATTTTTGCTAGTCAACATCTACCGCAAGCCGCATTAAAGAACTTCGTTCCATAATTTGGGACTAAAAAAGGGAAGAATCGCGGGCACGTCACCATGGTCATCATCTTCCAATGCGTTTAAAATTAGATGACCCAAGTTATAACATTAATCAACAAGACGGTGGAAAAGTCTGTATTTTTTAACCGGCGGCTGGTAGAAGAACCGACTAAAACACGGTGGCAAAAATTAATAAAAACTTAAAACATCGACTTCCAAAACAATTTTTATTGCGGAGCTAAGTATTAATGATCATTTATTCCAGTATGTCAATAAGTCATCTAAACTATGAATGCTATTTTCACTTGTATTATGTGTCCATCTCCAAATCCGTACCTTGACATTATATGTCATTTTCGTTTGGCTACAGGGAAACGGGGAAGGCCTTCCGCTATTCTTGAGACTGAGCACTAACGCTTCCTTATATTTAAAATAAGATATCGATCATCGGTGAAGAAAGCCTGATCAGAATTTGTGTGAACTTGTTTTGCTGATGAAATTAAAAAGTCAAAATCACTACTATAAATATTTGAATCGTTACCGGCTGATAAACGAAAACCCGTTCGTAAAGGACAAGGAAAGATTTTGATTACATTCGATCACTTAGATATATCTGTCCTTAAAAAAAAATATTCTGTTGTGAGAAGAAGTTAACCAGATTAAAACCTCATATGTTTCACTGGAACAGTCCAGTCCAGAACATTAATGTTAACACTAGAAGAGGTGCGAATAGACAGGATAGAAATGTGGATACGACGTTGTTGGTTGATTCAGATATATCCAATTCGCCCGACATAAACTGCTTTTCTTCACCTCAGGGTGATGAAGAACAAAATTTGCAAAGTCATGTCAACAATTGGCTATGTGAGGGTTCTTTTGTCCAGTCTCAACTCGCATGTGCTATCGGAGTTGCACCACAGTTAGATAGTACCGTTGTAACATGTACTTAAGCGCTGACGCCATTTCAAATCATTATATATTATACTAAGAACAAGAATGGACCCAGTATTGAGCCTTGCGGTACACCTAACTGAACTGGTAGCCCGGAAGATTTAACATCTACATATTGCGACACATAAAGCGGCCCGGGTGTCTGTAGTTATTGTGAGTGTTATATACGATATACGTTATGGTCGGACCACTATCGAATGTTTGTTTGACAATGGCGCCGATTCCCTTGTTCACAAACTAAACTAAATTTAATTTCAGTGCATCTTTTTCTTTCTATTTCATCAAGAAAAGGACAGAAGATAAATATTAGTTTAGACTTGTCAAATTAGTCAGTGCCTGACGTAAATTGACGTATTTTTAATAGCCAATTTTTTAATCTCGTCTAAATTATCTATGGAGTATCTTAATTTGACAGGACTAAACTAATATTTATCTCCTGTCCTTTTCTTAATGAAATAGAAAGAAAAAGATGTACTGAACTTAAATTTAGTTTAGTTTGTGAACAAGAGAATCGGCGCCAATGTTTGTTTAAATACATATAAACAATGTGATTTTAATTATTTGGAAAATGTTTTGTTTGAGATATTATATAGATAAAGATGCGCCTTCCTGGTGCGCCGAGTGCGGGCCAGCCCCAACATTATACTCCGGAGTAGCAGTCCAGTCTGCACGCGATACACGAACACACGTGAATCGCTGCTGCAAGTATTCCGCATCGGTGTTGAGCTTGTAGCAGGGATTCTCATTAACTATAGGGCAGTGTTAGATTATGTGTATAGGTTAAGTTTACTAACATAATATGTAGTGGTGTTTTTTTAAATGTTTTAAGTACTTCAAAAATTATCTAAAAATAAGTTTCGACGTGTATCAAACAAGAAAAAAAGGAAACTTACCCCTGAATACTGCAAAAAACGTCACAAGCACTAGAACGAACAAAATCTTCCCCATTTGTACCTTTCTATTAATAGGTTTGACTTTCTCGTGTTTCTATTACATGTAGGATAACTGTTTTTGTCCCCAAAAAATAAAATTGATGTTAATGATATGAGCACTACTGATAAAATGACGATCTTTGTGTTCCGAATACTTGTAATGCGCGTCATTATTATGAATAATAGACTTTCATATTAATTATACAGCATGTTGTATCCAATCAGATTTTTCATGTCCTTATATACCCGCTCGTCCAACCCCCTTTGCATGTGCTGAGGACTGTCAACTAGGTGGAGACGGTATGGATCCGCCAAAAAAAGTAAAAATTCTTAAATAAACTGTAGCTGGGTTGTGGAGGTCAGGTAGGCAGTCGCTCCATGTAAAATACTGGTATTCAGCTGCATCCGTTTAGACTGGAAGCCCAAGTATGTTGGGGAACATACTTGGGAATAGACTAGGCAAATTGATTGACTTAAATAAATAACTTTTCACCATTTCCAGGGCGGTAGGTATCCATGGAGAATTCCCTTTGTTAAAAGAAGATTCTTCACCCTTTACTGAGAAGTTCGAGATTTATTAGTATAGCTGCAACCCCGCGGCCTCACCCGCATAAGTGTCGTTCCTTGTGAATTCACTCAGAGAACAACAGAAAAAGTCCGTCCTACTCGCTATGAGGTTGAGCGTGCAGAGTACACGCGTCAGGGGCTGGTCAGAGCGCGCGGTTCCACTAGCAGTAGCGGCTGCTGTATGTTATGTGTAGGCTGAACTATTCCAAGAGTGTGTACACTACATAATCATACATAATCACCCTGTAATGTTCCCACTGCTAGGACACAGGCCTCCTCTCAGTAAGAGGGAGTGGGCCGTAATCCACCACGCGGGCCCAGTGTGGGTTGTCAGATGTCACATGTCGTCGAATTTTTGGTTCTAAGACATACCGGTTTCCTCGCGATGTTTTCCTTCACCGTTTTGAGAGCAGTGGTGATGAAATAATTTACACAAAGTAAAGCGCCTGTCTGGATTCGAACCTACGACCTACAACTCGTAAGTCGCCGCCGTTACCACTTGGCCACCACTGCTCTCCCAATGAACACTAATCCAATAGTTATTACAGTTATCTGTTATCGTACTATGATTCTAGCTGCATGTATAATGGCCGATGAATTATGGCCGGTCTGAACATAGGCTCTCCGAACTTTCGCGCATATTCTCTCACTCACACTCACCTCATGTCACCTTTTTTTTTTTTTTTATGGATGGGAAATCATCAAATGACCCCTCCCGCTCTGGGTGGAGCGAAGGGAGTGTCAGACTCTTACTGACTAAAACCCATCCGTGTTCCTTCCTTAGCCCTTTATGTTCCGGGGTAGCGGTAACCCTTTCGGACAATCCCGCACCCCCGGCAGGCTTCGGCCCTGGCAGGCCCCTTCCTTTCTGCTGACATCTCTTTGAGGCGCGCGTGGAACACAACGCGCCGTCCGGCACGGGCCTGGTCCTGATCGGACGGTGAGCTACCCATTACTCTCCGTCCGCAGGCCCGCGCCTACGGTGGCCGGGAGTCGTCACGCGGCTCCCGACGCCCGGAGCGTCTCCCGCGGCGGCTGGGGTGTGAGGCTCTCTCCCTCAGCCGTTCAGCCACCTCCTTCGCTAGCATGACTGCTTCGCAGAAGGAGGTGACCGCCTCCCACTCCCTCTCGCCCCGGACCATGGCTTGAACCAGGGCCGGACGCGAGAGGTCGCCGCCGCTGTCTATCGCCTCTACGAGGGCACGGCGGTGCTCCGCCCATGCGGGGCAGACCTCCACCGTATGCTCCACCGTGTCCTCTGGGCGATCCTCGCAGTGGTGACACCCGGGCGTCTCCTCCCGCCTGATGATGTGCAGGAACCTCCCAAAACATCCGTGTCCGGTGAGGACCTGCGTCAGGCGATAGGTGAGGACGCCGTGACGCCTCTCTAGCCACTCCTCAAAGAGGGGTCTTATCGCCACTATCGTGGCGTGCCCTGCGCTGGGTTGCGAAAGTCGCTCCTTCCATGCCACCATGAGATCGCGCCGGAGGTCTGTCCGCTCCGCCGCGATTTGCCGCGGAAGCGGAGTTTCCCCCCGGCTCAGTGCCTCCGCGC
Source organism: Amphipoea lucens (assembly GCA_947508005.1). Lineage (NCBI taxonomy): Eukaryota > Metazoa > Arthropoda > Insecta > Lepidoptera > Noctuidae > Amphipoea > Amphipoea lucens. Next base: position 11,810,591 of record OX382374.1, read on the forward strand.
GCCACTCATACAGGCGCGCTAGGACTATCGCCTCCAGATCCCATGGCGGCAGTCCGGCAAGGAGGCTTGCCGCCTCGCCCGAGATCGTGCGGTACCCCCGGATCAGCCTTACGGCTACCACCTTTTGGGGCGCGTTCAGATAGTGGGCGGCTCGCCGCCGCAGAGAACGCGCCCACACCGGGGCCCCGTATAGGGCCATGGACCGCACGACCCCCGCGTAAAGCCTCCGGCAGGAGGTGTTTGGCCCCCCCAGGTTAGGCAGGAGCCGCTTGAAGGCGGCCCCGGTCCTTTCCAGTTTGGGGGCCAAACGTCGGAAGTGTTCGACCTCATGTCACCTAATAGTAGATTGTACAACTAATTCATAAAAGAAGCTATTTTACCCCGAGACATCTATATCCACCTGAGCCGCAGGCGAGGGTGGATAGTTAAGTCGAGGGGTAAAATGGCTCGTTTATGCCTTTTTTTTATGGATGGGAAATCATCAAATGACCCCTCCCGCTCTGAGTGGAGCGGAAGGGAGTGTCAGACTCTTACTGACTAAAACCCATCCGTGTTCCTTCCTTTTGCGCAGACTTTTGCGCCACGTTCGGACAGGCCATGATTCATCAACCTATTGAAAGGGTAATAAAAATGTTAGAACAAGTTAGAAATACCTACTTCGGAATAAGTTAATAACAATGTTTTTTATTCGAATTCAATGTTTAACAATTAATTTGACTTAAAAAACAAAAATAGCAAAATTAAAACCTAACTTAACTAAAACTATACACAAACTAAAATATAGCGTCGAAAAATTCATCCGCATCGCTGTCGACTGGTAATGTACCCAAGAGACTGGCGGAATAAGTTGCTAAAAAAACTAGAAATAAACAACATAATGTAGGTATGTTAATACAACAAATATTTAATTGCTCGCTTTTTAAACACCATGTGTGCAATAAACTTCTCGAACCTAACACTCGAAAATTTATCTTCGAGTACATTGATACGTACGTATAGTTCTACATAATAATATTATGTTGATAAAAATAAAAACCCTTCTTCACAGATAAACAGGATAAGGAAACACCTAAAGTAAAGGCTTGATGCTCGTATTCACCTACACTAGATGACATCTAAATAAAAGCGCACAGTGTGATTTGAACCCTCGACTTAGCGCCGAGAGTTGAAATTCTAACAGCGCAATAACATTAAGGCAATAATTAAGGTGACACTAAGGCGCGGCGCCCACTATCGGTGGGCACCGGTACAGCTCGGGCGCCTTACGGCAGCTTCGGGCGCCTGAGGGCTTCTTCGGGCGGCTTCGAGCACCTGAGAGCTGCCTCGGCCGTCGTTAAGCATACCTAAGGACGCCGAGGCTGGTTTCGAGTAGCTTCGGCAAAACCGTTAGTAAGAACGGTCATTAGAGGTGTAGCGGCATCTACACCACCACATGCGCATTATACGCCTGAAATGACGTCACGCAAAATCTTGCATCGCGCAAGCAGAGTTTATCACTCAACTGGCATAATTATATACAACGTCCTGACATCAATCGTCAGGCACGACACCCGTCTGGTCGGAGGATCCTCTCTTTTCTATGGAGGATGACTGTACTTATTCCCTGTTCCTCATACCTCCAAACTGGTGACCCCGAAAATAGACATTTCCGCAGTGAATTTATATATTCATAAATAATTCACATTGTGGTTGAACATTACATACCTAATATTATTATTATTGCATGTGTATCCTATTGTCTATATCAGGCTTACTTACGGTTGAATTCAGGAAACAGGATTGTACTAATTTTATTACTTACATAAGTATTTTAGAGGCTACAACTTGCTGCCCGTTAATAATTGTCCGTTATTTTTTTTAACTGATCATAATAACCTCCCTAATGTTTAAATAACAGTTGTTAAAATGGTTACCCATTTAAACGTTCCATTTTTTTCTCTCAAAACACCCTAATAATATAGTTAGTTGTATTAGACGTATTGCTGAATATCATTCAGGCCGCTAGTAGAACAGTTAGTAAAACTAGGCAGTTAACTGAAAGGCTAATTAAGCTAGTTAGCTGCGACAATATACATGTGTTCTTATAAAATATTGATCGCCTCGAAAAATCTATCCTTTGGGCATTCACACTATCACGTAAGCACACTGTACTTTTCACTGTTCCGGTTTTTAGTTTCACGTGAAAGTCGGGAAATGGCAAACATCAACATATTTGCCATCAAAAGTCCATCTTGAATCAATGCTACTAAGCTTTACTAACGCCAACCATTTAACACACAATCTAAAAAAACAAGAATGAAAATACATTTATTTAGCACAGACTAAAAGGCACACAATACACAAGATACGTTCATCAGATAAAAACATAAAAGATCAAAATACAAAAAGTATAAAGTTCGATGTAAGAAATTAGCAGGAAGGTGTGCCTCACGGCTGCGCCAAAAAGGCCCAGTTCAGCAAAAATGCTAGGCATGCTGGTTTTCAACTGGATCTGATGTGTAAGGTGACGGATGTAAATCAGTTTTATATTGCATCGTAACGTGTGTTTGTACTTAAATAAATAAATAAAATAAATTTGCGTCAGAAGGGTCAGAAGAGGAATCTAAAGGGGAATACACTCTTACAGTCAATAGAAGATGTATGTAAGTGGAGTGTCATGCGATTTTGTTCCATGGGTGCACCAACTGTAAACTATCACCTTGAACTTTATCATACCAATGGTTATGGTAGACCCTACATATCACGTCATCATAAATCGCTAATTCACACCGTTGTTTGGCAGTGTGATGCGTTCCGAGCTATGCGGTATCATCCCATGGCTCGGAGCGCTCGTTAAGCCGTTGGTTCTGCGCCTGATCTCTCACCGATCGTGTCAGATTTCGTGCTATTCCATCGGCCTATGAAAGTGAGGGAACAGGTAATGCACCTGTGTCTACACTATGTACATTTGTGCATTATACCTAATATCTCCCGCGCCGATGGCTAGTCTCGGTTGAGATTAGCCGCCTTGGCCAAAATACGTTTGTTCGCATGTTCGCATAGAATATGAAAAAGATCGAACACCAATCGGGCAAGACCAACGTCGAGCAAATGCACAGAGCATCTGCTCGCTCACCGTTGACGTCGTTTTCACTGAATGAATCAATCGTTCACCGAGTCCAACCGATCATCACTGAACAAACGCTTGCTCGCTCATGACTGCTCAGAACGCTTAGTGAAAACGCAGCTTTACAGTTACATTCTGAGCCTTAAACCGGCGCCAGATACAATTATTACCTAGACAGTATTGATGGGTGGCATGGGTATGGGAAGTTTGAACACATTATTTTGCACTTTGTTATTCCGACTTGCAAAGCGCACTTGAAACAAACATGACATGTTCAAACCTTGAAGCCTTCACAGCATGTTAGGGTTAAACTTATTAAAAGTATGTATCAAAGTACGTCAGTTATTCGTTTGATGATTCAGGACGCCAGCGCCAAGCAGCGTTCAACAGAACCTAGCTTGGGTTCGTGGGAGTCGACGAGGGCGCTAGAACAACACTGGAGCGGTCTTCTTGACCATTAAACATGTACGGACAACATGTGCGCAGAAACTGTTATGCGCTACGTATGTAGTTGTGTCGTGTACAGTGTGTGATTCACTAGTGTGATTAATTAGTTCGTGAAATTATAATTGGGGTTAAATATAATGATCACCAAAAAAATATATTGAACACCAAAAAATGAAGTCTAAAATTAAAATAGTTCTAGCTGGGTACCCCGAGGTTAGGTTTGGTTAGGTTACTTTAAACCCTTTACACAGAAATACCATAAGACATAAGATGCAAGAGCGAGGAAAAGAGAATACAAATACCTTTACCTAGGTTTTTTACAATAAAATGGAGTTTTAATTTTGGTGATCATTTACTATTTTTGGCAGTAAAAACTGTTTTTTTGATGTTATATTTTACTTTATCTGGTGATAAGTTAAACATAAGCCATTATAATTTAATTACAACTGTAAACGGGTTTTCTATTGCCCAATAACCAACACTGCCCATAGTACGCCCACAGCAGTTAAAATATGGCTGATGATAATGTGAGACCCGTAAAACCGTCAAGTATTAAGGCGCCGGCGAACTACGCATGCTAATGCGTTGTTCATACAAAGATAATACCAAAATAATTTGTAAATCAAACATATTCTTAAGGTAGTGTGTATTTATTCCGATTGGATTACAGCTTATGTAGGTTCCCAAAAATATATTTTGAAAGGACTCTGATATAAAGACGAGATATGAGGATTTTCAAATTTCTATAGAAAACTTATTTTTCTCATAGCTCGTCTTTGAATGAGTGTCCATTCAAAATATATGTTGCTATATGCATCGCCGGCCTCTTAAAAAAAAATGTTTTATTTTATATACGTAAGATGCTAAATAATAAAAACATCGACGAAAAAAAGAATCACATTTATTTAGCAAAAAATCGTGTAAACAGTACACAGAAACGAAAATGAGAACTGAAATGATTTACAAACATAATAATATTATGTGTCTCACAGCTGCGCCAAAAAAGTTTTTATCAGCCGTAGATATCCAAATTTCAGCAGTAGGTAATGCCAGACAGGTGGCTTTGAATTTTAAAGTACAGAAAGATCTGGATTACTACTCTTTTACAATTTAAATCTTTGCTGTTTCACTATTATTTTAAACAAGGCTAAAACACTACGCTTATTATGTATTACTTATAGGTATAATTACTTATATAAAAATAAAAGTAAGTCCAACTTAAAAATCTATTGATTAATTTAATCAGCCTATTCCATTAATTCACTATAGTAAAAAAAATAGGAACATTAAAAGGTAATATTTAAGGGTGAATTGCCCAAGCAAAAAAATACACGGCAAACCTGAGAACGGTAGTGCAATGTGCTGATTATTAATTTTATATATTTTTTCTCAACAACGTAAGTATTTCTCTACCTTGGCAAAAAAAATCATTGGTATCTACCCTCTAATATACCCAAAAAAAAAATTACAAAGTGTTATTTTATCATCACGGTGACCTGTCCTGAACCCAATTCCGCTCATAACATACCTTCTCCTGCAAATACATTCGTAATATGGATTTAAATTGATTTTGTTATCATTAAATTATAATATATTCGATCAAATAAAACAATTTTTGTTTGTTTATCTTCTTTCTCATGGATTTGACAGGCAGTCAACTTTTGTCTGGAAAAAAGTTATCATTTCAGAGGACAGTAAGTTTTAGTAGAATAGCCACATCAACATTGCGTTGTTACGCCCCTTTCACCTTTTCTCACTCCGGATCAGTCCGGCTTAAGCTCTCGGCGCGAACGCACCGGTCCCAACGTCTTGCGGTTTCCCGCTAAAAAAGTAAGTTTATCATTTCAGTAATATGGGGACAAAAATAGTTTCATTTCGGTGGCTGTTATAACTCGTGCTAGATTTGTTTAATTTGTTTCAAAATTGTGTATTAAATTCGCAGTAAGTACTGTTTTGTTTGAGTAGTGTTCATATTTTTTAAATAATTTTTTTTTCGGAGTTAAATGTAGAACTAACCTCTATTTTATCATCTCAGTGTTATCATTTCAGTGGATTCGGTGGACTGTTATACCAATTACAGTCCACCGGAATTAAAAGTATCTCCGAAATGATAAAAACATAAAGTTTTAGAGATCCTGGTGTCAAATACAAAGTCATAGTTTTGTAATGTACCTACTTTTACCTAGAGTGTCGATTAGATTATTTAGGTGTATTTGTTGTGTAATATTTGTGCTTAAGATATATAATATATACATATATCTATGTAGTTAGTACATGTTTACTATACTTTAGATACACATTTGTTCGGCTCAACGAAAATGTGATGAGTGTGTGGGTCACCACAGTGTAGATTATTATACCTACTAATTGTCAACAAAATAATTATTTCGAGGGTTTATCTTCAATATAAGTCACTTACCTTTATTTTTATATCATTTATTACGAGTAAATAACAATAATAAATAATATTTGATATAATTACAAAATTTCTTAATTTTACAAGATACACATTAATTTTATAAGACAAAGTACGGAACCCTGGCTGGGGGCACGGTTGTTCTTAGCTGTATCATTTCGGTGGATTTATCATTTCGGTGGTAATTTTTATCATTTCGGTGGACACTTTTAATTTCAGTGGACTCTTAAAACTTTATCCTTAAATATTTATGTAAGTTTTGATAATATTTGATGTCCACTCACGCACAATGTTATAAAATAGACTAAAGTATTATTTGTCACTAAAAATATATAGATTGCATTGAAATAAAAAAATCCCACCGAAATGATACATAAAAATCTCTTGTTGAAATTCACCCTTAAGTCGTTTCATTTATTTAAAACGATTAAAATTACCTATTTTTTTGAAGAACTCTGATAAGGTTATCAAATGCAGTAGCTTTGTTTTAAATCTTAAAACGCTAGCTGGATAGATAGCCAAATCACTGTTTAAAGTAGAAAAAAGTTGAAATTATGCCGGCTATGATCAGAGAAATGGTCGTTGTTGGTTTCGCTGAAGCATTGCATAAGTCTTTGGTACATATGTTACATTTATTGATGGTTCCACTTGACCCAACTATGTCGCGACATTGGTCCATAGATTCTTCTGCTTCTTCTGGAGCGTAGTAGCAGTCCCGGTAAAAGTTCGTTACACCATTTTCTAAAAACCAATAGGAATAACAGTGAAATTATGTTAAGTAGGTAAATGCATGCTTGGTCAGAGGACTGCTCGATGAATGATAAGCCATTCTTCTAGCAGCTACTGCCAAAAAAATTCGTAATTTCAGTAACTCTTTTTTTTTAAACGATTGTTTTTTAAAGATTACCATCATAAACTATTTCGATACACTGAGGTTCTGATTCTGACTCTTCATCTGCTCTAAACTGCAGCAACGATCGTTTTCCACGGTAAGTTGTCTGAAAAAAAGAGACGGTCATTTTACATAAACATTTTAGTTTATTATAAGTCCTTATTAACCACAAAAAACTTTTAATTTTTTTTTTGCATCAACATAGTAAAATATGGTGCGACTTCGTTTGCCTTTCGGTCAAAGCTGCTCATTTCAGGGTCGTCTAACTACTATACTTTCAACTTGAAATTAGGAATCATTTTAAATAAAGTTCCAACACTATAAGATACATCTTTGTAATGAAAATATGGGTACATATTTGAATGTCGAACATTAAAATACCTACGTGTAAAATGTCAACTTTCAAAACATCGAAAATTTAAATATCGGTTATATCATAATATCGAAAATTGTTATGCCTAAGCATAAAATGTCTAAAATTGAAATGCCGAGTTATAAAAATATCGAATGATTAAAAACATCGATAATCATTATACCTAAGTTCAAAATGTCAACATTCAATACACTTTAGTTCATTATATTTACGTTAAAAATACCTACTAGTTAAAATATCGAACTTGCAGACAAGCATGGTTGCAGGATGCAAGAGAGAGCGAAGGGCACCCCGGTGTTAGGTTAGGTTAGGTTACTTTAAACCCTTTACACAGAAATAGGGGCCCCGCGTAGCGGGGCTCCGTCGACATAAGATGCAAGAGCGGGCGCGGCCTACAAATGTGTTTTTTTTTTAAGTTACTTATTATGTGAAAATAATATATTACTTAAGCATGCAGAGTGCAAGCGAGCATGCATCATGCAGCAGGCATGGTTTCTGTCACGGCTCCGGCGCTGCGGGGCTCAGGCTGTCCCACGCGAGCTTATCGTCGTCGATGGTTTTAACGCTCACCACCGCAGCTTCGGCTTGCTGGCCACCTCCGCCTCAGCTCACGGGCCGCCTCGCCCCTCTGCGCCTACGTGGGCTTAATTTACACTCTAGGGGTAGGGCAGACAAGACCACGTGGAGTCGGTTTTGCAGCGATTTGTTTCTGTCACTAATTTTTGTAGCACAACATATAGTTAAATAAATATCGATATTTAGGACATTCGATACTCTGTACTTCGATATTTACATCATTAGATAATCTGTACTTCGATATTTAAGCCTTTCGATGTCATGTTTGTCGATTATTAGATTTTAGATATATTGTACGTAGGTTATCTAACCATTCGACAATATAAACTTACGTTATTTTAATTTTCGGTTTTATGGTCGTTCGATATTTAAATTTTCGATGTTTTGAACATTGACATTTTAACCGTAGATATTTAAATTTTCGAAATTCAAATATGTACCCGAAAATATCAATACATAGTATAATACAAAGTCGCTCTTCGAGTCTGTGTATGTGACCGCTTAGATAATTTAGGCATGTTTGACATGTCGTCCATCACATCAGTACACTGGATATGTGCGAAGCAAGGGAGGATTGCTGGTATTAAATAATTTTCATTGCAACTGAAGCCATATAATAAGAGTCGAAATAGGGTCGATAACTCGATAAGCTACAAGGTCAAATGGGGTATCTGGAAGGGCTTAAATTGCACATTATATAGTATATTTTAAGTAAATGAATAAAAGCACAATTTGCACTTGAGTGACGATTTGCTGTGGGCGGTCAATATGAAGTGGAGCCTACCGAGATCGAAAGCAGAGCGCGATCGAGCCGCCTTTATGAGCTCCCTGAAGCTAAGCTAGTAGTCAAGGATCACACCTAGGTGTTGGCTTGCTTCTCCCAAGGGATCGGCTTGCCATACATAGTGATCGGAATGGACATTATAAAACATTATTTCATTTTCATTCATACCTCTGGTTCAGGGCTCGAGCTAGGCGTCGATGAATCAGGGCTCCAGCTAGGCGTCGATGGTTCAGGGCTCGAGCTAGGCGTCGATGGATCAGGGCTCGAGCTAGGCGACGATGGTTCAGGGCTCGAGCTAGGCGTCGATGGATCAGGGGTCGAGCTAGACGCCGATGGTTCAGGGCTCGAGCTAGGCGTCGATGGATCAGAGGTCGAGCTAGGCGCCGATGGTTTAGGGCTCGAGCTAGGCGTCGATGGATCAGGGGTCGAGTTAGGCGCCGATGGTTCAGGGCTCGAGCTAGGCGCAGATGGATCAGGAGTCGAGCTAGGCGCCGATGGTTCAGGGCTCGAGCTAGGCGTCGATGGATCAGGGCTTGAGCTAGGCGACGATGGTTCAGGGCTCGAGCTAGGCGTCGATGGATCAGGGGTCGAGCTAGACGCCGATGGTTCAGGGCTCGAGCTAGCCGTCGATGGATCAGGGGTCGAGCTAGGCGCCGATGGTTTAGGGCTCGAGCTAGGCGTCGATGGATCAGGGGTCGAGTTAGGCGCCGATGGTTCAGGGCTCGAGCTAGGCGCAGATGGATCAGGAGTCGAGCTAGGCGCCGATGGTTCAGGGCTCAAGCTAGGCGCCGATGGATCAGGAGTCGAGCTAGGCGCCGATGGTTCAGGGCTCGAGCTAGGCGCCGATGGATCAGGAGTCGAGCTAGGTGCCGATGGTTCAGGGCTCGAGCTAGGCGTCGATGGATCAGTGCTCGAGCTAGGCGTCGATGGTTCAGGACTCGAGCTAGGCGTCGATAGATCAGGGTTTGAGCTAGACGTCGATGGATCAGGCCTCGAGTTAGGCGTCGATGGTTCAGGGCGCGAGCTAGACGTCGATAAATCAGGGCTCGAGCTAGGCGTCGATATATCAGGGCTCGAGCTAGGCGTCGATGGATCAGGGCTCGAGTTAGGCGTCGACGGATCAGGGCTTGAGGTAGGCGTCGATGGTTCAGGGCTCGAGCTAGGCGTCGATGGTTCAGAGCTCGAGCTAGGCGTCGATGGTTCAGAGCTCGAGCTAGGCGTCGATGGTTCAGTACTCGAGCTAGGTGTCGATGGTTCAGTACTCGAGCTAGGCGTCGATGGTTCAGAGCTCGAGCTAGGCGTGGATGGTTTAGGTGATGTACTAGAATTTGTATTTGGGTTGATGCTAGGACATGTTGATACGTAGCTTGAGTTCGCATTAGGACAGGCCTTACACACGTAACATTTTCGCGCCTTAGCTGAAAATAATTAGAAGTTTAAAATAAATAATTTTGCCGCTAGCCTCACCTTAATATATTTGTTAAATTATAAATAGTGTAGTTAATTATTTATTTGATTATAATTATTTACATGTAAACACACAAACTAAAATATATATATACAAATAAAAATAAAAAAAAAGACGAGCTCATTGGGCATCAAAAAATTCGTCCGCATCGCTGTCAATAGGATAAGTGCCCAAAAGGCTGGCAGCATTACCACGTTGGATGGCAATGCTTATTCTTTGGGCTAAAAATAGGCCAGCCCTCTGGTCACGCGAAGAGTCAACCAAACGCTTGGCGATATCTCGAAATATTCGATGAGCACTCGGACCCCAAGGCCCTAGAGTTTCAACCCCAAACGGCTCAAACCACGGATATCGAGGGATATGGCATGGAGGCGTGGCGCACGTCGCCTCTATAAAAGGCCATAACCATGGTACAATTATATAATACCATGGCCATAACTTGTAATCTGGGCGTATGTTAGATGCGCGAGTTGCGCGACGGCAGTAAGCGCCGTAGTCATATGTTTGTATCGAAACGTGTGGTGTCATTTCGTATTTTTACAAAATGCCGAATTGTTCCGTCCTTATTTGCAAAAATAGATCAGTCACAACAAACCTTAAGACAAGCGGCGTGTCCTACCACCGGTAAGTAAAAAATCACTGCACTAATTATATTATTTAAGAATTTTACAAATATTTCGTTGTGAAATATTATTGTGATGACATGAGAAAATTGCCTAGCAACGTCATTTGACATGGATCGTGTCAAATGATGCATTAGTGATGCGTAGCGCTGAGATATTGCTATCGATAAATTGTAATTTTACAAGAATTAATAATTATTTTTTTCAGTTTCCCGAAAGATCCAGAAATTAAAAATAAATGGATAGATGCAACAGGCAGGAAAAATAATTGGTTTCCCTCAAACCAATCTGTAATTTGTTCTGTACACTTTAAAAAGGATTGTTTTAAGTCGCCCGCGAAAAGACACTTCCTTTTTAATTGGGCTGTACCTACACTCAAATTAAGATACGAAACCGTAAGTTAACTACTGTTAGTACAGCCACGTGCAAAAGTATTATGCATGTTTACTTCATAATAAAAACAAAAGATAGGAATCCCAAGGTATTTTATGGTACAACACGTATTTTCTAGTTTTAAATTTGTATCTATCATTATTGTTCATTACTTACAGCCTTCATCACAACAAGAATCCATATCTGACAGAACCACCACTCCTATACCATGTACCTCTAGAGACAATAACGTTTTAAAACTGCCAGATACACCACGAAATAAAAAAAGACGGGTTGCACTCCGGGAGTGCCGGCAGAAGTGAAAACTTGAATATTAACGTTGAAATAAATCAATTATTAATTTAATTAATATTACTCATTTTTTTTCAATATTTCTGCGTCACTTTTTTCATTAATACATGCACTTTGATCAATTTCCATATTTTAAACACTTTCGGTCTTATTCATAAAAAAAGCCTATTGAAGGTTTAAACCATTCATTAGTTAAAATGCTCAATAGGCCTTTAAAACATTCGATAAAATTTTGTATTCATAAACGCTTCATAAACGTTCTATAACTAGAATGTCCTACAACTTCTAAATGTTGCCATTATAATGAAGTCATCCAACAAATTGGCCAACACATTAAATCGGCATTCGAGAATATCTGTCTACGAACCAAATATTTGTGTCCATAGACATTATTACGTATGAAAAACTAATTTATTGTCTACAGTTTCAACAGTTTTGACGCGACAACGTCATGGTCGTCATGGAAACAATATGAATATGTCAATGAATGAATTTGATATTGTATGTGTCAAACTAAAAAACTTTTGAATATTTTTTTTGTATTTAAAATAAATGAAATTAAGACCGGAGACTAGTTGCAATAAAGGGCAAATAATTGAATATTGGTCGGAGGAGGATAAGGTGTGTACCTACTGTTACAGCTAAAATGTGTTCAAAGTAAGTTATGTTTTGTAAACATTCTTAATTTCTTATACTTATGCTTGCTTTTGCTTCTAATCCTTAGATTTTTTGGAAGAATTGGTCAGGGAGAGGTCTCCATAATAGAAAATAAAAACACTGACACAAGCACTAACGCTAAACAGGGGCAGCCTGGCATGATTTACGAATTAGGTGCCTATCCGATTTACAATTTTACGAAGAACTTCGTTTGCCTGTACAAAACTCATTGTAACAAAAAAAAAAACCCGCCATAAGAATAATAATGACTGTTATTTTGATGCCGCTACTGATTAATTAAATCAGTATAAATAAGATAATGAAGAGAAAGAATTTATAACATTAGTTTTGTATTTCAGGTCAATAGGACTAGTAAAGATGGTGCTTCACTACGAATAGCAGAAAATGAAACGGCCTACAGAAGAGATGGCACAGATGGCAAATGAAAAGCAAACATTTTAAAAATGTTGTTCTGCTTGCACAAGTTTTAGAAGCCAAATTAGAGTTTAGAGTATTGTTCAGCCGTGAACAGGCAAGAGTTACATACGCCAGCGTCAGCATCAAGAGTGACATACATTCGTTCCACATAAATTAGTAATTAGTAAATGAATAAATTAGTCATCAAGCTGGAGTAGAGTTTGATTCATCTTCCATAATTCCTCTCACTATGGCCAAGACACCTGTAGCCATCACCAGTTCTATGAGTCTGTGGGACCGGCAATGACAAAACTATTTCCTGTGTACACATTGCACGACGTACACAAACCCCTATTCCTACCCAAATTCTGTCTGTTCCCGTAGGTCTCCCGTAGGCTTGTACGATAGGTTAGGGTGTTAGGATAACTAGGGTGTTAAGTAGTTGCTGTAGGTTTATAATCAGTAGGGTGAGGTAACCATAGATACCAGGCTCAATCGTTACAAACTTAGCCACACTGTATGCATTTGGAATAACAGCCGTACTAAGCTGTAAGTCCCGGTGCGTACAAGTATTATAAAAATAAACTGATATTTGTATACAAGCTTTTTATTAATGAACTACTCCCTAAATTTCTTCTCTTTTACTTTAGATCTTGTTGGCTCAAAATATTGCCACTTCCACGTTTTCGTCGGTGGCAGCGCAGAGGTCACTTTGACTGCATGTTTTGGGTAGGACAAATAAGGCAGGATAGGAAGTGGAGCATGTTTTGCAACATAGCTTCACAGCCACACCCTACTGGAGCATCTCCCTGCAGGGTGTAAACTTCCGTGGTCGACACGGAAGCATTTTTTTCACACAAAAGCAGCAATGTCCCACAGTATTTCTTGTTGCTATAATGTGCTTCGTTATATTTTTCGTCGCTTCTATTTTGTATTGTAGGTAGGTATATAATAATAAACTAAATTGGTTAAAAAGAAGTTCAAAATAAATTAAATACAACTGCGGCTCCTCGAAGTACTATTGTTTACGAAACTGACTTTTCAAACATTTGTACGTCAAATGTCATTTTCTTCGGCCATCTTTGTCGTGTCTCACTTGGTTCACTTCGGTTGGCGCCGCCGTAGAAAGAGATGGGGGGGGGGAAATCTCTCCTGACGGTCACGTGTCCTGACGCGATGCCCTGACGCGAGTTTAACATTTTTTACCCATTACAAAAAGTGTTCAACGCCGCTAAAGAAGTTTTCACTTCAAAAATTTGAACAATTGTTAAAAAAAAAGGATACTGTTATTAAATCACAAAAAATGCACATCAAACGTCTGCAAACGACAATAAGGCGATACAAAAAAAAAAGTAAAAGATATGAAGGAAATTTTAGATGCATTGAAGGAGAAAAGGTTTATCAACGAAGATCAAGCTTTACACATAGAAAATATGAACGTTAGTTCTGGAGACCTGATTATTAGGTACAATACCAGCCTAGCTGCGGGACATGTCGGAAAAGCTAAGTACACTGCTGGCTTGAAATCATTTGCTATGACATTGCGATTTTATTCCCCTAAAGCATACGAGTTTGTTAGACAGAAGTTTGCAACATGCTTACCACATGTTCGAACTATTAAAAAATGGTATCAATCCGTCGATGCAAAACCGGGATTTACGTCAGAATCATTGAAGGCTTTACAAATAAAAGCAAAGTCGTTCTCACATGTATAATCTCAACATGAATGATGTTATCAATCCAATATTTTGTAACAATTTTATGATTTAAAAGTGTGTCCGTGGAGCTTCTTGTCCGTTCTTCTCCAAAGGTACTTACTACGCTTTGGAATGAGCAACTAGCTTCATCTTTTTGATTGACTGACCCCTTGACAATTCAGCGTAACACTTGACGTGAAACGGCGCTGGAAAGCGCGCGTCAAAAAAAAGACAGGGGCTAGATAATTATGCATGTGTTTTCATCATTATAATAGTTGTCAAACTCTAAGAAAGTGGAACGGACTTTTGTAAAGTACCAATAATCAACACTATTCTAAGTTTTAACCTTTTAACCGCCGGACTTTATATCAGTTGTCGTGCCCCCAGCGCCCGACAAAAAAATAAAAAACGAACAATAAATACCGATGAAACGAGCTGTGATGATGTAATAATAATACAGATTAAACGAGCTGTGTTATTTGGTCGTATATATACGACTCTGACGGAATGGACACAAAAATATTTGTCGGATTAATCCGACGTAAGCGGTTAAAAGGTTAAAATAACCCTCCTTTTGGGCTTCGCAGCATTCGGGTAATAATTATTATGTAAAAAAATTAGATTAAAATTAATGCTTGTTCGTCTTATAGGCTACATTGTAATTAATTATTAAGAACCTGTTTATTTTAATAAACGTTTTTTTATTAAATGTTCAATAGGTTATTTGAATTGTTGTTTTATGATCGATAGTTAAATAGTTTTAATTTTACGTAAGACAGAAACTAAAGAAACTACTTATTTACTTAAATGTCATTTGCAAACAAATATATTATATTATTACGTGATTTGGTTTTATTGGTTTTTTATTAATATACCACGTTGAAAGCAGGAAAAATAAATAATACAAAATACACCCAAAAACACTCCTCTTTTTAGGGTTCCGTAGCCAAATGGCAAAAACGGAACCCTTATGGATTCGTCATGTCTGTCTGTCTGTCTGTCTGTCTGTCTGTCCGTCCGTCCGTATGTCACAGCCACTTTTTTCCGAAACCATAAGAACTATACTGTTGAAACTTGGTAAGTAGATGTATTCTGTGAACCGCAGTAAGATTTTCACACAAAAATAGAAAAAAAACAATAAATTTTGGGGTTCCCCATACTTACAACTGAAACTCCAAAAATTTTTTTTCATCAAACCTGTACGTGTGGGGTATCTATGGATAGGTCTTCAAAAATGATATTGAGGTTTCTAATATCATTTTTTCCTGAACTGAATAGTTTGCGCGAGAGACACTTCCAAAGTGGTAAAATGTGTGTCCCCCCCCCCTCTAACTTCTAAAATAAGAGAATGATAAAATTAAATAAATATATATAATGTACATTACCATGTAAACTTCCACCGAAAATTGGTTTGAACGAGATCTAGTAAGTAGTTTTTTTTTAATACGTCATAAATCGAAAACCGCAATTTACCTTTCACAAAGTTACAACGAACTACAAGAACTTTTATATTATGTTACTTGCTGCTACGGAACCCTTCATGGGCGAGTTCGACTCGCACTTGGCCGGTTTTTGTAGTTGATATCTATCGATATTTTTATCGATCAAATATTTATATTAACCCATCTTCCCTAGTTGATGCTAGAGTTGCATGTGTGCATTCCGTGACTGTGTCTATACTTTCTAGTGCCCGCCCCTTTTGAGCATGTGTGCAATAAGATAGCACAAAAGTGTTACGCTTATTTTCTTGTGTGTGTGCCAAAAAAGCCGCCCAATTTGATCATGTGTGCCGTATCTATTTCTTTTGTTTTTGTGGGAGTTTCCGGAGTGGGGAAAATGTGGCGACACTTGAACTTGAACAAATATGCAGTGAAGGCATATCTCTCGGATATCTATGGCTCAAACATAAAGCTCCCAATAAGGTTGTTATATTTACGCCGTTTGAGGTTTTCTGCTCCTGCAGCAGCCGCTCCAGCACCGCCCGCCGTGCTAGGAAGATGGGATGGCGCGAGTGTGTCGACACAGGTTGCATCCCACACCAAAGGCCTACCCAACTAGTGTAGTTGTTACTAAAATATACAAATATTCATTAAAAATTAAGCATTTACAATCCATGGATAAGTTTAGAGTTTGACAGTCGTTACGGGTAGTCAGAAGCCTGAACAACCAGTTTTAACAACGGGTATCGTGTAACTGGGTTGAAGAAGTTAGATAGGCAGTCGCTTAATGTACAATTCAATTGCTTCCAGGTAGACTGGAAGCCGACCCCAATGCAGGAATATTTTGTAAAAAAATCTTCCTGTATAGTTGGCATAAGGCTGGGCAAATGATGAGCATGTTTAGAGTTTACAAACATCAAGTGATTGCACGAAGATTTATAAATATTTGTCAAAACGTGATGCAATGCAATAAGGATAATAAATAGGGATGAGCGATAATCATAATGGTATACCTATTTAACAGAGATAATGATTCCTGTAATGTACTGCACGTTATCTGTTAAGTACATGGGTACTTAACAGATAACGTGCAGTACATGGGTACTGTAAGTAGATTTATTACAAAAACTGACAATAGGCTGCTTATGGTGTAAAGGCTTATCTCAGAAGAATAACAAAGCATAACGCCTACATTCCCCGAAGGGTTAGGCAGATGTATTTATAGTAGGTACACCTATAACTCGCCAGTTAGATAGGGAGGCAGATGCCAAGGTACAAGACCCGACTGCAATATACTACGGAAAAGTTGCTTACCAGAATATTAGGTAAGTACCGGTACTTTGGTAGTAATATTCTTCCAGTCCATGGTCGGAAGTGAGAGCGCGTGGGACGCTGTCGCCTCCTTCAGCGAGGAAGTGATGGTCGCAAAGGAGGCGGCGGAAAGGGGGATACCACCTCCCTTCCAATCCGTAGTAGACGCACCGGGCGCCGGAGGATGCGGAACGATCTCCAGCCGCCTTAGGGTGAGGCCTGCAGGCAACAGACTTCGGGAGTTTGTTGCCTGAACAGTGAAAGGCCCGGGACGGCGGCGCGCCGTGTTCCGCGCGCGCCTCTCTCTAGAGGAATGGTGGCCGTGTGTGGCCGCTGAGGGTGACGGAGTCCGCATGGATTCATGCGGGCCAACACCAGGCCAGGGGAGCGTGACGAAATGCGCAAGTACTGCCGCACCCCGGCTAAAGGTAGCAGCAAGACACCGTGTGGTTTTAGTCAGTAAGAGTCTGACAGACCCCTCCACCCACCCCAGGGTGGTGGACATCCATGAGGATTTCCACACGATAAAAAAAAGGTAGTAATATTCTTTTATAAATATACAACTTGTAAAATTTAAAGTTCTATAGAATGACCCGTTTGAGCTTACCTTAAGTTATTTTCTTCCAGTTTTCCAAGGTGCATTTGCGCAGTACCTTTTTATACCTATGTAAGAAATCTGAAATGTAGGTACTTATGTAAGGACTGCTACTGGTTGCTTTCAAAGCTGTGTATCTTTACCAGTCTTTATTAATAACACCAGTCACCAATACTTCTTAATAGGGTACTTCTTACTTCTTCTACTACTTCTACTTGTACGGGTAAGGTACAAAAGAAAGCACCAACACCCAGAATTTATAAATGAACGAGACGCGGCGAATGAGTCCTTTTACTTTTACCCAAACGATGCTAAACGACTACTGACCGAGGTATTTAATTAATTCGCTGCGAAGGCAGCAAAAAATTTATAGAATGCATATGTACGGGTTTACTCATACAAGTATCATCGGACTATCGTTGTTTGAACTAGAAAATTATATGAGTGCCATAGGTACAGTCAGCAGAAAAATAGGTCGATAACTTTCAAAGGTTTCAGAAGATACAAGTTATGAATCAAAGTAAAAAAGCGCTGGTCGGATGGCACGATACGCCAGCATTAATTTTTTATAATTTTTAATTGTGTATTAAACAAAACAAGAACAGTTTACAAATATTTGTAGAACACTTAAACATACCACACAAATCATCGTGACAATGAACAAAACAAACAAAACAAAACCAATGACATCATCCGTCGGGCTCTTGTCACCGAGTCTTTGGTCAACCCAGCTGTTTTAGAACCCAATGGCTTGGCACGTGACGATGGGAATAGGCCAGATGGAATGGCCATAATTCCTTCGAAGTTGGGTAGGCCTTTGGTGTGGGATGCAACCTGGGTCGACACCCTCGCGCCATCGCATCTTCCTAGCACGGCGGGCTGTGCAGGAGCAGAAAACCTCAAACGGCGCAAATACAACGGAGCAAATATAACCTTATTGGGAGCTATATGTTTGAGCCGTTTGGGGTTGAAACTCTAGGGCCTTGGGGTCCGAGTGCTTATCGAATATTTTGAGACATCGCCAAGCGGTTGGTTGACTCTTCGCGTGACCAGAGGGCTGGCCTATTTTTAGCCCAAAGAATAAGCATCGCAATCCAACGTGGTAAATATATATATTAGATTGTAAAATAGGTTAAGTGTGTTAGAAATAAATAAGGACCTACTTAAAAAACAAAGTTATAAATGAAATCTTTCAAATTATTAGTTCTTTCTGACAAATAATTAATATTTACCTTTAAAACTCAAATAGTTTGCCTAAGTCAATCTGTTTTTTTTTTAATCGTAAAGAGTAAAATTAATAAAGTTTTTTTTATATAAATGTACATGAAACTAGGTCCGAAAGACCTAAAATTATAGTATGAAAAATTAACTAGCACCACAACAACCAGGCGTAAATAGAGCCAATCCCCCCCTCCCCCCCCACCGTGTGGAGACTACACACACGGTGGGTGCCTGAGGATGAACGGTGCCATCGAGGCCGGCCCAGGAAGAGGTGGCGAGACGACCTAGAAGCATACCACCAGGGATGGATCGAGGTGGTGGCTCTAGAAAGGAATGCCTGGAAGGACTTGGGGGAGGCCTTTGCTCAGCACTGAGACAGTGAAGGTTAAATAAAAAAATAGACAAACCGAGCTTTATCAAAACCTCACTAAACATAAAATTAGAAATTGACTTAGCAAAACAAACATGCAATTAATAGACACAAAAATTATGACTATCGACCGCATTTGTTTTTTTTTTAACATTTGTATCATAGTAAAGCACTCAAATAAAATCAAAAGAAATGCCTAATTTGTAAAAAGATAGACAAGTAAATAAAAGAAACCATACCTGTGATAACAGCACAAAAAATCACCAACGAAAAAATATAGACTACTTTAGCCATTTTATAATAGACTGGTTATAATGTTCTGAACGTCTACTACAAGTGCTGACTATCAGTATTATGATTACTTTTATATCAAATGAGACACACAATGATACTATTATACAGGTGGTTGTGACAAAGAACTGGGCTAAACATACGCTTGCAGTACTTCCCAGACTAATTAAACCTCACTCTATTACTAATAGCTACAAAATTTTGCAAGATAATACAAAATGTTTACTCAGTCATGTTTAACTTCAGCTTGAGAAAATGCGAGGGCTAATAAAATTATGTCATGCGTGCTTCTTAACCATCATCATCATCATAAGTTCAATCAAATCTGGAATCACCCTCTGCTGGATCTATACCCAGAAGAGGGCGATTCCAGACACTCCCTTCCTCTTCGCCATACTTCTCGGTCTAACGACTTTGTCGATATCGTCAGTGCAACGCACTTTTGTATTCTCCTCCCCGGGTTTCTTCGTGATGATTGTTTATAATTATTATGAGTTAGTATTAAAATCAAATCGATAACCTTTTCAAACACCATATAAATAATTACAAGTGTCCAATAGAGTCCAACTTAAACATTATCATTGAGTTCTTGATGTTGGTGATGTTGGTGATTCACAACAGCGATAAACGTGATCTATAAATCAGAATATGTATTTTTTTTTTATCTCTGACATATCTCGAGACCTAGACTATGGGGACTGATCAATGTTTTATAACACTAGCCTCTGCCCGCGACTTCGTCCACGTGAAATTCGTACTTTCCTTTAAAAATTTCGAAAATGTATGTAGTTATGATCTTTATCATTTATTTTGATAAATAAGTATTCGCGCCCATTTTTAAGTTTATAGATCAAAGGAATCAGATTTTACAAATAAACTGTATCCCCGCTTTTCACCACCACAGGGGTGGAATTATGAAAAATCGTGCGTGATGTGTTCATAACTTGACTCAAACACCCATACCCATTTCCAAGTTAATGGAAGCAAGCAGCAATATCCACCCCTTAAACTTTATTACTTACCCTTTTCCACCTTGGTAGGAGTCGATTTTTGAAAAACCCTAAAACACATACTTGTTTTATTTTTTGTTTTAGTATCGGGTTGGCACGAAATTAATGAGATACTTGTTTACTATTTTATACATTTTATTATTTTTAAATAAAAAAGACTTAATCAGTTATATACTTACCTTCGCGATCTGAGACCTCTTGCCAACGACTAGGCAAAGACTGGATGCCTGTAGCCCAGAACTCTTTTGGCTGCGAGTCGAAAAAGCTGGTTAGGTAGGATTCAATTTCATTGAAATGATTAAATTGCTTTGCGCGTAAATCATTTTTTAAAGCCCTGAATAAATAATAATCAGATGGTGCAAGGTCAGGAGAATACGGTGGGTGAGGCACCGTCTCCCAACCCAAGTCCTGCAGCTGCTGGTGAGAGGTCGAGGCGACATGAGGGCGAGCGTTATCGTGTAAGAAAACAACACTGGCACGTCTACGTCGTTTTTCCTTAATAACAGTGGATAATTTTCTGAGCTGATCTGCATATTTAATGGCATTTACTGTCTCATTGTATAGCAACTCGTAATATAGCATGCCCTCTGCATCCCAGAAGAAACAAAGTAAAACTTTTTTGCCGCGGCTTTTATCCGGTTTTGGTTGAGGTGGCGGCTCTTCGTGTAGAGGTAACCAATAGGCACGACTTGAAACATTTTTGTAAAGTATCCACGATTCATCCCCAGTCACCAGATTATTCAGAAACTCTTTTAGTTGTGGTCGAAGCAGAAGCGATTTGCAGATTGCCACCCGAACAGCTCGATCGGTATCTGTGAGAGCGTGCGGTGTCCACCGAGACAAAACTTTCCGATAGCCCAGAGCGTGCAGATGATCTTCCACGGCGTGGTGACTGCAATGGAGTGCTGCTGATAATTCGCGAGTGCTAGCGTCGGGATTTTGTTTTAATTCTCGGAGCAAATCCTCATCGTTCAGGACGGGTTGTCTTCCTGAGCGAGGTTGACTCTCAAGGCTTTTGTCTCCTGAACGAAATTTATTATACCAGCGAGACACTGTCGCGTGGCTTGTAGTGCCTCTGCCAAATGCAGCGTTAATACTATCAGCCGCGGCACGTGCACTGTGGTCTAACAGAAATTCATACAGGTACAGAGTTCGAAGTTGTCGCTCGTCCATTATTGCGTGTACTGAGTTAATCGTTAGTGAGAGCCCGCATATATACCCTCGGTGCGAAAGCTTCTAGAAAGTTCTACAACATACTAGAATCCTTTTGAAAGCAATGCAAATGAAAGCTTATATTTCACGATGTTTCACAAGTGTCTCATTAATTTCGTGCCAACCCGATAGTACCAAGTTTCGAGTTCCTATCAACTTTGTCACCCCCTAAATCCACAGTAAGGGTTTTTTCGTAAGCTAAAAGTGACAATCTTTATTGTTTACTGACCCAATTATTGCCAAGTTTCATGTTTAATAACCAACGAAATAAGATTTTTCATATAAACTCTGTCCCGCTTTTCACCCCCACGGGGTTGGAATATCGTAAAATCATTTGGGATGTGTTCATTACTTGACTCAAATATTATTTATACCAATTTTTGATTTAATCAAACCACGCAGTAAAATCCTCCCCTGTAAAATTAACTACCCGTTTTCACACAGGGGTAAATTTTCGAAAAACCCTGATACACGTTATTCTTTATTTTTAGTCCTTAGTGAGTTTCGAGTTAATCGGACAGCGCGTTAAAATTCTTCCATACAAATTTTGACACCCCCCAATACCTCTTTAGTTGGCAGTTTAGAAAAACGAAAAATGACAAACTTCATAATTTACATAGATAAGTATTGGTGTCAAGTTTCAAGGTTATTAACTCAAGGAATATATTTTTTAATACAAACAAAATCCGCCCTTTTCACCACCTTAAAGGTTGAATTTCCAAAAACCCCTTCTTATTGGATACCTACTCTTCACAAAGAACACACCCTCCAAAATTCATGTCCATAGGACCAGCGGTTTAGGCTGTACGTTGATATCTCAGTCAGGTCGTTCATCCCCCTTTGGGGGTGAAATTATCAAAAACGCTGAGACACATATAAATTAATTTTGAATCGTCAGCCTAAACACAAAATTTGGAGATCCTAACTTTTAAGCTGACGGACTTTCATACACAACTTCATCCGCCTTTTTAACCTTTTGGGGGTGGAAATATCAAAAACACTGTGACACGTGTAATTTAAGACTAAATGTCACTTCCAGATACGGAGTATGACTATATTTCCATTCCCTTAAATCTCTTGAAAATAGTTACACAAAAATGTCAATATTACATGTGAATTTTAAAATCATCCCCTATTTTACCCTCTTGAGGGATGATTGTAGAAAAACGATGAAATACGTAATTTATTATTTGTTACCAAAAGCATACATATTTCATATCCCTAACTTAAGAAATAACAGGTTTCAAACAAACTTTGATCCCCTATATCCCCCCTTTAGGGATATTTTTGAGACAAATGCCTATGTCCTTCCCCGGGATGCAATCTATCTCTCTGCCAAATTAGATCGAAATCCGTTTAGTGGTTTAGGCGTGAAAATGTAACATACAGACAGACAGACAGAAAGACAGAGTTACTTTCGAATTTATAATATTAAAGTATGGATGGACAAAATGGTAGGGGGTGACTTGTACACCCAATAATGGGCCCCCCAAAACCATCCTAGCTCGTAGTGACGTAGCGACATGGTAGCAACATATCCTCAGGTGCTTAAGGAGTGGAGAGGTATTCCATGGCTATCAGGACAATCCCGGAAGTACGGTCAAGATCCCTAGCAGCATCTAACTGAAATACTTCCTTCCTCCGAGCACGTTTGCTCAAGCAAATATCCACTCAAGCCGGCCAATTATAAAGGGAACAAAGAGGTGGAAGCTCTGTTCCTCGTCAGAGTTCACTCCAACCGGCCAATAAAGTCAAGCAAGAGATAAGGAACAAGACTTCTCCAGCTCTCCGCTTAATCCAGGACCACATTGTTGAATCGAGCTTTGTCGTAGCATTCCAGAAGGATGATAAGATTCTCAGTTTACCGGGTCTGGGAATCGAACCCAGGACCGCGCTTACAACCAGTAGACCAACGAGGCATTAGTTTATGTCCTGTAGAATTTCCAGGGTCGTGAGAAACAGGATCATGTTGTGTTGAGGTTTTTTGGTACGGGCCTATATGTATTGTGCTGTGACTTTTCATCATCACGACACCAACCTTCCCTATTTGGATAAATTTGATGGTATCGTCATCATTATCAGCCTATAGCAGTCCACTGCTGGACATAATCCTCTCCAATTGCACACTATTGAACACGATCCTCAGCAGATGATGGAATGTCTCACAGAAAAGTTCATGCTTAGCAATAGTGGACCTTAGCCTCACCTTAATATTAGTCTATTATTAATAATACCTTCTGTTTGCCAAGCATGACTACTTAAACCACAAGACCAGCACCCTAATTACGTAACACACTTTCTTTCACAATTCGAAGGATTTTTTAGAAAATTCTTAATCCATTCCTTTATACGTTTTAAATATTCGTCAGCTAGACAACGTAAATGACGCAATGAATGTTGTCAACTTGTCAAAATGAAAGACATTGCTATTGATAGTGTGTTACGCAATTACCCCTTAGGCAGAGTAATCATTAGTTAGTTCCTTGTCTGCAAAAGAAGGGCCCACACGCATCTGGGTCTAATATTCGACTCAAAGAAAATGGGATTGGGTTAAAAAATTCAGTAATTTTTAGTGATTATATCTAAAACAGTTATGTAATGACGACGTTTGGTTCTTAAATAACAGAAAAACATGTTTTTCTTTAATTTTATTAAAAATACATACATATACGTTAAAAGGACGGCCTTTAACTATACATAAATACATAAATGCTTAAACAATGTCTCGTTAACAATGTGTGAATTGATCACATAAAACTTTAAGCTATACATTTAATAACCGTTGTAGCTTCAAAATTGTATTAACAATATGTGTCATGCAATAAAAGTTTTTTTTTTCCACAATAGTGTTTGCTATATTTAATACACGAGGTGATCTTTATAAATAAATACACCATCTTTTAAAAACACGTGTCTTATTTTATAGTTTCTTTTAAAATTTGTTAATCTACTTAACAATTCCCAGGTACAGATTATTTTTATTGCTATCAACACTAACAATATATTGGTTACATAATTACTTTTGGTACTTAACGGTGTCAGTATTAATTTATAAGACACAACGTGTTTGAGACACGTTATATACCCTATCTTAAATACAACACTAAATAAACAAACAAAGCAAATAAACAATCAATTGGACGGTCCGATGTTAATTTTAAAGGCATTTTCGGCTTGACCAATGAACAGACACTGCTTATGGAGTGTAAAAAATACTGTAAACGTTGAAATCAAAACTGTTTTGGCACCCCATTTTTAACAATTGCAAGCGGTACACTCAAGGCGCCTAAGCTAGACCAAATTGTTCACTTGCTTTGAAGTCTGATAGGTATTATTGCTTGCAGAACAAGTATGAAGCGATGAGAGCTAAAGTGGCGAGTGGGAGAGAGAAGGACAGCGATGTGGCTGCGTTGCAGCTGTCCTTGTCGCACACGCTGCAGTGCTTGATCTTCCTGCTGGCGTCGGAGTTGGGCAGTTTGGAAGAGCTGTTTTCCAGGGAGCGACAAGTGTGGTTGATGTCGGCGGGGTTGGCATCCAGGCACGTGCGGACTACGGCTCCAGTCTCTGTAATCGTGCAAAAGACACCGCATTAGTCGATCGTTATGACGTAGACAAAGTCGCAAATTGCTTTCAAACTCATCGAGACTAGGAACCAGACAGACGCCAAATGTTATTCCTAAATAGAAACCTAACAAAATTCATTCCTACTTGGTGTGAACAGGCCTAACGTTGTACCGTCAACTGAAACGGCTCCTCTGTTGACCCATTTCACACGTTCACATCGCAGGGACGGACGTACGGGTAGTCATCATAGTTAGCAAGAACGTGTAAATAGCCGTGGGCCATGCACTATGGGAAATGGCGTGAATTCTCGGGAGACGACTGCCGTGTTATATTTTATCGCCTTCTGAATACCATGGCTTTAGTCGACCATTAGTCCCGAAAAATCGACTATCCAAACTCTATCCAAGGCTAGACGTTAGTAAAAAAACAGAAATGTAGGTAAATTATAAGATACTTACGCATCACGATTTTGTGACAATATCTGGGTGCACCGACCACGCTGCCGAACACTTCACCCGGGAGCACACTGCGAAGGTACAGCGTGTTGTAGTTGATCGAATCTTGGGTCATGCAGTCCTAGAACAGATACAATAGAAACGGTTAATCAAACAACACAGGCCCACGACTTATACTTAGGATAACTTACTATGTTAGTTTTAGGTTTAAAGATATTTATTATCTAAAAAGACACAAAGTCACTTACATGAGAACAATGCTTAAAGTAAATTATATAAAGTTCGTCACAGACGTCACGGTAGCAATATTATCCCATTATGATACACCCATCCAATGTATTCAGCTTTTAGGAAAGGTGTTATTTGTGATTAAATATGCAGCTAATTGAGTTTTGAATGCATTGAATGAGTGCAACTTTTTTATACATGAGGGTAGTCTTCCCTCTATTATGGTACAAACTAACAAAGACTTTGGTATACAGGCATAAATATAATTTATGTATCTATTACAATGGCCATATAAATTTTACCCATGAACGAATGATGTCATGTACTCGAATTCTCAGCACACTCAAAATATTGTAACAAAGTAATTGCAAGTTCATCTACCCATATTTGCAAAAATAAATTATTCTATTCTATCCTAATCTCTATGTTCGGCTGTACACGCTTGCATAACATCATTTTATGGTGAAGTATAACTTTCTGCCTTTCTATCAATTTATTTGGGACAAGTACTTACAATCAAACAATATTCTATCTATTTATAATCCACTGGAAGTGGCTCGCCGAGAAACGTTTTTTTTTTTACAATTTCTTCAAGGTGTAGCTAATTTTGATTGACTGTTACTTGTTAATCTGTCAAGCTCCGCTAATGAGACACAATTGATTTTCTATTGTTTCGTCGCCAATGGGCGGACCGCGGTGCTTGACCGGCTAGTTTTATTACCAACTTGTATTTCATTGGGCCCTGGTAAGAACTACGTTGCCATTGTTGTCTTGCTAAAAAGAGATTTATTTATCTAATATCGTAATGTTATAATAAATGAAGTATTTACTTAGGATTTTATATAAAATCCTTTAACTTCCACATATTTTACATTGAAGAATGCCCAAGATATAAAAATGTTGTTCATGTATACCTATATCGAGTTTGGTAGCCGTCGTCGTCTCGCCGGGCTAGCTTACACTTATTATAATTTAGATCACCTCGTCCGTCTCGCCCAATTGAATCACGACTATTCTTAGTCCTGCTCGATAATTCAACAGTAAAGTAACAGTTTTGGATTCGATTACCTTGTATTTGCAAAGTCTTGTAGGTTCCTTTGCCAAATAAAACACTAATTTCATATAAAACACAAACACTAATTTAATTTAGTTATATTAATATTGTATTGTATGTGTTTTATATGGGCCTTGATGCCTAAAATAAATAAATAAATTATAACCATAATATTTTATGGATTTGTTAATGTTAAAATTAAGAAGTAAATAAATAAATCAGCCTGTGTTGTCCCGCTGCTGGGCAAAGGCCTCCGTTTTCTTTTTCAAATGTTAAAATAGTTAAATATAGTTCTAGACGGGCGCAAGCCAAGACTCTGGGCTGCTGCAAAAAAGATATTGATAGCAAAACCTAATAACACTTTGCAATACAACCCAGGTCTCAGTACATTCAGCAGTAGTGCTTGCAACCAATAGACTAACAAGACAGGCTATGGTGACAGGTACATCGACGCGCAAACTGTGACCATGAATTCAGCACATGAACCACCGCATACCGTAGGGTATCAAAAGAAAATCATCTGTTTCGGATTATTCCACTGTTTCAAATATATAAAAGTTCAATACCTACGAGACTGGTAATGTCTTAACTGCCAGGACTTATTTTTAATTTTATATTTTGAATTGTTTCTTCATTTGTTTTTTTTTTTACATTGTTCTCACCTAAAGAAGCAACAAAAATAATGTACGCAGGAGTTTGTAATATCTTGATTTAAAGGAGTGTCCCTGGAGTTTCTTGCCCGTTCTTCTCCATAGAGATCTACGTTTTGGAATGGGCAACTAGCTTCAACTTTCTGACTAACTGACCGAATATTCAATTATGACAATCCAAAAGTGCCTGTAAATGGTTTAATTGAAATAAATGCTTTGAGTTAGAGTTTTATGCGGTCAAAATGTAAAGATTTTTTTTTTATAACCGACGAAAAATTTCAACGCTAGGGTGTTCGGAATTATATACTGAACCTTGATCACAGGTTGCGCGTATGATGATGACGAAGTCCCAGCCAACCTGTATTATTTAACTTACCACCAAATGCCTTGTGCTTTTGAAGGGATCGCCGCAAGCCGGGTCTTGCTCGGAATTACATTGGTAACAATGTAAGCAGGATCCTGAAAAGAAAAGAACAAATTTGTTAAAATGACAGTAATCATCATCTGCCTAGCCTTTTCTTATAACTCAATTACCTAGGTACCGTGCATCGTTTATTATAGGTAATTACAAAATCTTATGAAACAACATAAAACATGAGTAGTTCCATAGAAATAATGATTACTAATGCTGGATCGTAAAATAACTAGTCAACGGTAATAAATGAAGATTATCATGGTCACCGCTCGATGCGGCAGTCATAATAGTTATTTATGCAACTGTTGTATATTAAGGGATATCAAAACACGAATGCGGCAATAGCATCACATGAGTGTTACCTAATTATGTACCTAATTATGTGCAGTTGCATGCAAGCCTTTATCTTCTACACCCATGATATGAATCCTCTATAGAAGAGGTTCTGAAACCATAGCGTGTTGTAAGAACTCTATGTTAATTCATAGAAAGTTTAATTGCTAAGTATCAAAGCTTGTATCACTCATTTTTTTAAACAACAATATAATACATTTTTGCAATACTAATATCTAACAAAAATGGCGGGATACGACGTGAATTCGAATAACCTATGTTTTTTTTTTATTACGGCGCTGTGGTAGTGAAACGCGCGTGCATGACAATGTTCTTTTTTTTGAAATTCTTAAATATACCACGAAATGAGTAGTAAGAACGTGGTTGTGTTATTTATATGGTGTACATAATAAAGATTATTCTATTCTTGTTTGGTAAGGAAGGGATGGAAAAGCAAAGAGTTGCATAATGAAATTGTGGGGTAGATTGATGGGTGTAGATAAAATGCGTTATGCCATATTGTGTATGAATAGAAAATGTCCTCCAATCTGCTAATATTAAGTCAAGAATAACAACCATCTGCGATCATCAAGCGATTGTGGCAATTTTCCCTTGAGTTTTCATTATAGCTGACATAGGACCATGTTTAGCATTAATCTGCCAAGATCCGCTAATGAGACACAATTGATTTTCTATTGTTCCGTCGCCAAATAAAAATAACACAGCAATTACTCCTCCTATCAACCGTGATGATTAAGCCAGAAGCCACTGTAGTGGAACAACGACACAAGTACTGGATTCGACATTCATAAGCTTGTAAGGGGCTCATAAAATTGATCTAGTACCTATAGGACAAAACAGGGGAGCGAAGGGAAAACTTTTTATTGCTGTGATATGAAAACTTATCTATTCTATTGAACGAGACAAACAGATCAATAAGTCAATGTTAGTTTTATATTATTTGGTATCTACAGATATTCCTACGCGTGATGTATCTAGTCCCAAATGTATTGAGGTCAGCTTCTAGACTAGCTGAACTAACTATATGCGGATAAATGTCAGCGGTTTAGGCGAAGTGACTGTCAATTCAGACATAACCCAATTTCTAGGAGATGGCCCATATCCTTTTAGTCTGTTTCACGTAATTAGTTTTAGAAATGTCTTATGAAATCCGTACAATTATTTGAAAAAAAAAAAACACAAAAAACCCGAATCTCTTTAAAGTGAGAGTGAACAGGCTTCTTCTGGGTAAGCTCGCTCCATCGTCGACTTTGTCTCTGTCACCTTTGACTTAGGCTAGAGTCAAGAGCAAGCCCATTTCAAATAAAAAAAATAAAAAAATAATAAAAAAATCCAAGCCATTTATAGTTATGAAACAAGTTGTGTTATTTATCCAGGTCTGTTCACTTGAAGAAAAAATCATTAGGTTACTACCGCTCCATAGAATTTTTTATATATGGATCGTGTATATGTGGCGAGGCGCCCCGTGGCGCGCCAAAAAAAATGTTGTGGGACATTCTAGGCGATGTCGGTGCGGGGCATGTCAGTGGATAGTGTTAATATAAGTCGGAAATCACCAAACCGTCTTGAACAAATGTGGTGATCAATGCTCGTGTTTTCTTTGTATGAGAAGAGGCCTTTGCACTAAAGTGAGATATGTAATAATAGGTATTATATATACTTTTCATTTCTCATACTCGGAAAGTAGTGTTTGTTTGATCCGAATAGCGGGTGGGAGACGCTGCTTCCCACCACAGGGCGGGAAAGACTCATAGTAATTACTTCCCTCTTTAGGGTGGGAATGAATTTTAAAAATAGAACTGTAGTCAGCTACGAAATTTACATAAATTAAGAAAAATGCTGCAGTCTTGTGAGTGTATAAACAGCCAGTGGGAATTTAAAAAAAAAAACCGGCCAAGTGCGAGTCGGACTCGCGCACCGAGGGTTCCGTATAAAAATTTAAGGTTTTCGGAATTTTTCCTTTATGTGTGCTATAAAACATTGCTTCATGCCAAATTTCAAGATTCTAGGTCGACTGGAAGTACCCTTTAGGTTTTGATTCCCTTGCGAGTAGTTGCGAGTTTGAAAATATGCGGCTTAAATTGCCGTTTC
Organism: Amphipoea lucens; assembly: GCA_947508005.1. Taxonomy (NCBI): domain Eukaryota; kingdom Metazoa; phylum Arthropoda; class Insecta; order Lepidoptera; family Noctuidae; genus Amphipoea; species Amphipoea lucens. The sequence goes on from OX382374.1 coordinate 11,840,991, forward strand.
TTTTGATTGCGTTGACATAGAAGTTTCATTTTGTTACAGCTTCAAGGTATTATAGACCTGAGTATTTGATATTAATTTCAATTTAATACCTATACGCGTTCATGAGAAAAGAAGTAACTTTAAAATTTTCAAAAATATTTTTTATTATATGATGTAACTAAAAATTTACGGTTTTCGCAATTTTTCCTTTATCTGTACTATAAGACGTTACTTAGTACCAAATTTCAAGATTCTAAGTTCACGGGAAGTACCCTGTAGGTTTTGATTCCCGTGCGAGTTTCGAAAATTTGCAGAAATTTGCGGCATAAACGGCTGTATCTTTTGATTGCGTTGGCTTAGAAGTTTGATTTTTTCACAGCTTCAAGGGACAGTAGACCTGAGTAATTGATATAAATTTCACCTTCATACCTCCACGCGTTCCTGAGAAAAAGGGTCTTGACAGACGGACGGACGGACAGACGGACAACAAAGTGATCCTATAAGGGTTCCGTTTTTTCCTTTTGAGGTACGGAACCCTAAAAAAACCTATTTAGCGGGACAGCCTGCGGCGATGACGCGGTGTGTTCCATATTTAAAATAAAAAAAAAGACAATAGTATTATTTGGTGGGATACTAACATTACTAAACCTGTAAGCTGTACCGAAATTCAAAAACTTGATTTTATGTTATCAATAAATATTTTAGAAAAACTACTACTTTTTACTTTCCTTATATTCGAAATGAAAAGTAGAGTGTTTCACACTGGTGAAAGTCATCAATTCCTTTCGACCCTTGCATAACAATCTACTATATCAGCTGTTTGAGGCACTCGTGTATCAATAATGGCTGTTATTTGTGTTGCAATAGTTGTATCAGTAAACGTACGATTCACGAAAATATGATAATTAACGAGAGCTTATCTTAATTTTAAAGGATCTTGTACTAGCTCTTTTAAAGACACGACATTGAACCTTTAAGTTTTTATTGATTTTAACGATGCACAAATTGCCTTAGTTTTGTTCTACATCAGAATATTATAACTCCTTGCTGTAATCGCCGCACGGGCAGTAAAAAAGGTAGTAGGTGCATATCAGACCCTGTTATCGATTCCAATATGGGCCACCTAACAAATTACTTCCTTGCGTGTGCCAATCATGATTAGCAATTAAAGAATTTCATCACTTTCGTGCTGTGAGTTGAACGCCGATAATTAGGGCGAGGTTGCTATTAATAGTCGTTCTATTTAACAAAGCATACGTAACGGTTATTTTTGTTACGCTTGTGTCTAATAAGAGGTTAGGTATGTTGCTGCTTAAGAAAATCATGTTTTATTTGTAAATAATCACGGTTACTTATTGGAAATTATTTCGATTATAACTTGTGTGAATCATTTTTTTTTCTTTTTGAATTCAAATATTTATTTCTCTACAATGGCCTTCTTCCCTCAGAAGCAAAATGGACGTTGCAAATTAAAAACAAGCGTGGGCATAATATTATTGAAACAAGTCATTGTGTACTAGGGTTTAGAAGTATTTCAAAACATGTGCATAATCACAAAGGTTTGTTTGATGTGTTTTGTATGCGTCTATGCTACTACGAACGTCCTTTGTGTACTTTTACACTAGGTATTTACTATTCAGGAATATGAGACTTCACGGTGCAATTTCATGTACGCAATTTCGAAGACATATAAAAAACAACCTATACTCGATCCGCAGGTTCTGTATTTCAACTGCAGCTCTTCTATAAATTGCAATTTGACAGTTGCCTTTTGAGAATCACATTCGATATTCGAATCATTCAGCCAACAAAATACATAGCACCTAATACATTTCTTAAAACTTATCAACTGCGCTCTACGTCAGTCGCGCCAAAAGATCCTGATAGCAGTGTACATAGCTAATAGCTATCAGAATCTTTTGGCGCTCTTCTGCGCTTTATCAATCTTCTATCTGACAGGGGGCGCTATTGGTAAATATTTGTGCAATTGTTTTGAGAAATGTATAGAAATAACAAGATGGCAGCATTAGTTCTGATTTTGGGCACGCTTCAAAAGATCCTTGTACAGCTACAGTTTCGGGTTGCCAATTATCGAAAATCGAGGATCAAAATGGCGCAGCACTTTACATGATTCAATTTATTCGACCAACAATACATAAGAGTAGCCTGTGTGAGAACTATGTGCGTCAGTTTTAAACTATTCAGTTCAGTGGCTGGAATAATATCGTCGCGATTGTCTGAGGTTAAGAGGGCATCCGTTAGTCACCACTCACGTCCAAGAGATTAGTTAAACAGCAAATTGGATTCATTTACGGTGGTTAGTGCGTTCACACCCACCTAGAGAGCAATGTGCCTGTGACTTGCTGGACACATTGGACCACCTACCTTACATTGTACAGACGCCAGCAATCAAGCTACCCGAAATTGTCAAATTTTCCCAATCAACTTTGAACGTTTTGCTTTAGCAATAAAGTTGAAAATCTATTAATGAAATTTGACAGATTGTAGTAGCTTGATGTGCTGGCGTTACTTCTGTCGTTGCCCTATGAACTTTGTAGTAGATTAATTTAATCATAGCTAGCATAGCTAACAAAGGACAGGTTCTCTGGGCTATTTATTTGAGCTAACAAATGAATACGCAGTCTAAGAGATACAGAAATTAATCAAACAATTATATTTCCGTTTTTCACATTCGTCTTTCCACTGGTAGGTTTTTTTTGGCTGCGAATGGATAAATGCCCAGTAACTGGGTTGTGGAGGTCAGATAAACAGGTAATCTATGTACAATACTGGTATTCAGCTGCATCATGTAGAGTGGAAACCGACCCCAACTAATTGGGAAAAGGCTAGGTACTCGTAGATGTTGATGAATGGAAAAATACCAATGGATTAGTTTCAATTGTTTTATAATTACTAATCGAGGCAGTAAATACCTATAGGTGGTCGTTAAGATCGTACAAAATAAAATTATAAAGCGACGATAATATTTTCCTACTTTACGAGGTAACACTATCAATAATGGAATGTGAACAGTGTTTTATTTTCATCAACGGGAAATGCGAATAATTATCGCGATAATTTGTGGCTGCATGTATGATTAATGCCCATAATCGCGATAATTATCGGCGTTTCCCGTTGGTGTGGCCCGGGCATTACAGAGCTTCTAGAATCACGGGTTTTCGTATCAGAAACACTCTTGATCCACGTACGCTTGGGCGTAAAATATCGTGCACTGGATTTTCAACCCTCGGTATTAAGCCGAGCATTGAGAACCCAACAGCGGGCATCAAGCGCGTCAAAAAAATACAATGTTGGATTTTCATATCTCGGTGCTAAGCAGTACAGTGTTGAAAATCGAGTGCGCAAATAAAAATCGCAACGGGAAAAGCTCGCCCGTGCGAACCTGGGCTTATACAATTGGTATTGCCTAACAGCCTAACACAGGATATGAATCAAATCAAAATCTGTATCGAATTAACCATAAGCATATTAAATTTTCACTATCGCAAACTCAGTACAGTATTTAATGTTTGTTTACCAAAAAAGCACACGTAAAAAAACATACTTTACAGTGTAATATCACTATATTTACAAGCAAACTAGAAAATGTGGTAACTAATAGTATCCACATACTAGGTACCATTCATTCTGGTGATGTCATGCAACGCCATTTATACAGGGTGACTGGAAATTAGTGGCGGAGCCGTTAAGGGGAGGTAGTCTAGGGTTTTTCCGACAGATATCACTATGAGACCTACCGTCCTTACTTAACCCTTTCCAAGATATTCCTACTTAAAGAGATAGTAATAAATCCTAAAAAAAAGTGATTTTGGCCTACTTTTTTTTGTTTTGCAACAAAGATATTCTAAATAAGTAATATTAATTGTAAAATTTCCGCTACTGTCATTATTTTATGCAAAAACTGCTAAACAAAAAGTAGGAATATCTTGGAAAGGGTTAAGTAAGGACGGTAGGTCTCATAGTGATATCTGTCGGAATAACCCTAGACTACCTCCCCTTAACGGCTCCGCCACTAATTTCCAGTCACCCTGTATAATAAGGCCATGAGCACACGGTTCACCTTGGGAAAAACGAGTTTTTTGTTCTCGAAGGCAAAACGATACTTTTTTACACATTTGTTTGCAAACAATGGTTTTAGTTGATGAAAACTGGGAGTAATACCTACCTACTCAGCGGAAGTAGTATTTTTAGTTTGTATTTTATGTAAAAATATAAAATTCTTGCTTATATTATTATTAACAAGCTCAAATGTGTGTAGCTTTAAAAAGCTGAATGTCACATTTGCAATATCTATTTGTAGCACACCCAGTTTTAGAAACAGATCGGCTTTGCCTACCTACTTAGTGGGAGTAGTATTTTAAATACATACATACATGCATAATCAGCCTATAATGTTCCCACTGCTGGGACGCAGGCCTTTCCTCAGTGAGAGTGAGTGGGCCGTAATCCACCACGCGGGCCCAGTGCGGGTTGGTTATTTTAAATAGAAAATATTCAAATACTTGCTTATATTATTATTTACAAGGTTTAAACCAGCGTGATGTTAGGTAGTCTAACAGCCTTCCTCAAAGGGGGCTATGAGATGCAAAATGAATTTTTCAAATCCGACTGGTAGTTCCAGTCCAGAGATTAGCGCGTTCAAGAAAAACTCTTCAGCAATAGTATTAGTAGTATATAGACAGATTCATTCTGTGGAAATTATTCTTTCATTAAGGTGTTCTTGAATTAAACATGTCAAAAGTTCTTATATTTAGATACCTATAAAAGCTTTAATTGTATAGTATAACAACTGATTGTTTTTCTGCTCTAATTAATTCTAATTACATAAATTGGATTGCAAGATTTTAAGTTTCGGAAAGCTATTTGTGGTCAGTATAAATAGATCTCCCTTTTTATAGGTTCAAAGATTTTAAAGTAAGTAGCTACCAAATGTTTGGTAAGTAGGTAGGTAATAAAATTGATCATGTTCAACACCTAAAATCATGGTGTACGTTGCAGAAACACCAATTTATGTACACAATAGGAGGAATCTGTCTTCATCATTTGAAGCAAGATCAACAAAGCCATTTACTTGCCTTATAGACAGCTTATTAGACCAATGCACTTATGTACTGATACTTATTTGGAAACAAAAGTAAAGTCAGTTTAGTCACAATAACAGTACAAAGTAATAGAAACCGCTTTTTCAACAAAATAAAGCAAAGAACTTTACAAAATAAAGTCCTCGTTCATCTGTATGGAGTGACATTATTCGTAAATTAGCAGTCACTAGGACACATTGCGCATTTTTACGACATTTTGGAGACTGTCCAAATTTTTAAGTGCATTAATATGTTTATCACCAGACATGGTGATAATAATGACACTTTATGGCTACCAACTAATAGAAGACAATTTTTAAGTCAATGAACGACGGCCTTTTTAACATGATGGATGTTCTGCATTTAAGAACACTAATTGGTCAGACGCCCAAAAAGGCGCACAAAAGTCGAGGCTAAATGGACCGACGATATTCGCAGAGTAGCTGATAGTAGTTGGATGAGAGTTGAAGAGAATCGAGCTAAATGACGTGCAATTGGAGAGGTCTATGTCTATCAATTTACTGCTTTAGGCAGATGATGATGATGAATTGGTCGGACCAGAGATAATAAACAAGACATTTTTTACTAGTGTTTGGTTGCCTTGAAACCCAATTTGGGAGAGTCTGGCTGCAATAGAGGACGTGTTGATTGAAGTAATTGGTTGATGGCCTAATACTCAATAGATGGTTTTGATAACCATGCAAACAGCTCCAACATTTAACGGAAACTTCTTGATGAATTAATGAGTCTTGTAAGGAATTAATTGAACTTCTAGTTGTGTATGCTTAGCAATGACAAACTATGGTTTATACCTAAGATAAATAGGTGATTGGATAGGTAAATGTTGGGATCCCTTCTTTTCGCATAATGTTCTTTGTCCTAATATACTTCGGCATAACGACTTTGGCACAATTTGTTTTGGCATAATAATACTTCGGCATAATTTTTTTAGGCATACATTTTATTTTGGCATAATCATCTTAAAGACTAATTTGTTTTGGCATAAATTTGATTCGCATAATACTAAACGACGTCAGGGGCACCCCGAGGTTCTGTTTGGTTAGGTTCCTTTAAACCCTGCAGACAGATAGGTGACCTGAATAAACGACCTGACGTCGTTAGAAATAAAACGGTCATGCTAAATTTTATGCTTTAGAATGTTATGCTTAATCATTATTATGATTAGAGAAATTATGCTTAAAAAAATTATGCGTAAGCTGTTATGCGTAATTATATTATGCGAAAATATAATTATGCCAAACAAAATTATGCTAAGTTATATTAGGTCTTAAAATTTTATGCAAATGGATAGGGAACCGTAAATGTTTTACTTCGAGCAGCGTTGTCACTAAGTAAAGAACATATTTACATTGCCTTATACGACAAACTTTTGGAATAGAGTAAAGCTTTAGTTTCCTGCGAGCAGTGGTGGCCAGGTGGTAACGGCCGCGATTTACGAGGTGTAGGTCGTAGGTTCGAACCCAGACAGGCGCTGCTTTACTTTGTGTAAATTATTTCATCACCACTGCTTTCAAAACGGTGAAGGAAAACATCGTGAAGAAACCGGCATATCCTAGAACAAAAAATTCAAAGACATGTGACGTCTGCCAACCCGCACTGGGCCTGCGTGGTGGATTAGGACCCACTCCCTCTCACCGAGAGGAGGCCTGTGTCCCAGCAGTGGGAACATTATAGGCTGATTATGTATGTATGTTAGTTTTCTAGAAAAGCTGTACCGTCATATTAGAGCGGACGTACTGGTTGTATACTGCTGAAAATCTTCATGACAGCCTTTGACATTATGGTGTCATAAAATCCAGACTAATATTATAAATTCGAAAGTAACTCTGTCAGTCTGTTTGCATGTTACCTTTTCACGCCTAAACCGTTGAACCGATTTAGATGAAATTTGGTATAGAGATAGCTTGAGTCCCGGGAAAGGACATAGGATACTTTTTATTCCGATATTCCCACGGGATCGAGACTTATGTGGGTGAAACCGAGGGGCGCAGCTAGTGCTCTATATTTGGACAGCCATTATTGTGTAACCGTTCACCACTTTTCTTAGAAAATCAAAGCTTAAGCAACCAGCTTACAAGTGGCCATAATTCAGGAGCCTTCTTATTGAGTACAATCAAAGAATAATGTTGCAAATACCAAGGGGTACTTGCAGCATTACTCATAATCCAACATCAACACAAAGCAAAAAAAATGAAATAAATGGCTCTCTGCAACGTTTCAGCTAGGTATTCGTTTTAGTTTTTAAAAAGCAGAATAATATCTTCTCTTATAAACAGTTCAATATTACGTTGGATGCGGCTTCCGGTTTAACCAGATCTTTCTATGCAAATCTAAGGTACATATAGGTACTAATATAATAAAACTGAAGAGCTTCTTTGTTTGAACGAGCTGATCTCTGAAACTTACAGTCGGATTTGAAAATTTATTTTTGCATTTGGTAGCCCAATTTTTGAAGAAGAGTAGGTAAGCCATTTAATCTATCTATGCATCACGCTACGACTCTTAGGAGCCGAGCAAAAAAAGAAAAAGTCAGAAAGAACGCTAAGCGAAAACGAAGTGATAGCGCTGGTGGGCGATGCGATACGATGCGACACGATGGGCCGAGGGAGTTTTATAAAAATGCGGCTGTTTTTTCAGTATATTGCGTACTAGCTGCTGCCCGCGACGTCGTCTGCCTGAAGGCTCTACAGCACCAAAAATACCTAAGATGCCAGTGTCGCTATAGCATTATAAGTAAACAACTTTTAAAATAGCATTAAAATATAAGTTTTTTTTGCAAGCGAAGCAAGTGAAGAGAGTTATATGGGGGTCCTGCTGAGTTCAGTGTGGTGTGGGGGATGTGACTGAAGGAAATAGAGAAAACAATGCAGGAATACATTCCAGGACACAAAAGAGTAAAAATACGTACAAAGGCATCATACCTTAAAACACTTCCCTATAAACAACGTTGGTAGTTATGCTGCCAGGAGCCAAAATGTAAAGAGAGTCAGGGCTGGTGACGCGGGAGCAAGCGATGTACAGTTGTCCGTGTGAGAAGCAACTCGTCCTGAGGTCGACACCCGCTGCCCTCAGTGTCTGCCCTGCGACTTATTGATGGTTATCGCGAAGGAAACACTCACGGGGAACTGTACGCGCTTGAACTGGAACGGGAAGATATGAGGTATGAGGGGAATGCGTGGTATAAATACTGCCTCGCCAACGCCACAACCCGTAAGAATTTCCGCCTCAATGGTGTGTCTGTAGAGCGAAATGACTTTAGGGTGGGTCCCGTTACACAACTTCAGAGGAGATAGGTTCCGAAGAAGCATAATCGGGACACCGACCTTCAGCTTGATGGTATGCGCTGGAAGTCCACTTGCTGACAGGGAGTTCAGAAATTCCACGGGATAATGTGTGGCGTCATCTTGCTCGACAACAGTGTTTATCGAGGTGTAGACCACTTCATTCCCCTCAATTTCCGAGAGAATGCATTCGTTAATTGCTGCAGCCTGATCATTTTTGGACGTCAAAATAGCCCGCTCACACACCCAAGAATTCTGCAGGTGCAGTATACGACTGATGTCCCCGTACACACAGCAAATGAGTTCTTCTAAGCTGGATACCACTCTACCGAGAGACTCTGGAAGCACCACCTGTCCACCTCTCTCTTCTGGTAGAGTGCCTTCGCCAAGATTTAGAAGGACATTGGAGAATTCTTGAGCACGTGGATTGCCGCCGAGCCGAGCTCTCATATTAATGGTCAAGCGCAGCGTACGAACTCGTGACCACAACGAAGATAGTTTCAACGAAGCATTCACCTCGTCAGCCCTCGATCCCCGTGTCACCACGGGAAGCGTTTGCCGGAAATCGCCACTGAACAGAACAGCTGTGATACGACGCATCAAATGTTCGTCCCTGCGGATGTCCTGCAGGGTTCCGTCCACGGCCTCAACTGCCTTCCTATTGGCCATCGTACACTCATCCCATACGATCAAAGAGCAATCCTTGAGCACGTGTCCCTTATCGCTGTTACGTGACACACCACAAACAGGCGTTTGGCGCTCTCTAAATCGATAGGAATTTTAAACATGGCATGTGCTGTCTTGCCACTCGGAAGCAGTGTGGCAGCGATTCCCGACGACGCTACAGCAATAGCAATTTTGCCTTGCCTGCTGACCTCTGCAAGTATGCAAGTGGTAACAAATGTTTTTCCTGTTCCACCAGACGCATTCCAAGAAAAACATTTGACCCTGGTTTTTTCCCAACGCTTTCAAGGACGGTGTCATAAATTTGTGATGCGGTGATGATTGGGGAGCTGGTAACCCATATTCGATCAGTGGATTGCCGCCGATAGAAATGACCACATCTTGAAGTGAACTGAGACAGGTGTTCAGCACGCGTTCATCAGTTAGGTACTTCGACTTCGTCTCCAGTAGGAACATAACTTTTTTGTAAAACTTAACACCGCGTTTTTTTTTAATTGTGTTCCTCAACTCTGCTCAAGATTTCGAGGCTTTTGTTGGAACTCGAATTTATCAAAACGAACTATACGATACAACTTTTATGAAGAAAATGAACATTGCCATCTATGAATTTTAAGAATAACTAACTACTAACCTTGCCAACATGATCAAATTTAAATTATTAATTTCCAAAAAGTGTCAACATGTAACTTGATTTGATTTTAATGAAATCTCATAGATGGCGGGCGCTGCTTCAAAATTTTCTTTATACTACTAACATTCATTAAACTATGTTTCTCGGCCCAAATTACTTAAATGGCGTAGTTTTCATAGTGTAAAGGTAGATAATAGCATGGCTTACTGAAAAACAACATTTAAATATGCGTCGTTACATTACACGCTGTCACAGAATGCGTAAGAAGAATAAAGATTCACAGCTCCTCCCCCGTAAATGATAGCGTGATAATATGTAGCCTATATGTTGACCCGACCTCTTAGTAATACTCATGCAAAATTCGTAGTAAATCCATGCAGTACTTTTTGAGTTTATCCCGGACATACATACAGACAAACAGACAAAAATTCAAAAAACTATATTTTTGGCTTCGATATCGATTGTAGATCACGCCCCAAGTATTCTTTTAAAAAAATATTCAATGTACCGTTTTGATTTTCCTACGATTTTATTATATGTATATAGATCATACGACATTCAGGCGATCGAAGTCGCGGGCAAAAGCTAGTCTAGCTACAATACTAGGGCCTATTGGTGGAAAAATAGTGTTCTTTAGTTTCCCAAAGGTGCAGATGTGGCACTAAACAGAAGCGGTAGGACATTTTGTACAAACAACCAATTCAATTGCTACAAAGTATAAGTGATATTTAGATAATCTATTTGTGACGGTGACGATGTGAGTCACCACACATCCAAGGCCATGTCATTAACTAGGAATCCATGTTCAAGTACTTACTAGTAAACGAATTTACGAAACACGTTTCTATACACTATGCCAGGTAGGTACACACGGCGAAACTTCAAGCTATACATTTCCAGTTTTATCTCAACTCGCATTGGTTCTTCGTACAATCAGAAGTCAGTGTCATATTGATTCTGTATAGCTTGATGTAGCCGTGCGTACCAAGAGCACTTTTATTATTTTGAATAAGGTAATTTTTGTAGTATTTAGAACATCTTTATGAATCACAAGCACTTGTAACATTTTAGTCGCTGGGAAAGTGCCCACTTACAGTCAAGTGGTCCACCTTAACAAAACGGATTAGCAATTTTGGCTCAAATACTGTAATATTTATGAGAAACCAGCAGCGCCCTGCGGTTTTACCCGCGTAAGTGTCGATCCCTGGGGAATACCGATATAAAAAGTATCCTATGTGTTAATCCAGGAAATGGTCTATCTATATGCCAATTTTCATCCAAATCTTTTCAACGGTTTACGCGTGATTGAGTAACAGACATCCAAACATCTTCACAAACTTTCACATTTATAATATAAGTAGGATAGGATTAGTTGGATTTTTAGGAGACATAATCAACATTGACAATAGCTTGTAGCATCTAAATTCAAATATAAATATCTGCATATCTACTATAGGTACAGTGCAAGTCCCGGCGGGAAAATTGGACCCTCTAACCGGAAAAACGGACAATACAAAAATCAACTGGAGCCAACTGGCTGGAATTGGTAAAAAAAAAAACAAACACGGTCATGGCTCTGACTATTTGGATCGTCGAAGTCAAAACATAGATTTAAAACACTGTTTTGATGTTATGTTATTTCACTATGTTCTAGCTTACATTTGCTTAAATTGACAAGGGGCCGTATTACGATGTCTAAATGCCATCATGATTCCAGTCCGAGAAAAAAGGATGGTGCTATCGGTCACGTATAGCCCCGTCTCTCTCTTACACTGGAATCATGATGCCATTAAACCGTCATAATACGGCACAAGGTCACTGTTTATTAAAGAATTCCAGCTAGTTGCTAATTTTGGTAACAGGATTTTTAAAATAAGTACTGCTTAGTAATGTATGATTGTGTTTGAATTGTTTTAAGAGTCGTGTTGCAATTCATAGCCCTTGGCTTGTATGAACATAGTATGGTAGCTTTGTCCCCATTGTTTCAGCTAGTACTTAGCAATAATGCTTATGTACCCCACAGCACATACAGCCATACTGCTCAGTTGATAGTAGCCGGTAATAATATTGGTTTAGTTACGCTTACTGAACATATAATGATGCTAAAATAATTTCAATCTTATTCCCACATAATCTCGGCTCACTTCTCTCTGGTTTATGTTGTATGCAACGTCAACTGCCATAAAAGGCTATCACAAATAACTATTTTATTTATTCCCGAGATTCAGATCAAAACAGTAAGATATATCAAGGAAAGTCGTAAAAACGCGCTATAAAGTATAATAGAAAAATACCAATGACAATACGTGATTATACGGTCACGTTTGCTTTTCTACATATAATGGATACGGAATGTTAAACTGAAACCAGTAAACAAAGTTACTAACATTGACTAGACTTATAATCAGTGATCGGAATAGACTGAGTATATTTACCTAAACTTCGGCAAAACAGAGACAGAAAGTGGAGACTTCCTAACGACGACATTTTTTTTCCCGGAATTCGGGAAAAATCTGAAATAAGTTGAAAATAAGCTTTATTTAATATGGGTAAAGGCTATTTTTACCTAAACTTGCGTTTACCAAATTTTCGGGATTTTCACGTAAAATCCCGAAATAAATAGTCTAACTTTGATTGATGTATTCGAATTATATTTAACATCCATAAAGTAACCGTTGTATCATACATTACATATAATTGGAATACATGAATTAAAGTTCGACTATTTATTTCGGGATTTTACGTGAAAATCCCGAAAATTTGGTAAACGCAAGTTTAGGTAAAAATAGCCTTTACCCATATTAAATAAAGCTTATTTTCAACTTATTTAAGATTTTTCCCGAATTCCGGGAAAAAAAATGTCGTCGTAAGGAAGTCTCCACTTTCTGTTTCTGTTCTCCGAAGTTTAGGTAAATATACTCAGCCTATTCCGATCACTGCTTATAATAGATGTGATGTAAGATAGTATGTCGTCATCGAAGTTAAATATATCGACGTGTTTACGTCGAGATCGAGATACAAGCAATCCATATTAATTTGTTTTGGAACGGTCGCATAGCTTTTTGAATTGATTTAGACAGAATTGAACGTTTGCGAAAGAGCCGAAAATATTTCAACGATTGTTGCTACGTGGGACAGCACTATGAAGAAATCAGATGTACAGTTATCAAAAGAGATTTGTATGCAGGCAACTAACTTCAACTACTTTTGAACCCACCCATTTGTGCGTGTACTGAGTTGATAAAATTGTTATTATAGCTAGTATCTTGTTTAAAAAGTCTCACCCACGCACTTAGCAACAATGACATGACTTGTCTAGTAAAAATATGTTTATTTCTTACCAAACTTTATATTGACCGTACCAATGAAGTAACTTCATCATACTTAAACATTTACTCCCTGAGACTTGTATATATAATACTTTGTGTAGGTGCTAACCCATATGAATCGAAAATTTCCTGGGAACGACTTACTCCATGCCTGAAATTGTAAAAGGCTAGTATCGTTACAATGTTCCTACAGACAAAACATTTGTAGCCTCAATCTCGCAATGTAGAAATATTATGGCTACAGTTACACTAATACTGTGGTACTATCGAAGGCGAAAGTTTGTGTGTGAGTATGTGTGTGTGTATGTTTATATGTTTATTACTTCTTCACGCTCAAACGGCTGGACCAATTTTGATAAAATGTTGTATGGAGGTAGCTGACACCCTGGATTAACATATAGGCTACATTTTATTCTGATATTCCCACGGGATAGACATTTTCGCGGGTAAAACCGCGGGGCGCAGCTAGTTCTGCATAAATCTCATCGTGAAAACTTACGTGAAGTGAGCTGTCATTCCACCTAATGATGATGCTACAATGTTTTGTCTGTGGGAACATTGTAACGGTAAGTACTAGCCTTTTACGATTTCAGGGGGTCAACACTGCAGGTGTTGGACAAAACTGCGAGGAGTTAAGGCGTAATTCCTTGTTTTACTTCAGAATTAGGTATTGTTTGCGAGGAACTGCATCATAAATGTGAGTACTAGTTCGAAGCTTTACTTTGTTCGCTCAACAGAGGGTTCACCATTGCCATGCGATTTTGGTGATGTTCTTTAGAAAGGTCAAGTACGTAGTATGTACTTGCAGTAACCATCAGCGTACGTGTGACCAGCACCCTAAGAATTGCATAACACATTATAATACTAATAACACACACCATTTTTTTTTAAGACCATCGAAAATCTGACCAAAAATGGATTGTTAACCGCGTGTTAGGTACTAAAAAACAGAACCCAATTGCGTAAGACACTTACAATCACAATCTGAATAATTTTGAAGGATATTGCTAATCCATTGCTATTTATGTTCGACAAAGTTGTCTGCTCAACAACGTAAATAAAGCAATGAATGTTGTTGAACTGTCAAAATGAAACCGTAATGGTTTTCGTTTCATTACTGATAGTGTGTTACGCAATTACCCCGCAGATGTATTAACGTAAACGAAGCAAAAGGAGAACCTATGTAAGAATCGTAGTTGGCGTTCTGTAGTTTCTGCTTACCCACATGGGAAGAAGGCGTGAGTATAATTATATATTACTAGCTGCGCGACTGCGCCCCGCGGTTTCACCCGCATAAGTTTCGATCCCGTGGGAATATCAGGATAAAAACTATCCTATGTCCTTTCCTGGGACTCAAACTATCTCTATACCAAACTTCATCTAAATCGGTTCAGTGGTTTAGGCGTGAAAAGGTAATATACAGACAGACAGAGTTGCTTTCGAATTTATAATAGGTATTAGTATGAATATGTATGTACGTAAAATTTGACAAAAATTTAAATGTCATGCGAAGTGTCAGGCAATTTTGAACCATATCGATATAAATGTATTTTTTTCCAACACTTAGTTAAATATGACAAAGCGCTTAGAAAGCGTATTTACCGTAGGAGAAACAATTCGTAAAAAAAGTAAAGTAGCAATTACGTCGATATTTCTCCAAAATGAGCGATATGCGGAGCAACTATTAACTATCACCTTGACCTGCCCTGCACTTAATCTGCCCTGCAAACGATTATGGTACCTAGGCCCAGACAGCTAGAACGTTCTATTCTGACACAATAGTGCAATAATAATCACGCTCAGTAGGCGGAAAGATTGATGTTCAGAGATTATCTATTAATATTTAGATTTGAGGATGACATTATTTTTATGGTCGTATGGTTGTTGGCAAAGATTGTGTCACGTTCGTTCTTGGGGAATCATTGCATGTCTAAAAGATTTAGTGAGGAGAATGGACTTTTGCTAAAAGAGAAATGCTTTTCATTTTGAAAATATTCATTGCTTTGTCTACGTTGTCGAGTAGACGAATTTTTCAAACGTATGAAGCATTGTATTATGAATTTCCTTCAAATTCTTGGGATTGTGATTATTGTGTTACGGTTCTTTAGTAAAATGCGATTAGCAATCCATTTTGGTCACATTGCCGGTTGTTCTTAACTTTGGTGGTCGTTAGAATATTAATTCATTCTTTCATCACAGACTCCGAGGAAAAATATGAAATACAAATTCTGAATAGGTACAATGTCAGCTTAGAAACTTTTCTTGCCGTATGAGAAGACACAATACTTGGACATTTTATTTCTGTGACAGTATCAGGTCGTAAAATGGGAACACAGGCGAATTAGAAGATGTCTACGGAACATTCTACTTACATAGTTTACTAGTATATGTATATTGCGCAAAATCGTAAAAAAATCTGGAAAAGTTCCAGCAATTTTCCGTTCATAATATATATTATAAACACGTTTGTACAACGAATTTAATTTCATAATTCTACGATTTTGGGTCAGCGAAGGTTGGCGTTTTAATTGATGAATGAACTTTTTTATCTAAAGTCTAGAAAGGTCAGTGGTCAAGAACGAAATGCATAGACCAAAGGTCAAAAATATTGGGGACAGTAAAGATACACGAAAAATAACTATAATTTTTTCAATATTCAATGAAGTCTACTATTCATATTATGGATAATTATTTCACAGAAATTGACGAATTGCTTCAAAAAGTGAACTATCAAGGCGATATTTGAAGCGCCCAGAATGCAGCATGAATGAATGATTTTATTTACCAGAATATAGGTACGTATGTCATGTTAATAATAACAGAATACCAGCACAGTCGTATACCAGATAAACTTTATTTAATTATTAAATGATACGACCTTATGTGGCCATATCCGGCGGAAGCCAGTATGTAATATAAAGACGTATTTTGGCTGCAATGTTTATGATACTACGACACTATATTATCCTATTTATGTGGCTGCCATCTTGAATGTTGATTCACGCTAAGTGTTTTATATAAGGGTGTATTCACGTAGAAAACTGATAGCTGGCGCCAACTTATTATGATTGAGAAACTTGTCAGCGTTTATCGGTGACGGTTCGCACTGATTTGGATAAAAGTATGAAAACTGCCTTTGTCGGCTTGTCAGCCGACAAACGCTGGCATTACCGCACGGCGCCGTGCGCTAGTTGCCAGCTTTCTAAGTGAATACACCCTAACATTGTATCTGCTATTAAAAGTACTTAATGTTAGGCAATTGGCATCAACAGGTGGTTATTGATAGATATTGTTACATTCATGGATGTGCCTGTTGCGGCGTTTAAGTGGTTATCCATAACTATCCTAACGATATTATAAATGCTGGTCTCTCTTTCTGTT
This sequence comes from Amphipoea lucens, assembly GCA_947508005.1. Taxonomy (NCBI): domain Eukaryota; kingdom Metazoa; phylum Arthropoda; class Insecta; order Lepidoptera; family Noctuidae; genus Amphipoea; species Amphipoea lucens. The sequence continues at coordinate 11,857,399 of OX382374.1, forward strand.
CATTTGTCAGGTTTTTATTCCTAAACCGCTGAAACTATAAAAAAAGCTTGATTTCTGAGTTATAACACACACGCATACTGCTTCTTAACAAACAACCCTTAACGGGGTGAAGTAGCGTATTGAGTATGTATGGGAAAAAATAGGATATACGCGAACGAAGTATAAATGGTCAAGCCGCTAGATTTCCATAAGTTTCCAGGTATAAAATAAAAAAGTCTGTCCAACCTGCTTTAAAATAGTGCTCTTGATGAGGATAATAAAATTATATTTGTATAGTACGCGCCACGAAAGATGAGACTTGACTTTTATCTTAGACTTTATTATTTCGTAATAAATATTATAATATTGTTAAGATTTTTTATCTAAATGTCATCGATAAATCCCTGAATGTGAATGTGGGCTGGTATTATAATGGTATTTTAATATCATTTTGGTTAAGTTTTTGTATCCGTCTGGATTGAGAAGCCTTGTCTCATATTTAAACGTGTGTACCACCAATATTTACTTAGTAGTAAAGCCGATTTTGTAGGCTATTCCAGAGGTAAACTGGAAGTTGTAGTAGAACCCTTAAAATAAAATGCAAAAACCTAATTTCGACAATACAGGTGATCTTGCTTGTTATGTTGTCTTGGCCAGACACAAGTTATACAAACAGTGATTTAATCCTTCCTGTAGGTACGCCCCTATTTCACCGTTATTATTTCGGTAAAACACATTGTATCTGGCTCCGGACACAAATTATATATAAAGAAAGAAAGAAAGAAAAAGTATTTATTGCGGCTCGCTAGCCATATTATTTTAAAACATTGATTTTATCCTTCCTGTACTTATTTCACCGTTATTTTAATAAGTCAATTTTGATTTCACGCGCCATATATAAGTTTGTGTTTGTATGTTATGACTTTGGCTTAATCACTCTTTTCTATAATAGGTAGGTTTTTTTCTATTACTATGAGGATTAAGATGTGGATTCCGTACTTATGTTCCTATTTCTAAAACAAATGATTTAAATAAGAACCAGTAATAGTTTATAATATATCAATAAAATTGCTTTATGTTATTGACTTGATATTGCTGAAGACTGATACTTTAACCAATATATGGCAATAATTTTGTATTAAAAATCAGGATCAGTATAGGTACCTACTGTTATTATTTTACACATATCTGCAGCTTTTCTTATCTTATCAGCTCATTAACATTATCATTATTTGCTCATTTTTTTTTTATTTTTTTTTTTGCTCATTATTTTTTTTTTATTATTAATTCACTAACCTTTTTTTAGACCTTTCAAATCTATGAACGATTAGAATTATAATGACCATGATACACAGATTGGCAATCGCATTATTTTGTTATCAGCTGAATGCAATTTGGGGCAATGGGGAGGCTTTTGTCCAGCAGTGGATGTTATTACGTTGCTAAGGGCCTAATTACATGCCGAAGATGCTCGCGATCGCAGTCGCTATCTCGATACAGTTCCCTGCAGTCTCGACATTAGACAGCGACAAAAATCGGTCGCTAAGTAGTATCGTTGTCAAATTCCTTCATTGGTTTCAGGGGAGTTTTTCAACTTTATTTCGAAAGCATAAGGTTGAAAATGTATTATAGAAATTTGACATCGATTAGACTTAAGGACCGATTTTTGTCGTTATATTTGTCGAGACTGGGCCTGGGCGTCGATACTACTACTATTTCTACATGGATGGAGGTGCGGACACGTCAGTTCAGTCGCAATTGAAAGCTCAGTGGCTCAGTTGTGTGCTTGTGCTGTACTCTACCTACTCCAGAAGTAAAAGTGGGACCGATTTGACCAATCACAAGACAGATCACATCGACACTTGCCATCGACCGCGATGTAAAAACCAAATATTTTGTTAGCAGCCCGCGAACTATCGCAGTGAGGTATTCGACATGTGCGTGCGTGCCTATTAGCATGCATTTGATTTACATGGAGACGTGGTGACGTCGAGGTAGCGAGCTAAACCGCGATCGCGAGGTATGGCAGTGAAGCATCTTCGGCGTTTAATTACCCTAAGATGATGACTTGATATGATGATGGCGATGAAAGTTGTTGCGCAACCTTCGAATAATAATTATGACATGTCTTCAGTCTTAAGGTCTTTTTTGGCCTGTCACCTTTTACGGCAGTTTGTTGACATTATTATGTTAAACATGGTGATAAGGGTAATGGGGGTCATTCGTTGAAAGAACTGGTTTGTTTTGTTGGACCATATTTAGCAATGGACATAGTTATGGTGTGAGATGAAAACTGTTCTAGTTCCTTTAAAAATTAAATCAAATCGACCTGAATATTGAACACAAAGAGGATGTACTAGTGTGTGACAGTTTTGCTAACCACCTCCTCAAATAGTCTGCCCTTTTTAGGGTTCCGTAGCCAAATGGCAAAAAACGGAACCCTTATGGATTCGTCATGTCTGTCTGTCTGTCTGTCTGTCTGTCCGTCCGTCCGTATGTCACAGCCACTTTTTTCCGAAACTATAAGAACTATACTGTTGAAACTTGGTAAGTAGATGTATTCTGTGAACCGCAGTAAGATTTTCACACAAAAATAGAAAAAAAACAATAAATTTTGGGGTTCCCCATACTTACAACTGAAACTCTAAAAATTTTTTTTCATCAAACCTATACGTGTGGGGTATCTATGGATAGGTCTTCAAAAATGATATTGAGGTTTCTAATATCATTTTTTTCTGAACTGAATAGTTTGCGCGAGAGACACTTCCAAAGTGGTAAAATGTGTGTCCCCCCCCCCTCTAACTTCTAAAATAAGAGAATGATAAAATTAAAAAAATATATATAATGTACATTACCATGTAAACTTCCACCGAAAATTGGTTTGAACGAGATCTAGTAAGTAGTTTTTTTTTAATACGTCATAAATCGAAAACCGCAATTTACCTTTCACAAAGTTACAACGAACTACAAGAACTTTTATATTATGTTACTTGCTGCTACGGAACCCTTCATGGGCGAGTCCGACTCGCACTTGGCCGGTTTTTTGAACGTTGTCGTTGCCTTAGCGGTGTAGGCAACAAATAAAACAAACAGCTGATACCTAAATAACTAAAACTGGCATTGCGCCTTTACTAGTACAGGGTTGTCAATTTATATAGGCACATCGATCCCACTTGTTGAAATAATATTATTTATTAAAATTTCAATGTAAACATAATGCAAAGAAAATGTAAAGGCGACAAGCGTTATTAAAGGAACTGTCCCGAGCGCGTTGCTATAACGACAATCATGAAGGACATCATGATTTCAAAGAAAAAAAAAGTGAGTCGTGTTCACAATGGTAACCTAGCTACATAAAAAAACCACTACTCACGTACAAATTATCATCTTAGATCTAAGTACAAAAATAAAAACGAAACACAATTTTGATAGCCAACATTCATTTTTGTTTTTTTTTTTTCATTCTCCGCTTGCCAAGTAGTTTCATTTGGTTTCGGTTGATTGAACATGGTTGTTGACAAGCTACCTACTAGATTTAAAAGTTTAATTGGGGTGACAAATCCTATTATAATATTTCTAAATAAAATAAGGAACTTCGTTCCACTAATTTTGATAAATATTTTTAGAATTTGCTTTCCAATAGGATGGCACTCAGTTACATGGCATTTCTTCTTCGTTTCTCTCTTAATGTAAATATATTATTATGTTAGATGAGTTGGGGCCAGCAGATGGCCACGTCAATAGCGGAATCAGGGTCATTTTTAAAGTCCTAAGAAGTGCAGGTGGACACTTTGGACAAATTAAGGGACATGAAGCGAATAATCAGTCAGATAATCAGATAATCAGTCAGAAGCGAATAATATATTATTACAAAATATTTCAAAAATATTTTAATTTAAGTAGGTATATGGATGGCACTTTACCTTATTTTTCGGGGAATACAAGTTTGATATTTTATATTTAATTGCAATTTAACAGCTGAACAGTCCGAAAAAATATATCGAGCTGAGCTTAAAATAAAGAGCAACTGAAACTCTACTTTTATACGTATTATCGTCTACAAAAGCTGACCCAATTTCTTGGCACAGAGTGTATAAATAAAACATACATTTCATATACTTCAGTCTAGCATGGAAGCGATAAGGAGAACTTTTACAATCAAAAGAAATAAGTACCTATATGTACATTTGTACAAAGCAAGTCTTTGATTTTTTGAAGAATTTAGGAAAATTGCGTAAAAGAAAAATGTAGAAACAAGTTTTCAACTATTTTATTAGTTAATCGAGGTTAATCGAATCTAAAGTAATCTTAACTTTACTATCTGACATGTTCATGAAAGCCTGCTTTTCTGTATAAACGACTTTATCTAGTTCAAGACTAACAAGATCTCAGACAAAAAAGTTACAAAGCAGTTCTAACATTTGCTACCTACCAAACTACACAGTAAAGCACAAATTAAGAAAAAGATGTTTACGGTAATAAGTAATATTGAGATAACTGATAACTACAATTATCTAATCTTAGAATCAATAGCTTTGAGTGCGTAGATAAACTGCTAAACTTATAAAAGTACACTTACGAACAAAAGTATGTTTAAAAACACAAAATATGTATTTGTAAAAAAAAAAAAAAAATACGCACCAATTTCGAATAAAGCCAGTAGAACGGCTAGGTTCAATGCGGTGAATCCGTATCTTGCCATTTTTCTCTTGTATATTTGTTTAAATCACGGCAAACGACTGAGCTCGGGCCACGGATGAACGATACTGAGACGCCGAACGCCGCACCCGCCCGCCAGTTCGACGCCGACCAACGCATTTACACGTAACGTAGGGTATACCCGTTTCGGACATTACTGAGGACAGTCCGCGTTTTCTTTCATATATTTCCCAGAATCTTCCTTAATACATTCAGCACCCTTTGCGTGACACACTTGGAATGAAAATCCTTCATTAATTATACACACATCAAAAGTGTCTAGGGATCAACATATATTTTTGCAATAACTTTTCTCCTGATTGATATTAATTAAAATTTTCTTTAAGGATTCATCAAATAAAGTGTTTTCGTTTGTCACAGTAACGATAAACCAAGTCACCTTTGCATTAATAAAGAAATTTGCCATTTTCCTAATAAAGGGATTTTTGACATTTGAACCACTAACACAAAAGTTCGAAAAAAAGACTGAAATAACAGTTTTCTTTAAAATTTTATTGGGTAACTTAAACAATTAATAATCCGTGTTTCTACCGCGAACACTAACAACACAAGAACATCGGTTTGGCATACTCAAAATGAGTTCATCCAAATCACGCTGTGGAATGGCCGCCCATGTTCGTTGCAACAACAAAAAAAGGTCTTCTTGCGACTGGATACCCTCCATATTCGGCAGAGCTCTTCTCTGTAGCATATCCCATGCATGCTCAATCGGGTTCAAGTCTGGCGACTGAGCAGGCCAGGGCAGGACATTGATGTTAGCTGCGGCGAGAGTCTGTCTTACAACTCTTGCGGTGTGCGGTCGTGCATTATCATGCATTAACTGAAATAAGGGACCGATTTGCACTTGTAGAGGAACGATGACGTCTGATACAATCGTCTCAGCATAAATTTGAGCGTTGAGGTTGCCTCTGATCCAAATCAACTCAGTTCTTCCGCCGATCCAAATACCCGCCCATACCATGATGATTCCACCACTATAAGGATGGACTTCCTGGCAGGATTTTAATCGCTGTTGGCGTCCAGGGGTTCTCCAGTGTCGTATACGTCTTGTATCCGGTCTCATACCAAAACGAGACTCATCAGAAAAGCACACGAAACGCCATTGTTCTTCTGCCCAATTTCTGTGTTCAAGAGCCCATTGATATCGAATCCTACGATTGTGCATTGCTATAGGTGGTACCCGTAGCGGTCTTCGGGAATGAAGGTTCACTTCATGCAAGCGGTTTCTGACTGTTTGGTCGCTAATTAAGTTCCCTGAAGAGTGATGAAGCCTCACGGCTAACATCATGGCGGTTATTGTTGGAGCTCTTCGAGTTAAGATTTGAATGTATCGGTCTTGTCTCCGTGTGGTGCAGCGATACCGTCCTCCATGGCGCTCAGCCACGGTACCAGTGCTTCGGTAACGTGTCCAAAGTCGACTGATAACACTCTGACTTGTATTCAGAGCTAAAGCCACAGTACGTTGCCGGGAACCAGCTTCTATCATTCCCACGGCTCTGAGCATTTCTTCCCTGCTTAAATGACGTCGCCGCTCCATAATAACGTTGGTTTTAATCAGTAGTAGGGAAACAGTAGCACTAATAATGTCTTCAATGCGTTGTATGTTTTTATAGGGAAAATATTGACAGCTGATTTTCATCTTTTACTCGAATTTGATTCACAGTTCCTGATTCAAATTATGAAATGCACCAAAAAGGATCCATATAAATTTATAAAATCATAAATTTATTACAAAGCCACATCTCAATCTCAAGAAATCCGCATAAAAATGCTTGATCCCTAGACACTTTTGATGTGTGTATATTACAACAAGTTTTGTTGTAATATCAAAACAAATCAAAAGCATATCTTTGAAAAACGCGAAATATATCTATTGTGCGTCGGTAGAAGGATGAAAGATGAAAGGAATTATCATTGGAAAAGGTACTCCATTGGGGTGCGGACTTCCTAGCCCCCGGTTTCTAAAAGCTTATTCAAATTAAGCTGAAGTGAAATCTTATTTCAAGTGATTTGACTGGCTGTTGTTGTTTATAACAGCAGTTATCACAAGTTTTATTTACGTTTATTAAACGAAATCTTTATCACATTGCTGGTTTTGAAAAGCCCTTTGGTATTACTCACATTTCCGTCTCTAAAACTTTATCAGAACTTTTTGCTAAGCACCACAAATTAAAGTGCTTGGATGTTTCTCTTGCAAACGGTCGTCAAGAAAAACTTCATTAGCTTGTGGCGGCATCTATAACGCAATATACGAACTACGGATTACACCTGACGTCACACAAAATCCTACATCGCGCAAGCAGATGTACAGAAACCCGACAACAACCGTCGGGCAGCAGACGATCCTTAACTGCACCCGTCTGTTCGAAAAATCCTCCCTTTTCAAAGGAGGATGAGAAAGTTTCCAACCTGTTCCTCATTTCTACCTCTAAAAGCTTAGTACACAAAAATGAATTTCGAAATATATGACTGTGACTGTACTATGACAACTACCAAGGACGTCACGTAATGTGTGGAAACGTAGGTATATCTATAACTTATCTATGATATTACTTGTGACATATACTTGATACATTACCATGCTGAACCTAGTGATCCTCAAAACATCCTTCCATAATTATTTGTTAAATGTACCACCACCACCATCCACCACCCAGTGATGTTGGCGGATGTCTCAGGTCTTTGAATTTTTGGTTCTCAGACATGCCGGTTTCCTCACGATGTGTTTCCTTTACTGTTCTGAGAGCAGTGGTGATGAAGTAATTTACACAAAGTAAAGTGCCTGCTTGGGTTCGAACCAACGACCATACGTAAGTCGCGGACGTTACCACTGGGCCACTACTGCTCGAATTTCTATGATGAAGCGACATTTTTCTTGCAGACATAATTGTGCGCACCCTCAGCTAGTAAGAAGATCATGAGAAAAAACTTATAGGTGCCGGTGATTCAGAATAAGGTAAATACATTCAGTTGTTTTCCTTTTTTAGTCATTGACTTCAGTCAAATCACGTGTTTAGTCATTTATTATTGGATGAGTTACTCGTAGCAACGCTAAATTGCTCAGCAAAGATATCCATCAATCTATTTACGAGGAGATCGAGACAGGCTCTTAACATTCTGTCTGCCGAAACGTTTGGTCGCAGTACTGTCCGACTAAAGAAATATACTTGTACTAAATCTCTGGGCAGGACATCAACGGAAAATATTCAAGGTTACCTTTATGGTATTGTTTTTCTACTAGACATTGATGCCATCGTTTTTTGTTAACACCATAGATTGAAAATAACAAGTTTTTTTTTTTGTGATCATTTAACAATAGTGCCTTACGTACGATGAGAGAACTAGAACCAATCAGAAATCTTTATCCTGAAAGTCTGACATTTGGTCCTTGAGCATACATAACAGTTTTATTCTGGATACTATATGCCAATTTATTGTGATAAAAGTTCAATGTTAGACGGAGTCATGATTTGGGAAAGCCTTGAATTCTCTGAAGCTGCTGTTTCCATGTGTTTTGTCCTAGAACCAAAAAATCGAAGACATGTGACATCTACCAACCTATGGATGTAGCTTACAGGCCACTCCCTATCGAAGAGAGGAAGCCTGTGTCCCAACAGTGAGAGCAATATAGGCTGATTATGATGTTTCCACTGATCCAACTTCATTATGTTCAGTAATCTCTTTGCAAATCTCATAAGATACTCCAAATAATTATAGATATAAACATGCTTTGGGTATGATTGATGCAGCAGCTAAATTTTCGTAATGGCAACGATACAAAACAAATTTAATGTGCATCAATGGTTATACGTCATCATCCAAAGTAAAGTCGTCGAATCTGATCTGTTTGATACGTAGCGCTAATATAAAAAAATACCGAACGGATTTTGTTTATGTTTCACCAATAGATAGCTTCTGTTTTTGAGGAGGTTTTGTATAATAATATGATCAACATATGTATTATATCTTAGCTCAGTCAAGGCTAGCAGTGCGAAGCCAAGGCGAATCAGTTAGATAGAAATGTTGTGGGCGTCTGGGTCCTGACGTAATGCACCAAAACAAAATGTGTTTTTGAATATCACGCTTTCTGGATTACGTGCTTTCTCATACACGACTCGGCAAGCTTCAAATACCTTGTTATTTAGGATAAATAAATAATGAAAAGTGAAATATTTAATTCCCAATCAAGGAATATTTTGATTCGTCCTTACTATTACAGGGTAAAATTAAATTAGCTGGCGAAACTTCTCAGACGGAAAAAATATATCTACACTCATACTTCTATATAGTAAGCACAGCTGTTGCCAGTGATGACATATGGCACTGAAACGTGGTCGCTCACAATGGGCCTTATTAGAAGGCTGAAAGTCACCCAAAGGGCAATGGAGAGGGCTATGCTTGGAGTTTCCCTGCGGGATCGAATCAGAAATGAAGAGATCCGCAGGAGAACCAAGGTAACCGACATAGCCCGAAGAATTGCCAAACTTAAGTGGCAGTGGGCAGGGCACATTGCTCGCAGAACAGATGGCCGATGGGGCCGAAAGGTTCTGGAGTGGCGACCGCGTACGGGAAGGCGTAGCGTTGGAAGGCCTCCCACAAGGTGGACCGACGACCTTGTGAAGGCCGCAGGAACTCGTTGGATGCGAGAAGCACAAAACCGGTCGAAGTGGAGGTGCTTGGGGGAGGCCTATGTCCAGCAGTGGACGTCTTTCGGCTGAAATGATGATGATGATGAAGCACAGCTGATTAGGGGGTCAACAGCCGCAGCTGATTTGTAAAAATCTCACCGTGAAAACTTAGGTGAAGTCAGCCAATGAGCCAGTGTGTCAATTCCAAGCATCAGGTAGAATGACAGGTCATTTCAAGTACTTCACCTGAGTGTTAACGGTGATATTTTTAGCACCGCAGTAGTTGTTGCTGCAATATAGTTACTTAAAATGTCGAGAAAATCTTTTTTTTTTTTTGTTTTAACTTTTAGATATCGATCACGTCTCTAAAGTTTCCCCAGCTTATTTAATTTAACCCTGGAAGAAGAACGCGTGGAATAATTATGTTGACTATGATGACAACCTTTAAATCACCCATAATTATTATTACTAAGGTGAAATAAGAGACCTTTTCCTACATAATATCTACTCCACGTCACTTTGTTGCATCATTAAAATGATTAATCTACCTATGATATTAAAAATGAAGTCGGTGCAAATAACAAAGTAACAACCATGATAGATATATAGCTATTTGCGGAAACAAAGTCTGCAAATTTACAAAAAAAACATCCATAGAATTTAAGTTTCCAAATTCTCTTGCTCAAGAAAATTTATTGGCTTAACGAGTCGTAGTGTAATTAAATTTGGACTCGTTGCCAACCTTATGCTTGACCAAATTTATTTTTTATAACTGATTTACTGCCACACTAGCTAGAAAAGATCATAGATTTGGGTGTGATATATATAATAGATGCCGTGCGCCATTTTAATTATACAGCTTGAAGCATTGCTTGCTTCAAGCTTCAGTAAGTCATACACTCATGGTTATACACTACAAGCGACCAGCCCCTGCTTCGCACGGTTTTTACGTCTGGACAAAACATCGATATTTCTATGTATTATACACATACACTTTCCGGAATAAATTCTCTAAAACTCTAAATGCTGGCGAAAGCCACATCAAAATCTGTTGTGTAGTTTAGAAGAACAACGCGGTCACGCAAAACAAGAAAAGCAACTTTCATTTTTAATCCATACTACATATATGCTATATAATATTATATATTCGAAAGTAACTCTGTCTGTATTTTACCTTTTCACGCCTAAATCGCTGAACGGATTTCGATAAAATTTGGCAGAGGGATAGATTGCATCCCGGGGAAGGACATAAAATAGTTTTTATCCCGATATTCCCACGGGATCGAAACATATGCGGGTGAAGTATATATAGACAGCCGATCCCAACATAGGTGCGCAAAGGTTAGGCTATGATTGATAGATAGATATATTTCTAGAAGTAGAAGAAGTTCAAACGTGGACTCGTCTATGTCTAGCAGTGGACTGACGATGATGATGATGAATCTATACATAGAATAATCGTATCGATTCTCTGTGTATATTGGGGTCAATTTCCAAACGAGCACATGTCTATACCGAGTATTATTGACTATTGCACTACAGGTTGCTTTCTCGTTAACTAATATTTGTATGGCCTGCAGATTATGCATATAATATGTGGGTTTATATGCAGTGCGTTTATGTATGAGAATTTGATCTGTAATCGCTTCCAAGTAGGTACGTAACAATGAAAAACAAATCAAATGCCTCTTAACAAGCTGTGATTTCAAAACCTATAATAAAATGAAAAAAAAAAATTAAGAAAATACTTGAATTTCAGAAACGGTCTAGGGATACATGAATCCTAAGTCGTTCTCATGGTAGAAGGCGCTAGCACAACTACTTAGTATAAAATATGAAACAATGCCAGAGAATGCATTAATTTAGAAAAGTAAATTCTAGAAGCATTAACTCTTGGCACTCTCTATAAAATGTTTGAATTTAATTTATTGGGTTGCATTTAAGGTGGCTAGGAGAGACACAGACTGGATAATGAAGGCGGAGGACAGGGTATTGTGGTGCAGCTTGGGAAAGACGAGCAGAGGACTGTGAAAGGCTGAGTTGATTGTTGATTGGGTTGTCCATTAGTAATAATATTAGGTCCTTACATATGAAATTGGCGTTTTGTATGGAAGGAACAAAAAGTCGAATATTTTTTAATATAATATATTTAATTAATCAAAGTATGAACCATTGTTTTCAATGCACTTTTGCCATCTTATAGGTAGTTCATTGATCCCTTTACTAAAAAAACCAGTCGGACGGGAATCAATAAAATCTTTGAAGGCGATTTGGACTGCCCCATCGGAGTTGAATTTTTTCCCTTGCAAAAAGTTATCCAAATTGCGAAAAAAATGGTAATCTGTTGGAGCAAGGTCCGGGGAGTACGGAGGATGTCTAAGACATTCCAATTCAAGTAATGTAACGCAGCAGTCGACGCGCGTTTGCCGGTTTGCTTCAGTCAATTCGTGAGGTACCCACCTTTCAAGCTTTTTAATCTTCCCAATTTGCTTCAAGTGAATTAAAACAGTTTTATCACTAACATCGAAGCCTGCAGCTAACTCGGACGTGGTTTGCGATGGGTCCGCTTCCACAATAGCCTTCAATTCTCCATTATCAACTTGGGTCTCAGGCCGTCCACGGGGCTTGTTCTGCAGGTCGAAATTTCCAGAACGAAAACGTTGGAACCAAAAACGAACTGTGTTTTCTTTTGCAACATGACCGCCATACACATCATTCACCCTTCGAGTCGTTTCCGCAGCACTAGTGCCACGGCGGAACTCGTACTCGTAAATAATGCGATATTTTAAATTTTCCATTTTGTAAAATGAGTGACGCAAACAGAAAAAACAGAAGAAAAAAAACAAATGAATGACGGTCATCGAAGCACAAATACATGAGTAAATAGCTGTACAAATTTGAATTTGGAATTCCTTACCAAAGAGGAGAAATTCGTGATTAAAGTGGCCAGTACGAAAAACGCCAATTTCATATGTAAGGACCTAATACTTCAGGATCTACGTCCTGGGCAGTCAGCTCTTTTTATCTACCTTTCCAGACTAACTAATGATTTTCCAACGGCTGATCTATTCTTGTAAAGTTAAAGTGCTCATCGTTATCTTTTTGAGCAGAGGTGGCCCAGTGGTAACGGCCCCGACTTACGAGTTGTAGGTCGTGGGTTCAAACCCAGGCAACCGCTTTACTTAATGTGAATAATTCATAACCACTGCTTTCAAAACGGTGAAGGAAAACATCGTAACAACCAAAAATTTGAAGACATATGATATAATCTACCATCCCACACTGGGCCCGGGTGGTAGGTTCGGCCCACTCCCTCTCACAGAAAGGAGGCCTGTGTCCCAGCAGTGGGAACATTATAGGACAATTATGCATCGTTATTTTCAAGTCCCAGGGTCATTTTTACAAATGGCAATGTGCCTACATTGCCATTTGTAAAAATGATCTAAAACAAAGTTTTAAAGCCGACCATTCATGCCGAACAAACGATGAATGTTAGCTCATAGATTAAACCATAGATAATAAAGGACCACGTGAAAATCGAGCCCAAAAACTCGTACTTATCTGTACTAATAACAAAGCTAAAGAGTTCGTTTGTTTGGTTGTTTGAACGTGGTAATCTCTGGAAGTACCAGTCGGATTTGAAAAATTATTTTTGCATTCGATAGCCCAATTATTGAGAAAGGCAATAACAACATACTAGGACTCTTAGGAGTCGAGCAAAAAGTAAGATAGAACGCTAAGCGAAAACGAACGAATAGCGCGGGCAGGCGATGCGATGCGACGGAGTGGGTCGGGGAACCAAAAAATTTCACGCGGATGAAGTCGCGGGCAGAAGCTAGTTGCTGATATAAGTCTTTTGCAATTTCCTTAACATCTCGAAATTTGATTGTCGAATCACGATTCGGAAATCTCATGCGCAGTGTGACAATTACTCGTATGTTATGTTTTCTGAATAATGATCATTTGACTAATGTTTTCAAATATGACTCAGGTAGACAAAACAGGAAAATGTTCTTGTTGATGATGATTCTTATTCAATGCCACGTAAGATGCCACGAGAGAGAAGCCTCTTCACACGGTCGCGCGGTTTTACAGTAAATCGCCTTTATTTAAATACTACTACACATACTACACTACTACACATACTACACTACTACACACACTACCTACCTACCTATTACCTACCTTTACTATATATTTTTCCTTTTTGTAGTGAAACTTCTCAGGCGGCGTGGCGATTTAATAGTTGGATGAGAATTGAGAGTGAAGTGTCAAGGACGCGTCACGTTTAGGCATATTTCGTTACATGAGAGAGAAGAAAGATATATAACTCTCTCTGTCTCTTACACTAAATCTCACTTATTCTAAGATTCGCTTCTACCGCGTGACGGTGCTGCACGTGCAATATTTTTTAACTACGGGCGTTGTCGGTTATACCACAGATAATATAAGTTATACCTACTCATGTCAACACGCTCTAATTAAAGTCGTGGTCTGGTGTGAAAAATGTTCTTTACTCACATTAGCCCTTTTATAGATACTTTAATTAAAACGTTGGCGGTAAAACCCACGACTATGTTTTATTTTGTATGTGTCATACCTACTCATAATATCAATCATCATAGAAAATATCGAAAGAGGCACCTTACGCCTCATCCTTATTACACCTTGGTATCTACCTATACAGGGTTATTGGAAAAATATTAACAATCTCTTAAGGTGAATGCGTAGATGTAGCCCGCGAAATTCAATTTTTCTTACGTTTTTTGCAATTTTCAGGTCAGTGTCAGGTTGTATCTTGATCAAAATATGATTCGCGACTATAACTGGTACGTATTTACAGAATTATAATAATTAGAACCATTAATACATCTTTCTAAGTTAGATTTCTACCGTTAAGAGCAAATCTCGTATTTTATTTATTTATTTTTTATTTATTTATTTCTCTCATAAAGGTACATTGTTACAGTAGTCGTATATACAATTTTGCCTTAGTTATGCAAGAACCTTTGTGAGAGCTGGAGTCTGAACTAGGTTCGGGACCTGTATAACAGATCTCCAGGCTCACACCCCTTTAAACATTTAACATATTTAACGGCATCTTGATTCAGTTTACACGTATTTTCACTATTAGAACACAGCTTAGATAGAGAGGTAGTTAAATCTATAATAAAGGTGGTATAATATTTGTGGTGTGTAATGTTTTTGTAGGATTTCATGTGCAGTGTAGTGTGTGAATGTGTGAGGGTGTTATGTGTATGTGCATGTAAGTCCTATACGAGAGTTTTTGCGTATTAGTAAATATGTGTGGGAAATACGTTCAAAATTATGTAATGATTTGGATGATACTTTCTGTACTTTCATAGTCCATATCTAGCAGCCAGTTCCTTACAGTAGTTTTGCATAACCATTGAGTACATATGTAAGATTGTGTTAACTTTATTATATACATAGGGACCAAGGAAGTAAAAGAATCGTTGAGCTAGCTTTGTGTGAACAGGAATGGACGAACACACTGTATGCTTACGTCTCAAGGCTTCGAACTTTTCGGGGTTATATGAATTGCGGGAGTGGACTGTTAGAATTAAATTTAGAATGAACAATTTCCGAATAGAGAGGACCTTACAGGTTTTATAAAGTTCGGTGGTAGGAAATTGATAAGGAAGGGTCTAACGTATGGAAAAGTGTTTATGGTAGAAATCTAACTTAAAGAGATATATTAATGATTCTAATGACTATGATTATGTAAATACATGTCTATTATTGTCGCGAATCATATTTGGATCAAGATACAACCTGACACTGATCTGCAAATTGCAAAAAACGTAAGAAAATTGAAATTTCTACCATGTCACATTCACCTTAAGAGGTCATTATACTCATCATTATGAACAACTTTTACCATGGGACCAAACCTGAAATCGCGAAAAAAAATCAGCTGTTCCTTACATTTATGTTCGTATGACTCGTCAAAACGTAGGGAACAGCAGATTTTTTTTTCGCGATATCAGGTTTGTTCCCATAGTAAAAGTTGTTCATAATGATGAGTATGCTGACCTCTTAAGAGGTTGTTAATCTTTTTCTTTCCAATAACCCTGTATAATGAGTAGGTACTACCAGCTAGCAGTGAACATTCACTTGTTTTTTGGGGACCTATCTTAAAGCAGCCCAATTTGCGTAACAAAGTTTCAATTACAATTGGAAGGGTTTTGAAGGAAATTCGTAATCTATTGCCTCATTGGTTTGAAAAAATCGTCTGCTCAACAACGCAAAATAACGCAACGAACGTGTTTGAACAGTCAAAATTAAAAACTTTGCTATCAATAAATTGTCTTTTTATGTGCGTTACGCAATTAGCCCACAGAAAAGAAAAGATAAGTGTCTTCCCACTTCTGTAACGAACCACCTTTGATCAATCTTGGCAGATGGACGGATTATCGCAGTAAAAACTTTATGATCCCGTCATCAGCATACTTTAAATTACTAAAAATATGGCGCAAATGATTACTGGTTTATGTCTTCCAAGTAGTAGAAGACTCTTTGAAAAATGCAATCCAAAAGGAAAGATAAGATAATTATGTAATCTACAACGAAGATCTTCGATCAATCTTGGAAGATAGATTGTTGCAGTAAAAATTTTATGTTCTCGTCATCACACTAATGTTATAAAGGCGAAAGTTTGTGAGTGTGTGTGTGTGTGCGTGTGTTAATATGTTTGTTACTTCTTCACGCTCAAACGGCTGGACGAATATTGATAAAATTTTGTATGGACGTAGCTGACAACCTGAGTTAACATATAGGCTACTTTTTATCCTGATATTCCCACGGGATCGACACTTACGCGGGTGAAACCGCGGGGCGTAGCTAGTACTACAATATGGCGCAAATAGTTACTGGCTTACGAATATATCTACCAAGTAGTGGAAGACGGTTTAAAAAACGCAGTCCACAGACTAGCACCAAGTGCAAGTACTATTTTAAGCCATTGTTATTGAAATTGAAACAAACCAGTAGCGTTTTTACTTTGTTTACGAGTTTTTTATTTAGAAACAAAACTTCAATGAAGGAGTTTCCGTTTTTTATCTTCATAACCGCCGAATGAGTACATTCATCACTATTTTTGTTCCCCCACCGTTTTTAAATCAGTAAACGGTTTTTACCCGTCCATGAGAAAGACATGGTGGCCATTTTCTGTACCGCATCACGGACTATGCGCTCATCAACCACAGTAAAAGGACCGTAATTCCGTGATGCTGTAACACCTGCTATGTATGGACCTCAAAACCGGTATGTAACCTCATAACAAATTCAACAAACGTTGTCTTTCGTCATGCATGGTTACGTGACCTGTCAATAGGCTATGGGTACCTACTTACTGGTATAGAATAGTACCTACCTTCAGAAGGTACACGCATGGCCTACACGAGCCAAGTGCACTCATACACAGATGCGTATGTACGACGGTCTCGTACTCTCTATTCTGTACTATGTCAATTGCGAGTGCACTCGCTGTACGTGAATCGTGTGTATGTGTGCGAGCATTTTCCGCGTACAATATGGAGCAAACCTTCTGTCCTATTCTGTGCTACTGGCTTGTGTACCTATTCAGTAATGGGTGCCTGATGTGCCATTGTTACTTCAATCATTACGTCTGCTCGTTATGCCTCCGTGATTTTTGTAATGTTTACCTTTTAGTACGGTTCTGTGGTCCATGGTCTTGATCACGATTATGGACTTCCAAATCTCGTAATTTCAAGGTTGAGTATAGATTGTGGAATAAAAGTTTTTTTTTTTGTTTTTAGCTCTAATATTGGACTTTTGTCGAGAACCTGAACACTTTTTCTTGGCTACATCAACATGCAAATGTCGTTAAATGAACAAGCCGCCATGCGCCAAACTCCACACACCTAACTTGTTTGCGCCATATGCATACGAAGAGCCTCTAAAAACCGCTTCAAGTTATTTCTTCTAGATAACAAGAAAAGCTACGACAGAAAGGGGTTAGAAGATTTTTGTATGGAGGGTGGCCCTAAGGTCGGCCGCCATTTTGATTTTTTTTCAGAACCGCGGCGCACAACAAAAGTTATATATTTAGATAGAGGACACTTATACAAACAAAAATGTAATATAACATAATATCCTAAAGCGTCAGGTTTCGGAGTTATTCACCAAAATATAAGTCAAAAACAACAAGGATTTTTTGTTTTTTTTCCCTCTAGGTAAGCATATTGAACTATTTAGGTAATAGAAACGTTATGAAACCTTTATGGAGAAGAAACAAATGAAGAATAGACATTTTTTTAAGTAAATAATTAAACACGGCAATTTATAGTTCGTTTTTTAATCCCAGAGACTAATCTGACATTTAAGTCTTTTCTATTTTCGTTTTTTTTTAGTATAGAAGTTTGACATTACACTTGTCAGATTAGTCTCTAGGATTAAAAAAACGAACTGTAAATTGCGGTGTTTGATTATTTATTTAAAAAATGTCTATTCTTCTTTTGTTTCTTCTCCATAAAGGTTTCATAACGTTTCTATTACCTAAATAGTTCAATATGCTCACCTAGAGGGAAAAAAAACAAAAAAATCCTTGTTGTTTTCGACTTATATTTTGGTGAATAACTCCGAAACCTGACGCTTTAGGATATTATGTTATATTACATTTTTGTTTGTATAAGTGT
This sequence comes from Amphipoea lucens, assembly GCA_947508005.1. NCBI lineage: Eukaryota > Metazoa > Arthropoda > Insecta > Lepidoptera > Noctuidae > Amphipoea > Amphipoea lucens. The sequence continues at coordinate 11,875,406 of OX382374.1, forward strand.
CCTCTATCTGAATATATAACTTTTGTTGTGCACCGCGATTCTGAAAAAAAATCAAAATGGCGGCTGATTTTAGGGCCAAAACCTTCAAACCCCTTTCTTCATAAATACGACAAAGATATACCTAAGTATACAACACACCCAGACACCCAGTTATGATGTAATGCATGTGAAAAAAATGCGTCATTTTGTCTATTTGATGGTCTCATTGAAGGTCTCACTAATTCACCTCCTCCACCTCGCAGTTTGGGGATCTGATGATGTCATGAGAAATGTAAATAGTACTCTAGAGAGGTATAATGTGTAATCAAGATAAGTTAACATCAATTTGTATTGCCCAAAGGTCAGGCAGAGGGTTGTAGTTACATTTTTATACACCTCATTGGTGTACCTACCTACATTATTTTAATGAGTCATGTAGACGTAATGCCCACATTTTATCAGTAGTTTGCTGGATTCGCCTCTACTTTAAACAGAATAAGGTGAATAATTCCCTTATTCATCTACTTCAGATACCTAGTTCATAGTGCAAACCCGTCAATAAACGAGAAACGGTATTACAGAAATGAGTAGGACCTATAAGTAGATACTTACTTACCATACCGTAACACAAGCTGATGTATCTCGGTAGGTAGGTATTTCTCAGTAAAACATTTTTGTTCTCTGCAGGAAAACAACAATTATAAAGAAGCCAGTCATGAAACCACACTAATAAACTGCGTAAAGGTAACGAAGGGATAAACTGAATCATCTTACAATTGCGGAAATAAGTTTTAACAATAACAAGTAATTATTGTATTACGCGATGATGAGTAATGTAAGCCCAACATAAAAATAATAGCGAAGTTGACGGAGGTGTGATTTTTCCAACGCCAGATAATTTTATCTAGGGAATAATTTTAAATTTTTGACAGTTCTTCCATATAATTGTCAGACGTCAATTTTATTCCACGAACAAAAATTATTTGTCGATTGAAAAATCAGCCCTAAATCGATAAAATCTTCAGAAAGACTTAAATACTAAAAAAAAAAGCATATTAAATTAATGGTGCCCTGTCAGTTCACCAAAAATTAATTTACAAATTTTTACTTGACAAACAACGGTTGGCAAAAACATGATTTGTCATTTCATCATTATACAACAACAAGTTTGCCAAATAATTCACTTTACAAAATAATCACCAGATAAACTTTTGTTTAATAACGTGTTATTTAACAAGCAATTCATTTTTTATTGATTTTATCTCATAAAACAACGTTTGGAATAAAAACGTTTTACATATTGACTTATCATTACGCAATTTCCTTAAACTTAAACAATTTTTTTTATCGACTTGCGCTAATAGAAAAAAAGAGATTATTTTTAGTGGGCTACTCGGAACCGAAGTAGTTAGATTAGGTTAATTATTGTAACAAAAATTTTAGGTTAGGTTAGGTTAAAACTGTGACCCCTACGCACGAGCCGAGCGAGCGAAGCGAGCGGTGCCGCGGTAGCGGCCGGCGAGTGCCAGAAACGACTAGATTATATAGAAAAAAAAATACTTTTACACAAAATATGGGTGCCAGAAACGACTTGCGCTAATAGAAGAAAAAAAGAGATTATTTTTAATAGGCTACCCGGAACCGTACTAGTTGCATTAGGTTAATTATTAAAAAAAATGGTTCGGTTAGGTTAGGTTAAAACTGTGACCCCCTACGCACGAGCCGAGCGAGCGAAGCGAGCGGTGCCGCGGTAGCGGCCGGCGAGTGCCAGAAACGACTAGATTATATAGAAAAAAATACTTGCCTGAAAATAATTTGACCCAAATGGAGAATACCGTCATGATCACTTTGTGACTGGTTTAGAAAATCTTTACATAGTATAAAACAAAGTCACTCCCGCTGTCTGTAAGGTTAGATCTTGTAAACTACGCAACGGATTATAATGCAGTTTTTAATGCAGTCGCTAGTGTATTATAAAATTATATTTTGTATAAACGTTATTTTTCCAAAAGAATCTAAATATTAAATGAAAAATGTATAAATGATTAAATATCATCCGTAACATTTGTAAAGAGAAGCATTTGCCAAATAAATGTTTGTAAAGTGAGTGTTTATAAAATAAAACATTTGCGGAATGAGTTGTTTGTGAAATAAATAGTATACGAAACGTTGGTTGTAAACTGAAAATTTGTCAATGGAGTTTTGGTGAAACATTAGTGAACCTAAATTAATATTTAGAAGAAAAATAAAAACCGTAATCTTATTCTCATATTTATTTGCTTTAGATTTACCCTTTTTTATAAACATTGCTAAAAGTTAAGTAGTGATTATCAACTGTTAACCATACATTATTTACGATTCCTAAACGTCTCTTAACTTTAAGCAACGTTTATAAATAAACGCCATCAAGTTTAGCTAGCTATTGTTACCTAAATTTGTATTATTTTATTTATTGCTAATGATTTAAGACAGTTACTTAGCAGTATTCTTTTATAATTGAAGACGTGGGTGGATTAAGGGGATTATGTTACAAAATTCTAATTTCGAGAAAATTGAGTTCAAAGTTTCACATAAACATTTTAGGATATTTTGAACTCAATTTTCTCGAAATTAGAATTTTGTGACATATCCCCTTCATCCACTCACGTCTTCAATTATACTAGCTTCTGCCCACGACTTCGTTCGCGTACAATTTCTACCTGTATAGACAATATTTAGAAGATAGGATTATAAATACTTACTACCAGTAGTACCAGTAAGCGTAGCATAACCACCATAGAAACAGGTTTTGTTGATGAAAGAATAGACAAAATAACACATTGTAGACCGATTTATAAATCTGTAATTTTTTCTATTCTTTCGTCGACAAAATTCTATGGTGGTCATGCTACGCATGCTGTACACCTATTACTGTACATATGTGTGTATGCAATACGCCTTGCAAGGCAGCACATACTATTACGATATATTTTTTTATTTTATAACATCATCTATTATATTATAACTATGTGTCACAAATAAATGGAATATGCGATAGTGTATAAGTAGCAGAATGCAAGCTCAACATAAAAATTTTAACGAGGTTCACCAGGGTGCCCCGTGCTTACATTTACGCGGAGATTTTAATGCGACCCATATTTTCAATCAAAACTCCAACAAAACTAAAAGATTTATATGTGACCCAAGAATTATTTATGGACCTGTTATTCGTTTTTAGGGTTCCGTACCTCAAAAGGAAAAACGGAACCCTTATAGGATCACTTTGTTGTCCGTCTGTCCGTCCGTCCGTCTGTCAAGACCCTTTTTCTCAGGAACGCGTGGAGGTATGAAGCTGAAATTTATATCAATTACTCAGGTCTACTGTCCCTTGAAGCTGTGAAAAAATCAAACTTCTAAGCCAACGCAATCAAAAGATACAGCCGTTTATGCCGCAAATTTTCGACACTTGCAAGGGAATCAAAACCTACAGGGTGCTTCCCGTGAACTCAGAATCTTGAAATTTGGTACGAAGCAACGTCTTATAGCATAGATAAAGGAAAAATTACGAAAACCATAAATTTTTAGTTACATCACATACTATATTTTTTTTTTAATAATTTTAAACTTACTACCCATTTCCTCATAAACGCGTAGAGGTATTAAATTGAAATTCATACCAAATACTCAGGTCTATAATACCTTTAAGCTGTAACAAAATCAAACTTCTATGTCAACGCAATTAAAAGAAACAACAATTTAAGCTGCATATTTTGAAACTCGCAAGTACTCGCAAGGGAATCAAAACCTAAAGGGTACTTCCAGTCGACCTAGAATCTTGAAATTTGGCATGAAGCAACGTTTTATAGCACACATAAAGGAAAAATTCCGAAAACCTTAAATTTTTAGTTACATTACAAAATATATATTTTTTAATAAATATAAACTTATTACTTTTTTCCTCATGAACGCGTAGAGCTATCAAGTTGAAATTCATATCAAATACTTAGATCTAATTGCCTTTAACCCGTGAAAAAAAAAAAATTCTAAGTCAACGCAAAAACGCAAAACGCAAAAGTACAACCATTGATACCGCATATTTTGAAACTCGCAACTACACGCAAGGGAATTAAAACCTAAAGACCACTTCCCGTTGACATAGAATTTAAACGATAAAGAGATCTTTGTCTTAAATTTATGCTCCTCCATCTTTCCCCATTGTAATGTTATGAATTTCATTTTGCAATAAAAATACCATAGTTATGACTCGATTGTCGTAATGAACGAACTTTGTAAACCTTGCAGGTTTGTACGGAACCCTCGGTGCGCGAGTCCGACTCGCACTTGGCCGGTTTTTTTTCCATTCGATCCCAGACAATCTGACGTCATCACCGACAGACGCGAAACTTGACCTTTTTAAACACCCTCCTGGTTAAAAATAACAAAATGATTAATTGGCTACCTGATACGAGGACGGTGGGTGTATTTTGAGTGAAGTAATACGCCTATGTGGGCTTTGTTTTTCCAGAAAATTGCATTCCCATTTACCTATTCAAGCTCGCTTGTGGCCGATTCTTATATACGGACCGTTATTGGTTAAAATTAATCCTCTTATATCTTTACCAATAATGAAGCAAAGACCTCGTAGCTTTACATAGTAGATCCTCTCATATGGAAGTAGGTATCATAAGTAAAATTAGCTTACAAATGTATTTATACGGCCAGTTTGGTAATAAAAAACCGGCCAAGAGCGTGTCGGGCCACGCTCAGTGTAAGGTTCCGTAGTTTCCCGTCCGTCACAATAAGTTTTCCCACGTACAATTCGATAATACCCGACCCAATGTAATAAGTACCTACAGCGGCAGCGCCATCTCTCGGGGAATTGGGTTACTAATTAATACATAGACGTGCCAGAAGTTGTCGGTGGTAATTTTGGATTGCGAGAACCGATTTTAATAATTCTTTTTTTGTTTAAAAAAAGATACGTTCAGGATAATAAAATATGTAAACGAAGTTAAAAAAATGCTTGCATATACGATTATACTACGAACTTAGTCCAGAAATGATTTTGTACAACTTTTTGTCTTTTTTGTACAAAAACTGTTGTTTCTATCAAGTTCAAAATAATTTTCCTAGAAAGTCCTTATAAAGTTCTACTTTTCAGATTTTTTTCATATTTTCTAAACTTATGGTTCAAAAGTTAGAGGGGGGGGGGACACCTTGTTTTTTACTTTTGGAGCGATTATTTCCGAAATTATTGACATTATCAAAAAATGATTTTAGTAAACCCCTATTCATTTTTAAATACCTTTCCAACAATATATCACACGTTAGGGTTGAAATTAAAAAAAAAAATCACTTCCCACTTTACATATAGGGGGGCTACCCTAATAAAACATTTTTTTCCAATTTTTATTTTACCACTTTGTCGGCGTGATTGATATACATATTGGTACCAAATTTCAGCTTTCTAGTGCTAACGGTCACAGAGATTAAGCGAGGACGGACAGACGGACGGACGGACAGACAGACATGGCGAAACTATAAGGGTTCCTAGTTGACTACGGAACCCTAAAAATATGCTGTTTATAGGCAATTAAAGGTCAGAATTTTCTCGATCAGTACGAGTATCTTATGTGCTTACTGCTATTGGATGCTGTGGATCTCTGCTGCAATCTTCCTATGAGGATATCTACATGGAATGTCTTGTCTCAGGGTCAGGCTCTTAGAAAAGGTTAATTAGTTTAAGCGGATAGTACACAATAACGTTTAATTTTTTCTCTTGTTGATGCAGAAGTCTCTTGCTGTCGTCTATGAAAAAGTGCTTATTCTAAACACCTGTGGCAAAGATATTAATAAAAGTAATTTTATTATAATTGGGTTGCGGAGGTCAGACAGGCAGTCGCTCTATGTAAAATACTGGTATTCAGCTGCATCCGGTTAGAAGCCGACCCCAAAAATAGTTGGGAAAAGGGTAAGCAGATGATAATGATGAACATCGAGATTTTTATAAATAAGGCTCCGCCTGCTACGATCCTTACATACTCCTTATGCCTTCTTTACGTCTATACAGGGTGGTCCAAAAGTCGTGGATCAAACGAAATAGGGAGATGAAGGAGGTCATTTCCAACAAAAATCTTTCTACAGCATGGTCATAATTTAATTGCCCTAAAAGTTATGAATATTTGTGTATACCGAGTTCTTTTACAAATAGACGAATTAAAAAAAAATGTGATATAAAACAATGAAACAAACGGTGATGTATTAATACTAGATAATGTATAAGCACTACAAAGTTCTATTAGGGCTCTGAGTATCAAATTTCAAGAGCAATAAATTTTTTTCCAAAAATTTTGTAACGTTACCAAAAAATATTTAGATCCCCGTCTCTTTAGACGAGAATCTATCTACTATTACATCTACCTTTGTAGACATAATAGTAGATATACCTACTACCGGAACAATTAGCTAATTAATTTTGGTAATTTCAAACAAACAACACAATATCATTCGTAACGAACTTTCAAGGCGGGGTATACAGGGTGTTACGGAAAGGGTATATCAATACAAACGGGTTGAAGAGTGTATCTGGTCTAGAATCTCTGTACAAAATTTCAGCTCAAAAGCATTAACTTTGAAAATGCTTAATATTTTTTTATTTCGACATCACGGCGCTGCACTGGCGCGCGGCGGCGTGATGTGCGTGTACTAGGCGCACTACAGATAATGGATAATGACCCTCGTAGTGCGGTGACACGTTTGTTATGATTTCAATTTAATAAACTATCGAAACAAAAAAATATTAAGCATTTTCAAAGTTACTGCTTTTGAGCTGAAATTTTGTACAGAGATTCTAGACCAGATACACTCTTCAACCCGTTTGTATTGATATACCCTTTCTGTAACACCCTGTATAGTGAAATTTTATTTACTAGTTTTTCCTTTTATTATCTAGGTACTTACCTACTTGTTGTTTACCACAATCTTCACAATAATGCGTATACAATCATGGTTAGTGGCGTTGGCGTTATGAATCATTTTTAAATTTATTACCATGCCATAAACCTATGTTTAAGGAAAATAAAGTAGGTATTGATTTCCTTAAACATAGGTAACTCTAGGGCAAGAAACATCAAAAGCCATTACGCTCATATTTAAACGATTCTAATAATAAACAAAATTATCTTAATCTTTGACTTAAGATGACATAAAAATCTCAATCTACGTTGGTACAGTCAGGAACAAAAGTTGTTTAGTAGACATTTAGCTAAATATTTAATTAAAATCGGAACAGAAGTAAAATTCAAACAATATTAACTAGATGATGTGTAAGATCACGATCACACGTGCCATAACTACACCACAATTTCAACACATGGACGTGTACTAATTTGTATGAAAATGTATAGTTTATTCACAAGGACCATATTTTGGTCGTCAAAATTAACCGTGTGGGCGATACCGACCACATAAACGCCACGTCGCAGCCACAACGCAACCACGAGCGAGACCGTACACTAGAGGCTGGCCACATCGCAAACACAACGATCTGCCTACTGCAAACACTAGCCACAACGTAACTAAGGTCCGGCCGTGCTTTTGCCAAAGAAGTAAACAACAATGACCGCTCGAAATTGAATAAATCGATATACAAGAACATTAATTTTAAGTACTTAATGTTTGTTTTCGTCTAGTTAGCTCGGAGATTTAGACGAAAACAAACATTACTTAAAATAAATGTTCTTGTATATCGGTTTTATTCAATTTCATTTTACATCTTTGGCAAATTTAGCGTGGGCGGACCTTACATCGCAACTACTAGCGACAACGCATCCACATCGAATTTTGTAGTTACTACAGCGCAACTGCAAGAAGCTGCAGCAACACGAAAGCACTGCTTGCCTATATTTTGTAGCTGCGATGTGATGTGGTTATGGTATGTAACGTAATTAGCGTATGGTCATTGAAACGGTCGCCGACATGAAGAAGCCTCCCCGTGTAGCGCAGTTTGTTCCACCAGTTACTCAACTGAACCGAGCGCTCGGCGCATCCTGGGCAGTCACACCCAACATCTTATTTGACTGGCCAATTCTTCCCTTGCGGTGGTAGGGCTAACGCCCGCCTGGTTTGCGACCACCCTCCCACCGGAGTTCGGCGTCAAGCAGCCTGCTGTGTTTCGTTGATGCGTGGGAGTTCCAGTGCCTTAGGCATCTTCTGGGCACGCTCGTTCGATCATAGACCTCATCCAACGCTTTCCATCAGGCGTGATCGAGGTCAAGAGCGGGCCCATTCAGCAATAAAAAAAAAAAAAAAAAAACGGTCGCCGACAAAAGTCAATTAAAAGTAGCAATCTACTTTTGTTGCTGACCGTACCAATTACTTTTTATTGGACTTCTTTAAAATGCATTTTCTTTCAGTTCTCCATACTATAATTGGAAAAACGAAATTCTTGTTTAGTTCTTCCGTCTGT